>CM024337.1:80654-1498154 GCA_014170255.2 Drosophila triauraria | reverse complement strand
CATTATAATTTTGCCGTGATATTTGCAACGCAGTGAGGGAGGCATCTTAGACCCCTTAAAGTATATATATTCTTGATCAGCATCACCGGCCGAGTCGATCTAGCCATGTCCGTCTGTCTGTCCGTCTGTCTGTCTGTCCGTCTGTCTGTCTGTACGTCTCTCAGTTTTTGAGCTATCAGGCTGAAACTTTCAGCATAGTCTTATTTCTTTAGCACGCAGTATATATGTCGAAACAGCCGAAATCGGACTACTATATCCTATAGCTGCCATAGAAACGATGACGAAATTAATGGTTGCGTTCACCAGAACAACATGATAACTGATCACTGATGGATTTAATACGATAGTTGTGCTGAACAAGCATGATTACTAATCATGATTAAGAAATTTTTTCATCATGATCAGAAATAAGGAGCTTTTAAATAGTACGCTACCTATGTACGATACTGATGGATTGCTGCTGGCATATATCGATGCTTGAAATTTCGATACAAATAATCTAAAGAAGAACATACACAAAGCGAATTTAAATCTTTAATACTGAATCCTGTGGAATTCTTAGCTGTTCTGTCAGAATTCTTATACTTTTGCAAAGTTCAGAAGTTTGCAACGCAGTGAAGAAAGCATCTCCGACCCAATAAATTATATATATTTTTGATCAGCAGCCGAGTCGAACTAGCCATGTCCGTCTGTCTCTCAGTTTTTGAGATATCCAAATGAAACTTTGCAGATAGTCTTCTTTCTATTGCAGCTAGTATACATATATGTATGTCGGGGCGTCAAATATCAAATTCTCTCTTTAATTATATTTAAGATTTCTTTATTTTAAATTTCATGCAAAGCGGACTGCTATATCTTATAGCTGTCATACGAACGATCTGCCCAAAATAGTTGATTTTTGTTGTTTTTAAAGATATCGGACTAAAACTTAATTAATGGCGTTTTAATTTAAATAAAGCCATACATTTAAAATTTTATCCACGTCGGACCACTGTATCTAATAGCTGTCATAGAAATGATCTGGCCAAATTAGTAGATTTTCGTTGTTTTTTAAAGATATCGTAATAAAACTTAGTAAATGACAATTTAATTTAAATATAGCCATACATTTAAAATTTCATCCATTATATCTTATAGCTGACATATGAACGATCGGTCCAAATTAGCAACTTTTCATTGTTTTTCGGATTAAAACCATACATAAGATTCCTTATTTTTATTTTATTTATTATCTGCAAGGGTATATAAACTTCGGCTTGCCGAACTTAGCTTTCTTTCTTGTTAGATTATGATGTAGCCACGAATGTAGCGTGCGTTGCTGCAATTGCGGTAGTGGACGAAATGGATTTGATAACCCGTATATTCATGAAAAGGAGGCGTCAAATAAAATACTTTTTTATACCCTTGCAGAGGGTATTATAATTTTGCCATGATATTTGCAACGCAGTGAAGGAGTCATTTCAGACCCCATAAAGTATATATATTCTTGATCAGCATCACCAGCCGAGTCGATCTTAGCATGTCCGTCTGTCTGTCCGTTTCTACGCGAACTAGTCTCTCAGTTTTTGATCTATCGGGCTGAAACTTTCAGCATAGTCTTCTTTAGCACGCAGTATATATGTCGGAACGGTCGAAATCGGAGCACTATATCCTATAGCTGCCATAGGAATGATGCCGAAATTAATGTAAAAAAAAATTTAACTTTTTTGTTTTTCAACGTATATCAAACAATTTCAAGATATAGCAGTTTTTTACGGGTATAGAATTACGGTTTTAGTTTCATTAAGATCAGACAACTATATCAAATAGCTGCCATAGAAACGATCGGTCGATTTATATAAAAATGTAAAATTCTACATGTATAATGTAAAATGTAAAATTGACAAAATTTACATAATTTGATATTTTTTCAACATTACCAAAATGTATCGATTTTCATTGATCAAATTGGAGACTGCAAGGGTATACAAACTTCGGTTTACCGAAGTTAGCTTTCTTTCTTGTTTTTATTTGACATAAAGACAGGTTCGAAGCCGAAAGATTCCCAGCAGATTATTTTTAGGACGACGTATGTTTCATGAGCCTTCACCAGAACAACTTGATCACTGATTACTGAAGGGGGCTCTCATGTACAGAATACTCCTGCTATTTTTTTTTTTTTTTTGAAGAACAAAAGGTTTGTTTTAATACCATGTTTTTTTAAGTTTATCAACCTCCAGCACACAAAGTACTTATCCATTATACAAAATGTATACAAATCGAGGGTTAGTTCATTACCTGTAAAATAAAACATTCGACTACTAAATTGATTGGCTACAACTCGAGCTATGAAATGAGAAACGTAAAATGAGCTGATTTTTTTTGTGTAAAACTTTAAAAAATCTTAAAAAAACGTATCCATAGAAAAAAAAATTAAAGCCATTTCCGTGATCTGGGGACTTAACACTACCAGAATTTCGCATCAACAGGCTTGGAGCATTTATTTTTTTTATTTTGTAAACTGGTGTTTTCTAAAATTTCGAGGCATGGCGGTTTTTTCAGTTTCTTAGAAAAACGGTTTCAATGTCATAAAGCTGGAACAACTATATCAATCGACTCGATTTATATGAATATGTAAAATTTTACATGTAATATGTAAAATGTGTAGGTAAGTATTAAAAAAATTTTGCAAAAATGGATCGATTTTCAATGATTCCATTGCAGACTGCAATGGTATACAAGCTTCGGCTTTCCAAAGTTAGCTTTTTTGTTTGCTTATATTTGTTATACCCGGTAACCATTGAGTACAAACGTATTATTATTTAGTGCCATAGGCAGTAGGAGAAATCTCCGAGCCTGTGAAATATACATATTCTTGATCAGCGTCACCTCTCGAGTCAATTAAGCCATGTCTGTCTCTCCGTCTGTCTGTTCGTGCTAAACAACAGAACTCAGATATTATAAGAGCTACA
Source organism: Drosophila triauraria (assembly GCA_014170255.2). NCBI lineage: Eukaryota > Metazoa > Arthropoda > Insecta > Diptera > Drosophilidae > Drosophila > Drosophila triauraria. The sequence continues at coordinate 1,495,203 of CM024337.1, read as the reverse complement.
GGAACCAAATTTGAGGACAGCATTCTAATCCGCTGCAAATTGGGCCACGCCCACTTCCGCCCCCGAAAAACATAAAGAACTTTATATAAGTTATAGTCGTAATATTCGGCTTTAAGTAAATGGATAAAATAAAAAAATAAATATTTCTGAGAATTTGAGTAAAAAGCATGGAAGTTATTAAAAAAACTTTCTGTGTATGTTTCTTTTTCTTCTGTGTTGACAGCGCCAATGCGTGGTGCTCAACATGTTAGCAACATTTGTCTACATTTGTCAACATTTTCTTTTTTCATGTTCATGTGCTATTTAATTTTACCCACAATGCCTTGAGTACAGGGTATCTCACAGTCGGTCAAGCTCGACTGTAGCTTTCCACTTGTTGTACATTTATCTGATGATAGATAACAAGTAAAATTTTTGAATGGAAACAATAAAAGGTATTTGATCTAAGGAAACTCACATTGAAACTTTGTGATGAGGGCAAAACGCTTTGGAAAATTGGTGGCATTACTGGTAGAGAACACTCCTCTCAACAAAGAGTTCCTCAAAATGTTATTTCATTCGAAAACAAGAAAGGAAACTTACTTCGGTAAGCCGAGGTTTGTATACCCTTGCAGTCTGTAATTGGATCATTGAAAAACGATTCATTTCGGTAAAATTGTAAAATATTAAAGTTTGTAAATTTCTTAACATTACCTTTATCTATATATAAGTTTATAAAAATACATTGAAAAACAGAGAAGTTCTATTTTTTGTTTCATTAATTTCCTGATCATTCCTATAGCAGCTATAAGATAAACTGGTACGATTCCAGCCGTTCCGACATATATACTAACTGCAATAGAAAGAAGCTATCTGCAAAGTTTCATTCAGGTAGCTCAAAAACTGAGAGACTAGTTTGCGTAGGAACAGACAGACAGACGGATAGACGGACATGGCTAGATCGACTCAGCTGGTGGTGCTGATCTAAAAGATATATTCTTTATTGGGTCGAAAAATCTTCGACGAAGATGCTTTCTTCACTGCGCTGCATGATGCACCAAACCAAGTACATTTCTAAGCAAGAAAATATTTTTGCTTGGAAATTTCCGGCATACCGCTATTCCGGACTCGTGTACTCTCCTTTCTATTTAACTCATAATAATATAAAAAGCAAGATCTGTAATCTGTAATCTTTAAAAAGAACGAATAACAGTTAATTTGTCCCGATTGTTCCTAAAGCAGCTATAATAAATAGTGTCTATATTAAATGTATGGATTTACTTTAATTAAAAGACCGTTACTAAGTTTTAACCCTATATCTTTCAAAACAACGAAGATCATTGAATTTGACCCAACCGTTCCTATGGCAGTTATAAGATACAGTGGTCCGATTCCGCCCGTTCCAATAGAAACAAGTGGGGAAGCTACAGTCAAGTGTGACCGACTGTGAGATACCCGGTACTAGGCTTGTTGATAATATATAAAAATATCAATATATCGATAACAGGCAACCCCATAAAGTATATATATTCTTGATCAGCGTCACCAGCCGAATTGATTTAGCCATGTCCGTCTGACCGTCTGAATGTCTGTCCGTCTGTCTGTTTTAGTAAACAGATCTCAGAGACTATAAGAGCTAGAACCACCAAATTTGGTGACAACATTGGAATTTGTTGCACGCAGATCAAGTTCCGCCCCCGAAAATTATAAAAAACTTTATATTAGCTATAGTCGTGATTTTCGGCTTAAAGTAAATAGATTAAATAAATAAGTAGGCTTTCGTGAACGTTTTATGTAAATTTGATCAAAATCGGATGATATATTTATGTTAAAAATTAGATTGTTTTTAATTCTTTTTACGATTTTTAAAGTCACTCAAGGCGGTAAAGCCCTTCAGATTGCAGCTCACCTTTTGGTATTCAACACATATTTCTGCAAATTCACTTTGTTGAAGCTACGAATGTATCATTGAGTCACACTCTCGCTCTATCGCACTGCTTAGGAACAATTTCGCGTGTGTGAACACTTAGCTATTGAGAGAGAGAGAGATGTTGAGAGTGCCAGTGCGAGCTGCTTAACATGTCCCTAGAAACATTTGTCTTTTTTGGGTGTGACTTAACATGTTCATAGCAACATTTTTCTTTTTTGTCCACATTTTTTTTTTCCATGCTCACGTGGTGTTTAATTTCACCCACAATGCTTTGGATACCGGGTATCTCACAGTCGGTCACACTTGACTGTAGCTTTGCCACTTTTATTTTTTTTTTGTACCAAATTTTTTGTCATCTAAGATCAGGGGTCATATCTTTGTGATGTAGTTTTTATACCCGGTACCCATAGGGTACAAGGGTATTATAAGTTAGTGCCAATCGAGAATGTATGTAACAGGCAGAAGGAGGCATCTTCGACCCCATAAAGTATATATATTCTTGATCAGCATCACCAGCCGAGTCTATTTAGCCATGTCCGTCTGTCCGTCTGTCCGTCCGTCTGTCCGTCCGTCCGTGTGAAACAACAGATCTCAGACACTATAAGAGCTAGAGTCACCAAACTTGATGATAACATTGGAATCTGTTGCACGCAGATCAAGTTTGTTTTAAAATTTGGCCACGCCCACTTCCGCCCCCGAAAATTGTAAAAAACTTTATATAAGCTATAGTTTTAAATTTTTTCTTCAAGTAAATAGATAAAATAAATAAGTAGGCATATGTGGAAGTTTTCTGACAATTTGAGTAAAATTTTATAATAAACATTGAAGTTATTAAACAATAAAGTTTTTATATGCTTCTTCTCTTCTCCTGAGCCACAACGGCAGTAGCGAAAAAAGTGTTGCGTGCTTTTGGGCGCAGTATTAATTCGTAATGCAGCTGCGTACAGCTGCAGAATTTGTCTTTTTTGAACGTTACTCAACATGTTTTTAGCAACATTTGTCTTTATCTGTCAACATTTTGTTTTTTCCATGTCCGTATGCTATATAATTTCACGCACAATACTTTGGGTACCGGGTATCTTACAGTCGGTCACACTCGACTCTAGCTTTCTCACTTGTTTAATAATAGCTAAGTCATACAGGAACGATCTCTGGAAATTGTATTGAGCTATATTAATTAACACTAACAATGGGAGACCTACAGTGGCGAGCAAAAGTGTGTGCATGTCTATTACTCTGACTTTCGAGATCGATAAAAACCAAACTATACAAGCAAATCCCAAAATTTTGTGTATATTATTTTCACCATTTTATTGCCAACATGAGCTTAACTTGAAGTTCTAGCTAACTAGGGGTTCTAATTAACGATAACAATACAAAATTGGTTGTCTGTAAAGTCGGTTTACTGACGTTGAACGTGACAACGTCTTAAGAAAATACTGATGGAATGGTAGCATTTACTTAAGACGTTGTCACGTTCTGCCGGGTTACACATTCAAAATTTGCAATTGAAATTGGATCACAATTGTCACGCATCCACGTTTCAGTCAGAATCAAATAATCAGACCTTGGAATCACTGTGTCTTTTTCAATATCTCCAAAGTGAGCAGGCAAACTCTGTGAATTAAGGTTCGTTATTAAAATTTGTCCTGCATTGTTTGAGTCATTACAGAATTTTACTGCACTATTAGTAATTGTTCGAAGTGTGTGTCCACGAAGTCGAATGTATTCGTTACGGATATCTCTTGTTGTCTGTGAATCGTTTCCCTCCCGTCCTAGTTTAAATCGAAATGGTGCATCTTTTTCAGTGATAATATGCAAGCCTTCTAAACTTGTTACCCGACTCAGCGCCACGTACACCAACTGTTGCGGTTGCTTGGATGAGTATTTATAAACAATGACAGCAAACGTCCCACCTTGTGACTTGTGAATAGTGATGGCACAAGCAGAAACGCAAGGAAACTGTTTTCGTTTGCATTTTATAGTTTTTGTGAGTGTAATGTTAACTATTTTCTTATAAACTGGTACCCAGTTTGTAGACAAAATATTTGGCTTGCTTTGCACGTGAGGTCGACATTTAACTTTGGCCTGTTGTTTCTTCTGGAAACTCGAACCATAAAGTAACAATTTCTTCTCTAGCTGCTGGCGAAGTTGTACTGATCGATGGTCCTGCTTCTGCAGAAGTGTCTTCTATATTTGACTGCTGACGTTCGATATGTCGCAAGATACCAATAGATCCATTTACTAACCCATCAGCGACATGTTTGTTAGAAGTTATCATGTATGGATATCCTTCTGCCAATGGCAGCAGGTACGGTAATCCATCGGTTTCTGCCACTGTCATCTTGTGTAGTTTACCTTGGTATTGTCTCTTCTCTTGTTCACTTGAATAACCAAGCATAATATCATGTGCGAAACAGTTGAATGCATTTAGAATTACGCTTCGGTTGTACGAATCCACTTCATTGTTACTATAATACAGCCTGACAGCATCAGGCACGTTTTCCTTGCACCAAGCCTGAGTTTTATGTCTGGACTCAATAAGGGAGATATTATCGTTGCTTAGTTGAAGTCCATCGCCGATTTTTGTTAGAATCGTTGAAAACCGCTCATCAGTTTGTCGCACAACGCGAACCAGTGAGAAGTAATCAATGCTGTGCCAAAGAATCGGACCTCCGAATTGATTGATCGGTGTAGCATAACATGGAGTTGCTCGTACAGGTGGAAGCTGTCTGAAATCTCCACTTAATATAACGTGAATGTCTCCGAAAGGTTTGTCGTATATGCCAGTAATCTGCTGCAATCGGTAGTTAACTTGTTGAAGAATAGCTGAACTTAACATGCTGATCTCGTCGATGGAAATAGCTTTGACGCCTACGAACATGTTTCTGTAAGCTTGCAAATTTTCTGTGGATAAGAGTTTCGTCACGCGAGAAGTTGTGAGACGATACGCTGAATGGACTGTAGTGCCACCAAGAGGTACAGCGGCTTTACCTGTGCTTGCACAGGCAATGTAGGCGTTGTTCATTGAGTTGTGCTCCTGAGTGTAGCGGTTGTATGTCTCCATGAGGCACTTTAACGTGTAAGTTTTTCCACAGCCTGCAGGACCCGTGAAGAAAATTTGAACTGCTTCAGAAGTGTACAACCATGCAATCGATGTATAACCTCAAGAATGATCTGTCGTTGTTCCGGATTAGTTGTTCGTACAAGTTCACAATACTGTTGCTTTGACATCACATTGCTGCGCTTCTTTACAATCGAGAATCCTTGTCGTAAGACGATTTGGTGAACATCATCGACGTTTTCGGCACCATCCTCACCTAAAAACTGTTGAAGAAAGGCTGTTCTGGATTCTTCTTCCCGCAAATTACTGTTGTCTTCGTTTTGCAAAATCATCATCGCTTCAAGTTCTCTCATGACGTTTTCAATGTTCAAATTAGACTCGAATTGACTACGGCGTTCCATGATCGCGTCTTTGTTGTCGTCAAATAATTGGAGAAATATATTTTGATCAACAAATTCTATCATTTCGTTGCGGAATTGTACGTATAATAGAACCATTTCTCGTTTATAATTGACAGTTTCTTCCATGTCGTAATGTCTGTACCGTATAACGCGTCCGATTAGTCGTTTGCGGTATTGATTTCGTGCTCTTGACATTCTTGTTACGGGTTCACTTTCTAGATCTTCTTCGCCATCCACGTGCACGTCGTCCTCCTCGTCAACGAAATCATTAGCTTTAGCATACCACGATGCAAACTCAGCTAAATACACTTGTTCTAAAGATGCAGGACGCTCTTCATAGCGCTGAATTATGTTTTTGGTCCAGATATGAGTACTGTTTTCGTCAAGCCCTTCTCGGTCCATTTGTTGACGACGTTTGCGGCAACATTGTCTTTCCGTCGGCCATACTGTTGGAATGTACGCAACATGACGACTTGTCTGGCTCATTGGTTGACGTAGGAGATACCATGCGGCCTCTTGCGCTGACATCTCGACAGCGTTAAGCAGCTTGATGCTTAAAGCTTTCAACTGGTCTGTGTAGTCCTGTTCGGGATGCTCTTGCATCATCGTAGTAAGCTCACGACGTAGATTGCCCATTCCACGAGCTGATTTATTTACGTACTCCACAACATACTCTGCGCAGCTGTATTCATCCAAGATAAATTGAATGTAGATGTTTGAGTTGACTTCGCCAGCAATGTACGGATTGAACGTGTTTGTCATAAGTTCGTCAAAGTTTCGTCTGAACAGAAGAGTTGGTCTGCGTAACGTTGAGCGCACAATGTCAAGGTATGAATCGTGTGTCAAACCATTAGCTACAAGAAAGTCATCCATGCCCGCGTACCGACGTTCATCGAGTGAAGTACGCAGCTCTTTCGCCTTCTGTTGTAGTGTTTGACGGCGTTTATCAGATTGAGGCATTGGAACCAATACACGAGTCGTAGACATTGGCCAGTACGGAATTCCGAATCTACAAATTGTCTCACCTCGCTTCGTGCATGTAAAAGTATGTTTGTGTATCTGGTTGGCGTAGATGGAATTGTTAGGTACATCATTCCGGGCTACCGTCTCAATTTATCTACGAGCTCAATGGTTTTTGGCATTTTTTCTGACGGGGTTTCATGTGCGTCGTTGTTTAACCACAATAAAATATGTGCGTGGGGGCTTCCTCGATGCTGGAACTCAAAACGAATGAAGTAATCTCTAACAAAATACTCTCCGAATGGATTATAGGAACGTTTGGATTCCAGCATTTTCATCAAGGAACCGACGAGCTTGTAGAAGTAAATGCAGCACGTCACAGGATCGTCACTAACTAAAGTACAGCGCTCGGAAGTGTTGAGATCTCCTGTTGATTTTCCAGGATATTTATTGCTCAGTCTGAGAAGTATAGCAAGCAATTTCATCCATCGTATTTCGTTTGCACTTATAGTGAGAAAGATGGTTGGTTTACCAAGTTGACGAATCATGGCAAAGAGGTCACGTTTGCGAGAAGCCCAGTATTGGACGGAGTTTGGCACTGTCTTCATGAATGCGAAGTTTTGTAAGACATATTCTTTCAGAAATTCTTGGTCTTCTAACATACGTCGTGTAACATTTTCTGTGACTGAAACGTTGCGAAACGTGCTGTAAATTCCATCCACCATACGTAGCCGCAAAATTTTCATTGCTACGTACAAGATTTTTTGAGGAGTGGCTCCGCGTCTGTCGCTTCGTCGTATTTCACTGGTTGCTATCATGTAAGGCGTCACTGAAACTCCCATGTGGAATCGACGTGGATTTCCATAGTATATTGATGGGAATGACAACTCTTCTGCATGACGGTCGTAAATGATGTTGAGGGGAGTTGCCCGGTGTCCTGGTGCGATATTGAGACAATATTCTTCGTTCCGCATCATGGTATGTTGTCTTGAAGCGAGAATTTCAGATTCAGGATTCTGTTCTGCGGAGATATTTTCTATACGGTTAGACAGGTCATTCTCTACGTCATCGAAGTCTGGCAAAGCATGATTCAGTCTCGACAAGTCCACTTTGGTTTCGTACAAACGATATAATGGAGAGTTCTGCAGAACAGTTAACCACGAAGTAACTGTACTTTTGGACATGTATCCGCTAATGTAAACAGATTTGTGGGCAAGGTTTCTTTTAATGTTTACATTAATAACGTCGTCCTCATCCAATTGTCGTGGCAAACATTTTACCATTTCTTGAACGTCGACTGGTACGTTTATCACTTGTCCTATGATTCCATAAGAGAAATCATGGCGCAGACGACGCACTTGCATAAATGGTAGACGAGGCGAAATCAATCGTTCACTGATGGGATCTAACGGTGGTAGGCCTTGAGGTTGGTCAGGATATGAAAATCCATTAACTTTTGCTAGCGGTGGCATCGATTGTTTGCTTAGTGACTTTTTGCAAGTGTTGCAAACCAGTTCATATTCTTCGTTGCTCACTTGTCGATTTTCTTTGATAAACCAATTCGAAATTACCTTCAGCTGTGCTGCAGTGATGGGTTTAAGGTCGTTTCTAAACCAAAGTTTGTCACAGACCGAGCAAGCGTTGCCAAAATCGTTGTCCAAAAAAGTAGATTTGAATCTTATGATTGATGATGACCATTTAGTGTTCCAAGTAGATTGTGCTTGAACTTCAATTTGATCTGAAGAAGTACTTGGTTGTACAGTAGTTTCTGCTGGTTCTGTTGCTAAAGTTTGACGTTGTTGGTTGGTAAATTGTCGTTGAGTATCAATATGAATGGTGTTTAACCTTTGCCCTGAACGAGATGAGGATGTAGTTGTCACTTCTAGAGAACCACTGGCAATAGCCAAGTTAGCAGCTTGGCGTAATCTGTTGTTTCGCATTCTGACATTACGTGCTTCTCTTGCAGCTGCTGCCTGTACACGAGTTTTGGAGGCAGCAATCCGCTGTCTGTACTCACGTTGTATTTGTGACCTTGTTTTTGGTTCTGCAAATAGCGTCGCAGAGGTAGATGCAACAGCATCTTGAACCTCCGTGGGTTCACTCATCGAAGGTAGTGGCTTATTCGTGACATCCTCTGGTTCGTCAGCCTTTTTTTTCCATGGTGGGATTGTAAGCGGTTCTGTAAAATAAATCGTCGTTCGATACAATATAATAATTAATATCGAAAGAATCATTACCTTTATCGCTGTAATTATCGTTGCTATAAACAATTGACTTTACTTCTCACTGCTCTTGATACTCGATCAAAACATGAAAATGTACATTAAACGGATGTCGAACGCTGCCGAATGCAAAGGCCGATTGTGCCAGAGCAGCGCAAAGCATTAACCGACACGTCTCGCGCGAAGCCAACTTCGTTTTTCTCTTACGCACACACTCGACCTCTCATTCTCTCTCTTCTCTGCTGCTGCTGCTCATGTCACGTCACGTTTGCAGTGTCTGCCGACGTCGGCAGAGGAAAATGCTCGACAGCAAAAATTGCGGCTCTATATAGATTCTCTCTGCAAGTAGGAGAGAGACGGATGTCGAACGCTGCCGAACGCAAAGGCCGATTGTGCATTTGTGTGCGTAAGGGAAAAACGAAGTTACCTTCGCGCGAGACGAAGCCTTAAAATGCCTGTAATTAAGTTTGAAGGAAAGCGGTGAGAGGGGAAGAGCGGCAAAGCGGTGTTTCTCCGTCTCGCTCTCACCGCCCGTTTTGCGACGGTGTTTCTCCGTCTCGCTCTGCTCTCCCGCTTTGTCTATTTATAGCTCGAGCACTGACGCAGGCGTATGGTGTATTTCAGTCTTTGACGTCGCCCTCTTGTTTGCATGCGTGGTGCAGAGGCTAGAGTGTTCGAGTCTTAATCTAACGATCGCGGGTTCGAGTAATGTAAGTTGGCTTTTATAGACTTTCTATAATATTTATATCCCTTTACCTTAACATATCAACAAACAGCCGGCACTTCCTAATCCTCTCCAGAAACTGGCCATTTACAGCCGGCACTGCCTGATCCTCTCCAGAAACTGGCCATTTGCAGCCGGCACTGCCTGATCCTCTCCAGAAACTGGCCATTTACAGCAGGCATAGCCTGATCCCTACCAGAAACTGACCATTTACAGCCGGCACTGAAGGATCCTCTCGCGCGAACGTCTCGCGCGAAGCCAACTTCGTTTTTCTCTTACGCACATACTCGACCTCTCATTCTCTCTCTTCTCTACTGCTGCTGCTCACGTCACGTTTGCACTGTCTGTGTCGCGGCAGAGGTAACGACGCATGAGTCACTGCATGCATCCGGCACTGCCTGATCCTCTCCAGAAACTGGCCATTTGCAGCCGGCACTGCCTGATCCTCTCCTGAAACTGGCCATTTACAGCCGCCACTACCTGTTCCTCTCCAGAAACTGGCCATTTACAGCCGGCACTACCTGTTCCTCTCCAAAAACTGGCCATTTACAGCCTTCCTCTATCAATTTTACATACATTTTTTTACTCAGTGTCAAATAATTGAGAATGATTCGTTGTTAAACTAAGAACTTTTGTGTAATGAATTGAAAAATATTTGGTCTTAAATGAAGTAAATTTTGCACTTTAATTAAGCATAAAATGTTTTCAAAAACGTAATTAAATACTTAATATTAGTATTCGTTTTCTTAAAAATTGCATTTGTACTGAGTACAAAACCACATCTTATTAAGTAAAAAAGTTCTCAGTAGTTGTTTGAGTAAGTTTTTACTTACCTTAAGCTGTAAAATACCTAGCCTTGAAACTAAAGAATTAGAAATTTGTTTAATTATTTGTAATTTATTTTAGTTAACTATTTATATGTTTTAAGCGACCTTTTTACTTCTTGTGAAGGGTTTTAGCTGAAACTTAAGGTCTATTTCGGCTGAATCTCATACATGTAAATTCGAGGCTCAACTATATGCCAAAATCACACACAGATTATTATATAACAAGGATTGTTCAGATTGTTTCACTCGACTTCCAACTTTCGAACTCGTCAGTGAACATCAACCTCCTCAAATCAGTGCCTATTTAAACGACCATGTCCCAGAATCCCGACTTGGGAAGTTTCCGGAAAGCGCCGCAAATATTTTTCGGCTGTGCTAATGATGAACTGCCAAAGGGCTTAACATTTTGTGTATGTCTTAGACTTTTTGTGTCGGTTCTGAATGTTACTCGAGCTTTCCAGAAGTGTCTGTCTTTTTAAAGACATTTGCGTACTTAATTTTATCAATTGTGTACTACAAATATGGGCGTGTCACCCGTATTGCCTGGCTACACGATGACTTACTTAAGGAATGAATTCCAAGGGATTGCACGTATTCAAAACGAGGCTAATGTGTGTATCGCAAATTCACAAAAGGCGCTAATCCTTTTTACATCAGCCAAAAACAAATTTTGTGAATACAGAAATAATTTTCCGTTTCAATATAAGAGTTTCCAAATTAAATTGATTTCCTTAAATACATGCATATATATATGTGTATTTCCGCCAAACAGTCAACGAGAATCGAAAAAAAAAAATATAAAATAATCATTATCATCGTATTCTTAAACCCTTCTAGGGTGCTATAATTATATTCAGAAGTTTGCAACGCAGTGAAAAAATCATCTCTGTATTCTCGACCAGCATCACCAATTGTCCGTCTGTCCGGCTATACGCAAACTAGTCTCTCAGTTTTTGATCTGAATCTAAAACTTAGTGTTTTTTAAGAATTTCGGATTAAAACAAAATGGTCTTTTTATCTTATTTCTATTATTATCTGCAAGGGTATATAAACTTCAGCTTGCCGAAGTAAGCTTCGCTTCTTGTTTTGAAACTTCAAAGCCATATCCAATTTTGCATAATACAATTGTTCCATAGCATATCTCAGTGTTTTCATGAGGGAATTTGCGTGAAAGCTGAAAAACTAAAGTTTCTTCACTAGGTATTTTTATATTTAATTCTTGGACTTTTTTATTACAAATCTCCACGCTGAGATCTATTAATAAGAGAATACATTGTTTTTCACGGATATATGATGTTATTCATAGGAATAACATATCGAAAAATCATACATACGTTCGCGACCGGTACTAAATTCTATTAAGAAAAATGCTTATTCAAAATAGATTTGGCACTTATTTTTAGCAATTTAGAGTTTAAGCAATTTTTGGTTACTTTTTTTTTCGAAATCTAGCCATTTTTTCTCTGCCTAAAATTATTTTACCCAGAAAGGAAATATAAAATTCTTATAAGTTCGGTAGGCTTACAAATTTTTGTATACCTTTGCAGGGAATAACAAATTTGGTCAGCACTGTGCAACGAAGTGAAGAACTTTCCCTATAAAGTATATATATTGAAGATTAACAGCAGTCTGACTGCACAGATTAAATTAAAATTTATCTGGTAAAATTGATACAAAAATTTCTCAAAATAACACGAAGTAATTTAAAAACAAGAAAGAAAGCTAACTTCGGTAAACCGAAGTTTGTATATCTTTGCAGTCTGCCATTGAATCATTGAAAGCTATAGGATATAGTTGTCCGATTTCGGCCGTTCCGACATATAGACGGACATGGCTAGATCGACTCGGCTGGTGATGCTGATTCAGAATATATATACTTTATGGGGTCGGAGATGCCTCCTTCACTGCGTTGCAATTATCATGGCAAAATTATTATACCCTCTGCAAGGGTATAACTATATAAAAATATATAGAAAGAAAAAACATATTTATTTAATTTTTTTAGGATGCTTACATGTTGTTTTAATATAAAACCAACATTTCTTAAATTAAGATGTGGGTCTCGAATCTGGCGGCCAATCTGTCATTCGGCGCACTCGCAGCGGGTTAGGCTATATGGCAACATTGGCAAATGGATCATCGCTAAACGGAAATGAGATTTGAGCAGCGAGTCGTCTAAGAGAGTTGGAGAGAGTCGGTTGTGAAAAGAGCAGAAAACGTGTCTGAAAGAAATAAAAATCAAGAACTAAAGAAATACGAAGAACTAAAGAAATAAACTAAACTAAGAATTTTTAATCCTTAATCTAAGCACTTTTACGTTTAAACTAAACAAATAAAATATTGTATGAAAACCTAATTCCTACAAAGATATTTCAATATAGTTTTTTATTTTTGAATCCTCACATTAATAATTTCTAACTTGTTCAGCAGTTTCATAGAGCTGTATAACTATTGACGATACTATCGATATTATCTATGGTATAAGAAAATGTTAACAAATAAAGACAAGTGTTGCTAACATGTTGAGCAACACATATTGGTGTTCTTATTATAGAAGAATAAGAAACATACACAAAAACTCTATTGTTTAATAACTTTCATGTTTATCATCCGATTTTACTCAACTTTTCAGAAAACTTCCGCACAAACCTTTTTATTTACTTTATCTATTTACTTTAAGCCGAAATTCAAGACGTTAGCCTATATCACGTTTATTTATTATTTTCGAAGGCGGAAGTTTGCGTGGCCAAATTCTAAATTCCAATGTTGTCACCAAATTTGGTAACTCTAGTTTATATAGTCTCTGAAATTTGTTTACCAACACGAACGGACGGACAGACGGACATGGCTAAATTAGCTCGGCTGGTGACGCTGGTCAAGGATATACATATATACTTTATGGGGTCGATAATTTCACCTTCTGCCTGTTGCATACATTTTCGGTTGGCACTAACCTATGATACTCTTGTATAATCATAACGTATATGATTAAGAAAGGACCAAAACATTTTTATTTGAATTTTAATCATAAAATTCAAATCTTTTAGTAGGGGAGTTTGGCGACCTTTCCAATGTATATTAGATGCGTTAGCCGGCTCGAGGTCAGGTAAAGAAAAAAAAAAACGAAATTCATTTTGTTTTTTATTTGTCAATCCAATATTATGAATTTTCGTGACCTATATTTATACAACATAGCTGTTCAAATATATGAACATGCACAAGCGCCCGAATTCAAGAAGCGCTTGCAATCGCAGCCGACCTAAGCGTCAACCTTCCAAGTAGCATGTACGCCTTATCAACATACATACATATATACAAGTAATCAAGTGTAATAGTACTCACTTTAATACAAGTCTAAGAATACACAAAATACTTTTGTCACCCTTTAGAAAGTCTAAGAAAGTCCGAAAACTATCTAGCATAGATAACCCCAATGTGGGATTATACATAAGGAATCTGTAACTAGTACATAAGTGAAAACCGCTATAAAAAGGCGTGAGCGCCAAATAAAGAATCAGTTCCTAACAAAATACTGTTGTGTTTAGTCAGGGATTCGGCGGTTAGCGGTAAAAGTTGTCAGTTGAAGTGAGCGGTATTAGCTGCTCCTTTAAACAAGCAATATAAGCTGCTAACATATGGTCCTTCGAGCATAAAGAAATTTTCGCTCACAAAGACTGCCAAACCGTTCGGCATACCTTAATCAGTCTCCACGGTAGAAAAGTCCGCAAGGCGCACCTTAATTGAGTGCACTACGGCAAGATCAGGGATCAACAAACAAAAATAACAAGAATATCGTTCCTGAGACTGCTGCGTGGGACAGGAGAGGCAATCGACGTGGGACGAAGTTAGGATTGGACCGCGGCTTAGTTGGAGCAACAGCGGATATTAACATATCTACAACGGTGTGGGAAAGACCACCAAGTAAAAGGATCTAGTGTCGGACCGCGGCTGAATATACGAGCGCCAGCGGAGGCTGATTCAGTATCTACAACGGCGTGGAAGGACCACGAAACAAAAACGATAAACGACAACCATGGCGGCTGAAGAACTTATGGAAGAATTCCACACACAATTTAACAGACCGTTACAAAAGGCACAGGATTTTTGGGAAGCAGCGGCGAAAAAAGGCGCAGGATCACAACCAATAACGATCGAAGAGTATAAGGCTCGTCAGAAGCGGAACAAACCAAAACCGGAGGAAAAGAAGGTCCGAAGAGCTGGAAAAAAGAAGCAGAAAAGAAGAGAAATAATAGAGTTACACAAGCTAATAAATATATCGACATATGTTACAAAGTAAAATTAATTAAAGAATTAGAAGTATTAAGAAAATCTGGAAATTAAAAAATAAATAAAAACAAAATCAAAATGGTACATACACGAGAATCACTTAACGCCCTGGGGGCTAGTCAATCCTTGATATACGCGCAAATGAAAAAATGGGAAGAACAAATAGCGCACACAAAAAGGCCAAATATGGAGCTCCTAACCCAAGTACAGAGTCAGTGGGAGCTATTTAAAGATCAACATACCGAGTTATTTAATAACGCATCGGCCTTTACAGGGGACTATTTCTCCAAAGACGGGTATGGTAGAACGCAAACCCTGGAAAAAAAAAAATTTTGGCAGAACTAAATAAAGGGGCTGCTAATGAAACGATGAATTATATTAATGGGACAAATGGTGGAAGAACAAGAAATTCGGCTACGCGAGTACCACCATGCAAGATAAGCGCTGAAAGCCACGTTGAAAAGTGCGGGACTAGACCCGAAATTACAAATAGTATACTCGAAATATATTGAAGAAGATTTCCAACGACTGACGGATAATTTCAAGGAACTAAAAATAAAAGGCAAAATTACCCAGACGATTCTAGATGGGTACGAAAAAATAAGAATGGAAAAAAGAGAGAAGGAAATTTGAATGCAACAGAACAAATTCGAAGAGCGTCGAATTGCCGTAAGAGAAATGGAGATCCCTATATTATTTGGAGAAATCTCTGCATGGTCAGGCTTTGTTGACATGTTTAAGGAAATGATAGATAATGATGAACACATGAAACCCAAAAAAAAACTGATGCGACTCAAAGAAGTTGTAAAAGGTGAAGCTTCTTATTTAATTAAGCATCTAATGATAAGCGACGAAAAATATAAGACAGCTTTGGATATTTTAAAAAATCGATATGAGAATAGACGTTAACTGTTCATGAGGAATTACTTTCAAATTCTCGATTTGCC
Organism: Drosophila triauraria; assembly: GCA_014170255.2. Classification (NCBI taxonomy): domain Eukaryota; kingdom Metazoa; phylum Arthropoda; class Insecta; order Diptera; family Drosophilidae; genus Drosophila; species Drosophila triauraria. The sequence continues at coordinate 1,479,862 of CM024337.1, read as the reverse complement.
TATGTTGAACAGCGAGTCAGAAAGAAGTGTTCAGAATATGCTGGACATGGCACAAAAATGCACACATGCTATAAAGGGCATGGGCGTTGCATTAGAGGACACCGACGTATTCATTGCAGGGATCCTATTAAGGAAATTTGATCGTCAAGCTCAACAAAACTACGAGCACACTTCGAATTCAACAAAGGAAATCCAAACTCTCCGGAATGTGTTACAGTTCTTGGAGAAACATTTGCAAGCCGTAAAAGCAGTCAGACAGTCAAGAAGCATGACAAGGGAAAATCCTAAAGTATTGTCAGCAATTGTGGGTGGGATCTGCTCGTATTGTCAAATTCCAGGGCTCAAACTAACCAACTGCATTAAATTTAATCAACTGGCCATTACAGAAAAATGGAATTTTGTGCGTCGAGAGAGATTATGTTTTAAATGCTTGGGTCATAAGTTTACGGTTTACACAGGCTGCCAAGTGGACCTAGAATGTTCCAAGTGTGAGAAACCTCACCACGATCTGCTACATTTGCCGGAAGAAACAAAAGCGACACTGATATCAAAAACTGGAAAAACCACCTTGTTGGCCACAGCGCAGGTTGAAGCCCAAGATGCAAACGGAGAATGGATAACACTTCGAGCATTAATAGATCGAGGATCTCAGGTTACGGTAGTATCGGAGAAAGCAGCTCAAATTTTGAGAGTACCAAAGAAAAAGAAGAGGACCCAAATTTATGGGTTAGTAGAAAGCTTGGTAGGATAATCAAAAGCATCGATACAACTGAGAGTACGTCCACGATTTCAAAGTAATGATCAGTTCGAGACTGAAGCAATGGTTTTAACAAAATTATTAAATCCACAACCACCAATATCATTTGAATATGACATGCGGAAATGGAAAGATGAAACCTTAGCGGACCCAACCTTCAATGAACGCAGCTAAATTGATATACTTTTAGGAGGAGATTTATTAGCCGAAATTATTACCAATGGCTTAAAACAGGAAGACACCATGATTGGTCAGTGTACCAAGCTAGGATGGATTCTATCCGGAATCGTAAAAGTGCCTGGTAGTAAGCGCATTCAATCGGCAGTAAACTTGGAGAAATTCTGGGAACTGGAAGAAGTTCCAGAAACAACAACCTTTACAGACAATGAAAAATGTATGGAAGTATACGAAAAAACGACGAAAATTGATGGCGACGGGCGTTTTATTGTAAAATGCCACTAGTGGACGATAAAGAGCTAGAGACTCGGGAAAAAGCGATGGCACGATTGATAAATTTGGAAAAAGTTTTAAAAGATAAAAAATTAAAGAAGCAATACTCAGAGTTTATGGATGACTATTTGAGACAAAGACACATGGAGGAAGCAGGACGAAAACAGGCAAATATTATATTCCTCACCAACCGGTGATAAGAGAAGATAGTCTTTCCACTAAACTTCGGGTGGTGTTTGACGCATTATCAAAAACATCAAATGGAAAAAGTCTAAATGATATACAATAAACGGGACCTCACATTCAGAAGACTATTTTGGAAATAATAATGAAATGGAGAAATACGAGGTACGTGATACCGGCTGATGTCGAAAAAATGTACAGACAAATAAAAGTAAAAAAGGAGGATCAAGATTACTTGCGAATATTGTGGATAAGGAAATCGAATGAGAATATTAAAGAGTTTAAGCTGAAAACAGTAACATATGGAACTGCATCGGCCCCCTTTTTGGCAACAAGAACCCTGTTCGAGATTGGGAAAAAATGTAACGACGAAGGATTAAAAGAAATAATTTATAACTTTTATATGGATGACTTAATGACAGGAGCTGAAGACATCGAGCAATGTATCCAAATCCAGAATAAAATATCGGAAGAACTAGGAAAATATGGGTTGCACCTACGGAAATGGGCGGCAAACCATCGGAGCATATTGGTAGCATTATCTGAAAATACTATGGAAAAAATGTTTGAAATAAATGACGAAGAAACAGTAAAAACCCTGGGATTGATTTGGAAACCGCAAAATGATGAGTTTAGTTTTAAAATCAACATAATAGATGAATAAATTATAACAAAAAGAAGAGCGCTGTCTACACTAGCAAGGATTTTTAATCCAATGGGCTGGTTGGCACCATCAAAAATTATAGCAAAGTTTATTCAAAAGCTGTGGATATCTGAAGTTGGATGGGATGAGATATTGGATGAAAAAGTGGCCAATGAATGGATTAACTTTAATTCAAAGCTACAAGCAATAGAGAATATACTGATTCCACGATGGACTGGAGGATCAGCAAAACAACCGATAGAAATACATGGGTTTGCAGACGCATCCGAATCAACATATGCAGCTGTAGTATATGAAAGAAAACATTACCAAAATTGGAACTTTGTGCAGCACATCTACTGGCGAAATTGTTGAATGTAGTAACAGCAACCATACCGACTAAAAAAGATATATTTTGTAAGGAATCGTTTAGATCCCTTACAAAAGCCCTAAGAGAACGTAGGATCGACAGAAGAGAAAGCAGTAGAAGAGAAAGGGAGAGAAAGCTTTCGTCAGAGCCGTTAGTCAGCGCATAGCGGGACACAGATGCGCTGAGCAAGGAGTTTTGGCGGGAGAGAGGGCTGCTGAATAGAGCTGCAGGGGGGTATAAAAGAGCGAGGCAGGTGTCAGTTGGGGAGTCAGTTGGGGAGTCAGTTGGAGAGGCAGTTGGCCGCAGAGTGCCAGTGAAAGTGAATCCTTGGGAAACGAGCCAAGGATCACTTCAGTGGCAGTCAGTGGCGGAGTTTATGTTGCAGTGAATATAGGAAGTGACTCCTTGGGAAACGAGCCGAGGATCACTTCAGGAGCAGTCAGTAGTCGAGTTCACGGCGCAGGGGATATAGGAAGTGACCAGTGCAAGGGTAAGTGACTCCTTGGGAAACGAGCCAAGGATCACTTCAGGGGAGTCAGTTGGACAGTTAAGTGTGGAGTTAAGTCGTCGGTGAACAGTGACCAGTGCTAGTGCTAGTGAAAGTGACTCCTTGGGAAACGAGCCAAGGATCAGTTCAGGGGACAGCAGAGCAGAGCAGTTTGACCAGCAGCAGTAACGCAGTAAGTCTTGGGGAGGATTCCCTTTGACCAAGCGAGTCCAGTTCACTACTTTCTTCCATCTCGTACTTTGTAAGTGCCCAGGCGGACGGTGAGGTTGCCAGCGCGTCAGCTTAGCGGGAGCATCTGAAGCCTGCAGCACCAGAGTATCTAGCGGAGCGAAGCTTAGCGAGAGTATCCGCGTGCGGGTAGCACCGGAGTATCAAGCGGAGCGTAAGCGCGGCGTGATCACCCAGACGGCGTTGGCCGGCGAGTCGTCCGTTCCAGCCCTGAAGTAAACTGGTAAAGTGAGCTGGTTCGTTCGTGAACCGGGCGATCTTAAGCTGTTCCCTTCGGAGCTGATCTAAACTAACCAACCTTTTTTACATTTTTCCAAACAACCTATTTGTTTTGAAAAAAATGCAAAAAACGGGTAAGTTTTTCCCTTTAACCCTATCTCCAGTCCTTCTACACCCTTCCAAGCCCTTCCCTGACAAAACGCCCATCCAGTCCACTTTCCTTTCCATTATTTACATTGTTTTGGTTTCCAATTCTTAACCTTACTTATAGTACCCACAAGACGCCCTATCTCTAACAATTAGGCACGCCCGACTCGCCGACTTTGGAGGAATTTGGGAAGCAGGCGTAAAATCAGTTAAACATTATTTAAAACGAGTCATAGGAGACAGCATGCTAACATATGAAGAAATGAGTACACTGTTAGCAGGAATCGATGCTATATTGAACTCCAGACCTTTGTATCCGATTGATGAAGAAAATAACCTTAAAGAGAGTCTGACACCCGCACATTTTCTGACTGGAAGACCAACGCTAGACATACCTGAAGATATAACGGAGAAGCACAAATCGCCTCTCGATAGATGGAAACTGTTGACGAAAATGAAGACACATTTCTGGCAGAAATGGAAGTATGAATACCTAGCCACGCTTTAAAAGAGACCCAAATGGGAAAGTGAAAGAATGAATTTAGAAAAAGGTCAAGTAGTTCTGACAAAGAATGAGAACACAAGTCCAACAAAGTGGCCACTTGGGAGAATAGAAGAAACACACCCTGGAGCCGACGGGAAGGTTAGAGTGGTCTCCGTAAAAACACAGAACGGAGTAATTAAAAGACCAATAGTAAAACTATGTCCACTGGAAACGGAGCAAAGGATGGATAAAAGCGATCAATTTAAAAATACTCGACCATCAGTTTTATTGAATTGCCTTCTTACATTATCGTTAATGAGCGGAGTTAGAACATTGGAGGATTCACCGAGCAGAATAATGGATCTGCAACCGTTGCAGAATGATACAATGATATATCTAAACAATCTGAGATTAGTGAACATCGCAGCATCAAAATGGAATTGAGTTATCTATTATAACTTGGAACTATATAATACGGAACTAAAGCAATTAGAGAAATATGTCTGGGAGCTTGCAGTGAATTGCAACACATTAATTCTATATGAAGGAGCTTGTAAGATAATGGTGCACAATTTCGATATCAGACTAAAGCAACTTAAGGCAAACAACGAGTTGATATTCAAAAATAAAAGGCAAAAGCGAGCACTGTTCGAGTTTGTTGGGACATTACATCATATTTTATTTGGAACTATGGATGCGGCAGATAGGGAAAAGTCGAAGAAAATATTAAAAACATTTTTGACAACCAGCAGGATTTGTAAAGAATGTATGCTAAACAAACATCGGTAATTGATTCGACATTGAATATAAAAACAAAAACCACTGACGAAATGAACAACAAGTTCAAAGCCATGGAAGACGAAATGCGAAGATTACATAAGGAAATAAATGACAATCACTTTGTACATCGGATGGCGCTAGCATATCAAACAATGCTGTCGCAGATCGATCAAATACTGGAAGGATGTGAAAAAACCCAAAGGTCAATTATAAATTTATTAACTGATCTTAACCATTGCCGAGCTAACCCACAATTGTTAGCGCCGCCACAAATAAAGCGAGAAATTGGCTTAATAAAGGAAAAATTAACACCGAACATGCAGCTACCTGGATCAGCAACGGGAACAGAAATAAGGGAGATATACCACTTGATGACGGCCCAAGCAATCGTGGTGGATGAGAAGCTCGTTATTCGCGCGGAGGTACCTCTGTTCGATCACGAGGCTTCAACCGTGTATAGAATGATTCCATTACCTTTCGAAAGTCATGGAAAAACAGTCATTACACAATTGAAATCCGACTCTTTGATATATAACTTTAACAAAGACTTGTACACCCTAAAAACACATACACAATTAAATGCCTGTAATCGTCAAAGTAATCAAAATTTTTGTGCCGAGGAAACTGGGTCTGGAAAGCGGCCACTGACAATTCCTGTGTGTTGTCGGCACTGAAGAAAAGCAAAAGTCCATCATGTGAGTTCCAAGAGAGCCCTGCCGACAACACATGGATTGGATTGTCGACCTCGAATACGTGGCTGTATAAGGTTTTTAACGATCCAGTTTTGGAGTGGACATGTGGAGTGGACATCATAGTCAGGTCACAAAAATCCGAGCCCAGGGAGTACCGAAACTACGCAGCAGATGCACCGCCCGCAACGGACCACACCTGCTAACAGCTGCACACGAAATAATTACAGAGGATAGCGTTAAGGAGCCGGTGGCCCCACTAGTTACCATAGCTTTTAAAATTAGAAAGGAAGAAATAAGGCCAATGGCCTTAGGATTAATAAATAATACTCAGGATATACCTGAAATCAAAGGACAGATTAAACAACACAAAATTGAAAATGTTAAATTAAGAGGAATCAATATACACAATTCTAGCGGACATGTGTCCTTCATATTAATATTAATAGCTATAGTTGTAACAAGCTTAATGTATTTATAAAAACAAATGTAAGAATAATAACAAACCAATAAATATAGAGTTCGGGCTGCCGGAATAGAGAAAATTAATATCAATAAAGGCAAGAAGGCCCCGCGCAGAATGTTCAAATATATGAACATGCACAAGCGCCCGAATTCAAGAAGCGCTTGCAATCGCAGCCGACCTAAGCGTCAACCTTCTAAGTAGCATGTACGCCTTATCAACATACATACATATATGGGACATTCCATATCAACTCGGCCACCCCTGTTTTTTTTTCGCTCTGAAAAAAAAAATGCATTCCCACATTTTAAAGTGCTCCATGTCCATATAGTGACCCTTAAATATTTTTTTGTTACCATCAATACTTTTCGAGATAATCGCTGTTGGACAAACAACTTTAAAAAATCATAGCATTGAAATGGTGCATTCAATTTGAAAGACCAAAAATACAGTTATCCTTTTTATACCCTTGCAGAGGGTATTATAATTTTGCCATGATATTTGCAACGCAGTAAAGGAGGCATCTAAGACCCCATAAAGTATATATATTCTTGATCAGCATCACCAGCCGAGTCGATCTAGCCATGTCCGTCTGTCTGTCTGTCCGTCTGTCTGTCCGTCTTTCTGTCCGTCTGTCGGTTTCTACGCGAACTAGTCTCTCAGTTCTTGAGCTATCGGGCTGAAATTTTCAGCATAGTCTTATTTCTTTATCACGCAGTATATATCTCGGAACTGCTGCTCGGAACTGAACGCTGCCATAGGAATGATGGCGAAATTAATGTACAAAAATTTTTAATTTCTCTGTTTTTCACCGAATTTCTATAAATTTCGAGATATAGTCGTTTTTAATAGTTCTGGAATTACGGTTTTAATTTCATTAAGATCGGACAACTATGTCATATAGCTGCCATAGAAGGGATTGGTCGAATTATATGAAAATGTAAAATTTTACATGTAAAATGTAAATCTTACAAAATTTACATAATTTGACATTTTTTTTTTTACTTTACCAAAATGGATCGATGTTCAGTGATCCAATTGCTGACTGCAAGGGTATACAAACTTCGGTTTACCGAAGTTAGCTTTTTTTTTCTCGTTTTAAACATATTTTTCATAAAAAAATACTAGACTAATCTAGGATTAATATTAAGCGGGTTTTTAATAAAAAAATAAGGTTTTTAATTTTTTTTGTCTTAGGGCCAGTCGATATTCGCTCAAATTTGTTTTTGCCAGGTAGAGGAGGTTCAGATACATACATATATACATGTAATCAAGTGTAATAGTACTCACATATATACAAGTCTAAGAATACACAAAATACTTTTGTCACCCTTTAGAAAAAAAAGAAAGTCCGAGAACTATCTAGCATAGATAACCCCAAGGTGGGATTATACATAAGTGTAGGATTGGTATTAATGGGAGAGTATCCCTGATATCGATCTATATCAGGATCTAGTATATTTTAATAGTAAGGTAGTTTAGGGTTTGGATAAAATGGAAAAGGAAGAGGCGGACACACTTGAGAATTTGAGAAGCAAGAGTACAGTTGAAGTGGTGTAAAAAGAATCAGAGACAATAAGAAGAGGAAAAGTGTTTAAAATATAAGTTACTCAAAGTGTTAAATTAAGAACGCCAGATTAAGAAATACATTTGTACTATCTCATTAAAGATAAATTAAACCCTACAAATATTGGGGGCTCGTCCGGAAAATAATCTTATTAAATAAAAAAATCTGGAAAGTTCTTTTCGCGACTCGTCTAAGTTACACACATATACACGTTTGCATATATGTATGTGTATATTTGTGGAATACATGTGAACATTGGAAAAGTGCGTGTGGTTCTGAGAAAATCATTTTAGTAAAAGAAAACTACCGAAAGGAAACAGCAGAAAACCGTAGAAAAAACGAGACACCGCTGGCGATATTTCGAGGAAAAACGAGTGAACAGTTTCGTCGAGTGGCAAGAAACGCGCATTTCTGTCGTCACACATACATACAGATCTCCAGCAGCTAAGCTGTAATCTGTGTTTAGTGAGCAAGAACAGACAAGCAGAAACCAACGAAGGAGCGAAACAGCGATATTTTGCGAAAAACGAGTGAGCAGTTTTCGAGGTAGGCAACGACCGCGCATTTTGGGCATTACACATACACATACGTTTCCTGAGTAAGTGTTGAGCACCAAGTCAGACGAGCACAAGCAAGCTAACAAGAAAAGAGAGAGGAAAGGTCTTCGTCAAATAGAAGAAACGGCGCATTTTTTTTGCATCGTGGTCACACACACATATACAGAACTAAGCGGTGAAGCGGAATTCTATGTTTGTATGGATTGAGCACCAAAGCAGACAGGAACACACACTGAGGAAGCGAGACAGCATTGGCGAAACTTCGAGAAAACGAACGAGAAGTTTTCGTCGAGTAGCAGGAGCCGCGCATTTTGGGCATCACACACACAGACATACACAGCAGGCAAGCTCCGCGCTTAACAGCACAAAGTGTTGGAAAATGCAAAATACGCGGGCCCTGTCTGAATTTTGAAATTCAGTTCAAGCTCAGGCACCTGGTTACAGGGACGGCAAAGGGTAGAAGGCCAAGGATCGGGCTAATTTCCAACCCCTCCGCCACGGCGGCGCCCATCGAAAGGGGCACTGGGGACCGAGAAGGGGCGGTATATCCCCCATCGTAAGCCAAGGGGAAATCTGTGGCCAGCGCGGGAGCCTCCTTCTAGCTAACCAGGAAGCCTTGATGGAGGAGGTAGAAAACCCCTTCGTGGGCAGATCGTCGGTGGCTAGATCGCCCCGCCAACCGAGGGAAGAAGGGACTAATGGTGCTGCAGCGGCATTTAAGAGGGGCAGCAAGCTCGCCCGCTCGCCAGCACCCCCTTCAACCCTAGAAGAAGGGCTGAACGCAGACCCGGAGGTAAGGGAAACCCCAAAGAGGTCGCGAGATCCTGCGAGCCCAGCAGGCTCACAGAGGACAACGCCGGCCAAAGGAGCAAGGCCTCCCATGAGGCAAACTGCCCGAGCATCTCTTGGAACTGGGGAAGCTCTTGCAGGAGATGTCCACAAAGATGATGGAGAAGTCGGCGCGCCACATAACTGTCGCCACGAGGGAGACGTTCGTGCGCATGAAGGCGCTTCACACGAGCATCCTTGAGGCGCACAGAGAGGGCGGCAAGGACGACAGCATCAGGGAGGATGGTCAGGACGCTACAATCGTGCGCGAAATGCTCGGAGCGTTCAGAGCGCTGACAAGGAGCAGCAGACAACGCTGGTCTAGAGGAAAGCGGCTGCAGCACAAACGGAGCCATGGCGAAGGATAAGCCAGCCAACGGTAGCTGGAGGATCCGGAGCTCAACTGGCCCTACCATCCACGCGCCCAACGCAGCAAAAAAGCGTTAAAGCTCCCAAGAGCACCCGAGGAAACCCCCCAAAAGGGCCTCAAGATGGCGTGGCGACGCACGCTGACGCCAGGACAACCGTGAAGACCGCGAGCCCCGCAATTCCGGTTGCCGGGTGGGAGGTGGTGAAGAAAAGTCAGGGCTACGCGTCGCGCAAGACCCGATGCGGTCGTTGTACAGGCGAGCGGGAAATCGTACAGCGAGGTATTAGCCATGGTGACTCGAAGTGAAGACAAACAGTTGTCGGACCTGGGAAGCTGTGTTGCCAAGGTACGCCGCCCCATAAACGGCAACCTTCTGCTCGAGGTGGCCAAAGGCAGCGCAGAAAGCGCTGAGGCCATGGAGGAGAGCATCGCGAGGGTGCTTGGCGACGCAGCGTCAGTGCGAGCCATGTCGGACGAGACGAAGCTGCTTGTATTGGAGATACGAGACATCGACTCCATCGCAACGGAGCAGGAAGTCTGCGCTGCTATAGCGAGCCAATATGGCATCGATGCGGAGCGCATCAGAGTTCGGAGTTCGGCAGTGGTCAGTTTGCCCTTCTCCCTGGGGAAAGCCGTCCTCCATCGGGGCGAGGTGCGGATCGGATGGACCATCTGTAGGATCCGGGAAAGAGCAGGCCCCCCAAGGTGCTTCAGATGCCTGGAGACCGGGCATAATGCAGCCCAGTTGATAGGAGCGACTGCTGCATAAGATGTGGTGGACAGGGGCACAAGGCAGCCAATTGCAGCAGGGAGCCTTCATGCTTCATCTGCTCTGCGGCAGGCATTAAGGAGACCAGGCACCAGGCAGGAAGAAGATTCTGCTCAGCCACAACCAGCAGGCCCGGGAAACCTTGACCATCATGTAGTTGATTCAGTTGAATCTGAAAAAGCAACGACTGGGTCACGGATCGCACAGGCAAAGCGACACTGTGGCTCTGCGGAGTGGACGCACCACTCATGCGGGACACGATGGCAGCAGAAGGGTTCGTCCGAGCGAAGGTAGGCGGCACATGGCTCTACAGCTGCTACCTGGCCCCTAGTCTATCACTGGCAACCTTCAGCAGGATCCTGGACGAGCTGAGCAGCGACCTGAGAGGACGGAGCAATGTGGTGATAGGAGGCGACTTTATTGCCTGGGCCGAGGAATGGGGCTCCCTCTACACCAACGCCAGGGGTCGAACCATCCTTGAATCAGTTGCGTCGCTGGACATCGTGCTGCTGAACGGAGCTCCCAGCACACCTTCAACAGAGCTGGGGCCGGTTCGATAATCGACCTATCGTTCGCAAGCAGTTCCCTAGCCCGTAGCACACGCTGGAGGATAGGCGAGGTTTTCACGGCCAGCGACCATGAGGCCATTTTGCTGTCAGTTGGCTGCCACTGTGCCAAAGTCAGCCGACGACCATACAAAGAAGAGCTTACCGCCAGGACTCCTTTAGGCCACAGGCCTTTGCCAGTGCACTAGAAAGCTTTGCTGTCTCCGAGTTGGACTCGGCAGATGAAGCCGCGAACAAGTTGGCAGCTAGACTGGAGGAAGCCTGTGACCGAAGTTTGCAGTAGCGAAAGACCTATCGCAACCACCACGCACCAGTGTACTGGTGAAGTGAGGAAATCGCTAGCTTGCGCAGGACCTGTCTTCGAGCCAGGAGATTGGTTTAAAGAGCGAGAGGTACCTCAAGCCTCTCTACCCTCAACTCGAGCTTCAGGAGTGCGAAGAAGGCACTCAAACTGGCGATACGGGATAGCAAAAGGATATGCTACCTCAAGCTCTGCGACGACCTGGAAAATGATCCATGGGGAAGAGCCTATAAAACGGTGGTCAAACGCGTGAATGCCGGCAGTAGGTTACCCACAGACCCGGCTGCCCTGGAAAGCATAGTCCAAGTGCTTATTCCAGAAGGTCACCCCCATTCCATCCCCCGATGGACGGTATAAGTTGGGAGCCCGATATGTCCGGTCACGGAGACGGAAGTCTTGGCTAGGAACTTGAAGAAGTGGCTAGGAACTTGAAGAACAGGAAGGCACCTGGGCCGTACTTGGTCCCAAACATTGCAGTAAAGAACTTGCTATCCCTCCACAAGTGTAAAGTAAAACAAGTGCCTGCTGGACGAGACCTTCCCCGACAGATGGAAACGCCAAAAGCTCCGGCTCCTGTCGAAGCCAGGGAAACCAGCGGGAGAAGCATCGTCTCATAGACCAATCGGCCTGCTGGACACCATAGGCAAGGTCTTCGAAAGGGTCATAGCTACGAGACTAAACGCTGCTATGGAGGGTGCCGGTGGACTACCTTCCAACCAATACGGTTTCCGGAAAGGAACATCGACACTGGACGCGATAGAGAGGGTCACCAACATCGCTGCTGAAGCCATCGCTGGTACCAGATGGAAAGGCGGGACGAAGAAGTATTGTCTAGTGGTCACGCTGGACATACGGAACGCCTTTAACTCGGCCGATTGGGGGAGGACACTGGAGGCACGACGGTCCTTCAACATTCCAGAGTACCTGCTGAATGTGGTACACAGCTACCTAAGCAAGAGGGAGCTGGTCCTCGAAACCTCTGTGGGCCCCAGGACATACGAGGTGACAGCCAGAGTTCCTCAGGGATCGGTACTGGGCCCTCTGCTGTGGAACACGATGTATGACGGAGTCCTGAAGCTTCCACTGCCGAGCAGCGCCGACATAGTTGGCTTTGCAGACGACGTGGCGCTGGTTGTGGTGGCCAAGAAAGTTGCTGCCTCGGAAGCAGCTGCGAACTGCGCAATCCGAGCAGTGGAGAAGTGGCTACAAGTGGCGGGCCTAGAGCTGGCCGCTCACAAAACTGAAGCGGTGCTGATCTCAAGCAGGAAGGCAGTGGACTCGGCGCACATCCAGATTGGAGGGACAACAGTAACATTTCAGCGTGCCATAAGGTACCTGGGAGTCATGCTGGACACCCGTCTCTCCTATCGCGAACACCTGGAGTTCGTGAACAAGAAGGCAAGGGAGACTACAGGATCGCTCTGCAGGATCCTGCTGAACACCAGGGGTCCGAAACAGGACAGACGTAGGCTTTTCGCGACAGTTGTCAAGTCGCAGTTGTTGTACGCTGCTCCGGTGTGGGCCGAGGCCACTGCTGTCAGTAGCTACATGCGAGGAGTCAACTCGACGTATCGCCTGTGTGCCGTCAGAATAGCGATTGCCTTCAGGACGATCTCGGACGACGCAGCGCTCGTCATTGCAGGCCAAGTTCCCCTGTGTGAACTAGTGCGGGAGGTCAAGGAGATTCGAGCGGCTCTAGTAGGCAAGTCCGAGGTGAAAAGGAGTGCCAGGAGCCAGAGCGTCATTAACTGCCAGGCTGCCTGGGACATGTCCAGCAAGGGACGCTGGACACACCAGCTCATCCCCAGCATAGAGCCCTGGATAAACAGGAAGCACGGTCAGGTGGATTTCTACCTTACCCAGGCACTGAGTGGACATGGCTGCTTCCGAAGCTACCTAAAGCGCTTCGGACACGACACTGAGGACGGATGCCCTGAGTGCGGCAGCGGGATCGAGGAGAACGCTCGGCACGTTCTATTTGAATGTCGCCGATTCGGCCACGAGCGTCAAACGCTTGAGGAAACCACCGGGGCAAGACTTCGGCCAAAAACTTTTGTGCCCCTCATGCTAATGAACGAGGAGAACTGGGAAGCGACGGCAGCCTATGCAGCGTGTGTACTGCGAGAGCTGCGCGCCACCGAGAAGGAGAGGAGAGAAACGACAGCCTAGGTGGCTACATTTGCGCGAAGCAATACCTTGCGGTGATACCGCGCATTTATGGCCCCCTATTTTTTTGTCTATTTGTACTTGTTAAGTCTGTATATATATATGTTAGGTAATAAAGGAATATAAAAAAAAAAACAAGTGGGAAAGCTACAGTCGAGTGTGACCGACTCCCGGTACCCAAAGCATTGTGGGTGAAATTAAACAGCACATGAACATGGAAAAAAGAACATTTTCTGACAAATGAAGACAAATATTGCTAGAAACATGTTGAGCAACACTCAAAAGAGACTAATGTTGCTAGGAACATGTTGGGCAACTCTGAAAAGCGACAAATGTTGCTAGGAACAAGCTGAGCAACACCCAACACAGACAAATGTTGCTTGGAACATGTTGAGCAACTTGCACGTGCGCGCTCTCTCTCTCTCTCTCTCTCTGAAACTTTATTGCTTAATAACTTCTATGTTTATCATTCGATTTTACTCAAATTTTCAGAACAAGTCCACGGTTGCCTACTTATTACGCCTATCTATTTACTTTACGCCGAAAATCACGCCTATACCTAATATACCTTATTTTTATTATTTTCGGGGGCGAAAGTGGGCGTGGCCAAATTTCAAAACAAATTTGATCTGGGTGCAACAGATTCCAATGTTGTCACCAAATTTGGTAACTCTAGCTCTTATAGTCTCTGAGATATGTTGTTTCACACGGACAGACAGACGGACTCGACTCGGCTAGTGACGCTGATCAAGAATATATATACTTTATAGGATCGGAGGTTTCTCCTTCTGCCTGTTACATACATTCTCGGTTGGCACTAACTTATAATACCCTTGTACCCTATGGGTACCGGGTATAAAAAAAAAAAAAAACAGCAGGCAAGCTGTATTCTGTGTGTGTTGAGAAAGTGAGACGGCGGCGAGGGAGTTGCAGTCGAAGAGCGCCAAAGCAGTGCGATACAGAGATCGTACTTTGGCAAGCTGCAACAACGACAACAACAGTAAGCAGTGAGACGGCTGCGAGGGAGTTGCAGTCAAGGAACGCCAACCACGGTGGCAGGCTGCAACAACAACAACAACAGTAAGCAGTGAGACGGCTGCGAGGGAGTTGTAGTCGAGGAACGCCAACCACTTCGGCAGGCTACAACGATTAATACAATAGGCAAGCAGTGCATCGATAAGAACTAATAAATAAAGCAGTTTAAGTTGAGATTGTTGAACATTCGTGAGTCTGACGAAACCAGTTTTCTATTGTAAAACAATGTGATAAACCAACAGTAACTAGTTATAAGTCTGTAGTGTGTGGGCATAACTTAGCTGTTAAATATGGAGGCAAGAACAATATTGTCCTTAAATGTGCAGGGGTTACGGCAACAGTTGAGACGGTTAAACTTGGATTCGACTGGTAGAAAAACAGTGTTGCAAGATAGACTGTTAGAGCATTTCAATGTAGAAGAAGATGTGGAGGCAGATGATAATTAGCAAGATGCGCGTTCGGTAAAGTCCAGTGAATACCAAGAAGCAGAAACAGAGGGTTTCAGGGGTGCATCACGGTTTACTCTTAAAGATGTACAAGATAGTGTTTCACATTTCTCAACCAGATATCAGCCAGTGGATATCGAAATTTAAAGATTTTGCTGCAACAGTAGGATGGGATAGCTTACAGAAGTATTTTAACGGGAAGCAATTGTTGCAAGGAGCAGCGATGTTGTATGGAAGAGGTTTAACAGGTGTTAAAGGTAGGGAACAATTAAAAGCAAAGCTGACAGCAGAGTTCGGTAAAAGAATGTGTGCAGCTGAAGTACATAAACAACTTAAAAACAGAGTTAAACTTGAAAAAGTGTCCTTTTGTGAATATTTGTACAGCCTTATCGAGATTGGGAAGCAAGTCAAATTAGATGAGGCAAGTGTCATATCGTACTTTGCGGATGGTGTACCAGATAACAAATCAAACAAAAGTAACCTGTACCGATGCCAGACTTTAGTCGAATTAAAAGCAGAGATAAAGATTTACGAAAAAATGAAGGATAGTACCAAAAGCATAAATACAAGGAAACCAGTCACCCAAACAAAGAAGAAATGTTTCAAGTGTGACAAGGAGGGACATTTTGCCAAGGAATGTAGTGCGCCAGTTCTATGCTTTAAATGCAATAAAACTGGGCACATGGCTAAGAATTGTAATCAGGAAAGGACAAGCGAGAAGAATGAAAAAGTAGGGGTTTTAAACTCTAGATCTAAGCCAAAAGATTTAGTTCATACGATTATATCAGTTAATGACGTGTATTTTGTCGCGATGATAGATTCCGGTTGCGATCTGAGCCTGATGCGGGAGGATCTTTTCCATTAGATTAAAAGGAGTTAGATTAAAGAATGAGAAGAAGAGCTTGCGTGGCATTGGGAATGAAGAGATTGAAACGATCGGACAGTTTGAGACACAGGTGAAAGCAGAGACACACAGTTTTTTAATGAGTATGTGTGCTAAGCTAACAGACCCGAATGTTATTAACAGACCCGAATGATACTAACAGACCCGAACGATTTGTTTCTCTGCTGCTTCAAGAACCGAGCATTTGTGTACAGGCTACTCGGTACCTTCTCTGCAGCAGCGGCACCTCAACATATATATACGAAGTTGTTTTTACATAGCTTTGAAGTTTGCTACGTCAGCCTAACAGAATCCCGAACAAACACGAAGCGCTTATACTATATATGTGCCGACAGCGCTGCCTGACAATTTTTCCTATGCACAGTGTATACGATGCTGCCGACTCCTGCTTTAATGTAACTTTTAACGTTATCAAACAAAAAGACATTGAGTATGCAGTGATTATCAAAAACGACGTCCTAAAGGAGGTATATATAATTTTTAGTTTAGGCGGCGTACAATTCAGGAAAAAAGAAATATTCGAAATATTTCAAGGACTGTGCGTGAGTGAGGTGGTAACTGAACCAAAAGTATCCGATGGAGTGCAGCTAAATCACCTTAGTAGAAGTTTGAGGGGTGAAGTCGAAGAGCTGATTAACAATTATGCAGCGAAAAAGGATATTCAGTCGCCAGTGAAAATGAAAATCGTGCTTGAAGATGATTTTCCGATTTACCAGTCCCCACGTAGAATTCCATATGAGAATAAGATGGTTATTGAAAAGCAAGTCCAGGAATGGTTAGAGGAAGGGATTATATCACCGAGTTGTTCTGCATACGCTGCATCAGTCGTCCTGGTAGGTAAAAAAGATGGCTCAAAAAGACTTTGTTGCGATTATAGGAGGATTAACTTAAAAATCAAAAGAGACAATTTTCCCATGGTCCTAATAGATGATGTACTAGACCAATTGAAAGGTGCGAAGCTTTTTACAACATTGGATCTGAGAAATGGTTACTTTCATGTGCCAGTCGAGTCAGATTCTTAGAAATACACTGCGTTCGTAACTCACAATGGCCAATATGAGTTCAATTTTGTACCATTTGGAATATCGAACTCGCCAGCAGTATTTTATAGATATACAAACGCTGTTTTGAGAGATTTAGTGCAAAAAAAGATGATTATAGACTACATGGACGATACAGTTATCCCGACAGTGGACGAAAAGGTAGGACTACAAGCATTAAAAGAGTTCTTGACAGTTGCAAGCAAAGAAGGGTTGCGCATCACGTGGGAAAAATCACAATTTCTGCAAAAGAAAATTCAGTTCCTGGGATTTGTAATCGAAAATGAATCGATTTCGCCCTCAAAGGACAAAATTGAGGCGGTTTTACATTTTCCGAGTCCAAAAACGAAGAAGGCTTTACCCAAGAACCTTTGGGTTTAACTTCGTATTTGCGCAGATTCATCAAAAACTATGCAGTAGAAGCAAAACCATTAACTGATATCTTAAGAAAAGAAAGTGAAAGAGCAGAGAGGAAATATATCGACTTAAATGATTCTGAGTTAGTAGCGTTTGAATATCTGAAGCGTTTAATAGTTGAGGCTCCTGTGCTTAAGCTATACAATCCAAAAGCTGTTACTGAGGTACACACAGACGCTAGTAAGCACGAATTTTGTGCAATGCTAATGCAAATGGATTCGGAGGACAGATTTTTCCATCTAGTAGAGTTTATGAGTCGTAAAACTAGCCCAACTGAATAAAAGTACTGCGCCCATGAGTTGGAAGTACTAGCCGTTATAAATGCATTTAAAAAGTGGAGGGTATACTTGCTAGGCATTGAATTTAAGATAATAACGGACTGTAACGCATTTGCAATGACAGTAGGAAGAAAGGATGTTCCTGTGAGAATTGCAAGATGGGCAATGTTTCTGGACGAGTATAAGTACAAAATGGAACACCGATCGGGTAGTCAAATGAAGCATGTCGATGATTTAAGTCGAGTATTATGTTGTCTATTAGGGGAAGCACTAGGGTATCGTTTAAAAGAGGAGAAGAACAAAGATGACACAGGATCAAAGCATTAAAGATACTATTGGAATCTGGGAAAAGCTATGAAAACTATATCATTCAAAATAATATTCTATACAAGGGATTTGATTTTACTATCCAAAATATACAACCGAAGATAGAGAAAATAGTACGAAGCTGTGTAGAATGTCTAATTGCTGAGGCTAAACGAGGAAGGAAAGAGGGATTATTAAGTCCGATAGATAAAGCACAAGAACCGTTAGGAACATATCACGTCGGTCACGTAGGACCTCTTACAGAGACCAAGAAGCAGTACAACCATATATTTGTTGTAGTTGATGATTTTTCAAAGTTTGTGTAATTATATCCCACTAAGTCGACAGGAACAGAGGAAGTTTTAGATAAACTCAAGAAACAGGCAGCAATATTTGGTAATCCTAGAAGAATTGTAACAGATAGGGGAACAGCTTTTACTTCGAATGCGTTTCGAGAGTACTGTGAGGAAAAGGGGACTACAATAGTAACACCCCACTCCAGGAGTGCCAAGAGGTAACGGACAAGTATAAAGAATCCTCAAAATAGTTATTCCAATGTTAAATAAGCTCTGCCAGGACAATACAATCAAATGGTACGCTTATGTAGATCGGATACAGCAAACTATAAACAACACACCCCCTCGAAGTACGAAGTTCACGCCTTTTTCAGTGTTAACAGGCTTAAGAATGAACACAAAAGCTGACGAGATTAGAGGATTGTTAGAAGACATGGATATGAAAGCATTATCAGAAGAATGAGATGTAATCAGACAGAAAGCACAAGAAAACATTGAGAAAATACAGCAAGAAAATAGGAAGCGTTTCAATTAAAAGATGAAAATAGAAACAGAATATGGGGTAGGAGACTTAGTAGCAATCAAAAGAACTCAATATGGAGCAAAAATGAAATTAAGACCAAAGTTTTTTGGGCCTTTTAAGATAACGGAAAAGAAAAATCATGGACGCTACGAGGTAGTAAAAGTTGGTAATCAAGAAGGCCCCAATCACACATGTACAGCAGCGGAATTTATGAAAAAGTGGGTTTAGTTCGGGACGAACTAAGGATCAGGATGGCCGAATGTAGGATTGGTATTAATGGGAGAGTATCCCTGATATCGATCTATATCAGGATCTAGTATATTTTAATAGTAAGGTAATTTAGGGTTTGGCTAAAATGGAAAAGGAAGAGGCGGACACACTTGAGAATTTGAGAAGCAAGAGTACAGTTGAAGTGGTGTAAAAAGAATCAGAGACAATAAGAAGAGGAAAACGTGTTTAAAATATAAGTTACTCAAAGTGTTAAATTAAGAACGCCAGATTAAGAAATACATTTGTACTATCTTATTAAAGATAAATTAAACCCTACATAAGGAATCTGTAACTAGTACATAAGTGAAAACCGCTATAAAAAGGCGTGAGCGCCAAATAAAGAATCAGTTCCTAACAAAATACTGTTGTGTTTAGTCAGGGATTCGGCGGTTAGCGGTAAAAGTTGTCAGTTGAAGTGAGCGGTATTAGCTGCTCCTTTAAACAAGTGATATAAGCTGCTAACAATAGCAAAAATTTGTGACAAATTTAAGTTTGTAAAATACATTAAAACTAAGGAACCCGAGGCTTTCCATTGGAAATTTTTTCTTAATATTGAAGTAGAAAGGCCAAAGCTCCTTTTAAGCTGAATACCAGCGCTGGGATTCGTAAGGTTTGGGAGCTATTAAGCCTTGAAAAGTGCCGATTCAAGCAGTGCATGATACTTTGACCGCGATTTACTCAAAATTGGTAGGTGATGATCACTTTTCAATTTCGGACTAGTAACGTACCGGTTCAGATCTATCAGAATCAATGGCTTTTATTCGCCGGCATTTTTTTTGTCGACCAGTGCTATCAAATGCCAGATACACAGATCGTTTTTGTCGGAAGACAAAGGCAGCCGATTTGTACATACAGTCTGTGTCACTCCTACGAAGGAGATTTTCGGTCATCTTTGATGCCGATCGAGCTTCAGCATAAAATGCGTCATTATATACCAGTGTCTCACAGATACCTGACTTGAGAATCTATAGACCCTATGTATTAACATCGGCCGCGCTTGATTTTAGTGGCCAGAGGGGGAGAGTTTTATTTCCCCTGTGCTTTTTTTGGACTTTGTTCCGTTAGCAGCAACGGCTTGTTGGTTTTTGGTGTTTGTCTAACTTTTGGGATGTGTTGATTTTCTATTATTATAATTTAATATTATGATTTTTCGTGATCTATATTTTCGTGACTCTTTCTATGGAGTTCTTTTTCCACGACAGCGTTGGAACTAGTATCACTTTTAGATACTTTGCTTGCTCCGATAGCTCTAGTTTTAAGTCATTTATCTGTGGTCTAGTAAATCTTGGGAATTTAATTTTGTACTCTCAAAATATCGTCCGTATTCATTAGCCAGAGCAGTGGAGACAGAACTCTTCCCTGATGTGTGCCCCTCTTCACAGATTTTGCGTAATGAGTGCTACTCAATTTGGCTGTTATCTTTCTGCTCTTTAGCATGGAGTCGATCTACGCTGTGATGCTTCCTTCAACTCTTATCTTGTTGAGGGAGCTCGAGATGGAGTCTGAGTTAACGTTGTTGAATGCTCCTTCTTTTTTTTTTGAAAAGCAGAACCTTTACTGTTTCAGTAGATTTCCCTTTCCTGTACGCGTGCTGTGGGTCCGAAAGATTCCTCTATTAGTATACCCTTGCAGGGTATTATAATTTTGTCCAGAAGTCTGCAACGCAGTGAAGCTTCGCCGACCCCATAATATGTATATTCTTGATCAACATCACCAGCCGAGTCGATTTAGCCATGTCCGTCCGACTCAAACTAGTGTCTTAGTTTTTGAACTATCTGAATGAAATTTGCAGATAGCCGTCTTTCTATTGCAGTTAGTATATATGTCGGAACGGCTGAATACTACTGAACTATGTCTTATAGCCGCCATAGGAATTATCGAAAAGTTATTGGAATTAATTACGGTTTTAATTTTATTAAGTTCGGACAATGTTACGTACGCCGGTTAGAGCGACGTGATTCAGACGGGTAACACGGAAGAAAATCAAGAATAGCCAATGCAAGAATTTTGCTCTGGCAAGTGACACCGCCAAACTCGCCAAATTAGGCCATGCAATCAACGGCAATCCAACACCACTGATTTTGCTGAACTGTCAAACGTTAGAACAAAGACGACCCAAATCGAACTCTAGCCAATAGGTGAAAAGAGGGGAATTGATGACACTAGCTGGGAACACTTTTGTGCTCCATTCCGGTGATCCATAGCACAGTCTTTGGTAAAAAAGACCCCGGTTTAGCAGTACCAGAAGATAGTCAAAGTCAGAGTTAGGAACTGGATGCCTATTCAGAGAGTCTGAAAATTCATCAATACCAACTTGAATGCGTGCAAATAGCATAAGTGTAAAAGTCGGATAGACTTTCGCGATTTTGACCGCGCTAAATTTACGGTGCCGATGCAGTCCTTTTAAGGAAGCAAATATCTTTAAGACTGTTACAACGTCCCGTCGAACAATGCCGAGTGCAATGTGAATCCTACAGGACATGTGTTAATAATACCACGCCTAAAAAAATCCTGCCGATCAAAAGTAAATACTGAATATCAATTTGGAGTTCCACTATGTACAGAATAAACCGTGCAACTAACGATAAAAAGGCTATGTTTCCGTGTCACTAGGCGTAGCCTAAATCCTGCAACGACAACACCGAGGCACATAACAGCTCCAAGCACTTCCAGGATGCTGGACATTACCAAAAAGAACTCTACATCAATAATGAAAAGCCGTATTGGTTCGGCTTAATAACATGACAAAGCCTTAATAACATGACAACAAACATACAAAAGCAAAGCCGCAACAACATAAAGAATTTCCTAAATGTATAAACGCATTTTTCAACACCAACACCTATAACTTTTAATTTAGTGAATGAATTTATAACCCCAAGCCCATAGCACGATATTATATATATATACATGCTTAATTCTACTTAACTTTGACAACAAGACTGAAAGACAGACTGACGAACGATTTCTTCTATTTTTCAGGCACGTAAATAATTGTTCTGATTACGTTTGGAGAGGATAGTGGCGTCCAAAAAAGCCACCCCAAATCCGGTGAGCTCAGCTGCACAAATCGTGACTGCTATCCAGGCGGCCACTTCCTCAGCCCTATGTCCTCCTAGGACTGAGGCACAACGACACCACCGGCGTAACAACAACTTTATCATATAGCTGCCACAGAAAAGATCGGTTGATGTATATGAAAATGTAAAATTCTCCATGTAAATTGTTAAATGTATAAATAAATGTTATACAAATTTACAAACTTTGATATTTTTTAAGTTTACCAAAATGGATCGATTTTCAATGATTCAATTGCAGACTGTCCGTCTGTCCGTCCGAGTAAAACAACAGATCTCAGAGACTATAAGAGCTAGAGTTTCCGAATTTGGTGACAACATTGGAAAATGGAGAAACAAGAAACAAAAAGTAAAATGTTTATTATATTTTGTTTATTATATTATGTTTATTATATTATGTTATATATATTTTACATCAATACAAAAAAACGAAAAAAAAAATTGAGATTCCATTTAATAATTCTCTTGAAATTCTAAATGAGACTTTGTCAAATTGCATTAAGTTTGTGTATTTTTATACCCTTGCAGAGAGTATTATAATTTTGATCAGAAGTTTGCAACGCAGTGAAGAAAGCATCACCGACCCCATAAAGTATATATATTCTTGATCACCATCACCAGCCGAGTCGATCTAGCCATGTCCGTCTGGCCGTCTGTCTGTCTGTCTGTCCGTCTGTCCGTTTCTACGCAAACTAGTCTTTCAGTTTTTGAGCTATTCTAATGAAACGTAGGTAGTTTTCTTTCTATTGCAGGTAGTATACACATATGTCGGAACGGCCATAATTGGACTACTATATCTTATAGCTGCCATAGGAAAGATAGGGCCAAAATGCCATAGTTTCGCTATTTTTTAAGATATTGGTCTCAAATTCAACATATGATCATTTAATTATTTTCTTGCTATACATTTTAAGTTTCATGAAAATCTTATAGCTGCCAAAGGAACGATCGGCCCGAAATAGTTGATTTTCGTTGTTTTTAAAGATATCGTATTAACTTAGTAAATGGCGTTTTAATTTAAATATAGCCAAACATTTAAAATTTCATCTAAGTCGGACCACTATATCTAATAGCTGACATAGGAATGATCGGGCCAAATTAGCTTTTCGTTGTTTTTAAAGATTTCAGATTAAAATTAAGATTCCTTATTTTTATTTTATTTATTTTCCGCAAGGGTATATAAGCTTCAGCTTGCCGAAAATATATTTCTTTCTTGTTTTTTTTTTTTTTTAAACAAAAAATTTCTCGACTTTAAAACGGTATGTCTTCTAAAAAATTAATTTTCCAGACAGCGTAGCCTCTTGTTTACATTTTTAAAAGGTTAAAGCATTACCTATCATATGCTTTTGAAATTCTTCGATCATCTTACTTGGTTTAAAAGTTATTAATTTCGCAAAGAAAAAACTCAAATGGGCTGTGCATCACTTGTGAGTTAATGTACGCGTTTCATGTATGGAGTGTAGTTGGTCCTCATTGCATGCGACTCTTAAGCTTCTTGTGAACCATACAGCCCCTGTAGTTCGCGGTATAGTTTTGTCCGCCGCTTGCATATGTGTTCTGGTGGGGAGTTCTTTTTGTTAGAAAAGCAGTGTACCGTTCGAGCTTTTCTCCCTAATATAAAATTGTGGGGGTATTTGTTTCTTTTGGGTCTCTTGCCATCCGCTAAGTGTTAATAGGTTCTTGTAAGATCTCTCGGCTTGCTCGTTTGTGATTTTAGAGCTGATGATCTATTTTTCGAACGCAATGATTTTTTACACTATTAAATTTTAAGGTTACAGATTGGAAATAATTCAGATGATCCTGATAACGATGAAATTGGCTGGACTAATATCAACGAAGAAGTTGATGTAGTGACGCCAATGGTTCTGTTGCATCTACAAAAACTTGGCATCGCACACTTGCAATTACCTGATATGAAGGAAAGCCTTACCATAGTACGGATGAAGTAACTTTGAAATTATTATGAACAAAACCAAACTCCAAGTAACTTATTTTCCAGAAGCCCTTTTTCATCACGTATGAGGCTGGTATTTATCTTACTAATGGAATAGTATACAATCTCTTTGGTATTGCTCGACATGGTAATGCTTTTATGACGTATACAGGCAAATCTTTTCTGAGCCGATTTTATTTACAAATAAAAAAGTTACAGGTGAGAAAATATGTATTTTGTAAGCTTTACTAAATATAACGTTTGTTAAAATAAGCTTTAAAATTATATTTCTTATAAAAAGATAACTTCTGCAGGCCGAAGTTAATATACCATTGCAGATAAATTTAAGAATGTAAAAAATTTTTTTTTCTATAATTAAAAAAAAAAAAGAATCATATATTAGGTTTTAATCCGCTGTCTTTAAAAACGACGATAATCGGCTTATTTGAACCGTTCGTTTCTGTAGCCTGTATAAGAAATATTAGTCCGATTTGGATGAAATTTAAAATTTATTGCTATAATTAAGTCACATGATAACATATTTAAACTTAATTCGATATTTTTAAAAACAACGAAAATCGGCATCTTTGGCCCGATTCAATACCGATTCGATTTTGCCAGTTCCGACATATATACTAACTGCAATAGAAATAAGACTAAATATTCGGAAAGTTTTAACCCGATAGCTCCAAACCTGAGAGACTAACTTGGGTAGCAACGGACAGACTTCTGGTCAAAAGTATAAAACCTAATTACCGTAAACAAATTTCCCCTTGGTCGAGGGCTGCGCCACTGGACACAAACAAAAGGCCCCTCTGATAGTTGCCACAAGACTAATCAAAAAGCCCTCCTTCGGCAAACTCCCATAGAACTGCTAAATATGCAGTCCTTGCAGATCCCACAATCGAAGCAGGTCAAAGTCCACTCTCCGAAATCCAATTTCTCAAGTCCGTTTTATTAAAACCTTACTGTCCCAAAAGTCCTTAATCTCTCCCGACTCAGAAGCTTTAGCAAAGACAAAGGCCCTATATAAAGCTTACCGATAAGATAAAGTTAGTTCCTAATCGCGGCACACACGAGTAATACAATAAAGACTTCGGTCACAATAATAATTTTATTAATCAAAAGTCAAAGGCATTTATTAATATGCTTATTTGGTATATGTATATGCCTTACTTAGTAATCCGATTTAACTATATAATCTTATTTGATGTATAATAATGAAATAACTAGTTTGACCAGCCTCATTCGTTCTTGCTATGAGACTAGTAAACCACGATTTCCACGTTTATGTTTGCTTGTTTAGCGCTCAAGCTTTTTTATTGCTTTTGCCCAATCTAGCCTCGAACTGTTGTAACGTAAATTGAGGAAATAATGAATCAAAATGCTTATGTCCAATTTAAATGTCTCCGCTTCACTGCCAATTTCCTTTTTGTATTGAACAGCCTTAAATAAAACTGCCATATTGTCTAACACAACATATCATTTACCACATGTGGGAACCTGTGTCAGCTGAGGTGAATTCGAGCCTTACACGGAGTCTATAAATTCACCACGACGCGAGGTCGTTCGGGTCGTAGGGTTTGTGTCAACGGGGTTCGTGTCGTACGTGGAGTTCGAGAGGAGTTGACGACAAGCAACGAAACTAAGCGGTCAGCGACTGCGCGAATAAATATATATAAAACTGAAAACTGAAGTGTATTACTGGAGCGTTACATTGGCGACGAGGATTAAAAAACGATTACGGAGTTACTGAGGAAAAGAAAAAGGAAATTAAATAAGTATTATTAAAAGTAAACGACGGCTGCCGGGAATGCAGGTAAAAAGGAAATGCAAATGCATAAAGGGGGAAGAAGGAATGTACATATGTATGTGTATATATTCCTGCACGCACAACGCACATACATGTGGGAAATGTACATGCGATGGGCGGCGGTATGTCTATGTGTGAATGTGTGTGTAAGCTTGGTACTCCACAAAACGAATAAGTGGGTAAAGCTGGAGCCGATTAAATTCAGGCTTATGAAATAGAAAAGAGAAAGGATAAAGGAAACGGAAAGAAATTTCGAGCACGCCACGAAAGAATTGGTGGGTAAAGCAAGCGGATTAAGTTCCTGCAGATCTAAAAGAGATGGAACACACCACGAAAAGAAAAAAAGACAGAGGTGGTGGTAAAATGAGAGAAAAAGAGAGAGAGAGAATGAATTCAAAAAGGCATAGCAAGAGTGTATGTGTAAAAGTATGACGAGGCGAAAATGAAGCAAATGATTATAACGAGTTCTTGTTATTGTGATTGGAATAAAAGAAGGAGAATAACATCTTATTGATTGTTATTATATAATTTTTTTGAGTTTCAGTAAGCTACCGAAATGGCAGAGCTAAAACCATTTCTATTTCAAACACTTGACAAGTCGCTGTGGAGAATGAATGGGACCAATGGCTGCGCTCTTTTACCATCTACATAGAGTTAGAGGAGATAACTTAAGTGGTCAAGAAGCGAAATAAATTGCTGCATCTGGGTGGACCACAGTTTTAGGCAGTGGTGTTCAACTTACCCGGTGCACTTGTTGTGTTCGACCAGGAAGCCAATAATGACATTTATACACCTCTAGTGGAAAAATTAAACGAGTATTTTTCTCCACAGCGGAACTCGGTTTTCGAGAGGCACCTATTCCGAACTATGGTTCCAGTGGATGGCGAAGGTTTTACCGAATTTTTAATGCGTTTGCGTCAACAAGTAGCGAAATGCTCTTTCGGCGAAACCAAGAAGGAAATTGAGCAGATTTGTCTCAAAGACAAAATAATAGATGTTTGGGCGCCGATGGACTTAAGAAGGAAGCTCTTGGAGAACGAATACACGTTAAACAATTTGTAAAGATGTGTCACATCGAAGAGCAGGTTAACAGACAGACAGAGACGATGCGTGCAGCTGGCCAACAAAGCACAATTCAGAGAGTTTCACATCAAAAGACGCGAAACACTGAGACACTGCAAGACTGTGGTCGATGCGGAATAAAGGGACACCGGGAGAACAGCCCAGAGTGCCCAGCAAGAAGCGCAACGTGCAGGAAATGCTCCAAGATTAGACACTTCGCTCGGAGATGCAAGAACAAAATAAGAGCGGCCAACCACGACGCTGAAGGGCCTTGGGCGAAACGCCCACGGCGTACGGACTCACACATCAGGCTGGTTACTTGTGAGTCTGTGCACGACGAGGAAAAGTCAGTAAACACTGACTGTTTTCGAGTAGCCACCAAGGGGGATAGTGACGAGATTATTCCATGCAAAGTCGGCGGCAGGACAATGGAAATGGTTATCGACAGTCAAGCAGATTGGTAGAAGCTGGTCGAGGACCAGGCAACCATTTTCAGCATGCGCACTAAATCATCGAACCAGTTCCGATCGTATGCTTCAGATCAACCTCTCAAAATATTGAGAGTGTTTGAGGCTCCAATAAGCGTAAAGAGGGACCCGGAGGTGATAGTTACGATTTACGTCATAGAAAACTGCAGACAATCATTACTATGATGTGGTCCAGCGATACAACTCAAGGTTTTAAAACTAGGGTTAAACATAAATCGAGTTGAGCAGATTGGTGCGTTCCCAAAATGGAAAGATGTTCAAATAAGGCTTTCGATTGATCCAACAGTGACGCCTGTTAAGCAACCCATGAGGCGAGTCCCAACGGCGCTGGAGCACAAGGTAAACACAAAACTAAAGGAAGCTCTAAAATTTGATATTATAGAGCCGCTGACTGGGCCGAGTGCTTGGATATTCCCAGTTGTCATCGTGTTTAAAGAATGTGGAGATATTCGTATGTGTTTGGACATGCGCAGAGCAAATAAGGCCATAAAAAGGAAAAATTATCCTCTTCCGACGTTCGACTCATTGATGACCAAACTGAAGAACACTAGATACTTTTCTGGGCTCGATCTAAAGAACGCCTATCATCAGCTTGAGCTTGACGAT
The DNA here is from genome assembly GCA_014170255.2 of Drosophila triauraria. NCBI lineage: Eukaryota > Metazoa > Arthropoda > Insecta > Diptera > Drosophilidae > Drosophila > Drosophila triauraria. Next base: position 1,452,323 of record CM024337.1, on the reverse strand, counting down.
CAAGCCGGGAGATAACGACATTCATTACACATCGTGGGCTGTTCAGGTATAAGAGGTTGCTATTTAGAGTAAACTCAGCTCCGCAGATTTTCCAAAGGCTGATGGAGGAGATGCTGGCACAGTGCCCAAATGCCATATATTGACGACGTTATTGTTTTTGGCAATACCCTCAAGGAGCACGACATGGCACTGAGCAAGGTGAAAGATGTTTTTGTGGAACGTAATGTGTTGCTCAACGAGAAGAAGTGTGTTTGGCGAACAACGAAGCTTACATTTTTTGGCCATATTCTTTCTGACACGGGTATTGAGGCGGACTCAGACAAAATTAAGGTAATGCAAATCTTTAGAGAACCCAAAAATAAGGAAGAGGCTCGCAGTTTTTTAAGCTTGGTCACGTATGCTGGAAAGTTTATACCGGAGAGGAGAGAAAAACATATTTCATATCGTGTCAAATTCAATACCAGTTTTGTTATTAATCTCAGAGATAGCAGAGAGTAGTACTCATGATGAGGAAATAATAGATGCAATGACGTGCCTTAAAGAGGATTCGTGAAAGCTAGCCACATCGAGTCCATCGTATCCGTTTCGATTTGAAGTTTCGACGCTTGATAATCTGCTACTAAGAGGAACAAAGCTAGTGATTCCAAAAGATCTACGACGGAAAGTGTTGGAGCTAGCACATGAGGGCCATCCAGGCGAGAGTGCGATGAAGCGGCGACTCCGCTCAAAAGTATGGTGGCCACGAATGGATAGAGAAGCTGAAGAATTCATAAAGACCTGTCGTAGCTGTATTTTGGTGTCTGCTCCGGTACGTCCGGCTCCAATGAAGAGGCTCTCATTTCCAAATGGTCCATGGAAGTGTTTAGCAACCGATCTGTTAGGCCCACTACCTAACGGAGAATACATTTTGGTACTAATCGATTATTACTCTCGATACATGGAGTACAAAATAACGAGAAGCATCACCTCAAAGAAAATAATTACCCTGATGGAAGAAGTTTTCGCAAGGCTAGGTTTTCCCCAAACATTAACAGCGGACAACGGTCGCCAGTTCATAAGCGCGGAATTCAAAAGAATTTTGTACCACAAACGGGATCGAGTTGCGTACAACTCCTCAGTATTGGCCACAAGCGAACAGCGAGGTGGAGAAAATGAATAAATCGCTGGTTAAACGTCTCAAAATCGCACATGCTAGTAAAAGTAACTACAAGAAGGAGTTGCAAAACTTCGTTCTAATGTATAATGTAACACCGCATAGCACAACGGGGGCAACTCCAATCCAGCTAATGTACAATCGGACGATACGAGATAAAATTCCCGGAATTGAAAATATTTCGGATCAGGGTGTGGACTCGGAGGTAAGAGATAGGGACGTGTGCCAGAAAGAAAAAGGGAAGAAGCTAGCAGATGCAGCTAGAAGAGCAGGAGATATTGAATTAGCTGTAGGTGACAGGGTTCAAATTAAAAATGTTTTTTTTCCCCCACAAGCTAACACCAAATTTCGATCCAACGGTTTACGAGGTGACCAGCAGAGACGGTGATGTGGCCCAGATAACCGGAAACGGTATACCAGGAACGTCAGTTACCTCAAGATAGTCGAATTCTCTGCTGCGGTTCAGCCGGAAGAAGGACAATCCGCGAAAAGGACAGATGATTAACCCCCAGCCAAAACAATTGATATGGAGCCCACCTCACAGATGCCACAGGGAGGGCTTAAACAGCGTCTAGAAAAAAAAAGGAGAGATGTGGAAACCTGTGTCAGCTGAGGTGAATTCGAGCCCAACACGGAATCCATAAATTCACACTACGCGAGGTGGTTCGGGTCGTAGGGTTCGTGTCAACGGGGTTCGTGTCGTATGTGGAGTTCAAGAGTAGTTGACGACAAGCAACGAAACTAAACGGTCAGCGACCGCGCGAATAAATATATATCATACTGAAAACTAAAGTGTATTCCTGGAGCGTTACAATAACAATACATTTAAAATTTCATCCATGTCGGACCACTATATCTTATAGCTGACTTGGGAATGATCTGGCCAAATCAATCGATTTTCGTTGTTTTTAAAGATATCGGAACTTAGTAAATGGCGTTTTAATTTAAATAGGGTATATGAACTTTGGCTTGCCGAAGTTAGCTTTCTTTCTTGTTTACTTTGTTTTTGTGCTTTTATTGGGCCACGTTGTTCTTCGTTACTTTTAATGCCCCCTTTAGTTTCTCATTTCTCAGCAGAATAGTAAAGGATTAAATGTTAATGCTTACAGTTAATTTCTGAAATAACTCTATAATGTGGAAAAACTAAAAAGAGGGCACGGTGAACGCGATTAACGGTAAAATTTTGTCTTCCTTTATGGGTCACTGTAATGTGTGTTCACTATGGAAAAACCATTATTTATATGTCTGCACGCCGAATAGAACGGTTCTAGCTAGCAAAATAAATTAGTTAATTGGCAAAAAATTGCAGCGATCTGTCAAGTCGTTTATTTTATATTGATTTTTAAAGTCTGTGTGTTCGCATGCAATTACATTTTCCACATTTTTGGTCTGTATTGCTAAAAGCTTTTTTTTTTTACAATATAGTTATTAATTTAAAAAGTAATACAAAAATCATGTTTTAAAAAAGAAAATATCATCGCCATATGACGGTGTCGTATGCATATATATCGAGTACCCTCTGTACCAAGAGTACTAAAAGGGTAAAAACTGTAACACTTTGTTGCAGTGCTTACATTATTCAAAGTCCCGGTCATAAACCCAAGTGGCCGAAATACGAACCGATCGCTATGCCTTGGCTTGCACACAGAAAGTGCAGGTGTCAGCATAATTGTAACACGCTCGAACCTCATATATGTGCATATACCCTCGCTCTCCAGCCTAAGCGAGCATAGCTATATACTTAAGAATATATAACCGTCTCTCCGCTGCCGCTGTTGGCACCGCAGCTGCGAGACTTAGCCTTCTTTAGCTCCTAAGTCATATTTGTAAGAACAGAAAATCCTGAGAGCTTGGAGCAGTAACGACTGCTGCTCCAACCCAAATAAAATAAACCCGAAACAAATCTAAACCTAAATGAAACAATTATGAACAATTAGTTATTGGAAGTACAACATGGGAGAACTACTACGTAACTAACTACATGGCGACCGTGACAGTTGTCACTGGAGGACAACAAACCTGGATCAACTTGGAACAACGGGAACAGGAGGAACAACAACAAATATTTGATACACGCAGTGAGTAGAGTGGTATGTGTGCGAAGCGCAGCGGCATAGTAAAACGGTTAAGAGCAAGAAAAGCTCAACTATTATAACTATAAAGATACCGGTACTGACTTATGCTGGGACAAATCAGTAAAAGTACATGCCGAAGTGGAACAGATAAAAGAATTATTAGTAGTATAAAAACCGGGTTTTCGGGACCTTTAATGTCGCTGAATGGGGTCATAAATTAGCTTAATTAGAGTCACCTGTTAAAATTTTAGTGTTTTAAGTAAGAAAAATGCAATTAATATGGGTCACCTGTCAAAAATTAAGTGTTTTATGTAATAAAAATGCAATTAATTAGGGTCAGCTGTCAATTTTAAAAGGATTTAGCAATAAAACCATAATTTATTAGGGTTAGTTCCCATAAGACAAGTGGTGGGATCGAGGAGACACTTGTGAAGGGTGCATGCAAATTGATCCTGCACGATCATGTCCCATCGAAGGACACTCACACGCCCTCAAGCGATCCCGCGCCTTCCTAGTTTCTTCTCTCGGGACCAGATTTTGAACGGCCTATCTAAGTAGATCTAAGAGAACACTCTCCCTCCCGGCACCCTCAGAGCGTTGCACATAAACCCCCATAGGCTTCCAAAATTCGAGAGACGTAGCGCCACATCCCATCCATAAAGTCTGTAAAACAAATCCCATTCACCATTTCCAATAAAATAATGCATAAATTTTGATTTTGAGTATAATATAATTTTATTATTTTTTATTTCAAATACAAAGATTAGAAGCGATGTTTTAAGTTGGCATACATTTTTATAATTTTAAGTGATTTTTGTGAGCGCACTGCAAAGAAATGGCAGGCACATGTATCAACACCATTTCTGACGTTATTATGCGCCCAACAACAACTTGCGAAATGTTGGCCATGTGCATTCAGAACGAGCGGTGTATCAACCATCCTCTTAGTAAAACGTTTTAACGACTCCTTCAGATATTCCATGTGTTTAGGAAAAATTTGATCCTTATACATTTTCATGAAATTATTTATTCTGATTACTAGCGGACCCGGCGAACTTTGTCTCACCCTAATTCGACGCCATTATATAACCCCAGGGTAATAGTCAAACACTGCATTTCTTTATTTAGTACTAGCGGACCCGGCGAACTTTGTCTCGCCCTAATTCGACGCCATTATATAACCCCAGGGTAATAGTCAAACACTGCATTTCTTTATTTAGTATAGAGCGATATGATATACTATGTTTTTTGTTTTATTTTCCGACGCAAAAACAAACAATGAAGACGTCCTACCAACACGCGAACATGCAACGTACAGCTGGCCGTGCGAAAAACAGGGAAATTCTAGATTTATCCCGCAGACTTCTAACGATTGGCCTTGCGATTTGTTGATTGTCATCGCAAATGCCAATCGGACGGGGAACTGAATCCTCTTGAATTGGAATGGTAGATCAGTTGGAATAATCGGAATTCGTGGTATAAGGACTACCTCTCCGGGTATCGACGATGACTTTGTTATTTTTTACCATCATTTTGATCCATCTGCCGTTGTCATCTGGAGAACGACGCCTATACAATGGATATCCATCGTTTCCACTGATTGTTTCAGCCACTAACGGACGGGGAAATCGTTTTGTGCAATTTCCGTTATATGCATGGTGATTCTGGGTTGTTGACTCCGCAAGGGCCATGGATCATACTCGTTTTCACAACGGAATGCAGCTCCGGATTAGTTTCTGGATCTGGTATTTCGGCAGAAATAATCGAATCAATATGTTCTGGTCGGATCTTGTCGAACATCCAAAGCAAAATGTGCGCATGTGGTAAGCCACGCTTCTGCCATTCAACCGAGTACATCCAACAACGAACTACGCCAAAAACCTTCTGCTTATAGCATTATGACACTGTATTAAAAACTTCATTAATTGGCGCATTAATTAGAGGCTTGACAGCAACCATAGGGTTTTGCCTAAGTGCGAGCAAGACGACTATACGGCACTTTTAATGAGAGATTAATACATTAATTGCTCATTAATTGAAAAACTTATCGGCTTATCGAAAAAAAATACCAGACAAAAAATGAGTTCGATAGAATATACCGTCTCTAATTCATTAAATTGTATCTAAAAAGTATATTGATTGCTCATTAGACAAAACGGTCTCACAAAATATATTGGTTTTGCTGAAGGCTTAGCATAATTTTCAGCAACTATTCTGCACAAAAGCAAGATAAATAAACAAAATAAATAAGTTTTCGGTGGCAAGGTTTTTTCGCCGTGAAATCTTGCAATTATTATGAATTAACTAAATCTATGTACAAGAAAAGCTGTAAAAATCAGTTTAGTGGTTTTCATATTAATTTCTGCAGAAGTATTTGCATGAGGATTCCAGAAATGAATAAATTGTGCACTGCGAATTCCGGCCATTGTTATTGTTTACCTTTTAAGTCAGTGTGACCGTAGTCGCATTACGAAAAATGCGAACCAAAAACACATATAGTTGTCTCTTTCAAGGTTCTAATGAAGTAGCTAATTAATGAAAACTTGTGCCCTGTATCATAGCCGTATTAACGATGTAATCCATAAGAATTTTACCTTTAGCTTGAATACTCGTGCAGTGATGTCATGTCGATCGCAGGATGTTTGTCCTTGGTGCAACAAATTCGTAATTTCGGGCCATTTCGGATTGCATGTAAACGTGATAAATAAATCAGGTCGTCCGTAATTCCGCACGTACGTCATAGCATCTTGAGCGTACTCATGCATATGGCGCGGGCTCCCAACATAAGTAGCTGGCAGAATGGTCAAACAACCAATGTTTGCCGCGTGTCCATCAGTAGCGATGGCGTCACGCAAGTGGATGTACTCGTCAGATAATAACTTTGACTGATTGAAACGAATGAAATTGAGACGCTCCGTTTCTACTTTTACATACATGTCGACACAGTACTACTGAAACAAACGGTATCTCAACAGATGATTGTCAACATCTAGTCGAATCATCAATCGATATGCATAAAAATTCATTGAGCTGACTTTCTTATACGTTTCTTCTCCTGTAATATGAATTCGAATTTACGTGCAGAATGAAAAATAAGTGATTAAACAAACCTGTCGTTGGATTGACCATCTTTATGTTGAAGTGATAGCCATCTTCTCCACGACAGAACATCAACGGATATTGAAGTGCATCATATGACCGATGAGTCTTGTAAACGCGTTGCAATTGTCCATCATCCCGACGCTTGAGAACAATATCGCGTGATTCCACATTCTCGCCAACAATCACCACTGCGACTTCATTGATAGTGGGCGCATTGAATTGTCTTGAATGGCTTCCTGCTGGTCTTTTATCTGCTCTGATAATGATTTTGTGGTCGTCAGAATGCATTGTATCCAAAGCTGTTTTGAACAATCTGACCAATTCATTACACTCATGAAGAAGATTTTGCAATTGTTGTATTATTTCACGTTTAGTTGCAGTGAAAATTGCACAACGCTGATTAAGTTCAACTGCCGAATCACCAACGAAATAGATCTGAAGGAATTTATGATCTTTGTTTGGTGGTGGTAACAAAGCGCCCGCTCGATGGTGAATTTGCCCTTGAAACTGAATTTTGTGATGCAATTTCGTGAAAAATTATAGTTGTTCATGTTGATAAAAGAATGACGCTATTACCTTATAAGTCGGATTGTAGCCTGGTTGTTGAACAACCTCTGCTCCAAATGACGTCATTTGAAAACATCCGTTATATGGTTTGATTTGCTTGTATTTCCATATAGAAGCGAATACAATGGCTCTGGTGGATGAGTCAAAACCGGCAATTTTACCTTGCCACCTGCGCAGCATAAGCCGGGAGCTTCCAATCGAAACTTCAGTGCATTGCAGTGCTGACATACCACAGACAATGAACCGATAACAACGCAACTATGGTCTTTGTAGGACGCTGAGAAATTGTATGCAAATGCAGCGCGATTCAAGTCTGTTCTTGGTACTCTTTGTGTAGAGCGAATCTGTGCTAAACGGGTTCGTCTCGATTCATTTCTTTCTGCACGTTCGTCTTGCGTTTGACTTTCATGGACATTCCGACTATATGTTAATGTATTTTAGTTGCTATCGTAGCAACGCGCGCCGGATAACTAAATAATTTCATTTATACGTTGAATATAATTATTTTTCCTACTGAATTTTAAATGTAGCCTACTAAGATTTTGCAAAATTCAGCTCTAGGCCTGGCTCAACTCTAACATGGCTGTTTAAAGGGTATTTCCGGCAATTATTCGAATGTTTCTCGCCGTAAAAACCATCCTTGAACTCCAACGAACATTTAAAAAAAGAATTATCGAAATCGGTTCAGCCGTTCACACGTGTTGCCATGACAACGCGAAACGGGTTTCATTTTTATATATATAGATAGAGCGATATGATATACTATGTTTTTTGTTTTATTTTCCGACGCAAAAACAAACAATGAAGACGGCCTACCAACACGCGAACATGCAACGTACAGCTGGCCGTGCGAAAAACAGGGAAATTCTAGATTTATCCCGCAGACTTCTAACGATTGGCATTGCGATTTGTTGATTGTCATCGCAAATGCCAATCGGGCGGGGAACTGAATCCTCTTGAATTGGAATGGTAGATCAGTTCGAATAATCGGAATTCGTGGTATAAGGACTACCTCTCCGGGTATCGACGATGACTTTGTTATTTTTTACCATCAATTCGATCCATCTGCCGTTGTCATCTGGAGAACGACGCCTATACAATGGATATCCATCGTTTCCACTGATTGTTTCAGCCACCAACGGACGGGAAATCGTTTTGTGCAATTTCCGTTATATGCATGGTGATTCTGGGTTGTTGACTCCGCAAGGGCCATGGATCATACTCGTTTTCACAACGGAATGCAGCTCCGGATCAGTTTCTGGATCTGGTATTTCGGCAGAAATAATCGAATCAATATGTTCTGGTCGGATCTTGTCGAACATCCAAAGCAAAAGGTGCGCATGTGGTAAGCCACGCTTCTGCCATTCGACCGAGTACATCCAACAACGAACTACGCCAATAACCTTCTGCTTAACGATGTAATCCATAAGAATTTTACCTTTAGCTTGAATACTCGTGCAGTGATGTCATGTCGATCGCAGGATGTTTGTCCTTGGTGCAACAAATTCGTAATTTCGGGCCATTTCGGATTGCATGTAAACGTGATAAATAAATCAGGTCGTCCGTAATTCCGCACGTACGTCATAGCATCTTGAGCGTACTCATGTATGTGGCGCGGGCTCCCAACATAAGTAGCTGGCAGAATGGTCAAACAACCAATGTTTGCCGCGTGTCCATCAGTAGCGATGGCGTCACGCAAGTGGATGTACTCGTCAGATCATAACATTGACTGATTGAAACGAATGAAATTGACACGCTCCGTTTCTACTTTTACATACATGTCGACACAGTACTGCTGAAACAAACGGCGGTATCTCAACAGATGATTGTCAACATCTAGTCGAATCATCAATCGATATGCATAAAAATTCATTGAGCTGACTTTCTTATTCGTTTCTTCTCCTGTAATATGAATTCGAATTTACGTGCAGAATGAAAAAGAAGTGATTAAACAAACCTGTCGTTGGATTGACCATCTTTATGTTGAAGTGATAGCCATCTTCTCCACGACAGAACATCAACGTTTGCGTTTGACTTTCATGGACATTCCGACTATATGTTAATGTATTTTAGTTGCTATCGTAGCAACGCGCGCCGGATAACTAAATAATTTCATTTATACGTTGAATATAATTATTTTTCCTACTGAATTTTAAATGCAGCCTACTAAGATTTTGCAAAATTCAGCTCTAGGCCTGGCTCAACTCTAACATGGCTGTTTAAAGGGTTTTTCCGGCAATTATTCGAATGTTTCTCGCCGTAAAAACCATCCTTGAACTTCAACGAACATTTAAAAAAAAGAATTATCGAAATCGGTTCAGCCGTTCACACGTGTTGCCATGACAACGCAAAACGGGTTTCATTTTTATATATATAGATAGATAAGGTGTTTGATTGTAGTTGTGCTGCTGCTGCTGCTGTTGACAGTGTTATTGTGCAACATCATATTATTGTTACCGTGGACTTCTACTTGCGACAAATTTCAAAATTTGACTGAGGAAATCCTTCTCAAATTTTTACACAATACGTTGAACTAGGCTAGTTAGTGGTGTGTATTCTAAAAGTCGGTCATGAATGAGAAGGCAATATACCTTTGTATTCACCTCACTTGCTGCAGTTAGCTCAGTGGAAATTTTAACATCAATCGGTCCCGATTTGACTGTCTCATGTTGATGAGAAAGATCAATAACCACCAACGGCGCCTTCGCAATGAATTCCTTCGGAGATAGAAGTGGTCGTGCCTCCCGATTGTAGTAACTCTCTTGAAATCTTGCATACATATCATACAAGACAGCAAAACGGTTTTCATTATATTTAATATTCAAATCCTCATAGGAATAAACTTCTGAATTCAGATATACTTTTGCATTTCTCAAATTGTTTTCCATTTAATGTAAATGCAAGGACATCGAATCGTGGACGTTCCCTGTTTGACGAAAGCTTGACATTTCAGATATGATGTGTTCCCTGTATCAATGTCGGATTTATATAACAATTCCAACTCCGGAATGCTAGTGGGAGGACAGCTTCACTTTTAATTACATTAAGCAATTTAATTTTTGTGGCGTCACTTGGAACGATGTGGGGGATCTTCCAACTTATGCTATGTATAGCAATATTATGTGTACATCTCATCAGTATTTTTAGCAAGCAATAGAATGAGTTCATGTTTGCCATTCAAGATTACCTTTTTATGGTCCTCCATTAAACTCAGTACCGTTTTTAAAGGTACAGAAAAACTGAAATGACATCCTAAAGGAATATTGTCTCCGCCACTCCATCCAGCTTTGCGATAAAGTGCTACTTCCTGTTCTCCAACTGAGAGAACATTTTTAATAGTCGAGGTTATACCTGTAAATTGACACCTGTCAACCTCCGTAGAATTGAGCTCGTAACGGACTTCATCGAGGAAATAGGCCATGCAATTATTTTTAAGCATTCCGCTGACATTTTTAGTACTGCTTGCTCCTGAATTTGCGTCAATAATTTTGCTAAATGTTCCCTAAAAGTGGAGAAAACTTTCAGATGGAAGGACATCCAAATCTTGGTTCTGTATTGTGATACGAACCTCATCATTTGCCTGAAAGTTTTGTTAATACGGATAATAAGAATGGTATTCTTTTTTAATGACACTCTCATCATTGACAGGCTTTTCTTGAACATAAAAAATTTCTTTCATTTGAAAATTAGTTTTTATACCCGGTACCCATAGGGTACAAGGGTATTATAAGCTAGAGCCAACCGAGCATGTATGTAACAGGCAGAAGGAGAAACCTCCGATCCTATAAAGTATATATATTCTTGATCAGCGTCACTTGCCGAGTCGAGTCCATCTGTCCGTCTGTCTGTCCGTGTGAAACAACATATCTCAGAGACTATAAGAGCTAGAGTTACCAAATTTGGTGACAACATTGGAATCTGTTGCACGCAGATCAAGTTTGTTTTGAAATTTGGCCACGCCCACTTTCGCCCCCGAAAATAATAAAAAACGGTATATTAGGTATAGGCGTGATTTTCGGCGTAAAGTAAATAGATAGGCGTAATAAGTAGGCAATCGTGAACTTGTTCTGAAAATTTGAGTAAAATCGGATGATAAACATAGAAGTTATTAAGCAATAAAGTTTAAGAAAGAGAAAGCAACATTTGTCTGTGTTGGGTGTTGCTCAGCTTGTTCCTAGCAACATTTGTCGCTTTTGAGAGTTGCCCAACATGTTCCTAGCAACATTAGTCTCTTTTGAGTGTTGCTCAACATGTTTCTAGCAATATTTGTCTTCATTTGTCAGAAAATGTTCTTTTTTCCATGTTCATGTGCTGTTTAATTTCACCCACAATGCTTTGGGTACCGGGTATCTTACAGTCGGTCACACTCGACTGTAGCTTTCCCACTTGTTTAAACTTTATTGCATACTAAATCCCAGCGATTTTAAAATCAATTTATTATACCCGGTACCCATAGGGTACAAGGGTATTATAAGTTAGTGCCAATCGAGAATGTATGTAACAGGCAGAAGGAGGCATCTCCGACCCCATAAAGTATATATATTCTTGATCAGCATCACAAGCCGAATCGATTTAGCCATGTCCGTCTGTCCATCTGTCCGTCCGTGTGAAACAACAGATCTCAGAGACTATAAGAGCTAGAGTTACCAAATTTGGTGACAACATTGGTATCTATTGCACGCAGATCAAGTTTGTTTTAAAATTTGGCCACGCCCACTTCCTCCCCCGTAAATAATAAAAAACGGTATATTAGCTATAGGCGTGATTTTCGACTTAAAGTAAATAGATGGACTTAATAAGTAGGCAATCGGGGACGTGTTCTGAAAATTTGAGTAAAATCGGATGATAAACATAGAAGTTATTAAACAATAAAGTTTCTGAGAAAGAGAGCTTAGGAATAATTTCGCGTGTCTGAGCACTTAGCTTTTAGGTGGCAGTAGCGAAAAAAAGTGTTGCGTGCTTTCAAGCGCAGTATTAATTCGTAATGCAGCAGCGTACAGCTGCAGAATTAGTCTTTTTTGAACGTTGCTCAACATGTTTTTAGTAACATTTGACTTTATTTGTCAATTTTTTGTTTTTTCATGTCCGTGTGATATTTAATTTCACGGGCAATACTTTGGGTACCGGCTATCTCACAGTCGGTCACTCGACTGTAGCTTTCTCACTTGGTGTGGAGCTCCTCGAGATGATGATGATGATGTTTTCACTTCAGCTTTAGATTTGAGAATTTTTTATCAATGGCGCGTTGTGCAGGCTTTTTATTATATATAATCATATTGCTGATCGCAAGTTAAGCCGAATCCAAGCAGTTTCTCCACGCAAATTAACTAAATCTCCGTTCTGATCAGTTATCCGTACTTCGAGCGTGCTTATTTCTCTGGTGTTGACAGATAAATAAATTAAATTTCGTGGTGTAATATTCATTTTATAACCAGGGGAACATTGATTCCAAATTCATGAAGCACGTGATTTGGTTTATTCCCCACATATGACCCACTAATTATGTTGCATTCCAATCTGACTGAATTTATTTTTAAAATATTAACAGGATTATCTGGGATGTAAATTTCTCTATCATTTGGTCCTAATTTTCGTTTATTAAATCCAAATAGCTGACCAATAGATCGTTCGTGACTAAAATAAACTGATTCATTTTTAGTGTTAACTTGAACTTGAAAGGTGTAGTTGTTGCATTCCATTTTTATAGTGCTATGAAGCTCATACTGTTTAAGCTTATTAATAATATATTTTGTAATATCTTCAAGCTCATATGAACCCACAGGTATTTCTATGACTTTATTTCCAATATGAAAGAGATTATTGCTCCTATCAACAGTCAATGAGCGCACATTCATAATTACGATTTAATTATAATTGTGGGGAAAAGTGTTCAGTTATAACTGATGTGTTACCAGTTAAGGCAATTGTTAATGATGTACTCATTATGAAGCTTGAGAGTGGACTGTCTTTTTGTCATTCATCTCATTATACCTTTATAATTTTTTATTAGAGTATAATGAATGGATCAAAACCTTTCCTGTACCATCCAGTTTTCAAATCATCATCCTTACAGATTATTAAAAATCCAAATTTATCTTCCCAACACTTTTGTGAAATATTTATAAATGTATTATAATCCATGTCACTATTAACATGATCTCTAAAAATATTCCGTAATTTCAGGTCATCTTGCTTGAAAATAATAATAAAATTCGAATTATCACGAATTAAATGTTTTGGAATATGGGTATACGTTTGTGACAAATAGAATGAATCTATATTTCTGTGACGGCCCATACAGAAATAGCTTCCTATATTTTCTTTCTTTTCAGTTGCAATATCATCAAAAATTATTACTGAGTTATTTTTAGCTTCCTGCGGTGACAAAACTGCATCATTTTCTGAGAATGTGTAATATCCCATCCCTTTGATAGGTTTAATAAGTTTTTCCAAATATTCATATTTCGGTTGATATAAGCTCTTTGAAAATATATAAATATTTTCACATTTTAGACCATCTGGACTCTCAATTAAGCTTAACATCACATTCGTTTTTCCACAATTGGATGGACCGACAATTAATGCTCTAATTGTGTTCGGCAACAAAGAGTTGTGACGCGAGTGTTTTTTATCACCATGTCCACCACCTTCAATATTTCTTACTATAATGGTTTTATTTTGTCTTAATGTTTTAGAGTTAAGTACTTCATTCAATAACAATCATTCGATAATTGAGGATGTTATTAAATGGTCAAACATTTTTATACCCGGTACCCATAGGGTACAAGGGTATTATAAGTTAGTGCCAACCGAGAATGTATGTAACAGGCAGAAGGAGAAATCTCCGACCCTATAAAGTATATATATTCTTGATCAGCGTCACTAGCCGAGTCGATCAAGCCATGTCCGTCTGTCCGTCTGTCTGTCCGTGTGAAACAACAGATCTCAGAGACTATAAGAGCTAGAGTTACCAAATTTGGTGACAACATTGGAATCTGTTGCACGCAGATCAAGTATGTTTCAAAATTTGGCCACGCCCACTTCCGCCCCCGAAAATAATAAAAAACGGTATATTAGCTATAGGCGTGAGATTCGACTTAAAGTAAATATATTGACTTAATAAGTAGGCAATCGTGGACGTGTTCTGAAAATGTAAGTAAAATCGGATGATAAACATAAATGTTATTAAACAATAAAGTTTCTGAGAGAAAGAGAGAGAGAGAGAGCGCATTGCTTAGCTTAACTGAACAGCCTATTCTATCAGGTCTGATTATCTGATCAGGTAATCAGATCAGGTCTATTTAACTGAACAGCCTATAATATCAGGTGTGATTAACCGATCAGGTAATCAGATCAGGTCTATTTAACTGAACATCCTGTTCTATCAGGTCTGATTGTCCGATCAGGTTATCAGATCAGGTCTGATTAACAGGTTTGATTAAAAGGTCTGATCATCAGATCAGGTCTGATTAACAGGTTTGATTAACAGGTCTGATCAGGTCTGATTAACAGGTCTGAATATCTGACCAGGTAATCAGATCAGGTCTATTTAACTGAACAGCCTATATATGATTGTGATTAATAAATTATTTCAGAGTTCATTCTTAACCTCAAGGGTGTAATAACCATCTCAATTTTCCGATTTGAATTATATCACAAATATAATTCAAATATCACAATGAATCAAAATATTTTATCGCAATTAAACAAAACTCGAAATGCTCTTAAAAAAAAAATTAATAAAGTATAATAAATTAAAAGCCAGAATATTATTGAGTTGGAAGAAACATTTAAAAAAATATTAATTTGTTAATTATAAAAAAAAATGACAGTAAAGTATAGCAAACGAGAATAAAAATATTAAAACTGAATTAGACAATGTTGACATCACAGTGCGACTAATCACACCTTAAACCCTAAATATGATGATAAGAAGCCAATGGTTTGGGGGTTACAAAAATGGAGAAATAAATGATGATGATGATGATGAAGATGATCAGTTCTATTCACAACCAACTATAGATGACTTATCAATAATACTATCGGATCACGACTTGTCTCACGCAGTGTATTACCGAGTCAACCCTCTTCACCTACATTATCAAGACAAGTGTCTCCTCACACATCAACTGCTTTACCGAGTCAGCCCTTAATAACAAATCATTCCCAATTGCTTGAAGAGAGTTCAAAAAATATTAACATTAGTGAACTTTCACGGGGGCACGCCCTAACCAAGACTTATGGTCCATTTCAAAATGATAATGCCCAATTAATGATGGGAAGTAATCAAATAAATGTTACAAATAATAAAATTGAATTTGATGATGGACAAAACTGGCGTCTCACTAGTGGTTTATATTCATTAATTTTCCACCTATTACCAAAAAATTACAATACAAATGACCTAGAAATATACAAAGAAATTTTACTAAAAGCCAATGTGTTTCGGAAAAATTGTAATCCAAATGGACAGGTAAAAGGAACAACGGCAGTGAAATATACAAAAATTATAAAACCACTTATATCGACTAAGACACCCGTCGCCGAGTCCACACCCAATCGTGTCAAAAAAATTTTAAGTGGGAAAGGATTCATGACATTGGAATCAAATAAAAATTATATTTATTGGCGCGATCCGAATGAGTTGGTGGAATGGCTTCAACTCTTAATAGCTTTACAAGCTGCAGGAAACACGAATCACACGAATGAGATCACATAAATAATTGGCGAATTGACTGAAGCTCAATTTATATGCTTATCTAGTATATATTTATGTACAATATTAAATCGAGATTAATGTCATCTTGTCTGTTGACAAGCTTGGACATTATATAAGCGACAAGGAGAACTCTAATCATTCAAAACGATATAAAAAATCTATCCCAGGTCTCTTCATTGATGCAGATGGAAACTTTAATATACAACAAAAACGAATAATAAATGGTGTCAATCCAAAGGAAAACACAGACATAGCAATCAAAGAGTATGTCGACAACTCTATAAAAAAATGTATAGATTCAATGTTGAGCGAAATAGTTGTTGAAATAGTTGTTTAAGGATGTTGCTGAGGCGATGGGGAAAATATTCATGTCTGGTCGCGGAGTACCTAGGAATATTCAGACGGATGATGGTAAAGAGTTTTTCAACGCTCAGTTTAAGGTATTGATGAAACGATTTAAAATCAATCATTATTCAAATTTAACTTTAAGTCGAAAATCACGCCTATAGCTAATATACCGTTTTTTACGATTTTGGGGGGCGGAAGTGGGAAGGCTAAATTTTAAAACAAACTTGATCTGCGTGCAACAGATTCCAATGCTGTCACCAAATTTGGTACCTCTAGCTCTTATAGTCTCTGAGATCTGTTGTTTCACACGGACAGACAGACGGACAGACGGACAGATGGACAGACGGACAGATGGACAGACGGACATGGCTAAATCGATTCGGCTTGTGATGCTGATCAAGAATATATATACTTTATGGGATCGGAGATGCCTCCTTCTGCCTGTTACATACATTCTCGATTGCCACTAACTTATAATACCCTTGTACCCTATGGGTACCGGGTATAAACAGTATGATAAAAGATTTGACAAACAAAACATAAGGTTTTTCTTTTGCTGCAGGTGCACTGTTAACGCCAAATTGTCGGACCTAAAATTCGATGCCGAGGCACGAAAGCACAATGCGAATGTTGAGTCTCGCAGAGGCAACCATACAATTTGTTTTCCTACTACGTCTAATAAAACAATCACAAATGAAACGGCTCCCGCCTGTTGTGGCACAACAATGTGCAATTAGCTATGTTGACCTCTTAAATCATTTGTGTACACAAATAATAAAGTATCACTGTGGACGGCAGTCCACGTAGTGACGATGAGCAAATTCTATATTCTATGTAAATGGATTAGTTCAAGAGAAATGGAAGTGAAAGTGCAAAATTCAAAATTGGAGCTGTTATTGTGATCTAGCTTCAAATACGCGTCGAATGACTACTCAAACCGAATAAGAATTACTGGCCCATTTCAATTTTACCCTTCCTAGGCAAAGTCCTTGAAAATTTAATATCTGTCCAAATGCAGACTTTCATTGAGCGTAATTCTATACTTTCGCAGAAACAGTCGGGCTTTAGAAAGAAAAGGAGCTGTATAAATGCAGTAACCGACATTGTTGAGGACATTCGTAGACTTCTAGACAATAACTGTGCCATATTTCTAATTCTTCTTGACCACAGCAAAACATTTGAACCACAACATTCTTAGTACTAAACTAAAAAATCTTTACAATTTTACAAATAGTGCGGTTGGTTTCATCTCGTCAATAGTTTCAATAGCAATAGCAATAGTTTCTGGAAATATTATACCAAGTTTCAGCGAATTATGTAGAAGAGTTCCTCAGGGATCTGTACTAGGACCATTTTTGTTTTCTATTTATGTAAACGATTTGCCTAGTGTCTTGTCCGGTTGTGAAGTACACTCATACGCAGACGATGTTCAGGTCTATGTTAGTAGTCCGGTTAATCAATTAAATGTTTGTGTAAGTACAAGTAATGATGTCCCTTATCTTATTGACAACTGGGCGAAGGATAATGGCTTAAGCGTGAATCCTTCAAAGGCATATTAATTAGTAAAAAACCGTTTATATTGGTTAGATGTTTAGAAAGCCTTGCAATTAGTAACAAGCCTATAAAATATGAGGAGTCGGCAACAAGTCTTGGTATTACTTTTAATAATACCTTGAGCTGGAGTAAACATATTTCCAAAGCAACTGGTCGCACATATGGCTTGTTGCGTCAGCTCTCTACATTAAAAGACTTTTTACCACAGCAAATCAGGATGCTTATATCAAAAGCCATTCCAATTCCCACTCTTTTTTCTGGTGTTGAGATCTTTGGTCACTGCGACACTAGAGATATGCAAAAGTTCACAGAAGCTTTAAATTCTATAGTTAGATATGTGTTTAGACTAAATCGACTTGACCATGTATCCCACTTGACCAGTATACTACTTGATTTAAACTTGACCTCGTGAATATTATTATAGGACTCATATATATTTCCATAGTATTGTGACAACTCGGCAACCACCGTATCTCTACAATAAGCTCAGCTCTGTAACATCCACAAGGACTAATAACTTCATATGCCCAAGATATAAATCTCTAATTTCAAGCAGACAATTCTTTACCAACGCTTTCCCTGTCAGGAACAATCTCCCACATAACTTTAAGACTATTAGGTGCGCAACTCAGTTTAAATTAAAAATTAAAGAATATTTTTTACTGTTGGACGTTGATGCACTACGATCAGTACACTCAAGTGGCCCTTCAAAACCAAGCACGTGCTTGTTAGGGTTAGGTGTTAATAGGCGCGAAAGAAAAGTATAGGTAAAAGAATGCGAGGAAATATAAACTACTATTAGGCAGCTCGATTACTATCTTGCATGTGTACTAAGTGGGTTAAGATTAATGTTTTTAGTTTAGGAAGGCTATCTACAGATGAAGTAATTTTGTACAAATCATAATATTTTGCTAATAGTATTCTTAAGGGTTCATGCATTTCATTCGAGGTGCTACAGTGATGCAAAACTAAAGGCAAGTAGGATCTAGTGGTTCTACATGGTACGTGGAAATTCTACTGCGCCAAAAGATCGTTGCTTTCCACGTCACCACGGATTTGGTTATACATAAAGACAATGTAACGACAAACGGCGTTATGCTAATATAAGCGGTCAAGACTATGTGTTATACATTTTTTTATAATAGCTAAGTCATATAGGAACGACCTCTGGACATGGGAATGAGGTATACTAATTAACACAAACAATTGGAGACCTACATACATATGGGCATTTCCCAGCATCGCGAACACACGTTTGTACGCTTTCTGGCTATAAAACTACCCTTTAAAATAATTTGTTTTTCTTTGTTTTTTTTTTTAAGTTTACATAAATATATTAGCTCTATGCTTGGTGCAAAAAAAAAAAAACCATCCACCGAGGTATCAGTATTCTTTTTTAATGGCTAAAAACGTGACCTCGCGATGACACAAAAAACGGAAGTGGTCAAAGGCTGCATCTGAAGAAATGCTAGACATTGCGAATTTAAAAGGAATTGTCAAATCAAAGGAATAATGAAGCTTCAATTTAAGACCTCATATTCCATATTCAATACAAACGTTATTAATGCGTAAACTAGGCTATCATGAGTCGCATAGCTGTTGGGAGGTACTTTTGTGTTAAATAGAGCTGCCTAAGTTGACCATATATTTTTCCAGACGTCTTTGTTACATGTATAAGCCAGGATATGTTATTGCTCATTGTAATGCGTTAACTAGGGAGAGTTGGAACATATGACGATCTATTGCTAATTAAACATTCACATTTTTACGGATTAAGCGAAAGTCCATTCCTGCTTGCCCACTTACTAAAATCTGACAATTATAAGTTACATACATCTACACAATCAAATAATCTACTAACAGGACAACTAACATTCATTGGGACATCGTCAGCATACATATGGACATTACACCTGGCTAATATAGTCGGAAGGTCATTTACATACATAGAAAAGAGAAGTGGACCAAGAACAGAGCCTTGAGGTACACCTCGCGTTAATATCATCGCGTCGGAAGATCTATTATCTTTGATCACAGATTGTGTTCTGCCATACAAATAAGACGATATTAATTTAACAGCGGTGTCCGTGAATGAGAAGAGTTTTGATAGCTTAGTACATAAAATTTCGTGGTTCACCGTGTCAAACGCTTTGCTGAAGTCCAATAGAGTTAAGAATGTCACATGATTGTTGTCAAGTTTTTGTCTAATGTTCTCGGTTATATCTAAGATTGCAGTGGTACAGCTTCTATATGGTCTAAAACCAGATTGGTTATTACATAGTAGAGAATTTTGTTATAAAAAACAGTTAATCTGTTTGGCCATTTACTGTTTAAGGACCTTGGATAAAAATGGCAGTATGGAAATCGGCCTGTATTCACCGTTGGGTTTCAAGACAGAAACAATTTTTGCTGATATCTAGCAGTGGGGAAACAGAATGTAGTCAGTGCGGAATTGAACACATATGTTATTTTGTTTAATATCTGCGGTAGTATTATTTTTACAAAGGTGGTGTGAACGTTATCAAGACCAACAGAACTCGATTTTACCTTAAGGACTGATTCAAGAATATCACACGAAGAGACACATATAAAATTAAAGCTATTATCACAGATATTATTCACAATATTGCCAAGATAAGAGATCGTCGATGTTCCAGGTACGTTTGTTTGAAAAAATTGTCTATTTAGTTCATTTGGGTCGGAGTCTATTTTGATATTGTCTTTCGATTTTCCGATTCCCAACATTTTAAGCTCCCTCCATTTTTGTTTCATTTTTAATTCACTAGAAAATTTTTGAGAAAAATAATTACTCTTCGCATTGGCAATCATTATATTTACTGTCTTTCTTAAAGTCTTGAATTCTATGTAGTAATCTGAAATTTTGTATCTTTTCCATCTTCTATTCGAAATATCACGTCGACGTATCATGGCGGCAATAGCATGGCTGAGCCACGGATTACATTTGGCTTTTAAAACCTTATGCTTAAGTGGCACATACCTTTCATACATCGAATCTATGCATTCTGTTAAATAATGTAATTGGGAATTTACATCAGTTAAGGTATACATGTAGCTCCAGTCACAAACATCAAATTCATGGTTAAGGAGATCCAACTTAATATTGTTAAAGTCTCTATAGTAAATGGTTTGGTCAGTAAAATTAGGGTCAAATTCTTACGTCATGTATATGATGTCATGTTTTGAAAAAGCTGGCACTGAGACCTGGTCATATAAGAGAATTTTGTCATTATTGCTGACAAAGAAAACATCAAGAAGTGTATTTGAAGTTGCTGTGTAGTGTGTAGGTATGGTGTAATTTATAAGTTGCAGTCCAAGACTGGCCATTTCTGAGTTTAGGTGTCGTTCCTTAAGCAAATTACTATTAAAACGTCAGTATATTCGGTGCATAATGTAGATACCTCGTTAACAAAATCACTACAGTCGACCGTTCGGTGTGGTCTGTAAACGCATCCGAGAAGCATATTTGAAGAGTTACGACACTCACTTACTTTAAAAAGAGGTACTCAATTGAGCTGCCGGAGGGTTGCTTGCTTATTAATTTACTTTTGAGTCTTTTGTTTACATAAACCGCAACACCCTCAGCGTGCCTCTCACGGTCAGATCTGTAGAGGTCGTAACCTTCACATGCTACTAGGACATCACTAAGTTGGGGAACAAATCACGTTTCACTTACACACAATACATCATTATTAGACTTTACAAATAAATACCGGAACTCTTCTTTAGATTGAAGCTTAGGGAGTGGATCAGTGATTTTAAATTTTCATTTTGATCGTAAGGGACTCCGTGGACTCGTAGGTCTGCTGCAATGCTCGCGTTGGCCTGAGTTGCAACTTGAGCCTCGATATCACCTAGACGCCCACCAAAATGTTGAGTTTCTTGGGCATTGGCCTCAAACTGCTGCGTCTGTTTCTTTAACTCTTCCACACAGGCGACTTCTCTTTCCAGCTGGAGCACCCTTTGAGTGAGTTTTTGTATTTTCTCACTCATTACATTCACCTTTTCGCTCAGTTCATGTAGAATGCGATCCTCGAATGCTTTAATTGATGCAGTGATTGTGGGAGTAATGCTGGCAGTTTGCTCCGCAAACTTGTTCTCGATCAAATCGAGCAGCTTAGGAGATGGAGCATCAGAAGGCCGATCCTTTTTCAGGTCTGTAGCCGTAGCTTCGCGCTGGCGTTTGGGTGCTGGAGCCATTTGAGCAGTTTTGGGTCTATTAGGTATGTAAACCTGTGCGTGTGTTTGTGATCTAAATGTGTTGGTTCCGTTTTGTATTCACGTTCGCTTTGGTTTGGCGGTGCCAAGTAATCACTAGGTGATAGCCAGATAAATATAAAAGTTTTGGTTTCTTTTCGAATTTTATTTAATTTTACTGTGACTCGGCCGGCAATTTTTCACGGATTAAGTTTTTTGGAGTTTTTATATTGCTTGTAAAATAGTTGTTTGATTGGCTCTACTTTTTGTGTACGTGCTTTCGTTTCGATAACGATAGCTATTTATGAGCTAAAAAATTTTTAATCTATCTTTATGTACTATTTGTTTTTTATTTTTATTATTTGATATTTATTTATTTATTTATCTTTCTAGCGCGACAAGCATGTTGCATACTTATAAATTATGCCACTAGTTACAACAGTAAAGAAAAAGAAAATTAAAAGATATACATTCAGATGAACTTACATATATAATAATAAATTATCCCTATATTTGAATTTAAAATTAATATATTGTTAGTCCTTCTTGATGTACTAAATTTCAGTTTTTGGTATAGATAGGTTGGCTCTTTAGTGTAGACTATTTTGTGTAATAATATTAGGAACTTAAGGTTTGTCCAAGACTTGAGTTGCATGTCAAATATTTTTATGGAATCATCAGAGATGTGGTCATTCCTACGTCTATTGTAAATATATAGTCATGTATACCTAAACATACCCTCACTTATTAATATAAGATCCAATATGTTATGTATGTGCATGGCGCTAAGCTTTCACTTGTAGCTTTTAACTCCAAGCTTAAGCTTAGCCGTTGCTGGGCACTAGAGAAGAAGACCTGAAGCAGAACGCATCGTATCAAATAAAACTCTTTGTTAAGACGAAACCTTCGTTTTTCGTTAAACCCTTTTTTACTCGACAAAGAAGTCGAAGGAGGTGTTTTATCGAGGACTCCCACAATCATCCTACAGACGACAACGAAGTCGTACTGAGAGCATCGATCAACGCTTTTGGGACACAGAAGTCTCGACTCGAAAAGCGGCTATCAACCTTCTCATCTAACGGACGCAGAAGTCTCGGCTTGGAAGGCAACATTCAACCTTCCATATAACTATATCGCGCCACATTATTAAAAGCAACTTGAAGCTTGCGTTGGCTGGCGAAGTTGCAGTCGCTGAACACTTCGATTCCATAAAAAAACACTGGTGTCAGGTACATTATGGCAACCGTCTGCTTCATTTTGACTGGTAAAAAGTTCTTTGATAGGTGTAAGCTTCTTAGGCCTCCATACATTTTACCGACATTTTCATTTATGTGGTCATTCCATGTCAAAGTTTGATTAAAACTAAAACCTAAGTTGCATGCTCCTTTTACATAGTCTATAGGAGTATTTTCGATAGCAAATCTTTGTAAAACGTCAGTGTTAAGCGCCTTTTTACCTATAACTATACATTTTGATTTCTTCGGATTTAAACCTAATCCGTTAATTTTTTCCCACCGGCTAACTATTTCTAGTTCACTGTTACAAACACGAATACACTCATCTATACTACATATAGGACGACTAACATACATTTGAACCTCATCAGCATACATGTGTATTTCACAATTCGACAATATATTAGGAAGATCATTAATATATACAGAGAAAAGAAGTGGCCCAAGAACGGATCCTTGAGGGACTCCACGTTTGACACTGAGAAAAGACGAGCATACATTATTTACGGAGACTGACTGCTTTCGATTACTTAAGTATGAAGAAATTAGTCGTGTAGCTGTACACGAAAAGTGACATAGACGACTTAGCTTAAGACACCGAATATCGTGGTTAACCGTGCCAAAAGCTTTACTGTAGTCCAAAAGTGTCAAGAATGTTATATTGCCACTATGCAATTTTTCCCTAATGCCCTCTACAATGTCAATTATTGCTGTTGTGCAACTTCTGCCGACACGGAAGCCTGACTGCTTATCAGTCAAGAGTTTTCGTGCTGTCAAGTAACTTAACATTTGATCAACCATAAGTCGCTCTAACACTTTTGACAAATATGGTAAAATGGAGATTGGCCTGTAGTCTTTAGCATTTTTAGGGATTGGAAATATTTTTGCTAGTTTCCAGGAGTCAGGAAATATGGATTAAGTCAAGGCTGTATTATAAATAAAAGTTATGTAAGGCAATATTTTCGGCAATAACAGCTTGATGAATTTTGGGTTCATGTCGTCGACTCCAGTAGCGTTTGATTTAATTTTTAATATTGATTCAATTACGTCACATTCAGATACACACGAAAAACTAAAACTATTATCACAGTTTCTATCGATATTTGTTGCTATGTGGTCAACATAGTCAGCTTCGGTCACCTCAGGTACTTTGCAGTCTATAAAAGTTATATTTAGCTCCTCCGGATCAATCTGACTGGTTGGTCCAGCTTTGGATTTTCCAATAGCCAGCTATTTAATGTAGACCCATGTTTGCCTATTGGATGTAGCCTCGTTTAATTTATAATAAACATATTTTCGTTTCTCTGAGTTAATTAATTTGATCACAGTTTTCTTTAGGAACCTATGCTGTTCAGCATGCTGATGTGTTCTATATCGTTTCCATTTCCTAAATGCAACGTCCCGCTTATTTATTAATCTTTTGATTTCCAAATTAAACCACGGGTTTCCCCGTGGCTAAAGAATTTTCGTCACAAGTGGAACTGATTTATTATATAAATACGTTATATTATTATGTAGGACAGTCAGTTGTGATTCGATATTTGGAAAGTCATAGACAGAGTCCCAGTCATATGTATTAATGTCAGCACTTAACAAGGCGTAGTCAATATGTTTAAAGTCCCTATATACTATTGTTTGTTCGGTCAAGCTTGTACGAAAATTATACATCAGGTAAATTAAGTCATGTTTTGAGAAAATTGGCATCGAGAGTTGACTATACTTAGAGACTTTATCACAGAGGTTTACGAAAAACAAGTCAAGTAAGGTATCACATTGAGACGAAAAGTGTGTGGGCTCAGAGGAATTAACTAACTTTAAGCCAGTGGATTCGTTGTCATCTGAGTTTATTCTCGCTGAGAATATTGCTGTTAAAATCCCCGGCTAAAATTACGTCCGTATAGTCAAGTGAGAGAGTAAACAATAAGTCAATTAAGTTTTGATAGTCTATATATCGATGTGGTCTGTAAAAACAGCCTATTAACATTTTGGAGGAGTACATTGCATTTGAAAATTGAATTAAAATCCATTCGACAGCACTTTCACTAAGATGTTTACATATACATTTTGCATTTAAACGTTTACTGACATACATGGCTACTCCATCAACGTGACTTTCTCGATCAGATCAAAATAGATTATAGCCATCACATTCTACTAACTAATCACTAACATGAGACGAAAACCATGTTTCAGACAAACAAATAACATCAATATTAGATTTTACAAATAAGTACCTAAACTCTTCAATTTTTTCGTAAGACTTTGAGCGTTGATGTGGCATATGCGTAGACCAGTTCCTTGATTGCCAAGGATTCTTATCATTGCATAGCTGCTCGGACTTCATGACCATGTATTATCATCCATTGTCAACAAAAAAGACAATTAGAACAGCACACGCCGTTTTCGGTTTTATAAAAAGTGATAATCTATGCATTGCTAGAGTGAGTAATAAGAAAATATGAGAAAATTTAGAGACAGTGAGATTCATAAAAGACAATAAACCTAGAATATATATAATATAGATTAAATTGAACTTAATGTAGAGTAAGAGTATTAATTCTAACCATCTAACGAAAATTATTCCTCCCCTTCAGTCGCAGCAACAAGATTCGGCTTCTAGCTGCCAGATCCTCCATACTCTTTAAGCAGAAAAAATCCCCGCCTAGACTCTGTCGAACATAGACAAGAGCTTGCCGGGTGTAGACAGCTGACAGCACTTTATGCTTCCTTATCTTCATTGCCTCTTTAAAAATTTTATAATTACTCTTGGTCAGCTGCTCGTTGATGTAGAATGGAGTTGGGGCCTGGATGCCAAACAGTTCCAAGCGCAGTGGTTGCTTGGTCTGTCGTCTATGCTCTCCAGCCCGTTTCAGCAGCATTATTTTGTCTCGCCTGGTTTCGAACTTTATAATGATGACGGGATCAATAACAGAATGTTCCCGCACCTTAACACGAACAATCTGTTTAATTTTCGGTGGTGGGGTAAGATCTAAAGAGTAAAATAGGCTATTTAAGAGAGTCTTCAGGTTCTCATTTTCAACGACGGGCACTCCATGTACCCTTACATCGTTTGCAATGGTTGCTTCAGCATCTGCAGCGGCTTTGGCTTGAACTTTCGCTTCTAGCTCCTCTATCTTTTTGTAAAGCGCATTTAATTTTTTGTTTTTCTGTTCAAGCTCTTCTACTCTTAGGCCCAGCATATTGCATTCATCAGTAAGGTTGTTAAGCTTAGACTAAGACTTTTTTTCTATCTCGCGTAAGAATTGTTTCTCAGATTCCTTCATTTGTTTGGCTTGTTCATCAAAACGCTGATTAATAACCTCGATCAAGTGTTCTCTTACACTGCAGCTGATGTGTTTCGCATGTTCTTCAAATCGCTGCTTGAATATTTCGATCAGCAGCGGTGAAAGATCATCCGAAATGCGACCAGCCTTCAAGTCCAGCGACGAGTCGGTACGAACACGCTTTTGTTGTTGTTTTGACATCTCTTTTGCTAATCCGCTTTGGAATAAACAAAAACAATACAAAGCGATCGATGATTGTTAGCGATCGGTTATTGTTATGCTAACTCTATCTTCTAGCTTTTCTATCTTATAGGGACCAGTGTATTTAAAATCTAGCTTATGTCCTGTTTCATTTCTCAATAAAACCTGATCTCCTATTTTTAACTCAAGACCTAAAGTATTTTCGTCGTAATTAATGTTTTGCTTTTGCTTATGTTATGCTAACATTAATCTAGCTCTATTAAATGCTGGTTCTAATCTGAATTTTGATTCTTTAGCGTAGTCTTCTATATTATATAGGGGTTATATCTTATCTATATATTTTAGCAAATTTGAAGTTTTACCAAAAACTAACTCATATGGACAATAGTCATGTGCCATAGGGGGGGTTGTGTTAAAACAATATAGGAAGTATTGCAGCCACACATCCCAATCTGTTTTGGCAACTGAGATGTATGATTTGATGAACTCATTAAATGTTCTGTGGCTTCGCTCCACAGTACCCACAGTCTGATGATGATAAGCGGTTGAAATTATGTTTTTGATATTTCAATTTTTGCATAACTTTTCTATTATTGAATTTTTATTTTTTGTTCCGCAATGAACGTCTTCATTGGACTGTACTTCAGAATAAATTCTTTAAATATAGCTTTTGCAACTGTGTTTGCATTTATGCTTTTTTTTGGTTTTGCTACTAAGTATTTTGTTAAATCGGAGATTAAGGTTACTGCGTATTCATTTCCTTGTTTTAGACTTTGGTAATGGACCTATTGTATTCACACTTACTCTATCGAAAGGCATTTCTATGTTTTCAGTTATAGTTAATGGGGTCTTTGTGTGTTTAGTCGTTTTAGACTTTTGGCATTTAGGACATTTTCTAATGTACTCTTATATATCTTTTAACATATTTTTCCATATTTTTCAATAGTGTCTCTGGACCTTAGCCAAGGTTTTTGTAATGCCTGTATGACCTCCTTGTAATGGTTCATCATGGAATGTAGACAATATAGCTTCTTTTTCTTTATTATTCGTAATAAGGGTCACCGCCCATTTTCTTAAAATTATCGATTGAAACGTGTTCAAAGATTTTTTCCCACGATGCCACTTTGAGTTGTCTGATCTTGTTAATACCGGCCTGCTTTTCAAGCTTTGAAAGAATTGACCTAAATCATCGCTAACATCATATCTTGCTGCAATTTTCTTTCCATGTTTAAATAAACAGAAATTATTATTTTCATGCAAAGTCACTACCTTACGTACTTCGTCATTGTTTATGACTTGGTAAACATTGGGCTTAGAAGCTTTTTCTTTCTCGATCTGTTTTTTTCCTGCGCTGGATTTTTGTCTACTTTGATTTCTGGTAGTGACTTTTAGAATTTTATTATTTGTTTGTATATTTTTTAAGTCTGTATAGTAATTCTAGTTATCTTTGCCCTTCAGGTACTCCATTGTAAAATTATATTCCTCTAATTCAAGTGTAATGCGTGTTAGTTTGGAACTGGGGTTTACCATTGAAAATAGGTATGTAAGTGCTCTGTGATCTGATTTGACAGTGAAGTGTCTACCATAAATTTATGGTCTGAAATGTGTTATTGCCTAATGAATAGCTGATAGTTATTGTTCTGTGGTATTTTTGTTGCATTCGTCTTTTGTAAAAGATCTGGATGCGTATGCAATTGGAAGCTGGAGTCCATTTTTGGTTTGTGTTAGGACTGCTCCACATGCTTGATTACTAGCATCTGTAATTGTGCAAACTTTTTGCTTAAGTCAGGGTATTGTAAAAGGGTTGGTTTCATAAGTGCCGATTTTAGATGTTCGAATGCGTTTTGGCATTCGGTTAGCCATTCGAATTTTACATCTTTCTTACATAATCTTGTTACAATAGTCGGCAAAATTTCTTATTAACCGTATGTAATAATTACAAAAAGCATATTATCTTCTAGCGCTGTTCGCGTCATGTGGGACTGGATAGTTTTGAATGACGTCATATTTTTTGTCGTCGGGCAAGATTTCTTTATTTGTGCATTTATGTCCTTAAAAAGTGACTTCATGCATAGAAAATGAACATTTTTCGGGATGTAACTTAAGGTTATGTTGCCTACATTTCTCAAAAACATCAGTTAAGTTTTTGAGCATATGTTTTTCGGAACAACCAATGACTATTAAATCATCCCTATAAAGAAATGCTTGAGAAGGTTTTAGTCCAGAGAAGACTATAGTCATCATTATCTAAAACGAATTTGGCGCTATTTTTAAGCCGAATGGTAATCGCATGAAGCGATATGAACAATTGCTTGTTGAAAAAGTTGAGCTATTTTCAAGTTCAATTTGATGAAAACCGGACATTAGGTCAAGGCATGAAAGTTATTATCACGTAAGGTGATAATAAGGTGATACAGATGGTTCGACTATTTTGTCATCAATGAGTTTTTGCACTTGTTTTTGAATTTCGTCTTTTTGACTATGAGGATTTCTATAATACCACGGCCATTTCCTCTAGCACGAAAATTACCTGGGTTGTTGTTACCTCGATAAGTTTGTCTTCCTTTGGTGTAAAATATTGTGTTGGCGTTGCCTGTAATTTCAGTACTGCATTGTATGTACTTAGTGACGGCTTCATTCATAGATGAGAAGTTGCCTGGTTCTAAAAATGTTTTTGGGCGGCCATGCTCACAATTTTTAACAATTGTGGTGATGGATTTCTTCGTGGTGAATTTGTCAGCGTGTTTAGCTGATAGGCCTTCGTCAATGTACGAAGCTTCAAGGAGCTTTCGTAAGTTGTCTATTTCTGTGGGATAGGGGTGTAGCGGGGTATTTAGCAGACCAGATAATTTCAGAATAGGGACACACTGGTTGCTATTTCACCATATAAGGCGTTATTGCATCAGCCAATTTGGCATATCCCTCCATCCCGCTTTAAAATAAGATAACTATAGTCATCACTCTTTTTCTCATGGTAATCATGCATTCGAAGTTGCACGTAGAAGTCAGTCGCTGTGAGAATTTGGCCGAGAAAGACGTGTGATCTCCATTGAGTGCGAAAGTCGAAGTAATAAGATCTCTGTGTTTAAATAAATAATCTTAAATCATAACTTGTGAACTTTACCCGAAATAAATAAAATAATTAATTTGTAATTCCCCTACATTTCTGTTGTAAATTTCTCGCCTGCTTTGCCTTTCTGGCTTGTTTTCGCCATTTTAGCTTTGATTACGTCAGATGTTTCACCGACTATAGTGTCTTGCAGTTTTTTTATGATTGAATTTATTGTTAATTCATTCTGTACCTTGTATAATGTAGATCCTATAATTTTTTATTTATTGACTTCTACAGCCAAATCTTTGAATGCGCCTTTAGTCAAGTTAACAAACTTCAAGGCTGTTACAAATCTTTAAAAGTGTATCTTGGGTCCGTTGATTTCCGGGATGGCATTCGAGATTTCATTTATATATGCCCTTTTTGCTGCTGAATCTGCAATTATGCTTTCTTTTACATCTGGCATACTTATATCTGAGCTTATATTTTCTACTTCTTCTGCTTCTGTTACTGTTATAACTGCAAGAGTTGTTCGATCATGTAGATCTTTTTCTTTTATTTAAATTCCTTCGCTCGAATCGGAATCTTTATTTTCCGTTAGGTCTAATTCTTGATCTATTGTCAAAGGGGTATTTAAAATTGTCGGTATCGATATATTTAAATTATACCTATCTCTGACAGTTATTAGATTTGTACGTAACTTGATCAATAATTTAGATAATTTTGACCAATTTGTTTTATTTATTGCTTCCCTATTTTCATATACTAGGGTTTTTGCAGTATTGAAAAAGTCTACCAGAGTCTATGCATGTTTATTAATTGTGTCTTTATGTATTTTTTATTATTTTAGCTTATACATTTGTAAGACTTATCAAAGGTGTCTTTCATTTTATGGACATGGAGAGTTAATTGCTCCCATTCCATACTTTAATTTAATTATTAATATTTTTTATTTATTTTTTTAGTTGTGCATAATTTTTGCAGATTTATGTGTCCTAACTCTGGGTCTATGTCTATTTCCGAGAATACTTTACAGTTTCTTATGGTAGACAGTACTATTGCTTTTGCGTGCCGCTTCAATGAATAGACAACAACAACAACCTTTTTTTAGACAACATTTAATTCTTTTTTTTTAATATTTCACTGTGTACATATACATATTTTGTATATTATTTTTATTTTAAAACATATTATAAATTCAGATCTTATCCAGATCGTTAACCTGTCTTCTGTTTACGGCTCTTTTTGATATACACTTATTGTTGTACATATATAATAATATGTATATATATATATAATAAGATGTAAGTTAAGTCGGTATGAATATTTTTTGATTCGATTTTATTATTAGCAGTGGAGTCCACTTATTTTACATCTACTAGACCCATTTTTGCGGGTGATACATATTTTATATGTTTAATATTTTCTAATAACTCAAAATTTTCAACAGATTTACTAATTCTGTTATCATTCATTTATTTACTTTACTTTATTTTATTATTTTTTTTTACGTGATAACGTCTTATAATTCGATAAAGCCGGCTGCACGCTCGAAAAAACATGACTCATGCGTCGTTACCTCTGCCCGTTCTCTGCCGCTACACAGACAGTGTAAAAGTGAGGTGAGCAGCAGTAGCAGAGAAGAGAGAGAATGAGTGCTTTGCACTTTGGCAACCGCAACGTTTCGCGCGAAGCCAACTTCGTTTTTCTCTTACGCACACAAATGCAAGTCACATGTCATTGTATTTGTGTGGACATCACTGATTTGAGGCTTTCCATGTAAGGCTTGAAGTGCAAGCGAGAGCGCGGAACGAGCGAGTGCTGCGTTCGGCAGCGTTCGACATCCGTCTCTCTCCTACTTGAGTGAGCGATGCGTCTGCGTGGACAGCTGCTATACTATTGTACATTTACATGTTTTGATCGAGTATCAAATGCAGTGAAAAGTGAATGTGGTGTCAATTGTTTATAGCAACGATAATTACAGCAATAAAGGTAATGATTCTTTCGATATTAATTATATATTCAGTGATATATTGTCGAATATTCGTGCTTTCATCATTAAAATGAGTTGCATCGTTCCGCTAGTGCAGCGATTGTAGGTTATGCTATAATTGTCAAGTTTAAAATAATAAGTTAACAGAACTATTTCACGTTGAGTAAAAAATCGATGGATTTACTATTCAATCGAAATAATTATCGAGCGTTGCTATGATTTAAAAATCTTAAAACATAAAAATTAAATCTTCCACATATCACAACACCGTGTCTGAAATGACAGGTTGGACCAGCCATCTGTCAAAGGGAACATTTTCTCCTATATCAAACACATTGAGGCGGGCTTCCTAAAAAACTAGATTTACGAAAATTTTAATGTTTTCAAATTTTAAATGTAAGATTTATAAACAATAATTTAATTATTGTTTATTCTTATAATGAATTATTTAAAGTTATTACTTTTTTATAATAAATTACAATTAAATTTGCAAAAATAATTAAGTAACTAATTGAAAAAATTTAATTATATTATTAAAATAATCAAATCAAAATTTAAATTTTAACACTTGAGTAGAAATTTAAACAATAAATTTTATTCAATTATTTTGTTGTATTTTTATTTTTTTAATTTAAAATGAAGAATTGAATGAAAAATTTTATGAAAAATTTTTTTATATTGTATCGAACGACGATTTATTTTACAGAACCGCTTACAATCCCACCTCCCACCATCCACCGCTCACCATCCCACCAATTTTACAATATATTTTTAAGAAATAATTAAAAAAATATGCATCGCATTGAAAAAAAATGTATGCGCTCTTGGTAGCGCTGTCGGTTCCAGGTGTTGGGGCGCCGGTGCTGGCTGCACAGGCTGCTTATATTTCTGGAAGGGCGACGGTACTGGCTGCACAAGTGTACTCACAGTGCGGTGAGTATAATGATCCCTCGCAGTCGGCAGGACAGATCTTTGTCTTCGGAATTTCTTTTTGTTTTGGTGGAGTGGATTTAGTACTTTGTTTTGCAATGTTTTTTATTGCAGAGTAGGTGTATGTATGCTCAGTTGATTTTTTGTTTTTGTGATTGGACAATAATTCTTTTATCTGTTCCACTTCGGCATGTACTTTTATTGGTTTGTACCAGAATAAATAAGTACCAGTATCTTTATAGTTATAACAGTTGAGCTTTTCTTGCTCTTAACCGTTTTACTATGCCGCTGCGCTTTGCACACATACCACTCTACTCACTGCGTTTATCAAATATTTGTTGTTGTTCCTCCTGTTCCCGTTGTTCCAAGTTGATCCAGGTTTGTTGTCCTCCAGTGAAAAGAGCGCCCAATAAATACGACGTCTTCATTTGCTGAGTTAATATTTCAAACTGATTTTATTAGGAGCGGACTCCGCTTTATATAGATCCTAGCTTAGGTAGATAACATCAAATCTTATTCTAGACTTATAGCTTGACCCACGGAGTGGTCTGTTTATCCATTAGCAAGGGATACATTCTTCAGTGCGATTGGGGTGAACACAGAATTCGTGGATCCCATGGTTGGATTCAAATTACTTGTATATATTGTCAAGTGTTTTGTGTTAGGCCCATTTGGCCGTTATATTTAAAGACATTCTGTGACCCTCGCAGGGGTTCGTTAATATTAGGTCTCAAGTGTATTTAATTGTCTAGTGTAAAGATCTGTGTTAGGCACAAGTGGCCGCTGTTTAGGGATACGCGCACATGCGCTCAGCAGATCACAGCTGCATCGATTTGTTACAGATTTATGTACATATGTATGTATGTATGTATATATTTATATACTTATATACATATAAACGTGTTCATGTTTGAACATCCAGTGACAACTGTCACGGTCGCGTTGTAGTTAGTTACGTAGTAGTTCTCCCATGTTGTACTTCCAATAATTAATTATTCACAATTGTTTCATTTAGGTTTAGATTTGTTTCGGGTTTATTTTATTTGGGTTGGAGCAGCAGTCGTTACTGCTCCAAGCTCTCAGGATTTTCTGTTCTTACAAATATGACTTAGGAGCTAAAGAAGGCTAAGTCTCGCAGCTGCGGTGGCAATAGCGGCAGCGGAGATACGGTTATATATTCTTAAGTATATAGCTATGCTCGCTTAGGCTGGAGAGCGAGGGTATATGCACATATATGAGGTTCGCGCGTGTTACAATTATGCTGACACTTGCACTTTCTGTGTGCAAGCCAAAGCATAGCGATCGGTTCGTATTTCGGCCACTTGGGATTATAACCGGGACTTTGAATAATACTAACACTGCAACAAAGTGTTACAGTGTTTACCCTTTTAGTACTCTTAGTGCAGTGGGTACTCGATATATATGCATACGACACCATCATATGGCGATGAAATTTTCTTTTTAAAAACATGATTTTTATATTCCTTTTGACTTATTATGTTCAAATTAATTAATAATTTAATTAATAACTATATTGTAAAAAAAACCTTTTTATCAAAACAGACCAAAAGTGTGAAAAATGTAATTGCATGCGAACACACAGACTTTAAAAATCAATATAAAATAAACGACTTGACAGATCGCTGCAATTTTTTGCCAATTAATTAATTTATTTTGCTAGCTAGAACCGTTCTATTCGGCGTGCAGACATATAAATAGTGGTTTTTCCATAGCGAACACACATTACAGTGACCCATAAAGGAAGACAAAATTTTACCGTTAATCGCGTTCACGGTGCCCTCTTTTTAGTTTTTCCACATTAAAGAGTTATTTCAGAAACAGCATAAACATTTAATCCTTTACTATTCTGCTGAGAAATGAGAAACTAAAGGGGGCATTAAAAGTAACGAAGAACAACGGGGCCCAATAAAAGCACAAAAACAAAGTAAACAAGAAAGAAAGCTAACTTCGGCAAGCCGAAGTTTATATACCCTTGCAGATAATAAATAAAATAAAAATAGGAATTCTTATATATCGTTCTAATCCGAAATCTTTAAAAACAACGAAAAGCGGTTAATTTGGACCGATCGTTCATATGTCAGCTATAAGATATAGTGGTCCGACTTGAATGCCATTTTAAATGTATGGCTATATTTAAATTAAAACGCCATTTACTAAGTTCCGATATCTTTAAAAACAACGAAAATCGACTGATTTGGCCAGATCATTCCCAAGTCAGCTATAAGATATAGTGGTCCGACATGAATGAAATTTTAAATGTATTGTTATTGTAACGCTCCAGTAATACACTTTAGTTTTCAGTATGATATATATTTATTCGCGCGGTCGCTGACCGTTTAGTTTCGTTGCTTGTCGTCAACTACTCTTGAACTCCACATACGACACGAACCCCGTTGACACGAACCCTACGACCCGAACCACCTCGCGTAGTGTGAATTTATGGATTTCGTGTTGGGCTCGAATTCACCTCAGCTGACACAGGTTTCCACAGCTATATTTAAATTAAAACGCCATTTACACAGTTCTAGTCCAAATATTTTTAGTTTGCAAGAAGGCCTGTAATTACCGCTTTTGGCCGCGCTATGATGGACGCCGCCCCAATTTAAATGTAAACAAAACCGGATCCGGTGTTCAAGAATGTAGATACAGCAGTGGAACAACCGACGGTCCATTTCGAAAATATATAGCAGTGGAACTAGGGTATTAGATGACATTTTGTATGTATTGCTATATTTAAATTGAAAAGGCATTTACTAAGTGTTAATCCGATATCTTTAAAAACAACGGCCGATCCTTCCTTTGGCAGCTATAAGATGTGGCGGTCCGATTTCCGTGAAATTTAAAATGTATAGCTAAAATATATTTAAAGGATCATATTTAATTTGAGACCAATATCTTCAAAAATAAATTCAAAAATATGATATTTGGGCCATTTTTTTTTCTATGGCAGCTATAAGATATAGTGGTTCCGACATATATACTAGCTGCAATAGAAAGAAGACCATCTGCTAAGTTTCAATCGGATTGCTCAGAAACTGAAACTGACTAGTTTGCGTAGCAACGGACAGACGGACATTACCGCTATATCTCGAAAATGATTAAAGTACGATGAAAAACAGAAAGTTATAATTTTCTTAACGTTAGTATCGCCATTATTCCTATGACAGCAATAGGATATAGTGATCCAATTCCGTCCGTTCTGACATATATATTGCTTGCAAAAGAAATAAGACTATGCTGAAAATTTTAGCGGGAATGCTCAAAAACTTAGGGACTATTTTGCGTAGAAACCGACAGACAGACGGACAGAGAGACGGAAATGTCTTGATTGACTCGGCTGGTGATGCTGATCAAGAATATATATACTTTATGGGGTCGGAGATGCCTCCTTCACTGCGTTGCAAATATCATGGCAAAATTATAATACCGTCTGCAAGGGTATAAAAAGAGAAGCCTACTCGATGATTATTGTAATCGGCCATTGCGACTCGAATCGAAAGTTCTTTTTGAAGTCCAGGTTCGCAGTTCGGTAGAAGTGATCGATCACAAAGACGAAATCGTCCAGGTTTATCGAGTGCTTAACTTTTTTGCTGGCCTACTTGTAGTACTCTTTCTGATAAAAGAACTACGCACATTCCGGAAGATTTCCCAAGGAGACAAGGAAAGAAGTCCATTGGACTGTCAGCCAGAAGTAAAAGTCGGAAGGATGACTCTTAACCCACAAGCAATTGCATCAAACAATCTACAACATCAAACGAGCCCGAAGGATGTGCTTAACCTTTAAACAATAGAACTCGTAGACATAACTAATTTAATAAAAGCTAATTAATTAAATATACTTTCAACCAAAAACATTCCGCCAAACAGACAAACAAAACAAAACGAAATAAATGCATTTAATAATTTAAATGAGGATGAGGATCCCGAGAAGGCACCGCCGCAGTCTTAAGCTAAAACCAACAAACTTTAACGACCGCTGTTGATTGTTTCGATCTGCAGTCTGATGCTTGTGCTCTACCTATTAGTGAAGTGTTCAGCCAATGTACTAAAAAATTCCCGAATTCAATCCAAAAATTTAAGCAGTAAATACTGACTCCATTCAGCTACCCCAAGAAAGAGAAGCAAAGTGAAGACGACACTATGGTCGAATGCCCAGCTACAACTCAACTCCCCGAGCTTATTATTTTTATATTCTTCTACCAACCAAAACTAATCTTCGGGTGTGCCGCCAATGCGAGGCACACGCTGTGGGAAGTAAGGAAACAAACGAAAGGGATGAGTATCTTTTTAATAGTATTATATGTCGTGACGTCACTATCTGTAAGAGGGGAAATACACCCACCTCCATTTTTCCAAGTACGGAAGAATTTCAAGGCTGGGAAGAGGTCCTTGAGATAACATTCCAGATTAAATATAGCAAGTACAAGGTAGAAAAATGGGAGGTTTTGACACAACGCTCTTTTCAGGCCATAGGTACATATTTTTCGAAATTTCGATTCCGATATGCGAATCGCCACCGAAGCGAAACCCTTGCAACACAGACTGGGAAAAATATGAATTCAGTCAAAGGTCAAAAACAGGAGGATCAAGATGCAATCCACCCTAGAGGGAATTGATAAGGGAGTCGAAGACCCTACGAACATCCTGAACAACGCGTTCAAGGAGTCCAACATAACGAAACTGACAAGGATACAAAGAGCTTCATGCGCAGAAGCCACGGGAGTATTAAGATCATGCCCTGCGGCAGCGCTAAATGCCATTCTAAACATAATCCCTATAGAGCACTTCATCAAATGTACAGCAGCCCAAAGCGCGGTAAGACTAAAGGCAAGCCATAGCTGGAAGGATTACCACACTGGGCACTGTAAGATCCTGGATGGACTGAACTGTCGGGTAACGGAGAACACAGACTATATGATAACCGGACTGCTATTCAAAAATGCATATACGTCAATATACCCAACAAGGGAAGAATGAAAGAGAGGAAGTGTTACCGAACCAGATGAGGTATCACTCTACACCGACGGCTCAAAGATGAGCTGCGGTGTAGGGGACGGAATCTTCGCCAAGAACTGTAGAGTGGAAAAGTTTTTCCATCTACCAGAGTCAGCGACAGTGTTCCAGGCGAACATTCTAGCAATACTGAAAGCAGTCGAACGAAGCAGCCATCACCGGCCACTGAAAGAAGAACCGGCGCGGACGACTACAGTAGAGGGTGTGGACCAAAACCTCACCACTTTTACCTACCTACTATTCTTTTACCTAATTTTTTTTTTTTTTTGTTTTAAATCTTAAAACAATTAAACCCACACTTTAATATGCACATAAATATTAATATATGTTAACCAAATCCTACAGCTCAAGATTCGACCGGGAGGTCTCTCGTCGTTGGAGGGCATATATTCCTTACTACCATTTATTATC
This sequence comes from Drosophila triauraria, assembly GCA_014170255.2. Lineage (NCBI taxonomy): Eukaryota > Metazoa > Arthropoda > Insecta > Diptera > Drosophilidae > Drosophila > Drosophila triauraria. Next base: position 1,414,450 of record CM024337.1, on the reverse strand, counting down.
TTGGGCGTTGAAGATGCACTACGGTCAGTACACTCAAGTGGCCATTTAAAACCAAGCCCGGGCTTGTTAGGGTTAGGTGTTAAATAGGCGCGAAAGAAAAGTTTAGATAAAAGAATGCGAGGAAATATAAACTACTATCAGGCAGCTCGATTGTTATCTTGCATGTGTACTAGGTGGGTTAAGGTTAATGTTTTTAGTTTAGGAAGGCTATCTACAGATGAGGTAATTTTATACAAATCATTATAGTTTGCACATAATACTCTAAAGGGTTCATGCATTTCATACGATGTTCTGCAGTGGTGCAAAACCAAAGGCAGGTAGGATCTTGTGGATCTACATGGTACGTGGAAATTCAACTGACCCAATAGATCGCTGCTTTCCACGTCACCACGGATCAGATTATACATAAAGACAATGCCTAACATCGTTCTACGGTTTGCTAAGAAAGGTAGGTTAATCAGGAGAAGTCTACTAGAATAAGAGGGCAACCTAAGGTTTGCATCCCAGTTTAAGCCACGAAGAGCGAAAAGTAAAAAGTTCTTTTGAACAGACTCAATGCGTTTGCTGTGAACGTCCCACTGGGGACTCCAAACGCAAGATCCATATTCTAAAATAGGACGAACTAACAAAGTGTATAAATTCTTCGTGACATAGGGGTCATCGAATTCCTTCGACCACCGTTTAATAAATCCAAGCACACCCCTGGCTTTATTCACAATGCACGAAATATGATAAACTCCAGTTTAGGATCTAGGCAGATACCCAAATCGTCAACTAGCGTGATCCTTTCCAAAGAGCAGCAGTTCAGCGTATAAGTCGCAAGCATGGGAGAGACACGTGAGAATGTCATCAGCTTGAATTTTGAGCCATTCAGGTTTAATAAGTTTACATTGCACCATGTTTGAAAGTTATTAAGATCTGTTTGTAAATCCGACTGGCAAGCGTGGTCCTTGTATTGCACACAAAGCTTAACGTCGTCAGCGTACATGAGTACTCTGGAGTTAGTCAAGACTTTGGGCAGGTCGTTAGTAAATAAAGTAAATAGTAAGGCACCCAAGTGGCTCCCTTGCGGGACACCAGAGGCCACCCGGAGAACATTCGACAAGTTGTTTTTAAATAGAACCTTTTGCGTCCTACCATTCAGATAACTTGAGATCCACCTAAGAAGATCGACAGGAAAAACCATTAAGTCGAGTTTCCTAACAAGAAGGGAGTGATTAACGGAGTCAAATGCTTTACTGAAATCAGTATAGATTACATCTGTCTGCAAATTTTGTGAAAAGCCCCTTATAATGAAAGTAGTGAGCTCCAGAAGGTTAGTAGTCGTTGATCTTCGTTTAATAAATCCATGTTGGCATGGAGAAATTACTGATCTACACAGGTGCTGCAAATGGGGAGTAATAACGTTTTCCAAAAGTTTTGGGATGGCTGACAACTTAGAGATTCCTCTATAGTTGTTAGCATCCACTTTGCTACCTTTTTTGTGGAGAGGAATCACGAATGATTCCTTCCAAACAAGGGGAAATTGTGAAGTTTCTAAGGATAAGGAAAACAATTTTAGAAGGGGACTGCACAGGGACTTGGCACAATACCTAAGCACACAGCCTGGTATTCCGTCGGGACCTGGCGAATAAACCGGCTTGACACGTTGAAGTTCCAAAAGAAGGGAGCTTTCGTTTAAGCTAGGACTGAAGATTAGGTTTGATTTGGGCATGCTATAAGAATAGGTTTGGTTTGAATCGGATGACGGAGAATAAGTAGTTTGAAAAAACTGAGCAAAAAGATCGGCGATTGCCTGATAAAATAATAAAAAATATCCATGGCACCCACCATGTCAGTGCACATGTAGAGATCGGACCAATCAAATTCAGATATAAAATTATTCAGCCGTCGAAAATTCGTATTGCGAAAGCAGTGAATTTTCTTATCTGGCCGATCAGACTTATTCTCCATAGCAGTCCCAATATCGATAATCACATCGAAAGTAGGATGGTATGGATCTTCGGGTAGCGTCAAGGGCGGGACCCTAACCAAACTGACTCTTGCCGGATCAGAGACAAAGCAGAGGTCTAGCAAGCGATCTAAGGAATTTCGTACATGGTTGACTTGAGACAGCGAAATGTCAAACAAGCCATCAATAAAGTCGTGACGTGCTGTAGTCAAAAGGGTATTTGAGGATTCATTTGTGGACCAAATAGCCCCAGGAATGTTAAAATCCCCTAGAACTACTAAGTGGTCCCTATCCGAAAGTCTATTGGAGACCGCCTGAATGGCGGAAAATAAGTAGGAAGTTCCGACAAGGGAGGAATGTAGGAACATGTAATAAAAGTAAAACAACCATTAAATGATAGTTTCACACAGAGGAATTCAACATCGCTGCATTCCTCGAAAGTTAATATGTATATATGTTTATATGCAGCCTATACCTCCACTAGGAGAAATTTTAATTTTATTCAGTTTTCTTGGTAAACGTTAATATATATTTTTAATTGTTATACATAAATACATGGTTTAATAATGTTAGTTTAAACAATTTTGCATTTTTTGCAAAGATCCGATTTAGCTACTTTTTATATTATTAACACACTCAATTTTCATTTCTAACTGCACATTATTAACATTAGTTTGGTTGATTCAATGACAATCTAAACATTATTATATTCACTTTACATTACATTTCAATGTTAAATAAGCGCTTACCCAACTTTTTTAATAAATTTTAAATGTAAACCGAATTTTAGTCATATCTTGGTAGAAACCCATTTAAAGGGGGGCATCGGTGCGAATGGCGAACTGGATCAAGAAAAATTGCATCACTTTTGACTGACGGTTCAGTATATAAGGGGATCGTATTGCATGCCCGAAGGCGCACGAAGTTTGCGAAAGGGGATGGAAAATGGCCAAAACACTGACGATCGAATTTCGATCAAGATTTCATTGAGCTTGCGGGCGTTGTGGACAGAAAGACAGACTGACCAACGGTATTTTTTATTTTTCAGGCACGTAAACTATTGTTCTTTTACGTTTTAAGAGGTGAGTGGCGTTCAACGAAACCCACCCCAAATCCGGCGAACTCAGCTGTACAAATCCTGTTTGCTATCCGGGCGGCCACTGTCTCAGCCCTATGTCTTTTAAGGACTGAGGCATCGGCGAAAATCTGGGTTCGACCCACTGTCCAAATCCTTTTTCTTTTTTATCTACTACTACACTTTGTTTGATACGTACCCTTAGAAATAGCTACTTTCGAATTCTCTTACACCAGCCATTGTAAATAGAGAATGCAGTTAAGATCCTCACGGAAGTGGTATAATTAATCAGTTATGTTAGATACAGTTGTGGGAAACGGGACATACAAATGGCAACAGACTTTCTGCAATCAATCGTTTGAATTTAATATGGCTAATGAACGATATGACAAAAAACAAGAAAGGAAGCTAACTTCTTAATTACCTACACATTTTACATTTTACATGGACAGAAAGACGGACAGACAGACGGACAGACAGACGGACAGACAGACGGACAAAAGGACATGGCTAGATCAACTCGAGTGGTGATGCTGATCAAGAATATATGCACTTTATGAGGTCGGAGATGCTTCCTTCACTGCATTGCAAACTTCTGGTCAAAATTATATTACCCTGCAAGGGTATAAAAACTAATACAATCAAAAGTAACCCAGAAGGATCACATAGCAGATAAGTGAACACACCTGCACAAAATGCATTGCAGGCATCGAAAACGATACATTTTTGTATACCGTTGCAGGGTATTATAATTTTAGTAATAAGCTTGCAACGCAGTGAAGGAAGCATCTCCGAACCCATAAAGTATAATATTTTTGATTAGCATCTCCAGACGAGTCAATCTAGACATGTCCGTCAGTCCGTCTGTTCGTTTCTACGCAAACAAGTCTCTCGGTTTTTGGGCTTTGAATGAAACTTTGCCTTCCCTCTATTTCCATTAGTAAACGGGTGAAGTCAGACGACTATATCTTTTAACTGCCATAGGAGCGATCGTGTCAAATTTGAATTTTTACAGATATAGGATTAAAGCTTAGTAAATGGTCTTTTAATTTAAAGTATAGCTATACTTTTATAATTTCATCCAAATCGGACTACTATTTTTTATAGCTGACATGGGGACGATCTGTATAAATTAGCCGATTTTCGTAGTTTTTAAAGATTCTAGTTTTCAAAGATTTCGGATATAAGTGATGTATACGATTCTTTATTGAAGTGAAACTTCTTTGGACGAGTCATAGATTTTCAGGGAGTAGGATCGTCACAAAAATCGCCGAGATCGAGCGAGATAGCAAGCTTGTGTGGGAGCGTGTCTGAGTGACATAAATTGATTTGATTTGTTTTGAGTTTCGAGTTCGAAACAAATCATTTCGCTTGATTTGATTTGATTTTTGGCCTTTATGTCGTAAGAAAATGCTAATCGGTAAATTAATTAACTAATTTAATAAATAAGATGATTATACAGGTCGACAAAAAAATGCCGGCGAATAAAACCCATTGATTCTGATAGATCTGAACCGGTACATTACGAGTCCAAAACTGAAAAGTTTCCATCACCCACCAATTTTGAGAAAATCGCGGTCAAAGTATCGTGCACTGCTTGAATCGGCACTTTTCAAGGCTTAATAACTCCCAAACCTTACGTAGCCCAGAGCTGGTATTCAGCTTAAAAGAAGCTTTGGCCTTTCTACTTCAATATTAAAAAACAATTTTCAATAGGGGACCTCTGGTTCATTAGTTCTTTCAATTTATAACTTAAATTTGTCACAAATTTTTGCTAAGTTGTAGCCTGGTCACCGTTTTGCTTGAATATAACTGTTACAGCTTGCTATCTCGATCTTAGTTTGTCAATCTTGTATCAAGCAACGGTGGAAAATAATTAGGGCTGACAGAACTTTAGCGGAAAATAGCTTATTCTAATGGAAAAGTAAAAAAAACTAACAAAAGAAAAAATATATCGGAAAATGATATTAATTAATTATAGGCAATTACTTAATAAATTTCCCAGGTGTAGCTTTTAGGGAACAAAAAACCATTTCAAATAAATAAAAATTATTGTATATAGCAAATTTATATAAAACTATGATTTTATTTTAATATATTAATTATATAAGTTAACACAACACGAATTCGCAACCAAAGTTGGCCACGCGCCTTCGGTATTGCACAAGCAAGTAAAAGTGCAAGGGCAACTTCCTGGCTTCGGACAATAGCTCCCAAAAAGTGCTGACTGCAGCGTCTGCCCCACTTCCCGCTGCAGCGGCGACAACGGCAAAGCTTCGACTTTGGCAGTGGCAGCGACAAAGTTTGGGTATAAATATGACAATTTTTGTAAACATAATTTAGTTTCAATTTTCGTGTAAATAAATACGGACCAAGTGTCCTAAATAATATTATTTTTTTATGTAATAAAAACCATCGTGTTTAACTGGCGCCCAACGCTAAAGGGTCCTGTCCGCGGAAATATCCTTGGTATCGAATCAAAGTAACACTCGTATTCCGAAAAATAAGTCGCGAATCCAAAAATCACCTGAAAGTGCACCCCATAGGCTTCCCTGGTAACACCGGAAAAAGGCGCACCAAAAGAAAGGCAACACAGCTGGACGATCCGCCAAGAAAAGGACTCACTTACATCAGACTGCAGGCGATCGCCGTAGACAACTGGACGGGAGTGTCAGGAAAAGGTACCCCAGTAGCAAGGAGCAAAAAGGACTAATACCAACTGTCCGGTTCAGGATGTATTTTATTTTAATGTAAGCTAACTTTTAATTACAAACCACAAGCAAAATAAGAAATCACAAAAGTTAAACATACCTAAAAGAAATCTTTTTTAACAAAAGTAATAAAGGCAATAACAAAGCAAACAAACATACAAAACAAATCAAATCTAAAATTAAAAAAAAAATTAATAATCAAATTATTAAATAATATATTTAAAAAATAACCCTACACATGCCTACACGAACAAAAAAATATTTTTTTTTTTCACAAAAACACATACAATGGCTAATGCAAATAATCTGATTGGGCGCGCGATGCTAAACAATGGTGGAGTAGAAACCCCTGAAGTAAACCAAGTCCCAGCCAACTTAGTTAATATGCAACCCCAAATACAAGATATAGTAGAATTTTTAATAAAAAATTAAACCCAGATTCAGTGCCGCTACTCGATCAAGCCTATACTGCTAATGCAAATAATATGCATGAATTTGACAAAGACCCAGTAAAAAGCCTCAGGGAATTTTCTGGCCGAGCAGGAGAATTCAGCTCTTGAAGGAAGAGCGTAGAGAGAATAATAAAAAAAAATTCATTAACAGAAGGAACCCCCAGGTAATATTAGATTTTAAATGTTATTAGAAACAAAATAGTAGGTAATACAGACTCAGTTTTAGAATCATACAACATACCACTAAGCTGGACACTATCGCCAAATGTTTAACAGCCTACTACGCTGATAAACGAGAACATTAGAATATCAAATGATTTCGTTAGTACAGCAGTACCACAGCAGATTTCTACCAACAGGTCTATACTCACTTATCACTCATCTTGAACAAAATTTCATGCATGGAAATGGAAAGAGAATCAATATATCTTTTTGCCAAGTCTTACAGAGACAAGGCGTTTGCCAAAATAATAAAAATTGTAAAAGAATGCCAAATTTGTAAAGAACAAAAAATACGAAAGACACCCCAACAAACCAGAGCTACAAAAAATACCAATACCACAATACCCATGTGAAATTATTCACGTTGATTTTTACCTTACATGCAAAGAAGTCGTTTTGACTGCAATAGATATATTTTTAAAATTTGCACAGGCTAGGATAGTCAAATCTCGAGCGACTCAAGACATAAAAGAACTTTTGAAAGAATTATTAATCAAATTTTGTATCCCAGAAATGGTAGTAATAGATATTGAGAAATTACTTAGTTCGCCTCCCTTAATGCGGATGCTACAAGATTAATTTAATATCGAAGCTTACAAAGCACCTCCATATAACAGTTCAGCAAACGGCCAAATCGAACGTTTCCATTCAACACTGTCAGAAATTATTCGGTGCCAAAAGGCCGACAAAGTACACGCTTCGTTAGAAGATCTGATATTCAGATCAGTTGTCAAATGTAAATATTCAATACACTCAACCACTAACAGAAAACGAGTTGACTTATTTTTTGAAAGAAAGGTAGCACTTAACCCTAGACTACAACAAACAGAGTGACAAAAAATCACAGAGAAAATTACGACCACTCAGGAAAAAGACCTAAGGTGACATAACATAAGTTGTGATAAAATAAAAAAAAGATTTCCCAGGAGATGCGATATTCGTTCAAAATAACAAAAGATTAGGTACAAAACAATCCGCCGGATATAAAAAAGAAACCGTTAAAGAAGACAGAAACACCACATTTCTAACAGAAAGATGAAGAATTATTTATGAACAACTTGTTCGAAATTAAATCACATTTACAGAACCCTTTTTTCTGTGTGCGCTGCTGACTAGCCGAAATCCAATATCGTGACTCTAATAAACGGACCGACAAAGGTTCAAACGGGAACCTTCAGATTAATTTATATTATTGACATAAAAGAATACGAAAAAACACTTGAAAAAATTAATTACACTGCTAACTATAAACTAAAAACATACGACCCAATATTGCCATTTATAACTAAAGAGATTAGAACTTCAAAAAATTTAATTAATAACCTCTAGATCCTAATCTTAAAAGGAAAAGACATATAGATTTATTAGGCAGCGCCTGGTTAGCTGGGTCTCCCGACAGTAGAGATTTCGAAATAGTTTAAGAAAAAATAAATTCAGCATAAACTAATAATAACAATCAATTATCAATTATTATTATTCTAAGCAGACTTATCGTAGAAAAAATAAATAACATCACCAAGGCCAATGCAAATCTTATGAATAGCTTAAAATACGGAGGAGACCCTCAAAGGGGCACTAGCACAACATTAATGTTTCAAATTAAAATGCTTAAAGAAGAAATTGTTAACTTAAACCACACAATACAATGAGCGAAAGCAGATATTAGTAATACCCAGATATTAGGAGATGAAATGAAATGAAGTTGTCATAAACTAATTTTAAAGAAGCCATGAAAATAGCAGAAGTAAGCGTGGCAAGCAATGGGCCAACACTTATTTATATTATTAAAATTCCTATAACCGACACCAACTCTTGTGAAGAACTTTAAATCAAACCAATAAAAATTTATCAATATGTTAATAAAATTCAAAGAGAAAATGTAATCAAATGTAAAGGAAAACTTTTTGCAAACATTTCAAAATGTAATAATTATAATGAGATAACCATTTGTAAACAGAAATATAATAGATATAAGTAATTCCTTTGGTAGGTACCAAATTTATTAAAAATTCGCCCTGCCACCTGCACTCGAATCAACAACCAACACATTCCAGTAGTAGCCATTCTACTCAACAAATTCTCCGGCAACGTACAAATAAACGGGACATCCACAAGTCTCAACGGAACCTTTGTTATCAACTTCAGCAATTCAACAATTAATATTGATGGACAACAAAGACACGGTGCGCTATCACCCGATGCCAGCAATTTTCCAAACTGAGATGATCATTAAAGAAAAGCTATCACTAGAATTTTTTAAAGAACTGAACATCAACAATACCAAGACCTTGAGACTATTAAAAACATCATCGCATACAGCCGATTTTCTAATAAGTTTCATAATAATCATCGGACTTGCAGCACTAGCAAGCCGCTCCTTGATTAAAAGGGTAAAAATACAGCACATGAACAAAATAGCTTCTGATAACGAGATTAATGACCGCACCAAGCGTGGACACTCAATTTTAAAGGTGGAGGAGTGAACACAAAACGAACTCGCAATTGAAGTTGTCCACCAGCATCCGGTATAGCACCAGCAAGTAAAAGTGGAAGGGCAACTTCCCGGCTTCGGTCAATAGGTCCCAAAAAGTGCTGACTGCAGCGTCTGATCCACTTTCCGCTGCAGCGACGACAACGGCAAAGCTCCGACGTTGGCAGAGGCAGCGACAAAGTTATTGGGTATAAATATGGCAATTTCTGTAAACATAATTTAGTTCAAATTTTTGTGCAAATAAATACGGAACAAGTGTCTAATTATTGTAAGTTAATTAAATATCATAAACAATTATGATTTTCCTTGTTGAATAAAGGATTAGTTATTGTTAGTTTTCTTAAACTTTCCCGCTAGAAAAGATCTAATTCGCGCCAAAATGCTGTCAACGCTGATTCTTAAGTCCTCCTTTGCTGCATTCTGCCCATGCCCATGAGTAAAAGCGAGACAGCATGCGGTCGCTTGGTGCGTTGCCGCCGGCAAGCGTCAGTAAAATAAGATATACATACACATCTTTGCATACAAATATGTACATACATTGATACATATCTATTGTTTTGCGGAATCGCGCGTTTATTTGACTGCAAAATATGAATTAACTAAAATTTTATCCGTTTATATGATTTTATTTAGTGAATTAACTAATTTTATTTGATTACGCGTTTATAAAACCTCATTTAGATAACAAAAAAATTTTTTTTTTAAATCTAAAGATATGTAAGACTTGATTGGGTTAGATTCTAAGCCGTTTATTACAGAACTATTTTTTATCAAGTCAGTGTTATATGTTTAAGCGGTTATAGTGAATTTAAACCATCGTTTTATCGTTTCAGCGGCCGCGGCATACATATGTATATCTGTTGTTTATTTTCTGTCTCTTTTCCTTTTATGTTTGGCCTTGGAGCGCACTTGACCCAATGGTATCAGAACTAGAACCAAACCACTGATTTACATTTGTTAACTTATGGTATAAGAATTAGAACCAACCGGGAATTTTTGTTACACAAATTTTAAACTGTTTTGAATGCAACACCAAAAGGTATCGCTGTGAGAACATGGTCTCAAAATACAAGAAGTTTCACTTCTTACGTGCGTAGGCTTGACACACCCCTTTTATGTTTTATTATGATTGGAAAGGGTATATAGCTTCCTTTACTTTATTTATTTTTTTTTTTTTTCTAATTTAGCTAATTTTGGCTCTTTTGGTTGGCCAGTCAAGTTATAAATGATGACACTGCCTACCAGTTACGAGTAGTTTACGGAGACTCGAACGTCTTCCAGTATGCGAAGGTTGTGGAGGCTAGAAAGTCTACCAGTTGTAAAACAGTTTTAGAGTCTTGAAAGCTTGAAACGGCTTTAAAGTCTAAAGTGCGAGGGTACAAATAATTCCATGCAAAAGCTAACTACAATGTTTTCAAGCGGACTAGATCAAACAACATGGTCCTGACTGCAGTTGGCTCCTGGATGAACGCTAACCAAAAATGAAGACTGACCTCACCCGATCGTTGCCAATCGCAGTGTGACCCATTGTGAGCGATCGATTGCGCTAATGCGAGTTTGACTAAAATATTTTCCGTGTTTATTTCTAATGCTTATAATTGTTCCTTTTCTTGTTCGAATTTATTTTTTATATGCTATATTTGTTCGTCACGATTGTATAATAATTTGTTATTTATACTCTGATAATAAACTAAAAAAAAATTTTTTTCATGATTCCAAAAGCCTTTATTAGATATTTATGAATGTAATAAAATTACTCAGAGAATGCCAAAAATTTTAAAAAAATTTTATGAAATAAAAATATTTTCTTTTTGTTATAGTTCGAATATACATTTTCACTAAATGTGATGGCAGTGGAAGGGTTTGGAAAAATTATTGGATCTTTGGATAATACGATCGTTTATGCAGAGCTTGCTATAAATGTCGTTCATTTTAAGCTTCACCTTAACGATTTTCGGATAACGGAATTCAGGTATGTTAAACGATTCTATATAACACTCGCCTTTATATATGCTAACAATAAACATCAGTGTCATACAGCACTATACAATTCATTAAATTTAGGAAAAGCAAGAAAATGTAATTTCTTTTTGGTATGCCGAACTTAGTTACCAGTTAAAAATTCCATCAAACATCAAACAAATTCTATGACAGCTTTCGGATCACTGTGGACGGCCTCCTACGTATTGACGATGAGAACAGAGATTGTCTGCAAGGCGACTACTATATCGCAGAATTAAAAATCAGTTTAAAATTGTACGATCGCAAAAATCAAAATAAAAATCTCAAAATACCCACACTTTCTTACTTCTAGTAAAACAGGCTTGAATACAGAAAGTATGTAGGTGGTATCCATATTGAATAGGCTAAAGTGACAGATTCAATTTCTAGCCACAATTTATTGTCACATTTTTTCCCTTATGGGATTTCTAATGAGTGCATTAACTTGAATTCGCCCAACAATTATTCAGGCTAGTGGCAGCGCTGCTCCCAAAAATTGTGTGTAGGTACAATTTGTTCGTCAGCGACAATTTTCTGGGTTGCTAGATCGACTACATTTGGGAAAAGGGTCCGAAAACGACTAAATCATTTTTTTATGAGACAAACTATCGTATTATAATATATGCAACATAAAATTATTAAAAATATAAAAAAATATTAAAACAAAACTACTTGGTTATTCTATGCTTAGTTATTATATTGTTGGCTGTTTTATATTATAAAAAATCGTATTAATAGCATATTAAGAACCACGACTAGCTTTTCCAGAAATTAACTGAGATAATGATATTGCGCTGGCTGGGCCTTTAGCTTTAGTGTATTTTAGAACATGTGACGCGCGAGCGTGCACAATAAGTCCCATAAATAAATAAGAAAAAACATGTAAATAAAACTGAAGGAAAATAATAAACGGTTCCAACCATTCAAATTCAAATTTGAATATCCACGCGCGCGCGCCTCTGATCGAGAACAGAGGGTCACACTAGGCCGAAAGGGTTTTGGTCACACCAAAAAGGGCAAATTCCGCACGCGCGGCGGTCACACTAGGCCACGCCGGATCCCTATATAAAGCGGGCCACGGCCAGTGGGGAGGCACTCAGCTACCGAAAGCGAACGGGTGAGGTAAGCCTACTTTTAGTAGCCCACATCCAGGAGTCAGTAACAGGAGTCTTTTGGGGACACGATCTTCGAGTCTAGTCCGCATTATTAAATTGTAGTTAGTTTCCCCGTAGTATTTTCCCCAAACCTTCCCGAGTTGACGTCAGCGTCTCCACTCACGAATCGGCCAGCCGATTCGCCTGGAAGACTTAAGAGTCACCGTTATCCCGGTTCGGCCCGCCGATCCGCACTTCTCGCAACTGGCAGACTTTCGAGCCTCCAAAAACTTCTCACAACTGGCAGACTTTCGAGCCACCAACACCTTCTCACAACTGGCAGACTTTCGAGCCTCCAAAACCTTCTCACAACTGGCACACTTCAGAGCCTCCAAAACCCTTCTCATAACTGGTAGACTTTAGAGCCTCCACAACCTTCTCATCATTGGTAGACTTTAGAGCCTCCACAACCTTCTCATAACTCCCGGTTCGGCCCACCGATCCGCACTTCTCGCAACTGGCAGACTTCCGAGCCTCCAAAACCCTCTCGTGACTGGTAGACCTCAGAGCCTCCAAAACCCCTTCGCGGCAGAGACAGGCAAGCCGCCGGCAGCACTAGCTCTCTGTAGCGTACTTTCGGGGCAATCCTTAGGGTAAACTCGCGGGCTCTGGGTCTCTCTCTCTCTCACCCACAGGAAGCGCCCACCATCACACGGGTCAGGCCACCTCCGGCAGCGACGCCGCGACTGCGCCCCGTACTCCGGCACGGACAACCACGGGATTCGGTGCAACGGCCCACGACGACGACTCCGCTCCAGGTTGCCTGTTCCGGCTTGATTTCTTCACATACATTCACGGCATTATTCTCTAGTGTTCTCATCTAGGACCGGGTCGGAATCTCTTTCAGCAACCACACCTGACCCAAATAAATTCTTGGGACGAGTCCTGGCCCACGCTGAACTATCTCAGCCCCAGCAGGCCGTCACAGCGGCGCCCGAACAGGTTGAAGTGGTTGCAAAGAAAGAAGAGTAAACGACACCGCACCAGTAGAGTAATGTCTAGCTGGGTATATCAAACAGCTAAGACCGAACTAGCAGAATACGCGGTGGAGTTCGGGTTGGACGCGTCAGGAAAGGTAGAGGAATTAAGAAGGATAATTGCAGCATTTGCCAAAAGGACGGACCACGAGGAAGCCATAAAGGAGAGAAAGGAGAACTAGCGAGGATACACAGAAGGGAAAAAAGCCCAGCGCCAGACGGAACGTACCAAACCCCGTAAAAAGGAGGCCAGGATGGAAAGGAGCGTGGAAGTGGACATCGTGGACCGAGTACGGAGCTGGGGGATACGATATCAAGGAACGACAAATCCCTTGGTGTTCCTGAGTAAAATGGAACAATGGGCAGAAGGATACGGTATTCAAGAGGACCAGTTGGTCCAGACGATGCCATTCATATTAGAAGGAATTGCGAGTGACTGGTGGAACACCACACCAACTAAAATCAGAAGTTGGGCACAGTTGACAGCGGAATTGCGGGAATACTTCTTACCGCCAAGATATGAAGAAAAACTCGAAACTCAGATAACGCATCTGAGACAGCGAGAATCTAAACCGGTAAGAGAATATATAGAAATTGCAGAAGCACGATAAAACTATATGCACGACGATCGGCATTCAAAACTTTAACAGAGTTCCTCAATCTCGCAGAAGAAGTAGAGGACATCGAGGCAGCGGAGAGCTGGACACAAGCAACGCAGCCGATGCAACCGAGACTAAGTCCGGAAATCTGCATGCGGTGCGGCGGAACAGGCCATGCAGCGCGCACATGTAGCAATCCACCAAGGGTATTTTGCTGGGTATGCGGCAAAAACGGTACTAGAACGATAAAATGCTGCAGAGCCGCGACGGGAAACGCCGGGGGCCTGAGCAGATAAAGCTGGCGGCTCAGGCCAGACAAAAAAATCCAGCAGAACAGGAGCAGCTGAGTTGTGACGGATTCCAAATACTGGCCAAGATAAAAATTGGAAAACGGTGGGCGAGAGGAATGGTAGATACCGGAGCGACACGAAGCGCAATAAGTATAAACCGGTATCGCGACTTACGAACCCAAGGCACATGGAGTGGATCACAGGCGGAGATTACACTCTCCAACGGAGCAACGCAAGAAGCAGTGGGAGAATTTACGGCAAAGATTACATTCGGAGAGAAAACATTCCCCATATCATTCATGATACTAAACCAAGTAGCGGGAGAAATAATCCTAGGGATGGACTTTTTAGCCAAGGCATACAGCTGGCTAAGGTGCGGCGAACTGGAGCTGGAAATCAAAACCACACACGAAGGGGACGGCGAGGAAGACCAGGAAACACCAGCCACAAGGAACGAGCACGAGACGGAGGAGCTACCGGAGGAAGAGATACAAAGATTTCTGGACGAACAAAGGCAAGTATTCGAGGTAATGACACACAAGATTTACCTAAAGGATGATAGGCCAATAAAGCAACGGTATTATCCGCGAAACCCGAAGCAAAAGGCAATCATTAATGAACAGGTGGACAAGCTACTAACGCTGGGAATGATAGAACCATCACGCAGCCCATATAGCGCACCGGTAGTACTTGTGAGGAAGAAGAACAACGAATGGAGAATGTGTATAGACTATCGGTTGCTAAACGAGAAGACGGAAAAAGATGCCTACCCGGTTCCAAGAATGAACTTCATCCTGGACCAACTCCGGGAGGCGAAATACATCAGCACGATAGATCTAAAATCTGGATACTGGCAGATTCCGATGGAGAGCAACAGCCGACAATACACAGCTTTCACGGTACCCGGTAGGGGATTATTCCAATGGAAAGTCATGCCCTTCGGATTAACAACGGCACCAGCAACATTCCAGAGAGCATTGGACACGGTAATAGGGCCGGAAATGGAACCGTGCGCGTTCGCTTACCTCGATGACATCGTGGTCATAGGTCGGAGCAAACAGGAACACTTAGAAAAGCTGCAGGAAGTGTTTAGGAGACTACAGAAGGCGAATCTGAGAATCAACCCCGACAAGTGTCACTTCTTCCAGAAAGAGCTCAAATATTTAGGCCACATAGTCAGCGATCGCGGGATCAGGACGGATCCAGAGAATGTAGCGGCCATCCGGGACCTGCCAACACCAAAAACTACTAAGGAAGTGCACAGTTTTTTGGGGATGGCATCATGGTACAGAAGATTCATTCCAAATTTCACGGAACAAGCCGGAGCACTGCAAGATCTGATGAAGAAAGGGCAAAAGTTCGAATGGAGCATGAATCACCAGCAAGCATTCGACCGACTAAAGGATAGCCTCACGCAAGCACCGGTTCTGGCATGCCCCGACTTCACGAAGCAGTTCAAACTACAGACAGACGCAAGTGACGTGGGCATAGGCGCGGTACTTACACAGGAAGGTGAGAAGGGCGAGCAAGTAATATCCTACGCAAGCCGGGAATTGAACACCACGGAACGTAAGTACAGCGCGACCGAAAAAGAATGCCTGGCTATATATTGGGGCATAAACAAGTACAAAATGTACTTGGAGGGATACCAATTTATAGTTATCACGGACCATATGGCGCTCAAGTGGTTAAACTCGATCGAAAGTTCGTCAGAACGGGTAGCCAGATGGGCCCTGGGCTTACAACCATTTCAGTTTGAGGTACGGTACAGAAAGGGTAAGCTAAATGTGGTCGCAGACGCACTATCAAGAGCACCACAAGCCGAACTCAAAGCAATGGTAAGCAAATCAAACTGACTGCAGGAGCAGTTCAAAAAGACCAAGGAGAACCCAAACAACGAAAAGTTCCGAATCGAAGGGGACCGATTGTACAAGTGGAGCGAGCACAAGCGAGATCCGCAACCATGGAAATTGTGCCTTACGGAGGAGGAATTCCAGAAGGTGTTAGAAGAAAATCATTGCAAGGCGACGGCAGGGCATTTGGGTATCTTCAAAACCACGAGGAGAATCAAAATCCGATATTTCTCTCCACGGATGGCGAAGGATGTCAAGAAGTTCGTAAAGGGATGTGAATGCTGCCAACGACACAAGGTTACGCAACAAAAGGCGGCAGGGAAAATGCTCACAGGAATCGTGGAAGCTCCTTGGGAGACAATGTGCGTGGACTTTGTCGGACCACTACCCCGAACAAAACATGGAAATACGACATTAGTAGTCATAGTGGACAAATTCTCGAAATGGGTTGAACTTGCGGCAATAAGGCAAGCAACTGCAGAAGCTTTTCTGAGAGTATTCCGGGAAAGAGTAATTTCCAGAGTCGGAGCACCAAAAGTCCTGATCTGTGATAATGGCGTACAGTTCACGGGGCGAAAGACAAAGTCAGCCAAGGAAGGGTGGGGAATCCAACAACGATTCACGCCACCATATACACCCCAGGAGAACCCAACGGAGCGCACCAATCGAACGGTAAAAACCATGATCGCCCAGCTAGCAGGCAAGGAACAAACATCCTGGGATGAACATCTACCAGAACTGATGCTCGCTTACAACAGTAGCACGTCTGAATCTACCAGATACAGCCCAGCACAGCTCGTGTTTGGCCGAGAGCTTAGGGTGCCAAACACGCTTTTCGACCAGGTAACCGCCGGCTCGGCGATACCGACAAAAAGCATAGAGGCAAGATGGGAAAGGTTACAGAATATCCGTAAGGAGGCAACATCGCACATGCAAATGGCAGCTGACCAACAAAAACACCACTACCATCTTAGGAAAAGAGAGTGGAAGCCAACAGTCGGACAACTAGTTTGGTGTAAAACACATTACTTGTCCAAGGCGGCAGACAAGTTCAATGCCAAACTAGCACCGAAATTCGATGGCCCATGGAAAGTAGTGAAATTTGCATCCCCAGTAATTCTTGTCGTAAAAGACCCAAAATCACGGAAAACCAAACGCGTCTATATAGGGGATACTAAACCATCAGTAGAAACTAACACAACACTGAACATAAACACCGACACTAACATGAACATATACAATCTCATTACAGAAGACCAAATGGACAAGCTGCAAACCTCGATGAAGAAGTTTCGCGAGAACCATGCAAAGGCCAACGCAGCGCGGCCATCGACCCAGTTAATCGCGGCCAAGGAACTGGTGGTAGGAATAAGGAAAATAACCGCGCCAGCCAAATTGAGGACCGCAGTGACCAAGGCGGCACCGGAGGAGACCGCACCGACCCCAGCCCAGCCAGCCGAGATCACAACAGCACGCAAAGCGGTGACGGTGGGCAAGCGGATCGCCCACACTCCAAGGGCAGAGCAAGACGGAAAGAACAAGCGGACAGCAACACCAGTCCGGAGCCCAAGCCAGAACCGCCAGCTGAACCCAAGCCGGAACCAGGAACCGGGCCCGAGCTGGCGGAGTGTGACGCGCGAGCGCGCACAAGAAGTCCCATAAATAAATAAGAAAAACAAGTGAGAAAGCTACAGTCGAGTGACCGACTGTGAGATACCCGGTACCCAAAGAATTGCCCGTGAAATTAAATATCACACGGACATGAAAAAACAAAAAGTTGACAAATAAAGTCAAATGTTACTAAAAACATGTTGAGCAACGTTCAAAAAAGACTAATTCTGCAGCTGTACACAGCTGCATTACGAATTTATACTGCACTCGAAAGCACGCAACACTTTTTCTCGCTACTGCCACCCAAAAGCTAAGTGCTCAGACACGCGAAATTATTCCTAAGCAGTGCGCTCTCGCTCTCTTTTTCTCTCAGAAAATTTATTGTTTAATAACTTCTATGTTTATCATCCGATTTCACTCAAATTTCCCGAACACGTCCACGATTGCCTACTTATTAAGCCAATCTATTTACTTTACGCCGAAAATCACGCATATGGTTATATACCGTTTTTTTTGTTTTTCGGGGGCGGAAGTGGGCGTGGCCAAATTTTAAAACAAACTTGATCTGCGTGCAACAGATTCCAATGTTGTCACCAAATTTGGTAACTCTAGACCTTATAGTCTCTGAGATCTGTTGTTTCACACGGACGGACGGACGGACGGACAGACGGACATGGCTAAATCGACTCGGCTGGTGATGCTGATCAAGAATATATATACTTTATGGGGTCGGAGATGCCTCCTTCTGCCTGTTACATACATTCTCGATTGGCACTAACTTATAATACCCTTGTACCCTATGGGTACCGGGTATAAACATGTAAATAAAACGGAAGGAAAATAATAAACGGTTCCAACCATTCAAATTCAAATTTGAATATCCACGCGCGCGCGCCTCTGATCGAGAACAGAGGGTCACACTAGGCCGAAAGGGCTTTGGTCACACCAAAAAGGGCAAATTCCGCACGCGCGGCGGTCACACTGGGCCACGCCGGATCCCTATATAAAGCGGGCCACGGCCAGTGGGAAGGCACTCAGCCACGACAGCGATCGGGTGAGGTAAGCCTACTTTTAGTAGCCCACATCAAGAAGTCAGTAACAGGAGTCTTTTGGGGACACGATCTTCGAGTCTAGTCCGCATTATTAAATTGTAGTTAGTTTCCCCGTAGTATTTTCCCCAAACCTTCCCGAGTTGACGTCAGCGTCTCCACTCACGAATCGGCCAGCCGATTCGCCTGGAAGACTTAAGAGTCACCGTTATCCCGGTTCGGCCCGCCGATCCGCACTTCGCAACTGGCAGACTTTCGAGCCTCAAAACCTTCTCACAACTGGCAGACTTTCGACCCTCCAAAACCTTTTCACAACTGGCACACTTCAGAGCCTCCAAAACCCTTCTCATAACTGGTAGACTTTAGAGCCTCCACAACCTTCTCATCATTGGTAGACTTTAGAGCCTCCACAACCTTCTCATAACTCCCGGTTCGGCCCACCGATCCGCACTTCTCGCAACTGG
Organism: Drosophila triauraria; assembly: GCA_014170255.2. Taxonomy (NCBI): domain Eukaryota; kingdom Metazoa; phylum Arthropoda; class Insecta; order Diptera; family Drosophilidae; genus Drosophila; species Drosophila triauraria. Next base: position 1,395,550 of record CM024337.1, on the reverse strand, counting down.
CAGACTTCCGAGCCTCCAAAACCCTCTCGTGACTGGTAGACCTCAGAGCCTCCAAACCCCTTCGCGGCAGAGACAGGCAAGCCGCCGGCAGCACTAGCTCTCTGTAGCGTACTTTCGGGGCAATCCTTAGGGTAAACTCGCGGGCTCTGGGTCTCTCTCTCTCTCACCCACAGGAAGCGCCCACCATCACACGGGTCAGGCCACCTCCGGCAGCGACGCCGCGACTGCGCCCCGTACTCCGGCACGGACAACGACGGGATCCGGTGCCACGGCCCACGACGACGACTCCGCGCCAGGTTGCATGTTCCGGCTTGATTTCTTAGCTCTGTACACTATTCGTTAATAAACCAACCTTAGATATACATTCACGGCATAATTCTCTAGTGTTCTCATCTGGGACCGGGTCGGAATCTCTTTCAGCAACCACACCTGACCCAAATAAATTCTTTAGTCCTGGCCCACGCTGAACTATCTCAGCCCCAGCAGACCGTCACAAACAAGTCAACAAAAAATGACTTCATCTATTTCAATAAACAAAATATTATATATATTATTTTTTCGTCACATTAAGGCCCCATTTCCACTACAGTTGCTTTTTCCAATTCTGCTTTTTGGCCAAAAAGCAACTTTTTCCCTGTGTATAAGATATAGGAATCTAGTGGTGACAAAAATGATAAAAAAAAGTTGATTTTTCGTGGCTTAGTTCGATAGTATCGATTATTTCAGTCTTTTTCTGCCTATGGATGTGTGATTTTTCCCAACTATCACCACTAGTATCCTAGCTGGCGTACATGCTGCACTGTCGGCCACCGCCTCCTTCTCCGTTAAGAGCGTCCTCTCTTCCTGAACAACTTTGCAAAACTTGAAACTGGCTTTGCAATAGCCTTCATTAGCTTGCAAGCCTACAGCTTCACATAGCTGAGCCCGATGGACAGCAGTGGCGTCGTGACGGTGCACAGGGGTCCTCTCACTTCTGTGAGTTCGCCTCTTCGTCATGTTCTAACGGAGCTGATGGTGGAGCCTGCACAAGAGTCGGGTCGGTGGCGGGGTGCCACCGAAACTAGTTCTTCTCCTCCGGGGCAGGACCTCCTCCTAGGTGAAGTTAGAGTCCAAGTTAGAGCTGGGAACAATTCGATTTTTAAATCGATTAAATCGATGTTTTTGGTTGAGCGAAGAAACCGATTCCTTTTTTAGGGAATCGATGCATCGACCGCTTAAGTATTTGTGCATTCCAGCGTGTCCCAGTCGGACATTGTAGAACGGGTTGTACAACAGAACGCATCTGCTACGGTTCTATATGCCGCCAATTCTAGCTCAAAACTTGGCAGATTTGTGCAACTGTCGCTTCTCTAAGAACGCATAAATATACGTTTTTTTGAATGTAAATTACCCGAGCACTTCCCGAACAGTCGGACTTTTTTTTCTATAGCTTCGGGTCCGTGCAATCGTCGCTTCTCTTAAAACGCATAAATATGCGTTCTCTCCGAAACCATCATTTGTTATTGCTTTTAATTCTCTTTCTCTTTCATATAAGTGCAAACGTCGCTTCTCTTAGAACGTATAAAGATGCATTATTTCGGAAACCAGCATTTGAAACGTAAATAAGAGAATAAACAGAAAAGAAACTCACAAACACATAAGAAGAAAAGAGATTGAATGAATTTTGCGTTTTCTTTTGTTACTTGCTTTAGTTGCATTAAGAAGTTTGCTTGAAGCAGTTGTGAAATTTATTTTAATAAGTATGCAAGGTAAGAAAACATATTACATCTATTATTAAATAAGATAATTCATTTCAGTTTCAGATATATTAACAACATAAGGTAAGGCATTGCCATAATAAAATAAATAATATATATTAATTTTATTTCAGATCTGGTATGTATAAGTTGATATAAAACATATAATATTTATCATTTCAGATTTTCTTTATTTATTGGTCATAATATTATAATATTTTTATTTCAGATAATATTTGCGTTTTATGGTGAGTGTATATAATTGTAGTTTCCCATTTAATATTTGTAAAGCGTTATTTAATTATTGCTTTAAAAAACAGTATTATTATTTTCAATATAATTGCAGACTTTCTTCACTAATCACATAAAAAATGTTTTGAACGATTTAGTTAACCTACATATAGAATATATACGTGTCAAAAGCAATAGAATACGCCTTTTTTAAATATATTTATATTGTTGTTTTAATGGTTATTAATACATTCTCACCGAACGGTTCTTTATGTATGCTACAGATGTGTTCTTTAAGCTTTCCTTCATAACAGTTATATAACTGTTATCAATGGGTTATTTTGAAGCGGTATTTTGCAAGAAAGGTACATTGCTACAGAACCGTTATTGATGTGTGCTGCATAGAGCTGGAAACAATTCTACTTATTGTGAATCGATTTTTTCGGTTCAATTCTGAAAAAGATCGATTAAATCGATTTAAAATCGAAAAAAAAGTAAAAAAAAAAAAATATGAGTAAGGCATATTTTAGCTTAAAAAAAATTGAATGAAAAACATCAAATTTCGAATTGTTGTAAACCAAAATATAATTCAATGTAAAGATATTTTATGAGATCAATTGTTTTTATTCAATATCTAAAACTCATTGCTTCTTGCTGGTAAAGACCAACTTGTCAACATTTTTTGGCTTTAAGGCAGCTCGCCGGTCAGTTACAATACATCCAGCCCTGTTGAATGTCCTTTCTGATTTCGTTGAACCCCAGTCGGACCTGGTCGCTTCCAGCAAGGACATTTCTATGCGTTCTTTGACAGTAAAGAATGCATTCTCAATGCTTGCAGTCTTTCTTTCAAAATAATATGGGGTGAAACAAGGAAACCACTGTTCTTTTTTTTGTATGCTGCAACAGTTCTTTCGCAACATATAATTAACGTATATTACACTTCGGCAATCTTCGGGTTTCGCTTACAACTTTAGTTTCTAAAATATGCGTTGTATAACCCATCTGCAGCACTAGAGCTGGGAAAAAATCGATTCTAGAATCGATACTATCGATTATTTTTTTTTCGTTTAAGCATCGATTCTGTTTTGGTAGCATCGATGTATCATGAAGCATTTATTAGCTAAATTCCATCACTGTGAATAAGAATGTAACAGATAGGACGCGCCGCTCTAAAACCAAAAACTGTAAGCAAGCTTCTGTTTACAAGCAAGAACCAATGGGTTTTGGATATGTAATCATTGCATTTTTTAATGTTCTGGAAACGTAATTTTGTTCGCTTTTTATTTTTGAAAACAAATTCTTTTGTTATTTCTGTTCTTAAATGTATTTTTAGTTTGCATTTTACATGTCTAAGTATATGATCTCCATGAATTGATCTCTTTCGTTACTTATGTTTTAAAACCTTTAACTTTTCCTTATTTATATAATCGAAATGTGTTTTTAGCTGCTTTTACATGTATAAGTATACTAGCGGACCCGGCGAACTTTTTCTCGACCTAATTCGACGCCATTATATAACCCCAGGGTAATAGTCAAACACTGCATTTCTTTATTTAGTATAGAGCGATATGATATACTATGTTTTTGTTTTATTTTCCGGCGCAAAACAAACAATGAAGACGGCTTACCAACACGCGAACATGCAACGTACAGCTGGCCGTGCGAAAACAGGGAAATTCTAGATTTATCCCGCAGACTTCTAATGATTGGCCTTGCGATTTGTTGATTGTCATCGCAAATGCCAATCGGACGGGAACTGAATCCTCTTGAATTGGAATGGTAGATCAGTTGGAATAATCGGAACTCGTGGTATAAGGACTACCTCTCCTTTAAATGTTCCCTGATGATCGTCGCCTGAATCACGTTATTCATCAGTTTCTTGACGGACAACCGCGTACCGTTGCACAATTTCGGATGATTCAGATTCCGCAGCATTATAATAATTGATCCCACCTTCAGTTGCAAATTATGCGGTGGAGTTCCTGGCACATCAGCGAGTTCAAAATTCTGTCGGATAGTTCGTCGCTTCATCCTCGTCGGTCACGCTGTCAACGGATCTGTATGAATGCAGTTCTCCATCGATTTGATTTTGAATAATGTAATTCAAATTTTCTACGTCCTTGTTCTTCGCTGCTAGTATTGCCCGTTCACTAATCCAGTCGATATTTATATAATTTTGCGCAATGTCGGGGAACACTTTGTTAATGAGTTCCTCCTTTGACGATGTGAACACGCAAAAATTTGCCGGAAACGATATTGATCCAGTCGAAACATCAACAGAATTTTCGCCATTGCCAAGTGCCAGCAGTTGTCTCGAGAATTCAGCAGCGGACGGGTCATTCTGCAATGTGACTCTCATGTTCGTGGTTAATTTCAGCTTTTTGACATATCTCCAGAATGAAGACGATTTAAGGCATGCATTAACTTCATCGGCAGCCGTAGATTTCGGGATGACGGGAAGCGTTTGACGAAAATCTCCGGACAGCAATATCAAAGACCCACCAAATAGTTTCGAATCACCGCGTAAATCTTTCATCGTTCGGTCAACTGCCTCCAAAGCTCGCTTATGCGCCATCGTGCATTCATCCCAAATGATGATTTTGCATTCTCGCATCAATTTCGCTGTCGCCGAATTCTTGCTTATTGTGCATGTTGGCTTGTCAACCGTGAGAAGATTCATGGGCAGCTTCAAAGCGGAATGTGCAGTTCGACCGCCTTCCAACAACGTGGCAGCAATGCCAGATGATGCAACAGCCAACGCAATTTGAGATCTTGATCGAATCGTTGCCAGAATCAACGAAATGACAAATGTCTTGCCTGTCCCATCAGGAGCATCGAGAAAGTATAAGCCTCCCGATCCATCGTCAACAACCTTCATTATCGAATCGTACACGTTCTTCTGCTCGGCATTCAAAAACGGCACATTGGTTCGGACTCTTTTGGCCAAGTTATCTTGGTTATAGTGTTGCTCCCGTTGAAATTCGCGATTGAAAGCATCGTGCACTGAACGATGTGGCGTTGGCATTCCCAATGTCGACAGTAGACTGCCGCACATGAGCATACACATGTCTTCGATCCGTATTAAAGCTTCGTTGTGCATTTCTCCGTAAATGGCAAGAGTGAAATTCATAGTTGTCCTGCGAACGTCTAATAAAATGTCGTCAGCCATATCGTCCTTGTACTTTTCCCACAGTGCGGTCGGGTTCGACGGATGACATGTGGCTATGATTATTGCGAATAATGCACGAATTTGATTTGATCCAGAAAGAGAAGCAGTGGCATCAGCGAGCGTTGAGTCCCAATGTGTGTCGTTTTCAAGCAAATTTAAATGTTGGCAAGCCTCCCGAAAAGTGGCGCACAGCACACCATCCACAGTACGCAGGGACTCGAAGGATGGGGCTCTTATGTTCACCAAAAGCAAGCGAATATAAAATCATTCGTCTTGGCGTGGATGAACTGTGTATATTCGTCCGAGAGCATCAGTCGAATAGATATCAGCGAAACCATCAACAGCATTGCCTCTTTTCGGCGTTGAAACTTTTCGATGCAGCGTTCCATGTATAATAGCGTGGCATTTCCGAATAGAGTAAAGTCCTTGCGAAGGGATCGCTTTCGCATGTAGAAAAGAAATTTGTCAACGTTGTCGCTGGTGGCCGTTCTGCTCTTTGCGCTGCATTCGCGTCCGTAAAGTAGACACGCTGGCCGTTTTCCAAGTGAACAGATAAGTGTACGACCGTCGGATGACGTTCATGAATCGGAAATGAAAACAGACGCCAAATGGCCTCGTTACAACTTACGTAACGTCCAAGTTGAAATTTCGTCACCTCGTCGTTTGCATTCGGATCAGCAATGCCAAACACCGCCATGTCGCTCCCTTTGTTCACATATTTGCAAATGTATTTGATTGATTTTATAGAGTTGCAGTACTCAACATTGCAGTGCGTTGAAAACGTTTTCGACAAAAGCGGACAATATGGAACGATCCAGCGGTTATCGACGATGACTTTGTTATTTTTACCATCATTTCGATCCATCTGCCGTTGTCATCTGGAGAACGACGCCTATACAATGGATATCTATCGTTTCCACTGATTGTTTCAGCCACCAACGGACGGGGAAATCGTTTTGTGCAATTTCCGTTTTCCATGCATGGTGATTCTGGGTTGTGGACTCCGCAAGGACCATGGATCATACTCGTTTTCACAACGGAATGCAGCTCCGGATCAGTTTCTGGATCTGGTATTTCGGCAGAAATAATCGAATCAATATGTTCTGGTCGGATCTTGTCGAACATCCAAAGCAAAATGTGCGCATGTGGTAAGCCACGCTTCTGCCATTCAACCGAGTACATCCAACAACGAACTACGCCAAAACCTTCTGCTTAACGATGTAATCCATAAGAATTTTACCTTTAGCTTGAAGACTAGTGCAGTGATGTCATGTCGATCGATGGATGTTTGTCCTTGGTGCAACAAATTCGTAATTTCGGGCCATTTCGGATTGCATGTAAACGTGATATATAAATCAGGTCGTCCGTAATTCCGCACGTACGTCATCGCATCTTGAGCGTACTCATGCATATGGCGCGGGCTCCCAACATAAGTAGCTGGCAGAATGGTCAAACAACCAATGTTTGCCGCGTGTCCATCAGTAGCGATGGCGTCACACAAGTGGATGTACTCGTCAGATCATAACTTTGACTGATTGAAACGAATGAAATTGAGACGCTCCGTTTCTACTTTTACATACATGTCGACACAGTACTGCTGAAACAAACGGCGGTATCTCAACAGATGATTGTCAACATCTAGTCGAATCATCAATCGATATCGAAAATTCATTGAGCTGACTTTCTTATACGTTTCTTCTCCTGTAATATGAATTCGAATTTACGTGCAGAATGAAAAAGAAGTGATTAAACAAACCTGTCGTTGGATTGACCATCTTTATGTTGAAGTGATAGCCATCTTCTCCACGACAGAACATCAACGGATATTGAAGTGCATCATATGACCGATGAGTCTTATAAACGCGTTGCAATTGTCCATCATCCCGACGCTTGAGAACAATATCGCGTGATTCCACATTCTCGCTAACAATCACCACTGCGACTTCATTGATAGTGGGCGCATTGAATTGTCTTGAATGGCTTCCTGCTGGTCTTTTATCTGCTCTGATAATGATTTTGTGGTCGTCAGAATGCAATGTATCCAAAGCTGTTTTGAGCAATCTGACCAATTCATTACACTCATGAAGAAGATTTTGCAATTATTGTATTATTTCACGTTTAGTTGCAGTGAAAATTGCACAACGCTGATTAAGTTCAACTGCCGAATCACCAACGAAATAGATCTGAAGGAATTTATGATCTTTGTTTGGTGGTGGTAACAAAGCGCCCGCTCGATGGTGAATTTGCCCTTAAATCTGAATTTTGTGATGCAATTTCGTGAAAATTATAGATGTTCATGTTGATAAAAGAGTGACGCTATTACCTTATAACTCGGATTGTAGCCTGGTTGTTGAACAACCTCTGCTCCAAATGACGTCATTTGAAAACATCCGTTATATTTTTGTGCGTGCAACAGGAAATGGTTTGATTTGCTTGTATTTCCATATAGAAGCGAATACAATGGCTCTGGTGGATGAGTCAAAACCGGCAATTTTACCTTGCCACCTGCGCAGCATAAGCCGGGAGCTTCAATCGAAACTTCAGTGCATTGCAGTGCTGACATACCACAGACAATGAACCGATAACAACGCAGCTATGGTCTTTGTAGGACGTTGAGAAATTGTATGGAAATGCAGCGCGATTCAAGTCTGTTCTTGGTACTCTTTGTGTAGAGCGAATCTGTGCTAAACGGGTTCGTCTCGATTCATTTCTTTCTGCACGTTCGTCTTGCGTTTGACTTTCATGGACATTCCGACTATATGTTGCTCGACGTGTACGTCGTCCAATGTTTGGCCGTCTTATAGCAGGCATTATTCCTACAAATCACAGGAAGAAATTAAACAAATCCGGACGTCTGATAAAACGAATAAGAAACCGAATAATATTGAAGCGATTTGTTTTACTTTGACATATATTTCGATACACTACTGTTTTATATAATTTGATATTTTAATTATCTGTTTTTCACCATTACCCTGGAGGATTTTCTAAAATTTTATTACGTTCTGACCTTCTCCTGTTAGTTACCTACAACTGAAAAAAATTTGAACCAAATCGGCCCAGCCGTTCTCCAGTAGTTTTTACGACACATTTTTGGGCTCCATTTTTATATATATAGATAGAGATGATCTCTATAAATTAATTAAATTAAATTAATTTCAGGGACCGTAATTATTATAAGTTTTATTATAAAAGTAAACAAATAAAAGTTATTTTTTAATTTTTATTATACAAATAAATTTTAACTCTTAAAAATGATAAAATATAATTTTTATTTAAAAATCAAAAATAATCCAAATTTAATGAATAGGTTAAGATCTTGACCACATCTCAACTAAAATTCAGGAGTAATATCGATTTGAAGGGGGCGCTCTTGTACATAATACTCCTGCTATATTTTTTCAGCAGGAAACAAGATTTGTTTTTATGAAACGTTTTGAGGCCGCGACGCCGTATAACCCCTTAATGGTACCAATGACCCAAATAAAATAAATACATTGTCTATGTATGTATATAAAGGCGATAATTTAATTTTTATCTTACTTAAACTTAATTTTGTAAATTTTTGTTTATTTAACAAAACTTAGTTTTTTTTCATAGCTAAATCCGGCTGTTCATCACACCTAGCAAAGTTAACAGACCATCTAAGGGCGGTGGCCAACACTGTACCTTTAATCTAGTAGACATCTGGCCAAAAACTTTAAAAAATTTCTCATTTTACTTAACTTTGAAAATCCACGATAAATCCATTTTTCAACGGATTTCTGGAGTTGAAGGCCTGTTTGATACTTTGGGCGATTAAATTTAGAAAAAAACACGTTTTGATTTTTCAACGGATTTTTTTCGAGTTTTTAGGATGCTAGCAGCATGTTAACATTTGAGTTAACAGATTAACATTTCCACTTTTTTCAAGTTTATCGACCTCCAGCACACAAAGTACTTATCCAATATAAATAAAGTGTATAAAAATCGAAAGGTTAGTTCATTACCTGTAAAATAAAACATTCGACGGCTAAATTGGTTGCCTACAACTCGAGCTATAAAATGATAAACGTAAAATGAGCAGAATTTTTTTGTGTAAAACTTTAAAAAATCTTTAAAAAAAAACGTATCCATAGAAAAAAAAATTAAAGTCATTTTCGTGATCTGGGGACTCAACTCTACCAGAATTTTGCATCAACAGGCTTGGAGCATTTATTTTTTTTTATTTTGTAAACTGGTGTAATCAGTCTGGATTTAGAAAAGGTCGAAGCTGTACTACAGCTATTTTAAAAATTACTGACGACATAAGGAAACAAATGGACGATAACAATGTTACATTTTTAGTTTTACTGGACTATAGCAAGGCTTTTGACACTGTAAACCATAATATTCTATGTTCAAAGTTACGAAATATGTTCCATTTTTCAAAAACATCTTTTAAGCTTGTGTCTTTGTACTTAAATAATCGTCGTCTATCTGTTGTTCTGTCTAATGTATCGTCGGAATTTGGAAATGTTACTCGTGGTGTCCCCCAAGGTTCAGTGCCTGGTCCATTGTTGTTTACACTGTATGCTAATGACCTTCCATCTGTGTTATCGGATTGTAATGTTCATCTATATGCCGATGATGTCCAAATGTATGTGAGTCGTCCCTTAAATAGAATAAGTGAATGTGTTGATGTATGTATCCGTGAACTTGCACGAGTAAATGAATGGGCAATCAAAATGGACTAGGCATTAACCCAAACAAATCTAAGTGCCTCGTAATAAGCAGAAGATAAATCAAGCTAGACAATATCGAACTTCTTCATATTAATAACAGTCCATTCGAGTATGTCGAAAAAGCCGTAAATCTTGGATTTACATTCAACAGGACTCTTACATGGAACGATCACATTGCAAAGGCAATAGGAAAAATATTTGGAATGCTGAGATCATTGTCTGTGACTAAGGGATGTCTGCCTATAAATGTTCGTATGTTAGTAGCAAAAACATGTTTAGTTCCGTGTTTGTTTTATGGATTAGAAGTTTTTTCAAATTGTGATTCGATCAGCCAAAATAAAATAAAGATTGTTTATAATAGCATCGCAAGATATATATTTAATTTGACACGAATGGAACATGTGTCGGGTTATGCCTATAAAATTTTTGACGTAGAACTTAGTGGATGGATAAAAATGAAAATATTGACATTTCTTCACAAATTAATATATAAGAAAGAACCAGCATACCTTTTTGAAAAATTAACATTTACTGCGTCTAGAAGACTAAACAATCTAATTTGTATAAGGCCCAGATCTCTGACATCCGAAAGACAGTTTTTCATTAATGCTATTAGATTATGGAATCAGCTACCAAACAACATTAAAAATATTAGCAACTCTCACAAATTAAAATAGCCCCATAAATTAAATAAATTACAGCGACTTAGGATTAGGACTAGGATTAAATTTAATTAATATACAAATAATAATAATAAAATTTAAATTGTTAAATTAAGAATATATTATGCACAAATTTTGTTTAAGTTTAAGTTTTATGACCGAATTTATTGGAACACATTGTGACTAGCGCACTAATTTATAAGTTTTTTAAACTTGTAGCGTTAGGAAGGCATATAAAATCAAATCAAATCAAATCAAATCAAATCAAATCACACCCCCTCGAAGTACGAAGTTCACGCCTTTTTCAGTGTAAATAGGTTTAAGAATGAACACAAAAGCTGACAAGATTAGAGGATTGTTAGAAGACATGGATATGATAGCATTAACAGAAGAACGAGAAGCAATCAGACAGAAAGCACACGAAATTCAACATGAAAATAAGAAGGGTTTCAATGAAAAGAGAAACAGAATATGAGGTAGGAGACTTAGTAGCAATCAAAAGAACTCAATATGGAGCAAAAATGAAATTAAGACCATAGTTTTTTGGGCCTTATACGATAACGTGTACAGCAGCAGAATTTATGAAAAAGTGGGTTTAGTTCGGGACGAACTAAGGATCAGGATGGCCGAATGTAGGATTGGTATTAATGGGAGAGTATCCCTGATATCGATCTATATCAGGATCTAGTATATTTTAATAGTAAGGTAGTTTAGGGTTTGGCTAAAATGGGAAAAGGAGAGGCGGTCACACATGACAAAAGGAGAAGACGGAGTACAGTTGAAGTGGTGAAAAAGAATCATAAGACAATAAGAGGAAAAACGTGTTTAAAATATAAGTTATACAAAGTGTTAAATTAAGAACGCCAGATTGTGAAATACATTTGCAACTATCTCACTAAAGATAAATTAAAGAATCAGTTAAAGAAAATGTAATTTTTCTTGAACCCGTTCCCCATTCGCACCGATGCCCTTTAGATGGGTTTCTGCCTAGGCATTTTTAAAATTTTGTGTACATTATAAATGTATTAAAATTGTTGGGTAAGGGTTTATCTGACATATAAGTGTAGTACAAAATTAATATAATAATGTTTAAAGTGTCATTAAATCGACCAAACTAAACGTAATAATGTAATGTTGTAGAGCGGTCCCAAATAAGAAGACATTTACACTGTGAGTTTTTGTGAGAAAAATTATTTTATTTAAAACGATCTCAGCTTTATATAAGAGATTGGACTCAAATTTAACTCTTATCTATAACCTACGCAGAGGCCGCATATCTGGTCATTTTATCTTCAAAGATATCCTTTGAATCCACGCATGGGTTAAGATTACATGTCTCTATTTCTCAAGAGCATACATTTGTGTTATGTTTAGAGATATCCGCACATGTGCTTGAGCAGATCACAGTCAAAGCAAGTATCGGCTGATCGTAGTGTTGGGAAACGCTAGCAGGGCGCCAATATAGAATCCAAACTTGGAATCAAAGCCAATTTGATTTCGAAATTTGACCTGCAGATATTACTGCGCCACCCACTCTCCCCAACTCTTGCACCTGACCCCAGGGAGGCAACGAGCAGAAGGCCAAGGGTCCGGCCAACTTCCAACCCCCCCCCCCCCCCTGCGACGGCGCCAGTTCCAAAGGGGCTCTGGGGACCGAGTCTTAGCGGTATATCTCTCATCAGGCATCTGCTGGGGGAAATCCTAGCGCACCGTGGGACCCCCTTCAGGAGTAGGGGCGATGGAGAAGGAAAAAGTTCCGGCAGGCCGGAACGATGTCACTCAGCCACTAGCGGTGGCCAGAGCTGAAGAGGAGCTGCTGAATGACTTTCGGCGGAACAAGCAAAAGGTGCAGCGGTCACCTCCTGGGCTGGTACCGCCGCCCAAAGTGCATGGGCCTTTGTTTGTCTTTGGGCAAACTGACGAGGACCAGGCCACCCCCAAGAGAAGCTGGGACTCCAACAGCAAGCAGGCTGGAGCCTACAAGAAACAGCGGTAGCAAATTAACGCCTCAGCCCTGACCGAGGAACTAGGCACCATGCTCGAAGAGATGACCAAGAGATTCACGGACACAAAGTCCAACAACAAAAGGTAGTTCGCCACGTCACGCAGAGAACCATAGACTCTCTGCAAGCGATGAAAAAGCTGCAACTGGAAATCTCCGCCAGTCTTACTGGGGGCCAAAGCAAGAGCTCAACCAAGAACTCAAGCCAGCAGACTACGCCCACACTGGGCGGCACCGCACCCGAAGCCGCACCTGCTACCAAAACGGGAACGGCGAGTACATGTCCAAATGCGACTCAAGCTGACTCCAACTGGCAGCAAGTCAGGGCTAAGAGCACGAAGCCCAAGCAAAAAGCCGAGAGCTCCAGAAGCAAGGTGGACCAAGCCCCCCACGTCCCGATGCCCAGGAAATCACGCGCAGATGCCATCTTGATAAAAAGCAGCGAAGGCTCGTACGTGGACATGCTGAGAATGGTCAAAACAGAGCCCACCCTGGAAGGACTCAAAGACTGCGTGCAAGGCATTCGAAGGACGGCCAACGGCGGGCTACTCCTGAGGCTGCAGAAGCCACTCGACCCGTCCACGCAGCAACTCCAGGCTGCCATTCGCACGGCCATCTCCGACAAAGTCGAGGTCACTCTGAGGTCGAGAAGAGGTCACTCTGTCGCTTTTTGAAGGCGAGGACTGCGACATCCCAGGCGATGAAGCTCCCAGGATGCACAAAGCATACGGAGGAACTCAAACCGCGACAGTCAAACTCAGGCCGGAAAATGCACAGAGGCTGCCTAAGAAGGGCAAACTAAGAATCGGGTGGGTCGTCTGCCGCCAAAGGCAGAAGATGGAGCCGAGAAGATGCTTCAAACGCATGGGATTCGGCCACACCTCGGCGAGATGCCGAGCATCGGACGCGATTGCCAAATTGACGCTGGAGTCCTGCTTCAGGTGCGGAGGTGCTTGCCACAAGCACATTAAGTGCACCCAAGGCAAGCCCAAATGCATCCTTTGCACACGAGAAGGCAAAACAGCGAGTGAGGCAGAGCACCCAACATTGAGCAGGCCATGCCCTGCCTACCAGAAGGCAGTCAAAGGCCTGCAGAATGGTTAAGTTCCTACTGCTTAAGCGCCCAGATGGGCGCTGCGTACAGTAAGGTCGAGGTTACCACGGTTGCAATCAGTCGCCTGCTCTGCTGCTTGGGCCCACGTGAGTTTGCCATCATCCTTGATATGGCTCCAGTCGCCTTGGATGCTTTGGCAACCATGTATTCGAGGTGGCTCTTGTACGTTAGCCTGATGTCGATCAGGACGCCGGGATATTTGATCGCCGGGCTGGACACGATGGTGGTTGTTCCGACCCGGAAATCCACCTTTTACACCGCCTTTCTGCTGCTGATGAGTACCGCCTCCGTCTTGTGCTCGGCGAGCGCCTGTCCGTTGCTTGCGAGCCATCTCATCAGTATATCGATCGAGAGGCTGCATTTGCTAGAGACGTCGCACAGGTGTTTGTCCACTGTAACCAGTGCAATGTCATCAGCAAAGCCAGTTTCGGAGCAGCCTGCTGGTAGGTTCAGCCTCAGGATCCCGTCATACATGACGTTCCAGAGTATTGGGCCCAGATCGAGCCTTGGGGTACTCCTTCGGTCACCTTTTATTTGTGGTGCCCGGCCTCTGAGCTGTATATAAGGACGTGGTCCTTGAAGTAATTGGCTATCAATTGGATGAGATAGCCGGAGATGCCGCTGCGTGGCAGTGCCTGTAGAACGAGGCTACAGTTGACAGAATGAATGCGTTCTTAACGTTCAGTGTGATAGTAGATTTAGCTTTATATGTGTTGACCATTGTGACGTCTTAGAATCAATACTTGACATTAAATCGAATGCTACAGGTCTAGATGACATAAATCCAAAATTCGTTAAGATACTTCTCCCTAAAATTATACGGTACATAACATATTTTCAACAGCATATTCACTATGTCTAAATTCCCAAATCTGTGGAAGAGAGCAAAAATTTTGCCTATTTCGAAAACGGACAAGGAGTACCGGCCGATTTCAATATTGCCATATCTATCTAAAATTTTTGAAAATATAATGGCCAAACAAATAAACAAGTTTATGCTGTTGAACCAATTACTTTGTAATAAGCCGTCGGGATTCAGGAAAAATAGGAGCTGTACAACAGCAATCCTTAAAATTAGTGAAGATATTAGACAGCAGCAAGATAGCAATTATGTGACTTTTTTAACTCTACTTGACTATAGCAAAGCTTTTGACACGGTTAACCACGAGATTTTATGTACAAAGTTAAGAAATATTTATTGTTTTTCGTCATCGGCTGTGAACCTTCTGACCTCCTATTTATGTAATAGATCTCAATCTGTAGTAACCATGTCTAAATCGTCGTCGGTATTGTATGTCAAACGTGGAGTTCCACAGGGGTCAGTTCTTGGTCCTCTGTTGTTCTCAATTTATGTAAATGATTTGTCCAAAAGTATCTCTGTATGTGATGTCCACCTATATGCTGATGATGTTCAAATGTTCGTAAGTCGTCCTGTGCGTAGTATCGAAAATTGTATTAGTATATGTAATAATGATCTGGACGCCGTAAATGAGTGGGCGAAGAAAAATGGGTTGCTTATAAATCCCACCAAGTCAAAATGTCTAATCATATATAAAAAATCGTTAAATACGGCAGACCTTCCAAAACTTCGAATAGGCAACTCCTCCATTGAATATGTAAGCACTGCTTTACATTTAACTCCGTTTTGAGCTGGAGTGATCATATTGCTAAAGCGGTTGGAAAAACATATGGCTTACTTAGGCAACTACAGAATTCAAAATACTTTTTAACTCCTGAACTAAAAATGCTTAATGCTAAAACCTATCTAACGCCTACCTTATTTTTTGGAGTAGAGGTTTTTGGAAACTGTGATGCAATAAGCAAGCAGAAATTAAAAGTAGCTTTTAATAGTGTGGCAAGGTATATATTTAATCTTAAAAGAACTGATCATGTATCTCCTTTTCCGTATTAAATATTTAATCTCAATTTTAATGACTGGACAAACGCAAGGGCTTTACTTTTGCTACACAAAATAATATTTACTAAAGAGCCATCATACCTGTTCGAAAAATTACGTTTCGCCACTTCTATAAGAAGAAGTGATATAGTTTGCTTAAGATTTAAACTCGCAAGTTCTGAGTGACACTTTTATATACACGCTGTTCGTCTTTGGAATCGACTTCCAAACCACATCAAGCAGATCAAAAACGCAACGCAATTTAAAAAACTCCTTTTTCAACACCTAAAATAATAAAAACAGAAGCAATTGGGAAATTATTATAATAAAAAAATAAATAAAATAAAATCAAAAAATATAAAAAATTAAAAAAATTTTTATAATAATAATAATAATAATAATACTAAAAATATGATTCTTTGTGGTAGTGACTTTTCAAGTTTTGTGGTTTTTTCACTTTTGTGAAAGGGAAGCTTTACTACTTTGTTAATTACAATTTACGATGCCGAGGAGAAGACGACCTGGCTTAGGTCGCCGCAGTCAAACAAATGTGCGAAGAGCTACCACATGTGCTAACCGCACTGATGACCAGAGAGTGACAGATCAAGAAAATAATCGTATTGCTATGTCAGAATTGCGTTCTTCAATGAGTGACAATGGAGAAGATAGATCAAACCCAACAACAGCGAGCACGACATAATGAAATTGAGCGATTCCGTCGACGCAATGCTCCTGTGATTCTGGAACGACCTGCATTCCACTATGATCCGGCAATAGATTATTGTGCCGACAAATCGGTAACAATTGGGGAAATGACAATAATTTGTAAATATTGTAAGGCGTTAAAATACAGTGGCGAATCTACTGGATTATGTTGTGCTCGAGGCAAAGTTAAATTGCCACATTTGGTCGCACCACCAGATCCTTTACGCTCTTTAGTTTCTGGAATTGGAAATGATTCTAAGCACTTCTTGCCCAATATTCAGAAATATAACAGCTGTTTCCGGATGACATTGTTTGGCGCTACACATATTATACAAGACAATTTCATGCCCACTTTCAAGGTATTAAATTATACACTGCCGCTCATCGAATTAGGTTCAACATTGTTTTAACAAATATCTCGAAAACCAGCCTTTCCGTTTCAGTGGATGCCCTAAAAATGCCTCCCGTTGTATTTTTTCCATAGCAGGACTCGACCCGCATGAGATTACATTTAAAATTTTAGTTTTTTCCACCTTTTTTAATTATTTGGTAATGGTTTAACCCACAGTATGAAAAAGCTTCGATTTCCCATTTTTCTCCATCCCTTAAAGGCTACCACTAAACCTTTTTGGCTTTAATTTAAAAACCAAAATATTTTTGGTGGGGCCATGATTCTGTTGTCAGGTGACGGAGTTTTTAAATTCACTGGAATTGCCTGGATTACCACCTCACAATTTGCAGTTAAAAGTAGGCTCAGTTGTCATCATGCTGCGTAACATTAACCAACCTTGACTGTGCAATGGAACAAGATTGGCTGTGAAAAAGTTAATGAATAACGTCATTGAGGCAACAATCATTAAGGGAATATACAAAGGAGAGGATGTCTTGATTCCGCGTATACCAATGATTCCAACGGATCTACCATTTAATGCAATTTCCAATACGTCTGGCCTTCGCAATGACCATAAGTAAATCGCAAGGCCAGTCGTTGGAAGTTTGCGGAATCAACTTGAAGTTTCCCTGTATCGAGCATGGACATGGACTGAAACATAACTGTGTGTGTCTGTCAATATCAAATTAAAACCTTATAAATAAGCATAAATATACTACTGTTTTTCGATAATTCTAAGTTGTACAAGAATGTTTATTTTTGTGCGAGATAGGTTCACCAATAGTCAATTGCTTGGTTGCGCTAATACAGGATTATTACTTTTTCAAATAGCGGACAGCCCAGCAAAGCGGGCGGGTACGGCTAGTTTAAAAATATAAAATGTAGCTAAATTTGATCTTTGCAATAAAAAAACATGAAAGAAATTTAACTTCGGCCTGTGGATCAAGATGAGGTACGTGATCATATTAAGCGACTGGTTCCCACTAAGGCTCCTGGCATGGATGCAATTGATGGTAGAGTAGCAAAGGCACTTCCTAGCTCTGTTATTGCACAGCTCTGCCTTCTCTTTAATGCTTCCCTTAACCTTGGCCATTGTCCATCCCCCTGGAAATCCGTGGACATCGTTCGGAACTACGCCCAATTCATGCTGGTGTACCTCAGGGCAGTGTTCTTGGCCCGGTACTGTACACACTTTACACATCGGATCTTCCAAGCCCCATTGCTCGTGGTACTCTACTCTACTCTACTACGCAGATGACACTGCTTTTCTAGCTGCTGGCAGCACCCCCATATCGGCTGCCAATCGTGTCCAGACATTCTTGGACGAATTCGAATGTTGGGCATCTCGATGGAACATAGCGCTTAACATTGAAAAGACACAGCACGCCACTTTCGCCCTTCGGCCTGGCCGCTCACGTGCCCTTTATATGGATGGGAAAAGACTAAAGCATGAGGATAAGGTTACGTACCTTGGCGTAACCCTAGACCGCCGACTTTGCTGGAAGGGGCAGATTGACCGAGTCTGCGGATCAGCAAGGACAAAGCTTGAAAAATGGATTGGCTCCTTCGTTCTGATAGCGGTCTATCACTCCATGCCAAGGTGCGATTATTTAAAGCCATTGTCCTTCCGACACTGAACTGGGGATTACATGCTGGGGCACCGCTTGTGACTCTTCACTTAAAAGGGTGCAAACATGCATAACGAAGGCTCTGAGAAGGATGCTGGGAGTTAAGTGGCACCACTACGTACACAATGACACGCTATTTCAAGACACAGGAATACCAACTGTAACAGAAACAATTTCATCATTTGCAAACCGATACAGAGACCGCCTGCTAGCGCATACCAACCGTTTGGCAAGACACCTTGCCACCCCGTTAGGCCGAAGACGTCTGCGCAGAAGACACCCTGCGGACCTATGGATACTCGGCCGAGACAGACATGGACGATTACTTTAACACCATATAATCACACATAAAATGCCCCAAAGTGGCGCTCTTTCCCACCCGCAGTTTCCGGGATCTATAGTTACTATTAATCAAACACGAAAACAAGAGCTACTCTTGTGAAGCGTGATAATTCAACTTACAAAAAAAAAAAAAAATAGGTAAGTCAAAGTTTGTATAACCTTGCAGTCTGCAATTGAATCATTAAAACCGATCAATTTTGGTAAACTTAAAAAAATATCAAAGTTTGTAAATTTGTATAACATTCACTTAAACATTTTACATTTTACGTGTAGCACTAAACATTTTCGATAATTTTTTAATGAAATGAAACATTTAATTTAAAAACCGTAGAAAACAGCTAAATCTCGAAATTGATAAAAATACGTTTAAAAACATACGTTTGGCATCTAGAAGATATTGTGGTCCGATTCCAGCCGTTCCGGCATATATACTAACTGCAGTAGGAAGAAGACTATCTGCAAAATTTCAGATAGCTTAAAAACTGAGAGACTAGTTTGCGCAGCAACAGTCAGACAGACAGACGAACAGATGGACATAGCTAAATCGACTTGGCTGGTGATGCGGATCAAGAAAAACATATATATACTTTATGGGGTCGGAGATGCTTCCTTCACTGCTTTGCTAACTTATGACTAAAGTTAAAATACCCTGTAAGGGTATAAAAATGGTTTAAACTAACATTATAACAAAATAAAATATTTTTCCTAGTGGAGGTGTAGGCTGCACATAAATATAAATATGTTTATAAATGGTAGTGAAGAATATATGCCCTCTTTAAAGGTCCAAGAACGAGAGATCTCCCGATCGAATCTTGGGCTGTACGATTTGGTTAACATATATTTATATGTATGTGCATTTTAGTTGTATTGACGCAAAAAAAAAAACATAGGTAAAAAAATATAAAAACAAGTAAAAAAGCTACAGTCGAGAGTGCTCGACTGTGAGATACCCGGTACCCAGACGTTTGACGGTTTAAATACTTCTTAATTAAAAATTAAATCGGCGACGAACGGACGTAGCTTTTAGGCAGCCTGAACAGCAGGCTGATAGATTACGTAGATCGAACCGTAGCGGGGATTTGGATTATAGGGCAAACGAGCAGGCCTTCTTATTGAAAAAGTGTGGAAGCTATTAGAAGTAACAATCGCTGTCTATTGCGTAATGAGGAACGTAGCCCAGGCGTCTGAGCGATGAGCCAGCGTTTTTTTATGCAAGAAAGTTCTGAGTTCTAATCCCACTCACGCCAAAGAATTTTTTTACATTTTTATTTTAGATTCTTATTAATTTTTTCTGCTCTTTATTCAATTAATAAATTTTATACCAGTTCGGCAAAGTTGGTTATGAAAGTGAATTTTTTATTCTTTGTCATTTCTTGGTCAGGCTCATTCTTTTCTGTAGTTTGGCGCAATTTTTTTGGTCAACAGTCGACCTTTTTTTTCTTTCACACACACTTGTTTTTGTGCGTCTCTATTACAATAAACAATTCGAATTCTAATTGAAAAAGTGTGGAAGCTTTTAGAAGTAACAATCGCTGCCTATTGCGCAACGAGGAGCGTAGCCCAGGCGTCTAAGCGATGGGCAAGCATTTTTCATGCAAGAAAGTTCTGAGTTCTAATCCCGCTCATGGCAAAGCATTTTTTTACATTTATATTTTATATTCTTATTCATTTTTTCTGCTCTTTATTCAATTGAAACATTTTGATTGAAAAAGTCTGGAGGCTATTAGAAGTATCAATCGCTGCCTATTGCGCAATGAGGAGCACAGCCCAGGCGTCTAAGCGATGGGCCGTCGTTTTCTATGCAAGAAGGTTTTGAGTTTTAATCCCGCTCATGCCAAAGAATTTGTTTACAACTTTATTTTAGATTTTTATTCATTTTTTCTGCTCTTTTTTTAAATAATACATTTTATACCAGTTCGGCAAAGTTGTGTCATGAAAGTGAATTTTGTTATTTTTTGTAATTTCTTGGTCACGCTCGTTGTTTTCTGTAGTTTGGCGCCATTTTTTTGGTCAACAGTCGATATTTTTACTCTTTTACACACACTTTTTTGACTGATTGAAAAGTCTGGAGGCTATTAGAAGTATCAATCGCTGTTTACTGCGTAATGAGGAGCACAGCCCAGGCGTCTAAGCGATGGGCCAGCGTTTTTAATGGAAGAAAGTTCAGAGTTCTAATCGCGCTCATGCCAAAAAATTTTTTTACATTTTTATTTCAGATTCTTATTCATTTTTTCTGCTCTTTATTCAATTAATACAGTTAATACCAGTTCGGCAAAGTTGGGTTATGGAAATGAATTTTGTTATGTTTTGTCATTTCTTGGTCACGCTCGTTCTTTTCTGTAGTTTGGCGCCATTTTTTTGGTCAACAGTCGATCTCTTTTCTCTTACACACACACTTCTCTATTACAATAAAAAGCATGTTTTCATTAAGAAAAGAAGCTATTAGATGTCACAATCTCTGGCTATTTTATTTCAGTTCTGCCAAAACTAGGTTAACAGTTGTCGAAGCATACTTAGTATGAAAATGGCGCTTAATATGTAACATATGTAATGGCCCAGTTGTCTAAGCAGCAGATGCATTTACATTTTGCAAAATTGCACGAGCTCAAACGCACACAAAACCAAAATATTTTCTTTTTTGTTTTTTTATTCTACATTTTTTTCTAGTTGTTCTCCGGGTATAATAACAAACGAAAAAGAAAGAAATGCAAAAAAAAAACAGAGAAAAAAAACAATAAAAATTATTGACGCGGTCGGGGCTCGAACCCACGACCTAGACGGCTACAGGCTACTCAGCTTGCAGTAGCAGCGCCTTAGGGGGTGTTTTAAAATTCTAACCTAATATCTCCCATGTTTATCATCCGATTTTACTGAAATTTTCAAAAAACGTCCGCTCAAGCCTATTCATTTATTGTATCTATTAACTTTAACCCGAAAATAACGAGTATAGCTTATTGTACGTTTTTAATTATTTTTAAGGGCGGAAGTGGGCGTGGCCAAATTTTAAAACAAATTTGATCTGCGTGGAACAGATTCCAATGTTGTCACCAAATTTGGTAACTCTAGCTCTTATAGTCTCTGAGATCTGTTGTTTCACACGGACGGACGGACAGACGGACATGGCTAGATCGACTCGGCTAGTGACGCTGATCAAGAATATATATACTTTAAAGGGTCGGAGATTTCTCCTTCTGCCTGTTACATACATTCTCGGTTGGCACTAACTTATAATACCCTTGTACCCTATGGGTACCGGGTATAATAATTAGCTCCTCGAGCTATGTTTCCGCTGGGCATTTGACTACGGTGTCGTCTTCACTTTGCTTCTCTTTCTTGGGGTAGAGAGACGGGTGCACACGAGGATATGCATTAAATGTATTTATATGTTTTTGTTTGCTGAATGTAGTCAGTATTTACTGCTCAAATATGGATTGAATTCGGGAATAAATTACTACTTAATTAGTTATATCTACGAGATTCATTTTTTGTAGGTAAAGCACATCCTTTAGGCTTGTTTGATGATTCAATTGCTTGTAGGTTAAGGGTCATCCTTCCGACTTTTACTTCTGGCTGACGGTCCAATGGACTTCTTTCTCCAGTTCATGGCTTCTGTTCTTGTGTCCTTGGAACAACTTCCGGTATTTTCGGAGTCCTTTTAGCCGAAAGAGGGCTACAAGTAGGACAGCGATAAGCTGATGCACTTGATATACCTGGACGATTTCGTCCTTGTCACCGATCACTTCTACGGTATTAATGACGTTTGCTGTGTTTCCAGAGGCCTTGGAGCTCTTGGATTTCATTGTCCTTGTAGTCACTAGTTCGTGGCGCTTTGTTGTCTTAGTTAGTGATACCACAGTAGCAATCCACTAGCCGAACTCCGAACTTTGACGTCCAAAAGAACTTTTGACGAATTGGCCGATTTAGTTACGATTCTCTGTTGTCAATTACAAGAATCCCCATGTAGGCTTCTACTTTTGATTAACTGTTATACCAACTATGGTGCCTAGTTTCACCTATTGACAACCGGAATGGAACTCTAAAGTGTTCCCAGTATTCATGCCCCTCTTATCGCCCATTGGCTGAAGATCTAGTTGGGTTCGTCTTCGTCCATTTGCCCCACAGTTCAACTAACTCGGCGGTGTTGAGTTACCGGTGAGTGCATGGTCCGAGTTGGCGCGTTTATGCAGAGTCAGTGCCTAGGGCCAAGCTTTTGTGCAATTTTTGCAAACGCCGATTTTTGAAACATTTACACCAGCGCGCCGGTTCTAGCAAACATAGGCTGCAGATTCACGAAGAAGAAAATAAAGTGTTAGCAGTAACTGGAAACACGCGACGGGGTCTACGTACTTGAAAATTCTGTCTTGTAGTATCGACGTAAAAACTGGACACTGTCGAGGAAGGATATACCTCTGTAGTTAGCAGCAAATTTTGGGTCACCTTTCTTTAAGATCGGGAAAATTATGTTCCGCTTGAAACTCTCTGGTGCCATAGGGTCATCAAAAATACGATTATACACTAAAACTCGGCCGGAACTCGATCAAAAACAGGGGCCTTGTTTACTTTGCTTCTTCGGGATGCATCATGGACTTCGTTGAGCTGTATCGGTTCGTCCAGCTCATTTATTTCCAAGTATGGCAGTGCGTAGTTAATCTGCGTTCTGCTTGACAACTGAAGTAGTCCCTGAAAGTGTTCACAGAGCGATACTACGGTTACCTTATTTTCTTCCTTTCTGGTGTTACGACCATTTAATTTCTTTACCATTTCCAAAAATGCTTTGCTGTCTCTTAAATTACCAATTTCCGCCTCCAAACGCTGGTAGTACTCCGCCTTTACGCTATATTGGCAGTTTGGAGGGCAATTTTAGTTTCATAGTTGGCGTTCTTTCTAATATTCTGCTCGCGCTCACATTGGCTATCAAACATGGCTGCCAAAAGTTTTGATGACGCTTACGTTGCATGGCTTGTGCAGCTTCTAAAAACCTGGGTGACTTCACTTACAGTGCGTTGGTTGTTTTCGCTTCTTTGCCTTAGACAGCTATCTAGTTGGTTTCTGTAGATTTCCGCTGTTGATTCTACCCATCTTAGCTTGGGAAGCAGATGGTCGCCGTTCGATTGGGTCTGTGGTTCTGAATTTGACGCAATTTCTAAACAAAGCGGTATATGATCGGAGAAAGTTTTCTCTAAAGCCAAAAAGCGTTTAATAAAATTGTGCCAGGCTCCTTTTATAGCACAATAGTCTATCGTGGAGAAGGCTTGTCCTCTTACGAAAGTAAAGTTGTCATCCGTATCTCCACTCATTCTGCCGTTTAGAATTGCCATATTTGTAGTTTCGCATAGTTTTATTAACTTAAAACCATTACCATCCGGTGTTTTGTCGCAGGCAAACTGACGCCGTTGAAATTCCTGTCGCCGTTTTGATCTGGTGCTCTCCTATCCTCGCTCTCAAGTCGTCAACTATCATGACATTGTTTCCATCGTAGTCCAGTAGCCAATTGTAGAGGTCCTCAAAATCTAGCTTCCAGTTGTTGCAGTTCAGGTAAACAGTCAGTATGGTAAATTTGCTTTGGGCCCAGGACAAGGATATTGTAGTTACACATTGTTGTGCTATAAAAATGCAGTTTACTTCAGGGTCCAACTGTTTGCTTATCCCAAAAACCTACCCTCCACTCGCCCGCCCCCTTGCAAATCTACTGGTTCCGGGGATCCAATGTAGCTTGTGGCTTGGGAAATACGTTTCATATTGGTCAAAGCTATTTTCTATGAAGGTTTCAAACCATAAAAAATATTTCAAAAGTGTTTGTAAATGAGAATTTTCTGTAAAGACGTTTATTTGCTAGTCGAGCTATATTGTATGCTACTATATTTAAACTAATTTTATTTATCGAGTTAGGGCTGCTGTAGTGACTATTTTTTTCTAGTTTGTTGACGGTCTTGCTTAAGAGAGAAAGAATGTGTAACTTATGTCACCAGGGCTTATCTTATTTCCATACATCGCATTTTAATCGTCTGGTTGACTTTTGTGTATAAGTGTTTTTTTGGGGTTATGATGCATCCACCTGGCTTGTTTGTTTTTATCTCCCCTGACCATTACTTTGATGCTGTTATCAACCGCTGCTAGATGGCGTTTTAGCTGAAGCAGCACTTGTTTTTCTTCCTGCTTTTTAATGCCAAGATCTTTTTCGATAAATATTTTAATTCCTGCTAGTTTTGTCCCGTTGCGTAAGGCTTCGTTGACCTTGGATGCGGAGTCCAGCTCAGCTATTACGCTATGTTTGTTTGTCCTCTCGTAAATTATTCGAGTGTTTTGCACCTCAACCTGTGGGATTTCCAATTTGTCTCGCGGTAACTGCTGGGCTCCAGTTTTTGTGGCTTTCTCTTTGCTAAGTC
Source organism: Drosophila triauraria (assembly GCA_014170255.2). Classification (NCBI taxonomy): domain Eukaryota; kingdom Metazoa; phylum Arthropoda; class Insecta; order Diptera; family Drosophilidae; genus Drosophila; species Drosophila triauraria. The sequence continues at coordinate 1,370,584 of CM024337.1, read as the reverse complement.
CCTATATTATGATATTTTTGCTGCGGTTTAGTTCAACCAGCCTGTTGAGCTCCTTTTTGGCCGTGATTCTGTCGTTTTTTAGATGCGCGATCTCGGCTTTTAATTCTTTGTTTTCCGGCTGCAAAGCTTCTATTTTCTCCAGGCTGTTCCTTCAATTCTCCAAGATCCGTTTTCTTTTCCACGTTTGAAAGAACTTCCATCACTCATCGTTGGTTCTGGCGAACACTCGGTTCTTCCTCTTTTTGCCATCTAAGGAGTGATCGCAACCTTATCTTTAGCTTTTGTGGGTTCACATCAATCCTTATTTTCCAGCCATTTAACGCGTTTGTCGCGCCCTACTATTCTAGTTTATAGCTACGAGTATACTTAAAAGCTGAATGCTATGGCACTCGTCGTTCTAACTATCGATAGTCCACCTGCAAGCTCGATCAGCTGATCCAGTACGTCTCTAGTTTATCGCGCTTTGAATCCCACGTTGTTATAGCTCGGATAGGTTTTTCTTTGCTTTCCTGCACCATAGCCGCAAAAATAGTGGGAAGCAAGGAAAGACCAAGGACGCAGAAAATGCTTACAAGCCGTCGTGTTTTTTTTTGAGATTTCGGGCGGCCGGGTCGATGCCGTAGTACCTGCTTTGTGCGTCTTCCTCTGTGCCGCGGTTTGTGCCACAGTTCGGTTTTGTTTAGCTTTGTAACGCTGGCAAAAAGGAAAATTCCCGGAAAATTCATACACTTTCGCACACCTCAACAGTAGTATTACATTACATTAGTTACATTAGTGTATGTATTTGCTTTAAATCGAATATTACGACTATAGCTTATATAATTTTTTTTATGATTGTCGGAAGCGGCTCTAGCTCTTTCTGAGATCTGTTTACCAACACGGACGGACGGACAGACAGACAGACGGACAGACGGACAGACGGACATGGCTAAATCGACTCGGCTGGTGATGCTGTCCATGAATATACATACTTTATGGGGTCGGAGATGCCTCCTTGACTGCGTTGCAAATATCATGGCAAAATTATAATACCCTTTCCATGGGTATAAGGAAGACCAGATGGAAATTGTTGAAATTTTCGAATTGAATTAACGAACGCATAAAACTGCTTAGGGTTATCCTGGAACTCATGTCTGCAACGAAGTTAGTAATTTTTGTAGCATTCGGAATTGTGGGTTAAAAGATTAAAGCGAGCAGTTTAGTAATTTGAATGGTCAACTTGCAGCCCGGTTCCCTTAAATTTCTTTAAAAGTCTGGACTTAAAGTTTTTTAGATAAGAGAGTCTACGACAGAACCAGGTAGGATTATGAAAAATGAAGGCATATACATCTAAAAAACCGATTTAAGTTAGAATGTTAGATGGACTTTCATGTGAATCCATAAAAGACCACTGAGGATAAATAAACATTAATTTTTATGTAATTGGCTTTGCGAAAGCAACGAAAAGTTGCTGGCTCAGCTTCAGGACATGGCAATAGCGCAGTCGAGGCTTCTAAAATGATCTCAAGTGTGGGGCTATTAGCTTCTCCGGAGGTGCAGAGAGGGTCATTTCTAGAGACGTAGGCATTGGCAAACTCAGAGGCAAAATTAGTTCTAAGATTTTACCAGAGCAGTTCCTTACAGCGTTCAATTGTCCCAATGAAACCATTTACAAGATGCTGATGCTGAGGGTTTATATTAGTGTCAAACCTGAGTGGAATATGCGAGCATGAGACGCACACAAAATAATCATGAACCTTATTTCGAACAGCAACAAACTCTAAACTGCACTCCATGCCGATTATCGGAATCGGCAATAAATTCACCGCCACCAATACGCGTTGCACGATTACATCTATAGGTGACATAGCTGCCTGCAAATATTTCGCAGTCGGAGACAGAGAAATAGAGCCACGTTTCAGTAAAGGCAATCTTAATTTCTTTAAAGTGGACACTATGGACGTGCAGCTTACTCAGTTGGCCTAGTAAGCTACGAACATTCTGGTAGTGTAGGGAAAAAGAGTCGTTTAGTTTTTTGGAGCCAAAATTGGAGGAGTCTGAGGCTCGCGAACCTGAGAATTTGTCTTGTTTACGTACTTGTAAGCCTTATCAAAGAGAACATCAGAAAGTCCAATCTAAAACGAAGATATATCACGTCTTTGCTTAAAATGGAACTTGCAGACAGAAATTTCGGTGCCAGAAACATTATATTTGCTACACAAATGGGTCTTAACGTCGTTCTCGGAAACGTCTGGGTTGAGTCTGGAAACAAAAACTAACTTTTTACGGGCAACCCCAGCTAAAGGTGCCGGTCTCCTCGGTGCCACTCCAGATATTACTGAACTAGAATTCAGTGGTCCAGATGACGGTGCCGAAATTAAGATTGACGGAGGAAACACAGGGTTGACATACACAGACTTAGGTACATCCGTATAATCCAAAGTTGCTGCCGTTTGGGCGGATGCGAACGAAGCGCCTTTAGATGCAGCGGCTTACGACTTTGATAGTTGGTTATCGTTGACATGTTCCAGACTAGGAGAAATGCTGGAGTCGGTTGGTCTCGGGTTACGGCCAGCATTCTGTACGGGTCCATTCACATCGTCTTCGTCAAAGCAAAAACGGAAAAAACGTTGTTGGTGGTTCCATTACCCGGACTGAACAGCAAAAGTGGGGTTGCAGGGTCTGTAACTTGTAAATGGTTGTTAGTTATTTTACGCATATTTCTGTTTGGTTAGTCACTTAGCAGTTTCACTCGCACTCATTGTTATGATTGTGAAGGTTGCAGATATTTACTTGTGCACAAATGTTCGGCTGTCGCTGAGGTAGAGTAGCCTGGAAAGTACACTAAGCTGCCAACTTTAACTGCCAACTTACCTATTTTCCGGCCAGATCTGGGTATTTTTCATGCCCCAAAACTGGAAACCAGTCCAATTAGCAGGAGCCTGTTATCATAATCGTTTTGTCTTTCAAAGTAACCGGTCGTGTTTTTGTATTGCCCCTCGTTTTTGTGATAATTCTTTGCTTTGAACCACGGGGGTTTTATTTGAAGCTTCTATCTTGTGTAAATAATAGTTCACCGTTTCACCGTTTCTTAAAATATCGAACTTAAGCTTAGTACATCATCTTTAAATTTAAAAATAGGTTTACATTTAAAATTTCTTCCAAATCGAGCCACTATATCTGAATAAATGTAAAGGAAAATATTGTCTTTTATGCGGCAAGCCAAAAAATTTTTTAAATAGCTACTCATTAGTTTTCGTAAAACTAATAAGGTGCTTTTGGCGTTAAGTTAAGTTAAGTGGCTTTAAGTATAAAACAAGTCCCCTAAGCGCAAAAAATCCACGGTTGGCACACCGCAAATTTTTGCTATGTTATAGCCCTGATATTTGAAAATTTTTGTTGGAGACTGCTTTGGGTTCGGGACATTGATGTGTTGTCCCATATTCCGATTGTTTTGTATGCTTAAATTATACTCCCAGAACGATGTTTTTAGCCTAAGCCAAGACTCTCACCAGATTTGTTAAGTTTGAAGCTACAACATAGCAAAAATTTGTGACAAAATGAAATTTCTATAATGCATTATAACCAATAAACCTGAGGTCCCCCTTTGGTAGGTTCTTCTAATGTTGAAGTAGTTAGATCAAAATTTATTTTAAGCCTTATACCAACTCTGGCTTACTTGAGGTGTGGGGATTTTAAGCCTTGAAAAGTGCAAATTCAAGCAGTGATTGATTGTTTGACCGCGATTTTCTCAAAATTGATACGTAAAGGAAACTTTTCAGATTCGGATTGGCAATGTACCGGTGAAGACCTTCCAGAACTAATTGTGTTTATTCTCAGGGTTTTTATACACGGTACCCATAGGGTACAAGGCCAACCGAGAATGTATGTAACAGGCAGAAGGAGGCATCTCCGACCCCATAAAGTATATATATTCTTGATCAGCATCACCAGCCGAGTCGATTTAGACATGTCCGTCTGTCCGTCTGTCCGTCCGTCCGTCTGTCCGTCCGTGTGAAACAACAGATCTCAGAGACTATAAGAGCTAGAGTTACCAAATTTGGTGACAACATTGGAATCTGTTGCACGCAGATCAAGTTTGTTTTAAAATTTGGCCACGCCCACTTCCGCACCCGAAAATCGTAAAAAACTTTATATAACCTATAGTCGCAATTTTTGGCATAAAGTAAATTGATAAAATAAATAAGTAGGCATTTGCGGACGTTTTCTGAAAATTTGAGTAAAATCGGATGATAAACGTGGAAGTTATTAAACAATTAAGTTTGTATATGTTTCTTTTCCTTCTTCTGAGCCACAAAGGCAGTAGCGAAAAAAAATGCTGCGTGCTTTCGGGCGCAGTATTAATTCGTAATGCAGCTGCGTACAGCTGCCGAAGTTGTTTTTTTGAACATTGCTCAACTTCATTTGCTTAGCTTAATTTGTCAACATTTTGTTGTTTTCATGTCCATGTGCTATTTAATTTCATGAACGATACTTTGGGTACCGGGTATCTCACAGTCGCTCACACTCGATTGTAGCTTTCTCACTTGTTTTTTTGTCGGCCAGTGTGGTCTATCATTTGCATCCCAGGTGATTGTGTTCACAGAAACCTGGTTAAAGCCGAAGATCCTTAGCTCCGGAGTTTTTCCAGCTGTGAACATAATGTACAGGCTTGATCGGACTTCCAGGCGAGGGAGGTGTCCTCATTCTGGTTGACTCCAACCTTAACGATGTTTAATTCCTTTGTGTGAAGCTATCATTTAATGGTAGTGTTGTGGTGGGGGCGGATTTGAAGACAAATAATACGATCGAGATCGAAGAACAAAAATCCCACGTAGAAAAATAAGAAGACGGTTGGGCAAAATTAATTTGTATATTAGTTACACGTTTTTTGCCTTCATCGGCTCGACGTAAACTTAAACTAATTATATGCCATTTAAGAGATGTTTGGGAGACCGGAGGAGAAAGCTCTTTCGGACTGAAAGTCAGACGCAGTATTTCTTATCAATGACTGCCTGGAGCCTTTTCTCAGCCCTTATCTGCAGAAAACGGTGGCATTTCCGAAGACGATGGTTCCCTTGGCTGACTCGGCATTGGTAGGATAAAATACATTGGGAACTTCTGCTTTTCATAGCGTCATAAGGAACCCAATAATTGGATGAATTAGAAACTTGGGTTCTGAACGCGGAAATCCTTTGGATGGAGGCGAAAACTGGCCTTGGATCAAAAGGAGAACTCGGAACACTGGAGGAAATGTGGCTTTGATGCAACATCGTGTGATGCCGACCTCGGCAAGTAAAACAGCTGTGGGCGCTTGTGCAATACCGTAATGAATGTTATCTTTCAAAGCAATTCAAGCACAATTGTTTCTTTTGGATATAGGACGAACAATCGTCTATAGTCATCTGTAGGAAGCTAGGACAGATACGTCTTGGATGTTTCTCTCTTGAACACATATCGCAGCTTGTCGTTTTTGTAACCACTTTCGTACTGAAGGACTTCAGTACTCGTGGGGACACTTTGCAACAGGCGAAGACATAACTTGGAATGAATTGAATAGAATCTATGGTCTCTAGAGTTCTACGGCGATCAGTCAGGAATGAATCGAGCTCTAGCCACCTCGGAATTTCGGTTTTATTTGTTAAGGATTGCTCCCACAATGAAAGCGTAAGCTTTGGTAGCTATGTAGAGCACTAAAAACCGAAAGACAGTCGCAATTTTAAATGGTATCTTGCAGCTCCTCTAAGGCACATTGAATAATCCTATCAATGAGTTATTCACCCATGACCGTATTTTTTCGAAACGCTCAGTTAAGTTGTTCCAAGCTGAGCGGAAACCATCGTTGGTGAGTGGCGAATTGGAAACTATGGAATTAACTTCACCACTAGTCTTGGCCCGAGAAAACTTCTGTATCGCACGGAGGTAACTGGCAACCTGCAGGAGTATAATTTGAGGAGATGCAGGAGTTAGATTGTGCTGATTGAGTCGTTACTCGCTCAATTTGCTCGTACAGTTGAGCTGCGCATGACATTTTGCCTGGAGGATTGGCAAGGTGTCGATCGACCCCTCTTATGCTATTAATTCCGAACAAGCTTCATACTCTTGTTCGACTTTGTCCCATAGGGCTCGGATATTGTCTCGGCGGACTTTGCATGTGTAGAACGACGGCGTGGAGTGGCCAGGAGTATTGACCAACGCCTCGAATGGCTTACACGGTCACTAACGGCAATAAATTTGTGTAAGGCCGCAGTTGTCGCAGTGGGCTTCTCGGAGGGTGGCATTTTGTTTTTTTTTTTTTATTTATATATGTGTATGTCGGACGAAATACCGGAAAGAAACACTGGAACGCTGGAACTCTGAAACGTATGGAATGCAACCCTGGAATGTGTAGAATAAAGCATTGGAACGTTTGGAATGAACACTGGAATGTGTATAATGAAACACTGCAATGTTTGGAATTTGTTACGTCGGTGGTGTCGTTGTACCTCAGTCCTTGGAGGACATAGGGCTGAGGAAGTGGCTGCCCGGATAGCAGACACGATTTGTGCAGCTGAGCTCGCCGGATTTGGGGTGGGTTCTTTGGACGCCACTATCCTCTCCAAACGTAACAACAGAACAATTATTTACGAGCCTGAAAAATAGTAGAAATCGTTCGTCAGTCTGTCTTTCTGTCCACATTGCCCCGCAAGCAACTTTATGCTTGATCGTGAAAACAATCGGGCTATGTTTTGGCCGTTTTCCCTCCCCATTCGCAAACTTCGTGCGCCGTTGGATCGTCGCGGGCCGTGCAATACGATCCCCTGTTGTTCATGTCGTTCGTCCAAAAGTTATGTCATTTTCTTGACCCAGTCTTCCATTCGTACCACTGCCCCCCTTTTAATAGGTTTCTACCAATGCATTTTTTTTGTGGGTTTAGGTTCACATTACAAGTTTATTATATATGTTGGGCAAAAGTGTATTGGACATGAACGTGTATTGAAATGTGGTTTATATAGCAAGTGATATTCTGAATGAGTGTAAATAATATTTAAATGTGCACTTATGTTATGTTATGTATGTAAGTGTACCCTTGAATGCTAATATTGTATTAGGTATGGTGTGTGTAATATAATGGGGCACGATCATCTATATATATAAATGAAAGTCGTGTTAGTTACTGATTTTATATCTCAAGAACGGCAAAACAGATTTGGGTGTAAATTGGTAGGGAGGTTGCTTAGAGCCAGGGAAAGGTTTACCACAAACAAAATTCAGGAAAATGTTCAACAGGAATGCAGAAAAACCGGGAAAGTTTTTTACAACTTTAACAAAAATCTCTAATCAAGTAACCATTCGATTACATGTTGTTACATTGTTTGACAGCTTCTTATTGTAATCTGTTCAGTTTTGGGGTAAAAGTTATTCGTTTGTTAACAGTTCGATTGGAAACACGTTTATTGTTCAGTTTTGTTGTAAAATTTATTCGTTTGTTAACAGTTCAATTGGAAACACGTTTATTGTGCAAACTTTTATTAAATTTCAACAGCAACCATTTGTCTTGAAGGTGGTAAGTTGATCTGTGTAAACTATGAGGATTGTGCATTTGAGGTTAAATTCACCAGTCTGTCCATAGTCTAAAATGCCTAGAAGACGACGTGGAAACATCGGCCGCCGCACAAGACATGCAAGCCAGCAACAAGTGTTTACACAGCAACGAAATACTGCAAATGAAAGAACTGAAGAACATACACGTGAACAGCGCCGCGAAAGTATGGCTCGACTTCGTGCTTCTCAATCACAAGAGCAAAGTGAAGCAGCCCGTGAAACAGCTCGGTTGGCAATGCGGAATCGTCGAGCGAACAACAGAGGTCAACAAATAGATGATTTGCGACGCAGAGGATATTTATCAAGAGCTGATTTGAATCGAGCAGCTTTTCGATACGATTGCCGCGTCGATTACAGCTTGCATCGTAGCGTTTGCATTGGGCAAATGGATGTTGTTTGTGAGTATTGTGGTGCATTAAAGTTTTCCGGAGAAACGGCTGGATTATGCTGCCTTAATGGTAAAGTGAAATTGCCGTTGTTGACTCCGCCACATGAGCCATTGTATTCATTGCTTCGTGGCGAAACACAAGAATCACGCCACTTTCTTGCAAACACTCAAAAATACAATGGTTGTTTCCAAATGACGTCATTTGGGGCAGATATTATCGAAGAACGAGGATTTAATCCGACATTTAAGATACAAGGACAGATTCACCATCGAATTGGATCATTACTACCTTTCGAAGATACACAGAATAAATTTTTACAAATATATTTTATGGGCAACATGGAAGAACAACTTGATCGACGCCTAGGGATCAATGCAGGAATGAAGCGAGCAATTCTTCAAGACTTGCAGTGTCTGCTTCATGAACATCATGCGTTGGTCAGGTTGTTTAAGAGTGCTTTAGAGCGCATGCCAAATGATGACTATAAAGTTGTCATCAAAGCAGATAAACGACCATCTGGAACACACGAACGCACATTTAATGCTCCAACATTAGACGAAGTTGCCATCCTGATTGTTGGTGAACAATTTGAAAAACGCGATATTGTGCTTACACGTCGCAATACTGGGCAACTACAACATATATCTGAAACTCATCGATCATATGACGCATTGCAATACCCGCTGATGTTTTGGCAAGGAGAAGATGGATATTATTTTAATATTAAAATGATAAATCCATTGAATGGTGAAGAAACCACAAAGAAAGTTAGCTCAATGAATTATTACGCATATCGTTTGATGATTCGTCAAAATGCTGACAACTATTTGCTGCGGTTTCGTCGATTGTTTCAGCAGTATTGCGTTGACATGTATGTAAAAATAGAAACGGAACGTTTAACATTCATTAGGTTCAACCAAGCCAAACTGCGTTCTGAGGAGTACATCCATTTACGTGATGCAGTTAGTACTGAAGGAAATGCAGCTAATATTGGTAGATTAACTATTCTGCCGGCGACGTACATTGGTAGTCCACGTCATATGCATGAATATGCACAGGATGCAATGACATATGTGCGTCATTACGGTCGGCCAGATCTCTTTATTACTTTTACGTGTAATCCAAAATGGATAGAAATTACTCAATTGCTGCTTCCCGGACAAACATCAAGTGATAGACACGACATCACAGCACGTATATTCAGGCAAAAATTCGGTCCCTGATGAACTTTATTGTTAAACAACGCGTCTTTGGAAATACTCGATGCTGGATGTATTCAATCGAATGGCAAAAGCGAGGCCTGCCGCACGCACACATTCTTATTTGGTTAGTGGAAAGAATTCAGCCTGACCAAATAGATGATATCATATGTGCCGAGATTCCTGATCATGAAGTCGATCCAGACCTACATGATGTAGTTACTACTAATATGATTCATGGACCGTGTGGTGCCATCAATCCCCAATCACCTTGCATGGTCGATGCAAAATGCTCTAAACGATATCCACGGAAATAACCGGCGGAGACTGTCACTGGCAACGATGGTTATCCGCTGTATCGGCGTCGATCACCAGATGACAACGGTCGAACTGTCACAACGAAAGTGAAAAGAATGGATTTCATTGTCGACAACAGTTGGATTGTTCCATATTCGCCACTTATTTCTAAAACGTTCAAGACACATTGCAACGTTGAATACTGCAATTCAGTTAAGTCAATAAAATATATTTGCAAATATGTCACGAAAGGCAGTGATATGGCGGTTTTGGATTGCAATCCTCGAACACCAACGATGAAATTTCACGCTATCAAGTTGGTCGTTATGTGAACTGTAATGAAGCGATTTGGCGTATACTCTCATTTCCCATTCACGAACGTCATCCAACTGTTATGCATTTGGCGGTGCATCTGGAGAATGGTCAACGAGTATATTTCACGGCTTCGAATGCTATGCAACGTGCTGAAACACCTCCAGCAACTACATTGACAAGTTTTTGCAATCTGCCAAAGCGATCTGTTTGCACGAACTTTGCTTTACTCGGAGATGCCACGTTATTATACTTGGAATGCTTCATCGAAGAATTTTCAAAGACGGAAGCAAGGCGATGCGGTGCCAGGGTATCCAGGTGTGCGTTCTACTGATGCTCTTGGTCGTATGTATACAGTTCATCCAAAGAATGATGAATGTTTCTATTTGCGGTTGTTACTGGTAAATGTGCGTGGGCCAACGTCATTTGAGACACTACGAACTGTTAATGGTGTAATATTTTCAACATATCGTGCTGCATGTGAAGAATTGAAATTATTAGAAAACGATACTCATTGGGATACGACAATCGCTGAAGCCATTATTTCTGCGTCTCCAAGTCAGATACGCACATTATTCGCTATCATAATTTCGACATGTTTTCCATCAAACCCATGTAACCTGTGGCACAAATACAAGGATAATATGTCAGAAGATATTTTACATCAAATTCGTGTCAGTTCCAGAAATCACGATATTGAGATGAATGAGGAGATACATAATCGTGCTTTACTCTTGATCGAAGATATGTGTTACCTTATGTGCGGTAATTTATTAATCAGGTTGGGAATGCCAGCGCCATATCGTCAAATGAATGACGCATTTAATCGAGAATTGGAACGGGAACGTGAATATGATCACCAGGAATTAGATTTAGTAGTTCAAACGAATGTACCCATGTTGAATTACCAACAAAAGGAAGCTTATGATACTATAATGAAGGCAATCGATGATGAAAATGGTGGTTTATATTTCCTAGATGCCCCTGGTGGAACTGGCAAGACATTCCTTTTGTCATTAGTTTTAGCAACTGTTCGGGCGAGATCCAACATAGCGGTTGCAGTTGCTTCTTCTGGAATAGCAGCCACATTGTTAGAAGGATGCCGTACGGCTCATTCAGCATTAAAATTACCGTTAAATCTTCAAACTATTGAAGAACCAACGTGTAATATTGCAAAACACTCAGCAATGGCCAAAGTTTTAGCGGCATCGAAAATTATCATATGGGACGAATGCACAATGGCGCATAAACGTGCATTAGAAGCACTTAACCGAACATTAAAAGATTTACGCAATGACTCGAGATGTTTTGGAGGAGCAATGATTTTACTGTCTGGCGATTTCCGCCAAACACTGCCAGTAATTCCAAGATCTACGGCTGCCGACGAAATAAACGCTTGCCTCAAATCGTCAAATCTATGGCGCTATGTGAAGAAACTGCAGCTGACAACAAACATGAGAGTTACATTGCTTAATGATATATCTGCTGAAGATTTCTCGAAGCAATTGCTGACTATCGGTAATGGTCAAGTACCTGTCGATGAATCGAGCGGATTTATATAATTTCAAAATAATTTCTGTAATTTTGTCGAATCAAAAGAAGAACTTATCAACAATGTATTTCCAAACATTATTACTAACCACAAAAATAATGAATGGTTGAGTGAGCGAGCAATTTTAGCGGCAAGGAATAAAGATGTAGATGACTTGAATTACATAATTCAAAATAAGATAATTGGAACAGAGCATTCATTCAAATCAATTGACTGCGTCACAAATGAAGATGAAGCCACCAACTATCCCATTGAATTTTTAAACTCTTTGGACGTGCCTGGTTTACCACCACACAATTTACGCCTAAAGGTTGGCTCCGTAATAATCATGCTACGAAACATAAACCAACCAAAACTGTGCAACGGTACGCGTTTGGTGGTTAAAAATTGATGAACAATGTCATTTACGCCACGATAATGATAGGAAAATTCAAAGGTGAGGAAATTCTTATTCCGAGAATCCCGATGATCCCAAACGATATGCCCTTTGAATTTAAAAGACTTCAATTTCCGATACGTCTTGCATTTGCAATGACCATTAACAAATCACAAGGCCAATCCTTAAAAGTTTGTGGCTTAAACCTAGAAAATCCATGTTTTTCTCATGGCCAATTATACGTGGCATGTTCACGGGTCGGAAGACCATCTGCGTTGTTTGTTTTGCGCATGATAATAAAACAAAAAATATCGTTTATCACAAGGTACTTAAGTGAAGAGCAACCAAACTGCGTTCTGAGAAGTACATCTATGGCTATGGTAATCAAACAAAAACATCGTGTTTCATAAAGCACTACAGTGATTTGTTAATAATTATGATTCTCATGATAAACAATAAAACGTTTACTTTTAAATCCTTATATAATGTTTTTTTAATTTTTTTTTTTTACAACACCCTATCACGGGTGTCTGTCGGGTCCGCCGCTGCAACGCGTGGCTGGGTTAGCTAGTATATATATATATATCAGACAATATTGGGCAAACGGTCCCGTTGACTCACCCTCGGTTATTCCATCGTTGAGAGCTCTCGTTCCGGAGTTGAGGTTTTAGTTGTTGCAAAAGTTAAGTAGAATTAAGCATATATATATATAATATCGTGCTATGGGTTTGGGGGGTAATAAATTCATTCACTAAATTAAAAGTTATAGGTGTTGGTGTTGAAAAATGCGTTTATACGTTTAGGAAATTGCTTATGTTGTGGCAGATTTGCTTTTATATGTTTGTTGTCAGATTAATGTGGCGTTGATGGTATTGGATCGGCTTTTCATTATTGATGTAGAGTCCGCTTTGGTGATGTCCAGAATCCTGGAAGCGTTTGGCGCTGATATGTGTCTCGGGGTTGTAGTTGCAGGATCTAGGCTACGCCTAGTGACACGGGAACATAGTTTTTTTTTTATCGTTAGTTGCACGGTTTATTCGGTACATAGTGGAACAAAATTGGTATTCAGTTTTGACTTTTGAAACGGCAAAGATCGATTCACATTGCACTCGGCATTGTTCGACGGGACGTTGTAACAGCCTTAAGGATATTTGCTTCCTTAAAAGGACCGCATCGGCACCGTAAATTTACCGCGGTCAATATCGCGAAAGGCTATCCGACTTTTACACTTAAGCGGTTTGCACGCATTCAAGTTGGTATTGATGGATTTTTAGACTTTCTGAGTAGACTTCCAGTTCCTAACTCTGACTTTGACTCTCTTCGTACAGCTAAACCGGGGTCTTTTATACCAAAGACTGTGTCAACTTTTCCCTAGGAATCACCGGAATAGAACACAAAAGTGTTCCCAGTTAGAGTCATCAATTCCCCTCTTTTCTCCTATTGGCTAGGGTTCAATTCGGGTCGTCTTTGTTCTAACTTTTGACAATTCCGCAAAATCAGCAGTGTTGGGTTGCTAGTGATTGCATGGCCTAATTTGGCGCGTTTGGCGGTGTCATTTGCCAGAGCCAAATTCTGGTGCAATCTTGCCAGTGATTCTCTATTGAACTATCGTATTGGCAACTCTTGATTCTCTTCCGTGTTACCCGTGGGAATCACGTCGCCTTAACCGGCGTACGTAACAGGCTCGGGGTCGTCGATGCTGATCGGCATGGAATGATCCCGTAAAAAAAACTTAACGTACAGGCGGTTATATATTGTTTTTATGCGCCCAACGTGGGCCTCGACCCATACCCTGAGGTTAAGAGTCTCATGCTCTATTGAATGAACTAGCCGGGCCGAAATTGGTTTATTGGATTTGAGGTATTGTGAAGTATCGGAATATTTGACGGCAATTAAATTGGGTGTACAAAGATATGTGCTGCTGCTGACTTACGTTGAGTTGACGTTCTGTCTCGAATCCATTTCTCAACTCGGATTCCCTGTTTCTTAAACGCTGCCAACGTATTTATTGTTGATGCGAGTAGGAACACCCCCATTTGTGAGTTAAGATTTTCCTTTAGTATTTCGACGAAGTTGTCTTCCGGAATTTTGTTCTTTAATTTGAATTGAAGATTATGCATGGCTGCAATAAAATCGTCAAAGCTCTCGTTGTACCCTTGGCGTCGTTCCATAAGTTCTTTAATAGTAACATAGTCATTGTCTGACGTAGAGAAAGCTTTAGTCATTTCGTTAGTCATGTTATAATATCCAAATTCAAAATCGTCAGCCCGGTCTTCCATCAACTGCCAGTACCATTTGGCTGCAGTACCACTCAGTAAGCAGTGAAATTCCTTAAATATCTGATCAAAAGTGTACCCGTGCATTTCCGTTAAGCGACTCACTCGGAACAGAAAACTCTCCACTGACATGCCCCTACTAGACCCATCAAACTTAAGGTTCCATTTGTCCAGGCATGTTCGTCGAGTGCCTGTATAGCTGCTAAGCTGTGTTTCGTTTTCTCGGGCGCTGGGATTAGGCTGGTTTTCCACGGCTACCTCCCTAGGACTCGGTATTGGTTGGTTTGCGGCACCTGATGTCTGTCTTGGTTGGCCCTGCCGCGCGGCTCCGTGTCTTTGAGGCGTCGAACTGACCTCTGGGTCTTCCCTGGGTATGGGGCTCTCTCTTGGCTGAACTGCGGACAGTTCGGCTACTTGGCGCCGCAGGCTGACTACTTCCTCCTGCATTTTGGCCATTCTCGTTGTCATGGTTGTCTTCATCTCGTTATTTGACACAATTAATGCTGAGAGCATTCGCTCTAGCCGATCATTGTCATCATTATATCTGGGTCTAGCTCCTTGGTTAGTCGAAAGAATACTGGACCGCCCTAATGGTGGCCCTAAGTCGAGTTGTTCCCCTCCTACAGCTCCTTTGGAATCGTCCATGATTATGCTGCTGCAATCTGCTAAACTCCCTAAGTTATTTAGTTTGCTATTGAAGCTTATCGACTGGTTGTTTTCGTCAACTGGCAATAAGCTAGCTCTTGCCGGTGTTTCTGTTCTGGTTTGTCTGGCTTCTCTTGCCGCCAGTGTTGATGCTCGGAAAGTCCTCAACGGAGGTAGATTAAGTGTAACCTTCTTCTTTTTCTTATCTCCTGCCATAGGTTAAAATATTGTATATATATATACTGCCGACCACCCTGCCGTGTAATCGCGGTACTTATTTGTTTGCGTTTGTTATAAAACTTTTTGTAATAAGATATATTTATACGTGCTGGCGCGTTGTTGCTTTTGTTAAGTTATTTTTCGTTTTCGTTTACTTCAATATTTTTGCTTGGCAGCAAAAGTTTTTATGACGAATAAAAATTGTGTAATTTGAAACGGGGTGCGCTGGTACTCCTGGTTAATGGTATGGGTCAAGAATCGTCCGAAATTAAGCCCCAAATAAAATTTCAAAAGCTCCCTATTCAAGTGAATTCGCTGAATGGATTCAACTGCCCTCCACCGGAGTGATCAGTTCCTTCTGCGCCCAGTTGACATCTTCCCGGGAAAACACAGTACATGGGACTGCTGCTCACCCACAGGAAGGCTTTGTCCGAACCCCCTCCCCCCGGTCGTCGGAAACAGGTAGACTCACTCACATGCAGACGGATGGAGCTTTATTCCAGACAGGCGAAAGGAATTGCCTCCCTGCTCCTCTCTCTCTGGACTCGAACCTTGCGAGCGACCTGGTTCTGTGCCTAGTACGACTGAATAGCGTCGGCCAGAGAGATAATTTCTGTCGTCCCGCCCAATAGTCATGGTAACCGTACAGACTCGAACCTTGCGAGAGACCTGGCATAGCCTAGTACAACTGAATAGCGTCGGCTGTACGGTTACGGTCATTCCCCCACCCCCCTTCAGTACTGGATCGACAAACGATGACGAACCGCTACCCCAACCGATGATGGCGGCTATATTATGGCGATGACTGGATACTATTAAGACCGGTCGGTGGTGCGTCGTTATTCGCTTGCGACCCTGCTCTTCCTGGACTCGAACCTTGCGAGCGACCTGGCATAGCCTAGTACGACTGAATAGCGTCGGCCAGGAAGCGCAGCTAAGTTTACGTTTAATATTTCAAAATGGTCTGCACTTTTATAGAGAAGCTGTTATGGTATTATTTCTTTTAACGAGTATTGAATTAAATATTTAAATTTTAAAAGGGTCCTCAAAGTCAAGTGCCAATTCTAAAACTACAAGTGTCGGATCGGATGGCCTTCCGCTTCTGATACCATCTGTCTGAGAAGTTGGTGACTTTAAAAGAAGATACAGAAAAGTTATCTTAAGGTGTATATTCACCGAGAAATGTAATAAAAATTGTTGGCTAATTTAGACATCAAAGGGATCCGCTCTGATATCTCTAAATTCTTGAACCAGTAAAAAAAAAGTTTATATAGATACTAAAGTGTTTCTCGTCAAAACAAATAAGGTTTTGGCAATAAGGGATGCAAGGATATTGCCTAAGAGTTGGGCGCCATTTCTGTTAAGTCGGTGGTGTCGTTGTGCCTCAGTCCTTGGAGGACATAGGGCTGAGGAAGTGGCTGCCCGGATAGCAGACACGATTTGTGCAGCTGAGCTCGCCGGATTTGGGGTGGGTTCTTTGGACGCCACTATCCTCTCCAAACGTAATCAGAACAATTATTTACGAGCCTGAAAAATAGTAGAAATCGTTCGTCAGTCTGTCTTTCTGTCCACATTGCCCCGCAAGCAACTTTATGCTTGATCGTGAAAAACAATCGGGCTATGTTTTGGCCGTTTTTCCTCCCCATTCGCAAACTTCGTGCGCCGTTGGATCGTCGCGGGCCGTGCAATACGATCCCCTGTTGTTCATGTCGTTCGTCCAAAAGTTATGTCATTTTCTTGACCCAGTCTTCCATTCGTACCACTGCCCCCTTTTAATAGGTTTCTACCAATGCATTTTTTGTGGGTTTAGGTTCACATTACAAGTTTATTATATATGTTGGGCAAAAGTGTATTGGACATGAACGTGTATTGAAATGTGGTTTATATAGCAAGTGATATTCTGAATGAGTGTAAATAATATTTAAATGTGCACTTATGTTATGTTATGTATGTAAGTGTACCCTTGAATGCTAATATTGTATTAGGTATGGTGTGTGTAATATAATGGGGCACGATCATATATATATATATATCAGACAATATTGGGCAAACGGTCCCGTTGACTCACCCTCGGTTGTTCCATCGTTGAGAGCTCTCGTTCCGGAGTTGAGGTTTTAGTTGTTGCAAAAGTTAAGTAGAATTAAGCATATATATATATAATATCGTGCTATGGGTTTGGGGGGTAATAAATTCATTCACTAAATTAAAAGTTATAGGTGTTGGTGTTGAAAAATGCGTTTATACGTTTAGGAAATTGTTTATGTTGTGGCAGATTTGCTTTTATATGTGTTTGGGCTAGCGCCAAATAGTTGTAGCGCCCCTCGCAGTCCTCTCATCGCCTCGTCTCTTTGATATTGTCGCCTACAAGCGGCAGCTGCAGCTTCAGCTGCAGATTAGTTTTTAGTTCTCTTTTGGTCAAACTGGAGTACGGATCTCTCTCCATTTGATTGTTGCCGGCACGGACCAATTCCGCTTGCCATAACTTAAATTGAATTCATTTATATAATATATTAACTAGAGGCTCTGGCCCACTGCCACCCTTAATAAATGCGAATTATAACGTTGTGGAATTTAAAGCGTATTTTTTGCTGAACTTTACTTTGTGATCAAAGTGGATTTAAATAGGCTTAGAAAAAGCTCGAAGCCTCAACAATATGTTTGTTGTCAGATTAATGTGGCGTTGATGGTATTGGATCGGCTTTTCATTATTGATGTAGAGTCCGCTTTGGTGATGTCCAGAATCCTGGAAGCGTTTGGCGCTGATATGTGTCTCGGGGTTGTAGTTGCAGGATCTAGGCTACGCCTAGTGACACGGGAACATAGTTTTTTTATCGTTAGTTGCACGGTTTATTCGGTACATAGTGGAACAAAATTGGTATTCAGTTTTGACTTTTGAAACGGCAAAGATCGGCAGGATTGCTTTAGGCGTGGTATTATTAACACATGTCCTTTAGGATTCACATTGCACTCGGCATTGTTCGACGGGACGTTGTAACAGCCTTAAGGATATTTGCTTCCTTAAAAGGACTGCATCGGCACCGTAAATTTACCGCGGTCAATATCGCGAAAGGCTATCCGACTTTTACACTTAAGCGGTTTGCACGCATTCAAGTTGGTATTGATGGATTTTTAGACTTTCTGAGTAGACTTCCAGTTCCTAACTCTGACTTTGACTCTCTTCGTACAGCTAAACCGGGGACTTTTATACCAAAGACTGTGTCAACTTTTCCCTAGGAATCACCGGAATAGAACACAAAAGTGTTCCCAGTTAGAGTCATCAATTCCCCTCTTTTCTCCTATTGGCTAGGGTTCAATTCGGGTCGTCTTTGTTCTAACTTTCGACAATTCCGCAAAATCAGCAGTGTTGGGTTGCTAGTGATTGCATGGCCTAATTTGGCGCGTTTGGCGGTGTCATTTGCCAGAGCCAAATTCTGGTGCAATCTTGCCAGTGATTCTCTATGGAACTAGCGTATTGGCAACTCTTGATTCTCTTCCGTGTTACCCGTGGGAATCACGTCGCCTTAACCGGCGTACGTAACAAATTAAGCTAAAGGAAATAAATAAGTAAAAGGAACGGAACAACCTGAAGTAATCGCAGAACGGTGGAATATTTTCCTTTTGCAGTTAACAGAAAAAAAGCAATTTTCTCTGGAGACAATTTCGCCTTTTTAGCGAATTTATTTAAACCCAAAAAAATGGCTAAACCAATTAGAAAAAATAGCCCAAAACCTAGCTAAATTGGATAAATCTAAGAATCGATTATTTACTTGTAAATATTTGTTTTATTCGAAGTTGTTCTGTTTTTAATTTGGAATTAATTGTTTTGCTATATATGTAGTAGAGGAGTTCTCTTTATCGTCACGGTATTCCCCGTCTTTTTAAATGCATTAGGTAGGTAATGTATGCGTGCGGATGTCTGTGCAGTGGCTGTGGATTATCTCAGGTAGTGGAGATAACAAAGAAGAGGAGATCAGTGGAATCAGTGCATTGACTTTGCCGACGCTGATATATGTATGTATGTAGCAATTATATATATATATATATATGCATATATGTATGTATGCTTGGATGTAGCACCGCGTAGAATATTACGGAATTAATGACACTCAGCCACGCCTTCCTTTGCAAGATCGTCCGCTGCCTTGTTACCATCGATGCCCTATTGGCTGGAAACCCAGTAGATCCGCACTGACTTTGTCGTGCTGAGGATATATGGTGCCTCCCTGCTCGCCAGTATATTTACAGTACAACCGCTATTATGTCTACGAATATGTTGAACTATGCCCGAATTCTTGTAGTGACATGTTTCCTGCTGCAACTAGGCGTTGTGCTGCCTTTCCTGTAGTAAGTTGCGCGTGGATATCTATGGGGTCGATACCAAGTATAGTTTTGAGCGCTTTTGTTTGGGTAGACCTCAGCGCCCCTGATATGCGGAGCAGTGCCTGCCGCTGAGTTTTATCCATAAGACTGTTGTACAACCTCTTTTCCAGGGTTCAGCCTTGTTGAGTTGACTTTCAGGGGGATCCATAGCGGTACCTTGTATCTCTTGGTAAAAAGAATGAAGTCCGTCTTGTCAGCGTTGATACTGAGTCCTACCTTCTCCGCCCACTCACATATCTCCCTTAGTATTAATTCCAAGATACAGCTGAGAGTCGATGGACAAACTGCCGTAATAACTATGCTTATGTCGTCGGCGTAAGCTGTTATTTTTGGGGCTTTCCTTTCGAATCCCTTGATTAGGTCGTTGAACACCATATTCCATTGGAGGGGCGACAGAACTTCACCTTGTGGTGTGCCTCTGTCCGCCCCCTTCACAATGGAAGCGGTGCCCCAATCGGATTGTACGCGCCTACAACTTGAAGGTTCCTTATCCAGAGGTTGATGGAAGAATGCGTGCTGGTCGTTTCTAACACCCCGAGAGCATACTCCTTGTTAAGTAGAGTTCTCTCTATAGTGGCTACTAACGAATGCAGTGCCGTTTCTACTGATTTCCCTTTGGTGTAGGCATGCTGGTTGGTCGATATTTGTCTCCCTACAAGATTTCTGATGTGTAGATCCAGCAGCTTTTCGAGTGTTTTTAGTAAAAATGAGGTGAGGCTTATCGGTCTGTAATCCTTGGGACTCATATGGCTGCATTTTCCGGCTTTCGGCAGGAAGACAATCCAAGAGGTCCTCCATTGGATAGGGATATAGCCCGTACTTAGACAAGCTTTGTATATTGCTGAGAGCCATAGTGTGATCTCCTCCTTAGTCACCTGAAGCATGGCTAGTCCAGGTGCTTTTATACTCGCAAAGGAGTCTATAGCCCAGTTGACTCTTCTAGAAGATAATAGATATATTTTGGGGGATTTCGTCTCCGGTTACCAGGTCTTGGTGCACATTGGCATCCGAAACCTCCGTGCATGCTGGGAAGTGAGATTGCTTTGGTGCTGTTAGGGTCTTTTCGATGTCCCAGTCCACTGGCCGTCTTCGAGTTTGAGCTGACTCTGTACGGTGGGTTGCTTTGCTAACAACTTCCATAGTCTTGCCGTTTTTGGTATAATAGCAGAAGTTTCTCATCGATTTTCTTTTGCGTTGCGTAGTTCCTTCTTGTATTCCCTTAGCAGTGTTTTGTATTCCTCCTTGTTTTGTATTCCTCCTATGTCGTCGTTCGCCTGTGTCGCGATTCTGAAAAATTCTCTGAGGTTGTTTCTTTGGTGCGATAGGTCCTTATTCTACCAGGGTGGCTTGGTCCTCTTTCTAGTTCTTGATATTGGGCATGATGCGTGGTACGCTTCTAGTAATTCTTTTGTGAGTGTAGATGCATTGTGCACTGAAGCAAAAGATACTTAACCAAATGTAATCTAGTAGTCTAAGAATTATAAGTATCTGACTATCTTGGTTTTAAAATTCTCTTTTGACTACGTTCTGTTCTGACAAATTAAAATAATATTTTTAAATCTTAAAACCTTCGTGTTACTTAATGGCCGTTCACAACAGGTTGTGGGCCCAGTAATTGCATAAATCTGCAAAGAAAATCCATTAAAAAATAAATTGCCGCACTTAAATTTGTGAAACCGACTTTATTTAAAGAAGGAAGAAACCGAATCTAACAAGGGAAGCAGCCGGAAGATTGTTAAAAATATAACCAACAGTTAGTTATATAAAATAACTAATAAGATACAACCTTCCAGATAACACTAGTTTACACTCAAAATGCTTCAAGGCGGTTTATGCGAAATTCTGGTAGAGTTGAATCCTTAGATCGCGAATTCCCAGAACACGAACGTATTTTTAAAGATTTTTTTTTTAAGTTTTACAAAGAAAAAATCTGCTCATTTTACGTTTCTTATTTCATAGCTCTTGTTGTAGCCAACAAATTTTGCCGCCGAATGTTTTTTTTTACAGGTAATGAACTAACCTTTCGATTTTTATAAACTTGGATAAGTACTTTGTGTGCTGGAGGTCGATAAACTTTAAAAAATGGAAATTTCAATCCGTTAACTCAAATGTAATCATGCTGCTTGCGCCCTAAACACTTGAAAAAAATCTGTTGGAAAATCAAAACGTTTTTTTTTTTCTAAAGCTGATCGCCTAAAGTATTAAACAAGCCTAAAACTCCAGAAATCAGTTGAAAAATAGATTTATCGTGAATTTTCAAAGTAAAGTGAAATGAGAAATTTTTTAAATTTTTGGCCAGATGTCTACTAGAGTAAAGGTACAGTGTTGGACAAAGGCGGTGGTCTGTAAACTTTGCTATATGTGATAAACAGACAGAGGCCTCGTGCGCAAGCGCACCTTAATTAACTGCCGATATTTCTAATGACAAAAAGTTGTTTTACACAAACACTTACCCATACACAGATACCGCAACCAAGTTAACGCTTATTGATTTCTCTAATGCGCGACCCTCACAATTGCATTTCCATCTGTCAAAAAGGTGATGTGCAAACACGGGTGCTCAAGTGCACCCTAATGGATCCTTAAGGGATCAACCTTAAAAAGGTTGTTTTTACACTGAGCCATATATAGATACCGCACACAAGTGCACGCAAATTGATCCCTAATGCGCGACCCTCATAAATGATTTTCCTTGTCAAAAAGGTGATGACACATACAACCACACGAGCCACTTCTTCCCAAAGCAATTACCTTTAACGTGTGTCACCTCGTGCGCAAGCGCACCCTAATTGACTGCCGATATTTCCTATGACAAAAGGTTGTTTTACACAAACACTTACCCATATACAGATACCGCAACCAAGTGAACGCATGTTGATTCCTAATGCACGACCCTCACTTTCGTTTTCCCTTTGTCAAAAAGGACAAATTCTATCTTCGAAGGTTGCTTGTACACAAACACTTAGGTATATGCAGGTACCGCAAGCAACCCCATTTCGATCGTTTGTCTGAAAAATAACTTTCCCATTTCCACTAAAAATGAAAACATACTTATATATTTTGTTGTATATATTTTATTTTTTCATCTAGAAGCGATGTTCAAAATTAACATACATTTTTATAATTTTTAGAGATTTGTTGTTGCGTACACTAAACAAATGACAGGCGCAGGTATCTGTGACAATGCTTTCATCAAAATGCGCCTAACTACAAGTTGTAAAATGTTCTCCATGTACAGTGGAAACCAGCGGTGTATCACCCATTCTTATATTAAAATATTTTAATGAGTCCTCCAGGTATTCCATATGTTCGGGGAAAATTTGATCCTTAAATAATTTAATGAAATTGTTTATTCTGACAACAAGTTGTTGGATTGTAATGGGCGTTGTGTTGTTGAGTTTGTTATTGAGTGAGAACATTTTGAATTGTTTTCGGATCCGTGCACGTCTACTTGTAATGATTTTCAAAATTTGAATGACCAAAGTTTTTTGAAAGTTGTTACACAACACGTTGAACTAATCAAGTCAATGGTGTGTATTCAACTAGACGATCATGAATGAGAAGGCTATATTATTCTTATTACTAGGGCCTTCTTGCACCGCGACCAGATGTTAGGTCTTTTGTGCCGGCCTGTAGGATTAATGTAGAACCTCTATTCCTAGGCTTCTGATAAAGGAGAGCACTTTGGCGAGGTCTATTTCTTCCCAAATCCTGTAGGGGGGGATTAGTTCATAAGTTCCTAGTTATTGAAGTGAGGGGCATTCAATTAGAACATGTTCTGATGTTTCTGGCTCCAGCTCACAGAATCTACATGTGTCGATTTCTGAAAGTTTTAATTTTTTAAGGTGATACCTTAGGTTGCAGTGACCGGTTAGGTAGCCTGTTAGAGTGCGAATCTCACTCTTTGAGAAGGCAATATACTTTTGTATTCTTCTCACTTGCTGCAGTTAGTTCTGTGGATATTTTAACATTAATCGGTCCTGATTTGACTGACTAGGAGCCTTCGTCATGAATTCCATCGGAGATAGAAGCGGACGAGCCTCCCGATTGTAGTAGCTTTCTTGTAATCTCACATACATGTCATACATGACTGCAAACCGATTTTCATTGTATTTAATATTCAAATCCTAATAGGGATAGATATCAGAGTTTAAATATACTTTGGCATTTCTCAAATTATTTGTTATTAGTTTTCCATCCAATGTAAACGCAATGACAGCGAACCGTGGACGTTCTCAATTCGCCGACAGCTTAACATTCCACACATGATGGGTACCCTGCACTAGTTTAGGATTTATTTAACACTTTTAACAACATTAAACATTTTAATTTTAGCACTATCACTTGGAGCAATATGTGGTACTTTCCAGTTAATACTATGTACTAAATTGATTAAATCTCCGTTCTGATCCATTATCCGTACTTCGAGTATACTTATTTCTCTGGAGTTGACAATCAAATTTCGAGGTGTAATATTCATTTTATATCCTGGGGGGACATTAATTCCAAATTTACTGGATTATCTGAGATGTAAATTTCATTTTCATGTGGTCTTAATTTACGTTTATTAAATCCAAACAACCGTTCAATTGATCTTTCATGATTAAAATATACTGTTTCATTTTTAGCTGAAACTTGAACTTGTAATGTGTTGATGTTACATTCCATTTTTATAATGTTATGAAGTCCATACTCCTTGAGTCTGTTAATAATATATTTTATTAAATCATCAACCTCATATGAACCCATTGGTATTTCTATGACTTTATTTGCAATATGGAAGAGATTGTTACCCATATCAACATTTGGAATAGAATTGAATGTATAAAAGTCAATGATAAAAGTCATAATTACGCTTAAACTCAATTTGTGGAAAAAATTTGCAGTTATAACTGATGTGTTTCCAGTTAAGGTGATTTTTAACGATGTAGACATTATGAAGCTTGAGTCTGAACTGTCTTTTTTCTCAAACAACGCAATATACTTATACATTTATTTAAGTATAATAAATTGATCAAATCCCTTTCTTAATCGGCCAGTTTTCATTTCATCATCCTTTGAAATTATTCTTTGAAAAAAATTGAAAAAATTCTGTGAAATATTCATTAATGTATTAAAATCCATTTCACAATGATCTCTCCATATATACTTTATGTTTAATCCATCTTGATTAAACAAAATAATAAAATTCGCATTATCGCGTATTAAATTTTTCGGAATATGGGTATACGTTTGAGATAAATAGAATGAGTCTATATTCCGAAGACACAACTTCGTCATTAGCTAGAATGTGAAATATCCGATTTCTTTTATTGGTTTAATAGGATTTTCCAAATATTTATATTTCGGTTGGTATAAGCTCTTTGAAAATATATAAATATTTTCAAATTTAAGACCATTTGGACTTTCAATTAAACTTATCATCACATTAGTTTTTCCAGAATTGGATGGACCCACAATTGATGCTCTAATTGTGTTTGGTAACAAAGAGCTGTGACGTGGAAGATTATTCCCCCAATGACTCCCCCCCTCAACATTTCGTACTATAATGCTTTTGGATTGTCTTAATAATCGCATGTTAATTGGAAATGAACTTCATTCGATGACAATCTCTCGATGATTGAGGTGTATATAAAATGGGAAAACATTTTTATAATATAATTAGTCGCAAATCAAATGTCAAGGCTGGAAGTGGTTTTATCAATAATATAATAAATACATTGCCCTTTGAAGCTCATATACATGGATACAATTATTGTGGGCCAGGCACAAAGCTTCAGAAACGATTAACGCGTGGTGATCGTGGAATCAATGCTTTGGATGAAGCTTGTAGGGAACACGATATTGCTTATTCAAATAGTACAGACTTGAGCAGACACTGCTTTAATTAAAAGGGCGTGGGATCAATTATCAAGTAGTAGTTTAGGAGAGCAGCAGCTTATTTTGTAACAAATATATGGAAATCAAAGAAAAAATTTGGAATGGGGTCAAAGAATGGAGTCCCTCAATAATCAAACAATCTTCAAAAGAATTTAGAAAGAATAAACCTCTTGATATCTTGAATGCAATAAAAGTTGCACGCAAAGCAATATCTAACTCAATAGGATGTAGAAAAAATTTTGTAATTCCACGGGTTATAACCGTCCCCAAAGTGGGTGGTTTCTTGCCGCTTGTTCCAGTTCTTACAGCTTTAAGCGCTGTGGGTAGCTTTGCCTCAGGTAGCGGAGCGATTGTAAAATTACTTATAATGCGAAAATGGCAAAACAACAACTTGCAGAGCAAAAGAAATATAACAAACGAATGGAAACTGTAGCTTTGGGGGCAGGTCTGTATTTTCACCCATACAAAAAAAGGATATGGATTTTCATTTTCAAAAAATATTAAAAATAAAACACGGAATCCAATAAACTACTAAGCATGCTACCCAAAAGAGCGCTGTCTAATATTGATATATTAAAGTATGCAACTAAAAATATTCCATTTTTTCGAGGTTTGTATATGAAAGATGAGTTACCAAAATACCCAAATAACATCGAATCAGGAATAATAAATCTAGCAAACTCAACATCAAAAGGTACGCATTGGATACCAAATTTTAAAAGGGGATTAACATCATATTATTTCGATAGTTTTGGAAAGCGTTTTTAAGCAGTGAGAGAGAGCGAGAGGTCAATGGTCGGGAAACAACTTTCCGAAAGCCCTGTTTTAAAGGCCGGTATGCAGATGAACGAACAAAATACCAGAAAAATACCAGGTGGCGCGAGGGCAGATTTTTGGTATTTCCAGAGCGGGGTGACGAACAGAATAAATAATTTATTAAAACGGCCTGCTCTCAACTATTGGCATCTCACTCTATCTCTCTTTGCTGCGCTTTAATTGAAGTTTTCACGAGTTAACGGCATTTCGTACGCATTGTATTTACATTTATATCCCAAAAAACAGTTGTTAATTTGTTGCGTTAATTTGTTTCTATAATTTCTTAATTTGTTTGGTTCAAAAATATGGAAAACGCTAAATTAACCAAGATGCGAAAATGCAGAACAATGGACTTTAACAAGGAAGAGACAATTATCGTAGCTTCATCGTTAAACATATTGACTAACTTTATATTTCAAATAAATTAGTTTGTCAACAAACACAGCTGATTTAAGATTGGTATGACCGCATCATTTACCTCCCAAAAATACCGAAGAGCGTTTTAAGAAGCGGTCACACTGGAAAAAGATTAAATCTGTTTGGGGTTGCGAGCTGTTCGAGCATCTGCGTACTAGCCTTTAACTACAATTATAATCGATACCAAAAATTTGGGACTGTGAACTGTGGACATTTGAGTCTTGAGTTTTTGAGTGTAATTACCAGAAGCAGTGTAATTACAAAAGCGGAAGCATACCCTTACCTGAATGTTCCTATCTGCCTCACCTAAGTGGAAACATCCACTTACCTGAAGGTGGTGGGGGGAGAAATGGTCGGAAGCGAGTAATTACCTGTCTTTGTAACCTTTAATCCACAACATGAGTGTACAAATTGAAGTGGTGGGAGGAGAAATGTGTTCTTGGCTGCTAAAAAAATCAGGCCGTGCCTCAAGGAAAAATATCATTCGACTAGAAGCAGTCTCAGCAACACAACCAGCAGCCACTTCAACCAGCATCAACTTTAACCACCACCAGCAGTCTCACCATCAGCAGGACAACCAGCAGCCTCACAGATCACCTCCAACAGCTCAACCACCACCAGCAGTCTCCCCTACACAAAAAAAGATGGCAAGCAACATTAACAACAACACAACAACACCTAAAATCAATGAATTACCCGTAGCGGTAACTCACCTCAATGCCCTCATGATGGATATTGAGGAGGATCTTCATATGAGTGCTCTTAACTTATGCATTATTAAGAGTAAGATAGCAATAAAAGAATTGAAAATAAATATCCCATACATAATCGTTTCAGCCAAACGAGTAAGGGTAAAGTATGGATATAGTATTAAAGTAGAATTGCTTAGAGATATTGTATACATTCCAGACAGATATAGTCACATAGATGATTGTATTTTTGATTTATTCTGCATAAAATCCTATACCTTAACTAAAAAAGATGATGGTAACATTAACTTTGACTTAAAAAAATAAATTTTTTTTTATAATAAATATAAAAATAAAAAACATTTTAAAATTTAAAAAAATCAAATTTTTATTGGGAAATGGGAATTTCAGCCATTATTTTTCAGCACCAACTAAAAAATAAAAGTTTAATAAAATTTAAAAACAAAATTTGAATGGGAAATGGGAATTTCGGCCACTTTTCAGCATTAAAAAAAATATTAAAAACTTTATTAAAATTTAAAAAAACTAATTTTTAATGGGAAATGGGAATTCCAACCAGATTAGCTCTATTAATAGATCTGGTTATCAGATCAGCTCTATTAATAGATCTGGTTATCAGACCAGCTGGTTATCAGACCAGCTCTCTCTAATAGATCTGGTTATCAGAACAGGGTACCACTCAAACTTTGTGTAATTAACAATATATAATATATATTTTATTAACAAGTTCATGTAAAGGTTCAGTTATAGGTTAATATAATAATATTATTAATTAATATAATAATAATATTCTGGTTTTTGAAATGTTTTAGTTCTAAAATTTTGTTTAGTGCATCTCGGGCTTTTGTCAACTGAGTTAAAATATTCTGATTCATATTTTTAATTTACTTTATGTAACAGAATGTGATCAGTTATTACACCCATGTGGTTAAAAATATACTGTGAAGTAATTCACGAATCATGAATATATATATAATAATATATATATATATATATATATATATATATATATATATATATATATATATATATATATATATATATATATATATATATATATATATATAAGTGTGAAATAAAAAATAATCAAAACTATAGTCCAATAGACATTAGGTATAGTACACCTCTTGTGAAAAAGAAGAAACTTTTATTTTACACTGCAAATAATCCAAATATGAAAGCTAAAAATGATGATGATTATACTACATTGAATTCAAGATTGAAGAGTGAATAAGATGATGATGATGATTATGATGATCAATTCTTTTCTCAACCAGCTATAGAGGACTCATCATTTTTGGTAGTGGATCAACACATAGCAAACACTTCGAGTGAATTACCGAACCTAACCTCTCCCTATTCACCACAAGTTTTCAAAACCAATTCTCTCCCCATTCATCGATTGGATCACCGAGTCTTCCCTCACATCATTCACCAACAATAGCTCATCAGTAACCATAACATTAAGAGAGTATAAAAAAAATTTAAATATTAGTGAGCACGCGCGAGTTCACCTTTTAGACAAGACGTATGGTCCATATAAAAATAAGAATGGTGAATTAATGTTGGGAAATAGTCACATTAATGTATCCAACAATAAAATTGAATTTATAATGGTTAAAACTGGCATCTCACTAGTGGACTGTATTTTAAATATTCCACAATTTACCACAAAATTATAATTCAAATGAGTTAGAAATATATCGAGAAATTTGTATTAAAAACTAATTTATATCGAAGAAACTTTCAATCAAAAGTTCGTTGCAGACATGAGTTCCAGGATAACCCTAAGCAGTTTTAAGCGTTCGTTAGTTCAAAGCGAAAATCTCAACAATTTCCATCTGGTCTTCATTATACCCATGCAAAGGGTATTATAATTTTGCCATGATATTTGATCAGCATCACCAGCCGAGTCGATCTAGCCATGTCCGTCTGTCTGTCCGTCTGTCTGTCCGTCCTTCTGTCCGTCTGTCTGTCCGTCTGTCTGTCCGTCCTTCTGTCCGTCTGTCTGTCGGTTTCTACTTAAACTAGTTTCTCAGTTTTTGAGCTATCGGGCTGAAATTTTCAGCTTAATCTTATTTTTTTTCACGCAGTATATATGTCGGAACAGCCGAAATCGGACCACTATATCGTATAGCTGCCATAGGAGTGATAACAAAATTAATGAAAAAACAAATTTCTATGAATTTTGAAATATAGTCGTTTTTTATAGTTTTAGAATTACGGTCTTAATTTCATTAAGATCGGACAACTATATCATATTGCTGCCATAGAAGGGTTCGGACGAATTATAATTAAATGTAAATTTCTTCATGTAAAATGTAAAATTCTACATGTAATATGTAAAATGCTTACAGACCTTGATATTTTTATACCCTTGCAGAAGGTATTATAATTTTGCCATGATATTTGCAACGCTGTGAAGGAGGAATCTCCAACCCATAAAGTATATATATTGTTGATCAGGATCACCAGCCGAGTCGATCTAGACATGTCCGTCTGTCTGTCCGTCTGTCTGTCCGTCTGTCGGTTGCTACGCGAACTAGTCTCTCCGTTTTTAAGCTATCGGGCTGAAACTTTCAGCATAGTCTTATTTCTTTAGCACGCAGTATATGTGTCGGAACGGCCGAAATCGGACCACTATATCCTATAGCTGCCATAGGAATGATGGCGAAATTAATGTAAGAAAATTTTAACTTCTCTGTTTTTCAACGAATTTCTATAAACTTCGAGATATAGTCGTTTTTTATAGTTCTAGAATTACGGTTTTAATTTCATTAAGATCGGACAACTATATTATATAGCTGCCATAGAAGGGAAAATGTAAAATTCTACATGTGAAATGCAATCGTTTTCTCTTTCAAAGTGAACGGTCGTGTTTATACCCGGTACCCATAGGGTACAAGGGTATTATAAGTTAGTGCAAACCGAGAATGTATGTAACAGGCAGAAGGAGAAATCTCCGACCCTATAAAGTATATATATTCTTGATCAGCGTCACTAGCCGAGTCGATCTAGCCATGTCCGTCTGTCCGTCTGTCCGTCTGTCTGTCCGTGTGAAACAACAGATCTCAGAGACTATAAGAGCTAGAGTTACCAAATTTGGTGACAACATTGGAATCTGTTGCACGCAGATCAAGTTTCTTTTAAAATTTGGCCACGCCCACTTCCGCACCCGAAAAACAAAAAAAACGGTATATAACCATATGCATGATTTTCGGCGTAAAGTAAATAGATATGCTTAATAAGTAGGCAATCGTGGACGTGTTCTGAAAATTTAAGTAAAATCGGATGATAAACATAGAAGTTATTAAGCAATAAAGTTTCTGAGAGAGAGAGAGCGCGCACGTGCGTGTTGCTCAACATGTTCCTAGCAACATTTGTCTTTGTTTGGTGTTGCTCAGCATGTTCCTATTAACATTTGCCGCTTTTGAGAGTTGCCCAACATGTTCCTAGCAACATTTGTCTCTTTTGAGTGTTGCTCAACATGTTTCTAGCAATATTTGTCTCTATTTGTCAACATTTCCTTTTTTCCATGTTCATGTGCTGTTTAATTTCACCCACAATGCTTTGGGTACCGGGTATCTTACAGTCGGTCACACTCGACTGTAGCTTTTCCACTTGTTTTGTTTTGCGCCTCGTATTTGTGTAAAATCTTTGCTATAAACCACCGGGGTTTATTTAAAACTGCTATCCTGTGTCAATAATAATTCACCGTTTCACTTCGCGTGTGCATGCAGCTGTTTTTGTGTATTAATAACTATATTAATTGCAAATTTTAGTTTTGTGCAGCGATCGTTATCTGCATTTTTTGCATTCCTCTTTGTGCTTTATTCGTTACGCCAAAATTACAGCTCGACGGCTTAAGCTCCCTAACTCTCGCTCTCTTGCTCCCTCTTAGTGCACGTAACTACTCTTATTTTCTCTTAACTTCTGACTGGTACAGTGGTAAGTCGCTATAATGTCTTCTAATGTTGTCTGTGTAATAAAAACCTGCAAGAAAGTAATTTCTGCAGAGCACCCTACTATTGGCTGCTGGCTGTGTGACAATGTCGTGCACGCCAAGTGCATTGAATGCACAGGCCGGCTGTCTGATAATTTTGCCAAAATATTGGATTGCGCTACTGCTGTGAGGCTTGTCGCGATGTTGAAAGGAAATGATGTCATTTATGCGGCAAACCAAAATGGTTTTAAGGAGCTTCTTGTTAGTTTTCGTAAAACTAATGAGGTGCTCCTGGCGCTGGACTCCCAGTTTAATGGCCTTAAGCTATTAAATAAGTCCCCTAAGCGCAAAAAAACCACGGTTGGCACACCGCATTTGGGCGGATCCCAACAACTCGCTACGAGTTCTCAACAGCTGACTCCTCGGCACAGCCCCCGACTCCAATATATCTAACTCCAATGATATTAAGATCGGGGGCGAGAAAAGATTCGGCCTCCGAATGTGCCGCGGGAGGGGCAGCGCCTCCAATTATATCCGTCGTGTCCGCTGAGGGGTCACAACCAATGACCTCACAAAACCCCACCCAGAAAACTCCCCAGGGTATCAGGCCTGTAACACCGGCCGATATTGGTACTACAAATGTAGTACAGAAAGCCCTAATAGCTATTCCACCTACGAAACAGATATTTGTTTCGCGGCTTTCCCCTTATCAAACATCTGAGGATGTTAGTACCTATAGTACCTCGCACTAAAGCCGATGAATCCAAAATTAAGGTGGAAAAATTAAAATTTTCTTATGCTAGGGATATTTCATCTTTCAAAATAAATGTCCCTGAAGAACTTTTTAACATAATATGCTCTGCTGCCTTCTGGCCTAAGTATGTTGTTGTTAAGGAGTACAAAGCTAAGAAAAAGAAAAAACGGCCTGTAGGGGTTAGTTTACCCAGGCCGGACAAAACCGCTGTGCCATCTACGTCGTCCGCTTCAAAAAACTAACCAATTCTCTTCTTCTTTCCTATCAGAATGCAAGAGGCTTACGTAGTAAGCTTCCCAAATTGTATTCTGATAGTCTTTCATTTGCATTCCAGGTGATTTTGCTCACAGAAACCTGGTTAAAGCCGGAGATTCTAAGCTCCGAAGTTTTTCCAGCTGTGTACACAACGTACAGGCTAGATCGGCCTTCCAGGCGAGGGGGCGGTGTCCTCATTGCGGTTGACTCCAACCTCACGTCTGAACTATTAACTTTCAAGGAATGCAGCGATGTTGAATTCCTCTGTGTGAAACTATCATTTAATGGTTGTTTTACTTTTATTACATGTTCCTACATTCCTCCCTTGTCGGAACTTCCTACTTATTGGAACCACCTTTCCGCTATTCAGGCGGTCTCCAATAGACTTTCGGATAGGGACCACTTAGTAGTTCTAGGGGATTTTAACATTCCTGGGGCTATTTGGTCCACAAATGAATCCTCAAATACCCTTTTGACTACAGCACGACTTTATTGATGGCTTGTTTGACATTTCGCTGTCTCAAGTCAACCATGTACGAAATTCCTTAGATCGCTTGCTAGACCTCTGCTTTGTCTATGATCCGGCAAGAGTCAGTTTGGTTAGGGTCCCGCCCTTGACGCTACCCGAAGATCCATACCATCCTACTTTCGATGTGACTATCGATATTGGGACTGCTATGGAGAATAAATCTGATCGGCCAGATAAGAAAATTCACTGTTTTCGCAAGGCGGATTTTCGACGGCTGAATAATTTTATATCTGAATTTGATTGGTTCGATCTCTACATGTGCACTGACATGGTGGGTGCCATGGATATTTTTTACAATGCCATGAAATCCTTTTTTACCGAATGTGTTCCGTTATACTATTCGTCAATCTCCAATAAGCCTCCCTGGTTTAGTAATGAGTTGACTCGCCTTAAAAATGTCAAGTCCAATCTCTATTCTAAATTTAAACGCAACGGTTCTCAAGCTGTTCATTCTCGCTATTTAGCGGCTCGGTCAAAGTTTGCTTAACGCACAGTGTTATAAAAATTATTTGACTCGTAGTGGGGCTCAGTTCGCGCAGGACCCAAAACAGTTTTATAATTTTGTCAACACTAAACGTAAGCCAATTACAAACACTTCCTCGCTTTCATTTTAAAATACGACAGCAAACAATGATCAGGCAATCGCCGATCTTTTTGCTCAGTTGTTTCAAACTACTTATTCTCCGTCATGCGATTCAAACCAAACCTATTCTTGAAGCATGCCCAAATAAAACCTAATCTTCAGTCCTAGCTTAAACGAAAGCTCCCTTCTTTTGGATCTTCAACGTGTCAAGCCGGTTTATTCGCCAGGTCCCGACGGAATACCAGGCTGTGTGCTTAGGTATTGTGCCGAGTCCCTGTGCAGTCCCCTTCTAAAATTGTTCACCTTATCCTTAGAAACTTCCCAATTTTCCCTTATTTGGAAGGAATCATTCGTGATTCCTCTCCATTAAAAAGCTAGCAAAATGGATGCTCACCACTATAGAGGAATCTCTAAGTTATCAGCCATCCCAAAACTTTTCGAAAACGTAATTACTCCCCATTTGCAGCACCTGTGTAGGTCAGTAATTTCTCTATGCCAACGTGGATTTATTAAACGAAGATCAACGACTACTAACCTTCTGGAGCTCACTTCTTTCATTATAAGGGGCTTCCCACAAAATTTGCAGACAGATGTGATCTATACTGATTTCAGTAAAGCATTTGACTCCGTTAATCACTCCCTTCTTGTTAGGAAACTCGACTTAATGGGTTTTGCTGTCGATCTTCTTAGGTGGATCTCAAGTTATCTGAATGGTAGGACGCAAAAGGTTCTATTTAAAAACAACTTGTCGAATGTTCTCCGGGTGACCTCTGGTGTCCCTCAAGGAAGCCACTTGGGTCCCTTACTTTTTACTTTATTTATTAACGACCTGCCCAAAGTCTTGACTAACTCCAGAGTACTCATGTACGCTGACGACGTTCAGCTTTGTGTGCAATACAAGGACCGCGCTTGCCAGTCGGATTTACAAACAGATCTTAATAACTTTCAAACATGGTGCAATGTAAACTTATTAAACCTGAATGGCTCAAAATGCAAGCTGATGACATTCTCACGTGTCTCTCCCATGCTTGCGACTTATACGCTGAACTGCTGCTCTTTGGAAAGGATCACGCTAGTTGACGATTTGGGTATCCGCCTAGATCCTAAACTGGAGTTTATCATATTTCGTGCATTGTGAATAAAGCCAGGGGTGTGCTTGGATTTATTAAACGGTGGTCGAAGGAATTCGATGACCCCTACGTCACGAAGAATTTATACACTTTGTTAGTTCGTCCTATTTTAGAATATGGATCTTGCGTTTGGAGTCCCCAGTGGGACGTTCACAGCAAACGCATTGAGTCTGTTCAAAAGAACTTTTTACTTTTCGCTCTTCGTGGCTTAAACTGGGATGCAAACCTTAGGTTGCCCTCTTATTCTAGTAGACTTCTCCTGATTAACCTACCTTCCTTAGCAAACCGTAGAACGATGTTAGGCATTGTCTTTATGTATAATCTGATCCGTGGTGACGTGGAAAGCAGCGATCCTATGGGTCAGTTGAATTTCCACGTACCATGTAGAACGACAAGATCCTACCTGCCTTTGGTTTTGCACCACTGCAGAACATCGTATGAAATGCATGAACCCTTTAGAGTATTATGTGCAAATTATAATGATTTGTATAAAATTACCTCATCTGTAGATAGCCTTCCTAAACTAAAAACATTAATCTTAACCCACCTAGTACACATGCAAGAAACCAATCGAGCTGCCTGATTGTAGTTTATATTTCCTCGCATTCTTTTATCTATACTTTTCTTTCGCGCCTATTTAACACCTAACCCTAACAAACCCGGGCTTGGTTTTAAATGGCCACTTGAGTGTACTGACCGTAGTGCATCTTCAACGCCCAAATAAATAAAAAAAATAAAACTTACAAAATTTACATAATTTGACATTTTTTTTTTAACATTACCAAAATGGACCGATTTATAATGATCCAATTTCAGACTGCAATTGTATACAAACTTCGGTTTACCGAAGTTAGCTTTCTTTTCGTTTCAACTGTAACCAAAATGAATCGATTTTCAATGATCCAATTGCAGACGGCAATTGTATACAAACTTCGGTTTACCGAAGTCAGCTTTCTTTCTTGTTTCTATTAATACTTAAAAATATATTGTAATATTGAGCAAAACAAAAGTTTATCGATTGGAGTGTGGCCTGAAAACCATACAAACACCCAGGCAGAAAACAATGTAAAAAAAAAAAATAATAAAAAAAATAAAGTGAGGTAAATGAATAATTGATAACAGAATTAGTAAATCTGTTGAAAATTTAAAATGTAAATGTATCACCCGCAAAAATGGGTCAATTAGATGTAAAAGCAGTAGATTCCACTGCCAATGTAACTTATAAAGTAGCAGTACAAAATCAAGATTTAACAATGATAACATTATTGGTAATAACAGTAATAATAATGATCCTAAATCTCTTGTTCAAAGTTTATAATGATTGATAATGAAAGAACTTTCGTATAGGGCAGATATAAAAGAGATATGGAAAGGCAACAAATAAAAATCAACCTTCAAGAAATTAAGAAAAGCTTTGATGCATCCAATAAAATAGAAATATTCTCCCAGAAACTTTAAATAAACACGCAAAAATATTAGTAGACTGCCTTAATGAAGCAAGAATACTAATACATAACAACAGAGAAATGCTAAATCAATCACACTGGTCATTAGTATCTAAATTATTGGTAAAGGTTAGTACGCAGATGCTCGAACAGTTCGCAACCCCAAACAGATTTAATCTTTTTCCAGTGTGACCGCTTTTTAAAACACTCTTCGGTATTTTTGGGAGGTAAATGATGCGGTCATACCAATCTTAAATCAGCTGTGTTTGTTGACAAAATAATTTATTTGAAATATAAAGTTGGTCAACATGTTTAACGATGAAGCTACGATACTTGTCTCTTCCTTGGTAAAGTCCATTGTTCTGCTTTTTCGAATCTTGGTTAATTTAGCGTTTTCCATATTTTTGAACCAAACAAATTAAGAAATTAACAAAACAAATTAACGCAACAAATTAACAACTGTTTTTCGGTATATAAATGTAAATACAATGCGTGCGAAATGCCGTTAACTCGTGGAAACTTCAATTAAAGCGCGGCAAAGAGAGATAGAGTGAGATGCCAATAGTTGAGAGCAGGGCGTTTTAATAAATTATTTATTCTGTTCGTAACCCCGCTCTGGAAATACCAAAAGTCTTCCCTCGCGCCACCTGGTATTTTTCTGGTATTTTGTTCGTTCATCTGCGTACCGGCCTTTAAAACAGGGCTTTCGGAAAGTGTTTCCCGACCATTGACCTCTCGCTCTCTCTCACTGCTTAAAAACGCTGTTCGAGCATCTGCGTACTAAGCTTAAAATTCAGGTCAAGTTTATTATCAGTCCAAAGGAAGTATAATCCAGATATATCAATACCGACAATCATGAAAACCCCTTCGACAGTGGGAACTAATGAAGAACCAAATACAATAGATCAGGAAGACATTCTTTATCAGAATCCGACACGAACTCCAGCATTATCGAACAAAAACCAGCAATCAGGACGCAAACTAGTATTGAGTTTATAAACACAGCATCGAGGATTATACAAGATTTCAGTGGTAATGCTGAAAAAAAATTATAAAAACAATACAGGGCGCGCATGAAAACTTAGCTGTCTTCAATAAAAACAAATCTAGAACTTATTCAAATAATGATAAAATCCTCTCAAACCTTTGGTGAGTGGTTTAATCATTTAATTAAAATAACATTAATTAAATTAAGTTTCATTCTTAACTAAAGGTTACCGCATGTCACTTAAAATGCACTTTCTAAGCAGTCATTTGGACTTCTTTCCGAAGAACTTGGGGACAGAAAATGATGAACAGGGAGAACGATTTCATCAGGATATATCATCATTTGAAAAGCATTACGAAGGTTTCTGGGATGAAGGAATGCTAAGCGACTATTGCTGGATGAAAATACGGGAAGTTTCCACACATCATAGGAGATAAAGTTCGAATAATAAAGTATTCTTCCGAGCTTAAAAACTCTGAAAGGGAAAAAACTACATGGTGGATTAAATGTTTTTATTTATATTTTTTTGATAACATCTAAGCATTCCGAGGATCCTGCAAGGGGATAGGATGTTCGCTGCAAACTATCCTTCCTTCAAAAAAACTGCTAAGCATTCCGAGGATCCTGCAAGGCGATAGGATGTTCGCTGAAAACTATCCTTCCTTAAAAAAAACTGCTAAGCTTTTTTTAATACTTAAAATGTTTTTCAATTCACTATATCTCAAAAAACCAAATCACAAAGCAGGCTTCTACCCTTGGAAAACAATATTGTAGCACAAAAGCAATATGATATTTTCATTGAATTCGCCATAACTTGTAGAATTTGTATTGGATTTGCACATGTTTAACCTTAACTCTTTAAGGACATAGGTATCCTTAAATCCGTTTACTCAAACTAATTTACAAAATTTTTTTTTATATTTTTAAAAAGTAAATGAAAACTAGTTTTCATTTACTTTTTAAAAATATAAAAAAAATTTGAAACTAGTTTTCATTTACTTTTTAAAAATATAAAAAAAATTTTGTAAATTAGTTTGAGTAAACGGATTTAAGGATACGTATGTCCTTAAATTTTTTTATATATTATATAAAAATATAAAAAAAAATTTGTAAATTAGTTATATATATATATAATATATATATATATGTAAGGTGGTAACTCGATATGAGCTGTATATTCAGGAGTCAGCACCGATAGTCCAGAACAAAAAGTAGAAGCCGTATCTAACAAGTTGCAGAAGCGAGAGCGTTTATCAATCAGCAGAAAAAGTCGTACCCAAAGTTGTAAAGTCGAGCAAAATCAGTTGTTAATCATCTTATATATGCTATTCTATTCAACAATATCAATATCTTTGTAAACCTAAAACTATAAACTATTCAAATAAAATATAGATAATATTAAATTATCTTACATGGGGGCTCAACCGACGCAGCAGTTCCAAAAGTCGAACATACAAAAAGTGTAGTTGTGTGGGTGAGCGTCGATCGAATACAGACGAGAAAAGACAAAAAGAAAAAGAGCAAGTTGCAGTATAATTATAAAAGCCGTAAAAATGATGGTGCGGTCCGCGAAAAAGAACAAGAATAATAACCAAAATAACCAAAATAAAAAGCGAAGTGGCTAGCAGAATGGATCAGGCACTCCACAAAAAGCTGAGATCAAAGAGGTGGATTTGAATACGAAATTTTTCTTGCCGTCAAGCGAGATGGAAGATCAACTCCAAAAGGAAGAAAGAAACGAGGAAGAGGACCACGAAAACATTAGAAGCGACGCAGCTGAAGAATCTGAATTTCATCACACTCTGAAATTTGCAGCTGGCCACGAAGAAGTGCATAGCAACAACGAATTGAGCGAGGTGCTCAAACTACTTGCAACGAAAATTGGACAAAGCGAATCCGTCAGGAATGTTGTTCCAATTGAGAGTTTCTCTTAGGTGGTGCCAGAGTTTGATGGAGCTTCTATCTCAATTAGACAGTGGCTGAAATGTTTTGAAGAGAACGCCGATGCCTACGAGCTGACCACCAAGCAGAAATATGTCAACGCTCGTATGAAAATGAAGGGAACAGCCAAGTTATTTCTGGAGTCCACCACCGTATCAACGTATGAATCCTTAACTGCTGTGTTATTGGAGGAATTCGACAAAACGCTTAGCAGTTCTGAGGTGCATAAACAGCTGGGAGATCGTAAGAAAAATGAGAACGAGAATTCACGAATACGTATTCCATATGCGTAAGATAGCAGCTCAGGGTGCAGTTGAAGATGAATCGCTTATCCGTTATATAGCGGATGGGTTAAAGCTAAATAACGATCTTAAATATTCCCTTTACAGTGCGCCAACTTTCAAAGAGCTTTGAAGCAGATACGAGACTATCGAAATGATGACAAAATCAACAATGCGTCGAAAGCAAGCAGTGCAGCAGACTGATTTCAGCAAAGCAGTAAAACGAGGAAGGCGATTCGATCAGCAGCAAAGAGGAAGACCAAATGTTTTAAGTGCAGCGGCAGTGGGCACACATCACGAAATTGTCCGGGAGAAAATCCAAGCATCGGTTTGAACACCGAATCAAGGGAAAAGATTATTTTAATCAACAACAAAAGCGTGTCCTGTCTTGTCGACACCGGAGCCGACTTGTCCCTTATGCGTATGAGGACATATAAGGAGAAGTTTGCTGAAAGTACACTGCAAAAAAGTTTTGCAAAATTGTACGGACTCGGAAACGTCGCGACGTCTGTGCTAGGTGCGTTAGATGCGAAAGTGGAGGTGGATGGAATGTCTACGCAATATAAGTTTCTCATAGTTCCCGATGCCAAAGTCAATGTCAACATAATTATTGGTTTTGACTTCCTGAAGAAGTTTGCAGTTGTTCTGGAGAACGGAAAATATGCTTTTACAGGAGGAGACAACGTCGTTGAAACCGAGATAAATCATAAGGTCTACAATGTGGTAAATAAGGAAGCAGAGCTAGATGTCCCACACAAATACAAAGCAGTTGTCAAGCAGTTAATTGATAACTACAAGCCGTTAATGGAGTTAAGCTGTCCTGTTAAGATGAAAATAATACCAAATTGTAACAATATAGCATTCAGGGAGCAGCCAAGCCGATCATCAGCAGCGGAACGAGAAATAATTCGCAAACAGGTAGATGAGTGGTTACAGCAGGGCATTGTTCGTGAATCCAGCTCTGATGTCGCAAGTAAAGTTGTTCTAGCTAAAAAGAAGGATAAAACATATAGGCTATGTATAGACTACCGTGTTTTGAATACAATGGTACTGAAAGATCGGTTCCCAGTTCCACTCATTGACGAAGTACTCGATAAGATGCAAGGTGCGAAATATTTTTCTGTCTTTGATCTCAAGAATGGATTTTTCCACGTCGAAATCGAGGAACCCAGCCGCAAATATACAGCGTTCGTGACAAAGGAGGGACTTTTCGAATTTAACAGAGCACCATATTGTAATTCGCCGGCAGTATTCGTAAGGTATGTCACATATATTTTCCAACAGCTGATCAATGAAGGTGTTATGGAGTTGTACATAGACGACATTGTTGTTTTTGGGCGAACAGCCGAAGAATGTTTAAGCAACATGCAGCGGGTCCTTGGGTATCCAGTTCGACTTGGTAACAGACTGTTCAGCTTTTAAACAAACGATTTCCAAAAAAGATGTGCCTCGAGAAGTTTCGCCATGGTTAATGTATTTACAGGATTTTACATTTAATGCAGAGCACCGCGCAGGAACCAGAATGCAACATGTCGACAGCCTGAGTCGTTTTCCGGTGATGATTGTAACAACAGAGGTGCACACACAAATCAAAAGAGCACAGCAGAATGACGAGCACCTAACGGCTGTTAGGAAAATCTTAAAGCAGAAGCCGTATGCAGATTATGTGGTCAAAAACAACATCATATTTAAGCAAGTAGGTGGGCAAGATCTGTTGGCAGTACCAAAATGCATGGAGAAGGAGATAATAATAAATTTACATAACTTTGGTCACATGGGAACGCAGAAAACCATACATGCAGTCCAGCAAAGACTTCCACATACCACACTTGGAGAAGAAAGTAAAGCAGGTAATTTCCAACTGTATTGAATGCATCACACATAATCAAAAACTTGGAAAGCAAGAGGATTATCTACACGCTATAGATAAAGGCGACACACCCCTTTCAACGTTGCATATTGATAATTTAGGATCACTGGACATGACGTCGAAAAGTTACAAGTATATCTTCGCTGTAGTAGATGGCTTTTCTAAATATACTTGGATATGTCCTACCAAGTCCACAAATGCAGAAGAAGTTATTAGACACTTAGAATCTTGGATTTCAATATTCGGCAGTCCACAGAGAATCATCAGCGATAAGGGAGCTGCGTTTACATCACATGCTTTTAAAGAATTCTGCAGTAACAACAAAATTGATCATATTGAGACTACAGAGAAAGGGTCAACAGAGTTATTATTTCAGTACTCTCAAAGATGTCAGCAGCGGAACCAGCTAAGTGAGCTCTTGAAGATCCTACAAGATGAGATGCTGTTAAACCTACAAAACGAACGCAGTCGAATTTGGCAGGAAACTAGAATACAAATCGAGAAAGCTCAAGACAATTACAAGAAAAACTACGACAAGAAAAGGAAGGGACATAATGGTTACCAGATGGGCGATCTAGTAGCCATCAAAGTGACGCAGTTCATAACCGGAAGGAAGTTGGCCAATAAGTACATCGGCCCATATAAAGCTGTTCAAGGAAAACGAAACAGCAGATACGACGCCCACTACAAACTTCAACTAGCGCTGAATTTATGAAGCTGTGGCGCTATGCCTATTACGAAGAAGACGACGACGACCTCAGCGCAGAGGAGGATAATGCATCTGGGACAGATGTATTGCAGGATGGCCGAGTGTAAGGTGGTAATGTGGGTATAAGTTGGCAGCCCATACCACTATCGATATGAGCTGTATATGTAGGAGTCAGCACCGATAGTCCAGAACAAAAAGTAGAAGCCGTATCTAACAAGTTGCAGAAGCGAGAGCGTTTATCAATCAGCAGAAAAAGTCGTACCCAAAGTTGTAAAGTCGCGCAAAATCAGTTGTTAATCGTCTTATATATTCTATTTTATTCAACAATATAAATATCTTTGTAAACCTAAAACTATAAACTATTCAAATAAAATACAGACAATATTAAATTATCTTACATATATATACAAATCAATGCAGATGCGCTCTGCAGGCGCAGGCGCGCCTATCTCTAAATATAGCGGCCACTTGGGTACTTGACAAATATTGTAAATGTAATCTGAAACCCCCTGCGAGGGACCTCAGAAGATAACACGAGCAGATGTGCGATCTGCGTGGGTCTAGAAGATAAAACTAGACATAAGATTTTCATGTTAGCTACCTAAGCTAGGACTTATTAAAAATAAACTCAGTTTGAAATATCAACTCAACAAATGTAGACGTTTGCTTTATTTGCAGCCTCTCTTACATTTTGATCCGGCTCGAAGGAGATAGGTGCGCCTGCGCCTGCAGAGCGCATCTGCATTGAATTATATATATATATATATATATATATATATACGTGTTCATGTGTGAAAAAATATTGCCAAAAATATTGCATGATTTTTTTTACTTTCAGCGCTTGTATCTTCATTAGTAAAGCTCTGACCACAAAGAGCCGTATGTTTTCGGAAAAGTGTATCTATTGCCTATTGGATAGTACTGATTTCAAATTTGTTGGATTTCAAAATTTTAAAAGTAATATACAAAATCTGGTTTTTTGCGAATATCTTCAAAAAGGTTGTTTAAAAATTTTTTTAGAGATTTCAGCGTATTCAGCGGCTCAAAATTAGTCAATGTTTATATTTTTTTGCTGTAAACTAGTGTTATAGAATTGCTACAAATATATTCCTAAAAACTAACATTTCATTTTATTTTATTACAATTTGATGTTATTTACTCGAACATTTAAGTTTCTTAAGTTTTATTTTATATAGCTTTTAGTATTGCTTATTTTATACAGTTTAAATTTATTTATTTTTTTTTTATTACTCATTTTGGGAGTTCCTTTCCTGAAGGTGTTTCTTTAATTTTAATTTAAAACTTGTAGTATTATTTATGTTTTTTTAAGTCGTTTGGCAAAACATTCCAGATGCGTATTTAGTAAATAAAAAATTGTCTTTGTGAGTTCAGAGTTAGGTCGTGTTGAAGCAGAAAATCGTAGTTTTTCATATAAGTATGGTGGTTCTCCTGTAGACACAATTTTATGCAAGTAAGTCAATGTTTTATAAATCATCAAGTCCCCAAAGTGTAACTCAAATAGCTGGTATGTAAGGTCAGAAATGTGGTCAGAGCATCGAAGTCCAAAAACATACCGAGCTATATTATTATATATTACTCTAAGCTTCTGTTTACTCACTACATCACAGTTCGAAAAGAGTTCTACCCCATACATAAGTGTCGGTACTAGACAGGTTTTGGCTATTAAAAGTCGAATTTTTATTGGCAAAAAGAATTGTGTCAAAGATAATTATCGCAATAAACTATATGTTTTTACAGTGGCTTGAGTAATTGTATTTTTCCAGTTAAGTTGACTATTGTAAACAAATCCTAAATTTCTTACTTTTTCGGTATAATCTATGGGTACGCCATCAATATTTAAGAGGCCAAGTTCATGTGTGCTAAAATATTTTTTATAAATTACAATGCATTTTGACTTTTTATACCCGGTACCCATAGGGTACAAGGGTATTATAAGTTAGTGCCAATCGAGAATGTATTGTAGTAGGACTGACCAGGACGGCAGTACTACACAATGTCAGCTGCACACACATACATCACATACACGATACACATACATTAATATAAGAACTCTGTAACTTAATATAAGAACTCTGTAACTTAACATAAGAACTCTGTAAACTTAACATAACATAACATAAGAGAGAGAATAGAGGCAGTCTGTATTGAGCGATCGTACGAGCAAGACTTGATTAAAGCAAAATATATATATACACATTGATATTTCGACAAATCAGAAGTGGTAGAAGTTAACGCCATGGACATCACTGATTTAAGAAGTTTGTCCGTCGTCCAGCTAAAAAGATGGTTATCTTCACTGGGATTGTCTCCCGTGGGCACCAAAATCGAACTAATGGCACGCTTGGAGCAGGTCCCGGCCGAACAACGACGCAACGCCCCAGAAAGCGGCAATCTGGACGACGACCACGCGGTTCCAGCACCTGGAATCGGAGAAGGAGGTCATGCCGACTTGATCGAGATCGATCAGCTACAGCCATCAGAAGCCGGTAATTTTCCAAGCAACCGTGAACTTCTGGAAACTATTGCGCAGTTGCAAGCCGAGTTAATGGCGCAGCGGAATCGGATTCCACGAAACGACACAACTGAACATGTCGCGGAACAAGGTGGCAACGCTGGAGATGCATTGGAGCGAGGTGGCAACGTTGGAGATGCATTGGAGCGTGATGGCAACGTCGGGGATTTAGCTGACGACAACTTACGCACACCAACACAAACAACAACAAACGCTGTGAACGAGGACAGGCGTTTTACGGCCAGAAGCGGATCAGCAGCGTCTCTTTCATTCGCAAAGGAAGCTGCAATTGACTTCAACGGTCAAATTTGCGCACGCAGTTGGGTCAACCAGCTTAAAAACATTGGACGCATTTACGAGCTCGACGCTGAGTGCTTGCGCATGATCTTCGTCAACAAGATGAAAGGCAACGCTCAACGCTGGTTGCATGCTAGTCCAACTCGCATGTTGGAACCCTTCGACAAGCTTTGTGAGCAGCTAGTCATGGATTTTGGCGAGCTTGCCTCAAGTCGGAGATGAGACGACAGTTTGGGCAGCGAACTTGGCAGCATGGAGAGAGATTCGCCATGTACTTGGAGGAGAAGTTAATGCTTGCTCATAGCATCAACTTGGACAACGAAGAGCTTATGGAGCAAATCATCGAGGGAATACCGTCAGCAAACTTGCGAGACCAGGCTCGAATTCAACGCTTCAGAGGTCCAGAGGAGATGCGGCAGGCTTTCGCTAACATTTGCCTCCCCAAAGCAGGAGTGGACGGAGAAGGCAAGAAACGCACTGTTCTGACAGGAACAGGTGATCTTCGCTGTCGGAATTGCAACTCGAAGGGGCACTTCGCAAAGGACTGTCGCAAGCCGAAACGGGAACCAGGGTCCTGTTTTGCTTGCGGCGAGATGGGCCAT
The DNA here is from genome assembly GCA_014170255.2 of Drosophila triauraria. Lineage (NCBI taxonomy): Eukaryota > Metazoa > Arthropoda > Insecta > Diptera > Drosophilidae > Drosophila > Drosophila triauraria. Next base: position 1,325,693 of record CM024337.1, on the reverse strand, counting down.
TTCGTGGGCCAGTGCCAACAAAGGAAGAGCGCGAACACTAACAACAATTATGTAAGATATATTCAATTTTTTTTCGTACGCAATCTAGAATTTCCCATCTCCGCAGAATGCCTCATAGACTCTGGAAGCGCAGTTTCGTTGATTAAAAAATCGTTAGTTCCGAACAGCATTTCGTTGGACATTTTGGAGTCCCATTATTATGGTTTAAATAAAAGCCCACTTATTACTTACGGAAAAACACCATGTTATACTTTCAAAGATACAAATAAAATTAATTTTGAGTTTATTGTCGTAGCAGAAGAGTCCATGAACAAACAAAAACAATGGCAAAAGATTTAGAAACAATTAAGTCAGAACATGAAACTTTTGTGGAGCTGTTAGATAATGAGTTATTTATGAACACACTGTTAAGTGGAGAAACTGTTACGAATAAACTGTTAGGAAATAAAACTGTTATGGAACAACTGTTAGGTAGTGAGGTATTTACAAACGAGCTGTTAAGCAAGCAAAATGTTATGAATCAACTGTTAGGGAATGAAACTGTTATGAATCAACTGTTAAGGAGCGAGTTATTTATGAACAAACTGTTAAGTAGAGAAACTGTTACGAATCAACTGTTAGGAAATAAAACTGTTACGGAACAACTTTTAGGTAGTGAGGTATTTACAAACGAGCTGTTAAGCAAGCAAAATGTTATGAATCAACTGTTAGGGAATGAAACTGTTATGAATCAACTGTTAAGGAGCGAGTTATTTATGAACAAACTGTTGAGTAAAGAAACTGTAATGGATCAACTATTATGCAACAAAGCAACTAGGAAAAGACTATTAGGAAATGAAACTTTAGATATCAACGAAGATACAGGATGCGGAACAGTTGAGATTCTTAAGGAGAGCTTTGACAAAGACATGTTTAACATAAACATTGTAAATAGTCAACAAATAGAGTACAACTGTGGGGAAGATGTAAGCTATGAAATCAAAGGTAGATTTAACAGGATTATAGAAACTGCATATATTCAAGCAGTTCGACCCGATGTTCCGTTAGTAAGATGCGAGATGAAGATATGTCTGGAAAAGTCGAAACCCTTTAGTTGTTCACCCAGACGACTGTCTTATGCAGAAAAAGATCAACTACAGAATATGTTAGATGAATACCTAAAGAATGGGATAATACAACCTAGTGATTCGGAGTATGCCTCTCCCATCGTTTTAGTCAAGAAGAAGACAGGAGACTTGCGACTGTGCATCGACTACCGAAAACTGAATAAAGTTTTAATAAAAGACAACTATCCCCTGCCATTAATAGACGATTTATTAGACAAACTGGTCAACAAAACTGTGTTTACCAAGCTCGATCTTAAAATGGCTATTTTCATGTTTTCATGGATAAGGATTCAGTGAAATACACCTCATTCGTCACCCCTCTAGGACAATTCGAATTCCTGCGAATGCCAATGGGCATTAGGAATGCCTCAGCTGTATTTCAACGTTTTGTGAACAAAATATTTGCCGATCTGATAAGAGAAAACAAAGTCATAGTTTATATGGACGACATAATGGTTGCAAGTTCAAATCCGGAAGAACATTTATATACTTTAAAGGAAGTGTTTAATAGGTTGGTAAAAACAAACTCGAATTACGAATGGACAAATGCGAATTCCTGCAATCCAGAGTTAAATATTTAGGATTTTGCATATCAAAGGAGGGAATTAGGGCAGATGAAAAGGCATAGATGCAATCAAGAATTTTCCCACCCCAATACAGTTCACACAGCTCAAAGTTTTTAGGGTTATGTTCCTACTTTAGGCGTTTTATTAAAGATTTTTCCATATTGGCTAAGGGTCTATACGATCTATTAAAAAGATAAGAGTTTTACATTCGGTGAAAACGAATTAAAATGTTTTCTTACCCTTAAACAGAAATTAATAGATTCACCTGTACTTGCTATATATAATTATAAAGACGAGATAGAACTTCATTGTGATGCAAGCTCATTAGGTTTTGGAGCAGTTTTGCTGCAAAAGAAAAATGATGGCCAATTGCATCCAATTTTTATTTTCCAAACGTACAACTGAAACAGAATCTCGATATCATAGCTTTGAACTAGAAACACTGGCAATTGTATACGCACTGCGCAGATTTCGCATCTACTTACAAGGCAAACGGTTTAAGATTTTGACTGATTGCAACTCACTAACCCTTACATTAAACAATCCAAGAATTGCTCGTTGGGCACTTGAGTTACAAAACTACGACTATGATCTCGTTCACAGGGCCGGTAACAAAATGCAACATGTAGACGCTTTAAGTAGATGTACCAATGTTCTCATAGTAATCACAAACAGTTTTGAAGACAATCTAATTATTTGTCAGTCAAAGGATTTAAGAATTAAACAAATAAAAGAACTGTTAGAAAAAGTGAACACAAACTGTTCGAGATGAGAAACGGTATTGTCTACAGAAAAACAAACGATGACAGACTGTTGTTTTACGTCCCAGAAGACATGGAAAGCCATGTGTTGCAAAAATATCACAATGATTTAGGACACATAGGCAGAGACAAAATGGTAGATGCTATTTCAAAAGTTATTGGTTTCCCAATGTTAAAGATAAGTCTAACACACATATTGAAAATTGTTTAAAATGTGTAGCGTTTTCCCAAAGGTTGGAAAAATAGAAGGGTTTTACATAGCATACCAAAGGGGACAAGCCATTTGAAATGCTACACATTGATCACTATGGTCCGGTTTCTGCAGGAGAGCAAATAAGCACATTTTTTGGTTGTCGACGGATTCACGAAATTCGTAAGACCTTACCCAACAAAAACTACCAACACTTAAGAAGTCATAAAGGCACTCAGTGATTATTTCAGAGCATATAGCAGACCAAAAGCATCGTTTCTGACAGAGGAAGTAGTTTCACATCCAACGAATTTGAAAATTATATGAAGAAGTCAAATATTAACCACATTAAAATCGCTACTGGCTCTCCACAAGCAAACGGGCAGGTAGAGCGGATAAACAGGAATTTAGGACCAATGCTTTCAAAGTTGTCAGATCCAGAAATGGGAATTCATTGGGATTCGGTAATCGAAAAGGTAGAGTTTTCACTGAACAATACTTTACATCGCAGCGTCAAACAAACTCCCAGCAAATTATTATATGGCATAGAACAAAGAGGAATAGTTATAGATGAGCTTAGAGAAAAATTGGAAGAGGATGAAACAGTTATAGAGAAAAGTTTAGAAACGGTTAGGATGGAAGCAAAAGCAAATCAATTAAAAGCTCAGAAATACAACGAAAAGCAGTATGACAAATCAAAAATTAAGCCAAAAATTACGCGCAAGGGGATTATGTAATGGTTAAAAACTTTGATTGCACGGCAGGAGTCTCCAGAAAATTAATTCCTAAAAGCAAAGGGCCGTACGTGATAGCTAAGGTATTACGAAATGACAGATTCTTATTGCAAGATGTTGAAGGATTTCAAGTTTCATGAAATCCATACAGGGGTGTTTGGAGTGCTCAGAACATTAGACACTGGGTATGTAAAACAAATAACAAATAAAAAGGGAAAAAAATATATGATTATGTATAGAATATTAAGATGTATAAAATTATATATGTACATTTAAAAAAAAAAAGCATTGATGTATAGAGTAGTACACAAGTTTTAATATTAAGCACACAGTTGATTTAAAAACAACTTGAAACTAACTAGGATCGGGGGATCCAATTCGCAGGATGGCCGAGTTGTAGTAGGACTGACCAGGACGGCAGTAATTCACAATGTCAGCTGCACACACATACATCACATACACGATACACATACATTAATATAAGAACTCTGTAACTTAATATAAGAACTCTGTAACTTAACATAAGAACTCTGTAAACTTAACATAACATAACATAAGAGAGAGAATAGAGGCAGTCTGTATTGAGCGATCGTACGAGCAAGACTTGATTAAAGCAAAATATATATATACACTTTGATATTTCTACAGTATGTAACAGGCAGAAGGAGGCATCTCCGACCCCATAAAGTGTATATATTCTTGATCAGCATCACCAGCCGAGTCGATTTAGCCATGTCCGTCTGTCCGTCCGTCCGTCCGTGTGAAACAACAGATCTCAGAGACTATAAGAGCTAGAGTTACCAAATTTGGTGACAGCATTGGAATCTGTTGCACGCAGATCAAGTTTGTTTAAAAATTTGGCCACGCCCACTTTCGCCCCCAAAAATCGTAAAAAAATTTTATATAAGCTATAGTCGTAATTTTTGACTTAAAGTAAATAGATAAAATAAATAAGTAGGCACTTGCGGATGTTTTTTGAAAATTTGAGTAAAATCGGGTGATAAACATGGAATTTATTAAACAAGAAAGTTTCTGTGAATGCTCTTCTTCTTCTTCAGAGCCACATAGGCAATAGTGAATAAAAGTGTTGCGTGCTTTCGGGCGCTGCGTACAGTCGCATAATTTGTCTTTTTTGAACGTTGCTCAACATGTTTTTTTAGTAACATTTATCTTCATTTGTCAACTATTTGTTTTTTCCATGTCCGTGAAGTGAAGTCAATTATTTTTTGCCCACTCGCTTACTTTTTTTAACTCCCTGTTGGATACTTGTATACATTCCACTAATTCACTCACGGGACGACTAATATACAGTTCGACATCTTCAGCATACATGTGGACATTACATTCAGACAGAGACTTGGGAAGGTCGTTTACATATAAAGAAAAAAGTAAAGGTCCAAGAACAGATCCTTGCGGCGCACCACGTTTAACAAAAATAAAAGACGAAACCTAAGTTTGACATGAAACAGCTTGGCACCTATTCTCCAGATACGAGGACAAAAGATTTATTGCCGTTCTGGAAAAATTAAGTAGTCTGTCAAGTTTTGTACATAAAATAGAATGGTCAACGGTGTCAAATGCCTTACTGTAGTCAAGTAGTGTCAGGAATGTTATTTCATTTCCATCCATATATTCTCGAATATCGTCTGCTATTTTAATATAATATTTCCGGAAGCCAGATTGATTATCGCTCAGAAGAGAGTTTTCAGTTAAAAAATGTCTTATTTGCACAGTCATTATGTTCTCAAAAACTTTGGAGAGATATGGTAAAATTGAGATTGGTCTATATGCGGGGGAATTTGGAATTTTTCAGGTAAGGTAGATGTTGTTACAGCTGTGTTAAAAGTTTATTATTCTTGGGAGAATGATTTTAATAAATTTAGGATTGTTTTCGTCAATGCCTATAGCCGTACTTTTAATCATATTTATGCACTGTAAAACATCACACGGACCAACACACACAAAGCTAAAGTTATTATCACAGTTGTTTTCAGGTACGGAAGATAGGTACGAGTTTTGTACAGGTTCAGGTACATTCAAGCGTGAGGTAGATATATTTAATTCATTTACATCGATTTCCTCGTTCTGTCTTTTATCTCTGTCCATATTTGCTTTGAGTCATTTGTCCTATTAAATTTAAAAGTGAAAAAGGCACGTTTCACAGACATAATCCTTGTAACAGTTTTTTTCCGTATTACAGTTTAAATAATCTTATTGAACCATTTGTCTTCAGCATTTGTAATTAGTTTGCGTCTAACTGGTATTGTTTTGTTATAAAGGTATGTCAAATTTGTCTGAAAATATTTTAGTTGTGAGTTAACCTGTTTTTCAAAACTTTGTTTTTTCAAAACTTTTAATATTTTTTACTACTTAATTTCGTTCAGAATGAAAGGATTGAATAAGAAAAAATCGTTTTTGATGGCTTTAAGCCCAAAAATTCAATGTTGTGGGTGTTGCTAAGAGCCTTCCTGTGTATGGTACTCTTATATCGTCCTTCAGAGCACCAGGACCTCTTAGATAAAGTAAATACAATTTTTTGCTTCCATTAGTGGAAAATTTAGTGCTTTGCATCAAAAAACTCGAAGTATTTTAGGAAATCACAAAAATATTTATCAATGTGCTAAAGTGTGCTAAATTCGTGTCCAGCCAAAATGAGAGGTTCTTTCATGCAACGGGTCCTTAAACGAAAACGGGTAAAGCAAGGACGACGAAATTAACGGTCCATATTCTCAATAATGTGGTTAGCATCCACCAAAAAGCTGAGTATTCTAAAATTTCAGGGAAATTTCAGCTAAACTCGCTAAACTTAGTTTTGAAAACGATTAGTATCGCCTGCAAACTTCCCATCTCCAGCCAGCTGATCTGATGAGCTTTCCCGCATCAGTTGTGAGAGCTTTTGCAAACTCTTCACCACCATCACCTCTCTCTCACTCAGTCGCACGTGCACAACTCCACGACGGGAAAAAACAGCTTACAGCCGCTTATGCCTCCATGGCGCATGGCTTCTTTAAAAATCTCATAGTTCGATTTTGTTAACTGTTCGTTTAAATAGATAAGTGCTGGCGAATCTATGCCTAGTATCTGCAGGCTTAACTGTTGTTTTTGTGTACGTCGAAATTCGGTGGCCGCACTCTGTAACATTATTTTGTCGCGAGGGCTTTCAAACTTGACAATAATGGTCGGATCAAGTATTGTGTTTTGATTTTCACGGGGCCTCAAGCGAAAAATATCGCGGAGTTGTGGTGCCGGTGTAATGCCCAGTGAGAAAGAGAGCGAGTTAAACATGGTTTTTAAATTTTCGCCTTCAGTTAAAAGCACCCCATGTAGCCTGAGATCCGCTGCCAATTTCACTCACCCTTTTCTTCAGTGCCTCCACTTCGCCGACCTCGGTTTCCAGAACCTCTACGCGCCGGAGAAGATGCCTCATGTCCTCCGAAACGTTGTTAATATGCTCTTGAAACACAGAGAGTATGCGCTTCTCTGCCTCGATGATCTCGGTTGAAATTCGCTCCTCCACATTTGCAACTCTGGCCTCCACTACGTCAATCTTTGTTGTCATCAACTTGTCTAGTTCGTCGAAACGTTTGTTCATTTCCTTAGTCAAATCCAGATCCGACGTCCTCGCAGCCGATATATCCTTAGATGTGTTTCCCGCTGCCGTTTTGAGACGGGACCACTCAAAGCTAGTTTTAAGGAATTTGTTGCACAGTGTTTTTTGTTACCGTGCTTCTCTCCTTACATTGTGTTGCGCAATTCCGGTGCCATCGTTCTCTCTCTTTTTTTCTGCAGTTTGGTTAAATGTATAAGCAAAAGCTGCTCGATTGGTTTGAATTTAATTTTCAATGTATGAAGTGTAGAAATTTTCGTGTGTGACTTTCTCTTTTCTTTCTTAATATATGGCGAAAACAAGAGCCAATCGCTCTATTTTCGGCACTCGACAAAAATTAGTATTCGCAGCTATAAGATATAGGGGCCCGATCCCGCTCGTTCGGGCATACATATTAGCTGCATCAGAAAGATAGCTCAAAAACTGAGAGACTAGTTTGCGTAGCAACGGACAGACGGACAGACGGATAGACGGACATGGCTAAATAGACTCGGCTGGTGATGCGGTGATTATAATACCCTGCAACGGTATAAAACATTAGAACTTCCCAAAATATATTTTTATAAATTTCAAGATATAGCAGTTTTTAACTTTTTTAAACTTAGGGTTTTAATATTATTAAGATCGGACTACTATATTATATAGCTGCCATAGAAACGATCGGTTGATTTATATGAAAATATAAAATTCTACATGTATGTTAAAATGTAAAATGTGTAAGTAAATGTAATACAAATTTACAAAATTCGATATTTTTTTAAGTTTACCAAAATGGATCGATTTTCAATGATTCAATTACAGACTGCAAAGGTATACAAACTTAGGCTTACTGAAGTTAACTTTCTTTCTTTTTATACCCTTGCAGAGAGTATTACAATTGTGCCATGATATTTGCAACGCAGTGAAGGAGGCATCTCAGATACCATAAAGAATATATATTGTTGATCAGCATCACCAGCCGAGTCGATCTAGCCTATCTGTCTGTCGGTTTCTACGCGAACTAGTCTCTAAGTTTTTGAGCTATCGGGCTGAAATTTTCAGCATAGTCTAATTTCTTTAGCATGCAGTATATTCTTGGACGTTGATGATGCACTACGGTCAGTACACTCAAGTGCCCCTTTAAAACCAAGCCCGTGCTTGTTAGGGTTAGGTGTTAATAGGCGCGAAAGAAAAGTATAGGTAAAAAAAATGCGAGGAAATATAAACTAATATCAGGCAGCTCGATTGCTATTTTGCATGTGTACTAAGTGGGTTAGGATTAATGTTTTTAGTTTAGGAAGGCTATCTACAGATGAGGTAATTTTGTACAAATCATTATAATTTGCACATAATACTCTAAAGGGTTCATGCATTTCATACGATGTTCTGCAGTGGTGCAAAACTAAAGGCAGGTTGGATCTTGTGGTTCAACATCGTGGAAATTCAACTGACCCAATAGATCGCTGCTTTCCACGTTACCACGGATCAGATTATACATAAAGACGATGCCTAACATCGTTCTACGGTTTGCTAAGGAAGGCAGGTTAATCAGGAGAAGTCTACTAAAGTAAGAAGGCAACCTAAGGTTTGCATCCCGTTTGTTGTGAACGTCCCACTGGGGACTCCAAACGCAAGATACATATTCTAAAATAGGACGAACTAACGAAGTGTATAAATTCTTCGTGACGTAGGGGTCATCGAATTCCTTCGACCACCGTTTAATAAATCCAAGCACACCCCTGGCTTTATTCACAATGCACGAAATATGATCAACAAACTCCAGTTTAGGATCTAGGCGGATACCCAAATCGTCAACTAGCGTGATCCTTTCAAAAGAGCAGCAGTTCAGCGTATAAGTCGCAAGCATGGGAGAGACACGTGAGAATGTCATCAGCTTTCATTTTGAGCCAATCAGGTTTAATAAGTTTACATTGCACCGTGTTTGAAAGTTATTAAGATCTGTTTGTAAATCCGACTGACAAGCGCGGTCCTTGTATTGCACATGAGTACTCTGGAGTTAGTCAAGACTTTGGGCAGGTCGTTAATAAATAAAGTAAAAAGTAAGGGACCCAAGTGGCTCCCTTGCGGGACACCAGAGGTCACCCGGAGAACATTCGACAAGTTGTTTTTAAATAGAACCTTTTGCGTCCTACCATTCAGATAACTTGAGATCCACCTAAGAAGATCGACAGGAAACCCATTAAGTCGAGTTTCCTAACAAGAAGGGAGTGATTAACAGAGTCAAATGCTTTACTGAAATCAGTAAAGATCACATCTGTCTGCAAATTTTGTGGAAAGCCCCTTATAATGAAAGAAGTGAGCTCCAGAAGGTTAGTAGTCGTTGATCTTCGTTTAATCTTCGTTTAATAAATCCATGTTGGCATGGAGAATATATGTCGGAACAGCCGAAATCGGACCACTATATCCCATAGCTGCCATAGGAATGATGGCGAAATTAATGTAAAAAAAATGTTAACTTCTCTGTTTTTTAACGAAATTCTATAAATTTCGAGATGTGGTCGTTTTTTATAGTTCCATAATTACGGCTTAAATTTCATTAAGATCAGACAACAATATCGCTGCCATAGAAGGGATTGGTCGATTTATATGAAATTCTAAACTTCTACACGTAAAATGTAAAATTTACAAATTTTACATAATTTGATATTTTTTCAACATTACCAAAATGGATCGATTATCAATGATCCAATTGCAGACTGCAAGGGTATACAAATTTCGGTTTACCGAAGTTAGCTTCCATTCTCGTTTTTAATTGCTTTTTAAATTAGAAATATTTTTGGCATGATTGAAAACTAGCACCAACGAAACATTTTGTGGTCGCCACTGGATAATTCGATGCTCCATGATTGTAGCATGCAAATATTTCTCTTAGCGGTCACGCCAGAAAAACACCCAATTTTTCTTTGATATACAAGGTTTCAAAGCTGCAAACTTGGATATTAATACGTCCTTGACTGGGTCGGTTAACCAAGCGTCGCAAAAGAAAGCCTGAAATTACCGCTTTCGGAGCTATGATGGACGCTGTCCAGTAAACAATATCGGATCAGCTGTTCGTCACATTCACATTCGATGCAAAATGTAGATGTTGCAGTGGAATCACCCACATTCAATTTGTGAAAATATGTTGCAGTGGAATTGCACTGTTACTTGTTATTATTCATGGCTGCCCTACATACATAAATATGTACACGTTTTCGGTAAAGGTCGGGAGGGGTGGCTTAACGTTTACCTCTTACTGCCTGTGTAGGCTTTTTGACTTTTAGGAAAGAAAAAATTAGGTATTTATATCCGGTATGTTACGTCGGTGGTGTCGTGGTGCCTCAGTCCTTGGAGGACATAGGGCTGAGGAAGTGGCCGCCCGGATAGCAGACACGATTTGTGCAGCTGAGCTCGCCGAATTTGGGGTGGGTTCTTTGGACGCCACTATCCTCTCCAAACGTAATCAGAACAATTATTTACGTGCCTGAAAAATAGAAGAAATCGTTCGTCAGTCTGTCTTTCTGTTCACATTGCCCAGCAAGCAGATTTATGCTTGATCGTGAAAAACAATCGGGCTATGTTTTGGCCGTTTTCCCTCCCCATTCGCAAACTTCGTGCGCCGTTGGATCGTCGCGGACCGTGCAATACGATCCCCTGTTGTTCATGTCGTTCGTCAAAAGTTATGTCATTTTCTTGACCCAGTCGTCCATTCGTACCATTGCCCCCCCTTTTAATGGGTTTCTACCAATGCATTTTTGCTGGTTTAAGTTCACATTACAAGTTTATTAATAAGGTTGTTTAATTGTGTATTGGACATTAAAGTGGGTCAAACAGTGTGTTTGTCATAGCTAGGGTTATGGATTTAAAATGTGTAGGGAATATTTAAGAGTGTTAAAATTAACATGAATCAGTTTGGATCTATAGTGTCATTAACGCGAATAAAATAAAAGGAGTAGGGTATCAAAAATGTATGCTTAGTCGTGGGTAAAAAGTAATAAATGAAAATAAATAAAAAAAGGTGGTTTAAAGTACTATGAACGAAAAGCTATCTAGACATAAGAATTATATTATAGATTCAAAGATCTGTATTAGGTAAAACTATTTCTCCCAGTGGAGGTGTAAGGTTTGACGAGGGTGTCGTCTTCACTTTGTTTCACTTGTTGGTGGTTAGAGAGACGGGTGTACATTGGTATGCGCACTTGTATATATATATATATATATACTAGCTGACCCGGCGAACTCCGTTTCGCCACCAGATGGCTTCGTTTTATGTAACATTTCGTTTGGTGACTAAAAGATGAAGAAACATTTTTTTCTTTGCTTTATATTTGAAAAGAAAAAGTTTTATTTCATTTCACAAAAGTAATGAATTCATTTTGATTACAAAAGTGAAGTGTTATTTAGTTGAACTTCTCTAAGTGAATGAAAGTGAATCCAAAGTAAATACTGAATCGAAGCGTTATACGTGTCCGCAAATTATCAGTTTCATTGAAGTTCTCTTTGGTAAACCACATTTTTGTTTTTGGTCTGACGTTAACACAAACATATCGGATGGTTTCCCAACTCGTGAATACGCAACATATAACTGCCCATGTGAGAAACAATGATTTTCTTAATTTATCCAGCAAACACTAAGCGATTTGCCTTGCGACTCGTTAACGCAAGGCGAACTGGAAATTGTAATCGTTTGAAGTCAAACGGTAGATCAGTCGGAATCATTGGTATTCGAGGCATACATACATTTTAATATGCGTTTTTGCGTTAATAATGGATGCCTAAATTAAATTCCTGCGATCCGATGGCATTCGTTCTAATGCTGTTTTGAACATATTAACCACAGCATTATTAGCGTGAAAAAATGCTTGCAACTGTTCAATAATTCGTCTGTTTAACTGTTATGTTCCCTGTATATTGCACCGCACATTCAGCTGATCCACCATTCACGAAATGAAATATATTTGCAGAAATTGATGCGGCTCATCTGGTGTTAGCACCATTGAACCATGTAAATGATGAATTTTGTTGTTGTATCTTTAACCTTGCAAGTCGGCATGAAGCCGCCTTCTCAAATGATATTAGCTCCAAACAAAGTCATGCAAAAGCAGTTATTGTATTCAAGGATATGTTAAAGATAATGGATGGAATCGGGATCACTTCCATCGAACAATGGTTTTAGTTGCTGTGGTGGTGTAAGTAATGGATCCGTTTCTCTTTTGAACTTTAACGCATTGCAATATCGGCATATAGTCGTCATTGGCCCAGTATCTAAATTTGCATTATCACTGTAGTTCGCAGTGGGATCATAGTACAATAGTACATTTTCTCTTATTATATTTTGCCTTTCTTCGCCTAAGTTCTGTGAATACAATTTTTGCTGTCTTGCATGTCTTGTGCGGCGGCCGATGATCGCACGTCGTCCTCTAGGTATTTTGGGCTATGGACGGAGTGGTGAGCTTAACCTCGAATGCACGGTCCACATAATTTACACAGTTCAACTTACCACCTTAGAGACAAATGCCTGCTGTTGGTTGAAATTGAATAAAAATTTGGACAATTCACGTGATTGATTTGATGGTTTCCAATTGAAATTTTAGAAAACAAATATCTTATTTTTTTAAATTATTTTTTCACAATTTCACGGTGAACACAATACCGGTTTGTCACATAATATTAACTGAGCAGAGAACAATGAGTAGATGTCAATGTAACACGCACCGCATGCTATGCATCAGAGATGGCACTATATGTAAAAAAGATTTTCCCCCTCGAGTCGCGGAGGTATCACAGAAGAATTGCGGAAGAGAAGCGGAAGTATCGCGGAAGAATCACGGAAGAGTCGCGGCAGAGTCGCGGAAGTATCGCGGAAGAATCGCGGAAGAGTCGCGGCAGAGTCGCGGAAGAGTCGGGGAAGTATCGCGAAAGTATCGCGGAAGAGTCGGGAAGTATCGCGGAAGTATAGCGAAAGTATCGCGAAAGTATTGCGGAAGAGTCGGGGAAGTATCGCGGAAGTATCGCGGAAATATCGCGGAAGTATCGCGGAAGTATCGCGGAAATATCGCGGAAGTATCGCGAAAGTATTGCGGAAGAGTCGTGCAAGTATCACGAAAGTATTGCGGAAGTATCGCGAAAGTATCGCGAAAGTATTGCGGAAGAGTCGCGGAAGTATCGCGGAATTATCGCGGAAGCATCGCGGAAGAATCGCGGAAGTAGCGCGGAAGTATCGCGGAAGTACCACGAAAGTATTGCGGAAGTATCGCGGAAGTATCGCGAAAGTATCGCGAAAGAGTCGCGGACATATTGCGTCCATCATTTCAATGTATCCGTACATTAATAATTTCAGCCAAAACAGCACGACGTATTCGTGATTCACTACAGGTACGGGGTCAACAGATCTATTTCGTGCATTACCTTCATCTGCACTCCGTGATCGTCTTTGTCATACCCCATTTGTACTACGCGTTCGCCTTCCTATATTTGCTCGAATTGGTCTTGAGAAAATGAGGAAAGTACACGCACATATATATAGTAAACTTTAACAGTTTTAGACTCACCATTTATACAAACGACAGAAAATGTTTGACGAAAATTACCTGACATAATATCAAAGCAGCCGTTTTAGTTATGTATGTGAAAAAGAAAATGGCTGTTGAAAATGGCTATTGGCTGCATACTCATATTTTTTTTTACTTTTAAACCTTCCCTGGACTTCCACGAATAATTCAAGACCAAAATTAGCCAAATCGGTCCAGCCGTTCTCGAGCTTTAGCGAGACTAACGAACAGCAATCCATTTTTATATATATAGAAGATTCGTTTTTAGATGGAGTCAGTATCTACTGCTCAAGTATGGACTGAGGCATGGGTATCCGAAGACGAGCCGACACAATCACCAGTGTAAGTTTGTGGGACTGGATTTGCACTACACGGAAAATATTTTTGTTTGAGTTAGTTTTTATGCATTTATTGATTTGGATTTGCTTACATATTTAAGTTGGTATATTTTCTTAGTAAGTTTTCTTCTTCTAAAGTTTAATTTATAATGTTTATGGGTGGTCTTAAGTGTTTTAAGTTATATTATTGTGGCCACTTCCGGGACATCCTTCAGATGGTTACTTGTGGTCGCCGGACCAGTTGTTTGCAAGGCACACGACTTTCTCTAGTTCGTGTCGACGGTCACGATTTCCCTGGATCGCCTTCTTGTATGTGCTAAGTCCTTTTAGCAGCAGGCTAATGAGCATCATTCCTGCCATGAACATCAGTACTTTGTAAACCTGTACAATTTCGTCTTTATGGTCGATAAATTCTATATTGTTAATGACGTTGGCCGTGCTGTCATCCACCTTGGAAGTCTTGGAGCCCATAGTCCTTGAAGTCTTAGGTGCAGGGTCTTTGATGTTACTATTGCACTCCGAACTGACGTTTCTTTTTCTCTTGTTAGGACCGTTGGTGGTTTTCCGAACTAGGGACGAAGCGCGTTTTTTAGTAATCTCCACGAAGGCTTGCTGGTTTTTGACTTGCCCTGGTACTGGTAAACCGGGGTCTTTTATACCAAAGACTGTGTCAACTTTTGCCTAGGAATCACCGGAATAGAACACAAAAGTGTTCCCAGTTAGAGTCATCAATTCCCCTCTTTTCTCCTATTGGCTAGGGTTAAATTCGGGTCGTCTTTGTTCTAACTTTTGACAATTCCGCAAAATCAGCAGTGTTGGGTTGCTAGTGATTGCATGGCCTAATTTGGCGCGTTTGGCGGTGTCATTTGCCAGAGCCAAATTCTGGTGCAATTTTGCCAGTGATTCTCTATGGAACTAGCGTATTGGCAACTCTTGATTCTCTTCCGTGTTACCCGTTGGAATCACGTCGCCCTAACCGTCGTACGTAACAGGTACCCATAGAGTACAAGGGTATTATAAGTTAGTGCCAACCGAGAATGTATGTAGCAGGCAGAAGGAGTCATTTCCGACCCCATAAAGTATATATATTCTTGATCAGCATCACCAGCCGAGTGTCCGTCTGTCTGTCCGTCCGTCCGTCCCTGAGTCCGTTTGAAACTACAGATCTCAGAGACTGTAAGAGCTAGAGTTACCACATTTGGTGACAACATTGGAATCTGTTGCACGCAGTTCAAGTGTGTTTTAACATTTGGCCACGCCCACTCCGCCTCGAAAATCATAAAATAAATAAATAGACTTAATAAGTAGGCAATCGCGGACGTGTTTTGAAAATTTGACTAAAATCGGATGATAAACATAGAAGGTATTAAGCAATAAAGTTTCTCTGTATACTTCTTCTTCATAAAAGAGATAGAGAGAGAGAGCCCACGTGCGTGTTCCTCATCAAGTTCCTAGCAACATTTGTCTTCGTTGAGTGTTGCTCAACATGTTTCTAGCAACATTTGTCTTCATTTGTCAACATTCCATGTTCATGCTTTGGGTACCGGGTATCTCACAGTTGGTCACACTCGACTGTAGCTTTCGCACTTGTTTTCTATTTTTATCTTCTTTTTAATTAACTACAGACCATTTTTTCTAGCATGAAAAATTTTAAATGTCTTATTTTTTAGCAGTATTATGACTTCGGCTTTAGTTCTAATAACTAAAATATCTACTCTAAGCTGTAATCAAATAATTATTAAAACTCAATTCTTAATAAATATATAAATGAATTAATTATTTTTTTTTTTATTAACAGTAATATCCATGTTCAATTGGACCAGGCTCGATTAATAAGACAACTGACTGGCATTATTTTAAGCCCAATCACAAATTTGTTTAAGGACCGAATAACTACGTCGATAGCCGATGGACTTAAGGAACAAATGCAATCGGTGATGGATGATTTTAATAATGAAGATCCTTTACAACTGCGCGAGTTTACTAAAAAGTTGCTATCTGGAATAACACAAAATTCCACAGATGAACTAAAATAACATTAACACGATTTTTCTTGAGTTTTATTTCATAATGTGTGTTGGCATATTATACTAACAAAGTGTACGATATCTTTTTATAATCAAAATATTTTAAGACTCAAATGAAATATATGAAATGAAGAACAAATGAAATTGTTTAGTTTTAAGTATACTGCGATCACTAATAGAGGCCTCTAAAATTAGAAATAACTAAATGCAAACCGAGGTATCTAATAGCCTTTTTAAAGCTTCGCCTGTTTACACAGAGCCCGAGTTGATGCGAAACCAGTAATAATAATAAAAATAATATGGTTCAGAACAAGCTAAGCCGCACAGGTGGCGTCGTCGAGACAAACTCGCACCTGGAGAACGTGGAGGAAAGGCTTCTCCGCTCGCCGAAGCCAGGCACCAGATCCCTGCGCAGGGACGGGCCGAAGCGTTCAAGCGAGGGATGAAGGCGAAGGCGCAGTGTAAGACTGCCCTCAAAATTCAAAGCCGGCTCCAGGGCAAGTCCAACCTCTCCAGTGAGGAGAAGGAAAAGCTGACCCGGGCTGAGCAAAGAATTGAGAAAAGCCAGCTGCACTTTGCCAAGCTGCCTTAAATGGCCTCGAAGGGTGGATTCGCCAACAAGGTGGAGGAGAGATGAAGAGGTGGAGAGGAGATGCTCGCCAACAAAAGGCAACGCTCCGCTGAGAGCGCAGCCAAGCACGCTCCGGTGAGCAAACGGCAACGCGGGCCCAAAGAGGCGGGCAGACATCCCGACGGCAGACAAGAGAGTCTTCCACATTGGGAGACCTTTACCCAATGAGGGGGGTCAGTGTGTGATCCTTCAGATCAGCAAGGAGGCAAAGGATGTGCTGTACCCACGGTACGTTAAGATGGCGTGGGGTATGGGTAGTGTCTACCTGCGCCTCAAAAAGCGCCACACCGCAGACTAGGTAGGGCGTCTGCAACCTAGTCTGCGGTGTGGCGCTTTTTGAGGCAGGCGAAGAGGAGAAGGACTTAGGTCAGGACACCATTGTGGACGCCGCCCAAGACTTATCCGTAAAAGGCTCGGATGAGGAGGAGGACGGACTAAAATTCTTCAAACTACAACTTCTGATTTACGTTGATGCACTACGGTCAGTACACTCAAGTGGCCCTTCGAAAGTATAGGTAAAAGAATTCGAGGAAACTACCCTCCACCATAAAGACTTATAGCGCGCAGCTCGATTGCTATCTTGCATGTGTACTAAGTGGGTTAAGATTAATGTTTTTAGTTTAGGAACGCTATCTACAAATGAGGTTATTTTGCACAAATCGTTTTAATTTGCTCATAGTACTCTAAAGGGTTCATGCATTTCATACGAGGTTATACAGTGGTGCAAAACTAAAGGCAAGTAAAATCTAGTGGTTCTACATGGTACGTGAAAATCTAGTGGTTCTACATGGTACGTGAAAATTTAACTGCGCCAAAAGATCGGTGCTTTCCACGTCACCACGGATAAGGTTATACAAAAAGGCATTGCCTAGCAATGGAGAAGTCTACTAGAATACGATGGCAACATAAGGTTTGCAGCCATGAAGAGCGAAAAGTAAAAAGGTCTTTTGAACTGACTCAATGCGTTTGCTGTGGACGTCCCACTGGGGACTCCAAACGCAAGATATATATTCTAAAATAGGACGAACCAACTAACTTGAGATCCACCTAGGTTAGGTTAGGTTGGGGCGGCGGCTGACACAAAGGTCAGTCCACTTAGGCCATCACTGGCCCATTGTGATACCGCAATGGATCATTTATACCCTCTTACCACAAAGTTAGAAAGAGTCCCAGCCCGTTTCTCTTATGAAACCTGCTATTTTTTTTTTCGGGGGGACAGCTGCTAATTCAGCTAGATTGTGGAGAAACTATTTTCCTATATACTTTTTCCCGAGCCTGATTAGGGCCACACAGGAGCAGAAGAAGTGCTCTACTGATTCTACTTCTTCCTCGTTTGGCAACTTCTACAGAAGTGGTTGTTGAGGACGTTTAGTCGGGATGCGTGGGCTCCTACGAGCCAGTGGCCTGTGATTGCTCTAATCACAGCTGAGGACTGTGTGCGGTGTAGTCTACTGAGATCCACCTAAGATGATGGACAGAGAAACCCATTAAGTCGAGTTTCCTAACAAGAAGGGAATGATTAACGGAGTCAAATGCTTTACTGAAATCTGTATAGATTACATCTGTCTGCAAATGTTGTGGAAAGCCCCTTATAATGAAATAAGTGAGCTCCAGAAGGTTAGTAGTCGTTTATCTTCGTTTAATAAATCCATGTTGGCATAGAGAAATTACTGATCTACACAGGTGCTGCAAATGGGGAGTAATTACGTTTTCAAAAAGTTTTGAAATGGCTGACATCTTAGAGATTCCTCTATAGATGTTGGCATCCACTTTGCTACACGTTGAAGATCCAAAAAAGGGAGCTTTCGTTTAAGCTAGGATTGAAGATTAGGTTTGATTCGGGCATGCTATAAGAATAGGTTTGGTTTGAATTGGATGACGGAGAATATGTAGTTTGAAAAAACTGAGCAAATATCGGCGATTGCCTGATCATTGTTTGCTGTCGCATTTTCAAATAAAAGCGAGGAAGGATGTGTAATAGGCCTACGTTTAGTATTGACAAAATTATAAAACTGTTTTGGGTCCTGCGCAAACTGAACCCTACAACGAGTCAAATAGTTTTTGTAACACTGCGAGTTAAGCACGGTGAACTTAGACCGAGCCGCTAAATAGCGAGAATGGACAGCTTGCGTTATAATTTAGAATAGAGATTGGACTTAATGTTTTTGAGGTGAGTCAACTCTTTACTAAACCAGGGAGGCTTATTTGAGATTGACGAATAGTATAACGGAACACATTCGGTAAAAAAGGAGTTCATGGCATTGTAAAAAATATCCATGGCACCCGCCACGTCAGTGCACATGTAGAGATCGGACCAATCAAAGTCGTATATGAAATTATTCAGCTGTCGAAAATCCGCTTTGCGAAAGCAGTGGACTTTCTTAGCTAGCTGATCAGACTTATTCTTTATAGTAGTCCCAATATCGATAGGATGGTATAGATCTTCAGGTTGCGTCAAGGGCGGGACCCTAACTAAGCTGACTCTTGCCGGATCAGAGACGAAGCAGAGATCGAGCAAGCGATTGTAGTATGCATGTATCGTGTAGCGAGTGCACACAATTGTTACATAAACATAAGCAATGGCCAAGTGGCCAGCCGAAATACGACCACCCTATTGCGCCTCAGAGCTGACGGTGCGGGAAGTGCAAGTGTCGGCGAATTTCCACCGCTTGACAACGCACACAAAAGACACATGCATATAACAACTTCACACGCGCTCTCTCTTATGTATGAGCATATTTATTGGCATGTATATGGGAGCTGCTGAAGCTGCCGATATTTGGAGGCAGCGCAGCCCCTAGCCACTTTAACTTTTAAGCTTAAGAATCATTCTGAATAAATGCTCTAAATGGTAAATAATACTTTACACGATCTAAGGAATTTCGTACATGGTTGACTTGAGACAGCGAAATAACTGGGACTACATTCATTCTATGTTCATTCATCCATTCTGCCTTTCGCCGGACTAAGGATTGGAGCGTGGCTGGTAATGCCCTGTCGCACCCTCCCTACCTGAGATTAGGACGTTTCCTGCTCGCCTGCGTCTCCCTCACATGGCTCGGTTAACTTACTCCTCGTTATCGGCGCATCTTATTCTTCTCCCCCCATGGTAAAAAATTAGGAATTTTATCTTTTCTTCATCTTCATCTTTTTTTTACGGTATAATGCTTGCATAATATATAAATTAAAAATTTTTGTACTAAAATTTACATGTTTTAAAATTATAGACTGTTTTATACCACGGGCCAAAGCAACATACTCAACAATCAAAGCACAAACATAAATATGTGATGAAAAGAAAAAAAAAATAAGAAATTGGCTGTAGGTTTGTGTTTTCAATAACGTTATATATAAATATATATATATATATATATAAGTATATATGTTTAAACTTCTACCGTCATTGGGATCCAAATGGGCCAAATGGGATCAGGGGCTGAGGTGGGTCTGGACTTGGTTACAGGAGTTAAGTATATCGGCCTACATTCATTTACATATTCGCAGATATGCAATTTCTCACAATTTATTTTCTTATCACTTTCATTTACTTTGCATTTTCTTCACGTTCGCCGGCTGCTTGGGCTCGCGAGTTAACTTTTATAAACATATATTTTTTATCCATGGAAGTGTTCGTATCGAGTTAACAGTTTATATTGTAATTTTCATGATTGTGTTATAGTTATTATGTGATTTTAATGGTTTTGTATATTTAAATTTTGTGCGTCCTTTTCTGTTACATCCTATGTTTTTGTGTTTTTAGATTAGGCCAACTTAAATATGTATCTGTTTTGGCACTAAATTAAACAAATAGGTATGATGCACGAAATAAATAAATATGGTGCAAGAAATAAATAGCCAACAATTAGCACGTGTAAATAAATAACACAAAATTGAACAATTAAATAAATGGATAATTCAAATAGGTATAATGAACGAAATAAATAAATATGTTGCAAGAAATAAATAGCCAATAGCCAATAAATACTTCGGAATACATTAATAAATAATTTCAATAAATAGATAAAACGAAAGTTTTCTCAAGTTTTTTTTTTTTTTTGATTTCTTGGCCACGCTGTCGGCCACGCAGATGGGCGCCCCTCGGCGTATATGTTGGGATGAGGTTTAATCCTCTGAAACCCATATTCATTTTTTTATTATAAAATAAATTTCCATTTGGAACGGACTCACAGCTTTTTTCCTCTTGCCTTTCTCTTGGATTGGTGTCTCTTGGCCTGCTTCCTGGGGTTGCTTTGTGGTAGCCCCAGATCTTTCGTTCCAGTAAGCATCACACTTTGATTCCGTGCCTAGGTAGCACTCACTTTTTTTCCAAATTAAAAAAATTTGATCACTGAATTTACCACAAGTTAACTCCGTTCCGCCGCATTTTCTGCTCTTATTCAATTTACACTGAAATTGCCTTATTTATGGGCTCGCTTTCCGCCGATTCCTTCTTCCCACTTGTGTGCTTCTCTCATTTGAAGTCGAGAACCGCAATCAAGGCCATGGCTACCGCTCTATTCTTGCCTTGGTGTGTGTGGGTGCACTCCATCCGTGAGCTCTCGCTCTCCGGCGACCGGCATATACCCTCCACACTTCCTCTCCGTGTATTAGGACGGCAGGTGGCACCGCCCATACCTTCCACATTACCCTTCGTGGACCTGCCAACCTATCGCATAGGGTCTTCTTCCCCTTCGGCTCTGCCAACTCGCTCCGGTGCGCATTCCAGGTGATATTTTCTCTGCCAACACCTATCGATCTCCTTCGAATGCAACAAGATCTTCCGTTTTCTTTGCTAAAAAGTGGCCTGTCTGTGGCGCAATCTGTATTATTTCCCTTTCCACTATCAGTTCTCGATCTGGGTCCTTGAACCATATTTGACTTCAAATATAAAAGTCTTCATGTCCCTTCGTTTCCAACAATGTTTTAATAGCACTGGCCCACTCGTCTGCTATTTGAGCTTCTTTAAACCGATGCAACACGATTTCAGTCAGCACAAAACAAGCAACTCGACTAAGTGCGTCGACGTGTCACATTTTAGCACCTGATCGATGTTCTATTTCATAGTCATAGTCTTGCAAATACATAACCCACTTAGCAACATAACGACTTTCTTCTTCATCATCACGGCAAACGCATTACCCCACTGTTCACATATGAATATGTATAAATGTATGTACAAATGTATACAAGTGTTTGCAGCTGTGATCTGGAAATATATGCACTTGAAAAATAAGGACACGTAATATATATTTAAAGATAATATGACCAGATGTGCGGCCTCTGTGTAGGCCATAGATAAGAGATAAATTAGAATCTCGTGTAACCTATATAAAGCGGAGATCGTTTTAAATAAAATAAGCTTCTTACAAAAATCCGGCTCGAAGGACCAAAAGGTAAACATCTGTACATACATTTATACATGCTCATGAGTGAACAATCAGTGATGATTTTGACTTGGTTTCCAAGACATATACCTGCCATTTAGTTTGTGCTTCTATGACTGCTTAAACCTCTAACTCGTATGAGTCATCCTGGATCCTTTTGTAGAAGTACCGCTCTGAAACCAATCATTGACGCATCCATCTGAATCTCTGCAGCCAACTCGTGATAATATAGTTTAAACACTGGTTTATTCGTAAGAGCTGCTTTCAATTGTTCAAAAGCTAACTGCTGAAACTCTTTGAATTCAAAAGTCGCATCCTTCCTGAACAAATCGGCAAACTTTCTAAAATACGAGGTCAAGGGTAGGAATCGGTGGAGGAATTGGAAATTTTGCCACAGCCTGCGTTTTCTCAACACTAGGTCTGATTGTACCGTTTTCTATAATGTACCCAAGAAAATCGACTTTTCACTGCAAAGTTTAACACTTGAAGCAATTAATCTTCAACCCAGTCAGCTCTGCAATTTTAAGCACTCTTCGTAGCTTCTGTACACCTTCATCTACATCTATAATTGGAATGATAATATTGTCCATGTAGACGACTACGTCACCGTTTCTGATCAGATCCCTAAACTTAGCTATTATAAAATAGGCAAACACTGCTAGGGAGTTAGAAATACCAAAGGTCACAAAAAAAAACTCATATTGCGGGCAATACGCGTTACAAATGAGGCGTGCCTTTGTGTTTCAACCTCTTCTGGTACATAAAAATAGCCATTTGTCAAATCCTAAGTCAAATTTGTCAAATGTGGTGAATGTCATCGAACCCTGCAGCTTCTCGGTAACACTAGCCATTTGCACCTTGTGGAAATTGTCCCAAACTATTTTCTCATTCAATTTGCGATAATCGCAACGCCATTTCTGTCCGTTCTTTTTAGCCACAAGTACGATTGGCGAAGCATACTCCGACGTACTCGGTTTGACGATAGTTTGTTCCAGCTAATTTTTGCTTACTGTAAGCAATGCGTCTGGCATGCTGGTACACCGGCATATCATCGGTTAATACAATCGTTATTTCGACTGGACAGTAAGCGTTCCTTTTTAGCTCGTAGTCATCCAGGATACTTTTGACTAAAACTCTCTGTTGGAAGGGCAAATGTGATCATCTTTTCTCTAAGCTCTACACATGTTCTGAAATTCGCTTAGTAACTCCAAGCATGAACTTTGAACGTTACTACCCACCTGATCTTGTAACTTGCGCCCTGTACTCACGCAAATCCTTGACCTACGAACGAACTCTGTCCCATCTTTGGCCACTTTCATGTCCACACTCTCTACAAGAGTTCTGCCCAAGATGGCATCAAATGCCATGTCTTCGTCTTAGATAACATGAAACTCGACATTTAAACTCACACCATCGATCTGTACAGGAATCAAAAAGCTTCCAAGCGTCACTATTTGACTTTCGCCTATCTCTGTCAGACATTTCTCACTGCGAGTCAATTTCTCCACTTCGAGTTTTAAGAAAACATTTTGACGCAAAAAACACAAATCTGTTCCCTTATCAACTAAACCCTTGAAACAAACTTTTCCATAGGATACGTATTTCAATTCTATCCCTGAAGAAGTAATCGAGCTTGTTGGCTTTATTTTGTTCTCCACCTGCACTAGATTGGTTGCTGTGTCCTGCTTTACTTCAATGCCCTGGCTGGTTACACCTAAAACACTGGTTATTCCTCTTTTGGTAATCTCTTTTCATGTGAGACTCATCCCCGCAGTTAAAACATTTCCTGACTTTCTCAGCTGTCTTCACTGAATCTTTCTTGTTGAAGTGAGAGTCAAACTTAACGTGTGCTTCACCGAACCTCGCATTCTCTGATAAACCTTGATATGTACCTTCAACTGTCTCATGTTCTTAGCCTGATACAATAAAGCCTTGTTCATCTTGGAGTCTGGGATACCTTCTACAAAGCATGCGAAATTTTATCCGTGTTCATTGTACAAATTAAATCTATAGAGTGTATCGAAGAAAATATATGTGTGTGTACGAAAATATTAATCTAATATAATCTCATAATCTAATACAGCCTTACAAGATCATTGGCTTTCAAATTCAACGTTAGTTTAACAGCTTTTCGCTTTACTCCTGTTAAATGAACATAAAAACTTTACACTATCTGTACTTCTTATACTGTTAACACAGTTACAGTCCGCATTCCGTTTAAATTTGTATTTCAGCATGACGTCGGTTCTCTCTGCTAGCCAAACGATCTCGCTCTTAAGATTTATTTTTTCCACTCACCATTACCAAAATTGTGCAACAATATTCGTGTTCCCCTCGCCTCTTTTTCGTTTTCTCGTCCGTACAGCACCAGAATGGTCTTTTCGTCATCTCACCAAACCTGTTCCAGTTTGTGTTCTTGTCGTCTCGCCAAAACTGTTCAACAATATTGCTCCCCGCAGTGTTTTTGTCGCCTCAACATTATTGCTCCACATTGAGTTTTCTTCAATACTTATACTCGTTATCGTTGTCGCGCCAATACTGCTCTAGATTGCTTATCATCGTTTGCTTCAATCTCCAGGCATCCGTTTTCTTTATCCAGCCTCTTGCGCTTTCCACTTTGCTACTTGGCTAACCGCTATACGCCTGTTAACGCTTCTCCAGTCCTGCTCCAGAATAATCTTGTCGTCGTCTAACAGCTCTGATTGCTCTCTCGGGTCTCTCTTTTAGAACAACTACGCTTAATGTTACCTTAACCAGCAGCCTGCGCCTTTGTATCCTTTGACCAGCAACAATGCGACTGCTACCGTAACTGCTTCCCGCCTTCTACTTGTCGCAGGGACCAAAGCCAAGGATCCTACATTTTTCTTCGCCGTTCACTTCCCAAGATTATGTTGCTGCAGACTGCTACTTCTCTTCGAGTCGGTTCCCTCTCTTTAGTGCCTTACTGCGTTGCAGCGAAATGTATATCACAACGTTTTGCAATGTCGAATGTTGAACATTGTCGTCTCGCTTCCTCTTGTGTTGAATATGCTTTCCAAATTGCAAAGATGCATATTGTTGTCTCGTTTCCTCGTACGTTGATTAAGCTTTAAATTTTTTTTTTCATTCTTTTTACATCCGCTATTGTCTTTAGTCCACACAGCTATACACAGAGTTTTAGACATTTAAACTAGTGGTCCGCACCACTATAGTCGCATGCCAAAGTTTATTTTGTATGAGTGAAAATTGAACAATCTTTGGCTAGATATGAGAAAAAATATAGCTTAAATGTTCTGTAATATGGCGAAAAAGTAGATTAAACTCAAAACTAGCTATTTAAGGCTAAAAAAGGCTAAATCTAGCCACTCAACTATAATTTGACTGCACTGATTCTGCTGTTCTCTTTTGTGCATACTGTGCATGAGCGGCGGCGACGCCAACTGAGAAGAATCCTATCCCGCGGGATAGAGCCGTGCCGACCGCTGATTTAAACACACAATTTAGTTTAGTGGCTAAGTTTGTAATTGCTCTAAGCCCCGGCAGAGCCCCCAAAATATTGGCCCGGGAATTCCGTAGTGGTGCAACTAACTCCTGAGACGACGGCTAATATTTTTTTTCTAGTTTAATTAATTTACTATAGATTTGATAATGAATTACAAATATGTTTGTGTGTTTCAGCTTAAGAGAGTTCTTAAGTACTCTTTTGTGCATGAATAACGATCAAGATTTCGGCACCGACTACTTGATGAGATTTGACTCTCTCGCTACTCTTTGAGATCTCACAGCCGAAGTGGTTAGAAACGATGGCCACTTCGTGTCTCTCTCACTTCTTGCTCTTCTAGCTCTCTACCGATTCCAACATTTACTGTGGGATCAATCTAAGACTTAGCATTGTCGTTATTGGAACATCGAAATCCAGTGAAGTACCTAATTATTGGAGTCTGGAGTTTCTTATTCGTCGTTTTATGCCCCCTGTGATAGCAAAAATTGCTTGTAAAAAGGTAAGTCTAAAGCTGCTAACCCTACAGCTACGTGAAGTTATCCAACCTACACACATTACCTCTTTTATAAATATGCAAACATACTGCATGTATATTCATCTATATTAAGTAAAGTTCGACCGCATACATGCACGCCCATCGATCATACATACCGTTAAAAATCTACGGTAAAACAAGGCGCATACCCACGTCATAATGCCTAAAAAGGGTGCAGACTAGTTCCATGTGCCATGTCATAATTTAGTACAAATTTTTATCGCTCGGGCCTTGTCTCGGCTAGCTCTGGTTTGGGTCGTGGGTTACATAACCCGGCCCCTGACACGCGTAACAGTCAACAAACATAGAATCGACACTGAAGAGGACTCTACGTTTGACAACACTATCTACTGCACAATTCAAGCCGACAAAAAAAAACAACACGTTCGAAACCTAACGACATTTCTCTAACAGACATACATATGTCGGAACCTTATTTCTGTTTTCAAAACATTAAGTTAGTTAAATAAGGATTAACTGGAATTACATTATTATTTGGAATTAAAGGCTTCTGAAATTGAACGCTGCGCATTGTTATAATTCCTAGTATTATCAGCACTACTTGGCCTCTTAAACTGAACGATGGGCGTTATTGTTGTTCCTGGTATTATTATTGTTCCTTCATTATCATTCTCATTTGGGTTTCTGTATGTTGCGGTTAGCCTAACAGAGATCTGTTAATGGGCAGTCTCGGTGAGACAAGGTATAAGAAAAGGACAGATATATGGTCTTTGGCGAATACTGTTAGGAAGAGGATGTACGCCAATGTCAGCTATATAAGAAGGGAATTCGCACTGTTAAGGCAGTCCTGATCGAGACACGGTGAAACAATGTCACAGCCGAGAAAGCGCACGGCCCGCAACGCCGCGGAATCCCAAGAGGAAGTTGATACTCCGACATCAGAAGTGGGATCGCCACCACACCAAACTGACTAGAAATGCAACACCGAAGCATGATGGAAGTTATTAAAGCCGTGAAAAGTGTAGAGCCGCAAAGAAATGAAAACAATTTTGTGACATTACCAAAGTTCAACCCAGACACCGTGGGAGCAAGTGCAGTTGCTTGGTGTTCTACAGTGGACCTTATTGTGGCAGAAAACCTATGATTGGAAGCACACTCCTCATAGCATTGAGTAAATCCCTGGAGGGAAGCGCTTCTAATTGGCTATCTCAAATAACGTATTCTGGCATGACTTGGAACCAGTTCAAGGAACTATTTCTGCAACAATTCGAAGGCAATGAAACTACAGCAGCTACAGTGTTCAACGTTCTTAACGGTCGTCCAAAAGCCGGTGAATGTTTATCCCTTTATGGGAGCCGTCAATTAACCACTCTGATGGCCAAATGGAAATCAATGACAACAGAACAAATAGCCTTGTCGATTGTTCTAGCTCATACTGCCCAAATTGACACTAGGCTGCAACGTACAGTGTTTACGACCAAAATTAAAACGCGACAAGAGTTGCATAATGAATTGAAGGCATTCGCATTCGTCAATAATGGAGAGCATCACGAATCGGAAAATTCTGCGGCCAAGAAACCACGCTTGAAACCAGCACTTAAGTGTCACTTCTACGGAAAAATTGGTCACAAAATCGTCGACTGCCATGCGAGGAAGAGCAACTTTAAAAGCACGGATCTCATACAACATCTAGCCGATCTGTCGACGCAAAGAGGGGACCAATTACGTGCTACAGGTGTGGAAACCCTGGACACATCGCGTCGGCTTGTCCAGGGAGGCTTACATCATCAAGCCAGAATAAAGCAGAGGAAAAGCGTGTCAACGTTTGTAACGTAGCCGGCCCAATCAGTACCTTAACAGCATCCGGTGAGTCGTATCCATTTTGCTTTGATTCTGGAGCAGACTGCTCGCTGGTAAAGAAATCGGTGTCCCGACAACTGGCAGGCACACGAATCAACAATGTTGTAATTTTAAGAGGTATAGGAAATAACACGGTGACTAGTACCACTAAGCAAGAAATATATAGAGGCGTCAAACAGCAGAAAAACTGCTATCAACCAAACGGCTGAGCCTGGAACCCCAGAGCAGCCGAACGAAATGTCTAGAACCCCGAGAGAGCCGCGAGAGCGCTCAGCTGTTTCGAGTTCGAAGCATTCGTTCGAAAGCCAGCAACAAGAAACCGATTTTCAGTCGCAGATCAATGCGGAACGATGAGGCACGGCTGCGCATCTGCGCGCTGTGCTCTCGTTTCTCTGTATGTGTGTATATGTGTACAAGCGCTCGCACGTTTGTATGCGTGTGCAAAAGACACGGTTGCCACGCTTCTTTGTTATGTTTTTAATCCTGGGTTGTCTGCGGCCACAGCAAGTGGCGCCGCGACGGCTCATTTGCTTATGACGTCACGACAATGTGAAAATTAGTTTTATTATCGACCATCACTTTTAAATGCCCTATGACCCTTACAAAAATCAATTACATTAATAGACTTAATATATGTACATACTTGTGTATTTTTATTTATTTCAGTACATTTTGAGATCAAAATTAAATAATTTTTGAATCTTTAATAATATAATTATGATAATATTATTAAAAGTGCGTTTAAACTGTGAACAGCATGCGTGCACATACATACAAACATACATACATGCATATACATACAACAAGTGCGAATTCGTCTTCTGTTGGGGTAGGTTCTCAGAGTTGACCGAATGCTTGTTAGGTGCTTGCATGCATGTGTGTTCATATGTTGTTGTTATCTATGCAAGTGCTTTGCGCGTGCCACTTTTTCTTTTGCTTTTATTTTCCAGGATTCTTTGATTTGTTTTCATTATGCTTTTATCAATATCTCTTTGGACAATGTACATATGTATGCATAATTGGGCGCGCTTTTTGTTGTTGTTGTTATTATATTATTTATATTATATTATTTAAATTATGTCGGCGCTCGAATTTGCTGCCGATTATAAAATACATTGCGTAAATATAATCGGCACCCAGGGAACACCACGAGGAGGCCATTGTACTAACAATGGGGCCATCAAAAGATGACCTTCGAGTCGACTTGAGATAATTAAACGCAGTTTAAAAATCTCCTTGTTCCCCAAAAAAAAAATACATGCATAAAAATATAACAAAACTAACATAACAAACTAACTAATTATATAAAACGACATGCATAAAAATATAACAAAACTAACTAAAATTATATAAAACGACATGCTTAAAAATATAACAAAACTAACTAAAATTATATAAAACGACATGCATAAAAATATAACAAAACTAACTAAAATTATATAAAACGACATGCTTAAAAATATAACAAAACTAACTAAAATTATATAAAACGACATGCTTAAAAATATAACAAAACTAACTAAAATTATATAAAACTACATGCATAAAAATATAACAAAACTAACTAAAATTATATAAAACGACATGCTTAAAAATATAACAAAACTAACTAAAATTATATAAAACGACATGCTTAAAAAATAACAAAACTAACTAAAATTATGTAAAACGACATGCATAAAATGACATGCATAAAACGACATCCATAAACATGCATAACTCAAAATGATTAAAATGACACTATAACGACCCTGATTTTGAAGTTGATGGCGAGTTAAATTCGTTCTTAGGACTTTAAAATGTCTATTTTTCTTGTGCTTTTCAGCCTCTCAGATCCCCCACATAACTTTTCTGTGAGCCATAAACTATTTTTCCTAAGCAGGATGAGCAGAAAATAATTTAAAATGTGCTTTCTATGTTCATTACAATTATGATTTTCGGAATACCATTCTGAGTATTTATCTACGCTTTCCGCCTGCGCAATACATTTATTAACTAAGGTTTCTTTAATATTTCTAGCATGAGGGACTCTTCAAAAATTTGTGAAATATATTATAATGCCGCTTAATCAGTTCGAAAAAATCGTCCTGTGGGGCTTTTAGTTTCAAATTATTGTTCGTACTCCTGTAATTTTTGTTGAATAAAAATAGTTCGGATTGCTCAAAATTCACTAATTCATCTTTTGTCAGCATCTTGCAGGTATCGCAATTAAATTTCTGTTGTGTTTTAAATAGCACAAATCCTGTAAAATATCTTAATGCATTTTCACTTGCTACGCTCATGGCAAAGGTGGCGGTTTCATTATCGATCATAGTTTCCATTTCGTCTGATTGCGCTTCAAAACAAATATCAATATCTTTTAAATACACCTGTTCTTGGCCATTTAGATTGGCGGTCTGTTCCTCATTTACGTTTTCAACTGCATTAATAATCATTTCATCATCATCTGGCTCGCAGTTTCCAGTTGTTCTTTTAGAAGAGATGACCTTCATTGATAGCATCTTTGAAATAATGGCATTAAATTCAAAGAGCATTGGATTGTTGTTTGTACCGCCTCTACTTCTTATTAAATAAAATAGGTGCTCCAGAGCATCCTGATTAAGGCGGGACAATATCAGAAAGTATACATTACTTTCACCCCAGACATCTTGCGCAAGCATCAAAATTGAATTTATGGAAAGTATTAATCCGTCTATACAATAAACTTTGTGGGGTATTTGCATTTGTTTAAATAATCTTTCATTTCAGTAATGTAGTTTTCTGTGTCACTATTCTTCTGCATGGCGGCCTTGAAAGGATTTTTAAAATATATATTATTGCTATTCAAGCAATCGAAGAGCCTATTCATTTTTTCAATAAATTTAACTGTTGCAAGTGCTTGTTCTTCGCAGTCATTAAATGCGCCATTTTGTATAAGGGTCTTTAAGGCAGAAGCGACTGTTTGGCTAAATACCTGCGTGGCATATTTAACCTTCATTTTTTCAAAGGAGTTTGGGTCTATATGTTTCCGAGATAGCTTTGGGCACAACCGAGTTGAAGAGTTATTTGTGTCAATTTCAAACAATTTAACAATAATTTTCCACGAGACTTCGCCATCTGGAGTCATAATACAATTTTTCATCAAAATATTGCG
This sequence comes from Drosophila triauraria, assembly GCA_014170255.2. Lineage (NCBI taxonomy): Eukaryota > Metazoa > Arthropoda > Insecta > Diptera > Drosophilidae > Drosophila > Drosophila triauraria. The sequence goes on along the minus strand of CM024337.1, from coordinate 1,294,849 downwards.
AAGCGATTTAAATAAGTGGGGGATATCATATATAGCGTAAATTTTCTGACTGTCAACAGATATAAAAGGCTCTTCTTCATTCACCCCGAATTTTTTAAAAGCTAATCGGTTGTTCGATCCTTGGTCACATACCACTGCTCAAATAATGAGGCCTAAGCTCTTGGCGACTTTTATATTTTCTGTTATTAAATCTTGTAATTTATGAGCTTTAAGTCCATTGGTCGTTGCGACATAACTCAAGACAAATTTCCAGTTCTCATACAATCCTGTCACCATAAACACGCATATCTGCTTGCACAATGTGTTCATTTTTTCCTTGCCATCATCAACAAAGCCTTCCACTTCATCTCGAAGGGAGTTATATTGCAGCCCTTTTCTAATTGAAATTTCATCAAAATTAATACGGCATTTCTACTCCTACTGTCCATTTTTCCAATAAGTGATTTTAATATATCCATAAAATTTTCATTAAATCCCGGAACCATGTGTCGAACTGGAGCCCATCTCACTAGCGACGATTTTGACGGCAGATTCAATTTAAGGTCATCTCTCATAAAACTATAGGCCTTAGCAGAATAAAATTTATACTTTGAGCAATTAATCTTTCGTCTTCATTCCACGATTGTTTTTTTATTAGCATCTTGCAAACAGTATTTGAACTCTCAGATAAACCAATTTTATCAATGGCTTCTTTAATATTGCCCTTACTTTTTCTATCTCGTAAATATTTCAGCTTCATGGCTCTATCGCTTCGCAATAACATTTTTAGCTGCCTTATCTTTTTGCAATAAGCTTTATTCTTTTGCTTTTCTTTTTTTAAATCTTCTGAGAGTTTCCAATATTTATTTCTATAATATATTTCATTTTGTTCTCTCTTTTCACAATTCGCGCAATATTCAATATTTGTATTAATGGAGCTGCCGGTTTCATAATCTATTATAGGGCTTTCAACAATATCAGTGCTCATTATTCCTGCTGTCGACGGCTTACGGGCAGTTTGAAAAGTATAAATCTTATTGTCCGTCACGCTTTTCTCATTAAATGAAAACACTTCTTCTTCTTCCTCAAATATATTTAAATGTAAATTAGGCTCATCACTCAAGCACAGAGTCGGTATAGCTCCTGCTTTTAAATATTTTTGGCCAATGTATTTTGACTCAAAATGCAAATTGCAAATCAGTGCAACATTAACATTGACGCCGCTTTGCAATTTGCATTTTGAGAGCCACTGGCGACGCACAATGTCATTTTTGGGAAACTTAAAAAGGCGGACGGGGAAATGTTCGGTGCTGTCTCTATAGCTTCGCATGCATGAATCTATAGCGCACTTCAACCCACTTTTTCTGCTATCACTACACTTTGCTTTAAGCATTGTTCACCAATAAATCACACACGAATTTTAAACTTTCGCAAATACGCTCGAGATTAAATTCAGTCGACCACTGCTGATGCACTAAAAGAGTAACAAAAGCGCGCCCAATTATGGGTTCTAGAACAAATAGAAATCAAAGCAGAACAAAAGGAGAGAAAGACACACTTGCAACAAAACAACAACAAAAAGCCCGCTAAAACAAAAGCGCGCCCAATTATGCATACATATGTACATTGTCCAAAGAGATATTGATAAAAGCATAATGAAAACAAATCAAAGAATCCTGGAAAATGAAAGCAAAGAAAAAGTGGCACGCGCAAAGCACTTGCATAGATAACAACAACATATGAACACACATGCATGCAAGCACCTAACAAGCATTCGGTCAACTTTGAGAACCTACCCCAACAGAAGACGAATTCGCACTTGTTGTATGTATATGCATGTATGTATGTTTGTATGTATGTGCACGCATGCTGTTCACAGTTTAAACGCACTTTTAATAATATTATCATAATTATATTATTAAAGATTCAAAAATTATTTAATTTTGATCTCAAAATGTACTGAAATAAATAAAAATACACAAGTATGTACATATATTAAGTCTATTAATGTAATTGATTTTTGTAAGGGTCATAGGGCATTTAAAAGTGATGGTCGATAATAAAACTAATTTTCACATTGTCGTGACCATGATACAATTACCGAAGGTAGTCTCGTCGGCTCGCGAAGCGCTCGTGTTCGGCTTCAGTGCATGTTCGTTGCTTGACGCGAGAGCACGTCTGCGGACGATTTTCTAGGCAAGTTTAACCCTTATGCAAAAATGACATTTTGCAATGTGTGTCGCAAACACGTGGATGGTGTTAAATTTCTAAAAGCACCAAAATGTTTAGAAAAAAGAGCGTTGTGGGAAGAATCGCTTGGGTGCAAGTTGGGAGATTACTCTAAAATTTGCGAACCGCACTTAAGGGATAAACAATGGTTGTTGGCAACAAAAAATGGTCCGAATTTAAAAAAAAGACGACTGAACGAAGATGCGGTTCCACAATTAGAGCCTGATTTAAATATTCCCAAACAAGGCTACGCTGACTCAATCACGCAAACAGAGTAAGTTGAACGTATTAAAATAAGCAAACACATATAGACAATTAATTTTTTTTTTATATTATAGGGAAAACATATTAGGGTCAACAATGCGGGTCGAGATCCAGAGTCTAAGGAAAAGGATTCGTGAGATGGACAAGGAAAATCGTTCTTTACGCCAGCAGCTGGAGGAATACAAGGAGTTGGAAAAGTATCTAAGCAACATTTTCACGGATACCCAACTCAAAATATTAAAGAGTGGAGGGAAAAGATCCACATTTAATGCAACGGACATGTCTGCTGCTATTTGCCTTCATACAGCGGGACCTCGTGCTTATAACCATTTATACAGAAAAGGATATCCTTTGCCGAGTCGTGCCACTTTGTATAGATGGTTATCTGAAGTGAACATTAAGCCGGGTACCCTGGATGTTGTCATTGACCTAATGGACAACGAAGAAATGGTCGAAGAAGATAAGCTTTGCGTTTTATCTTTTGATGAAATGAAGATAACTGCTGGCTTCGAGTACGATAGCTCAGCAGACGTTGTATACAAGCCAAGTAATTACGTTCAACTTGCCATAGTTCGTGGGCTGAAGAAGTCTTGGAAACAGCCAGTATACTTCGATTTCGATACGCAAATGGACGTTGATACTTTGAACGAAATTATAAAGAAGCTACATAGAAAAGGTTATCCCGTAGTAGCTATCGTTTCTGACTTGGGCCCTGGAAATCAAAAGTTATGGAGACAGCTCGGAATATCAGAGAGTAAGTCTGTTTTAACATTAAGGGGGACATCTAAGTACAATTTTTTAAAATCTAACAATTTTGTATTTGTTTAAATAATGATTTAGAACCCTAAAAATCGTATAAAATAACAATAAATTCAAATAAATTTTTCAGCCAAAACCTGGTTTAGCCATCCAGCGGATGAAGAACTAAAAATATATGTTTTTGCGGATGTACCACACATGATAAAGTTAGTCCGTAACCATTATATCGACTCCGGACTAGTCGTCAATGGCAAAAAATTGACCAAGATGACTGTTAAGCAGGCAATGGCCCACTGCGCCAAGTCCGATTTGTCAATCCTTTTTAAAATAACCGACAACCATATTAATGTAAGCTCGCTCGGCAAACAAAAGGTAAAATTGGCCACTCAGTTGTTTTCAAATACAACGGCCAGTTCGATTCGGCGATGCTACGCGTTGGGCCATGAAGTGGAAAACGCATGCGAAACCGCAGACCTCTTTAAAATTTTGAACGACTGGTTTGATATTTTCAATTCAAAATTGTCGACATCTAACACAATTGAAACAACGCAGCCATATGGCAAAAAATTAGAAGTTCAACAAGGGATATTAAGTAATGTGACCGATATTATGAGCGCAAATATTGTTGACAAAGCTCGAAGGCTGCCCTTCCAAAGAGGAATTATCGTCAGCAATACGTCTCTTCATGGTCTATTTACTTATTTGGCTAAAAAGTATGGGATTGAATATATTCTAACGAGCCGTCTCAATCAAGACATTTTGGAAAATTTTTTCGGCGCTATGCGGGCGAGGGGCGGAGCTTATGACCATCCGACTGCCCTTCAGTTCAAATATAGGTTGAGAAAATATATAACAGGTAGACCAACATTAAATCGACGACTAATACTTGATTTTAAAAATACTAATTGTCAAATGTTTAGCTCTATGTTTTAGCAAAGTTTTTATCGTGATTGTTGTAGGTTTGTTTTGTCTTTTGTGTTTTGTCCTTTGTGTTTTATGTTTTCCTTTAGTTACACACAAAAATTTAAAAATGGTCGGCCAGCGGTATCAGTTCTACCTAGTCGAAGGTATTTTAAGCGGGTCAAAATACCCTAGGATAGGTGGGTCTCATACCGGGGACCGAAATTTTTTTCTTTTTGTGTGGCTATGTTATTGTTTATTAATAATCTTTATTTCCTAATCAGCCAAGAATACAGAATTATTATCAGGAAAGGGAAATGTAGAGGAAGACAATTCAGATAATTGGCTGAATATCGATTTTTCCAAAAGAGAGGTGAAAGACTTAGAAGGCGAGTCCGACGATTTAATGATAGATATTGAAAACATCGGAGATGCGGCTGAGATGGATGAGTTGACAGAGGATGCGATGGAATATATAGCGGGCTATATAATTAAAAAATTGCACCTCACCAACGAGCTAGCCAAAAAGGGGACATTCACTTACGTGGATGAAGTGTCGTACGGTGGGCTCCTAAAACCGTCTGTCCAGTTTATAGAAAAACTAAAAAAATTGGAGCAACTATTTTTAGTTTTTGTAAATGATGATTTTCAAAAAACCAAAAATGTTAAACAAATATTATTAAGATCAGCGGAAAATGTAAATATTAATTTAGATATAAAAAAGTTTTATTTTAAGATTAGAATATATTTTAGAATTAAGAACCTCAACAAACGGCTTGCAAGCCAGAAACAAAAACAACGCCTCTTGTCAAATTCTAAATTATTAAAAATTAAACTATAAAAAAAAACCTTCAACTCTTTTTATTACAACACGCAACTTAAAGCCCCACGCACCATCTAAGGGTTAATCCACACACTCAATTGTCGACTCGCTCGCACTTACTGGGCGAGCCCCTCTCACTCGCACTCATTGTAGAGATGAGATTTTGCCGACGAGACTACCTTCTGTAATTGTATCATGGTCGTGACGTCATAAGCAAATGAGCCGTCGCGGCGCCACTTGCTGTGGCCGCAGACAACCCAGGATCAAAAACATAACAAAGAAGCGTGGCAACCGTGTCTTTTGCACACGCATACAAACGTGCGAGCGCTTGTACACATATACACACATTCAGAGAAACGAGAGCACAGCGCGCAGATGCGCAGCCGTGCCTCATCGTTCCGCATTGATCTGCGACTGAAAATCGGTTTCTTGTTGCTGGCTTTCGAACGAATGCTTCGAACTCGAAACAGCTGAGCGCTCTCGCGGCTCTCTCGGGGTTCTAGACATTTCGTTCGGCTGCTCTGGGGTTCCAGGCTCAGCCGTTTGGTTGATAGCAGTTTTTCTGCTGTTTGACGCCTCTATATATTTCTTGCTTAGTGCTAGTACGTTGCAAATACTATCTAACGTCGTTATAAGCGCATATGCAATTGAAGTTATTCTATATGTTGTTCAAGACAGTTATATTAATTATAGTATTATAATTGGGTGCGAAATTTTAAGCCAAGGGTTTGGTGTATCAATAACGATCGATAAATTTGAACTGTTTAAAACTATATCTGTAAATACCTGTTCTGCTCTGAGTAATACCCGTAATTTTGCCAAAATTGAGACTGATTTGGATGGTGTAGATAAGTCAAGTTTGTTGAGTATTTTGAATGACTTCTCGGAAGCATTTATAGACGGATTCCCTAAAAGTAGAGTGACGACTACCGAGTTTCATATTTGTTTAATCGATTCAAACAAAACGGTCCAAAGGCGGCAATATAGACTCAGTACAGAGGAAAAGGAAATAGTTAGAAATCGAATAAAAGAATTACTGCATGCTAATATTATCCGTCCCAGTTCTTCTCCGTTTGCCAGTCCAATGTTGCTGGTAAAAAAGAAAGATGGATCTGACAGACTCTGTGTCGATTACCGTGAGTTAAATTCGAACACGGTGACAGAAAAGTACCCGTTGCCTCTTATTAACGACCAGATTGCTAGACTAGGTGGGGTAAAATATTTCACATGTTTGGACTTGGCAAGCGGCTATCACCAGATTCCGATTCATCCAGATTCAGTCGAGCGTACGGCATTCGTTACACCAGAGGGCCAATTTGAGTTTTAAACAATGCCTTTTGGACTCAAGAATGCTGCACCTGTGTTTCAAAGGGCAGTAATTAAGGCGTTGGGTGAGCTCGCTTATTCATACGTCATAGTTTATATGAATGATATCCTAATAATCTCGCGTACACAAGAAGAAGCTTTCGAAAGATTACGAACTAGTCTGGGTCTATTATCCCAAGCTGGCTTCTCATTAAATATTGAGAAATGTTCTTTCCTGAAAACAAGCGTTGAATATCTCGGTTTTCAAATAAAAGATGGGGAAGTTAGACCAAATCCACGTAAGATACATGCTCTGGCCGATCTACCCCCTCCACAGTCAGTTACCCAAGTGAGGCAGCTCATCGGATTGGCTTCATACTTTCGGCAGTTCGTGCCGAAATTTTCAGAAATAATGAAGCCGTTGTACACCCTCACCTGTAAAAATAAAGTTTTTGAGTGGAAAAGCGACCATGAGGAAGTGCGGAAGAAAATTATTGGAATTTTGACAAGTAAGCCGGTGCTTTTAATATTTGACCCTCAATATCCCCTCGAACTGCATACTGACGCGAGCATGGATGGCTATGGTGCAATCTTGCTTTATAAAATCGAAAATAAACCTAGGGTAATCGAATATTACAGTAAGCAAACATCCACAACCGAATCACGATACCACTCTTATGAGTTAGAAACGCTAGCCGTGTTTAATGCTATGAAACATTTTCGCCATTATTTACACGGTCGGCATTTCGTTGTTTATACTGATTGTAATTCTCTACAAGCTACATGTAATAAAATAAGTCTTACACCAAGGGTACAACGTTGGTGGGCCCATGATATAATTATACAAGGTAATCTCATCAGGTTTGACAAGGACGATAAATTGACAGCTCTCTCGATCCGCTCTCAGAGAGACGTGCTAGAAGGAGAAAGCACTCTACGTTTACATTTTTTTTACTGGCGAGAAATTATTTTCGGTCATAAATAAAATTAGTTATTTAAAGAAAAGATTTCAGTTTTAATAAATTTATCGGAATGATTTTAATTAAAAAAACTATAAAATAAGAAATTTACAAATGAAACGTGTATTATTATTACAACATTATTTTTTAAGAATTTTTCTGGCCAATCAATCTTTGTTTTTTTTGTATTTTTAATTTTTATTTAAACTTTTAATTCTAATATTTAAACGAGTTTTAAAAAAATTCTTTTGTTTTAGAATCTAATTCGATGTTTGTTGAACTTTTTAGCATATTGGCCAGCAAAATCGTTGATTACAAATTTTGTTCCATTATATGTGTTAAATACAATTTCGAGTAATTTAATTTTGCAATGAATTCTTCTGGTGGCTTCGCCAGCCCACCCGCTGATACCATGTCCACATATGTAAATGTTTGTGTATTTTGGTCATCGAAGTTCAGCCCAAGTCGTTTTATTAGATAGCCTCAGATGTATTCCATTGAGTCATCTGCAAGCTCGCTCTCTACCTCGGCCTCTTCCCATGCCTGATCTTCATAGGCTATTTTTTAGATGAAAATGACAAAAAAATCAAGCACAACCCTTTCCGACAACGTTTGACGAACGACTGTCAAAATAACGTCCCCAACTGAGGGCAGCTTTCTCGATGAGATTACCTTGTATAATTATATCATGGGTGGGCCTATATGCAGATGTTCGATTTCGATATAAAATATGTACCCGGTGCAAAAATGGCTCACGTAGACTTTCTGTCACGCAATCCGTTGCCGCCAAAGGTAAATACAAAATTGTATCCTAGTTCGAAAAACAAATGCGTTTCGCTAGCCGAAATAACGGATAATTGGTTGCTTGCTGAGCAGCAACGAGATGAAGAAACTTCAGCCATTGTTTCAAAAATTCAAAATGATGAACTCGGGGAGGTTTTGGCAAAAACGTATGAACTGCGTTCTAAAATACTTTTCCGTAAAATTCAGAGAAATGGTAGGACTCGCAGCTTCCCAGTCGTGCCTAGATCTTTTAGGTGGTTGGTTGTAAACCACGTTCATGAGGCAGTTATACATCTTGGTTGGGAAAAGACACTGGACAAGATGTATGAGTTTTACTGGTTTGACAACATGGCTAAATACGTCCGTAAATTTGTTAATAATTATATCACCTGTAAATTGACAAAACCACCCTCGGGAAAATTACCAATAGAACTCCACCCTATACCAAAAGTAGAGATCCCATGGCACACCATTCACATTGATATTACAGGGAAATTAAGTGGTAAAAAGGATCAGAAGGAATATATTATAGTACAGATTGATGCATTTACGAAATTTGTTTATTTACACCATACCATGAATATTACTAGCGAAAGCTGTGTTGACGCAGTAAAGTCGGCAATATCTATGTTTGGGTTACCGACTAGAATCATAGCAGATCGGGGTAGAAGTTTTACCGGAGCTGTATTCGGAGATTTTTGTAACATGCAAAAAAATACAATTACATTTAATTGCAACAGGGGCTAGCCGCGCAAATGGGCAAGTAGAACGAGTTATGAGTACGCTAAAAGGTTGACCGCCGTAAAAAGTAGTCAACGTACTTGGCAAGACGCCCTAGGTGAAATTCAATTGGCTATAAACTGTACTGATAATCGAATAGCCAAATCAAGTCCTCTAGAATTACTTATTGGAAAAGAAGCCAGACCGTTTAATATGCCGCCCATTTGCGAAGGAAATAATAAGGTAGATTTGGACACTGTAAGAAAAAATGCAAAAGAAAATATGGAAAACAATGCTAAATATAAAAAAAAAAAATTTGATAGAAATAAAGGTAAAGTTAAGCATTATAAAGTAGGCGACTATGTGTTGCTCAAAAATGAAGAACGGCATCAAACAAAATTAGATAATAAATTTCAAGGCCCATTTTTAGTGTCAGAGTTACTTGAAGGTGACCGTTATGTCTTAAAATCACTTTCTAATAAACGAACGTATAAATAAGCACACGAGGCGCTAAGAAGAATGCCTATAGAAAAGATTCCCACAGAGTTAGATATGTGTAATGATTCCGATGAAGTGAGTAACGTTGAAAGAGACGTCGAAGATTAGTTGGTGGACTCCAACTTGAAAGTGGCATTGATGGATGTTAATGAAAGATTTTACACATTGTATTGTCTGTTGTAAAAGTGAATTAAATCACTACCTTTGGGAATCGATTCATAGCAACGGCTCTTCATAAGTTAATATAAATAATTAGTAAAAGTAACCATGGGAATAAGTGATGACGAACAACGTATTAATACGTTTTATTTGATTTGTAATGATCGTTTCAGATTAATCGGTACATTCAAATTACTCCTATTAATGTCTTTAAAATTTGTAACACACGAGGACGTGTGCTTATCAGGAAGGCCGTGTCGGAACCTTATTTCTGTTTTCGAAACATTAAGTTAGTTAAATAAGGATTAACTGGAATTACATTAATATTTGGAATTACAGGCCTCTGAAATTGAACGCTGCGCGTTGTTCTAATTCCTAGTATTATCAGCAATACTTGGCCTCTTAAACTGAACGATGCGCGAGTTACCGCCTCAGCACATTCCATCGGCGGTCCCCCACCTAAACCCCTACGGTCAACAAGCAGTTAGAAGCCAAACACATTATTTGGCAACTAAGTTGCCAACCAAACAAACATCGCGGCACTGCTGAATCCGAGCCCTATATATGCATCCGGTCCGATTACAATCCATTCCGCTAGGTCAGCATATTGTATGTGAACATTAAGCTTCGAGCAAAGAATTATAAAATAAAGAAATCATTCTGGTTTTCAACTCGAACCAATGCACTAGAACTTTCATTTGACGGGTGTATCTCTGGAATAATTCAGCTCCGATCCCATAGAGGATAACTATCTCAGAACCTACATATTATAACTGGCGCAGTCGGCAGCTTCCGGCAACGAACGGATCCGACCAAGGACAGGAAGGACCCGAGACGGCGGAAGGATTCAAAAGGAAGGACAGATGATCCGGACTATATTAAGCATTGCTATGTAAGAGAGTGAGTAGAGTGAAGTGGGTGACATGGAGTGGACAAAAGATAAAAAGAGAAATAAAAATAATAAAGTGAATATAAATAAATCAACAAGTAAAGGAATAATTAATGGATAAATATGGCCAAAGATATGGTAGAGCAGTGGAATAATAAAAAATATAATAAAGAGAAGGCGAAGTGAAAAGTAAAATTTAAATGGATATGAAACATAAAAGCGAGAGGAGTTTGGAGATTTTTAGTTAAAGAAAAGGTGAAGAGGAAAGTCGAAATTAAATGACCGTGGCCAGACGCCGGCTCGATCGTGGCGACGGACGGTTCGGGGTTGCGCCGAGCGGTTCGAACAGCAAGCGGTTGTCGACAAGAGCGACGTCGGTTGTGGTCGATGGTTCGGTGCGCCGAGCAGTTGGTCGAACGAACGAGTTTGAAGGGCGACGACGGATGGTTGCGTTGCAGGTGGGTCGATGCCGGAGTGAGCGGCTCGATCGAACAAGGTTGTATACAGACGAAGAGCGGTTGGTTCGACGTCACGGTGCTGGTTCGGTCGAGGTGCTCGTCGGCGTCGGCAATACTCGGGCGGTTGGAGACGCCTCGGGCCGGGTGGCCAACAGGGGCCAACAAGTGCAAAGTAACATAGGGTATAGAAGCGATTGATTCGAACGGTTCGATCGTACGTAGACCGTCTGTACAGTGGACTCCAAGCGTGAGGGCCAAAAATAAGAAAATGCAATTCAATTGCCCTGTTCGCATGTATTAGGCGGTGCACTGTGGTATACAGGGCAGCTGCTTAGCATGAAATAGGGTGATTCAGAGGAAGTAATAGATGTTACCGATTAGACTTTCATTTGTATTAGGCGGCGAACTGTACACCACAGGGCGTCCGCTTAGCAAGGGAAGTACTAATTCAAAATATATATATAATAAATAAATAAAATATTGCCCGTTCGCATGTATTGGGCGGTGCACTGTAGTATACAGGGCAGCTGCTTAGCATGAAATAGGGTGATTCAGAGGAAGTAATAGATGTTACCGATTAGACTTTCATTTGTATTAGGCGGCGAACTGTACACCACAGGGCGTCCGCTTAGCAAGGGAAGTACTAATTCAAAATATATATATAATAAATAAATAAAATATTGCCCGTTCGCATGTATTGGGCGGTGCACTGTAGTATACAGGGCAGCTGCTTAGCATGAAATAGGGTGATTCAGTGGAAGCAATAGATGTTAACGGTTAGACTTTCATTTGTATTAGGCGGCGAACTGTACACCACAGGGCGTCCGCTTAGCAAGGGAAGTACTAATTCAAAACATATATATAAATAAATAAATAAAATAGAAAAAATAAGAAAAATTAAAGTACAGAGCTATTAACATGTATTAGGCGGCGCACTGTATCGCACAGGGCGGCCGTTTAGCATGGGGATGGCTCGGAAAAAAAAAAAAATTAATAGATTGTTCAAGGAAACAAAATTACCAAATTCGTAATGACTGTCCGCAATTGGTCGTGAAGCTGTATCGCACAGCTGATCGGCTAGCTTCAGCATACGGGGTAATAATAATAGGAAAAGAAGAGAGACGAATAAGAACAAAAGGGAATAGTACAGTTTTGGTAAATAAATGAGGAAAAATATAACAAATAAAATAAATAAATAAATAATTAAAATGAAATCCATTGTTGCCATGATATTCAATGTAAAGAGAAGAATTACTGATTTTAATTAATTACGAACCCCAAGTCACCACACGGAAACTCGGTGAAACTACGTCACTACCCACACAAACAGAAGATAACCATATAACAACACTAAAATAAGTACACAATTACACGTATATATAAAGCTAAGCACACTACTAAATTAAGAAGAACCAAAAACATACATAAGAGAAATAGGACACAAGTTAAGAGACATACAGATAGCCCCAAATTTTACTTATTAACCAATGACAGAAGAAAGTAGGCGCCGCAAAAATAATACAAACCCATAAAACATTGATACACATAGTAAAGTTGCAAGATTATCGAGAGGCAATAGATCAGTTAGAACAAACACTCACAGAGGTAGTTGAAGACTCAGAAACAAGAGACCTTGTTAAGGCTTTACAGAACAAGTTACAGATGATCAGGAACAGATTGGAGGCAATATGCCCCAGGAGGAGGAAAGCAAGAGGGCTAATAAACGGATTAGGATCCGTAGTTAAATCCATAACAGGGAACTTAGACGCGGAAGACGCAGAAAGACTAGAAGAAGAGATAAGAAAAATGCAGGAAGAGGAAAAGAGATTGAAAGAGAATGTGAGTTCACAAGAAAGGATAGGAGCTAAGTTCACAATAATGTTTAAGAACTTAACGAAATACATAAATGAGGAGCAAAGTCGAGTAACGACATTTATTAATAACTATAAGAATGGAATCAGCAAGACGTTCTTAGAGGAAGACAAGAGGATTTATAGGATAGAATATATCGACAGAATTGCGATAACAATAGATATGCTAGGGCTAAACTTGAACGAGTTAGCCGAAAGTTTATTATTGGCTAAGATTGGAATAATCTCGAAAGTTATTTACGAGAAGCAGGAAACAGATAAATGCATAAAGGAATTAGAAGAGCAAGGAATACAGATCGCATCAGAAGAGCACATGTATGAGTTTGTAGAACTAAGAACAATAATGAACAATACAGATATAATTTTCTCAATAAGGTTACCGATGTTTAAGAAAGAAGAATATTACTTACAGAGAATGGTAACATTGCCAATGAACAAAACCGAATTTATAATTGCACCAGATTACATAGTAAACAACAAAGAAGAAATGTACTATTATAAGGATAAATGTCAAAAGATAAGAAATTTGTATATTTGTAAGAATAATAAGATTGTAAACCAAATTAATGAAGAATGTCTTAGAAGTCTGATTAGCGGAAAGGAAGCGGATTGTGAAACGAAGGATGCCGGATTTGTAACCAGGATCTTCGAACCAGAGGAAGGCTACATCGCAATTTTCAACGGGGAAAATGTACAACTGCAAACAGACTGTGGACAGAACAGAACCCTGAATGGGTCAGCAATAATCACATTTAGTGAATGCAGAGTAATGGTGAACAACGTCCAGTATGAAGCAGTGGAGAAACTTGGTACGGCAAAATTAAAGCTGGAGATACCACAGATTTCAAACATGAAAAAGAACAGAACAACCCAAGAATTGGGAATCCACGAGCTGAAAATGGAAGACGTAGAAACGAAACTAAGGATCAATACGATACAAACGGGAGCAACAATACACATGACAACGACATACACCATGTTGTCCGTGATACTGATAATAGTATTGGCGGTGGCTTGTTTTTCCAAGCGAACGACCACCTTCACGCCAGCCGCTCCACCTGCTAGTTTCGCGTCATCCATTGCTCCACCTGTCACCTTCACACCAACCATCGCTCCACTATGGTCGGTAGTTCAGTCTGAGGGGGGAGGAGTTACCGCCTCAGCACATTCCATCGGCGGTCCCCCACCTAAACCCCTACGGTCAACAAGCAGTTAGAAGCCAAACACATTATTTGGCAACTAAGTTGCCAACCAAACAAACATCGCGGCACTGCTGAATCCGAGCCCTATATATGCATCCGGTCCGATTACAATCCATTCCGCTAGGTCAGCATATTGTATGTGAACATTAAGCTTCGAGCAAAGAATTATAAAATAAAGAAATCATTCTGGTTTTCAACTCGAACCAATGCACTAGAACTTTCATTTGACGGGTGTATCTCTGGAATAATTCAGCTCCGATCCCATAGAGGATAACTATCTCAGAACCTACATATTATAACTCGCGTTATTCTTGTTCCTGGTATTATTATTGTTCCTTCATTATCATTCTCATTTGGGTTTCTGTATGTTGCGGTTAGCCTAACAGAGATCTGTTAATGGGCAGTCTCGGTGTGACAAGGTATAAGAAAAGGACAGATATATGGTCTTTGGCGAATACTGTTAGGAAGAGGATGTACGCCAATGTCAGCTATATAAGAAGGGAATTCGCACTGTTAAGGCAGTCCTGATCGAGACACGGTGAAACAATGTCACAGCCGAGAAAGCGCACGGCCCGCAACGCCGCGGAATCCCAAGAGGAAGTTGATACTTCGACACATACATATATCACCGCAGCCACGTTTTTAGAGACTCTTGATGGACTGGATCCCTTCTGCTCTTCCCTTCCCGACCGTTGCTGTCTGCTTGCAGGCTAATTTTGTTTTATTGCAGCTGCCCCTTTCTCTACCACTACACACACAACTCTACCCTAACACTCAGGATCCCTTCCCTACTTCTTTTTCAAAAATGACTCCATTTTTTATTTCTTTCTTTTTTTCCGTTCTTCTTCTTCCGAAGATTCGTCGAGGATACTTTTTTTTAGAATTTTTTTACTCAAAAGTAAATTTTAAGACAGGGCCCACACACAACGGAGTCATAAAATATATATATATATAAAGGCCGATAAACAAATAAATAAATATTGTTAAATAAATAAATAAATAAGGATAAATAAATAAAAAAAATAAATAAATGTGGATAAATAAATAAATAAATATGGATAAATAAATATCGAGATAACGATGGATATAAATAAATAAACTAAGCAAATTAAATAAATAAATAAATAAAAACGGAATAATAAAAAACAAAAATTTTAACGAATACAAAAAAAAAAAAAGATTAAAAACTATAAAAAAACTAGCTGTAGCCTTTGGTGGCTCCCGGTGCCGCCACTAGGGAGGCGTGTCGGTCTTCTCGGCCACGACAAATTTTCCACAGGTAACTGTGGCTGTGGTTGTGGCTGCGTGCTTGGACAGTGTCGTCAAAAAAAAATGGCTCCGCCGGCTTAAAAAAAAAATTGTCCTTACCTCATGCAGCTCCCGAAAGCACCGCCAAAAAAACACGCTTTCTTCTCGGCCAGCAACCACAACTAACATTTAATTTCGTGAATTTAAGGGTGAATGATGAACGTGATTATCCTTTGGCAGCCATTAGGAAAAGTGTTTGGGCTCGCGAAAAAAAATGGAGCCAGGCCGAAAAATCAATCCTGGCGTTTTTCCCTATCCTCCTCTTTCGAGGCATATTTTGCTATTATTTCGTAGATCCGACAACTCACCAGGATTTTTCGCCAACTAGGCTTCCCAGTTTTTCCGCCTCGAGTTGGGGATCCCACTTGTTCCTCTCGTTTCTGGCGTCCAGTTCAATTAATTTAATTCATTTTTTTTCACCCACTGGCGGGCGTCTCTCGCACTCTGTTAATATTTTTTTATTATATATTTTCTTTGACTGCACTTAAGAATTTCGTTGCGGAGCCGCAATACCGCACTCTTATTCGCCTCAGATTCGTCTGCCCGGTTTGAAAAAACTGAGGAAGCGCAAGCCTGAAAACTTCTGATCCGAGCTCCGTTGTTTCTACTTTTCACTCAAACCGGGTTAACGAACCTTTTCAAAAAAGTGCTGCGCACAATTTCGAAATAACCCCGGTTTTCAGTCCCGTTCCGACCTATCTAGCTACTTCTGGCCGGACTCTACCGATAGTTCGGACCTGCAACCCTCCGCCTATCGATAGGTCCGTCGCCACCCGGTATTTCGGACATAATATTCGAAGTCTCTAAAGCAGGGTCGGCAGTGTCCTATACACTGTGCATAGAAAAAAAAATACAGTCAGCGCTTTCGGCACATTTACACTATAAGCGTTTCGTGTTTGTTTGGGACTCTTTTAGCAAGCTTCTGGGTTAAGTGAAAACGGCTTCGTGTATATTTGTTCGGTTCTTGCAGCAGCAGGGTGTAGTATCGAACGGGTCGGTTAGCCTCGCACACATTCGCACTAAAAAACTGTGAGTGTCTGGGTGCCGGATCCTGATATATACGAAGCCTTTTTACATAGCCCCTAAGCTTATTAAGGGTAATTTTCCACTACGTTGCTTTTTCCAACTATCGCACGAGAATCACGAAAAGCAGAAAAGGTTTTTCAACAAGGAAAAAGAGCTTTTTAGCACTATCGTGAACGGAAACAGCTGTTTTTGGTTTTGGTTTTGATTTGGTGGAAAATAAAATTCAATTCAAATTTCAAATTTACTAAGATTAAAAATGAAAGAGCTAGACTTTATTTTCTATTTGCGGCTAAGTAACAATAAAGATTTCACGTGGTTCCGCCAGCCAGTCGCTTGACTGGAGATGTAAGACTTGCAGGAAACACTGCAGTCCACTGGAATCTCTTAGCCTCCTCTCTTAGTTCCGTTAGAACATTGCGAAGATGCAAACTCGGAGAAGTGAGAGGATCCCTGGGCTCAGCTATCTGATGGTGTCGGCTTGCAAGCTAAAAAATGCTATTGCAATGCCCAAGTTAAGTTTTACAAATGCGAGAAGCTGGAGAGAAAGTGGTCGTCTAGGAAGAGAGGACGCTCTTAACGAAGGAGGAGGTGGTGGCCGCCAGTGCAGCATGTACGCCAGCTAGGATCGTACAGAAGTGCAATAAACGAAAAATGTATTAAATGCGAATTAGTTAACAAAACATGGAGAAAATCATCAATTGTTCAATATTTGTTCCGCCAGCCAATTTCATTTGTTCAAAAAACAGCTTGCTTGTGGTGATAGTTGGGCAAAATCACACATCGATATTCAGAAAAAGACTGAAATAATCGATACTATCGAGCAAAACCAAGAAAAAGCTACTTTTTTCTCATTTTTGTCACCACTAGATTCCTATACCTAATACACAGGGAAAAAGCTGCTTTTTGGGCATAAAGCAGAATTGGAAAAGCAACTGTAGTGGAAACGGGGCCTAAGACAGCCTTAAAGAATCCCGAACAAACACGAAGCTCAAACAGTGTACCTGTGCCGACAGCGCTGTCAGAAATTTTTTTCCTATGCACAGTGTACAGGACGCTGCCGATTCGTGCTCTAAAAACATAGATACGTAAAGCGCTCTATAGTTTGGATGACCACTTTTGTGGCCAAAAACCCATTTTTCAAAAGGTTTTAATATTAAGATATGGTGATGTCATTATGTTAGTAAAACATCAGCCTTCGCTAGTGAACCACTTTCTTTTATTTGATGATTTGGTGACTGTGTTAATTGCGGTAGAAGCCAAGTTAGATGAAATGGACAAAGTGTCTCGTTTACTTCTAACACTTCCGACTAGCTATGATAGAGTTATAACAGCGATAGAAACTCTCTCTGAGAGCAATTTAACATTAGCATTTGTAAAGACACGGCTTCTCGACCATGAAATAAAATTAAAAGGAGTTAGCAAAGACACAAGTGCTAAAGTGTTGCAGGCTATAGGCAATCGAGAGCCTAGGGAGAACACATACAAAAACACAATACCAAAATTGGTGAAGAAACAGTTTAAGAATAAATCAAAGCCTAAGCTGAAGTGTTGTGTTTTACACAGAAAAGACAGACAGCGTAGATTTTATATTAGATTCAGGGGAATCAGATCATCTAGTAAACAACATTACTTTGTTTTCCGAGTATGAGAAGCTAAATCCGAGTGTGGCGATTGAAATTGCAAAGCGTGGAGAGTTTGTGTTTGCTAATGCGAAAGGACTAGTTAGCGTGAATTAACAGTTCTGGGAAAAACATTGAATTACAAAATGTGCTGTTTTGCAAGGAAATCCCGCATAATTTACTATCCGTGAAGACGATAATAGATGGTAGAATGTCCGTCGAATTTAATCCGGATGGGATTAAAGTAACGAAAAATGGTAACATGGCATTTGAAGGTATATGTAAATATAATATACCGATTGTGAAATTTTATTTAAAAAAAGTAAAGTATATACATCCAAATATACATTCATCTTGTGGCATGAAGGATTACAGCTAATAGAAGTACAGCTAAATAGAAATGAATTATATGAGGCGTATTTTAACGGAAAGCATACTAGGCTTAAATTTAAAAAATCTAAAAAAAAAAAAAATATTGACCGCTTATTGTTGGTAGTTCATTCACATACATGTGGTCCGATTACGCCCGCAACTATTGATAATAAAAACTACTATGTAATATTTATTGATCAGTTTACACATTACTGTGTGACATATTTAATAACTTATACATCAGACGTATTTTTTGTGGCGAAAAGTGAGGCTCATTTTAACTTAAAAATAGTAAATCTATATATTGATAATGGCACGAATTACCTATCTAATAAAATGCGTAAAATTGTCGTCGAAAAAGGTAAAAGTCATCATTTAACGGTTCCTCATACCCAATAATTTAATGGTGTTGCAGAGCGGATGATTAGAACAATCACTGAAAAATCTAGCTCTATGTTTAACTGTACTAAACTTAATAAAAGTTTTTGGGGTGAAGCTGTTTTAACAGAAACTTATTCTGTTAATAGTTCCCTATATAGACCTTTGGAAATTTAAGAAAAACACCATATGAGATGTGGCATAAAAAGAAACCAATATTAAAATATTTAAAGATATTTGGATTGATGGTATACGCACTAAATAAAGTGCGAAAGAAATTATTTGATGAGAAATCTTGTCGGGTATGAGCTAAATGGCTATCAATTGTGGAATGAAGAATCGAAAAAATTCATGATAGCTAGAGATGTAGTGGCGAACAAAATAAATATAAAATCTATGACTTTAAATGAAAATGACGCTGTGGTAAAACATGATGATTTTACCAGAAGTCATGATTCTCCAATTTAAAAGAATGAAGAGTGAGTTTTTCCATTACAGGAAATGTATGAATCTATGGATTAAAAGTCTCTTGAAAACTTAAATAAAAATTCCACTTGTCTTGAGAATACCGATCCAGTAGTTGAAACTGGGTATAATATACTAGAAAACAAGAAAGAAAGCTATCTTCGGTAAACCGAAATTTGTATACCCTTGCATTCTGCAATTGGATTATTGAAAATCTATTCATTTTGGTCACAGTTGAAAAAATATCTTACACTAGCTGACCCGGCGAACTCCGTTTCGCCACCAGATGGCTTCGTTTTATGTAACATTTCGTTTGGTGACTAAAAGATGAAGAAACATTTTGTTCTTTGCTTTATATTTGAAAAGAAAAAGTTTTATTTCATTTCACAAAAGTAATGAATTCATTTTGATTACAAAAGTGAAGTGTTATTTAGTTGAACTTCTCTAAGTGAATGAAAGTGAATCCAAAGTAAATACTGAATCGAAGCGTTATACGTGTCCGCAAATTGTCAGTTCCATTGAAGTTCTCTTTGGTAAACCACATTTTTTGTTTTTTGGTCTGACGTTAACACAAACATATCGGATGGTTTCCCAACTCGTGAATACGCAACATATAACTGCCCATGTGAGAAACAATGATTTTCTAAATTTATCCAGCAAACACTAAGCGATTTGCCTTGCGACTCGTTAACGCAAGGCGAACTGGAAATTGTAATCGTTTGAAGTCAAACGGTAGATCAGTCGGAATCATTGGTATTCGAGGCATACATACATTTTAATATGCGTTTTTTGCGTTAATAATGGATGCCTAAATTAAATTCCTGCGATCCGATGGCATTCGTTCTAATGCTGTTTTGAACATATTAACCACAGCATTATTAGCGTGAAAAAATGCTTGCAACTGTTCAATAATTCGTCTGTTTAACTGTTATGTTCCCTGTATATTGCACCGCACATTCAGCTGATCCACCATTTACGAAATGAAATATATTTGCAGAAATTGATGCGGTTCATCTGGTGTTAGCACCATTGAACCATGTAAATGATGAATTTTGTTGTTGTATCTTTAACCTTGCAAGTCGGCATGAAGCCGCCTTCTCAAATGATATTAACTTCAAAGGAAGTCATGCGAAAGCAGTTATTGTATTCAAGGATATGTTGAAGATAATGGATGGAATCGGGATCACTTCCATCAAACAATGGTTTTAGTGTCTGTGGTGGTGTAAGTAATGGATCCAGTTTGACTTTTCCACTTGCGCAGCACAATCCAGCCGTTTCTCTTTTGAATTGCAATATCGGCATATAGTCGTCATTGGCCCATTATCTAAATTTGCATTATCACCGTAGTTCGCAGTGGGATCATATTGGAATTCCAAGTGATTGTATGATGCCAATGAACTTCGTGTCCTCACGCGTTGTCCCAATAGGACATTTTCTCTTATTGTATTTTGCCTTTTTTCGCCTAAGTTCTGTGAATACAATTGTTGCTGGCTTGCATGTCTTGTGCGGCGGCCGATGATCGCACGTCGTCCTCTAGGTATTTTGGGCAAATGCACGGTTCACACAATTTACACAGTTCTACTTACCACCTTACAGACAAATGGCTGCTGTTGGTTGAAATTGAAAAAAAATTTTGACAATTCACGTGATTGATTTGATGGTTTCCAATTGAAATGTTAGAAAAGAAATATCTTACTTTTTTAAATTATTTTTTCGCAATTTCACGGTGAACACAATACCGGTTTGTCACATAATATTAACTGAGCAGAGAACAATGAGTAGATGTCAATGTAACACGCACCGCATGCTATGTATCAGAGATGGCACTATATGTAAAAAAGATTTTCCCCCTCGAGTCGCGGAGGTATCACGGAAGAATTGCGGAAGAGTAGCGGAAGTATCGCGGAAGAATCACGGAAGAGTCGCTGCAGAGTCGCGGAAGAATCGCGGAAGAATCGCGAAAGAGTCGCGGCAGAGTCGCGGAAGAGTCGTGCAAGTATCACGAAAGTATTGCGGAAGTATCGCGGAAGTATCGCGAAAGTATCGCGGAAGTATTGCGGAAGAGTACCGGAATAATCGCGGAAGAGTCGTGGAAGTATCGTGGAAGAATCCCGGAAGAATCGCTGAAGTATCACGGAGGAGCGCGGAAGTATCGCGGAAGAGTCGCGGAAGTATCGCGGAAGAGTCGCGGAAGTATCGCGGAAGAGTCGGGGAAGTATCGCGGAAGTATCGCGAAAGTATCGCGAAAGTATTGCGGAAGAGTCGGGGAAGTATCGCGGAAGTGTCGCGGAAGTGTCGCGGAAGAATCGCGGAAGAGTCGCGGAAGTATCGCGGAAGTATCACGAAAGTATTGCGGAAGTATCGCGAAAGTATCGCGAAAGAGTCGCGGAAGTATCGCGGAAAAATCGCGGAAGCATCGCGGAAGTATCGCAAAAGTATCGCGGAAAAGTCGGGGAAGTATCGCGGAAGAATCACGGAAGAGTCGTGCAAGTATCAGGAAAGTATTGCGGAAGTATCGCGAAAGTATCGCGGAAGTATTGCGGAAGAGTACCGGAATAATCGCGGAAGAGTCGTGGAAGTATCGTGGAAGAATCCCGGAAGAATCGCTGAAGTATCACGGAGGAGCGCGTAAGTATCGCGGAAGAGTCGCGGAAGTATTGCGGAAGAGTACCGGAATAATCGCGGAAGAGTCGTGGAAGTATCGTGGAAGAATCCCGGAAGAATCGCGGAAGTATCACGGAGGAGCGCGGAAGTATCGCGGAAAAGTCGCGGAAGTATCGCGGAAGAGTCGCGGAAGTATCGCGGAAGAGTCGGGAAGTATCGCGGAAGTATCGCGAAAGTATCGCGGAAGTATTGCGGAAGAGTACCGAAATAATCGCGGAAGAGTCGTGGAAGTATCGTGGAAGAATCCCGGAAGAATCGCTGAAGTATGCAGAGGAGCGCGTAAGTATCGCGAAAGAGTCGCGGAACTATCGCGGAAAAATCGCGGAAGCATCGCGGAAGTATCGCAAAAGTATCGCGGAAAAGTCGGGAAGTATCGCGGAAGAATCACGGAAGAGTCGTGCAAGTATCAGGAAAGTATTGCGGAAGTATCGCGAAAGTATCGCGGAAGTATTGCGGAAGAGTACCGGAATAATCGCGGAAGAGTCGTGGAAGTATCGTGGAAGAATCCCGGAAGAATCGCGGAAGTATCACGGAGGAGCGCGGAAGTATCGCGGAAAAGTCGCGGAAGTATCGCGGAAGAGTCGCGGAAGTATCGCGGAAGAGTCGGGGAAGTATCGCGGAAGTATCGCGAAAGTATCGCGGAAGTATTGCGGAAGAGTACCGGAATAATCGCGGAAGAGTCGTGGAAGTATCGTGGAAGAATCCCGGAAGAATCGCTGAAGTATCACGGAGGAGCGCGTAAGTATCGCGGAAGAGTCGCGGAAGTATTGCGGAAGAGTACCGGAATAATCGCGGAAGAGTCGTGGAAGTATCGTGGAAGAATCCCGGAAGAATCGCGGAAGTATCACGGAGGAGCGCGGAAGTATCGCGGAAAAGTCGCGGAAGTATCGCGGAAGAGTCGCGGAAGTATCGCGGAAGAGTCGGGAAGTATCGCGGAAGTATCGCGAAAGTATCGCGGAAGTATTGCGGAAGAGTACCGGAATAATCGCGGAAGAGTCGTGGAAGTATCGTGGAAGAATCCCGGAAGAATCGCTGAAGTATGCAGAGGAGCGCGTAAGTATCGCGGAAGAGTCGCGGAACTATCGCGGAAAAATCGCGGAAGCATCGCGGAAGTATCGCAAAAGTATCGCGGAAAAGTCGGGAAGTATCGCGGAAGAATCACGGAAGAGTCGTGCAAGTATCAGGAAAGTATTGCGGAAGTATCGCGAAAGTATCGCGGAAGTATTGCGGAAGAGTACCGGAATAATCGCGGAAGAGTCGTGGAAGTATCGTGGAAGAATCCCGGAAGAATCGCGGAAGTATCACGGAGGAGCGCGGAAGTATCGCGGAAAAGTCGCGGAAGTATCGCGGAAGAGTCGCGGAAGTATCGCGGAAGAGTCGAAGTATCGCGGAAGTATCGCGAAAGTATCGCGGAAGTATTGCGGAAGAGTACCGGAATAATCGCGGAAGAGTCGTGGAAGTATCGTGGAAGAATCCTGGAAGAATCGCTGAAGTATCACGGAGGAGCGCGGAAGTATCGCGGAAGAGTCGCGGAAGTATCGCGGAAGAGTCGCGGAAGTATCGCGGAAGAGTCGCGGAAGTATCGCGGAAGAGTCGGGGAAGTATCGCGGAAGTATCGCGAAAGTATCGCGGAAGTATTGCGGAAGAGTACCGGAATAATCGCGGAAGAGTCGTGGAAGTATCGTGGAAGAATCCCGGAAGAATCGCGGAAGTATCACGGAGGAGCGCGGAAGTATCGCGGAAAAGTCGCGGAAGTATCCCGGAAGAGTTGCGGAAGTATCGCGGAAGAGTCGGGGAAGTATCGCGGAAGTATCGCGAAAGTATCGCGGAAGTATTGCGGAAGAGTACCGGAATAATCGCGGAAGAGTCGTGGAAGTATCGTGGAAGAATCCCGGAAGAATCGCTGAAGTATCACGGAGGAGCGCGGAAGTATCGCGGAAGAGTCGCGGAAGTATCGCGGAAGAGTCGCGGAAGTATCGCGGAAGAGTCGGGAAGTATCGCGGAAGTATCGCGAAAGTATCGCGAAAGTATTGCAGAAGAGTCGGGAAGTATCGCGGAAGTATCGCGGAAGAATCGCGGCAGAGTCGCGGAAGTATCGCGGAAGTATCACGAAAATTGCGGAAGTATCGCGGAAGTATCGCGAAAGTATCGCGAAAGAGTCGCGGAAGTATCGCGGAAAAATCGCGGAAGTATCGCGGAAGTATCGCAAAAGTATCGCGGAAAGTCGGGGAAGTATCGCGGAAGAATCACGGAAGAGTCGTGCAAGTATCAGGAAAGTATTGCGGAAGTATCGCGAAAGTGTCGCGGAAGTATTGCGGAAGAGTACCGGAATAATTGTGGAAGAGTCGTGGAAGTATCGTGAAAGAATCCCGGAAGAATCGCGGAAGTATCACGGAGGAGCGCGGAAGTATCGCGAAAGAGTCGCGGAAGTATCCAGAAGAGTCGCGGAAGAGTCGGGGAAGTATCGCGGAAGTATCGCGAAAGTATTGCGGAAGAGTCGGGAAGTATCGTGGAAGTATCGCGGAAATATCGTGGAAGTATCGCGGAAGAATCGCGGAAGTATCACGAAAGTATTGCGGATGTATCGCGGAAGTATCGCGAAAGTATCGCAAAGAGTCGCGGAAGTATCGCGGAAAATCGCGGAAGTATCGCGGAAGAGTCGGGGAAGTATCGCGGAAGTATCGCGAAAGAATCGCGGAAGAATCGCGAAAGAGTCGCGGCAGAGTCGCGGAAGAGTTGCGGAAGTATCGCGGAAGAGTCGGAAGTATCGCGGAAGTATCGCGAAAGTATCGCGGAAGTATTGCGGAAGAGTACCGGAATAATCGCGGAAGAGTCGTGGAAGTATCGTGGAAGAATCCCGGAAGAATCGCTGAAGTATCACGGAGGAGCGCGGAAGTATCGCGGAAGAGTCGCGGAAGTATCGCGGAAGAGTCGCGGAAGTATCGCGGAAGAGTCGGGGAAGTATCGCGGAAGTATCGCGAAAGTATCGCGAAAGTATTGCAGAAGAGTCGGGGAAGTATCGTGGAAGTATCGCGGAAGAATCGCGGCAGAGTCGCGGAAGTATCGCGGAAGTATCACGAAAGTATTGCGGAAGTATCGCGGAAGTATCGCGAAAGTATCGCGAAAGAGTCGCGGAAGTATCGCGGAAAATCGCGGAAGTATCGCGGAAGTATCGCAAAAGTATCGCGGAAAAGTCGGGGAAGTATCGCGGAAGAATCACGGAAGAGTCGTGCAAGTATCAGGAAAGTATTGCGGAAGTATCGCGAAAGTGTCGCGGAAGTATTGCGGAAGAGTACCGGAATAATTGTGGAAGAGTCGTGGAAGTATCGTGAAAGAATCCCGGAAGAATCGCGGAAGTATCACGGAGGAGCGCGGAAGTATCGCGAAAGAGTCGCGGAAGTATCCAGAAGAGTCGCGGAAGAGTCGGGAAGTATCGCGGAAGTATCGCGAAAGTATTGCGGAAGAGTCGGGAAGTATCGTGGAAGTATCGCGGAAATATCGTGGAAGTATCGCGGAAGAATCGCGGAAGTATCACGAAAGTATTGCGGATGTATTGCGGAAGTATCGCGAAAGTATCGCAAAAGAGTCGCGGAAGTATCGCGGAAAATCGCGGAAGTATCGCGGAAGAGTCGGGGAAGTATCGCGGAAGTATCGCGAAAGTATCGCGAAAGTATTGCGAAAGAGTCGGGAAGTATCGCGAAAATATCGCGGAAGTATCGCGGAAGAATCGCGGAAGAGTCGCGGAAGTATCGCGGAAGTATCGCGAAAGTATTGCGGAAAGTATCGCGACAGAGTCGCGGAAGTATTGCGGAAGAGTCGCGGACATATTGCGTCCATCATTTCAATGTATCCGTACATTTATCATTTCCCAGCCAACCAGTGGAGTCCGCAGGGTGCTCCCTTAGGACTCCCTGTGCGGAGCTCAAACCCTCCTAGGGAGGCTCCGAAAGGTGTCCTAAGGGAGCATGTTTGCGGGAGAAAATGGCCTTTTCAATTTATATGAAAACAGTGCTCCTTTAGGAGTCTTAGAAGGAGTGTTTTCGGAGTCCCAAAATGCTCCTGAAGATAAACCGCAAGGACTCCGTGCGGACTCCTCTATTAGCTTATAGATTTTTAAAAAAGGAGTCCAATCGTCCAAAGATAACCTAACCGACATTGCTATGTAAGTTAATATGTTACTGTTAAGTGGATGTAAATATTATAAATGCTTTATAAAGCCACTTACATTTCTGAAACACAATTGTTCCGACTGGGACTCGAACACGTGACCTTTAGATTTAAAGTCCAGCACACTAAGCATGTCGTCATTCAGGTAAATCAGAGAATGCTGATAAAAACAAATGCATACTATACCAAATTCTGCTCCCTAAACGCTCCTACGAGGAACTTTTTTGGAGTCCCTTTTCACTCCAACTTCGGAAATTGCACCTTTTTGGAGTCTACTTTCGCTTTTACTTCAGAGCGCTCCGAAAACGCACCTTTAAGGTGCAATTTCGGAGTCCCTCTTCGCTCCTACTTCGGAGCGCTCCGAAAACGCACCTTTAAGGTGCTATTTTGGGAGTCCCTTTTCGATCCCACTTCGGAGCGCTCCGAAAACGCTCCTTTAAGGTGCTATTTCGGGAGTCCCTTATCGATCCTAACTCGGAGCGCTCCGAAAATGGTTGGCTGAATTCAGCCAAAGCAGCACGACGTATTCGTGATTCACTACAGGTACGGGGTCAACAGATCTATTTCGTGCATTACCTTCATCTGCACTCCGTGATCGTCTTTGTCATACCCCATTTGTACTACGCGTTCGCCTTCCTATATTTGCTCGTATTGGTCTTGAGAAAATGAGGAAAGTACACGCACATATATATAGTAAATTTAACAGTTTTAGACTCACCATTTATACAAACGACAGAAAATGTTTGACGAAAATTACCTGACATAATATCAAAGCAGCCGTTTTAGTTATGTATGTGAAAAAGAAAATGGCTGTTGAAAATGGCTATTGGCTGCATACTCATATTTTTTTTTTACTTTTAAACCTTCCCTGGACTTCCACGAATAATTCAAGACCAAAATTAGCCAAATCGGTCCAGCCGTTCTCGAGCTTCAGCGAGACTAACGAACAGCAATCCATTTTTATATATATAGAGGATTTTACATGTAGAATTTTACATTTTACATGTATAATTTCCCATTTTCATTTAAATCGATCGATCGTTTCAATTGAAGCTATATGATATAGTTGTTCGATCTTAATGTGATTAAAACCGTACATAAAGAACTATAAAAAACAACTATATCTCGAAATTAATAGAAATGCGTTGAAAAACAGAAAAGTTAAAATTTTTTTTACATTAATTTCGCCATCATTCCTATGGCAGCTATAGGATATAGTGGTCCGATTTCGGCTGTTCCGACATATATACTGCGTGCTAAAGAAATAAGACTATGCTGATGATGCCCGATAGCTCAAAAACTGAGAGACAAGTTCGCGTAGAAACCGACAGACGGCCAACAGACAAACGGACATGGCTAGATCGACTCGGCTGGTGATGCTGATCAAGAATATATATACTTTATGGGGTCGGAGATGCCTCCTTCACAGCGTTACAAATATCATGGCATCATTATAATACCCTCTGCAAAGGTATAATAAAAAAAAAACAAATGCAAATATTAGTTGGCCAAAAACTCTTAAAAATATTGCTAAAATAATATTACATGTTTAATTTGTGAAATATCTTGTTATATATTTGTTAAAAATCTTTCTAAAAAAATTCATTTATCTCAACTTTTTCTTTAAATAACTAATTTTATTTATGACAGAAAATAATTTCTCGCCTGTCAGAGAAAAAAAAGTCAAACGTAGAGTGCGTCTCTCAGAGCGGATCGAGAGAGCTGTCAATTTATCGTCCTTGTCAAAGCTGATTAGATTACCTTGTATAATTGTATCATGGGCCAGGCAAAAGTTTAAGTATATGTTTTCGTGTGTTTTATTTGTCTTTCAGATCGCCTCTTAAGAATATAACATTCAATTATATCCAAACGTAGATTGTTAGTGTGTAGGCTAAGGTGCCTGGCATACAGTACTTGAACTGTCTGCCTTGTGTCGCCGCAACTAGAACATGAACCAGTTGGACTATAGATGGTGCACATGAGGGTCAGAAGACTCAGCGACAGCTGACCACAAATGAGTAACGCTTGCATTGTGGTCAAAACAATTGCTGATTTTATTGAGGAAACTTAACGGTATTTATAGCTAAACAAAGTATAAAGAATATGCTTATGTCAACGGAATTGTGTGTAAATAAAATGTGGGTTACTGTGTATTATGATCTATGCAGAAATGGGAACGGTGCCCAATTCGACTTCTTCAAGTCAGCAACTTTTGTTAGTGCATAAACATATTGCTGAGACTGAACATTCTCCCGGCCGTTAAACAGGTGTTCAACCATCGCTGATGTTGAAAGCAAACCTGCGTGGGGTAGGTTCCGGTAACGACTGCTCAGCGTTTTCCTGAGGTTTGGAGGTCCGTTGTCGTGGCTTCCATTTGCTGCATTGTCGTCGTAGAATGAATGCAATGCTTACTATAATTGATATTGCTAAGGCCACATAGGCAGCTACATGATGATGCTGCGCAGTTCTGGAGTGAGTTTTCCATGTTGTATCCTTCAGTTTGGTCAGCCTTTGTTGTAGGACATCTAATTCGTCTAGTTCGGATACTCGGGTTGTAGTTTCTTGAGTTGGTTCTGATGTTTCTTCTACGTCAAACTTGGTGATATTGCCAAAACGAACATATGTTGATTTCGTTTTGCTGATCGTAGTGCTGAATGTGCCAACACAAATTTTTAAGTTGCGCGCGGTGCAGCCTGCGGAGAGTGATAGCAAGCCGGTTCCTTCAAGGTGTACTGTAGAAGGTTTTCCCTTGCACACAGCTTGAAGCTCTATGGGACTGTGTGTCGCAAACATCCATCTGTTCCGTTGATGCGTCTTTGTCCAAATCAAATCAGGTTTTGTTTGAACAGTCTCACATAGTGTTTCAGTCTTCTTGTTAAACAACTGAAATTCACAGTGATCACATCATCGTTGGATTTGACTTCGTTTATGACCTTGGCCATTCCTTCTTCATTGCTTAAATCAAGCACGCCGAATAATGAGTGCGCTACGTTTCCGACTATATCAAGTGGTGATCTGCGCTGTCGGGAGTGGTTAATCAAATCATTTCCTGCTTGTAACTCGCCATATAAATGTTGAAAATGCTCAAGTATAGAGTTACAGGCATTAGCATTTCGTAGTTCTGAACACTTATGTTTTAGTTCAGCAATCCCGTCAGATAGTATTCTCATATCGGTCAAATATGGTTTCAAGTCGTAGTAGACGATGATGGTCCATTCTGAAAATGCCATTCTGGAAGTGCCGAGTCGTTCGTAGAACATTCCGGGTTGATTTGTGAACTGCGTCACATTTATTGGTTGTCCCATTGCCAGTGGGAGGATGAGTAGCATTGCCAGCAACGTTGGAAGGAACGGAAGCTTCAGCTTCTTCCTCTGTGCTGGGATTTTTTCTGACATCGTTGTAAATATTTTTGCCTTCACAACAACAGGGGCAATTAGTCCTAGTGGGTCGAATATCTGTGCAGATTCAGAACTTACAACTCGTTTGGTGATAGTTGAACCTTCGCTCTTTTGGGATCGCCCACTCAGTTGATCCTTTTGTGGTATCCATAGAGGACCCAAGGTCTTCACATTGTAGTGTTTCAGTTTTTCGTCTAGCTTGACATTGTTGACAATGTCTTTGTTGAGCTAGTGAGCTTTTTCACTAACTTAATTAAAACAAACGCTGCATTCTGCATTCCTCACGCCAATGGAAGCAAAAGATATGTTGATAGTAGCCTATCTTCTGCCAGCGATCCAGACGAGTAAAATTGAGCCCAGTGACATCAAATTCAGATGGCAATGGAGCGGCGTCAGAAAAGGGTGCCGGAGTTAAGCTCTTCAGGTCTTCAACGGTTTCTGAATTGAAGACAATTAGTGCTGGGGGCCCATTGTTTCAAAAGCCGCCAAAAAAGGGTTAATTTTTCCAGCTGGTCCTCTCAGGTTTGCAACAGGCATCGGTTTTGCACTGTTTGGGAAATCGACCTCCTGGTCGATTATAATTGATACTGTCGACATACTACTGCCGTGCAGCCTCCGATGAATTCTTGGACTCCGGTAGGACTGGGGACTGTTCCTGTCTCCTTCCAATTTCACGGTGTAAATTAGTCAGCAGATCCACCAGCACCTCATCAAAACCTTCCCGTGTTTTGCTGCCAATCTCGTCGTAGTCCAGCTCCTCCAACTTATCATGTGCCAACGAAAACAATGCCTTTAATTCCTCAACCATTTCCAATCGAATTTCTAACTCCAGACTATGCATATCACTCATTTTACTCCTGGTGAGCTGGGAGCGGAGGCCTTTAATGCGATTGAGCAACGCTAAAGCCTTCAGCTTGTAAAATAATGGATCGAGCGACATTTTAATATCAAATGTTTTCAGGTTATATATAAGCCAAAAGGGAATCCGCAATTAAACGTAGCTTCTCTGTGATAGTTTGATATTCACTGTGCATTTATTTACCACCGAAGACAGCGGCGGTCGATGAACGCGAATAGATTTATGTATTGGGCGCACGTATATATGTACCGAAACGCGAGGCAATGCAAGGGGACAAGCATTAACTATTTAAGACGATTTATTTGTTTAACGATAATGTTTATCACGTCGGGGTCACCAAATGTTGAGCAAGTGAGGTTTTTCACTAAGTTAATTAAAACAAACGCGATTGTTTTATCAATTTTAATAGGTTTATTTGGCCGCGCAGGGCAAGATGTAAAGTTATGTACATACAAGATTAGCGAACAGCAATACTGGCTGCGCCCGAATTAATGAGTAAGTGAACAACAACTATGCTGCGCCCGAATTGATTTCTCTTATTGATCGATCGAATGACAACTGACCGATAGCTTCTTCAAAATAGGCGGCCGAAGCTGTGCTTAGGACAAAGGCCGAGGTTGTGCATAGATCAATGCAGATACCTATGCGTGCAATATTCGGCTCCTGCTGGGCCATTACTTCGAGAGGGCATGACCAAACATCCTCCCCCCGTTGCAAGACTAGGGCTTGCAACAACATCTTGGTCAGGCCCGGCAGCGTGATCTTGAGCGGGCAGGCTACCATTCTCGTTCTTGAACAGCCCGACATCATTGACCTTAACGCAGATTCAGGATGGCGCCACTTGGCACGATGCTGCATTAGTGTTCTGCATTCCTCACGCCAATGGGAACAAAAAATATGTTGATAGTAGCCTATCTTCTGCCAGCGATCCATACGAGTAAAATTGAGCCCAGTGTCATCAAGTTCAGATGGCAATGGAGCGGCGTCAGAAAAGGGTGCCGGAGTTAAGCTCTTCAGGTCTTCAACGGTTTCTGAATTGAAGACAATTAGTGCTGGGGGCCCATTGTTTCAAAAGCCGCCAAAAAGGGTTAATTTTCCAGCTGGTCCTCTCAGGTTTGCAACAGGCATCGGTTTTGCACTGTTTGGGAAATCGACCTCCTGGTCGATTATAATTGATACTGTCGACATACTACTGCCGTGCAGCCTCCGATGAATTCTTGGACTCCGGTAAGACTGGGGACTGTTCCTGTCTCCTTCCAATTTCACGGTGTAAATTAGTCAGCAGATCCACCAGCACCTCATCAAAACCTTCCCGTGTTTTGCTGCCAATCTCGTCGTAGTCCAGCTCCTCCAACTTATCATGTGCCAACGAAAACAATGCCTTTAATTCCTCAACCATTTCCAATCGAATTTCTAACTCCAGACTATGCATATCACTCATTTTACTCCTGGTGAGCTGGGTGCGGAGGCCTTTAATGCGATTGAGCAACGCTAAAGCCTTCAGCTTGTAAAATAATGGATCGAGCGACATTTTAATATCAAATGTTTTCAGGTTATATATAAGCCAAAAGGGAATCCGCAATTAAACGTAGCTTCTCTGTGATAGTTTGATATTCACTGTGCATTTATTTACCACCGAAGACAGCGGCGGCCGATGAACGCGAATAGAGTTATGTATTGGGCGCACGTATATATGTACCGAAACGCGAGGCAATGCAAGGGGACAAGCATTAACTATTTAAGACGAATTATTTGTTTAACGATAATGTTTATCACGTCGGGGTCACCAAATGTTGAGCTAGTGAGCTTTTTCACTAACTTAATTAAAACAAACGCGATTGTTTTATCAATTTATCAACAGCAATACTGGCAGCGCTCGAGTTAATGAGTAAGCGAACAACAACTATGCTGCGCCCGAATTGATATTTCGTATAGAACCATCGAAAGACAACTGACTGATAGCTTCGGCAAAATAGGCGGCCGAAGCTGTGCTTAGGGCAAAGGCCGAGGTTGTGCATAGATAAATGGAGTTACCTATGGCCTGGGCCATTACTTCGAGAGGGCATGACCAAACAGTCTTCCTTAGGAATTTCGGTTAACACTTGTTCCTTGTTCGAGCACCATTTTCGGAGCTTAAATCCGGATGGCAACAATATTTGGTCTAGTTTTCGTTGAATTTAGACTGCTTCCGGAATACTGTCTGCTCCAGAAAGGCAGTCGTTGACGTAGAAATCATGCTTTAATACGGATGATCCAAGCGGTAGTTTATTCTTGATCTTCTCAGCCAAATAATCCGTGCATTTTGTAGCTAGGAATGGAGCAACCTTGTAACGTAGGTGACGGTTTTGAGTCGGTAATACTTAAGGTCGTCAGATGGATTCTTATTCCAGACGATTAATTTATGAAATTGATCATCAGGGTGCATCCATACTTGCCGATACATTTTCTCTGTCTGCTGTGAACACATATTTGCGTACGTGCGGAAGCGTAGCAAGATTGCAAACAGCTCGCTCTGGACCGTGGGTCCAGCATGCATTATATCATTTAAAGATTTGTTGCTTGTGGTTTTACAGGAAGTTTCAAATACTACCCGTAGTTTTGTTGTGCTGCTTTCAGGTTTAAGCACACAGTGGTGTGGGATTAAGTAGTGATCCGCTGGTATGTTTGAGGGATGAACTTGTTTCATATGTCGAAGTCCTTCATACTCCTCCATAAAGTCCACGTACCCTTTCCAGATATCAGGTGAAGTTCTCCGCTCCAGTGGCAGGAATCTGTTTGTTGCAGTTTTTTGTGATGCCCACAGGACTGAAGATTGTTCAGAAAATAGGAGTTTGACAATGAATTTTCGCAATGACCCATCGGTGATCGGTGTTTTTCTTCAGTTTCCAGAGTTTTTAAAGTCCAGAAGCGTTCCAACAGCATATCAATTTCTTCATCTGTAGCTGCAGCTGCACAAATTGCTCCGCCGAAACTTTTCCGTCCACAATCCATCCAAGTTTTGTATTTTGAAGAATTGGGCCTCCTGGCTTTAATAGAGTCTGGTTTGGTAGAAGCAATGAATAGTAGTGATCGGCTCCGATGAGCATGTCAATCTTTCCTGGCTTGTCGAAGATTGGATCAGCTAGGGCAATGTTGCTCGGGACCTGCAGATTTGTAGAATTTAACTGATGAGCCGGTTGATCAGCTATGATGTGTGGTAACACAAAAGCTTCAACTTGTTGAGTAAAATCATTATGCATCGATTTCATCAGAACATTTACTCTGGCTCTACTTGTTTTTGGATTGTCTCCAATTCACTCGATACGTAGTGAAGTACCGTGGCGTTTTAGTGATAGCATTGAAGCCATTCGTTCAGAAATCAAATTTATTTGTGATCCTGATTTAATCAAAGCTCTGAAGGTCGCAACCTGGCCATTGCTTGCTTTTACTGCCACTTTGACGGTGGCGAGTAGGTTGTAACTTTTGTTGTTTGCTGCACCTGCAGTAAGCGATTGTGGCTCGGTTGCTGCACCTGATTTGGTGATGCAGCAATGTATGGTGTTTTTTGTCACATTTAAAACACGTGCGACCTCGGCATTCCTTTCCCTTGTGGTCACTGCTAAAGCAATTTACTCACAACTGTTGTTTTTGTACCCAATTGAGTTTTACTGTACTGTTTTGTTGCAGAAATCATCGCATTTGTAAAGCGGATGATTCCGTTTGCAAAACAGACAGTTAGATACCTTTCTAGCGCTGGCAGAGGTACATGTAGATTTTATTTGCTCCCTTTTTGCCTGTTGGCCTCTTTTTCTTGTCTCCAGTACTCGAATTAGTTGATCCAGGAAGCTGACCATTGTATCCAAGCCCTGTAGCTCTAATTGCAAAGTCTAATTTTTGTTTTATGATATATTATTGTATCCCACCTAGATACATCGATGCCAAGTCCCTTTAATGATGCCAGGGACTCAATCGTTGTAATGTATAATACTTTTAATGACTTCGGATCGTCACTATTTGTGCGTTGTTGCAGGAGACGATTGAGAATCGTGTCTGCTACATGTCGGGGATGTTGTAAGCATCAATCAATATACCCCATGCATGCAAGTAATTTTCTTGCTCAAGATCGATATGCCTTATCAACCTATCTGTCTCTCCGGTTACGGTATTTTTGAGATACCACATTTTCCGTACGGTGGGCATGTTAGTGTCATGGACCATGCATTTGAATATATCGAAAAATTGAGTCCATTTGAGCAGATCTCCATCGAATTTTGGGATGCTGACTCTGGGCAAGTGCACGTCTTCGTTGCTTGATGTCTTTTATAGACTCGAATATCGCCCTTTGTCGGCGACATGCCGATCTGAGTCTGTCTGATGCTATCATGGGCTGTTGTATACTTCCCGCTTCTGGATTTGCATCAGCGTGGCTTATTGATTGTTCTATATTGTCGTGCATGTTCGCTCTGTATTCTTTGTATGTGTCACGACAGTCATCGTAGAACTTGGTATACTCAGTGGTTATATATTTTCAGGAATATTGAGATAGATGGTTCGTCGCAAACCGATTCCACACGTCATCGATGGCGGCCAATTTGATTTAGTAGTACGTGGGTTTTAATTTCCTATCCGCTGAATCGTTTTCTCTGTCAAAGTGAACGGTCGTGTTTTTGTTTTGCGCCTCGTATTTGTGTAAAATCTTTGCTTTAAACCACCGGGGCTTATTTAAAACTTCTATCCTGAGTAAATCATAATTCACCGTTTCACTTCCAGTGTGCATGCAGCTGTTTTTGTGTATTAATAACTATATTAATTGCAAATTAGTTTTGTGCAGCGATTCGCTTATCTGCATTTTTGCATTCCTCTTTGTGCTTTATCCGTTACGCCGAAATTACAGCTTGAAGGCTTAAGCTCAGAAACTCTCGCTCTCTTGCTCTCTCTTAGTGCACGTAACTACTCTTATTTTCTCTTAACTTCTGACTGGTACAGTGGTAAGTCACTATAATTGGGGGCTAAGGCTCTGGTAGTGAAGCGTGTGTACCTGCCGCCGCGCCAAGCTAACTCAGCCAGTGGGAGTTGGCAGTTACATGCCGACTTCTGAAGACCGACCATACGTGGTGAAGAACCACATCCTGCTCGAGGTGCCCCTGCTCTAGACTAAATATCGAGAAAACCCGTAATCACCGGTGTCACCGTACCGTGCCTCTGTGACGAATGGCACTACGTTAGTGTGTCTTCTAACGGTGGCTTCCGGATACCTGGCACCTCCGGTCGTATAAGTATCGATCCGAGGTATGAGGCTCTACCACGGGGGATACTTCCTTCCTCATTACTCGTGGGACCAATTTATGGAATCAAATGTAAATACACCCCAAGAAACAGGGTGCTCTAGCAGCCCCAAATCGATTCAAATCGAACCCATCCGGGAGCCCGAAGATGCTATGGACATATGTTCACAAAGCTCTGGCACCGACAGCAGCACCAAGGAAGAGGAAGAAACTCTGCTCGCCTCCCCTAAGGATGACAAACCAAGGCGGATCGCACTATCGGGCGCCGCAAGGAAGAGGTTGCGCAGACACCTTGCGAACGGCGTACCCATGGAGGGGCCAAAAGGCTCGCTCAGAAGCCTATAGACCCTCCAAGGGAAATGCCCAGCAAAAGTGGCGCTACCACCAATAAAAGAGGTAGATCGGCCAAAACGACCCCAGAAGAGGCGTCGAAAAAGAGGGCCATGTACAAAACCGCGGCACCTAGTGCCCAGACGAAGGGCGATGCAAGTTTTTGCCGACCACAGAGGCTCCAGCAGCCACCACAACCGCAGCAGCGGATGGGCAGGCAACACAGGAGCAGTCACCTCAAGTCGGTGTCATGGCCTCTTATAGGGACGTTGCCAGCTCAGCGAAGATGGCGATACTTCCTGCCGACTACCCTGAGCATCTCCTCACGACGGAACAACTGAACACCATTCAGTCCGCCATCCTATCGAGAGTGATGGCCCTGAGACACTGTGAAGCCGCTGTTCTCTGGCTGCACCTTTCGACCAGGAAGGATGGCAGTAACATGTGGGAATGCGGAGACAGCCGAGTGGCTATGCACAGAGGTGCCAAAGCTACGGCTGTGGAAGGACGCCCACATCAAGGTGGTCCCAGAGGCTCCACGTACCGCTGTCTTCATTGGGTACTTTCCGCTCCCAAACGCGGAAATGAAGACAGACGAGATCCTCAAGCTCGTCGAGGGCCAGAACAGCGGCCTGCGAGTGGGAGACTGGCGCGTCTTCCACCGTGAAATGTGGCAGCATGGCCATCATCACGATTGCGCTGGATGCAGTTTCGGCCCATCGACTGAAGTGGCATACCAGCTGTCCTTCGCGTGGGGCACGGCTACTCTCAAGCCAAAGGCCAGCACGCAGGCGGTGGCTCCTGCTCTCGCACCGGAGAAGCCCACCTGCTCCAAGGCAACGCAGGACACGGCCGCGACAAAGCCACTGAGTACCGCTGATGGTATCATGCGCCCTCCCCTTCACGGGCGCAACACGCGCGGAACAGGGCGCATCAACAAGGGTGTGAGGCGCACACCTGAGGAGGAGGCTCTTCTGCGCACCAACCGAGGTCGGAAGATGGCGGCCAGGGTCGCAAGAGGGCGGACTAATGTCCCGTCCTCCTCCCCCCACCCTCCCCAACACCCGGAGACACCTCAGATGTCTCCAAGCGAACCTCCACCACGCAAAGGCCGCGTCTGACGTCCTTTGTGAGAGGTTTGCTACGATGGACATAGCAATTATCCAGGAGCCATGGATAAATGCCGGACGTGTCCTGGGGCACCCCATCTGGTAAGCTGCTATATGCAAACGGCCAACTTCGCCCTAGAGCGGCTTTGTTAATAAACAAAAATCTATCGTTTGTTCCCCTATCACAGTTCATAACTGAGGACCTGGTGGCGGTTTGGGTTAAAATACCCACTGCCCATGGCGAGCAGGAGGCAGTGCTGGCCTCTGCCCATCTACCCGGCGACACTGACGATGTGCCTCCGGCGGCTACCTGTGCCCTGGTAGAGCACTGCCAGAGAAACCGGCTCCGGTGGATAATTGCTTGCGATGCCAATGCGCATCACACGGTCTGGGGGAGCAGCAACATCAACAAAAGAGGTGAGTACCTTCTTGAGTACATAATTAGTAATAACATAGGTTTACTAAATCAGGGCAGCGAGCCTACATTTATCAATGCAATTAGAGAGGAAGTCCTCGACCTAACTCTCTGTAGTCTGTATATATTGTCCGTTGTCTCAAACTGGCACGTTGCGAATGAGATCACTGTGTCAGATCACCAGCACATCAGATTTGATATAGGAGGTGCCTTGCAATGTAGAATAGTTACTAGAAATCCCAAAAACACAAACTGGGATCTTTTTTGTTTTGAACTTGAGCAATCCAGAGACTGCTCCACCCGTCCGATACTAACAATAGACGAGTTAGAGCGTGAGGCTACTGTGTTTCATACAAACATTAAATCGGCATATCATGTCAGCTGCGAACAAAAAGTTCGTAAGATCAGTCGGGCTGTTCCCTGGTGGGACAAGAGCCTTGACGATCTTAAACAAGCTCCGCGAAGGCTCTTCAATAAAGCGAGAAAAGGGAAGGCCACTTGGGATTCCTACAAATCCGCCTTAATGCTATATAACAAAGAGCTGAGAAGGTCAAAACGGGCTACGTGGCGCCAGCACTGCGGGCAGATTTCAACTCTCCCGGAAGCTGTCAGGCTATAAAAAGCCCTCTCCAAGGACCACTCAAACGGCATTTGTACGTTGAAAAAGCCAGATGGAACCCACACAAACAACCCAAAGGAAACGAGTAGTCTACTTGTAGTCTTGCTACCCATCTCAGAAAGTGAGGCACCAACCTACCTCTCTGAGATTGGAGAGTGCCCACACCTGCGCGTGGCTATTGTGGCAGACTCCAATAGGGCTGAAGGCAGGGAACCCCCCTATCAATCAGAACGTATTGTAAACATGCCCTTTAGCCTGTTTCATCAAAATAGCGTACAATGGGCCATACAAAGTTTTAGTCCATACAAATCCCCTGGACCAGATGGAATTTATCCATGCCTATTGCAGCGGAGACTGCACCAATTCGCACTCACCCTGGTCCGTCTTTTCCGAGCTAGTCTCGTGCTTGGACACATACCAAGCAAATGGGCTAAAGTGAAAGTTGTGTTTATTCCAAAGGCAGGGAAAAAAGATTCCCAACTGCCTAAATCCTATAGACCAATTAGTCTTAGCTCCTTCCTTCTTAAAACTATGGAAAAAAAAATTGACCAGCACATCAGGGAAGTGAATCTCAACCATCTTCCCCTACATAAGTACCAATATGCGTACCAAACTGGTAAATCAACTGAGACTGCCATCCATTGCCTTACAACAGTCATTGAAAAGGCCATTGGCTCTCAACACATAGCAATAGGTGCCTTTCTAAACATCTCAGGAGCTTTTGACAACACATCATACGAGGCTATCCGTGCCTCTCTTGTACGTAAAAATGTCGCCACACCCATTATTAGGTGGATTCTGGAAATGCTCAAATCCAGAATCATAACTGTAGACCTAGGAGGAACCATGACCTTAATCACAGCCACACGGGGATGCCCTCAAGGGGGAGTACTTTCTCCTCTCCTGTGGACTCTGGTCATAGACGAGCTACTGTTCGAGGTCAACAACCTAGTGTTCCCCACTCAAGGCTACGCTGATGATCTAGTCATCTGTGTAGTGGGCTGGCATGAGCAAATCATCTCGGATCGTATGCAGCAAGCCCTCAATATAGCCAAAAGATGGTGTCAGGATAAAGGACTATCCATAAACCCGTCTAAAAACTGTTCTAGTTTCATTTACCAGAAAAAGGTCTCTCTCTCTCTCTGACAAGACCATCCCTAAATGGATCAACCATTGACTTTTCGGTTGAAGCTAACTACCTGGGAGTTATACTTGACTCCAAGCTGAACTGGAACGCACACTTTGAAGAGACCATTAACAAAGCCACTCGAGCATACTTTGCTTGCAATAGGCTTTTCGGTAGAACATGGGGCCTAAGTCCAAAAATGATCTACTGGTCTTTTAACACTGTGGTAAAACCGATCATAACCTATGCATCTCTTGCTTGGTGGACGAAATCTGCGGCTGCACTTACCAAAATACAACGACTGGTCTGCATAGGCATCACTGGAGCCATCCGGACATGCCCCACTGCAGCACTTGGAGTTATAACTGGCATACCACCTCTACCCATCACCCTGAAGAAGGAGGCCTGCATGGGGGCACTTCGCCTCCACAACATCACCAATATTAAAAGTGGTGATCTAACTGGGCATCTACGGGTACTCGAACACCTAATAAACGAGCCCATTCTGCGTATAACTGACGAGCAGAAACCCAAACTTGTTTTCCACAGAAACTTCTCTGTAGTCCTATACACCAGACACGACTGGACAACAAAATCAATATCTCTGCCCAGTGGATCCCAAACGTGGTACACTGACGGATCGAAATTGGAAAACGGCGACACCGGGGCTGGTATTTTCGGACTAAGGTTCAACAAATCCATAGCCATGGGAAAGTCTCCAACCATTTTCCAAGCAGAGATACACGCCATAGAAATCTCTGCTCGTGAATGCCTTCACAGGAATATGCAAGGCGCACGGATTTACATCTTCTCTGACAGTCAGGCGGCGCTCATAGCGCTGAGATCTTTCACGATCACCTCCAGACTTGTAGAAAACTGTTTCCAGCAGCTGAACGCCCTTGCCTATAAAAACACCTTAACGGTGGACTGGGTGCCAGGGCATGAAGGCCATATAGGAAACGAGGTGGCAGACTCCCTAGCAAAACGCGAGGCGATGACACCACTAATCGGCCCTGAACCATTCTGTAGATGTGAATGCCCCTCACTAATCAGACGTCGACTTCAACAACTAGGAGGTAAACTTAAGCTGTTAAACGAGTCCCCAAAGCGCAAGAAAACCACGGTTTGCACACCGCATTTGGCCGCTGCCCTGCAACTCGACGCAGGTTCTCAACAGCTCACTCCCTCGGCACAGCCCCCGACCCCAATATATCAAGCTCCTATGATATTGAGGTCGGGTGCAAGAAAAGATTCGGTCTCCGAATGTGCCGTGACAGGGACCGCAGCTCCAGTGTTGTCTGTTGAGTCCGCTGGCGGGTCAAAATCAAAATTAACGACCCCTCAGATCCCCGTCCCGAATGCTCGCCAGGGTGACAGGCCTGGATTACCGGCCGAAATTGGTAATACAGCCAACCAGTCTGTGTCGCCAAAAGCCCTTATAGCAGTACCACCAACGAGGCAGATATTTGTCTCTCGGCTTCACCCATCTCAAACATCTGAAGATGTTACTGTCTTTATTCGAGACAGAACCAAGTCCGATAAAATGAAGGTGGAAAAATTTTAATTTTCTTACGCTAGGGATATTTCATCTTTCAAAATAAATGTCCCTGACGAACTCTTTAACACAATATGCTCTGCCGATTTCTGGCCGCAGTATGTTGTTGTTAAGGAGTACGAAGCCAAGAAAAAGAAAAGACGGCCGGTAGGAATTAGTCTACCCAGGCCGGACAAAACCACTGTACCAGCTCCAAAAAAATAACCAATTCCCTCCTTCTTACCTATCAGAATGCAAGGGGTTTACGTAGTAAGCTTCCTAAATTGTATTCTGATAGTGTTTTTTTTGCATCCCAGGTGATAGTGTTCACAGAAACCTGGTTAAAGCCGGAGATCCTAAGCTCCGAAGTTTTTCCAGCTGTGTACACAACGTACAGGCTTGATCGGCCTTCCAGGCGAGGGGGTGGGGTCCTCATTGCGGTTGACTCAAACCTCACGTCTGAAGTATAAGCTTTCGAGGAATGCAACGATGATGAATTTCTTTGTGTGAAGCTATCATTTAATGGTAGTTTTACTTTTATAACATGTTCCTACATTCCTCCCTTGTCGGAACTTCCTATTTATTGACTTTCGGATAGGGACCATTTAATTGTTCTAGTTGATTTTAACATTCCTGGAGCTATTTGGTCCACAACTGAATAATCTAACACACTTATAGCTACTGCACGTCACGATTTTATCGATGGCGTGTTTGACATTTCGTTGTCTCAAGTCAACCATGTACGAAATTCCTTAGATCGCTTGCTAGACCTCTGTTTTGTCTCTGATCCGGCAAGAGTAAGTTTGGTTAGGGTTCCGCCCTTGACGCTACCCGAAGATCCATACCATCCTACTTTTGATGTGACTATCGATATTGGGACTGCTATGGAGAATAAGTCTAATCGGCCAGATAAGAAAGTTCACTGCTTTCGCAAGGCGGATTTTCGACGGCTGAATAATTTTATATGTGAATTTGATTGGTCCGATCTCTACAGGTGCACTGACATGGTGGGTGCCATGGATATTTTTTACAATGCCATGAAATCCTTTTTTACCGAATGTGTTCCATTATACTATCCGTCAATCTCAAATAAGCCTCCCTGGCTTAGTAAAGAGTTGACTCGCCTCAAAATGTGCAGTCCAATCTCTATTCTTAATTTAAGTTCTCAAGCTGTTCAAGCTGTCAACACTAAACGTAAGCCTGTTACACATCCTTGCTCGCTTTCACTTGAAAATACGACAGCAAACAATGATCAGGCAATCGCCGATCTTTTTGCTCAGTTTTTCCAAACTAGTTATTCTCCGTCATGCGATTCAAACCAAACCTATTCTTGAAGCATGCCCAAATAAAACCTAATCTTCAGTCATAGCTTAAACGAAACCTCTCTTCTTTTGGAGCTTTAACGTGTCAAGCCGGTTTATTCGCCAGGTCCCGACGGAATACCAGGCTGTGTGCTTAGGTATTGTGCCGAGTCCCTGTGCCTTCTAAATTGTCCCCTTCTAAAATTGTTTACCCTATCCTTAGAAAATTTAAAATTCCCCCTTATTTGGAAGGAATCATTTGTGATTCTTCTCCACAAAAATGGTAGCAAAGTGGATGCTAACAACTATAGAGGAATCTCCAAGTTGTCAGCCATCCCAAAATTTTTTGAAAACGTAATTACTCCCCATTTGCAGCACCTGTGTAGATCAGTAACTTCCATGCCAACACGGATTTATTAAACGAAGATCAACGACTACTAACTTTCTGGTACTCACTTCTTTCATTATAAGGGGCTTCCACAAAATTGGCAGACAGATGTGATCTATACTGATTTCAGTAAAGCATTTGACTCCGTTAATCATTCCCTTCTTGTTAGGAAATTCGTCTTAATGGGTTTTCCTTTCGATCTTTTTAGGTGGATCTTAAGTTATCTGAATGGCAGGACGCAAAAATGCAAGCTGATAACATTCTCACGTGTCTCTCACATGCTTGCGACTTATACGCTGAACTGCTGCTCTTTGGAAAGGATCACTCCAGTTGACGATTTGAGTATCCGCCTAGATCCTTAACTGGAGTTTATTGATCATATTTCGTGCATTGTGAATAAAGCCAGGCGTGTGCTGGGATTTATTAAACGGTGGTCGAAGGAATTCGGTTGATACACTTCGTTAGTTCGTCGTATTTTAGAATATGGATCTTGCGTTTGGAGTCCCCAGTGGGACGTTCACAGCAAACGCATTGAGTCAGTTCAAAAGAACTTTTTACTTTTCGCTCTTCGTGGCTTAAACTGGGATGCATAATATGCATTTGCGCTTGACCTGACAATCGCTACTTTTGTTATTGCATATACATTTAGCTGAGACTGAACAGACGTCACTTGAGAAACTGAGCCCTAACTGGGTCTCAGCAACCCCTCCTCTCCATATCCGACAGTTTTTGGGATTTAATAACGTCTCCCATGAGGTCCAAAGCTCGGCGTTGGACGTTCATACATATACATATACATTCATTAACGCTTTCGTTGCTCGATACGGCAACCGCAGTGGGCCAGAGGGGGCTGTGGGGCTTAGAGAGGTCGACCATGGCTTCGCCCATACACAGCTTGATTATCGCTAACGCCTGACTTGAGGTCCGCCCGACTACCATACGTCAGCATCCTCGGTCGGCTCGACCAAGGACCTGCTACCAGCCGCCCTCGCTTAAAGAGTATAGTCGCACTATCAGTGGTGCACATAGATACGGCAGGTGACTCGGTCGCCTGTTGCCCCCCTATGTGCCCGACTGGCTAATAATAATAATAATAGTCGAGTCTCAAATTACGTATATGAAATTGAGCCGAAGTAGACCCCGAGTTCAGCTGGAAACCCTTCACAAAAGAAAATAGGTCGCTAGAAACATAAACAAGGATTTATTTTTCGTTCAGATAAAATAAAATGTAAAGAAAAGTGATTTGCTTCTACGACAGGGTTTTCCGGTGTTCGCTTTTTTCCTGTAACAGTTAATCCAGAATACAATACATATAAAATAACAGAAACACAATTATTACGAACTTATAATTATGCATTACAGCTTTTCC
Source organism: Drosophila triauraria (assembly GCA_014170255.2). Taxonomy (NCBI): domain Eukaryota; kingdom Metazoa; phylum Arthropoda; class Insecta; order Diptera; family Drosophilidae; genus Drosophila; species Drosophila triauraria. The sequence goes on along the minus strand of CM024337.1, from coordinate 1,251,340 downwards.
GATAATTTATTATATATTTCGGCAGGCATTTATTCGGGTATATATTTAAATACTTTGTTTAACAATACAAAATTTTTTTAATAAATATAAACAATTTAAAGTGAATATGTATTTTAATAACTTTAATTTGATATATTTGATAGTAATTCAATATTTATACTACAGAAACCGGCTTATCATTCTTAATATATTCTTCAAAATTTTTGTCATCTAAAAGTGTAGGGTCAAAGTCATTAATTATTTGACTTAATATTGGATTGTCCAGCATAGTCGTATGATTTCCTTCAATTACTTTTAGGGTAACTTTTCCAGATGTTATCGACGAAATACAATAGTCTTCATCTATATCTTGAAGTGAAACTTCAGCTGGACGGACTAAAGTAATAGGTGATTTTAAGTTTCTGATACTATCCAAGTCTAAAGAATAAGTCATTTTTACTCTTCTAAACATGGCATTTATCATTGTTGCAGAGTACTCTTTGCTGTATACGTTCTGCTTATCAACATATTCCATAAACAATGCCATTTTGTCGGAAATGTTTCTTATTTTTATGAAAGCTTCAGCTGCCGATTCTTTGCTTTCTTCAGGAAATATCTGATTCACAATACTTGAAAAAAGAAGATCATAGAGGTCATTATCTGAAAAATGTTCTCCCAACTGAAGATTAGTAAGCCGTTTCAAAAAATGAGGCGCTCCATCAAGCAACATTATGTGACCACGGAACCCTGAATTTTCAAGCATCTGGGCTACTTGGAGAGCCACGAGGGTTCCAAACGAATATCCAATTATGTAGAACGGGTCTGTTTGTTTTAAGACTGGCCTTATATACTATCAAAAAGAAAACCAAAGTAAATAATAAATTTGGGATATATTACAAAGTTTAACTTACTTCAAAACTTTGTTGAGCTACGTCTTGAACAGTTTCCAGATGTGCAAATTGGTGGAGCTGTAAAACAATGGCCGTGCTTTGCAAAGTCGATCCTATTTGGTACCAAGCACGTCCAGCTGTTCCTTCTAGACCAGGTATTATAATATTTGGGGGAAGTGTTTGTTTCGACGGACTAGCAGAGGTGGTAAGTGGAACAATAATACGATTGCAGTGTGCTTCGTCACCCAAATTTCTAATCAGCAACTCCATTCCCAAAATATTACTTTCTGAGGAAAATATCATTTTTATTCCGTCAGTATTTTCTCTTTCTTTAGCATCAACAAACTCTTGAAGTTTTTGAAATGTGAGCTGCCGTAAATCTTGGGAGGATAAAATTAACTCAAAATCGCGCTCTAAAGTTTGTTTAATTTCGACGGCCATTAATGAATCCATTCCCATTTCTGACAGGGTTGTTCCAAGTGACACAGTCTTTAAATCTCTGATACCCATGATATTCATGACGGCATCAATAATACTTTCATTTCCAGAGCGTCCTGTTCTTTTCTCAGCAACTACCATGCTAGAAACGATCGGATCTTCGGAACTTAGTAAATTATCAAGCTCCTGTATACACGATGAAATTCTTTGCTGAAGGGTACCTCCTATTTCCATATCGATTTTATCTTCTGCCAAATCTGCCACCAAGCCCACTTCTCCAACTGCACCCCACTGAATTGCTTTTCCTGGAAAGCCGTCTCTATTGCGACACTCTATAATACGTTCCATTATTGAATTAGCCATTCCATAATTCGATTGACCCGCGTTTCCATGTCCGCAAGATACACTTGAAAACACAACAAAATGTTCCAATTGGTGGCAAGAAATTCGAGATAACTCGTCTAGATATTTGGTCGCAATAGATTTCGGAGAAAAACTTTCGAGAAATGTATATTCATTTTGATTTGCAAAAATTCCATCCCGTAGTATAACTGCAAGATTGAAAATTCCACCCACAGGTCCCATTTTAGCAGCATCAGCAATAAGCTGCTGACATCCTTCTTTTGTTGTTATATCCGCTGTGTTCACAATAACTTCGCAGCCGTAGGACTTCCAGAGCCTGTTTATAAGATTTCGAAAAATTTTAAATCGTAACTTTTTTGATAACAAAAAACTTACGCTATTCTATATGATTGATAATCTTTTGTAATTCCACGTCTAGAGCTAAGCACCAACTTTCGTGCCCCTCGCAAAGCCATCCAATCAGCCAATTCCATTCCAAAGCCTCCCAGCCCACCAGGGATAATATAACTTAAATTCTTTTTAAAATAAATTTGCTTCAGCACTTGAACTGGCAAAGTTGCTGCATCGTCTGATTTCTCTCGAAGTTGAATAACTACTTTTCCAATGTGTTTTCCTCCAATAAGATGTCTAAAGGCTTGCTCAATTTCATGAGCTGGAAAAACTTTGACAGGTAATGGCTGAATAATCCCTTTAATAATATCTGCATCAATTAACCCTTTAAGATGCTAAGAAAAAAAAGAATTTTAATAAAATTTTTTTGTAAATTAACCATATAGTTCATTACCCAAATGTCTTCATCAGGAGCTACTAGAAGACCGTCAGCAAGCACAGCATGGAATGTAATCTCCTTTAAAAAACATCCCAATCCAATCTTATTATCATTGGCCATGTCAAATTTTCCAATTTCCAGAAAGTGTCCTGATTTACCAAGGCAGCGCACTGAAGCAAGTAGCTTTTCCTCAGCCAACGAATTCAACACAAAATCCACACCTCTTCCATCTGTCTCACGTTGCACCATTAGCTCAAATGATGTATCTCGAGAGTTTCCAATATTCGACTCTGTAATATTAAAAGAAAACAAGAAAGAAAGCTAACTTCTCGAAGTCTTAGTTTGTATATCCTTGAAGAACCAAATATTACACAACAGCTATAAGACAAAGTCGAACGGTTCCGGATAAATGAAAAAGATGTCGGTTTTCGAAGATTATCATATGAATTGACTGATTTATCGTCTAGTATTCGAAATTCGATGGAATTTTAATAGTTATTTTAGAATTATAAAAAATAATTGAGTTATACATTAAAGTGTAACCCTCAAAATGGCGTCGGCCAAAGGCAGTTTGCGGTTGCAACCAAGCAGTTCCAAAGCAGTACATTATATTATCCTAACCAATTGTATATTTTACCACTGCTTGATACCAAAGCCTCATTAAGCCTTATGCAATTGTTGGGAGCCTTTGCTTAGATGGTTGAAGATCGGGGGATCGGGGAAAATCTCGGTTCGACTCCGGGTCAAATCCATTTTTTTATACCCTTGCAGAGCGTATTATAATTTTGCCATGATATTTGCAACGCAGTGAAGGAGGAATCTCCGACCCCATAAAGTATATATATTCTTGATCAGCATCACCAGCCGAGTCGATCTAGCCATGTCCGTCTGTCTGTCTGTCCGTCTGTCTGTCTCTCCGTCTGTCTGTCCGTCTGTCGGTTGCTACGCGAACTAGTCTCTCCGTTTTTGAGCTATCGGGCTAAAACTTTCAGCATAGTCTTATTTCTTTAGCACGCAGTATATATGTCGGAACGGCCGAAATCGGACCACTATATCCTATAGCTGCCATAGGAATGATGCCGAAATTAATGTGAAAAAAAAATTCAACTTTTTTGTTTTTCAACGTATGTCAATTAATTTCAAGACATAGCAGTTTTTTACGGTTATAGAATAACGGTTTTAATTTCATTAAGACCGGGCAACTATATTATAGAGCTTCAATAGAAACGATCGGTCGATTTAATTGAACATGTAAAATTCTACATGTAAAATGTAAAATTATATATGTAAAATGTAAGATATTTTTTTAAATGTAACCAAAATGAATTTGGAAGTTTCATCCAGATAGCTCTAAAACTGAGTGACTAGCTTGCGTAAGGACGGACAGGTGGATTAGTAGACTTGACTAAGGGGACTGTTATTGCTGATCAGGAATCTATGTACTTTATAGGATCAGGAATGACTTCTAAATCTTATTAAAATGAAATACCCAGCCAAGCTTAAACGATATGACCTTGGGTTGATTTTTGAATGTCAGCGGGTTGTCCAGACATCGATCGAAACATGTCTGGACAACATGCTGTACATTAAGATCTGTGTGTGATCTGGGCATGTAATCGAGTCTTGATTTACGTATGAGCAATTAGGCCGATTATGACCTCGAGTTAGCTTGAATCCTTCATTAACAAAATTTATTTGTTTTACTAAAATTAATTAAAATTTAGCTTTTTTTCCAAAAAAATTTACAATTTCTCAAAATTAATTATAATCAGTTTGAAAATCATAGAAATGTATGTATGTGGTAAATACACTGTAATTAAATCAGTGAACGTATTACCTTTAAGTTGCGGGAAGGTTTCCAACAAAAATTTTTTTTTTTTCGGTGTGCTGCATGTTGTATAAACTTCTAAGTTATATGCTAAGGCTACCCTAATAGCAGCTAGTCCAATGCCTCCTGTTCCGGCATGTATAAGAATGCTTTTTCCTTTTCTAATATCGCCAGCCATAAAGAATGCATAGTAAACTGTTATATAAACCACAGGCACCGTAGCGGCCTCTTCTAATGACCAATGATCGGGAATATCCCATATAAGCTTTGATGGCTGCTCCACATATGATGCTACGCCTCCTTTAACCACCATACTCATAATACGACGTCCAGTTTCCATATTAATCCCAGAATATTCAAAGCCGAGAACACAATTTTGATCTATGCGGCTAGATCCATAAAGTTCAACTGCTAAGCGACCAGTTGCAAGCATTACATCTCTAAAATTAAGGGAGGAATACGCCACTTTAATCTTGCAGTTTTGTGGAAGGAAAGGTCCTTCCAGCCATTTTAAAGTTGATAAATCTCCACGTTGAATAATATTTCCATAGATGTGATCCAATCTGGACATTTTCTTATCACTTTTAAGCAATTGCAAATGTCTAAAGGTGCCCCAAATGCCCTGATTGAGACCAAAATTACCAAAATTAGTAAAGTAAAATTATAAATGCGATTAAAAATAAATGACTCTTACATTGCGGTAGATGTTGAATGCCAAGCCCAATGATAGCTGTTCCAAATAAAAAGGGTGGTACAAATCGAATTCGGGAGCACTTTTGTCATCAATAAAGAAACATCTAACTAAATTACCATCTGGCTCTTTTCTCAAACATTTTACTAAGCCAATAACACCATTAAAATCTTCATTGAATGAGTAAACAATAACTGGTGTTTTTGTATTTATCGCCGACTGTAATAATGCGATCCATTCAAAAGTCTCATCATCTTGAGGCACTTTTACCAGAACTGGCTGAATTTTAAATTTTTGCTGTATTTTTTGCAATAAAACAAATGTTTCTTCAGTGCTTTCTATCGGAACTATTGTAATGGTTCGAAAGTGCTCAGATAGTTCCCACGATTTATTGTTCGAACTGGCCTTTTCTCGAAGCAATAAAAAGCCATTGTCGACTAATGCCTTCTTAGCAGCTTCAAATAAATTCTGATTAAATTCGCTTAATATAAGAAAATGACAATTTGTTTGAGTGGAAAGACTTCCATTTTCAATATGTATTCCCGGGATGTCCTCTAATTTTTGAGGCGTAAAAAGTATATAGTCGGCAGTAATAACTGGTAAGTCTTCAATAGATTCAATAAAATCGTTTAATACAGTTTTTCTACCGTCTGTATCTACTTCCACCAATTTCATTTTTAATGCTGGATTATTCTCAAGAGCGAGTTGAACACATACCCTAGCTGCATTTTTAAAAGATAGCGGTTGAGTCAGAATGTAAGGCAGAAATACAGATTTTTCAAGAACCGGAATGCCAGGAGGTCTCCTTCTTTGAACTGGACTAGCATGTAGACCTTCTAGCTCAATGCCACCTGCTATGATCCGGTTGTATTTATGGTCTACATACACGTTAAAAATGCGATTTTCTGAATCCATCTTTGTCATTAAATCAAAATGATGAACGCCGTTTATTCTGAGTTTCCGAATTTTCGTTGGTAGTAAAAGGGTTCGTGAATCAGTACCAAGTATATGAATTTGAAGCATTGCATCCATGAAGGTGACCCAGTTGTAATTCCACTCAACTTTGCCGAAAAGACCATCAGCACGGGCTGAATGAACAGCCCTAAATGCCCCATTGTAATGATAACCACGTAATCTCAATTCTTTGTAAAAGTCTTTCTTGGATATCACTGGAAACTCTGACTCTTCCTGAAAATAATAAACCTCCGGAATAATAGATTCTTCAGTCTCGCGAATAAAACCAGTAACCACTAAGTTGCCCGCTTCCGTTATCTACAAAATAAATAAAAAGGTTTATTACTATAGCTAAATTAAAGATATTTTGGATGGTTATTATTCACCTCAAAATGACCAGTGCCGTAGTGAATCATAACATTTAATTCTACTTCTCCATTAACGGGCATATTTGTAGCTCTTATAAATCTCACATCTTCGAATTCGACAGGTACATCCATATAACTCGGACCATGGTACATTAGAGAAAACGTTTCCCAAACATATTGCAAGTAACACGTAGCTGGTACTAAAATTTTTCCATCAATGACATGGCCACACATAAACTCTTCATTATCACTAGCTAAGTTGACAGGGAAAACACGCTCTCCACTGGATTTTGTTTTCATATTTTCGTATTTTGTCACAAACCAATCTTCACTATGATCCCAGCGAATAAGCGAGCTAATACTGGGCGTTGAGCGTGAAACAGGGAAATCTACTTTTTTATATAACTTAGCAACCGGTAGTAACACCCCGTTCTGAAACACTCTTTAAAAAAGATAAAAATGAATATATTATTTTAAATTTAAATTATTCATACATACTTTCCAAGTGCCGATAAGAAAAATAATGCATTATTTTTGTTTCCTCTGTTTGTCAATGGAATATGTATGCCATTAGGCATGGAACGTTTTAAAATGGCACCCAAAAGTCCGTGGGGCGCCACTTCAATGGTCAAAGAATTTTTTGGTAGCAAAGAAAATGTCTCTTCAAAAAGTACACTATTTAATAAATTATTTGTGTGATATTCAGCAGAACATAGTTTGCGTTGAGCTTCATCCCAGTCACTTTTAGGAACACTAGTACTTAACCATTTTGTTGTTCTAGCTTTTGGATTCGGTATAATTTCTTTCATATATTGGAGTAACGGAGGCCCCATATGGGCAATATATTTTGAGTGATAAGCTATGTTTGAACAAGGCACAGTCTTTGCGAATATTTCCTTTGCTTTAAGTTCATTCACAAATTTATCAACATCGTCGATTGGGCCAGATATCGTGCATGAATCAGGACCATTATGGCAAGCAACTTCTATAGAATCAGGCAGCATGTGAAGAATGGTCTTGTAACCAATTCCGATTGCTGCCATTGAACCTTTAATTTTCTCTAGGTCGACACTAACCCTTCCACGATAATAGGCTGCCAGTATCATTTGTTGTGGAGTCAGTCCACCATCCGCATATGCGCATCCCAATTCACCAACAGAATGGCCAATAATATAGTCTGGCTCAAAATGAAGAGAACGCAAGACATCTGTTAGTCCGATTTGTATAGCAGCAATTCCCACGAATGAATGCAATATATTTTCGTAAGTTTTAGGATCATTGGAAGTCAATATGTGTATAAGATTAAGTCCTTTCGGAAGTAAAGCTTGATGACATATTTCTATGGAGTCCCGGAAACGTGGTATTATCATAAGTGAGCTGCCCATTTCGCACCACTGTGAGCCCATTCCGCTATAAACCCAAACAATAGGGCGCTGGAGTCCTGTATAATGTTGAATATCTCTTGCTAATGATTTGGTCGGTTCTACTCCTTCATTGCTATAAACTGCATAGCCCCGGAACACCATACCTGAAACGTCCTCTTCTTGAATATTTTGAAGTAATCCAATGAACTCGGCGTCCAATGGTTTTTTTTCTACAGCATTAAAAATTTCTTCAACTGCTGCCTCTGTTCTCCCAGCCCAGGTAAGAAGTCTCGGCACATTATCTAGGGGTAATCCAAAATTATTCTTCGATTTGGAATACCCCTGTAGAAGTGCATGTGCGTTAGCACCACCAAATCCAAAAGAATTTATTCCTATGCATGGTTTTGGAAGGGGAGTAACGTCCTTAACTACAACTAATCTTCCTTCCGCTAAGGGAGCAATTACAGGCTTAACTTCTGAAAAATTTATATTTGGTGCAATTAGTCCAGTTTCAAAAGCGAAACAAGCTTTGACTAGTGAACAGATCCCTGAAGCCGCTTCGGAATGCCCCACATTTGACTTTACGGAACCAACTAATAATGGTTCTTGCCTTTGTCTGCATAGAACATTATCAATAGCTTTGCACTCTTCGGGGTCCCCAACCACAGTTCCAGTACTATGAGCCTCCAAGTAACCAATATCCATTGGTGAATGGTCAATCTCCTTGTAAAATTCGTCGAGTAATTTTTCTTGAACTGTACCGGAGGGATATGTTATGCCCTCTGGTTTATATCCATCACAATTAGTTTTCGAGTAAACGATACTTGCATAAACTCTTTTAGCATCTCGCTTTCGTTGTAAAAAGAGGCAGTTAATAGTCTCCGATCGAGTGTAACCATTGGCATTTTTGTCAAATGGGCGGCAGAATCCATCTGGCGCCAAAACGCCAAGTCTACAAAATTCAAATTTATTTTAACTACAAAATATTTATAACTACAGAATATTAATACTTACCGTGCAAACTGAAGTGTTACAAACGGATGAAGTAGCAAGTTCGATCCACCTATAATTGCAGCATCAATTTCTCCGTTTCGAATAGCGCTGAACGCATTATCCAAGGCGTACATCGAACTGGAACACGCAGTGTCAAGTAAAAACGAGGGACCCTCTAGTCCTAAGCAATATGAAATCCTGTTAGCCATCATAGCCCGACTACATCCAGTGATTCCAAAACCGCCGGAAGAAACCTTTTCGTAAAACCACGTTTTTTCCGATTCAGATATACAAGATCCGATGTACACTCCAGTTCTTGATCCACGCAGGCTTTTTGGATTTATTCCTGAGTCTATTACAGCTTCATAAGCAGTCTCAATGAGAATTCTAGTTTGAGGATCCATAGTATGGGCCTGTTTGAAGTGTACCCCAAAAAAGGTAGCATCAAACTTTTCTAAGTCTCCAATTTTTCCAGATCTTTTTGGTATTTCTGGATTAAAGTGACGCCATCGTCGTTCATCATCATCCACCATGTCAATCTAAAATATTAATAAATAAAAATATTATAGTCATATGTTCTCGACTGATTCGACCCAAAAACTGAAAATAGACCATAGAGGGCTTCCAGATTTAATTGAATGATAGGGTCTATCTCTTGACTATTAATACCTCTTCTTCAAGGCCCCTAAATAGCGAGCATTCGCACAGACTAACGACATAACTAGTTCAGACCATTATTGCCCACGTGCAATTCTCTGTAACCTTATTACAATAATATAATTGTGGTCTCATCGAGAGCGCTGCCCTCTTTTGAGGACGATGTTTTGACAGTAATTCGTTAAACGTTGTCGGAAAAGATTGTGTAGCGCCTAATTTTTTTTTGCCATTTTCTTAAATATTAATAGGGCATAATTTCTATCAATTATGCGGATTATTTTCTATCAATTATTCAGCGGAGACATCAAGATTTTGGAGACAAAGGCCAAAGTTGAATTGGTGTTAAATTAATTAAACATGGTTGTTCAGCTCGTTAAGTGTTGATACTATATTAGACTATGAAAAAGACTAGTTTTCAGAAAATAATTTCTAAAAATATAGAACATTTTTCATAAAAATTTTTTCTTCTTTCTACGGCGATTTTGATTTATGGTGACCATTTCTGCAATACAGACATTTTTTCTTATATTAAGAAAAAATTCCTTGTTTAAAGAAAAAAATTTCTTCTATTAAGAAAAAATTTTGTATTGAAATTTTTTAAAATTAGGACTAAAATTATTATGAGTGTATTTATAGGCACCCGGATCTGGAAAGCTCGATGCAGCTTTCATACCGACACTAAGTCCAAATCACAAGTCAAGACAGTTATTAGGGCCAGCAAGCCGAAGTGCTTCATCGGCCTCTGCAGCTCTGCTGCGACCGCTGCGGAAGCGTCTATAAGATCGTGGTAAAAACATCAAAATCATCCAATAGGCCAATCTGCCTTATAGATGGAGCTGCAAAAGTACAGGACCACCGAATCGGCACCAGGATTCAGAAGGAGGCGGCCGGCGACCTCTCTGATGTACAGTTTGCCTTAAGGGGGGATCTCTAAGTAAATTTTTTTTTCGTTTTTTTTTTTTTTAATCACCCACCGTTTTGCGAAAAAATTAAAATGTCATTTCGGATTTAGTGACAAAAGTTTAGATCGATCGGTTAAGATTTGTTTGAGTTTTTTGTCCGGCCACGGAAAAATAGGGCCTCCGCAGAATTGCTAAACCTCTGTTTTTGTAAAAAAAAAAAAAAAACAATTTATAGTAAATTATTAATTTTATAATAACATAATTATATTATAATTAACAATTTAATATTATTATTTTTGTGACCTATATTTACGTGATTAGAAATTTTAGCCAACTCGAGGTCCATATTGACTATCTTCATATACAGGAATCAGATTTGTTGACTATCAATTGCCAGAAACACAGATTGTTTTTTTAGAAGACAAATGCAAACCCATGCATTAACTTCGACCGCGCTTAATGTTGGAGCCAGAGGGGGGAGTTTTATTTCCCCTACGTCTGTGTGATTTTTTGGACTTTCTTCGTTAGAACTCCCATCGGAAACTACACAGTACGGGTTTCTTGGTTTTTAGCATATGTCTTATTGATTGCATATTTTTGGAATGTGTTGATTTTCCATTATTATAATTCATTATTATGAAGAAAGCCACTCGCTTACCAAACCGAGCTTAGAAACAAGACGCTGGAAATGCACAACTACGGTACATCGAAAAACTTTCACCAACCAGTGCAAAGCATCCTTTGTGGAGAGCTCACCCAAATCTAAGCTCTCCAATCGTCTCCCCGATAAGAAGATCATCAGGTTGCTGGGCCCGCAGCAACGAAGATAGAGCCGGAACATTTGCTTCACATCTCCGAAGCGTCTTCCGGCCGAACCCAGCCACGTGTCCATTTGTCCTACCACAAATCCAAAATAGAACAAGTTGGAAAGCTACAGTCCAGTGTGACCGACTATGAGATACCCAGTACCCAAAGCATTGTGGGTGACATTGAATAGCACATGAACATGGAATGTTGATAAATGAAGACAAATGTTGCTAGGAACATGTTGAGCAACACCCAACTCTCACTCTCTCTCTCTCAAGAAGAAGAGGAAATATCCTATACCCCAATAAGTTTATTATCGTGTCTGTTCAAACTGTTCGAGCAATGCCTTCCAACACGCATAATACTCATCATCAATTTGGCTTCCCGCAAAACCAAGGAACCATCGAACAAGTCAACAGAATAACATTAGCGATACGCACAGCCTTCGAGCATCGGAAATACTGCAGGGCAATTTTTCTTGATTTCTGGATCGAGTCTAGCTATGTTAAATGGCCTCATACATAATATTAAAACGCACTTGCCTACATGCACTCATAAGCTCATAAGCTACTTGAGTCGTATCTTTACAACAGAGTCTTCGCAGTAAGGCTAACAACATCCACGTTCGCTGACGACACTGCGATCCCAATCCGCTCGAGATGCCCATCCCGAGCAACAACCCAACTAGCAAATCACCTCATGGTAGTTGAGAAGTGGCTATCTGACTGTCGTATTAAAATAAACGAACAAAAATGTAAACACACAACCTTTACTCTTAACAGGCAAACATGTTTTCCAATATCCTTGAATAGTACGCAGATTTCCCAAGTCAACGAAGTAACGAACCTCGGCGTCCACCTCGTCAGACGACTAACCTGGCGAAGACACATCGAATGCAAGAAACTCCATCTAAAAATAAAAGCCAGCAGCCTCCACTGGATTTTAAACGCCCGATCGCCACTGCGTCTGGACTACAAATTCCTGATCTACAACTCCACTCTCAAACCTATATGGACATATGGCTCCCAGCTGTGGGGGAACGCGAGCAGCAGCAACATAGACATCATACAGCGCGCAAAATCGAAAATCCTGAGAACTATCACTGGGGCAAAATGGTATATTCGCAACGTAAACATCCACAGGGATCTCGGCATTCTTGCAGTAAAGGATAAAATAGACAAACAAAAGGCGATTTACAACAAAAAACTTACTGTGCACAGAAATCATCTGACAAGAGGCTTGTCTCGGGTTTCCAGCAGAACCCGCCTGCATCAAAACGACCATTGAACCCAGCAAATAATTATCAGGGACATTTAACTCTGTGCCAGTCATATGTCTGTTAGTTAGGTTATTAAATATAAGATTTGATACACATATTGTTAGTCTTTTAAAGGAGAAAATTTAATAAGCAACAGCAAAGTTTAAACAAAAAAAAAAACTTGGGCATTCTTCTACATGTTTTGTCATTACAAATAAAATCGAGCTCAAGCTTTTTCGACAACGTTTGATGAACGACTGTTAAAATATAGTTCTCAATTGAGGGCAGTTTTCTCGTTGAGACTTCCTTTATATAATTGTATCATGGTATCATGCACCCAACTAAAGATTCAGGATTTTAATTGAATAAGTAAGCTTGGCATCATAAGTATATAGACCTGAACACTAAGCATAAAACTAGTGCTAAGAATAATTTTGAAAAAGATTTTAAAATAGTGACTGCGGCAAGTGTATCGAGAACAGCAAGAGAGTCGACGTACGTATAGTTACGGAAGGGGAAGACCCGTCGGTCCACAAGTAAGCGTCCTTGACTATTTGAAAGGGTTCGTGAGTGCAGGTTGCATGTTTGGCTTTACACAAGAGTAAAGTGTGAAACCTTGAAATATGGGAATAAAAATACAAATTTTCGGAAGAATCCCGTGAGGTCTAAAAATCGTCTGACCTCTTTTAGATGTATGGGCAAATCCCACGTGTCGCACGTTAAATTCCTACGATTTTGTAAATGAAAACGTAATATTTTATTTTGCTTAAAGGTATTTAAGTGTACTTTCAAATGACATAATGCAAAATTTCACTACAGTTACTCAAAATAAATAATAAAATAAAAATAATATTAAATAAATAATATTATTTTTAAAGTTATACAACCTCTTAAAATAATAATATTGTATGCCAAAATGCTAACAGTATTTTTCATATTCTGGGTGTTCCCTATACTTCTAAGGCCCCGTGTCCACTACAGTCCACTACAGTCCAATTCTGCTTTTTGGACAAAAAGCAACTTTTTCCCTGTGTATAAGGTATAGAATCAAATGATCAAAAAGTGGCTTTTTCGTGGTTTATTTCGATAGTATTGATTATTTCTGTCTTTTTCTGTCTATCGATGTGTGATTTTTCCAGCTATCACCACTAGCCTGCACTGGCGGCCACCACCTCCTCTTTCGGTCCCTTTCTCTGAACCTTCTCGCCTTTATAAAACTCTACTAGGTCATTTCAATAGCCTTCTTTAGCTTGCTCGTTGACACCTTCAGATAGCTTAGCCCTGTGGACAGAAGGACGTTGGTGCGCAGTAGTGGCGTCGGCGGTGGTGCGCAGGGATTGTCTCACTTCTCCGAGTTCGCCGATTCGTCATGGTCTAAGGGAACCGGTGGCGGAGCCTGCACAGGAGTCGAGTCCGTTGCGTGGGCGCATATCCGGACTTATCCTTCTCCTCCGGGGGCACGACCGCCTCCACTTACTCCTCCTTGGGCAGGGCCAGGTGATGTGAATTCGGAATCATAAGAGACTTGCTTAAGAAGAGAAGGGTTGATCCGTTTGTAACCGAGTTGTAGACTCGGCTTTAAGCCAAGAGATTTTAGTGGACTGCAGTGGTTCCTGCAAGCCTTACGTCTCCAGTCAAGCGGCTGGCTGGCGGAACCACGTGATATCTTTATTGTTACTTAGACGCAAATAGAAAAAAAGTCCAGCTCTTTCATTTTTAATCTTAGTAAACATAGGCTTGAATTTTGAATTAAATTTAATTTTCGCCAAATCAAAACCAATACAAAAAACAGCTGTTTCTCTTTAAGAGAGTGCTAAAAAGCACTTTTTCCTAGTAGAAACACCTTATCTGCTTTTCGTGATTCTCGTGCGATAGTTGGAAAAAGCAACGTAGTGGAAAAGTACCCTAAGGCCCCTTTTCCACTACAGTTGCTTTTCCCAATTTTGCTTTTTGGCCAAAAAGCAACCTTTTCCCTGTGTATAAGGTATAAAAATCTAGTGGTGACTGGCGGAACAAATATTGTTTATCGGTCTGTGGATTAATCTGGTTATTGCACTTCCGGACGATCCAAGCAGACGTTCATGCTGCACTGGCGGCCACCGCCTCCTCCTTCGTTAAGAGCGTCCTCTCTTCCCAGACGACCACACTCTCTGCAGCTTCTCGCCTTTGTAAAACTCTACTTGGGCATTGTAATAGCCTTCTTTAGCTTGCAAGCCAACACCTTCAGATAGCTGAGCCCTATGACAGAAGGAAGTTGATGCGCAGCAGTGGCGTCGGCGGCGATGCGTAGAAATCCTCTTACTTCTCCGAGTTCGCCTCTTCGTCATTCTCTAACGGAACCGGTGGCGGAGCCTACACAGGAGTCGGGTCGGGCCGGGGGCATGTCCCCAAACTTATCCTTCTCCTCCGGCAGGACCGCCTCCACTTACTCCTCCTTGATGTAAATTCGGGATCATAAGAGACTTATGCTTGCTTGAGAAAAGAAGGGTTGATGCGTCTGCATCCGAGTTGTAGACTCGGCTTCAGGCAAAGAGATTCCAAAGGACTGTCTCCCGTCAAGCGGCTGGCTGACGGAACCAAGTGAAATCTTTATTGCTTCTTAGCCGCAAATAGAAAATAAGGTCTATCTCTTTCATTTTTAATCTTAGTAAACATTGGTTTGAATTTTGAATTGAATTTAATTTTCCGCCAAATCAAAACCAAAACAAACAAGTGAGAAAGCTACAGTCGAGTGACCGACTGTGAGATACCCGGTACCCAAAGTATTGCCCGTGAAATTAAATAGCACACGGACATGGAAAAAACAAAAAGTTGACAAATAAAGTCAAAGCTGTACGCAGCTGCATTACGAATTAATACTGCGCTCGAAAGCACGCAATACTTTATTTCGCTACGGCCACCCAAAAGCTAAGTGCTCAGACACGCGAAATTATTCCTAAAGCCTAGTACTAAGATGAATTATATCAATTGCATATATTTCGTAAGCAGCATGCAGGGGAAGGGGGAGGAGGCAATCGCTGCTCGGTTGTAGCGCTTCGACAGCCGTGAGAATAATGTGGAATTGATAAAAGTCGTAAAGGCAAGCCATATTATATGCAATTTAGTACATAAATTAACTTTTTTCTGTGTTTTTATTAACAATTTTATTGCATATTTTTTTATTGGCGGAGATGGCGGTAGCGCCACTATTATTTGCCTTCAACTCCATTACGGAACATTACATTAATAATACGCCCAATCAAGTTCGTTAAATTAATTTCTCTTTTTAAAGTTTATTTATAAAGTTTGTTTACAAAACACAGCTGGAAATACAAGTCAGTGTGAGCGATCTTGACCGATTCTGACCATTTTCTTTGTTTTCTTCGGTCACACTGGTTCCCGAACGAAATATATCGCAATTTCGCTCACGAAATTCCGTAAGCGGTTTTCGTTGATCTTAGTACTAGGCTTAAGCAGTGCGATAGAGCAAGAGAGCATCAAAGCATTAATTGTTTAATAACTTTCATGTTTATCATCCGATTTTACTCAAATTTGCAGAGCACGTCCGCAATCGCCTACTTATTAAGTATATCTATTTGCTTGAAGTCGAAAATCACGCCTATAGCAAATATACCGTATTTTATTTTTTTCGGGGGCGGAAGTGGGCGTGGCCAAATTTTAAAACAAACTTGATCTGCGTGTAACAGATTCCATTGATGTCACCAAATTTGGTAACTCTAGCTCTTATAGTCTCTGAGATCAGTTGTTTCACACGGACGGACAGAAGGACAGACGGACATGGCTAAATCGACTCGGCTGGTGATGCTGATCAAGAATATATGTACTTTATGGGGTCGGAGATGCCTCCTTCTGCCTGTTACATACATTCTCGATTGCCACTAACTTGTACCCTATGGGTACCGGGTATAAATACAGCTGTTTTTCTTCAAGAGAGTGCTAATAGCATTATGACACTGTATTAAAAACTTCATTAATTGGCGCATTAATTAGAGGCTTGACAGCAACCATAGGGTTTTGCCTAAGTGCGAGCAAGACGACTATACGGCACTTTTAATGAGAGATTAATACATTAATTGCTCATTAATTGAAAAACTTATCGGTTTATCGAAAAAAAATACCAGACAAAAAATGAGTTCGAAAGAATATACCGTCTCTAATTTATTAAATTGTATCTAAAAAGTATATTGATTGCTCATTAGACAAAACGGTCTCAGAAAATATATTGGTTTTTGCTGAAGGCTTAGCATAATTTTCAGCAACTATTCTGCACAAAAGCAAGATAAATAAACAAAATAAATAAGTTTTCGGTGGCATGGTTTTTTCGCCGTGAAATCTTGCAATTATTATGAATTAACTAAATCTATGTACAAGAAAAGCTGTAAAAATCAGTTTAGTGGTTTTCATATTAATTTCTGCAGAAGTATTTGCATGAGGATTCCAGAAATGAATAAATTGTGCACTGCGAATTCCGGCCATTGTTATTGTTTACCTTTTAATTCAGTGTGACCGTAGTCGCATTACGAAAAAATGCGAACCAAAAAAGACATATAGTTGTCTCTTTCAAGGTTCTAATGAAGTAGCTAATTAATGAACACTTGTGCCCTGTATCATAGCCGTATAAAAGGCACTTTTTCCTAGTAGAAACACCTTATCTGCTTTTCGCGATTCTCGTGCGATAGTTGGAAAAAGCAACGTAGTGGAAAAGTACCCGAAGGGTACCTGCTACTGCCGGCGTCGGTCACGCCACCCGGTCCAAAGTCCGGTGAATGTCTCGAGATCGGGTTCAAAGTGCGGCCCATCTCGTTATTCCTCATGGCGTCTCCTCCTCGACGGCCAAAGATTAACGCCGCCGGTCACGCCACCGAGTCCAAGGTCCGCCTGAGTCCCGCTATATTAGCGGCGTCTCCTTTTTGGCGGCCACCTGCCTCGGCACTACCCGCCTGTTGCTAGGCAGCTTCCCGGCGCTGCCCTTCCCGTCCCCTTGCCCCAGAATATTTCGCTGCGGTCTGGCAGTGTGCCTCCCCTGCACCCTGCTAGACATGGCTAGATCGACTCGACTGTTGATGCTGGTCAAGAATATAAATACTTTATAGGATAGGAGAGTTGTCATTCTGCCTGTTATATACATTCTCGGTTGGGACTAACTTATAATACCCATGTACCCTTTGGGTACCGGGTATAAAAAGCTGTTTCACTTAAATATGGTGAATATAGGGATCGCAAATAACAGTTATCAGTAAAATAAGTGTTGGACCTAAAAAAATTGACCGCGACGTTAAAAAAAATTGTTTAATTAGTTTCAAAATCGGCACTTAGCTGAAAAATTTAAAAAGGCAAAACAGGCAACGTGCCGATTTTGAAACTATGTTTTCTACGTTTTCATTTTGGAAAGGCCGTTGAAATCTTGTTTATTGAATATCTTTTGAACGGAGTATCGGATCAGGATGATCGAGGTGTCATTCGACGCGTATTTTAAGCCTGATCACAACAACATTAAAAATTTGGGGACCGGCCCCCATAGCTCCAATTTTCAAAATTTTCAATTTTGCACTTTCACTCACTTTTTTCCTAAACTAATCCGTTTTTGAAAAATCTTAGTATGCAGTTTCAAAGAGGTTTACAATACCTTTCGATCAAGATATAAATGGTTCTGATCGGACTATCGTAGCAGATTTTCAATTCTACGGCTGCATATAGTAGTCTCCTTGCGCACCACAGTCTCGGTGCTCATCGTCACTACGTGGACTGCCGTCCGCAGTGATAAAAAAAAACAATGGAAAGTGTTATATTTTGTGTCCAATATATTTCGGTTACACTCCGGTACCCGTCTTTAGGGAGAACTGCATCGAAAAAACACAATAACATCAACATTTTTGTACACCAAAACTTAACCAAAATAAGATTAAACACCTACATTTAATTACACGTCTGCTCTGCTTGACGTGAAGTCTTAAACTAATTTTTTTTCGGAGAGTAAAGGTCTGTATATGTGTGCACAAATATCTGTGTCAATCTTCCCTGCAGTACCAGTTGTCATCAATAGGCCGTTGTCATCAACGTTTCATCAACGCGCCGACTTCGACTGCGGCCGAGCCGACGCTCTCATTTAATCGTGTCAAAACCGACTCTCTCGCTCTCAATTCTCTCTCGCTCAATTTCTCTCATTAAAAATTATGTTGATGACAGTTTGATGAAATGTTAATGAAACGTTGATGAAATGTTGATGAAATGTTAATGAAAGGTTGATAAAATGTTGATGAAAAGTTGATGAAATTGTTGATGTATCATCGATGAAATGTTGATGAATCATTGATGAATTTTTCACTGATGACAGCCTAGGACATGCCCTCGTAAATTTCATCAACAGTTTGTATGGAATGTCATCGATGATTCATCAACAAAAACGATTTTTTTTTGATGAAACGTTAATGACAGGTACTGCAGGGTTGTAATTTAGTCGTATGTTTGTTGGTGTGTTTATTATGTGTAACATCTCCATGGTGAAGCGTTTATTGTTGTTTTGTTCTTGGGCCAGTATCGTTGTGTTTTCGAAGTCCGGAGAGTGACCACTCTCGGCACAGTGGGCCATGAGTGCTATCCTTTTTGCGTCTGTGTGATGTCGGCTTTTAAAGTAAGATTTGTGTTGTGATGGGTTTTTAATTTTAATTTTTAATTTTAAGTTTTTCCACCATTGCAGTATATGTTTTAAAGACGGTTTGTGTGCAATTTTTATTTCGTCATTATTATAGCAATCCGATTTTAAAAGTCTCTCTGATAATTGTGGTATGGTAATGATTGATTTAAAGCTTTTTGTTGTCATATTTTTGGATTTATATTCTTGATTATGATATCTTTTTAGTAAACTTTTTATTATTTGGTTTGGAAAGTCATTGTCTCTTAGTAGTTTTCTTATTTCTATTTTCGTCTCTTCAAGGTATATGGGGTCCGAAATGTCTAGCATTCTTTTGATATAACTAAATACTGTATTTATTTTCATTGTTTTTGAATGTTTTGAGTTAAAATTAATAATTTTTCCTGATGCTATCGGCTTCTTATACCAAAATAATTTTAATTTGTTGTCGTATCTGTTTATTAACGTGTCCAAATAAGCTAATTTTCCGTGTTGCTCTACTTCGCTTGTGAATTTTATGTTTTTGTCAATTGAGTTTAGTGTTTGTAATTTCGTCTTCCCTTATTATAGCGAATAAGTCATCGACATATTTGGTGAGTAGTCTGGTGGTCTTCTGAGTGTGTTAATGATGTTGTTAAGCAATTCTTTCAACACTATGTCTGCAACCACAGGTGAAGCAGGTGAACCCATCGGCATACCTTTAAGTTGTGTAAAATTCTATTCTATTCTCTTGTATGCAGAATCTAACTATGTCCATGTAAAGTTGTTAGGAATTTTTGTGTGGTTCGTTATTTTAAGCCACTTTAGGCTGACTATTGTCTATGCTAATTCTATATGTATACTAGGGAAAAGGGAGACGACGTCAAAAAGAGATAAGTTTTTCGTCGTCAAATATGTATGTAGGTGTCGTTTATCTTCTCCTTGAATTCTGGTGAGTTTTTGATGTTGTACTGGGAGTCTGTAGTGATGTTTTCAAGAATATTTATTATGTATCTGCAAAGTCCGTATGATGGGGAGGCGATAGAGGAGAATATTGGTCTTAATGGTGTGCCGTCTTTATGAATTTTTGGTAGTCCGTATATTCTTAGTGAAAGTGCCGTTGTCGTCAAGAGCTTTTTTCTTTCGGTCCTTGAAATAAGGTCAAGTTTATATTTTAATAATTTGTCCACGATTTCACACATTTACTCTCCCAAAAAAATTGGTTTAAGACTCTACGTTAAGCAGAGCAGACGTGTAAAGAAATGTAGGTGTTTAATGTAATATTGTTAAATTTTGATGTAAAAAAAATGTAGATGTTATTGTGTTTGTTTGGGCTAGCGCCAAATAGTTGTAGCGCCCCTCGCAGTCCTCTCATCGCCTCGTCTCTTTGATATTGTCGCCTACAAGCGGCAGCTGCAGCTTCAGCTGCAGATTTAGTTCTTAGTTCTCTTTTGGTCAAACTGGAGTACGGATCTCTCTCCATTTGATTGTTGCCGGCACGGACTAATTCCGCTTGCCATAACTTAAACTGAATTCTTTTGTATAATATATTAACTAGAGGCTCTGGCCCACTGCCACCCTTAATAAATGCGAATTATAACGTTGTGGAATTAAAGCGTATTTTTTGCTGAACTTTACTTTGTGATCAAAGTGGATTTAAATAGGCTTAGAAAAAGCTCGAAGCCTCAACATTTGGTGACCCCGACGTGATCGTCAAAAACTAAACATACTTTATTTAACGAAATTAAAAGTTAAAACTATATATACGGCAGCGAAACCGTTAGTTTTCTGTCTGCGCGTGGTCATTGGAACGTTACACACACTCTCACATACAAGTGCTCGTTGGAAGTTAGCGGTTCTCGTCTTCTCTTTGTGCTATTTTCGGTACAGGCGAGCATGTCAGACGTGCAGAGCGATGGAGAAGAAAACAGGGTGTCTTTTACAAGGCAAAGGCACTCTGCACATACAATAGAGCCCTGTCTCTAAAGGATTCAATGAATACTGCTGCGATTAATGATATGAGTGAAAGTCGATTAAATGTTTATCTGAAATACTTTGAAAAATTGGAAAAATCATTTCATAAATATCAATCCTCTTTAGAAGGTCTGGACACTACGGAAATTGGCAACGACTTAAGCAACGATTTTGACGACGTTATTATGGAATTAGAAGTTTCAATTCGTGATGCTCTACAAAACCACAACAGCCGGATTCCTTTCTCCTCGACTACCAACACCGACGCCGTAAGGGATTTGAGGCCAAAGTTTCGTGTTCCGGAGATTAAACTTCCAACATTTCGAGGTGGATATACTGAGTGGTCTGACTTCCACTCAATGTTCAATACGGTCATTGATCAAGAGCCCCTTCTATCCAAAATTGAGAAGTTTCAGCACTTGCGTTCATGTTTGGAAGGGCCGGCTCTGGATGCTATTAAATCTTTGGAGATAACCGAGACTAACTATGCAATTGCAATGGAAATTTTAAAGAATCGTTTTAACAACAAACGTTTAATTTTCCAGGCACATATCGCTGAAGTTCTGAAATTGGGCAAGGTGGAAGATGGTTCTTGTGAGCAGCTGCGTGCACTCTCTGATAAGCTCAATTCTCACATGCGAGCACTAAAATCTCTTGGCACTATGGAGGAGATTGCTGGATGCATTGTGGTGCAGTCAGTCTTCAAGAATCTTGACGCCGATACCAAAACCAAGTGGGAGGAATTTTCACAACCTAACCTTATTCCGACGTGGGAGGCATTTTCAAAATTTCTGGAACAGCGCTGTTTGGCAATGGAAAATGTGGAGCAGGCTATGTTGACTCACACCCATGGCAAGCAGGTTGGAAAAAGTAGAAGAATTAACAATGCAAAAGCATCCTAGTCGCCACCAACTCCCTTATATCAGAGTGCGTATTTTGTGAAACCAAGGGACACACAATTTATAGCTGCGTTCGTTTTGGTAATTTGTCTCCCTCTTTACGTATTAGGGAAGCTAGAAAACGCAGATTATGCTTTAATTGTCTAAAAAAGGGCCATCGGAATACGGATTGCAGTTCAGGCTCATGTCGCACATGCGGTTCAAAACATCACACTCTTTTGCACATCACAAACTCTCCGCCGTCTTTGCCGCCCATTTATGATCCAGCCTCTCCCAGTGAATCTGACTCTTCTCCCAATGCTCAAAATGCTACGGTCGCTTGCTTAGCAGAGTCCAGTGTGACAAGCACTCAGAATCTTAACTCAAATATCGTACTTCTCGCCACTGCAGTTATAATGATTAAAAACAAATCGGGTCATTTTATTCCCTGTCGCGCTCTGCTGGATTCTGGGTCTCAGATTTATTTAATCACAGCTCGCTTTGCCAAACTTCTTCAGCTTAGGCGATCTAAATGTTCGGTTTCCATATCTGGCATTGGGGCCTCGCCCTCAGTTGACACTGAAGGTTCCGTCAGCATTATTATCCAATCTAGAAACGGCGAGTACTCTACGAACATCACAGTTTTTGTCGCACCGAACATAACCGAGAACCAGCCTTCGTTATCCTTCGATACTTCTAGTTGGAAAATTCCTTCTAACATTTGTCTAGCTGATCCTCTTTTCAACAAATCGCAACGCATTGACGTTCTAATTGGAGCCAGCTTGTTCTATGATATACTGTGCGTTGGCCAAATCAAATTAGTTCAAGGATTTCCTTACTACAAAAAAACCCGCTTTGGTTGGGTTGTTACTGGCGGCGGCCACTATTCCCGCAGTTCTGTTATACTGGCCGCAACGACTTCCGCAGAAGAAGATCAATCACCGACTGCTGAATTAGACAAGCTTGTAAGACAATTCTGGGAGGTTGAAAATTGTTACGGGACAACCACGATTGCAACAAATGAAGATATCGCTTGTGAAGAGCATTATAAAAGTCACTTTTCTAGATTGTTGACCGGAGAATTCTGCGTGCAGCTTCCTCTCAAGCTTCATAAAACCCTACTCGGCGATTCATATCAACAAGCGTATCGTAGATTTCTTAATTTGGAACGCAAACTTGGCCGTCATCCACAGCTTAAGGCGCAATACGCTTCCTTCATGAAGGAATATCTTGATTTGGGGCACATGTCTCCAGTAGAGCCCAACTTCATGGATCGATGTAAATTCTTTCTTCCTCATCATTGTGTTGTCAGAGAAGACAAAACTACTACGAAGCTTCGGGTAGTCTTTGATGGGTCGGCTTGCTCTTCAACAGGATACTCGCTCAACGATATATTGATGTCGGGTCCGACCATTCAGGCAAAACTAGCAACAACTTTGCTTCGTTTCCGTTCGGTCAGTGTCGCTCTAACTGCTGACATTTGTAAAATGTACCGTTGTGTACGAATTTCCAATGATGATAGCTTCCTGCAATGTATACTCTGGAGAGATTCTCCTCATGAAGAAGTAAAACCTTTAAACTAGACACCGTTACGTATGGCACGAAGCCGGCATCCTTTCTTGCCATCCGATCTATGCATCAATTAGCAGTAGAAGAGAAACCCGCTTATCCCATTGGCTCACAGGTTGTGCTGAGTGATTTTTATGTAGATGACTTGCTTACTGGGGAAACACATTATCGGATGCGCAGGAAATTATCCGTCAAGTATCCGGCCTTCTTGCTAAGGGCAAATTTAAAATCAGAAAATGGTGCTCGAATAGAGCTGCAGCCTTAAATGAAGTTCCAACCGAAGATAAAGGGACTTTCTTAAAATTTAATGATGATAGCGATATAACGAAAACGTTAGGACTGGCTTGGAATCCCGCCTCTGATGAGCTCTTATTCTCGTTCTCCCCAATCAAGTTCCTGCTACCCCACAAAACGATCTGTTTTGTCAACTATAGCTCGATTCTACGACCCTCTTGGCCTCATAGGTCCAGTTATCACTAAGTCTAAGATTTTTCTTCAGCAGCTGTGGAAGGAAAAACTTCATTGGGATGAAAGCCTACCTATGGATTTAAAACTTCATGGACTCACTTTATTCAGCAATTCGACTCAATGCAAAAATATCATTCCCACGACAAGGATTTATTCAAAATAATAGCGTTGAAATACATGGGTTCTGTGATGCGAGCATGAATGCTTACGGAGCCTGCATATATGCGGTTTTTGCTGACGACAGCGGACTCAGAGCCAATTTGCTATGTTCCAAGTCTCGTGTAGCTCCACTCAAGACAATTACTATACCGAAGTTGGAATTATGTGGTGCCACCCTTCTCGCGCAATTAATGCATGAAATCTCTCTAATGCGCTTCAGCAGCACCTATTACTGTTGGTGTGACTCCACCGTCGTTCTAGCGTGGATCAACAGTCAACCTGCTAGTTTCAATGTTTTTGTTGCGAATCGACTATCGGCCATTCAGGAGCTCGCAGCTGGGATGACTTGGTTGCACGTTCCCACAAATCTCAATCCGGCGGATTTGTTATCCCGGGAGCCCTACCAGCTGAGCTTATCAGCTCGAGACTTTGGATGCGTGGACCGCCCTATTTGACAGAAGGCAAGGACCAGTGGCCCGCGTCTCCTATACTTCCAGTGCCGTCATTGGAGACTAGAAAATTATCCTTGTGACGAGATTCAATCATATTTTCTTGCTAGAAGATTTTAAATTCGTCAATTCGTTCGCCAAAATGCAGCGAGTCTTCGCATATATTTGCAAATTTATGTTTAAACGCAAATCTGGCTTAACCGTGGATGATATTCGGTTGGGTACCGAGTTGCTTCTACGATTGACCCAGCAGTCTCAGTTTGAAAATGAAATAAATACCCTAAAGGCACGAAAGGTTCTCAAGCCATCAAATCCGATCGCCTCTCTTTCTCCATTTGTAGATAAAGGTGGATTGTTACGCGTTGGAGGGCGACTCAAAACTCTACACTGGACTTTGCAGCACGGCATCCCATAATCTTGCCCAGAAAGCATCCCATTACGTCAGCTCTTATTAAGCACTTCCACGAAGTCCACTTACACGCAGGGCCACAAGCACTCCTGGCTACTATACGGCAGGCATATTGGCCAATAGGTGGTCGGAAAACAGTTGCTTCTGTCATTCAGAAATGTGTCAGATGCTTTCGAGCAAGGCCTCGAACATTGGATCAAATAATGGCAGATCTACCCGTCGATCGTGTGACAGAATCGCGAGCATTCGTAGTAACTGGCGTTGACTATTGTGGGCCATTTTCATATAAATCTGAAGTGCGTAATCGACAACCTATAAAATGCTATCTGAGCATTTTGTATGCTTTGCAACTAAAGCTGTACACATGGAACTCGTGAAGGACCTCTCTACACAAGCATTTCTGTCTGCATTGCGACGGTTTATATGTACTCGAGGGCGCCCGAGCCGCATCTGGTCTGATAACGCCACAAATTTCGTTGGAGCCAAAAACGAGCTGGCTGAGTTAAAGGCATTGTTTCTCAGCGATTCTCATCAAATGTTCATCAAATGTGCCTAAACGATTGCATTGATTGGCGTTTCATTCCTCCAAGATCGCCACACTTCGGAGGCTTATGGGAGGCTGCAGTTAAGACTGCAAAATACCACATTCGACGCACCCTGGGATCAATGATGCTGAGTTTTGATGAGCTGCGCACTCTTGTATGCAGCGTTTGCGCGATTGTTAATTCGAGACCTTTGTTTCCCATTTCAGAGAACCCAGACGATCTCGAGGTACTTACGCCTGCCCACTTTTGGTTGGCGCTCCCATCACGTCATTCATTGAGCCCGACTTAGTAAATCTAAACGTCGATCGACTAGACCGCTGGCAGAAGGTGACACAGCTTCAACAAATCTTCTGGGTTCGATGGCGAGAATCATATTTATCGAGCCTGCAGGAGCGAACAAAGTGGCGTAACCAGAATCAACAGCTGCAAATGAATGACGTCGTTCTTGTCAAGGACGAAAATCTACCGCCTATGAAGTGGCCATTGGCAAGAGTGATTCAACTCATCCCAGGAGCAGATGGAGTATCTCGTGTCGCCCTGATTAAAACTGCTACCGGTTCCAGCCGCAGAGCTATTGCCAAGCTTTGCCTACTACCAATTCGAGAAGGTGTTGACGTCCCGAAGACCTCAACGGGGGGAGTATGTTTGGGCTAGCGCCAAATAGTTGTAGCGCCCCTCGCAGTCCTCTCATCGCCTCGTCTCTTTGATATTGTCGCCTACAAGCGGCAGCTGCAGCTTCAGCTGCAGATTTAGTTCTTAGTTCTCTTTTGGTCAAACTGGAGTACGGATCTCTCTCCATTTGATTGTTGCCGGCACGGACTAATTCCGCTTGCCATAACTTAAACTGAATTCTTTTGTATAATATATTAACTAGAGGCTCTGGCCCACTGCCACCCTTAATAAATGCGAATTATAACGTTGTGGAATTAAAGCGTATTTTTTGCTGAACTTTACTTTGTGATCAAAGTGGATTTAAATAGGCTTAGAAAAAGCTCGAAGCCTCAACAGTGTTTTTTTCGATGCACTTCGCCATGAATACGGTTACCGGAGTGTAACCGAAATATGTTGGACATAAAATACATATAAAACTTTCCTGTTTTTTTATTTTTCCAAAAAACCTTGACCTCAAGCAAAAATACATATTTAATAAAAAAAAATTAAAAATAATTCCTAATTTTTAATTTGTATATAAAAGTTTATTCATAACTCTTATATAAAATTTTTATAATAAAAATTACAAAAAATTAATATTTTGATTTTGTGTTTCCTAAGATTGAAGGTAACTGTTATTTATCAATTTTTATTTTAAAAAATGAAAATACAAATTGAATTGCTTTAACGCGATCGAAAGAAAGATCGAAAGATATCTTTAATCTACGTCGCAAGACCTTTCGTTTGATGTATGTATGCACTTGTATGTATTATTATGTACCATATGACATATACATACAAATGTACATGACATCATTACGCAACGACAAATTGACCGATTGCCTTAAGCTTAGTACTCAGACACGCGAAAAGCGTTTCTAAGCAGTGAGAGAAAGCAAGAGGTCAATAGTCGGGAAACACTTTTCGGCAGCGCTGTTTTAAAGGCCGGTACGCAGTTGAACGAACAAAATACCAGAAATATACCAGGTGGCGCGAGGGAAGACTTTTGGTATTTCCAGAGCGGGGTGTCGAACAGAATAAAAAATTTATTAAAGCGACCTGTTCTTAACTATTGGGGTCTTACTCTCTCTTACCGTTTCTTCACACATTTAAAATATAAAGATCCCGCCAAGAACAATAATTTACACAAAATCCGAGTCCAGGAGTTTAGAAAAGAAAAAAGTTGTAGTAATTAAAATGGTAGAGGCAAATTCAATAATAAGGGATTTGGGTAATATAAAATATTTGCATAAATAAAGGTCATATTTGGTTATGACTTTGGTGAGCACGGTGAGATGCTCGGTGGCTCAGATGAAGACGTCTGTGGCGACGACCAGCACCCGCTGCTGGTGAGAGCAGTGTCTGGCTAGACAAATCCGTTATTACCGAGCTGGAGAAGGACATGTTCAGCCTCCACCGAAATGTATGCCGGCAAGGATATGGTATACAATCAGAGTAACTTCGAATCATTCCACCAGTAAAACAGGAGTAGCTACGGCAACCTTTCAGATGGTGGTGAATTCCATTTGGTACAAACAGAATCACCAGCAGCAGCCGGTAGAACATCCCTTGTCCATGTTGTCGATCCAGGAAAGAATGTTGGATAACTAGTAGTGGGAAAAGAGGCGGTTGTACATGATCAGAGAATCTGGGCCACGGTGTTGGTGGCCATTGTGCGCAGATGATATATTCCAAAACGAAGCTGCAAATCTGTGCAACTGCCTTGTCTTTCGAATTGATTATATTGTCAACAAACATAAAACGGCTTATTTTAAATACGTATGACCGCATCATTTACCTCCCAGAAATGCCAAAAAGCGGACACACTGGAAAAAGATTAAATCTTTTTGGGGTTGCGAACTGTTTTACTGTCTGCGTACCAAGCTTTAAAATTGAAACTAAGTAACCAACCATTTTTTTACCCCAAAAAACGATATTTTTTAGTTTAAGACTACGCCATTTTATTAATTTTTATATTTTTCAAATATCGTCATTTTATAGAAAATACCAACTTTTATACAGTTTTGGATTTTTTTTTGTTTCATCCACTCATTTGGCCGGAATCTTGTCAGCATTTAGGGAATTTTTTTTTTTTGCACCTCCGAAGATAGCACATAACTCTGTTATTATACCCTTGCAGGGTATTATAATTTTGTCCAGAAGTTTGCAACACATCTCCGACCCCACTACAATACATGTAGTCTTGATCAGCATCACCAGCCGAGTCGATTTCGCCATGTCTGTCTGTCCGTTGCTACGCAATAGAGTTGTAAAACCATCGACGATAGTATCGATACTATCGAAGGTGCTGTGCTTCTGATCACTATCGATTTTTTTTCCACCATCGAAACATCGGATCAGCACCACTACTATTTGGCGATGCGAATAAAAAATAGCAAGAGGTTTTTTGCTGACAATAAATGCAGGCAAATCAATGTTATTTGTTGGTGTACGTTTTCTTTCGTTCCTTTGGTGTACGTTTTTTTTTTCATTCCTTTAAAAAGTAAAATAAAGAACTAAAACATTTTCTTAATATGTTTATATTCTTTTTTTCAGACTCACTTATTTGGAACAACCAAGCTTGGCAGAAGTCGCTAAGAGATACCTATGCATTCCTGCGTCCTCAACAGAATCTGAGAGGATGTTTACCCGAACAGGTCAGATAATATCTGACAGACGGACCTGTCTGAAACCAAAGCATGTCAACCAGGGGTGCCCAAAAGCTGCTTATACGGCTATGATACAGGGCAAAAGTTTTCATTAATTAGCTACTTCATTAGAACCTTGAAAGAGACAACTATATGTCTTTTTTGGTGCGGATTTTTTTCGTAATGCGACTACGGTCACACTGACTTAAAAGGTAAACAATAACAATGGCCAGAATTCGCAGTGCACAATTTATTCATTTCTGGAATCCTCATGCAAATACTTCTGCAGAAATTAATATGAAAACCATTAAACTGATTCTTACAGCTTTTCTTGTACATAGATTTAGTTAATTCATAATAATTGCAAGATTTCACGGCGAAAACTTATTTATTTTGTTTATTTATTTTGCTTTTGTGCAGAATAGTTGCTGAAAATTATGCTAAGCCTTCAGCAAAAACCAATATATTTTGTGAGACCGTTTTGTCTAATGAGCAATCAATATAGTTTTTAGATACAATTTTCTGTATTAGAGTCGGTATATTCTATCGAACTCATTTTTTGTCTGGTATTTTTTTTCGATAAACCGATAAGTTTTTCAATTAATGAGAAATTTATGTATTAATATCTCATTGAAAGTGCTGTATAGTCGTCTTGCTCGCACTGAGGCAAAACCCTATGGTTGCTGTCAAGCCTCTAATTAATGAGCCAATTAATGAAGTTTTTAATACAGTGTCATAATGCTATTATGGCAGAGCAACTCACCAATACGCACAAATAAAAACACATAAAAGGGAACGTTTTTTTTATTTCAAGTTTCTGCACTGAAAAAATTGTAGGGAATAAAAAATAAGCAAAACAAAAAATATAAAAAAACATTTTCATAATCCTATTTTCGTAAAAACTACATAATAAATTGTCAATAAGTATATTAATTTTTGTCAAAGATAATTTTTATTTGTTTTAATATTGAAAACGCACTTTCGCAAACATGGGTAGAAATATATATGGAAATTAGTCTCTGCGATGTCAACCATCTGGTCTGCAACGAAAAGTACGACTGATTTCTTGCAATGTAGATTGTGCCAAGCTACGTACTCACTAGCGCTAAAATGTAGCAACCAAATGAGTGCGAGCGAGAGGTGAATACACTTTTTCGGCCTCTTAGTAAGGTCGATACGCAGATGAGCTAAAAGAAATACTGGAATATATTTAGTATATACTAGAATGAACATCGCGTTAGGTCTTTCAAATCGGATGATCAGCAAAGGAGGCCCGGGAGGAAGGAAATATTTGATAATACCCTTGCGAAGTGGAGACAGGCAATAGGAAACAAAGCCGTATTGCAGGTTCTTGCAGCGGGGAAAATGAATTTATTTACAATACAATTAAAGAAGTTTGAATGTGTTATCTTGACCATAAAATAAATACAAACCAAAAATATTAAAATAAAATTAGGTATTAAAAAATGTAATTTAATTTAAAAAATAAAATAGAAAAGGGACAAAATCCCAAATTAAAAAATTATGGAATTGCTTATTGCTTCTCCTGTGCTCGTCCCTGACCAGTGGTCGCCTTCTGGGATTCTTTTCTTAGTTGGCTGCCACTCTAAAGTTCTAGTGCTTCGAAGCATACAAGAACTACAAGAAGGAAAAGTGGCAACGAGAATGGAAATGGAAGTGGCAACGGGAATGGACTGGGCAAGCAGCCGCCATTGGGTTCCGTGGAGAGCTCATGGAGAGAAGTCAGTCCCACCACGTCATCCGCGCCCTGCGACTTAAGCGCGAAGTTTGTGGCAGCAGCCGTCGTGGATGTGCCCAACGATGCGGCACGTCGCAGGTGTCCTACGACTACAATGCGAAGATCCAGCAGCAGCCAACTGGACGAGGAGAAGGAGCAGCAGACGAACGAGGCCAGGCACACAAAGATGTCTTTCGGTCAACACTCCCTAGCGGGATCTCCAGCAGTGCAGCAGCTGCAGGGCCAAGAGCAGATCGCCAGGAGCAGCTCGGCGGCATCGGGAGCTGGCCCCGCTACATTGAAAATCATAATCTATGTAAAGAAATAAATAATTTTTTCATTTTGCACGTATTTGTGAGTACGCGGCTTGGCGGCGTTTAATTTGAATTGTAAACAAACACAGCTGACAGTATGGCCGTTTAGCCGTTTCGTATGGATTTTCGGTGAACGCCATGAAACGTGGTCACACTAGAATTATGAAACCCTTTCAGCTAGCTAAGCGTTTAGCGCTAGTGAGTACTAGGCTTAATGTGTGAATAATGCGACATTGAAACTTAAGGAATGGTACGTGCAATATAGCCCATCAAGAAGTTGCACGCGTGCTATTCTAAAAATTCTTCTCGAATTTGGTGTCAACGTTCCTGGCTGTGTAGAAGCTTTGCTTGGTTTTCGTGAAAAAGCTGTAACCAGAACTGTTTCTCCTAGCACTTATAGCACTTATCTTCATTTGGGCATAGAAAACTATATAAAAAACAACAAAAATTAGTTTGTTAATATTTCAGAGCTCTCAATGGATGTGGGTATAGATGGATTACCCCTCTTCAAAAGCTCTTCGACTAGCTTGTGGCCAAAATTGGGACACTTTCGTTGTGTTCAAAACAGCGAAGTGTTATATAATACCGAATACCACAAACATATTTTTAGGCGACTTTATTAGCGAATTAAAGCGTATTCAAATGGACGGCATACAGTTAGGAGAAACTAATATTAAACTAAATTGCAAAGCTTTCATTGATGCTCATACAAAGGCTTTGATTTGCGGATTAAAAGGACATACAGCATATCATAGCTGTATGAAAAGCACGCAGGTAGGCACACGCATAAGTAACCTTATAGCATATTCCTCCACTCGAGGGCAAAAAATTACTGATGATGACTATGCGGCTAGAAAATATGTAGATCATCATCAAAAATATTTTTTAGATAACCAATTTATATTAGAACAGCTTGGAATTGGCATGATAACCCAGTTTCCCTTAGACCTGTAACGATCGGGGCGGGATAGCTCAGTCTCGTCCAGGATTCGCTGCAACAAATTTATATTTGTTGGGCACTGTGCCAAAATAAGAACTCCGGGGTTTAGAATTAAGTAATATAATATATATTTGAACTGGGAGTTGCACCTCTTTTCTACCACACCTGTCTTAAGCGGGGCACAAGACGCCCTATTTCTAACAATTAGTTTACGCCCGACTCGCCGGCCAACGCCGTCTGGGTGATCACGCCGCGCTTACGCTCCGCTTGATACTCCGGCGCTACCCGCACTCGGATACTCTCGCTAAGCTTCGCTCCGCTAGATACTCTGGTGCTGCAGATGCTCCCGCTAAGCTGACGCGCTGGCAAACTCACCGTCCGCCTGGGCACTTACAAAATACGAGATGGAAGGAAGTAGTGAACTGGACTCGCTTGGTCAAAGGGAATCCTCCCAAGACTTACTGCGTTACTGCTGCTGGTAAAACTGCTCTGCTCTGCTGTCCCCTGAACTGATCCTTGGCTCGTTTCCCAAGGAGTCACTTTCACTAGCACTAGCACTGGTCACTGTTCAACGACGACTTAACTCCACACTTAACTGTCCAACTGCCTCTCCAACTGAATCCGAAGTGATCCTTGGCTCGTTTCCCAAGGAGTCACTTACCCTTGCACTGGTCTTTTCCTAAATCCCCTGCGCCGTGAACTCGACTACTGACTGCTCCTGAAGTGATCCTCGGCTCGTTTCCCAAGGAGTCACTTCCTATATAAACTGCAACATAAACTCCACCACTGACTGCCACTGAAGTGATCCTTGGCTCGTTTCCCAAGGATTCACTTCCACTAGCACTCTGCGGCCACTACTGCCTGAACTCCACAACCTACTCCCAACTGACTCTCCAACTCACTCCCCAACTGACTCTTGCCTCGCTCTTTTATACCCCGCCTGCAGCGCTGCTATTCAGCAGCCCTCTCTCCCGCCAAAACTCCTTGCTCAGCGCATCTGTGTCCCGCAATGCGCTGACTAACGGCTCTGACGAAAGCTTTCTCTCCCTTTCTCTTCTACTGCTTTCTCTTCTGTCGATCCTACGTTCTCTTAGGGCTTTTGTAAGGGATCTAGACGATTCCTTACAGACCCCATGCACCTCCTTGACTTGGGAATCACAAAAAAAAATTATTAAAATGATTTTAAGCAATGATAGCATCAATTTTAAATTTACTTGCGATCATAAGCAGGAACTTAATAGCCGTTTTATAGCCATTGCTGATTTTATTCCATCAGAATTTAATAGAAAGCCTAGAAGCTTTGATGAATTGAGCAGGTGGAAGGCCACAGAGCTTAGGCTGCTTATTTTATACACATCAATTGTTCTTTTAAAAGATTTAATACCTTATAACTATTATATAAATAATATAAATTTTTTGCAAGATATGAAGAAATCTGTCAAGTTTCCGTCAAAAATATTAGAACAGATTCAAAATAAGTATTGGGATAAGCGAAGTAAAATTAAACAAGAAAAAGTAGGGTGAATCAAAAATGCAAAAGGAATTATTATTAAATATATTAAAGCCCAATATACCCTCACCACAAAAAGGCCAAATAGTTTTTGTTGAATAAGTCCATGTACGCCAGTTATTATACTTAAATTCATCGAAAACGAAACTGATCAGTTTATCCCTTTAGGTTCAGTTTGAACCTTTAGCCTCGCAGGAATTGGGTATAATTCAAACAAGAAATAAAATGTTAGAATTAGAATTAGTTAATATTAGCTTAATTAAATATAAATATGTGTGTATGCCTTACAACGACGAATTAGTTTTTGCACCATTTCTTCATACTTTTAATTAAATATTAGAAATGTTTAATTTGGAGCAATCTGAGTTTGGGCCTCGTAAGACTCTCGAAGAAGAGATAGATGGGTTGGAAGCAAAAATAAATAAAATAAGTCATGCTCAGGACCAAATATTGCGAAACCAAGGCCAAATACTTGCTGTCCTAAGCAAGTTGACACAGCAAGACTTACAAGAGGAAATTAATTTTCCCATAACATCAATTGATGGCTTGGAGAAAATGGAAAAAACAATTTCCAAAGATGTTGTGAAATACGTAAGTATATTTGGATATTTTTTACCAATTTCCCATTTCTAAAATACAAATTTTAATTGTTTTTTTTTCCACAGGCCAATATCTTAAAACGGATAACCAACGGCGACCTTTCCAAAAATTTTGGTAGCATTTTGGGACCGGAATTGATTACTCAATTTAATTATGATGGCATACTTGGCAAAATGCCATTTAAAAAATACACTAATTTAAATAATGCCTTACATAGTAAGTAACACGAAACATTCTGGTTTTTAAATGACTAATTTCTTATTTATTTTCTTACATGTAGATGCAGTTAGAGAAGATGGGTTTAATGAAAGATGCTACATCCAACTTATTCGGGGCGCATTTAAGGTTAACCAAGGTCGCATCGCAAAAAAGAAATTTGATCCAAAAGCAAAATACAATAAACAAACTGAGGGAGCAAATAAGAAAAATGAAGCAGACAAAAAAAAATAGTCCCATATCATAAAAAGATCCTTTTAAGTTATTTTTAGTTTAAAATATGAGCCCAAGGCGAATTATGTTTTTAATTTTTGTTTGGTTTTATAATTTTTTATTGAATTATTATTATTCAATTTGTAATTACTTTTAAAAGTTATGTTCTTCCGTTTAGTTATAATTAAAAACTAATATATATAAAATATTGAAAAAACTGTGTGTGGAATATCTTTTATTTTTCTAAAAATATAAAACTATTTCCAGTCGGTTCAATCTGCATTACAATCCTATATACTTGGTATGCCATCCAGTAAAGCATCTGCATTACAATCCTATAAGCAATAGTATATAGGACTGTAATACAGCACGAAGTGTGCTCGGCTAATCGCCTACTTGCTCGATTCAAAGTAGGCGATTTTGAAGGTATACTAGCAGGAAAGGCGGCCAAGCTTATGGAAAAGTAAAGTATGTTGTAGTATGAATTCGAATGCTTACTGCATTCGAAGTATGACAGATGTAATCGATTCTCGAAGCCAAATTTGCGCCACTGGGTACCTAACCTAACCTAAGCAAATGACAGACTGTGATGAGCACATGAAGCTCAAAATGAGACGAATGCGACTGAAGGAAGTTGTGATAGGTGAAGCTTCCGATGATATCGAATAAAAAAAAAAATAAAAAATAAAAGGCTTTGGACATCTTAAGAAATCGATGTAGGAACAAACGTCAACTGTTCTTAACCAACTACCATCAATTTCCTGATATGCTAAAAAGAGTCGGGAAAACACACATAAAGGCACTCATAACATGGAATATTATTAGGGAAATTTGATCATCAATGACAACAAAATATCAAGCACATTTCAGATTTGACAAAAGACACTTCGAAATGTGTTGAAATTTTTAGAAAAACATCTGAAGTTAAACAAGCATTAAGACAATCATGGAAAGCGATAAGAAAAAATGCTAAAGAATTGAGTGCGGTTATAGGTGAACACTGCCCATATTGTCGAACCCCAGGCAAAAATTAGTCATCTGCATGAAATTCAGTCTCCTCGTCTTCACAAGGACCAAGAATGTTCTAAGTGTGGGAAGCCTTACCATAATTAGCTACAAAAGGCAACGCTTATGTTTCAAATGGAAAGATGTGCTGCTAGGAGGAGATTTATTGACCAAAATTATAACTCATGGATTAAAACAGGGTAAAACTAAATTTACATCAACTAATCACCAACCGGAGGTAAGAAATGATAGTCCAAATGTTATATTGGAAATTACAATGAATTCGAGAAATTGGGGGTACTTGATAGCGGCTGACATAAACCAAAAAAATTGTCCAGGCAAATATAAATACAAAATGAGAATCGTGATTTCTTTCAAATATTGTGATGAAGGAAATCTAGTTAAAATATGAAGGAGTTCAGCTGAAAACGGTATTATATTGTTCACGAAACACAGTTAGTTTGGAGTTTTATTATTATCTTCTTGTTTTATTCACTTCTCGTCAATGTCACTAGCTGCTTTCGACTGACTACACCGACTCTCTGCGATCTGCATCAATCCCCGTTTGTATTTGGAGAGCGATAAGAGCGATGAGAGCGCTGAAGAGAGAATAGTCAATAGAGCGAATTCTTTACAGTGTTATGTTAACCTTACATAACAAATAGTATTGCACAATGTGTTTATGATTGTGCTTACTATGTATTCATTATTTATAGATAATAAGTATATATATGTATCTAAGCTGGTAAGTATATAAGTAAGTATAAAAGTTGGTACATAGGACAGTATGCAAGTAAGAATGCCATCTAGCTACAACATTGAACGGCATCTGCCCTATTTCTGGCAACATGAATTCACTTTCCTATTGGGAAATGAGACATAATTCAAAATTATTGATGGATGGATGGCTTTATGACAGGAGCCGACGAATCGGCGTCGAAAATATTGGCAGCATTATCGGAAACTACAATGCAATGCAGAAAATGTTTGATATAAATGACGAAGTGACATTAAAATCCATGGAATTGATTTGAAAGCCACAAAATGCTGAATTCAGTATTGAAATCAATAGCAATAATTATACTCGGTACCCGGTTGGCAAAAATCCTATAGCTGAACCCTCCACGAGGGTGCCAACTGGTAATGGTGCTCCAGTGTCCCTAGGGACGGTACCAGCTAAGATCTGGGATTCGCAGACTGGGGCGGAGCTTTTCCATAGCCATGCCACAGGCCTCTGCGATCTCTTATCATGGCTAAGGTGAAGGGCTGGATCAAGGTGTCATGCGACCCGTGCCGCTGATCAGCCTGGCTGGGGGCCCTTTTTAAAACTAGCCCAGTCGCAAACGGAGCATCCGGATACCTGGCGCCCTCCGGATTAGCCAGCCTTACCTCCCGCATTGCGGATCTCTGCGAGAGGTGGACCACCCTTTCTCCGCCACTCGTGGGAACAATTATGGACCAAACTAAATACACAAACAACTGGGCTAAATCGCCCCCTGGTCAAAGGCAAGGCGGTGACCGAAACCAGCACTCCTGTCACCTCGAGCGAACAGCAAGGCGCTACTACAAGTGCAGCTGCAGCTCAGTCAGGTGCAGGGGTGAAGGGAAGGTCTGCCGTAAGCAAGGCCAAGCTGGACAGGTACGAGGAGAGGAAATCCGCCGCGGCCATCCTGAAAAGACAGGCAAAAAGCAATATCACCACCCCCTCAGCGGAGTGGCTGAAGAAGCTGGAGTGGGCTAAGTCGGTATTGCCAAATTTTGTGCTGGAGAGACCGAAGGAGGATCCAATAAATCCTAAACGGCAACGCTCCCATGAAAGTACTGCTCAGAATGCCCCAAAGAAGATTCGCACGCACATGCCAGTAGCGGCGAACAAAAGTTTCGCGGAGATGGCCAAGGACAAGATCCTTTTAGGAGTCCTGGACCAAGGCGACACGGAAGGCAGAATTCCGAGAAACCAGTGGAAGTGGGTTGAGGCAGCACTGGCTGTACAATGCTTCGAGGTGCTGGAAGCGGACCCTGGACCTCCACCAATCTGCAAGGATGCAGGGTGGTATCAGGGCAACGTCAAGGTGATGGCGTGCGAAGGGTCTCGATCGGCAGAGCTTCTGAAAGCAGCCGTCTCGAGACTGGGTGAGGTCTACCCGGGTGCCAAGCTGGTCGCTGTTGACTGGAAGGACATTCCAAGTAGGCCAAGAGCCGTTATGTGAATCCCGTCCTCCTTTAAGGAGCCGGAGAAGATCCTGTTAATGCTGCAGAGATGCAACCCTGGCCTGCCGTCCTCCGACTGGAAGGTGGCAAAGGTGGAAGAGACGCAGGGCCCAGTGCGCCAGGTGTTGCTAATCCTTAATAAGGACTCTACCGCACCCATTGAGGCTAAGCACGGGGAGCTGAACTTCGGTTTTAGCTCGGTGCGGATCCGGGTGTACAAGTCGGACACCAAGCAGAGGAGCGAGCCTGGTGTTGAGGAGGTGCTGGCAACCGAGGTGGA
The DNA here is from genome assembly GCA_014170255.2 of Drosophila triauraria. Classification (NCBI taxonomy): domain Eukaryota; kingdom Metazoa; phylum Arthropoda; class Insecta; order Diptera; family Drosophilidae; genus Drosophila; species Drosophila triauraria. The sequence goes on along the minus strand of CM024337.1, from coordinate 1,213,692 downwards.
GGAGCCAGGCAAAGAGGAGGAGGATTGCGAGTCGGTGATATCCGACGCATCCTTTCTACGGGGCTTCAGCAAGCTGGGTTATGGTGGAACCGACTCCATGAGTGAGGACCCCGAGGATGACCTGGATGCTGATGCTGACGTGACGGTGGTAGAGGCAAATCTGCACGATGTCTCTAGCGGTCGTGCAGATCAACCTCCACCACAGTAAAGCAGCCTCCACTGCCCTAATGTTTCGTCTACCGAGAGACGAAGCCGATCTGGTGCTGATCCAGGAACCCTGGATTGTATCCAACAGGATTTGTGGACTCAGCACCCCAAAATTTAATCTAATCGCAGCCCAAGGAGAAGGTAAAACTCGCACTTGCATTTTAGCTAAAAGGCTCCTCAGTGCATTTATGCTTTATAATTACAGCGATGCCGACACTACATCGATAAGTCTGGAGCTCCAAGACAGGTCGCTATGTGTAGTGTCAGCATACTTAGCGTACGACATAATGGACCCGATACCGGGTCGCAAACTGAGGGAACTCGTTAAGGACTGCGAAGATCGGGGCACTGGCCTGTTGATCGGATGCGACGCAAATGCCCACGAGATGTGGGGCAGCACTAACACAAATGAGAGGGGTGAGTTACTTTTTGAATACCTTCTCTCCACTAACCAACTTATCTGCAATAGGGGAAACGACCCCACTTTTGTAATTAAGGACAGGGAGGATGTCATGGACCTAACCCTTATTTCTAACTGCATGCATGACCAACTTATAGGGTGGAGCGTTTCTAAAGAACACTCCTTCTCGGATCACAAATATATTGACACACGATTGTGTGCTCCCAACCCTGAACCAGTAACGTTCTCAAACCCCCGTAGAACCAACTGGCCAGCTTTTAAAAATAGACTGGCTAAAGCCCTTCCAGTTCCACCAGAGCAGATTCCTCCATCGGAGGAACACCTCACTCTTCTGACGACAGTCTTCACTGAAGCCTGCAACAGCGCATATAAAGCATCCTGTCCTATTAGCAAGCCGAGAGGCAAATGGAAACCACCCTGGTGGAATCAAGAAATAGACAAGCTGAGGGGGGAATGTAGGAAACTCTTCAACAGAGCAAAAAGACTAAGTTGTGAACAACATTGGTCTGAGTATAAACACAGTCTAGCTCAATTCAAAACGCTCATTAGGCAGGCAAAAGGAGAGGATTGGAGAAGATTCTGTTCGGGAATTGAATCCTCTTCGGAAGCTGCAAGATTATGAAAAGTACTCTCGAAGTCGTCCTCGAATCTGGGCTATCTCAAGAAACAGGACGTCTCGTGGACTTCTTCTAGCGAAGAAACACTAATGCTATTAATAGACACGCATTTTCCAGGAAACACCTTAGGTCCCCAAAATAGCGACCCACAACCATACCACCCGGTCAGATCATTGGATAGCATTATGACTGAATCCAACATCAAATGGGCTATAAATAGCTTCGCTCCCTATAAATCTCCAGGCCCTGATGGGATTTTCCCCTGCACAGTTGCAGCAGGGGGAAGATCTCTCTGTCCCTTGGCTAAAAGCCATCTTCACGAACATTATGGCGTTATGCCAAATTTCCGATTCCTGGCTAACGTCCAAAGTAGTTTTTATACCCAAGGCCGGCAAAGCCTCACACACAACACCGAAGGATCTCAGGCCAATAAGCCTGTCCTCCTTCCTTCTAAAAACCTTGGAAAGATTGATAGGGCTGCACCTGAGAACATCAATCAATCCCTCTCTGCTATCTGAATCGCAGCATGCATAGCGTAAAGGCAAATCGACAGAAACAGCACTTCACTCTGTCATATCCAGTGTAGAAAAATCCCTACAAGACAAGGAGTATACTCTAGCCGCCTTCTTGGACATAGAAGGAGCTTTCAATAACATCGACTCAAGGGCAATAACCAATGCAATGCTGAGCCTTGGGGTAGATGCTCAGTTGGTGAGTTTAGTCACGCAGCTGCTCCTGAGCAGGAAAGTGACCTCTTCACTAGGAGCATCTACTCTGTGCAGGCACGTCAGTAGGGGTACTCCTCAAGGGGGGGTACTCTCTCCGCTTCTATGGAACTTAGCGGTAAACACGCTGCTACGCGACATAGAAGATAGAGGGTGCAAGATTATTGCTTATGCGGATGATATGGTTGTTATGCTGCGGGGAAAATTTCCACAAAGCCTATGTGACATTATGACAGTTAAATTAAGAAAACTGTCAAGATGGGCATCCGAAGGCGGGTTAAACGTAAACCCAAGTAAAACCGACCTTATTCTCTTCTCCAGAAAGACTAAGATCCCAAAGTTATATGGTTCCGTTCTATAGTTTAGCGACAGTGCAAAATACTTGGGGCTCGTACTAGACAAGAAACTGAACTGGAATCTCACTATAGCGGATAGAGTGCGAAAAGCCAACATTGCACTTTTCACTTGTAAAAAGGCAGTAGGCCTCAAATGGGGGATGTCCCCGTCTGTAGTTAGCTGGCTATACAGCGCCATAGTTAGACCCATCCTCCTGTATGGGGTATCCATTTGGTGGCCAGCGCTATTGTATAGTTCTAAACTCAAGGCGCTCAACAAGGTGCAAAGAGTAGCTCAACTATGCATGACAGGAGCTCTTAGAACAACCTCTAGTGAAGCGCTCAACGCTATTACTAGCATATCACCAATTCTGCTAGTGGCAAAGGAAACCGCCACCATCACAGCACGACGTCTGAGAGACGCAAACTGCTGGACAGTCCATCAATATGGGCACTCATCCATCCTATCAGTGGGCGCAAGCAAGCAATTAACAGATTATTGCATACCCGTAGAACACACCTCTACAACGTTCAAAACAGTCTTTCCCTCCAGGGAGGCCTGGGTGGCAAGTCCCTTTAGATTTATTTATTTAGTATCCTGACGCTACAAGGATAATACTTTTAAGTTATTGCGTCAGTCACAAAAAGATTACATAAATTATTACAAATATCTTAATATTAACAAGATTTAATTGACTTATTGACTAATGATTTCGGAGTTATATTATTTATAATTAAAAGAAAGTGTATTTTATTTGTTATACATGTTTGAAGTGTCTTAAGTGTTATGATTTATGTGTGTGTGCTAAGATAAGTTTTTAGTTGTTTTTCGAATTGTAAAGTGTCTCTAATTGTCTTGAGTTGGTTGGGTAGATGGTTCCATAATTTAATAGCGTAAACGAAGAATTGTCTGTCAGAGCTTGCAAGTCTTGTGCGTATACTTATTATATTATTCGTCCGTTGCGACGAAGAAAATCTAATTAGGTCAAACAAATACTCAGGTTGCTTCGTTATTATAATTTTTTGAAAGAATATTAAAATCCTGAAATCGATCCAGGTACGAACATTTAGGTTAAAGATTTTATTAGCGCTCTCGGTTACGTGGTCCGTTCTTCTCAAATTGAAAACGTATCGTGCAACATTGTTGAATGTCACCTTAATCTTTTGCTGACTTATTGCGTCACAGTTTCCAAATATTTCAAGCCCATAAAAAAGTGTTGGCATTATTAGAGTTTTGGCAATTAAAAGTCGGATATTATTCGGAAGAATAGACTGTGTTACGTACAACTGTCGTAACATACCATATGTTCTCCCTGTAACTATGTTTATATGTTCATTCCAAGAGAGTGTCTTATTAAAGAAAAAAGCCTAAGTTACAAGCCTTTTCTACATATTCCAAATTCGTGGCTCCCAATCGGAGTTTCGGTAAATGATCCGTTTGAATATTCTTGTTGTAAATAACAATGCATTTGGACTTAACGGGGTTTAGGTTCAGACCATTTTTCTTAGCCCAATTGCTAACACTCAACAAGTCAATATTACATACATTTATACATTCATCAACTTGACTTAACGGACGGCTGACATACAACTGAACATCATCTGCATACAGGCAGGTCATTAACATATATGGTAAACAATAACGGCCCTAATACAGATCCCTGTGGTACACCACGAGTGGCGAATCGAAACCTTGATACATTTTCCCCTACCGCAACAGCTTGTTTTCTATTCGCAATGTATGATCTTATTAACTTAATAGCTGTTAAAGAAAAGTTATACATGCGCTGCAGTTTTGTTAACAAAATGTCATGATTTACAGTATCAAATGCCTTGCTAAAGTCCAGTAGGGCTAATAATGTAACCCTCTTGTTATCTAACTCCTGTCGAATATCCTCTGCTATTCTGACTACTGCAGAAGTGCAGCTTCTTTCTGGCGGAAACCAGATTGGTTATTATTTAGCAGATTGTGATTGATCAAGAAGCTATTTATTTGTCCGGCCAGTATTTTTCGAAGATTTTTGACAGATAGGGAGGATAGAAATGGGTCTATATTCGTTATTGGCTTTGGGAATTGGCATTATTTTTCCAATTTTCCAGGAATCAGGAAAAGTCGACGTGGTGATTGCCGTATTAAACACATGAGTGATGTGGCTTAGAATCTTTGGGAGAAGTATTTTTATACATTTTGGATTAAGATCATCCAGACCAATGGCATTTGACTTAATCTTCAATATAGCTTCTAAAACATCACAATGACTTACACACTCGAATTCAAAACAATTAGCACTACCTAACAGGGACTCAGTGGACAGGTACGAATTAGAACTACATTCAGGAACATTAATTGTCAAAAATTTGTCATTTAGTTCGTCCACGTTTACGTCATTATTTATCACAGATTTTATATTGCCGACTCCCTTTGGACAAAAGGACTGCATAAATTTCTTCACAGTCGGCTCCAAACTCGACAATCGAGTTGGAGGAGGAGTCTTCTGCGAACACCTCAATACTAAAATACATTTCCGTCTTCCGGACCACTGCAGCGTTTTTCAGGCAGAGATTCTCGCCATAAGCGAGGGTCTTAGTTGCCTACGCCACTCTAGCCTCATAAACGGAGTAATAAACATTTACACAGACAGTCAGGCAGCAATAAAATCACTTCGCGCGCTATCCTCAAACTCGACGATAGTGAACAACTGCCGCAAATCTCTTCAAGAGATGGCACAGCAGTTCGTTATCTCCCTAGTCTGGGTGCCAGGGCACCAAAATATTGAGGGGAACGAAATAGCTGATGAACTGGCCAGACGCGGCACTACCACAGTTCTCCTTCCAGACAAGGAGGACTTCCGTATGCCCCTAGCCACTTTTAAGCTCAGGACAAGGGAAGTTTTCAGGTCCCTCGAACAAGAAATGTGGAGCCCACGCATCCCGACTAAACGGCCTCAACAACGACTTCTGTAGAAGTTGCCAAAACGAGGAAGAAGTAGAATCAGTAGAGCACTTCTTCTGCTCCTGTGTGGCCCTAATCAGGCGCAGGAAAAAGTATATAGAATATTTTCTTCATCGTTTTCGTTTCTCTTTCAAAGTGAACGGTCGTGTTTTTGTTTTGCGCCTCGTATTTGTGTAAAATCTTTGCTATAAACCACCGGGGTTTATTAAAAACTTCTATCCTGTGTCAATAATAATTCACCGTTTCACTTCGCGTGTGCATGCAGCTGTTTTTGTGTATTAATAACTATATTAATTGCAATTTTAGTTTTGTGCAGCGATTTGCTTATCTGCATTTTTGCATTCCTCTTTGTGCTTTATTCGTTACGCCGAAATTACAGCTCGACGGCTTAAGCTCCCTAACTCTCGCTCTCTTGCTCCCTCTTAGTGCACGTAACTACTCTTATTTTCTCTTAACTTCTGACTGGTACAGTGGTAAGTCACTATAATGTCTTCTAGTGTTGTCTGTGTAATTAAAACCTGCAAGAAAGCTATTTCTGCAGAGGACCATAGTATTGGCTGCTGGCTGTGTGACAATGTCGTGCACGCCAAGTGCATTGAATGCACAGCCCGGATGGCTGATAATATTACTAAAAACATTGGATTGCGCTACTGCTATGATGCTTATCGCGATGTTGAAAGGGAAATAATGTCATTTATGCGGCAAACCAAATACGGTTTTAAGGAGCTTCTTATTAGTTTTCGTAAAACTAATGAGGTGCTCCTGGCGCTGGACTCCTAGTTTAATGGCCTTAAGCTATTAAATGAGTCCCCTAAGCGCAAAAAAACCACGGTTGGCACACCGCATTTGGGCGGATCCCAACAACTCGCTACGAGTTCTCAACAGCTGCTCCCTCGGCACAGTCTCCGACTCCAATATATCTAACTCCAATGATATTAAGATCGGGGGCGAGAAAAGATTCGGCCTCCGAATGTGCCGCGGGAGGGGCAGCGCCTCCAATTATATCCGTCGTGTTCGCTGAGGGGTCACAATCAATGACCTCACAGAACCCCACCCAGAAAACTTCCCAGGGTATCAGGCCTGGAATACCGGCCGATATTGGTACTACAAATGTAGTACCGAAAGCCCTAATAGCTATTCCACCTACGAAACAGATATTTGTTTCGCGGCTTTCCCCTAATCAAACATCTGAGGATGTTAGTACCTATATTCTAGGTCGCACTAAAGCCGATGAATCCAAGATTAAGGTTTCAAATTTTCTTATGCTAGGGATATTTCATCTTTCAAAATAAATGTCCCCGACGAACTTTTCAACACAATATGCTCTGCTGCCTTCTGGCCTAAGTAAGTTGTTAAGGAGTACGAAGCTAAGAAAAAGAAAAGACGGCCGGTAGGAATTAGTCTACCCAGGCCGGACGAAACCACTGTACCAGCTCCAAAAAACTAACCAATTCCCTCCTTCTTACCTATTAGAATGCAAGGGGTTTACGTAGTAAGCTTCCTAAATTGTATTCTGATAGTGTTTTTTTTGCATCCCAGGTGATAGTGTTCACAGAAACCTGGTTAAAGCCGGAGATCCTAAGCTCCGAAGTTTTTCCAGCTGTGTACACAACACACAGGCTTGATCGGCCTTCCAGGCGAGGGGGTGGGGTCCTCATTGCGGTTGACTCAAACCTCACGTCTGAAGTATTAGCTTTCGAGGATTGCAACGATGTTGAATTCCTTTGTGTGAAGCTATCATTTGATGGTAGTTTTATTTTTATTACATGTTCCTACATTCCTCCCTTGTCGGAACTTCCTACTTATTGGAACCACCTTTCCGCTATCCAGTCGGTCTCCAATAGACTTTCGGATAGGGACCATTTAATTGTTCTAGGTGACTTTAACATTCCTGGAGCTATTTGGTCCACAACTGAATCCTCTAACACACTTTTAACTACTGCACGTCACGATTTTATTGATGGCTTGTTTGACATTTCGTTGTCTCAAGTCAATTATGTACGAAATTCCTTAGATCGCTTGCTAGACCTCTGCTTTGTCTCTGATCCGGCAAGAGTCAGTTTGGCTAGGGTCCCGCCCTTGACGCTACCCGAAGATCCATACCATCGTACTTTTGATGTGACTATCGATATTGGGACTGCTATGGAGAATATTTCTGATCGGCCAGAAAAGAAAATTCACTGCTTTCGCAAGGCGGATTTTTGTCGGCTGAACAATTTTATATCTGAATTTGATTGGTCCGATCTCTGCATGTGCACTCACATGGTGGGTGCCATGGATATTTTTTACAATGCCATGAACTCCTTTTTTACAGAATGTGTTCCGTTATACTATCCGTCAATCTCCAATGAGCCTCCCTGGTTTAGTAAAGAGTTGACTCGCCTCAAAAATGTCAAGTCCAATCTCTATTCTAAATTTAAACGTAACGGCTCTCAAGCTGTTCATTCTCGCTATTTAGCGTCTCGGTCAAAGTTTACCGTGCTAAACGCGCAGTGTTACAAAAACTATTTGACTTGTTGTAGGGTTCAGTTTGCGCAGGACCCAAAACAGTTTTATAATTTTGTCAACACTAAACGTAAGCCTATTACACATCCTTCCTCGCTTTCATTTGAAAATACGACAGCAATCAATGATCAGGCAATCGCCGATCTTTTGCTCAGTTTTTCAAACTACTTATTCTCCGTCATCCGATTCAAACCAAACCTATTCTTATAGCATGCCCAAATCAAACCTAATCTTCAGTCCTAGCTTAAACGAAAGCTCTCTTTTGGATCTTCAACCTGTCAAGCCGGTTTATTCGCCAGGTCCCGACGGAATACCAGGCTGTGTGCTTAGGTATTGTGCCGAGTCCCTGTGCAGTCCCCCTTCTAAAATTGTTCACCTTATCCTTAGAAACTTCCCAATTTCCCCTTGTTTGGAAGGAATCATTCGTGATTCCTCCAAAAAGGTAGTAAAGTGGATGCTAACAACTATAGAGGAATCTCTAAGTTGTCAGCCATCCCAAAACTTTTCGAAAACGTAATTACTCCCCATTTGCAGCACCTGTGTAGATCAGTAATTTCTCCATGCCAACATGGATTTATTAAACGAAGATCAACGACTACTAATCTTTTGGAGCTCACTTCTTTCATTATAAGGGGCTTTCCACAAAATTTGCAGACAGATGTTGTCTATACTGATTTCAGTAAAGCATTTGACTCCGTTAATCATTCCCTTCTTGTTAGGAAACTCGACTTAATGGGTTTTCCTGTCGATCTTCTTAGGTGGATCTCAAGTTATCTGAATGGTAGGACGCAAAAGGTTCTATTTAAAAACAGCTTGTCGACAACATTCTCACGTGTCTCTCCCATGCTTGCGACTTATACGCTGAACTGCTGCTCTTTGGAAAGAATCACGCTAGTTGACGATTTGGATATCCGCCTAGATCCTAAACTGGAGTTTATTGATCACATTTTGTGCATTGTGAATAAAGCCAGGGGTGTGCTTGGATTTATTAAACGGTGGTCGAAGGAATTCGATGACCCCTACGTCACGAAGAATTTATACACTTCGTTAGTTCGTCCTATTTTAGAATATGGATCTTGCGTTTGGAGTCCCCAGTGGGACGTTCACAGCAAAGGCATTGAGTCAGTTCAAAAGAACTTTTTACTTTTCGCTCTTCGTGGCTTAAACTGGGATGCAAACCTTAGGTTGCCCTCTTATTCTAGTAGACTTCTCCTGATTAACCTACCTTCCTTAGCAAACCGTAGAACGATGTTAGGCATTGTCTTTATGTATAATCTGATCCGTGGTGACGTGGAAAGCAGCGATCTATTGGGTCAGTTGAATTTCCACGTACCATGTAGAACCACAAGATCCTACCTGCCTTTGGTTTTGAACCACTACAGAACATCGTATGAAATGCATGAACCCTTTAGAGTGTTATGTGGCAATTATAATGGTTTGTATAAAATTACCTCATCTGTAGATAGCCTTCCTAAACTAAAAACATTAATCTTAACCCACCTAGTACACATGCAAGATAGCAATCGATCTCCCTGATAGTAGTTTATATTTCCTCGCATTCTTTTTTCTATAGTTTTCTTTCGCGCCAATTAACACCTAACCCCAACAAGCCCGGGCTTGGTTTCAAATGGCCACTTGAGTGTACTGACCGTTAGTGCAACAACGTCAACGTCAATCTAGCTGAATGAGCAGCTGTCCCCCCCGAAGAAAATAGCAGGTTTCATAAGAGAAACGGGCTGGGAACATTTGTAACTTTGTGGTAAGAGGGTACAAATGATCCATTGCGGTATCACAATGGGCCAGTGATGGCCTAAGTGGGCTGACACAAGGTCAGCCTTAACCTAACCTAACCTTTCTGGGATGACGGAATGCTAAGCGACTATTGCTGGATGCAAATACGGGACGTTTTCACACATCATAGGCGTCTTCGCCTTTATCAAATAATAAAGTATTCTTCCGAGCTTAAAAACTCTTAAGGGGAACTACTACATGGTTGATTAAATGTTTTTATTTATTTTTTTTTAATAACATTTAAGCAATCCAAGGATCCTGCAAGGGGATAGGATGTTCGCTAAAAACTATCCTTCCTTTAAAGAAACTGCTAAGCTTTTGAGCCACGATTTTTTTAATACTTAAAATGTTTTTCATTTCATTGTTATTATATCTCAAAAAACAAAATCACAAAGCAGGCTTCTACCCTTGGAAAACAATATTGTAGCATAACAGCAATATGAAAATTCGCCATAACTTCTAGAATTTGTATTAGACTTGGATTGGATATTAAACCTTAAACCTTTAAGGACAAAGGTATCCTTAGATCTGTTTACTCATAATATTTTATTTATTTTTTTTTTAAATAAATGAAAACTAGCTTTAAACAATATTGCCAAAAATATTGCATTTTTTTTTACTTTCAGCGCTTATATCTTCATTAGTAAAGCTCTGACTGCAAGGAGCCGTATGTTTTCGGAAAGGTGTATCTATTGCCTTTTGGATAGTTTTGGATAGTACTAATTTCAAATTTGTTTGACAAATGGTTTTCGATATTTTTAGCGTAATATAAAAAATCTGTTTTTTCGCGAATATCTTCAAAACGGTTCTTTGAAAAATTTCGGAAATAGTGTGACTTAACGTTTTTATTTTTTTGCTGTAAACTAGTGTTTTCAATGATACAATTGCAAACTGCAAGGGTATACAAACTTCGGCTTACCGAAGTTAGTTACTTTCTTGGACCTTTAAGTATTGTAAATATTATGTGTAAAAACATCAAGGCATAGATCAAATTTCAGGATGTGTTTTACAGAATTCAAATTATTACACAAAAGAAAGAACAAGTACATTTCGAAGTGGCGACAATATCAACATAACCAAGTAAAAGTTAAAAGTAAATCAGACCAAGAAGGAGCTTGTGAACGAAGATCACCCCACTGCAAACTCGGCGATGATGTAGGGACGGTAGGTCAATCAATTTAAGTTTTTTTTCTTGCTTCTGAACAGATTCAATTTGATTAGAATTGAGTACGGTTTGACAATAAGAAGCGATAAACTTAAGAAAAGATGGGGAAAATCCCAAAGGAGATAATTTCTGAAGAAGGGGTGTGGGATGTACAGCACCCAAAGCTTTACTGAAATTTGTGATGACTATATCAACTTGCATGCGACGTTGAAAACTTCGGTTGATCAGATTGGAGACTTCCAGTAGATTGGTAGTTATAGATCGCTGTTTTAAAAAGCCATGTTGAGATGGTGACATTATACTTCTACATTATTATACGTTATACTCTACGCTATTAAGTTCTTTAGTAACTTAGGGTTAGCCGAGAGCTTTGCGATAGCACGATAATTTGCGATATCTGATTTAGAGCCGTTTTTATGGAGGGAAATGATAAAAAACTCATTCCAAATACTTGGAAGAGAACAATGTTTTAGCGAAAGATTGAAAATATAGATCAAAGGAAGACAAAAAACTTGGGCACAGTGCTTAAGGACACAGCTCGGTATATTGTCAGGACCATCAGAGTAGGACGTTTCAATGGTTTTAAAACCGTGCAGAGTATAGCTCTCTACAAGGAAAGGTATGCAGATATTGTTCGCATAGGCTAAACTAGAAGGATAAGAAGTGGCCGGATCATAGGTAACATAAGTATACTTAGATTGGAAAAACGTTGCGAATAGGTTGGATATGCCCAGCGCCAAAGATTGAGATTCGAACGAAGCAATGGAGGCAAATTTAACGAAAATGGGGAATTGTTTTGAATCCGATCGGAATTAGCTATTGTATTGAGTAAGATATTGTGAATAAAGTTATGTATTGACCGAAATTGAGATCCGATAAATATTAAGCATAAACAAACGGAGAACCAGCTTTCTTGATTTTTGTTAAAAAGGCTTGACTTTTTTGTTTTAAGGAAGATACGTTTAATTTGAACCAAGAAGATTTATGGGAGGCAGAAACTGTCGATTCAGGAACAAAAATTTTAATTACGGAGCCAAAAGCTGAGTTAAATGCATTTACGGGATTGTCAATTTCCTTGAAACCCTTCAGAAATGACAAATTAATTTGTAATAGAATAAAACCATCGAAAGATGGAATATAGGACAACTTCAGGTTACCGATAACAATTAAGCATAGATTTCAAATATTTTCCTCAATTATTTTTGACGGGATTAATTTGCAAAAGTTAATCCGTCAGTAAATTTGTGTTGAGTTTCCACAACCAATATATAAGAACATTCTAAATATAGATTAGCATTGCCGACGAGGACTTTCACAGCAATAAATTCAATACTCTTCCGCGACTTTTCCGCGACTCTTCCGCGACTCTTTAGAGACTCTTCCGCGAGTCTTTAGCAACTCTGAATTTTAATATGCATATTCACCTACTAAATGGTTAGAAAATGGTGTTGGGAAATATAAATTGTACGAAAAATTTTTGTGTTTTTGTGTTTTTTCTAATATTTTTTAGAATTACAGAAATAATGATTGGTTAAGAGAACGCGCAATTTTGGCACCAAAGAAAATTCATATCAATGCCATTCATTCTTAAATTCAAACGAAACTGCCAGGAGTAGTCAAGACATATAAATCAATTGACAGTGTCATGAGTCAAGATGAGGCAATGAATTATCCAATTGAATTTCTAAATTTTTCATTGAAACCCGTTGGTTTTTTGATTATATTATTGCGAAATATTAATTCACCAAAACTATGTTTAGAAAATAAAGACCCTGTATATTTCACGATCAGACAATGTTCGCTTGTATATATATGTATATGAACATATTACGAGGCTCATAGATTTGTCTCGCTCTAACGAATAAGGAAAAGGATATATGTATACCAATTTGTTTATTCTTTGTTTTAAGAAGAGTCAGTCGCGAATAAAGTTAAGCAGCATACACACGGTGTTCCTGTTTTCCCTCTTCGAATTCTGTTGCTCAAGAGGTTATGGGCCCTGGCACTGACGATTTCATAGAGTTTAATTAGTTATGCAGTGTGTGACTCAAGATTAAGAACAATGAGTGCTCTTTATCAAATTGATAAGTTAGAGGAGACGAACTATGACACCTGGAAAATACAGATGCGATCTGTATTGGTGCATTCCGGTCTGTGGAGTGTTTAAGAGTAATCGAATGTTCCAGAGGGACAACATTTTGTGGTCTTGGACAACAAGGCGTTGGCAACAATTACATTAAGTGTAAAGACAGCTCAGTTGGCCTACATACAAAATTGCGCGACTTCGTTGGCAGCCTGGAAGAAATTGAAAGACGTACATCAACCAAAAGGTACAGCTATACAAGAAACTATTCAACAAACGCTTGGAGCACGGGCAAAGTATGTCAACCTACATAAGTGAGTTTGTGGAAATTCCGGATGGTTTAACTGGAGTTGGAATAGAGCTAATCGATGAACAATGTAGGATCGTTTTGCTGTCGAGCCGTCCAGAACAGTTTGAACATTTCGTGATAGCTATCGAGACACGAAATCAGTTGCCTTCTTTTGAGGCTCTCACCATAAAGTTAAAGGAAGAGAGCGAAAGAAAAGGATTAGCAGAGGAGCGAATCGACAATACAAAGGCATTCGTCGCAGCACAGAAGCCAACGCACAGATAAAGATAAGTAGGCAGAAAAAACGAAAACAAATCGTTTTCTGCAAGTGTGGTGAGCAAGGTTACATTAAGCCCCAGTGTCGAAGTGTTAGTGACGGAAACGCATGGTGGCAAAGAATATGGGGAACCGCCAAAGCAGTCTGCTACATGCCTGTGATGTGAACAACTTAAAAAGCTCAACGTGGTGCTTAGACAGTGGAGCAACAAGCCATATTTGCTATGAAAGAGAGCAGTTCACAAAATTTGAGAAGCACACATAACAGATCGGATTGGCAGATGCTGGTTTCCTTCAAGCCGAAGGTAAAGGTGACATCAAGATTCAGACAGACATGTGCATGTTGAAAAATGTTCTCTACGTTCAGAAGATGAGCGGAAACTTTATGTCCGTGAACAGTGCTGTGCAGAAAAGGTGCAAAGTGAGCTTTGACATAGAAAAAAAAGAAAGAAAGTTTACTTCGGTAACCAGAAGTTTGTATACCCTTGAAGTCTTCAATTGAATCGTTGAAAATCGATCCATTTTGGTAAACTTAAAAAAAATATCGAGGCTTGTAAAATTGCATTACATTTACTTACACATTTTACATTTTACATGCAGAATTTTACATTTTCGTTTAAATCAACCGATCGTTTCTATGGCAGCTATATGATATAGTTGTCCGTAATCGTAGTTCTAAAACCATTAAAAACAGCTATATCTCAAAACTTATAAAAATACGTTGAAAAACAGTGAAGTTATAATTTTTTTTCAATTAATTTTCCTATCATACCTATGGCAGCTATAAGATATAGTGGTCCGATTCCAGCCGTTCCGACATATATACTAGCTGCAATAGAATGAAGACTATCTGCCATTTTTTATTCAGATAGCTCAAAAACTGAGAGACTAGTTTGCGTAACAACGGACAGACGGAAATGGCGAAATCGACTCGACTGGTGATGCTGATCAAGACTACATACATATATTTTATATGGCCGGAGATGCCCTCTTTACTGCGTTGCAAACTTCTGATCAAAATTATAATACCCTGCAATGGTATAAATATATTGCTCTACAAAAGATACGGACACATTAGCTTCTCTAGCAAAAATGTCTGCGGAGCGATAACGGCGGCGAATTTTTTAACAAGCAGTTCGACTAATGCCTCAGGCAACTAACAATAGCCTATATATACTCCCCACCATAAAAGAGTTGCGAAGAGGTTTAATCGGAAGCTGGTGGAGATGTCAAGGTGCCTTCTGTATAGAGATGGGCATGGACTGTATATTTTTAAAACGAACCAGCCCGACACAAAAATAAAAATTTACAGCACGCACGAACACGCACGGCTATAGTTTGTTTGAACACGACCCAACACGGCCCAACACGAAATATAAAAAAATGTTTTTTAAATTGTTTAAATTTAGTTTTACATATTTTGATACAGGAACAACAACTTATCTAATTTTAAGCCTAATTAGCGAGTACGGCGCACAGTGGCTTGTTTGCTCAAAACACGTTGCAAAATTAATAACTTTTGAACTATTCAAGTTATATATTTAACTAGCGGACCCGGCGAACTTTGTCTCGCCCTAATTCGACGCCATTATATAACCCCAGGGTAATAGTCAAACACTGCATTTCTTTATGTAGTATAGAGCGATATGATATACTATGTTTTTTGTTTTATTTTCCGGCGCAAAAACAAACAATGAAGACGGCTTACCAACACGCGAACATGCAACGTACAGCTGGCCGTGCGAAAAACAGGGAAATTCTAGATTTATCCCGCAGACTTCTAACGATTGGCCTTGCGATTTGTTGATTGTCATCGCAAATGCCAATCGGACGGGGAACTGAATCCTCTTGAATTGGAATGGTAGATCAGTTGGAATAATCGGAATTCGTGGTATAAGGACTACCTCTCCCTTAAATGTTCCCTTGATGATCGTCGCCTGAATCACGTTATTCATCAGTTTCTTGACGGACATCGCGTACCGTTGCACAATTTCGGATGATTTAGATTCCGCAGCATTATAATAATTGATCCCACCTTCAGTTGCAAATTATGCGGTGGAGTTCCTGGCACATCTAGCGAGTTCAAAAATTCTGTCGGATAGTTCGTCGCTTCATCCTCGTCGGTCACGCTGTCAACGGATCTGTATGAATGCAGTTCTCCATCGATTTGATTTTGAATAATGTAATTCAAATTATCTACGTCCTTGTTCTTCGCTGCTAGTATTGCCCGTTCACTAATCTAGTCGAAATTTTTATAATTTTGCGCAATGTCGGGGAACACTTTGTTAATGAGTTCCTCCTTTGACGATGTGAACACGCAAAAATTTGCCGGAAACGATATTGATCCAGTCGAAACATCAACAGGAATTTCGCCATTGCCAAGTGCCAGCAGTTCAATTCAGCAGCGGACGGGTCATTATGCAATGTGACTCTCATGTTCGTGGTTAATTTAAGCTTTTTGACATATCTCCACAATGAAGACGATTTAAGGCATGCATTAACTTCATCGGCAGCCGTAGATTTCGGGATGACGGGAAGCGTTTGAGGAAAATCTCCGGACAGCAATATCAAAGACCCACCAAATAGTTTCGAATCACCGCGTAAATCTTTCATCATTCGGTCAACTGCCTTCAAAGCTCGCTTATGCGCCATCGTGAATTCATCCCAAATGATGATTTTGCATTCTCGCATCAATTTCGCTGTCGCCGAATTCTTGCTTATTGTGCATGTTGGCTTGTCAACCGTGAGAAGATTCATGGGCAGCTTCAAAGCGGAATGTGCAGTTCGACCGCCTTCCAACAACGTGGCAGCAATGCCAGATGATGCAACAGCCAACGCAATTTGAGATCTTGATCGAATCGTTGCCAGAATCAACGAAATGACAAATGTCTTGCCTGTCCCACCAGGAGCATCGAGAAAGTATAAGCCTCCCGATCCATCGTCAACAACCTTCATTATGGAATCGTACACGTTCTTCTGCTCGGCATTCGAAAACGGCACATTGGTTCGGACTCTTTCGGCCAAGTTATCTTGGTTATAGTGTTGCTCCCGTTGAAATTCGCGATTGAAAGCATCGTGCACTGAACGATGTGGCGTTGGCATTCCCAATGTCGACAGTAGACTGCCGCACATGAGCATACACATGTCTTCGATCCGTATCAAAGCTTCGTTGTGCATTTCTCCGTTAATGGCAAGAGTGAAATTCATAGTTGTCCTGCGAACGTCTATTAAAATGTCGTCAGCCATATCGTCCTTGTACTTTTCCCACAGTGCGGTCGGGCTCGACGGATGACATGTGGCTATGATTATTGCAAATAATGCACGAATTTGATTTGATCCAGAAAAAGAAACAGTGGCATCA
The DNA here is from genome assembly GCA_014170255.2 of Drosophila triauraria. Lineage (NCBI taxonomy): Eukaryota > Metazoa > Arthropoda > Insecta > Diptera > Drosophilidae > Drosophila > Drosophila triauraria. The sequence continues at coordinate 1,196,964 of CM024337.1, read as the reverse complement.
GCGAGCGTTGAGTCCCAATGTGTGTCGTTTTCAAGCAAATTTAAACGTTGGCAAGCCTCCCGAAAAGTGGCGCACAGCACACCATCCACAGTACGCAGGGACTCGAAGGATGTAGGGCCTCTTATGTTCACCAAAAGCAAGCGAATATAAAAGCATTCGTCTTGGAGTGGATGAACTGTGTATATTCGTCCGAGAGCATCAGTCGAATAGATATCAGCGAAACCATCAACAGCATCGCCTCTTTTTCGGCGTTGAAACTTTTTCGATGCAGCGTTCCATGTATAATAGCGTGGCATTTCCGAATAGAGTGAAGTCCTTGCGAACGGATCGCTTTCGCATGTAGAAAACAAATTTGTCAACGTTGTCGCTGGTGGCCGTTCTGCTCTTTGCGCTGCATTTGCGTCCGTAAAGTAGACACGCTGGCCGTTTTCCAAGTGAACAGATAAGTGTACGACCGTTGGATGACGTTCATGAATCGGAAATGAAAACAGACGCCAAATGGCCTCGTTACAACTTATGTAACGTCCAAGTAGAAATTTCGTCACCTCGTCAATTGCATTCGGATCAGCAATGCCAAACACCGCCATGTCGCTCCCTTTGTTCACATATTTGCATATGTATTTGATTGATTTTATAGAGTTGCAGTACTCAACATTGCAGTGCGTTGAAAACGTTTTCGACAAAAGCGGACAATATGGAACGATCCAGCGGTTATCGACGATGACTTTGTTATTTTTTTACCATCATTTCGATCCATCTGCCGTTGTCATCTGGAGAACGAAGCCTATACAATGGATATCCATCGTTTCCACTGATTGTTTCAGCCACCAACGGACGGGGAAATCGTTTTGTGCAATTTCCGTTTTCCATGCATGGTGATTCTGGGTTGTGGACTCCGCAAGGGCCATGGATCATACTCGTTTTCACAACGGAATGCAGCTCCGGATCAGTTTCTGGATCTGGTATTTCGGCGGAAATAATCGAATCAATATGTTCTGGTCGGATCTTGTCGAACATCCAAAGCAAAATGTGCGCATGTGGTAAGCCACGCTTCTGCCATTCAACCGAGTACATCCAACAACGAACTACGCCAAAAACCTTCTGCTTAACGATGTAATCCATAAGAATTTTTACCTTTAGCTTGAAGACTAGTGCAGTGATGTCATGTCGATCGATGGATGTTTGTCCTTGGTGCAACAAATTCGTAATTTCGGGCCATTTCGGATTGCTTGTAAACGTGATAAATAAATCAGGTCGTCCGTAATTCCGCACGTACGTCATCGCATCTTGAGCGTACTCATGCATATGGCGTGGGCTCCCAACATAAGTAGCTGGCAGAATGGTCAAACAACTAATGTTTGCCGCGTGTCCATCAGTAGCGATGGCGTCACGCAAGTGGATGTACTCGTCAGATCATAACTTTGACTGATTGAAACGAATGAAATTGAGACGCTCCGTTTCTACTTTTACATACATGTCGACACAGTACTGCTGAAACAAACGGCGGTATCTCAACAGATGATTGTCAACATCTAGTCGAATCATCAATCGATATGCATAAAAATTCATTGAGCTGACTTTCTTATACGTTTCTTCTCCTGTAATATGAATTCGAATTTACGTGCAGAATGAAAAGAAGTGATTAAACAAACCTGTCGTTGGATTGACCATCTTTATGTTGAAGTGATAGCCATCTTCTCCACGACAGAACATCAACGGATATTGAAGTGCATCATATGACCGATGAGTCTCATAAACGCGTTGCAATTGTCCATCATCCCGACGCTTGAGAACAATATCGCGTGATTCCACATTCTCGCCAACAATCACCACTGCGACTTCATTGATAGTGGGCGCATTGAATTGTCTTGAATGGCTTTCTGCTGGTCTTTTATCTGCTCTGATAATGATTTTGTGGTCGTCAGAATGCATTGTATCCAAAGCTGTTTTGAACAATCTGACCAATTCATTACACTCATGAAGAAGATTTTGCAATTGTTGTATTATTTCACGTTTAGTTGCAGTGAAAATTGCACAACGCTGATTAAGTTCAACTGCCGAATCACCAACGAAATAGATCTGAAGGAATTTATGATCTTTGTTTGGTGGTGGTAACAAAGCGCCCGCTCGATGGTGAATTTGCCCTTGAATCTGAATTTTGTGATGCAATTTCGTGAAAAATTATAGTTGTTCATGTTGATAAAAGAGTGACGCTATTACCTTATAACTCGGATTGTAGCCTGGTTGTTGAACAACCTCTGCTCCAAATGACGTCATTTGAAAACATCCGTTGTATTTTGTGCGTGCAACAGGAAATGGTTTGATTTGCTTGTATTTCCATATAGAAGCGAATACAATGGCTCTGGTGGATGAGTCAAAACCGGCAATTTTACCTTGCCACCTGCGTAGCATAAGCCGGGAGCTTCCAATCGAAACTTCAGTGCATTGCAGTGCTGACATACCACAGACAATGAACCGATAACAACGCAACTATGGTCTTTGTAGGACGTTGAGAAATTGTATGCAAATGCAGCGCGATTCAAGTCTGTTGTTTGTGTAGAGCGAATCTGTGCTAAACGGGTTCGTCTCGATTCATTTCTTTCTGCACGTTCGTCTTGCGTTTGACTTTCATGGACATTCCGACTATATGTTGCTCGACGTGTACGTCGTCCAATGTTTGGCCGTCTTATAGCAGGCATTATTCCTACAAATCACAGGAGGAAATTAAACAAATCCGGACGTCTGATAAAAACGAATAAGAAACCGAATAATATTGAAACGATTTGTTTTTACTTTGACATATATTTCGATACACTACTGTTTTATATAATTTGATATTTTAATTATCTGTTTTTCACCATTACCCTGGAGGATTTTCTAAAAATTGTATTACGTTCTGACCTTCTCCTGTTAGTTACCTACAACTGAAAAAAAATTTGAACCAAATCGGCCCAGCCGTTCTCCAGTAGTTTTTTACGACACATTTTTTGGGCTCCATTTTTATATATATAGATTTATTTTTAATAATATGCAAATCTCCAAAATTGTTTAGGTTTTTTCATTTTTTAAGGAACGCCTACCAAAAGAGGAGTAATTAATTTGACAAACTAAAACTTTTGAGATTTTAATAAAATTAATACATTTTTTTATGGGACTCTATGAATTTAAAAATTCAAAATTATAAAACATATTTTTTAATACTCGTTGTATAAATAAATAAAAATGTATATACAAAGATAAATTGAAAAAAAAACTTTTTTTGTGCAACTCCGGTATTTTTGAACCCATACTTTTTGCTGCCCTGCAGTGTGCCATACTGACCGACTACGTAGGGTCAGTTTGACAGCATGAGTTGCTATGAAATGCTATATTTCTTAGTTGAATAACTCTACTAATTTTTAGTATTATCTAAAGCTCGGCGAAATATGGCATTTTTTATTCTCCACTAAAAATTGAAAATTGGCTAATAAAATATCCACTGTGCGGCGTTCGTTTAAAATTTGGCAAAAGTGAAAAACACTCTCTCGCTTGTTGCCGAGCTCGTTGGAATATTTAGAATATTTAGCCCCTTTAAATTCGAGTTTGACCAAAACTGCAAAATATTATCGGTTCAATTTTAATTTCTTCTGCCAAAGCATGCGTAGGTGCAGAATTGCTTTCATGGCATTCACAATTTGACTGCTTACATCGCTTTAAAAGTGGAAAAAAACTGCTCTTTTTGGCAGGACTCAGAAAAAGATTGGCTCTTTATCAGCACTCGTGTGTCGTGTTTTATCGTGCCGATTATGTTTTGAACATGATACAATTTTACAAAGTAGTCTCGTCGGAAACATGATACAATTATAGAAGGTGTCTCGTCGGAAAAATAAGGCCCTTGTTCGGAAAAATAAGGCCATAGTTCGGCTGTCAAAGTTTTTGTGAGAGAAACGAATGTATACGACAATTTAAAATATGTATTAACCCTTATATAGTGTTTGAGGTTAAAACTGGCCTATTATAATAATAAGTTGGAGCTTTTTCTTTTTAATTTAATTTTTAATAGCTTAGAGTTTCCAAAAATACGTTGATTTTGGTTTTGTTTAGACAGTCTCTTGTTTAGGTTTTTAACCCTAAAATAAAATCTAGTCTTAAAATAAAACGTTTTTATGGCTATCCTAACATGCATTTCTTCAGTAGCTCTTATGAAACTTTGGTTAACATTTTTTGCAATATTAAATTCCAAGGATAAAAATACGGCTTCAAACTATTTAATTTTTTCCATGAACTGAATGGGTCTTGCAATTCCACCATGAGACACTTCATCAACATACGTAAATGTCATTTTCTGCCAATTCATTTTTAAGACCAAAGTTTGCTCCCACAACATTCTCCTAATCTAATATTTAGGTGCATTGATAAAATTTGCTCCTTGGACGTGTTTGCGACAAAAATAGCAAAAAAAAACATTTTTTTTTCACTTAAGGGTTATTAACAGATAATATAATTTGTACGCACACAGCTTTTCAAGGGCCTGAACGATAAGCTGATTGGAGTGTTGGGGGATTTAGGATTTGTTGCCTGCGACAACGAACCATGTTTATACAGAGTGGAGAAGGTAGACTTTCACTAATCCTTGTATATGTGGACTATATTTTTATAGCTTGCCAAACGCTTGAGGAGTTGCTACAATTTAAGACCAGCATCTTACAGTCGCTCGAGTGCGTTGATAAAGGCCCTTTGAACCATTTTTTGGAAACCGAGCGGGAAGACGATCTTGGAGCGATTACTTTGGGGCATTCACAATACTTCACGGATTTATTGCGTACCCATGGCAGCGAAGATTGCAAGTCGGCAAAGACACCTCTGGGTCCAGGTTTCCAAATAGATTGCACAAGCGATCAGTGCAAAAAGGTTGATCCAACGGTCTATCAGTCCGTAGTGGGAGAGCTTATGTGGCTAGCTCTTACAACAAGGCCAGACATATTGCATTCCGTTTCAAAATTGGCTCAGCGAAACCAAAAACGACACGCAGAACACATGGCTAGGATAAAGCATATTTTTAGGTATTTTTCATTAACTGTTAAGCCTAGTACTAAGATCAACGAAAATTGCTTACGGAATTCCGTGAGCGAAATTGTGATATATTTCGTTCGGGAACCAGTGTGACCGATGAAACCAAAATAAATGATCAAAATTGGGCAAAATCGGTCGCACTGACTTGTATTTCCAGCTGTGTTTTGTAAACAAACTTTATAAATAAACTTTTAAAAGAGATATTTATTTAAACGCATTTGATTGGACTTATTATTAATGTTTTACGCCGCAATGGAGGTGAAGGCAAATAAAAGTGGCCGCAACGCCATCGCCACCCATAAAATAATTTTCAATAAAATTGTCAGTTAAAATACAACTAAAATATATTTTATGTGTTAAATCGCATATAATATGCCTCGCCTTTACGGCTTTTATCAATTCCACATTATCCTCAATGTTGATGCGCTCCAACCGAGCAGCGATTTCCTCTTTCCCCTCCATGTTGCTTACGAAATATATGCAGTTGATATATTTCGCTTACGGAATCACAGCTGTTCATTGGTTCGTTCTGCCAACCGTTTTACCCGGTACGCTCACGGAATTCCGTTCATCTTAGTACCCGACCAAACGAAATACCACAAAATTCTTCTTCTTACTCTTTTCGTTCTTTTTTTTTTATATGAAGTTTTCCGTTTATGGATTTTTTTCGATGATTTTAGTACTAGGCTTTAACGTGAAACTACACTACCGGCAATGCGGTCAACCGGATTATGTCTATGTTGCTGCTGCTCGCGTTCCCCCAGAACTGGGAGCTATATGTCCAGATAGGCTTGAGAGTGGAGTTGTAGAGCAGGACCTTGTAGTCCAGACGCAGTGGCGATCGGGCGCTTAAAATCCAGTGGAGGCTGCTGGCTTTTAGTTTTATATGGAGTTTCTTGCATTCGATGTGTCTTCGCCAGGTTAGTCGTCTGTCGAGGTGGACGCCGAGATACGTTACTTCGTTGACCTGGGGAATCTGCGTACTATTCAAGAATATTGGAGAGCATGTTTGCCTGTTGAGAGTAAAAGTTATGTGTTTAAATTTTTTGTTCGTTAATTTTAATACGCCAGTCAGATAGCCAATTCTCAACTACCATGAGGTGATTTGCTAGTTGGGTTGTTGCTCGGGTTGGGCACCTCGAGCGGCTTGGGATCGCAGTGTCGTCAGCGAACGTGGATGTTGTTAGCCGCTCGTTCGTAGGGATATCTGCTGTATAAAGGACAAACAGAGTAGGCCCAAGTGCACTTTCTTGTGGAACTCCAGCTTCGAGAGTGTAGTCGCCAGATGTTGTGGCGTTGCACCTAACTGCGAAAACTCTGTTGTAAAGATACGACTCAAGTAGCTTATGAGTATATGTAGGCAAGTGTATTTTGAATTTATGCATGAGGCCATTTAGCCAGACTCGATCGAAAGCTTGAGATACATCGAGGAATATTGCGCTGCAGTATTCCCGATGCTCGAAGGCTGTGCGTATCTCTGATGTTATTCGGTTGACTTGTTCGATGGTGCCATGGCTTTGACGGAAGCCAAATTGATGAGCCGGGATAACATTGTGTACTTTCAGATATGGTATTATGCGTGTTAGCAGGCATTTCTCGAACAGTTTGGACAGACACGGTAATATACTTATTAGTCTGTAGGATGACGGGATTGTGTAGACTTTTCCGGGCTTCAGTATCGTTATGATGACCGATCTTTTCCATTTCCTTGGGTAGTAGCCGAGACATATAATCCCATTGAAGATTTTACAAATAACATCTATAGCAGAGTTTGGAAGTTCAATTATCATTTTTGGAGTTATTAAGTCATCGCCCGGAGCCTTTTTTGGTTTCAGGTTCCCAATGACTTTTGCGATCTCATTTGGTTGAAACAATGTTGGAAAAGACAAAGAATTAGTTTGAATTTGCGGTATGACAAGTCGCCGGGCTCGGTAGGATAAGTCGCCCGGCCACTAGTCGGACGCTTGGGAGATGTAAAGCAAATGTTTCGGCTCTATCTTCGTCGCTGCGGGCCCAGCAACCTGATGATTTCCTTATCGGGGTGACTGGTTCGATTGGAGAGCTTAGGTTTGAGTGAGCCCTCCACAAAGGATGCCTTGAATTGGTTGGCGAAAGTTTTTCGATGTACCGTAGTTGTGCATTTTTTGCGTATTGTTTCAGAGCTCGATTTAGTAAGCGAGTGGCTTCCTTAAAACGTTGTTTTGAAGATGGCGATCTGTTGGTTTGCACGTCGCAGACGCTTCTTTTCCAGGACAAGCTGTTCAATTTGTTGATTAGTTTTGAATTTTTTGGGCTGTACGTCCTTCCCTTGTGGTGTTGAAATAGTGGCTGCTGCAGTGAGTACGTCTTCAAGAGCATCAGTAGAGCAGTCGATATCCGCTCCGATGTTGAGCTGTGGGGTTAGTTCAATGTGGGAACTTACATATTTCTTATATTTAAGCCAGTTATTTCTGTGCGACGTCAGCCTGTGGGAATGATCAGTAATTTCTGGGGCTTGAAGAAGAGTTATAAGCACTGGCGAATGATGATGATGAAAAATCAGAAAGCGCTTTGGCACTTATTATGTTGCGTGAAATATTTATTGACACTGCAAAGTCTATTAAGTCTGGCATCTTTCTGGGGTCTGCTGGCCAATATGTGGGGCTACCAGGGGAAACATAGTCCAATTTGTTTCTCAAGTTAATGATAAAATTATATAATTGCCTTCATTTGAGGGTCACGAGACGCGATCCCCAGTGCATATGCTTGGCATTATAGTCTCCTGCAGCTATACAGCGATCTCCAAGTGAGTTGTAAAAATCCATGAATTAACCTTCAGAAATTGTAAATCGAGGCGGGCAGTAGACAGCGGCTATGGAAAGGTTGCCGCTACCTAACTGCACTTTAATAGACGTCGCCTGCAAGTAATTAGTTGAACACCTTTGGTGAAAGTGGTGCTTGATGCGTTCTCTGATTAGGACGCCGGTTCCGCTGTGAGCTTTACCATCTTTATGATCTGTGCGGTAGAGGGCGTAACCTTTTATTTGAAAGTTGTATTTGCTTGTGAGGTGCGTCTCTCCAAGCAGCATAACGTCGATATAATGTTCATTCAGGAACTGTGTTATTTCAAGTTTAGGCAGTGAGACGCCATTGGCGTTCCACATGGTTATACGTAGACTAGACATCAGTTATTTTGACTGCTGAGCTACAAGCAACTGTATCACCATGTTCTGGGTTTGAACAAGTGTTTGCATGGTCGTTTTCATGAAGGACATTAATTCCGTCAGACTTTGTTGCATGGCAAGCATCATAGCTTCCATTGTGCTTTGTGGCTGTCCTGGGGCTTGTTGAACGTTTTCCAGATTAGACTGGAGTGAGTTTTCCATACCTGTTCGAAGGGCATCGGCGTAGGAGAAGCCCTTCTGGGCGATCAGCGGACCAAATGAGGATCTTGCGGCCTTAGCGAAAAATACGTCCGGCGTCGTTTGTGAATTAGAGAACACGTTTCATGTATTCTGATGGCGAGTTGCTATCACTCGTCGCATGCGATTCTTCAGTTCCTTGTAGACCATACAGCCCCTGTAGTTTGCCATATGGTTTCCACCGCAGTTTCCACATTTCTTCTTCCTGGAAATTTGTGCACTGCACTGGGCCGTTTCTTTCATGTGGCTCTTTCACCTTAATTCTTCGGTGCAATAGGAATTACAGGTTATAAATGCGGTGCACTTTTTTTTTCTTCAAGGCTCTGCTGTCAGGCTCCAGCTCGACATTAAATAGTGGTTGCGGCTTTTTATTTTTGTTAATAATGTTGCTAACGTTCTTTGCTGAACACCCCTTTTCTGTGAGGGCATCTATAATTTTGTTGGGAGTTACGTCGGGCTCGATTCCTTTTAATACTAGCTGCAAGCCCTTGCTGCTTTTTAATTGGTACGTGTAATAATTTTTCTTAGCTTCATCCAGGTATTTGGACACTGCTCGGAAATGTTCTTCAGATTTTGTTTGCAGTTTTGTTTCTTGTATATTCCCTTTAGTAAGCAGAACAACATGAAAATTTCCATCCCCGACCAGCGCAACTTTTTTGTTGACCAGGGCGTTTCAGCTTTTCTCCCTGATGTAAATTGGTGGGGGTTTCGGGTTATTTTGGGTCTCTTGACTCAGTTCCGGTTGTTCATCCGCTAAAAGGGTAAATCTGTTGTTATTAGATCTCCCGAGTTGATCGTTGTCTCTTTGGACACGGTATATTTTTGGCCTATTATCGATCGCGTTGTTCTGCGTGCTAAGCTTACGCTTAATTTGTAGCGATCCATGCCGGTCTGTATGGCCGGGGCCGCTGGTTGAACATTGCCGATATTGTCTTTGGAGCTTGCAGTTTTGGTTGTTATTGTATTTGCAGTCGATGGCATCGTAGTCGTTACCGCGATACTGGCCGTTGCTGTAGTGGTTGCTGTTGCTTTTGCCACCGTTACTGTAGTTGCTGCTGTTGATTTTTCCGCCGTCACTGTGTTTGTTGCTGTTGCTTTTGCTGCAGTTGCAGAATTTTTTTCAGTGCTTGTTGTTGTGGTTTTGCACTGAGAACTCCATGATGTAGGTGTAGGAGTGAAAAGAGCGGGTGAGCAAGACCGTGCTCTTTGGCTATCGACCGCCAGACGGTTGCTCTTTGTCGCCGTTTCGTTGTTGTCGCGCGTTGAGAAATACGAGAAATAACCGTTACTTGGGCTCACGGAGCTTCTACGCTCTTTCTTATGTTCGTCGCCCATTGAGCTATTTCGCGTGGCACTTATTTTAATAAAATAATTATGCACTTGTTTTAATCATATCACTAATTTTGTGTGTCGAAAACTATTACTTTTTTTCTGTTTTATCTTATTTTGGAATACTCCAGTATTTTAAACTTTATTTTTTTTCTTTAAATCATCCACTTTCTATAATTTTCCCGGAGCTTGCGCGAAACACGTCCGCACGGAAGTACGAATAAAAAAAAAAAAAAATTGGCTTGGCAGAAAGTCGTACACTGGCTACGTATATTTTTTAGCGGGACGACCTATTTCTTTGCGCTCAGAAAAACAGCGGAGCTTGGCGTTAAGCAGTATTGAGGCGGAGTACATGGCAGCATTAAAGAAGGCTATATGCGGAGACAACAAGACACCGATCGTCGTCTATGTCGACAATCTGATCGTGAAGGCGATAACCAAGAGTCCTGTTTACCATTCCAGAACAAAGCGTATCAATATACGTTATCATTTTGTAAGAAGTATTGTAAAGGAAGGTCAAGTTATGTGAACAAATAAATGTACAGCAGAAATGATAGCAGATATATTGACCAAAAACATCCCAAAGACGAGAAAGAAAGCTATCTTCGGTAAACCGAAGTTTGTATACCCTTGCAGTCTGCAATTGGATCATTGAAATTCGATCCATTTTGGTAATGGTAAAAGAAAAATGTCAAATTATGTAAATTTTGTAAATTTTACATTTTACATGTAGAGTTTTACATTTTCATATAAATCGACCGATCCCTTCTATGGCAGCTATATGATATAGTTGTCCGATCTTAATGAAATTAAAACCGTAATTCTAAAACTATAAAAAACGACTATATGTCGAAATTTATAGAAATTCGTTGAAAAACAGAGAAGTTAAAATTTTTTTTACATTAATTTCCCCATCATTTCTATGGCAGCTATAAGATATAGTGGTCCGATTTCGGCCGTTCCGACATATATACTGCGTGCCAATGAAATAAGACTATGCTGAAAATTTCAGCCCGATAGCTCAAAAACTGAGAGACTAGTTCGCGTAGAAACCGACAGACGGACAGACGGACAGACGGACAGACGGACAGACAGACGGACATGGCTAGATCGACTCGGCTGGTGACGCTGATCAAGAATATATATACTTTATGGGGTCGGAGATGCCTCCTTCACTGCGTTGCAAACATCATGACAAAATTATTATACCCTCTGCAAGGGTATAACAAAACATGAAGTGTTTACAGATATGTTTATCTTGTAATAATCATAATTTGTAATAGCATTATGACACTGTATTAAAAACTTCATTAATTGGCGTATTAATTAGAGGCTTGACAGCAACCATAGGGTTTTTACCTTAGTGCGAGCAAGACGACTATACGGCACTTTCAATGAGAGATTAATGCATTAAAAATACCAGACAAAAAAATGAGTTGGATAGAATATACCGTCTGTAATTCATTAAATTGTATGTAAAAAGTAATTAATGTCTAATTAGACTAAACGGTCTCACAGAATATATTGGTATTTGCTGAAGGCTTGGCATAATTTTCAGCAACTATTCTGCACAAAAGCAAGATAAATAAACAAAATAAATAAGTTTTTGGCGGCATGATTTTTTCGCGGTGAAATTTTGCAATTATTATGAATTAACTAAATCTATGTAAAAGAAAAGCTGTAAAAATCAGTTTAATGGTTTTCATATTAATTTTTGCAGAAGTATTAGCATGAGGATTCCAGAAATGAATAAATTGTGCACTGCGAATTCCGGCCATTGTTATTGTTTACCTTATAAGTAAGTGTGACCGTAGTCGCATTACGAAAAAAAATCCGAACCGAAAAAGACAAATAGTTGTCTCTTTCAAGGTTCTAATGAAGTAGCTAATTAATGAGAACTTGTGCCCTCTATCATAGTCGTATAAACAAGTGAGAAAGCTACAGTCGGGTGTGACCGACTGTGAGATACCTGGTACCCAAAGTATTGTGCGTGAAATTAAATAGCACACGGACATGGAAAAAACAAAATGTTGAGAAATGCAGACAAATGTTGCCAAAAACATGTTGAGCAAAGTTCAAAAGAGACAAATTCTGCAGCTTTACGCAGCTGCATTACGAATTAATACTGCTCCCGAAAGCACACAACACATTTATTCGCTACTGCCGTTGTGGCTCAAGAGGAGAAGAAACTTTATTGTTTAATAACTTAATAATAACTTAATAACTGTAGCGTCCGAAAATGCCTACTTATTTAATTTATCTATTTACTTTAAGCCAATAATTACGACTATAGCTTATATAAAGTTTTTTACTATTTTCGGGGGCGGAAGTGGGCGTGGTCAAATTTTAAAACAAACTTGATCTGCGTGCAACAGAATCCAATGTTGTCACCAAATTTGTTAACTCTAGCTCTTATAGTCTCTGAGATCTGTTGTTTCACATGGACGGACAGACGGACAGACGGATATGGCTAGATCGACTCGGCTAGTGACGCTGATCAAAAATATATATTTTAAGGTCGGAGATTTCTCCTTCTACTGTTACATACATTTTCGGTTGGCACTAACTTATTATATCCTTGTACCCTATAATTCACTAAATAATTTTATCTTATGATTTTTGTCTACTTACTTAATTACTTCTAACAATAACTCATACAAGTTTTTGCTTCAGGGTGTTACGTACGCCTGTTAGAGACGACGTGATTTATCCGGCTAACACGGAAGAATCAAAACAAACTTGAATCAAAACAAGTGGGAAAGGTACAGTCGAGTTTGATCGACTGTGAGATACCCGGTACCCAAAGCATTGTGGGTGAAATTGAATAGCACATGAACATAGAAAAACGAAAATGTTGACTGATGTAGACAAATGTTGCCAAAAACATGTTGAGCCACACCCAAAAAAACACAAATGTTGCTAGGGACATGTTAAGCAACACGCATTGGCACTTTAAACATCTGTCTGTCTTTCAAAAGCTAAGTGCTCAGACACGCGAAAGACGGACAGACGGACATGGCTAAATCGACTCGGCTGGTGATGCTGATCAAGAATATGTATACTTTATGGGGTCGGAGATGCCTCCTTCTGCGTGTACATACATACATTCTCGGTTGGGACTTACTTATAATACCCTTGTACCGGGTACCGGGTATAAATAGCCTATGCGCTATAGCCCTAGAAAATCGACGGATTCCGCAGGAATTTGGTTCTGGTAGATGACATCACCTAAACTCGCCAAATTAGGCCATGCAATCACCGGCAACCCAACACCGCTGATTTTGCTGAACAGGGGAATGTTAGAACAAAGGCGACCCAAATCGAACTCTAGCCAATAGGTAAGGAGAGGGGAAACCATGCAACTAGCTGGGACACCTTTGTGTTCCATTCCAATGATCCATAGCACAGTACCAGAAGATAGTCAAAGTCAGAGTTAGGAACTGGAAGTCTATTCAGAGAGACTGAAAGTTAATCAATACCAACTTGAATGCGTGCAAGCCGCTTAGGTGTAAAAGTTGGATAACCTTTCCCGATTTTGACCGCGGCACATTTACGGTGCCAATGCAGTCCTTTTAAGGAAGCAAATATCCTTAGGACTGTCGACCGGCTTACAACGTCCTGTCGAACAATGCCGAGTGCATTGTGAATCCTGAAGGACATGTGCTAATAATACCACGCCTAAAACAATCCTGCCGATCTTTGCCGTGTCAAAAGTAAATACTAAAGATCAATTGGGAGTTTCACTATGAACAGAATAAGCCGTTCAACTAACGATAACAAGGCCTCGTTTCCGTATCACTAGGCGAAGCCTAGCCTATATAGGCTCCAAGGGCTTCAAGGTCTGGCCACCACCAAAGATAACTACCTAAATACGGGAAAGCTGAATCAATACCATAAAAGCAGCAACAACATGACAACCAACATATAAAAGCAAAGCCGCCACAACATAAACAATTTCCTGCACTTATCAACACATTTTTCAATACCAACACATATAATATTTTTTCTTTTTGTGAATTAAGTGAATGAATTTATAGCCCCAAACCCATAGCACTATATTATATATATGAGGTGTTTTCAAAAAGTATCGCGAATTTTGTGTTTTTCAAAAATTATTGATTTATTCATGAATATCTATTTTGTCCCCTTCAAAGTAATCCCCATGAGATATTATACACTTGTGCCAACGGTTTTTCCAATCTTCGAAGAACTTCAAAAAATCATTTTTTTTATCTTGTTCAGCTCCTCCTTCGATGCCCTCTTCAGTCACAGGGACCCAGATCTGGGGAATACGGTGGCTGCGTCATCATTAGTGTGTTGTTTTTGGCCAAAAAGTCGCGCACAAGCAACGATGTGTGAGCAGGGGCGTTATCGTGGCGCAAAAGCCAATTTTTGGCCAAAAGGCCAATCTTCTCGGCCTTCTGAGAACATTTTGTACCACCGATAAACGTTGCTTCGGTCCAAGGTAGCTTCTCCGTATGCCACAGTCAACTTTCGGAATGCATCCGCGCACTTCATTTCTTTTTTCACACAAAATTTGATACAGATTCTTTGATCAATTTTTTTGTAAAGGTAAAAATCGAAGACGATCCAAAACACGTGCAAGCAAAGCAGCTGTCAACAATTAAGGGAACATTCAAAATGGCCGAGCTTGTCGGCATAATTGAGAGACATGAGTACCAGCATGACGCCACAAAAAAATTGAAATTCGAATATACTTAACCCGCGAAAATTCAAAATTCGCGATACTTTTCGGACTCACTTCGTATATATGCTTAATTCTACTTAACTTTTGCAAGTAAGACCTCAACTCCGGATCGAGAGCTCTCAACGATGGAATAACCGAGGGTGAGTCAACTGGACCTTTTGCTCAACATTGTCTGATATATATATATATGATCGTGCCCCATAATATTACCCACACCATACCACATGATACAATATAAGCTTTCAAAGATACACTTACATACATAAGTACATGTCTAAATATTATTTACACTTATTCCGAATATACCACGCTTAATAAAACCACATTTCAAAACATCTTAATGACTATAACACTATTGCCTAACCTATATAATAAACTTGTTATGTGAACTTGAACCAACAAAACTACGTTTGTAGAAACCCACTAAAAGGGGGCATTGGTACAAATTGAAGACCGGGTCAAGAAAATGACATAACTTTTGACGAACGACATGAACAACAGGGGCTCGTATTGTTCGGCCCGGGACGATCCAAAGGCGCACAAAGATAGCAAATGGGGAGGGAAAACGGCCAAAACATAGCACGATTGTTTTCACGATCAAGCATAAATCCGCTTGTGGGGCAATGTGGACAAAAAGACAGACTGACGAACGATTTTTTCTATTTTTCAGGCACGTAAATAATTGTTCTGATTACGTTTGAGAGTATAGTGGCGAGCTCAGCTGCACCAATCGTGTCTGCTATCCGGTCGGCCACTTCCTCAGCCCTATGTCTTTAAGGACTGAGGCACAACGACACCACCGACGTAACAGAAATGGCGCCCAACTCAGGCAATATCCTTGCATTCTTTATTGCCAAAAACTTATTTTATTTGACGAGCAAAACCTTTATATTCAGATAATCAATTTTTATTACTGTTTTAAGAATTTAGAGATGTCAGAGCTGATCACTTTGGTGTCAAAATTAGATAAGAATTTTAATAACATTTTCTGTAAATTTAATATACACATCAAAAATACATTTTCTGAATGTTCTTTTAAAGTCACTAACTTCTCAGACAGATAGTCGCAGAAACGGAAAGGCCATCCGATCTGATAATTGTAGTTTTAGAATTGGCATTTGACTTTGAGGACCCTTTTAAATTTTAAATATTAAATTCTAATACTTGAACCATAGTTCCTTGTTAAAAGAAATAATACCATAATAACTTCTCTATAAAAGTGCAGACCATTTTTGAAATATTTAACGTAACCAAACTTAGCTGCGCTTCCTGGCCGACGCTATCCATTGTACTGGGCTATGCCAGATCTCTCGCGAGGTTCGAGTCCAGGAAGAGCAGGGTCGCAAGCGAATAACGGCGCACCACCGACAGGTCTTAATAGTATCCAGTCATCGCCTTAATATAGCCGCCATTAACGGTTGGGTTAGCGGTTCGTCATCGTTTGTCGATCCAGTACTGAAGGGGTGTGAATGACCGTATCCCTACAGCCGACGCTATCCATTGTACTAGGCTATGCCAGGTCTCTTGCGAGGTTCGAGTCTGTACGGTTAGCACGACTAATGGGCGGGACGACAGTATTTATCTCTCTGGTATTTATCTCTTGTACTAGGCACAGAACCAGGTCTCTCGCGAGGTTCGAGTCCAGAGAGAGACGAGGAGGTTCAAACAAAGCCTTCCTGTGGGAGAACTGCAGTCCAATGTACTGTGTTTTCACGGGAAGAGGGCGCAGAAGGAACTGATCACTCCGGTGGAGGGCAGTTGAATAAATTCAGCGAATTTACTTGAATAGGGCTTATTTAAAATTTTATTTGGGGCTTAATAACCAGGAGTACCAGCGCACCCCGTTTTGAATTACACAATTTTTATTCGTCATAAAAACTTTGCTGCCAAACATAAATATTGAAGCACATGAAAACGAAAAACGAGAAAGAAAGCTAACTTCGGTAAACCGAAGTTTGTATACCCTTGCAGTCAGCAATTGGATCATAGAAAATCGATCCATTTTGGTAATGTTAAACAAGTGAGAAAGCTACAGTCGAGTGACCGACTGTGAGATACCCGGTACCCAATGTATTGCCCGTGAAATTAAATATCACACGGACATGAAAAAACAAAAAGTTGACAAAGAAAGTCAAATGTTACTAAAAACATGTTGAGCAACGTTCAAAAAAGACTAATCCTGCAGCTGTTCGCAGCTGCATTACGAATTAATACTGCGCTCGAAAGCACGCAACACTTTTTTTCGCTACTGCCACCCAAAAGCTAAGTGCTCAGACACGCGAAATTATTCCTAAGCAGTGCGCTCTCTCCCTCTCTTTCTCAGAAACTTTATTGTTTAATAACTTCTATGTTTATCATCCGATTTAACTCAAATTTTCAGAACACGTCCCCGATTGCCTACTTATTAAGTCCATCTATTTACCTTAAGTCGAAAATCACGCCTATAGCAAATATACCGTTTTTATACCCGGTACCCATAGGGTACAAGGGTATTATAAGTTAGTGCCAACCGAGAATGTATGTAACAGGCAGAAGGAGAAATCTCCGACCCTATAAAGTATATATATTCTTGATCAGCGTCACTAGCCGAGTCGATCTAGCCATGTCCGTCTGTCCGTCTGTCCGTCTGTCCGTCTGTCCGTTTGTCTGTCCGTGTGAAACAACAGATCTCAGAGACTATAAGAGCTAGAGTTACCAAATTTGGTGACCACATTGGAATCTGTTGCACGCAGATCAAGTTTGTTTTAAAATTTGGCCACGCCCACTTCCGCCCCCAAAAAACGAAAAAAACTTAGATAAGCTAGATTCGTAAATTTTGGCTCAAAGTAAATAGATACAATAAATAAGTAGGCATTTGCGGACGTTTTCTGAAAATTTGAGTAAAATCGGATGATAAACGTGGAATTTATTAAACAATTAAGTTTCTTACCATCTTGAGCCACAACGGCAGTAGCGAAAAAAAGTGTTGCGTGCTTTTGGGCGCAGTATTAATTCGTAATGCAGCTGCGTACAGAATTTGTCTCTTTTAATGTTTGCTCAACATGTTTTTGGCAAAATTTGTCTTTATTTGTCAACATTTTGTTTTTCCCATGTCCGTGTGCTATTTAATTTCACGCACAATACTTTGGGTACCGGGTATCTCACAGTCGGTCGCACTCGACTGTAGCTTTCTCACTTGTTTATTATTTACGGGGGCGGAAGTGGGCGTGGCCAAATTTTAAAACAAACTTGATCTGCGTGCAATAGATTCCAATGTTGTCACCAAATTTGGTAACTTTAGCTCTTATAGTCTCGACTTGGCTGGTGATGCTGATCAAGAATATATATACTTTATGGGGTCGGAGATGCCTCCTTCTGCCTGTTACATACATTCTTGATTGGCACTAACTTATAATACCCTTGTACCCTATGGGTACCGGATATAAAAAATATCAAATTATGTAAATTTTGTAAATTTTACATTTTACATGTAGAATTTTACATTTTCATGTAAATTGATCGATCCCTTCTGTGGCAGCTATATGGTAAAGTTGTCTGATCTTAATGAAATTAAAACCCTAAGTCTATAACCGTAAAAAACTGCTACATCTTGAAATTGATTAATATACGTTGAAAATCAAAAAAGTTAAATTTTTTTTACATTAATATCGCCATCATTCCTATGGCAGCTATAGGATATAGTGGTCTGATTTCCGACATATATACTGCGTGCTAAAGAAATAAGACCATGCTGAAAGTTTCAGCCCGATAGCTCGAAAACTGAGAGACTAGTTCGCGTAGAAACCGACAGACGGACAGACAGACGGACAGACGGACTGACGGACAGACAGACGGACATGGCTAGATCGACTCGGCTGGTGATGCTGATCAAGAATATATATACTTTATGGGGTCGGAGATGCCTCCTTCACTGCGCTGCAAATATCATGGCAAAATTATAATACCCTGTGCAAGGGTATAAAAAATTTTAACTTGTCTGTTTTTCAACGAATTTCTATCAATTTCGAGATATAGTCGCTTTTTATAGTTCTTATAGTTCCAGAATTACGGAATTTAACATATTCATATAAATCAACCGATCGCTTCTATGGCAACTATATGATATAGTTGTCCGACCCTAATGAAATTAAAACCGTATGTCTGAAGCCGCAAAAAACAGCTAAATCTCAAAATTTATAAAAATACGATAAAAAACAAAGGAGCTATAATTTTTGTTTCATTAATTTTCTGATCATTCCTATGACAGCTATAAGGTGCAGTGGTCCGATTTCAGTTCCGATATATATACTAACTGCAATCAAAAGAAGAAGGCTATCTGCAAAGTTTCATTCAGATAGCTCTTACTGACAGCTCTTACTTACGGACAGACGAACAACAGACGGACATGGCTTGATCGTCTCGGCTGGTGATGCTGATCAAGAATATATTATTATTATTATTATCACACGTACTAGCTTAAAAGCAGCAAAGGCTTCCAAGTGGTACTTAAAGGAATCGAGCACGACGTATCCCCCAACGAAGTTCTAGATAGTTTTATAGAGAAGGGTTTTTCTGCAAAGAACGTTAGAAACAAAAAGCCACAACCACTCTTCAAGGCCGAGCTGGAGCCAGATACCAAGACTTTGAAGAAAAATGAAGTGCACCCATTTATAACCAGGAATTTCTACTGCACCGAACAATTACTGTGGAAAGGCCACATAAAAGGAACGACCCAGTGCACTGCACAGGACAGGACATACTGCCCACTTCTACAGTCTGTGTAGTTTGCGGAGACTTCCACAATTTCGCAAACTGTCTTGCTAACAGGGAAGACCCCCTTAAAAAAAATGTGGGAACTGCGGAGGAGTAGACTAACCCACAAAACGATGACGGACGAAATTTCTTAAAGCCAGCAAGATTCACATTTGGTCCGCTCAATAGCCATAAGGGCTTCTCCTACGCCGATGCTCTTCGAACAGGAATGGAAAACCCACTCCAGTCTAGTCTAGATGGAAGCATCACAGCATTGATCAGCGTCATGGTCAAAAGGATAACAGCTGAACTGAGTGGAACTCATCACACAAGATTTGTGAAGAGGGGGGGAATTCTGTCTCCACTGCTCTGGCTGATAAATATAAAAATATTTTGAGAGTACTCAATAGGAAAGATGTAAACGTAGGAGCATACGCAGACGACGTAGTTCTACTTGTATCAGGCCCATACCACGAAATCATTAGCGAAATAAAATGCCTACAAACTAAACAAGTGGGCAAAAACATGCGGTTTAGGCATTTACCGAGCTTATGTTCTTTACGAGGAAAATGAAGATCCTAAAATTTACTAGACCACAGATAGATGACATTGAACTAGAGCTTTCGGAGCAAGCAATGTATATAGAAGTGATACTAGATCCGATGCTGTCGTGGAATAATAACATCATAGAAAGAATCAAGAAGGCAAGCATAGCCTTCTACTCTTGCTGGGGTATTACCTCACAAATAATAATATGGCTCTACACAGCAGTTGTAAGAACCATACTAACATACGGAGCTTACAACATAAATAAACTGACAAAGATACAAAGAGAGGCATGCGCAGGAGCCACTAGAGAATTAAGAACATGCCCTGTGGTAGCGTTATATGTCATTCTAATCACAATCCCGATAGAAAACTTCATCAGGGATACAGCAGCCCAAAGCGCGGTAAGACTAAATGCAAGCTAAAGCTGGAAGGAAATGATTGAAAAGCTTCTCGTTTTTTAGATAATGACGATTTTATAACATGTGCCTTGAGGAACGCTTGGTGCTTAGAGGGTAAAATCCCTTTCTAGAAGAGGAAATCAATTGCATCACTTTATTTCCCGGACAAGTCCGCACTTTGAACGTTTTTGGGTAGCAGGCTTATTTTATACTATTTACAACGGGTCATAGTAGGCGGCATCCTAACGTACGATGAAGTAAGTACACTGTTAGTAGAAATTAAGGATATATTGAACTCCAGACCTTTTTACCAGATTGATGATGGAAAAAATCTTGATGAGATTTGGACATAAGCACATTTTCAGATTGTAAGACTAACGCAGGACATACCAAAAAACATAACTAAGAAGTATGAATCGCCTCTCGATAGATGAAAAAGAAGGCAGAAAAGAAAGCCGAATACTTTGTCACGCTTCAAAATAGACTCAAATAAGAAAATGAAAAAAGAACTTGTAAAAATGTCAGGTAAAAGATACAAAATAAAAAAACAAGTCCACCAAAATTGTACCTGTGAAGAATAGAAGATACACATCCTGGAGCCAATGGAATATTAGAGTATACCAATAGTTAAATTATGTCTACTTGAAATGGGAAAAGGATGGAGAAAAGGGAAAAATTAAAAAAACTCGAGCATCCGTTTTTATGAAACCCCTTTAAATATTTTGGGTGTTCTCTATACTTCTAAGGCACCGTTTCCACTACAGTTGCTTTTTCCAATTCTGCTTTTTGCCCAAAAAGCAGCTTTTCCCTGTGTATAAGGTATAGGAATCTAGTGGTGACAAAAATGAAAAAAAAAAGTTGCTTTTCGTGGTTTAGTTCGATAGTATCGATTATTTCAGCCTTTTCAAACCAATACTTACTAAGATTAAAAATGAAAGAGCTAGACTTTATTTTCTATTTGCGGCTAAATAACAATAAAGATTTCACGTGGTTCCGCCAGTCAGCCGCTACGCTACGGAGACGTAAGTCTTGCAGGAACCACTGCAGTCCACTGGAATCTCTCATCCTGAAGCCGAGTCAACAACTCGGATGAAGACGCATCAATCCTTCTCTTCTCAAGCAAGTCTCTTATGATCCCGAGTTCACATCACCTGGTCCTGCCGAAGGAGGAGTAAGTGGAGGCGGTCGTGCCCCCGGAGGAGAGGGATAAGTCTGGTATGCGCCCCCGCCACCGACCAGACTCCTGTGCAGGCTCCGCCACCGCTTCCGTTAAAACATGAAGCGAATTTGGAAAAGTGAGAGGATCCCTGCGCACCGCCGCCGACGCCACTGGTGCGCACCAACGTACTTCTGTCCACAGGGCTCAGCTATCTGAAGGTGTCAGCTTGTAAGCTAAAGAAGGCTATTGCAACGCCTAAGGAGAGTTTATCTAGTAAAGAGGACGCTTACGAAGGAGGAGGCGGTGGCCGCCAGTGCAGCATGAACGCCAGCTAGGATCGTCCAGAAGTGCAATAGCCAGTTCAATCCACAGACCGCTAAACGATATATGTATTAAACGCTAAGTAGTTTACAAAACATGGAGACAAGCATGAATTTGTTTAATATTTATTCCGCCAGCCAATTTCATTTGTTCAAAAAACAGCTGGCTAGTGGTGACAGTTGGGCGATATCGATACTATCGAACTAAACCACGAAAAAACAACTTTTTTATCTTTTTTGTCAATACTAGATTCCTATACCTTAGGCCCTGTTTCTACTACAGTTGCTTTTCCAATTCTGCTTTTTCCCCAAAAAGCAGCTTTTTCCCTGTGTATTAGGTATAGGAATCTAGTGGTGACAAAAATGAGAAAAAGTTGCTTTTTCGTGGTTTTGTTCGATAGTATCGATTATTTCAGTCTTTTTCTGCCTATCGATGTGTGATTTTCCCCAACTATCACCACTAGCCAGCTGTTTTTTGAACAAATGAAATTGGCTGGCTTAATAAATTTTGAACAAATTCATGATTTTCTCCACGTTTTGTAAACTAATTAGCATTTAATACATATTTCGTTTAGCGGTCTGTGGATTGAACTGGCTATTGCACTTCTGGACGATCCTAGCTGGCGTTCATGCTGCACTGGCGGCCACCGCCTCCTCCTTCGTAAAGAGCGTCCTCTCTTCCTAGACGACCACATTCTCTGCAGCTGCTCGGCTTTGTAAAACTCTACTTGGGCATTGCAATAGCTTGCAAGCTGACACCTTCAGATAGCTGAGCCCTGTGGACAGAAGGACGTTGGTGCGCAGCAGTGGCGTCAGCGACGGTGCGCAGGGATTCTCTCACTTTCCTAAATTCGCTTCATGTTTTTAACGGAAGCGGAGGGGGAGTTTGGTCGGTGGCGGGGCGCATACCCAGATTTATCTTTCTCCTCCGGGGCACGACCGCCTCCACTTACTCCTCCTTTGGCAGGGCCAGGTGATGTGAATTCGGGATCATAAGAGACTTGTTTAAGAAGAGACGGGTTGATGCGTCTGCATCCGAGTTGTGGCTTCAGTCTATGAGATGCCAGTGGACTGAAGTGGTTCCTGCAAGTTCCTCCAGTCAAGCGGCTGCCTGGCAGAATTATTGCAAATAGAAAATAATGTCTAGCTCTTTAAATTATAATCTTAGTAAACATTGGTTTGAATTTTGAATTGAATTTAATTTTCTGCCAAATCAAAACGTCAACAAAAAACAGCTGTTGCCGTTCACGATAGTGCTAAAAAGCACTTTTTCCTAGTAGAAACACCTTTTCTGCTTTTCGTGATTCTCGTGCGATAGTCGGAAAAAGCAACGTAGTGGAAAAATACCCTTATACACAGGGAAAAAGCTGCTCTTTGGGCAAAAAGCAGAATTGGAAAAAGCAACTGTAGTGGAAACGGGGCCTAAGACGTACAGGCAACGACCCAAAATAAATCGTCTGCTGACTTGACAAACAACTGATTTCAAAGGCTCTCTGCTTTTGTTAACAATCGAGGGAAGTGCCTTTTAAAAGCAAGAAAGTAGAGTTATTTGAGTTGGTAACATATTATTTTAAAATTGCTTACCTCTATCTCCATATTGACAATGTTTGATTAAGGTTTTCTGTGGTAAACTAATTAAAAAAAAAAAAAAAGCACACCTTTTTTGAGTCAGTAAGACGATATTTTCAGCCGCCTCCGTATTGCTAACTGACTGAGGGCCGGTGTCTACCCCGCCTGTCGAACTGCCTGACAGCTAACTGTCCGGAAAAGATAGTCACCATATAAAGCTACGTACTCACCAGCGCTAAAATTTAGCAACCAAATGAGTGCGAGCGAGAGGTAAATACACTTTTTCGGCGACTCTTAGCAAGGTCGGTACGCAGATGAGCTAAGAGAAATATTAGAATATACTAGAATGAGCATTGCGTTAGGTCTTTTAAATCGGATGAACCTTAGCTAGGGAGGCGCGAGAGGATGGAAATATTTGATAATACACCCGCGACCCTTGCGAAATGGAGACAGGCAATAGTAATTATAAATATATTTACAATGCAATTAAAGAAGATCGAATTATATGGGATCTTGACCATAAAATAAATAAAAATACAAAATATTAAAATAAAATTAAGTCTTTAACAATGTAATTTCACAGCGAAATAAGAAAATCAAATAGAAAAGGGTCAAATTCCAACTTAAAAAATTATGGACATGCTAATTGCTTCTTCTCTGCTCGTCCCTGACCAGTGGTCAACTACTGGGATTATTTTCTTAGTTGGCTGCCACCCCAAAATGCTGGTGCCTCAGAGGACTACAAGGAGGAGAATGAGAGCAGCCCGTCCTCGAGAAGTGGCAACGGGAATGGCAATGACCCGGGACGACTGGCCAAGCAGCCGCCATTGGGTTCCGTGGAGAGCTCAAGGAGAGAGATCTTGGTGGTCAGTCCCAAGGAACAGCGCGCGGCGACTTAAGCGCCAAGTTCGTGGCAGCAGCCGACGTGGACGTGGATGTGCCCAACAATGCGACACGTTGCAGATGTTCTACGACACAATGCGAAGAGATCCACCAGCAGCCAACTGGACGAGGAGGAGGAGCAGCAGATGGAAGAGGCCGGACACACAAAGATGTCCTTCGGTCAACACTCCCCAGCGGGATCTGGACCAGCTCTCCGGAAGTTTCAGTAGCAGCAGCTGCAGAGCCAGGAGCAGATCGTCCTCGTCGGCGGCATGGGGTGCTGACCCCGCGGCATTGGCAATCTTAATTTAAGTAAATAAATAATTTGTTAAATTTGCAGGTATTTATGAACTGACCGCGTTTAATTTGATTTGTAAACAAACACAGCTGACAGTGTGGCCGTTTCGTATGTATTTTCGGTGAGCACCATAAAATCTGGTCACACTAGAAATATCAAACCCTTTTAGCTAGCCAAGGGTTTAGCGCTAATGAGTACTAGGCTTTTGAGGCTTGATTAGAACCTACAAAAGAGACAACTAAGAGTCTTGTCTTGTTAGACTTTTTCGTTATGAGACTACGGTCACACCAATTTCCACTAACCCTTAAGCGTACACGCATTAATATGAAATATTGCAAATTTTGCTGCAAAGTTGTAACGGGAGTGAGTCTAGTTCATGTTCCGAACTGAAGTATAAAAAGAAAATTGTGGGAACAAAGCCTGGGTTGACGCCTGGGTGAAAACTCCCAATTTATTATTAAACCGTCTGATCCATTCAAAAATAAGCTCAGAGAGCTAGAAATAATTTTTTCTCATTATAAAAAAGAAAATTTTAAAGGAACAAACCACTTAAAAGAAAAATTAGTAATCGCAGCACAAATGTAGAGCTGGATAAACTTGTAATTTCTTTTTACTTTAAAATAAGAATATATTTTAGAGTTAAGTACTTAAACAAAAAAATTTGTATTAAGAACCAAATTATTAAAAATCCAACTTTAAAAAAAATCTCGTCTTTTTATTATAAGTGGCATATTCAAAGCCTACGGACATGCTAAGGGTTAATCAACAATCACATCTTCTAAAAAAAAAAATGTAAATAAAGAAAAAACTGAATTTGTTTTATAAAATGTGTTTAAGTTTCTTGCATGTACGATGTATGTACGATATTAAATACTAGTCGAATATGGCAGGATCAGCTGGAGCAGTTTTTTGCATGACCATCCATCACCTCTCGTGTTCAAATTTCGGATAGGCAATTACCTAATAGGTACAACTAAATTGTTGGCAGTAATCGATTAAATTAAAAAATAATGTATTACGTAGTAGATTAGCAAAATGTATGATTCTTACGTCCAAGTGATTGTTAAGCCTCAATTTATTGTCACAATTTTTCCCTTATGGGATTTTTAATGAGTGCGAGAGAGACGGCAACAACTTGAGTTCGCCCCACAATTATTGACGCTAGCGGCAGCGCTGCTCCAAAAATTGTATTTTTTAGGTACAATTTTTTCGACAAAGACAATTTTTTGGGTTGCTAGATCGACTACAGTTGGCAAAATGGTCCGAAAATTGCTTAATAAATCTTTTATAAGGCAATCTATATTTTTATATGCAACCCAAAATTATTAAAAAAAATTAATAATTTAAAAAAAAACTAAATGGTAATTCTATGTTTATTTTCTATATTGTTGCCGTTTTTAATATTATAAAAAATCGTATTCATAGCAAATTAAGATCCGCAACTAGCTTTTCCAGACATTGTGTGAGATAAGTGATAAGTGAGATTTAGTGTATTTTAGAAGGTCAGCAACAAATGACTTCATCTATTTCAATAAAGATAATCTTATATATATAATAGAAAGTGGTTTTTCCAAGAATTTTCTTGTAATCTGGAAATGATACATCGCAGAGAATGGTAATTTGAATAAAGTCAGTGAGATAATTTATTTTTCCGTCTCGATAGAAACCAATTTTTATTTGACATGACATAACAGTGCTACTACTTGTATTAAAAATCCTCAAAAAAACGAAAAATACTAGCATAAATAAAGCCTTATGGAACAAAAAAGTAAATTTTCTATTAGTGTGCTTTGAGGTTGCCGTGCTCACCGCAATATAAATTGATGCTAGAAGTTGAATATGTCATTTCAGCCTAAGCTTTTGCTTTAAATGTTTGACAAATATTTGAAAATAAAGTTTATATTAATAGAGCGTAATTTCTATTAACTAAGCAAGAAATACCGAGATGTTGGATACGAAGGCCAACATTGAGGTGGAGCCAGTGCCATGTTTTGCTATAAATATTAATTTAACAGTGTTATCGAGATCGATGCTACTAAATTAGCCTATAAAGTCATAGGAAGAGGCCGAGATAGAGAGCGAACTTGCAGATGACTCCATCAAATACATCTCTGGCTATCTAATTAAAAGTCTTGGGCTGAACTTAGATGGCTAAGATAAAAAAACTTCAACATTTACATACATATGTGAACATGGTGTCGGCGGCTGGGCTAACGAAGCCACCAAAAGAATTTGTAACAAAAATAAAATTACTTGAATGTGTATTTAAAGCATATGTATAATGGAAAGTAGAGAAGAATATGTCGACCTATATATATGATCTAATCTTTAATACTTTTCAGTTGATGTATAATGCGTACGTATCCAAAGACCTCAACTTGCTCCATAGCGCTCTTGAGGTAAGTACGTTGTCTATATATGCATTATACATACATATATCAAAAGAAAGGCATTGAATATCATATATGTATATTTATAGGTCGATACATTCTGTAGGATCTTCCGTTCAAGAGATATTCCAATTTGATTTTTAATTTTGACTTTTATAATGAAAATAAAAACAAGAAAGAAAGCTAAGCTTAGGTAAACCGAAGTTTGTATACCCTTGCAGTCTGCAATTGGATCATTGAAAATCGATCCATTTTGGTATGGTTTAAAAATATCAAATTATGTAAGTTTTGTAAATTTTACATCTTACATGTAGAATTTTACATTTTTATATAAATCGACCGATCGTTTCTATGGCAGCTATATGATAAAGTTGTCTGATCTTAATGAAATTAAAACCGTAAATCTATAACCATAAAAAACTGCTATATCTTGAAATTGATTAATATACGTTGGAAAACAAAAAAGGCAAATTTTTTTTTACATTAATTTCGGCATCATTCCTATGGCAGCTATAGGATATAGCGGTCCGATTTCGTTCCAAAATATGTACTGCGTGCTAAAGAAATAAGACTGTGCTGAAAGTTTCAGCCCGATAGCTCAAAAACTGAGACACTGTTCGCGTAGAAACCGACAGACGGACAGACAGACGGACAAACAGACAGACGGACATGGCTAGATCGACTCGGCTGGTGATGCTGATCAAGAATATATATACTTTATGGGGTCTGAGATGCCTTCTTTACTGCGTTGCAAATATATCATGGCAAAATTATAATACCCTCTGCAAGGGTATAAAAATAACTATTACAGTTTTATTTTTATTAGTAGAACTAAAAATTAAAAGTCATATTCTGATTTTAATTTTAAAAATTGAATATACATAAGTAGTTATTATTTTTTATTTTTATTTTAAAAATCATTTTTAAAAGTTATAACTGAAAAACAGTTTTTCCATTTGACAACAAAAAATCGATTTTTTTTCAGAATATAAGGCTTTTAAAGCGTGTGAGAAGGCATTGAATTCGTCTTCTTACTATTTAACGCAAAAAAAAATTTGGTTCCGGGGATCAAGCTTACTCGACTGTAAGTTTCTTACTTGTTTTAGACATCTTTTTGAGTGGCCCTTGTGATTCCTGGGGTACCCCGGGTAATAAGTATATAAACATACATACATATATAAAATACCATGTATGTTCATATACTTAAAATTTTTAATTTACGTATAAGGTTGCAAATCTCTACTCTAAAATTTAGAGTTGATTAAAAAAAAAATTCGTTGGCGCAGCAAATAGGCTAATCCCAACATCGAAAAATAAAGCTCCCAGGTATTTGTTATAGATTTTACCCCAACAACCACGCAGTTAGAAGATTTATGTTTCATTGTCCTGTGTTTTATTTGTTATAATCAGGCAGTCACGGCGGGCAATTTATTTCAGTTAAGTAGAGTAAAAAAAGTAGTAAATCAGTTTATTAAGAAACGACAATTTACATATATAAAAACTTGTTCATTTCACTTATTTGGCTTTTTACCTTATTGTAAAGCTTGTACTCGTATTCTGCTACGTTTCGGCAGTTTGGAAATTTTCCAGCCATTCCAGATATCACTATATCATCGCCATCTGTATCCGGATAAGATCTCGAATATTTCTTGTTTTTTTTTGACTCCATTTTCCTATTTTTTTAAAAATAATTTTCCGAACCGCTCTTGAGGATTTGTTTACTTGGACACTACAATGATTATTTTCACAAAAAAAAAATTGTCTCAACGAATTGAAAATCAGTTAGCAACTAGGTGTCCAATATTTCTCACCGTGCTTTTATACTCACTCTGTACTAAACTGCCTACATTAACAATTTAAAAATTAAATTAATCGCAGGCACTTTGACCACGAAAAGCCCAAAGTAATTAAAATCGTTGAATTGAATAAATAGGCTGCTTCATGTAAATTTTACGATCAATTTACAAAACATTTCTACTGGCATGCTTAATATAAAGCACCGATTCTTCAATGAATAAGGGTATGTCTCTGTGAAGGAAACTTTACTTTGTAAGCCGAAGTTTGCATACCCTTTCAGCTCTATCAATAAACAAATTGTCCTTATCATTTCTATGGAAGTTGTAGAATATTGTCGACAAATATTAATGCAATTTATATATATTTCTATACGACTGTACGAAATTGGTCTAATTAACCGACGGTTCTTCTGTCGTTTTAATTATTTTTGTTTGCGTATGTTTTAAAACTTGTTACATTTCAGAGATGACTCCGTCAAAGGACAAATCTATAAAACTTTTAATCTGGTTATAAGAAAAAAACAAAACATTCTGAAATTTTGATTTATAATTCTGTACATTTTTTTTAGTAAAACTTCTTTAGGCACTTTTAACGGTCATTATAAGTTAATGAGGTAGGAAGAAGAAGACGAATCTCGATGGGGCTCGAAATATATCGAAAATCGTTCCGGTCTGTTAGTATCATTCGGGTCTGTTAATATTATTCGGGTCTGTTAGCTTCGCACACATACGCACTAAAAAACTGTGTGTGGCTGGGTGCTGACCCCTGGTGTACAGGCTACTCGGTAGCTTCTCTGCAGCAGCGGCACCTGAACATCTATATACAAAGTTGTTTTTACATAGCTCCGAAGTTTGCTACGTCAGCCCGAATCCCGACAAACACGAAGCGCCTATACTATATATGTGCCCACAGCGCTGCCTGACAATTTTTCCTATGCACAGTGTATACGACGCTGCCGACCCCTGCTCTAATATAATTAACGGATCATCTCTCAAACTCTCACGCTTTTATTTTGAATTAGCAACGTCGGATTGCTTTTATTTCTCCTTATTTTCGTTTTTCTCTTTATTTTCGTCCTGCTCATTTTTCTGTCCAATCCAAAAGTGACCGTATATTCTATTCCTTAAAATCTAGCTTAATTATATGCGTTAGGACTATTATCGATAACACTATCACAAGCTGGTCACTAATGTGACCGTGTAATACAAATGTGGTGTTTATATTCGGGCAACCTGACATTTGATCAACCTCGATTATACGCACATTCCTATGGGTTTATTACACACTTGCAACCACGGTTCAAGGATAGCAGCCTCAAGGATTCCTTTATCTGGGAGTTGCGTAACCTGACAATTGTCTATATCAGTACTTTCATATCGGTCGTTCGGGAAAAGTTGGTTTACTTTATGCTTTACTTTTTACTTTATTATACCACGATACTTGGGTGCAAACTTCTTACATTGCCCTGAAGTCACATCAACATTACGTATAGCAACAAAATCATCTACCTTGTACAACGTAGGTTCCCTATGCCTCAAGCCGTGTGCGGTTTCATTTCGGACCTGTGACTGACGTATATTCTCATTTCCATCGATCCTTACGATATCTAGACATCGCCGTTTCTCCTGACTAAATTTCTCTTCCAAATATTCGGTGAGCTCATCCACCACTGAACCGCGCTGCTCGCATACTACTAACAGTACTATATACTACGGGTCTTTCCGGTACTACACTGAACGGAGTTTTTTATAGCGAATTCAACAACATCGGTTTTAGAACACGGTTCACACGCTCGACTTGTCCATTAGCCTGCGGGGCCGCTGTGTCCACTTCAATATGATCAATATTTCTACACTCAAGAAATTCTTTGAACTCCACAGAAGTGAAACATGTGCCTCTATCGGCTATAATATTCGAAATATTTTTCTGAAGAGCAGTTTACTTCCCTAGTACTGGTGGAGTTGACAGGATATAATTTAACGAACTTTGTGAACGCATTAATGACCACCAACAAGTGCTATCTCTTTGAGTTAATAGACGGAAGGGGATCTAGGTGGTCAATATTTATTGTATCAAACTTGACCGGGGCTTTAGGTATTCTATGAAGCGTTCTATTGTGAATACTCTTCGGGAATACTCTTGTGAATACTCCTTATAAACAGATCGACCTTACTTTTTATACCAGGAAACCAATATTTTTATCTCAGTTTATTCACACACTTATCTGTCGCAAAATGGCCTAACTTTTCATGGAATTTCCTAATTAAATCTTCTCGCATTCGGCTCGGAACATACATACACAGTTTCTCGCTATCCTTTGCTCTATTCACCAATCTCCAACTTCTCTCGCACTCGACGGATTTCCGGATCTCTTATCTGTTCGGTCTGCAAAAGTAAATCAATATCATAAGGGGATGCATCTCTTCAACCTCAAAAGCAAACCTAACGGATTTAACACGATTCCTAGGACCACAAGGTACATCATGTTTCCTAGCTTGACAAGGTTCCGTAGATCCACTAGGTCCACAAGGATTAGAAGTTCCACACGGCTTACAAGGTTCAATAGTTTCACAAGGTTCAGGAGCTCCACAAGGTTCATAAGGTTCTACAGATTTACAAGGTCTAGCAATCCTACTAGGCTCACAAGGTTTAAGAGGTTCAGTAGTTATACAAGATGCAGTAGGACCACAAGACTTAATGGCACCACAACGTTTAATAGGGCTGCAAGGACCAGAAGGTACAACCTCTCGACGGAATCGGACACGGATCAAAAATTCCTTCCACTTCTATCAGCAACTCTGTTTGCCTACTAAGCGCATCTACATGGGCCATGTTTGACCCCGGCCTATGGGCTATCGAATAATTAAAACTTTCCAACTCAAGGGACCAACGGGCAATACGGGGATTTATAGATTTTTTACTCAAGGTTTGAACCAAGGAACTGCAGTTGGTTACTATCAAAAAAGGTTTATGCTCCAAGTATGTTCGAAAATGGCGCAGGGCGTATATGATTGCCAAGGTTTTTAGTTCAAAACTATGATAGCGAGACTCGGCTGCAGTAGCCTTTCTCGAGTAGAAGAAAACGGGGTGTAGTTTCTTATCCGGTTGTCGCTGCATCAACCCGTGGGAACTTGCATCCGTGTGCAATTCGGTTTTATGGGGATTAAAAATTGACAGGACGGGAGGTCTCGATAACGCTGTCCTTAGCTGAAGAAATGCTTTCTTTTCGGGATCCGGCATTTGCTACACGCGAAAAATACGGAACGAACTTTTGAAAATAAGAAAACAAACCGAGACAGGAATGTAACGTCTTGCTGGTTCCGGATATTGTTTTATGGCAGTTAAGTGTGTATCGTTAAGCAAAATTCCTTGAACACTAACATCTTAGCCTAGGTAATCTATTCGCTTCTGTGGGAAACTACTTTTTTTTTTTAATTTATCTCAAAGTTATCGTACATATAAACAACGATCTGTCGGTTTTTACAAGGTCTTTCAAGGCGTCGGAAATAAATCTTTGAAAAACAGCGGGACCATTCTTCAGCCCTAAGGCATCCTCAAGTATTCAAACTGCCCATCCGAAGTCAGGAAGGCGGTATATTTCACAGATTCTGCTTCAACACCTATGTGGTGAAAGCCACTTTTTAGGTCTATACCGGAGAACACGAATTCACCCTCAAGGTATTCTAAACAATCTTCGATAAGGGGTAATGGGAAATTACCTCTAGCAGTCTTCAGCAAACATTTTTACGTGTTCATCTTTTTTCTTAACTAAAACCACGGCTGAGGCATACTGCGAATTACTAGGTCGGATGATTCTATTGGCTAAAAGATCCCTAACGGTTTCGGAAACTATTTCTCTCTCACTATATGACAACCTTCTAGGGGCACAATAAAATGTTGTAGAATCAGTAAGACGAATGCACATTTTGTATATTATCTCACGACACTTTCGCATTGTAGCACCACCAAACTCACTGCCTCCCTTGTCCATGTCATCTTCATTTGATACTCTACAATTCGCGATATCCTGCATCCATTCCTGAAAGATCTGAGGCTTCGCCGGGGTTGCAATTGCGTTTTCACATAAATGCTTTTCTTTGCTTTTTATTATATTTTTATTTAATGCAATGGATTTATTTAATGATAACTGACTTAGACTTTTTTCATAACGGTTTTGCGTTTGACTAACTTAAGTGATAAGAGTTTAAGTACATCTCTGCCTAGTAGTATAGGCGTTGGCAATATAAAATTAGGAATAACAAAAGCTTCAATGCTATAATACTCTTCTTGAAACAAAAAGACAATTTTAATGTTTCCAAATGTCAAAATACTTTGGCCGCTTAGGCCGCGAAAACGAGTTTTTACTAAATGTTCATCCTTTACTGCTCGCGGGCTAACTTCCCTGATAACAAAGCTGACTTGGCTTCCGGTATCTAGTTGTAAAGCGGTACCAAAATATAAGACGTTTACATGTGAGTTTTTGTAAGAAACTGATTTTATTAGGAGCGGACTCCGCTTTATATAGATCCTAGCTTAGGTAGCTAAGATTAAAATCCTCTGTCTAGTTTTATCTTCTAGGCCAACGGGAATTCTCATAATCTTATCTCTAACAAGACCAACGCAACGGTCATCTGTTCCCCTAGCTGGGAAACCGTTTTCAAGTGCAAGCGGGGATTTTCCGCTGCAAGATAACATAGTTGCTGTACAAATACTTAAGGGATGAACCCAAGCAACAGTTCGATATACATTTCTAGATTCCTAGTGGCGTTAATATTTAAATCTATGCAGACACATGCTTTTTAGTACAGTGCTGCAGCGGTTTGATGTTTACATAGGATTCTTATATATATATACGTGTTCACGTGTGAACATTCTGCCAAAGGCCGGCAAGATTTAGGGTATATTTTACATTAATGTATTCTTTTCATAGTTGCGGTAAAACATTTAGTGGACTGTATTTTATTCGATATAATATTTTATGCAACTAACAGTTTACAACGGCCTCCTTTTTAAGGCTTTATACATATTTAACCTTTTTTACAATATTTTCTTTTATATTTTTTTCTCTATTTATTCTTTAATTAACAATTTGTTTTTAATTTTATTTAATTGTTTCATTTAACAAGCTTATTTTAATAATTAAACATTTTGTATGGTTTGTAAATGCCTTTTGTATTTTTCTCTTTTGCTCAACATATGTATATAGTTAATACAAATATTATTATTATTATTATTGCCACCATTAACAATGTGTGACCAATTTAATATTTAACTCTTCTTTATTTCTACTGTGTGATAAATAATTAGGGTGCCTAAATGGTTGTTGAGAACTTCACATAATTGTTCCTTTTTAATCACCACACTGCACAGTGGATGGGCTTGTATGGAGACACGGCCAAAAATACTTCTAGTGGACATATCCTTATGAAATTAATATTAAAAATCTAAAAAAATATTTTAAGTATATTATAAAAAGATTGGTCATATAGGACGTCTATATCATATAGCTGCCATAGGAACAATCGGTTAAAAATAAGCATTTAGTATGAAAACTTTTTGTTTTTAAGGTATCTTAACCAATCTTTCAGATTATATGTTTGGAGCAGGTTTATATATCCTTACCAAATTTGGTTAAAATCAGAGAACTATATCTTATAGCTCCCATACAAAAGATGGTGCAACTTTTTAAAAAAATTGTTCTTTCCAAGGCCTATATTTAATATTTGACCTGTAAATGAGAACGCTGGTGAAATCTTAGTCTCCAAAAGTAAAAACAATCACGAATTCATATAAAAGTATTTTATTCATCTAGCAACAAATGCACACCGCTTAACAATTTTGTTTTTTGTGCATGGCAGTTTTCTTTGCCCAGTTATGAAAGGGTCTGAACTTAAGAGCAATCTATTAAATAAATCCCTATTTGTGTCAACTCGTGACATTTTCCTAGTATGATACTCTAAATTTTTGTATGTCTTTATTTTTGGATTCGGCAGCTTCTTCAGATAACTCTCCTATCGAAACAAGCGCATAATTTATAATTTCCGGACCGTGGACTAAAACTTTATGCACTGAAGGTGGAAGGTAATACCATGGGTATAATTTAATTAGCATTTTTGCGGTGTCAAGTGCAAAGCTTCCAAGTTTTTCGGTATTTATTTTATATCCAGATGCCATGCATTGCAGTAATGTTGCACACCTATTTAAAACATGTTCATCCAATCCTGTTATATCAGCAGACAATTTTGTATCGCTAAAAACCTTCTTGCCGTATTACCGTCATTTGAAGTTCCACTACCTCCACTTCTTGGTTGGTCGACATGTAATCCCATTTGGATGCGAAAGTCTGCTTGAATTTGTGTTTTCCTATCCTTAATGGCTTTTTATCTTCTGGGGTACAAATTCGCCAAGTTTTCAAATGCAATCTATATGCTAAATGCAAGAAATATTAAAAAATTGAATATATGAGTGCAACGGAGACAATCCAAACTCATAATGTTTTTCGTGAACTTTTTTGCTTAAAAATTGAAAAAAATAATAAACAAAATTTTCGGTAAACAGAAATGACAACACAAGTGACGAAGGCAAAAGAAACATCACAAAAACAAACCAAGAACAGCAGTCTGCGTCGAAAATTTGACCTTGAAAACAGTAAGAGAGCTTCAGATTATTAATGATTATATACAAATCACCAAATATCAGCAGCTACACTTAACATTTTTATTACCTTAAAACATTGACAAATACACTGATAACACTTATAAAGGGGGGATCGGGGGGCAACATATCTAAAAGTCTACATAAACAGGCAATATGACGTTCACAATATACAGAAAAGTAGTATTAATTAGAAATACACAATAACCAATAATAAATAAATCAAATTAATTTCAGTAGAAGAACTTATTAAAGTAAATACCTTCAACTTTAAAATCCATTTTAAATAATTGAAATCGGAGATAATTTGCGTACGTTTGTCCACTTTAAAGTGCAGCTTTGATGTGACGCAAAACCATTTTAACGTCGCTGTGCTGTGAAATTGAACACGTGTGAACGCATTCCATTCTATTTTTAGAAAGTCCCGTTAGAATTCCGGGCAAAACCGGTTTGTCAATGCAAAATTTGGACAATTTGGAGCTGATTTGCTTACATTTTGACTTAATATTTTTAGATGGATTTTTTGATTTTTGGCCTATGGACGCAACCCCTGTGCACTGGTCCTATTTCTTTTCCTCATTCCCTCTTAGGAACAAGTTGAGCTGCCCTATCAGCATTGCTCTTGTGCCTTTTCCAATTTACCCAGACATATTTTGTTCTATTTTTAAGTATTTGGCACCCATCAATATTTCTATCTTTCTCCTTTTCTTTTGGTTCAATAATTTGATTTGGCCCTTTGATATATTTAAAAGTATTGTCGCCCCTTGCTTTTCCTAAATAAGATTTAACCCCGGTACGGAACGGTAACTTTTCTCATTTAAAGATTTATTTGAAAAATTTTTTTCCTGAATATTTCATTTAAAGTGTTTTGATTTGTATTTATCATTGTGAGTGATACCACCAAAATTTTGCTTGTTAATTGTGGATTGAGTCATCAAAATCGTACTTGTTACGACTGATTCCCTTACTTTGCACTTTGAATATCCAGAAACAATCCACCCGAAATCCGTTTTTTGACCAAGAAGGCCGTTTTTTTAACAACTCCATCCTGAAGAATGTGAGTGTACAGATCTGATCCAATAATCAGATCAATAGGGCCTGGCATATTAAAGTCAGGATCCGCTAAATTATAATTCATCCATTTGGCCTTGTCAACATCAATCTTGCTGACTGGAAGAGATTTCATTCATTTGGGAAGTACTATTGCTTCCACTTTCAAATCTTTATACCCTTGCAGAGGGTATTATAATTTTGCCATGATATTTGCAACGCAATGAAGGAGGCATCTCCGACCCCATAAAGTATATATATTATTGTTCAGCATCACCAGCCGAGTCGATCTAGCCATGTCCGTCTGTCTGTCCGTCTGTCTGTCTGTCTGCCCGTCTGTCTGTCGGTTTCTACGCGAACTAGTCTCTCAGTTTTTGAGCTATCGGGCTAAAATTTTCAGCATAGTCTTATTTCTTTAGCACGCAGTATATACGTCGGAACGGCCGAAATCGGACCACTATATCCCATAGCTGCCATAGGAATCATGGCGAAATTATTGCAAAAAAAATGTTATTTTCTCTGTTTTTCAACGTATTTCTATAAATTTTGAAATATATAGTCGTTTTTATTAGTTCTAGAATTACGGTTTTAATTTCATTAAGATCGGACAACTATATCATATAGCTGCCATAGAAGGGATCGGTCGATTTATATGAAAATGTAAAATTCTACATGTAAAATGTAAAATTTACATAATTTGACATTTTTTTTTTACATTACCAAAATGGATCGATTTTCAATGATCCAATTGCTGACTGCAAGGGTATACAAACTTTGTTTTACCGAAGTTAGCTTTCTTTCTCGTTTGGGGAACTTTTGCTTTTAATTAACATAACTACTTTGTGCTTTGAGATGCACTTTCCTGTGGAAGATACTCCACTGATCTCTGTTTACGACCTAATTTTTTATAATTTTAGAATCTTTGCAGATTCTTCTGAAATAATTGTGCTTTGTGAACCACTGTCAACCAAAGCTCTAAAATTTTCAAATTTTCCTTTATAAGACTTTATTTGCACTTTAGCTGTAGCTAATAATGCCTTGTCCGACGTCAAACAAGTATTTACTTTTTCAATTCTTGTAAATATGTGTAGCATGCTATTGTGATTTCCCCTACAATAATCAAACGAAATCTCCCTACTGCATCTTTGTGTATATGAGTGTGTCAAACATTTAAAACACAACCCTGCCCGTTTAGCTTTTTCCATCCGTTCGGATGGACTTAAAGCTCTAAATACGTAGCATTGCAATACATTGTGTCCCAAACCTTTGCATATGGGACAACAGCCTTTTGAATATTCTTTAATCATAACAATTTTTTTAAAGGATTTTCAACCTTAACTGAGCTTACCGAACTAAGTCGTTGCTCTAAAAATTCTACAACGTCGGACAATAATTGGACCTCTTTGGTCTTTTTAATATGGCTTTTATATAATTGAAGAGCCTCTTTATTACATTTTTTCAAAATAATATGTGCAAATATTATATCTGTCTCATCAGAAAGTTGTGCCTTTTACTTTATCATGTGAATTGACTCATTTATTGTGTCAATAAACACTAGTAAAGCAAAAAGTTTATTAATATCAATGCATCCCTCTTCAATAAGTAATCGTATGCTCACTAATTGTTCCCTCACGGTTTGGGCACCGCCGATATTGGTGTCCAGTCTCAAAGCAATGGAAACAAGCTCCCTCCGGGCGCTTCGGTTTCTTACACGGCATCTTATGTTGGCGACATCTCCTTCGGCATGTGTAGGGTTTATCGCAAGCCTCTGCCGCAAAGGTGCAACTAAACGTAGAACTACCGGTGTCTTCCGCCTGTTCTCCGGCTGTACCATCTGGTATCGCATCATCTTCTAGCGCAGCTCATCAAGGGAAGCACAAGAATACAATGGAGCTGCACACCCAGTATGGTCCTGCAGACCATCAACAATGTATTTTATGACGTCGGTGTCCTCGAGGGTTCCCTGCTCAGAAATATGGCGCATCGCAATACAATACTGCAACTGCTTTGCCACCTGGTGATTATTCATCTGGAAGCCAAAGGTTTTTTTCAGACTTTCGCTTAGCTCCTTATAAGTAGCGGGTTTTTCAAGCATAACGTATGAGCGGGCCGATCCCTCCAGCATAAGATTGCCCAGGAGCCAACGTTGACAGTTGTTTAGTCCGTGCATAACTGAAGGCAGCTCGAACTTCGAGCCTCGAAGTCACAAATCCATGCGTGAACGGACATGTTATCATCTCCAGAGAATTTACTGGCCTCAAGTTCCCTGATATCAACAACGGGCTTGCAATCTAGCGAATTGCCTTCCAAAACAGAAACTTTCGCCTTCAATTCAGCTTGATCCTTTCGTGCTGTATACAGCGTTATCTGGTTCATGATTTCAGAAATCTCTGGTTCATGATTTCGGCTCCCGGTCCTCCTGCTCGCACTCTCTTTCCACGCACTCCCTTCCCACAGCCAATTAGACAGCTCCTCCATCGTCAGGTTGAGTATGTCGGCGTATTTCATCGCGAAATAATGCTTTGGGCGAACCCCACACCTGATTTGTAAACTCCCACGCTTTTATTTTGAATTAACAACGTCGGATTGCTTTTATTTCTAATTATTTTTGTTTTTCTCTTTATTTTCGTGCTGCTCGTTTTTCTGTCCAATCCAAAAGTGACCGTATATTCTAATCCTTAAAATCTAGCTTAATTATATGCGTTAGGACTATTATCGATAACACTATCGCAAGCTGGTCACTACCCTGCAGTACCTGTCATCAACGTTTCATCAAAAAAACTTCGTTTTTGTTGATGAATCATCGATGACACTTCATACAAACTGTTGATGAAATTTACATGGGCATGTCCTAGGCTGTCATCAGTGACAAATTCATCAACATTTCATCGATGATTCATCAACAATTTCATCAACATTTCATCGATGATTCATCAACAATTTCATCAACATTTCATCGATGATTCATCAACATTTCATCGATGATTCATCAACATTTCATCGATGATTCATCAACATTTCATCAACAATTCATCAACATGTCATCGATGATTCATCGATGATTCATCACAATTCATCAACATGTCATCGATGATTCATCGATGAATCATCACAATTCATCAACATGTCATCGATGATTCATCACAATTCATCAACATGTCATCGATGATTCATCAGCAATTCATCAATGATTCATCAACATTTTATCATTGATTCATCAACAATTCATCATCATTTCATCGATATTTCATCATTATAAATTCGACAACATAAAATTGGTTTTGTTTTACATATATTAAAATTTTTTTTTATATATTTTTTTAAATTTTTTTTGTTGTCATCAATAGGCTGTTGTCATCAACGTTTCATAA
Organism: Drosophila triauraria; assembly: GCA_014170255.2. NCBI lineage: Eukaryota > Metazoa > Arthropoda > Insecta > Diptera > Drosophilidae > Drosophila > Drosophila triauraria. The sequence continues at coordinate 1,157,306 of CM024337.1, read as the reverse complement.
ACGAGCCGACTGCGACTTCGGCCGAACCGACGCTCTCGTTCATTCGTGTCAAAACCGACTCTCTCGCTCTCAATTCTCTCTCGCTCAATTTCTCTCTTCAAAAATTATGTTGATGACAGTTTGATGAAATGTTGATGACATGTTTACATGTGCGACAAAAGATGCAGAAACGGGACCATGTCAAAAGAAAAGAGCAATAGGGATTAGCGGAACCGTTGTTCTTGGTCGGTATTCTTTGTGTTTTTCTCAAAGGCACGCGTCTTTTTCGCGACATTCACTGGCGTTTAAGGCATTGAAGAGATTAGTCGAGAATTTGTTTAAGTTAAAAGGAGAGTTTTTAAACTAAAAATAGTGGTGGATAATATTAACAAGTAAAATAAAACAAAACAAAACAACAAAAGAAAACAACAAAACAAAACAAACTACAATTTAAAATCAAACATATGTATATATCTTATTTTCGGTATAAATGTGAAATGTGGTGAAATGTGAACAAAATCAGTGACCGAATATAATAAATGAAAAAAGGAATACATTTTCCACAGTGAAAACAATTTAAGAGGAAAACTAAATCCCAAGTCGCAGCCATCTCTTATTTTCGGTCACTGCAAAAATAATATTTCTTTTCTTCGCTGTTATATATTTGTGTGTTGTGGATTTCATTTCATTTGTAAAATATAGTTTTTGTGGTTTTTTTTTTGCTAGTGGTAGAGCAGACACTACGGAATCCGCTCTGAAATTGTTATTTAAGTGCCTGACGTTCGCCAAAACCTCGATGCGGTGCACAAAAGAAGGGATGATGCGGAGAGGTCGAAGGAGTTTAAATTTAAAATGTAAAATTTAAAATGTACAAAAAATATAAAAAATTTTAATATATGTAAAACAAAACCAATTTTATGTTGTCGAATTTATAATGATGAAATATCGATGAAATGATGATGAAATGTTGATGAATTGTTGATGAATCAATGATGAAATGTTGATGAATCATCGATGAAATGTTGATGAATCATCGATGAAATGTTGATGAATCATCGATGAAATGTTGATGAAATTGTTGATGAATCATCGATGAAATGTTGATGAATTTGTCACTGATGACAGCCTAGGACATGCCCATGTAAATTTCATCAACAGTTTGTATGGAGTGTCATCGATGATTCATCAACAAAAACGAAGTTTTTTTGATGAAACGTTGATGACAGGTACTGCAGGATATTTTACTTAAGACCAATATCTTCAAAATGGCAGCTAAAAGATAAAGTGGTCCGATTCCGGCCGTTCCGACATATATACTAGCTGCAATACAAAGAAGACTTTCTGCAAAAATTTCATTCGAATAGCTTAACAACTGAGAGACTAGTTTGCGTAGCATCGGACAGACGGACAGACAGACAGACGGACATGGCTAGATCGACTCGGCTGGTGATGCTGATCAAGAATATATATACTTTATGGGGTCGGAGATGCTTCCTTCTGGACAAAACTATAATACCCTGCAAGGGTATAAGAACACTTATACACAGAGAGAGACTTTTGGTATTTCGAGAGCGTGGTGTCGAAAAGAATGAAAAATATAATTAAATAGGTCGTTCTCCACTATTGGGCTTTCACTTTCCCTTACCGTTTCTTCACACTTTTCAAATATATAGATCCCGCCAAGAACAATAATTTGCACAAAATCCGAGTCCAGGAGTTTGGAAGAGGTAAAGCTTAAAGAAAAAGCTGTAGTAGCTAAATTGGTAGAGGCAAATTCAATAATAAGGGATTTGGACAATATAAAACATTTGCAGGTCTGGAAGAAAATAGCTCCTTCGATGTCATATTTGGTTATGACTTTGATGAGTACGGTGAGATGTCACGCTCGGTGGCTGAGATGAAGGCGTCAAAGGCGACGGCCACCGCCCGCTGCTGCTGAGAGCAGTGTCTGGCTGGACAAATTCTTCATTACCGAGCTGGAGAGCGACATGTACAGCAATGGATAGAACCAGCGCACATTCAGCGAAATGTATGCCAGGAAGGATATGGTGTACAATCAAAGTAACTTTGAATCATTTCACAATTCCAGCAATTTTGGGGCAGCATGAGTAGCTACGGAAACCACACGAATGGTGGTGAACTCCTTTTGGTACAAAAAGAATCAACAGCAACAGCCGGTAGAGCAGCCCTTGCCCTCGTTGTCGATCCAGGAAAGAATGTTGGATAACTTGTGGGATCGAGAGAATCTGGGCCACGGGGTCGGTGGCCATTGTGCGCAGATAAGCTATTCCTAATCGAAGCTGAAAATCTGTGCAACTGCCTTGTCTTTCGAACTAATTAAACTTTTTTAAACATAAAACAGCTTATTTTAAATACGTATGACCACATCATTTACCTCCCAAAAATGCCAAAGAGCGTCTTAAGAAGCGGTCACACTGGAAAAAGACTAAATCTTTTTGGGGTTGCAAACAATTTTCCTGTCTCAGTACTAAGCTTAAAAAAAAATCGAACAAAAGTATTCTTAAAGGTCTTCTTGATACCCATGCATGTACATAAAAAAAAATTATAACAAAATAATGCTGTTCACAACAATAATTTTCAAAGGAGTATTTTGCCACTGCAAGCCTATGTATGTTGTAAACCTCGAATAAAAAACTGATTTGTTATAGTCTTAAATTTTTCGATAACTTTACCTGTATAAGCTGGATAATCTCGACGAATAAACTACGTACTCACAAGCGCTAAAATTTAGCAACCAAATGAGTGCAAGAATGGAGAAAGGCAATTGGAAACATAGCCGTTTGGCGGCTTTATCCAACAAGGGAAAATGAATTTATTAATACTATTTTATAATTTCCAATATGTTGTATCTTGACCATAAAAACTAATAAAAATGAAATGTTTAAAAATAAATGAGCGTCTTAAAATATGTGACAGGGAAATACGAAAATCAAAAAGAAAAGGCCCAAAATCAAAATTTAATGGACATGCTATCCTTATGCTCGTCCATGACCAGTGGTTGCCTACTGGGATCCTCTTTTTAGTTGACTTCCAACCCAAAAAGCTGCTGCTTCCAAACATACAAAGACTACAAGAAGGAGAATGAGAGCAGCCTGTCCTCGACGGCTGGGCTAGCAGCCGCCATTGCGTTCCGTGGAGAGCTCATGGAGAGAGATCATAGTGGTGAGTCCCAAGGATCCGCGCGCGGTGACTTAAGCGCCTGGTTCGTGGCAAGAGCCGACGTGGACGTGGATGTGCTTAACGATGCGGCATGCGCATGTTTTCTACGACTAAAATGCGGTGAGATCCATCAGCAGCCAACTGGAGTAGGAGGAGGAGCAGCAGACGGATGAGGCCGGACACACAAAGATGTATTTCGGTCAACACTCCCCAACGGGATCTGGAGCAGCGCACCAGAATTGGTGGTAGCAGCTGCAGGGCCAGGAGCATCTCGTCCTTGTCGGTGGCATCGGCGGCTGGCCCCTTTGGAAATCATAATTTAAGTAATTTGTTCGTTTTGCAGCGTCTAATTTGAATTGTAAACAAACACAGCTGACAGTATGGCCGTTTTGTATAGATTTTCGGTGAGCACCATAAAACCTGGACATACTATAAAGATAAAGCCCTTTTGGGTAGTTAAGCCCAATTCACACTGCAGTGATTTTCGGGGAAACGATAAGAAGATGGTGAAAAATGGAATTCGTGTTCACATTACACCATATATCGGAACCATCAGCCTCTTCTTCTTCCTCATCAAGTGAAAAGTAAACAAACATGTCCAAAAATAATCATATTTAATGAAAAGGTAATTTTAAACGATAATAAATGATACAAAAAATGTTTTACTATGAAATATAGTTAACTAGATCAATGAACTATGATGGAGGGGGTTGCGTTACTCAGTGCCCACTCTTACTTCAGGGTATCCACCTATCCACCGGCCCATCAGACGGCCTGCACTGGATTTAGCAGTTGTATCCGATGACACTCCTTTTGTTGGAAGAATTTAAGCTTTTGCATTTGCTGGAACATCATCTTGGTCAGCAGGATTGTGATGAGGGCATCGATCAGGTTCTCGCCATTGGTGTTAACCTCTGCGCTCCACCTTCCATCGCCGTTAGGCCGGAGATGTTGCCGATACTGTGGAAGTACGGGGGATCAGACAAGTTAACCTTGTTCACGCCGACATCAACTGATTCCCACCCAGGGTAATGGTGAGAAGAGTGTACTCGCGGGTCTGGGTGTTCTCGGAGATGCCAGCCTCTAAAACACCGGTACTGGCGGCCGCGATCAGCACAGCGCAACCGGCCGCTGGAGTATCTGTGATTACGTTCTATTTGAATAAATTTAATATTGGTATAAATGTCTATAGTAAATTAAAAACACAAATTACATGTTTTGTTTTGTTAGTTTACTTTTGCGTTGTGAATAGCAACTTTTCTACTGTGAATGGCAACTTTTTAGTGGTGGAACCAAAAATATCGTATATCAGCTGGGTGAAACAACCTGAGATAGGAATACAATATTTGATGGTGGAAAATTTTGAGAAAATTTAGCACGGCAAATTCGTTTGCACCATTATGGACGGTCGACGGTAGATGGTAGTGTGAATTGACTATAAAGGTTTAGCGCTAACGAGAACTAGGCTATAGGAAGAAGAAGAAAAAAATTTGCGTTGCTAAATATAAATACAGATGAGAACGAAGATAGCTAACTTTTCTTGTATTGTGGCATTCAAATCAGCTATGACTACAAAAATAACTATTTTACCCTAAAATAGGCTAGATTTAGCTGTACAATTTCAACTTGATCCCACTACTGCGGAGCATTCGTGAGTCAGCAGAGGCCGAGTCTATGGTAGAGTTATGTAAAGGTACTCTATCCAAAAGAGGTCCTCTCTTTTGAGGAAGTTACTGTATTCCAATAACTCTCTAGAACTTGTTTATGTGAAACCGAAGTGAGAGAGAGAAAATGTAAAAGGTCCTAAACACAGCTGATATGACTTCCTGGACGGTTTTGTTTGGTGCACCGAAAATCTCGCGACAGACGGCATGAATTCGACTCACTCTCCATCTCACTCATTTAAATGACATTCCATTTTGATCTTCGACGTGGGCTGGTCGCGTTTTTCATCCGATTTGTCTTTTTTGAACCAATCTCAGGAAATTTGTAATATTTATTAAGTAAGTCATGTTCATACTCACCCATTCGGACAACTAAGGGTCATATTGGCCTATGGAGGGCCCTGCGAGGGCCGTCCGGGTTAACCTAACCTAACCTAACCTATGTTACCTCCTGCAAGGATTCGCGGAACTATCGGGTGGCCGGCTGCTCAGCGGATCCCAGGACCGGGTTTTGACCGCCGATAGCTTCCAGCAGAAGGCAACTATTTATTTATTTTTGGATTTAACTCGCGCACTCCGACAACTGGACATCAGTAGGGGATGCTGACGGATGTAGGCTGCATCCCTGTGCCCCTCCCATCCGAATGGTCGCCAGGATCTTGTTGGCGACTCCCTATTTGTCCTTTGCTTTTTATTTTCACCTGTTCCTTTTCCCCTCACACCTTCATCTCACCCACTGATTAAGCTCTCACTCACGATTCATAATATACATTTATTCACAACAATTTTCTATTCTCCTAAACATCGAGCTCGACACTAATAACGACACGGTTAGGGGCTTAATATATAACAATATTTATTTTTATATCTTATCTTAGTTATTTTTGTGTTCGTTTCTGGGGCACTCTGCGTCGTTGGGGATTAATAATATTTGTATTATTTTTCCGAACTCCGGTGACTCCGCCTCGAAGTCTCCCTCGCGCACTCGAGAATATTTCCTCCCGGAAAATCGCGGTTCGGCCGGTGGGGATTTTCGCACGGTTTTTCTTTTTCCAACCGCACGACTCGGGCTCAGTTTTCGAACTCCTTTCCCTTTTCTCCGCTGCTCACCGGCTCCCCTTCGATTTCTTTTGGAGTTTCTCCTCTCTCCTCCTCTCTGACCTTCCCTGCCCTTGGGAATCGCCTTCTCCTCGCTCTTCGGGATCATCTCCTCTTTGCCTCTTAATCCTCCCGAGTTGTTTTTCTTAATCCGCGCATCCACCTCAGCATCATGCACCCTGCGGCTGGACGGTCTGGCAACCCTTCGGCATTCGATACCCCGATTGTCGATGTAAATTGTTAGCCGGGCGCACAACCCCGTGCTTGGGTTTTGTTTTCTTTGTTTTCATGCGCACGTAACAACCACACTACGGTTTTCCACCAGGTCAGGAAACGGGAGTGAAAGAAGTGCGCGTCTGTTTTCAGATCGCCCAACGTAGGCCATCGCCCACACCCTGAGATCTCTGCCGCTCTGAATTAGCCGGGCCTTGTCACACTGCCTCTAACTGCACTCATTGCTTCAGGTCCTTCGCATGGAAAATCCCGAGAGGCGCACCCTGCAGAGTTTCCAGCTCGTAGAGGCTGTTTCCAACCGGGCGGACCACCCGGCACTTCACATACTTTTGGCTGAATTTGGCGTTGATCCCTTTCTGAAAATTGCTGGGGACAAAATTCCGCTTGTAGATCTCCTGGCCAGGTATGTAGTGCACGAGTTTCGCCTTCCGGTTATACTTCCGTTTGCCCTTTCATACGCAGCATGCAGCTCTTCTTGCACCTGTCTCCTGACGATTTGCTGCCGATCTGGTCTGGCGATCTGGTGGATTTCGGCCTCATTCACTGCTCCAAGTCGTCTGGCGAGCTTGTAGTCAGTGCCGCTGCCGAACCAGTGTTGTCCGAACATAGCGAAATAAGGAAAAGTTCCTATACTGGAATGCATCGCCGTTCGTAATGCTCCCTGTATCTCGCAGAGCCTTTCGTCCCATCTCGAGTGCTCATCTCCTACGTGGATCCGAATGGCTGCGAGAACCGACTGGTTCACCCTCTCGGAAGCATTCGATTGAGGTGCATAGACGGCGGTACGGAGGTGTGATGCTTCTCCGATCCATGAGCTGTCCAAATTCGGCAGAGGTGAATTGCTTTCCGTTATCCGTATGCACGATTTCCGGTGTTCCAAAATTCTCAAATATCTCGCTTTCCAGGAATCTCACCACGAGCTTCGCCGTCGCCTTTGGCATCGCTTTCAGCCACACAAACTTGGTGAGGTGGTCCAGGACAATGAAGATGACCGTATTTCCCACCTTGGACCTTGGATATGGCCCTAAGAAGTCCAAGTAGAGCTTCTGCATCGGTCGATCGGTGATTACTTCGGCTCCCATGGGAGGACGGGTCACTTGGGTCGTATACTTGGTTTCCTTGCAGATGACACACGTCCGTACATACTCCCTTACTTGCACCGCCATATTCGGCCAGTAATAATACTGCCTCAGCCTGGAGAGTGTCTTGGCCATGCCTCCATGCATCGCCGAGTCGCTGTCATGGGCTTGCTTTATCAAAGCGCTTGTCAAAGCCTCTGGAATCCACAATTTCCAGGTGAACTCTTCGGTTGCGGTCTCCTCGGGCTGCATTCGCTTAAACAGAAGCTCGTCTTCTACCCGTAAGTCTGGATGCGCTGCTGGGTCCTTTTAACCAAAGTTAACCTTTCGAGATACTCCTCACTCTGAAACTCGGTTGTCTCAAAGTTGAGAATATCCACCTGATCCAGCTGAAACTGCCTCGACAGCATGTCTGCCACCACGTTGTCCTTGCCTTTCCGGTGCTCGATTTCAAAATCAAATGACTTGAGTGCCAGAGACCACCGGGCCAACCGTCCACTGAGATCCTTAAGGGTCATTAGCCACTGCAGACTGGAATGGTCGGTGATAACTGTGAACGGCATCAACTCTACGTATGGCCGGAACCTCTCTATCGCCTTTACCGCAGACAAACACTCCTTTTCCGTGACGCTATAGTGGATCTGGGCACCCCTCAACTTCGCCGAGTAGAATGCAATGGGTCTCTCCTTGCCCTCATCGTCCATCTGAAATAGCACCGCTCCGATCCCGACTTGGCTAGCGTCGCATTGGATAAAGAAGCGCCGTTTAAAATCCGGATGTATGAGAACGGGATCGCCGGTAAGTGCCGTCTTCAGCTTTTCGAACGCTTCTCGTGCTTGCTGACTCAATTCCAATTTTTTTCCTCCTTTTAGGCAATCTGTCAGTGAAGCCGACATTCCCGAAGTTCTCAATAAATCTCCGGTACCATCCTGCCGTCCCTAGGAAACTCCGTAGCTGTCGTACCGTCGTCGGCATCGGTATCTCTGTAATCGCCCGCACCTTATCTGGGTCCGTTCTCAGGCATCCGTCTCCTATTATGAACCCCAGGTATTTGAGGAACTTAAAACAAAATTTTGACTTTTTTAGCCCTATTGTCAATTTGCCTTTTTCAAACACGATGCTACTTCCTCCAATACCCGACAGTGTTCCTCAAATGTTTTCGAGATTATTAGGAGGTCATCCAGGTAGACGAAGACGTGGCCCCGTAATTTCTGTGGGATCACCCTATCCATCAATCGGCACAGCCGTAGAGCCGCGTTGCACAACCCAAAAGGCATCATCCGGAATTGATAGAGTGGTCTCCCCGGAATGGTAAAGGCCGTATACTCCCTGCTTTGTGGATCCAACTCAATCTGCCAAAAAGCGTGCTTCAGGTCCACACTGCTGATGAAGATAGTGTCATCTACTCTGCTTAGGATGGATTCGATGTTCTGCAGCGGGTAAGCGTCCTTCTTCGTGATTTTATTTAGCTTCCTGGCATCTAAACACAGTCGGTTCTTTCCAGGTTTCCGGACTAATGTCACTCGGTTGTTCCATGGGCTTCCGCTCTCCTCGATGACCCCTAGCTTCAACATCTCGTCCACTTCTGCGAACAGTAGCTTCTGGATAGCCGGCGACACTGAGTAAAACGTTCCTTCACGGGAACCGAACCTTCTTCCAACTGGATCACGTGTCTTTCCATGCCTGTCTGCCCGAGTCCTTGTTTCTCAAAGGCTTGGAATCCGTTGACAGCTTCGTCGAGCCGGTTCTGCTGATCCTGGGTTAACACATGAGGCACGAGGGAGTGCTTTTCGTCTCGAACTCGCTTTCCGCCGATGCGATCTCCTCCACGCCCAGAATTTCTGGTGCCAAACCGAATCTCCGCCAGAAATCGACCCTAGATATAATCTCTGGCTCAACGACGGACAGAGGTAGAGTTTCAGCCTATGGGTTTCCTCATTATAACTAATATCCGCCTCTATCGTTCCCAGGATCCGATGCGAAGTCCCTCCAGCAGCGTGAACCACGGAATCCTTCGGATTTAAGTGTAGACGCAGCTCCTCTACCAATTCCATACATCCATGGCCCAGGATACTGACTGATGCTCCCGTATCCAAGAGTCCTTCCACCGTGTGACCGCTGCGAATGGTCGACTGTCCATCCTCTTGTTTCCGGCTTGAACTGCCGCGCATACTGCTTGGCGGATGTGTCGTCTCTGCTGATACCTGGATCTGGCCCGCCGAACCGCCGGAGTTGGTGGATCTCGTCCTCCAAAGATCCTCACACGCGCAGCTTCGTATTGAGCTTGCCTTTCCTCCAAGGATTTCCGTAAAGCTCCATTTTAACCTAAATTTTCATTATTTATCTCGTGATTATCTGCATTTATTGTATATGTATGTATATTTGTATTCTTACAGCTATTTCGTACTACACCCGTATCTAATGAGAAGGAATTTATTTCTGGCCGTTGGATGTTGGGCGTGATACCTCCTCCTGGATCAAGCCCCTTTTCGAGTTTCCCGCCTGGCAACGAGGGCATTTTGGAGTTATTACCTCGGGTAATCAACACTTATAGCAAAATTTATTGCGTACCTCGGACTCACACTCAAAGTATGTATGCCCCCGTTGCGCACAGTTCCAACAGGTGAGCAGTTGTCGATCCCGTCGCTCCTTGAACACTGCAGCTAACTCCTGATTTTCTTCCTGCAGGTTATCGCTCGGCTCCCCATGCATGTCCAACTCGTGCAACCTCTTGAAATCCCGCTGTGGCCTCGGGTCCTCCGGATATGGTTTCCTGGTACTCCAGCGTGTTCTCCACACCCTTTCCACGGCATGGCACTCCTCTCGGAGGTTCTCCAGGTTCGTTATGAACATGGGATATACCATCCTTGAGATGTGCTCTCTTACGTTCTCCTTTAACATTCGGATCATCTCATGGTCCGATATCGGACTCTCCAGCCTCGAGCGTAGCACAAGCATCGCCTGGAAATACTCGTCGATCCCTTCCTGATGGCCCTGCTTCCTCTCCTTCATTTCGGCTCGACGTTCAAAGTCTGAGCGGCGGCTTTGGTACCTCATCTGGAGGGCAAACCGCAACTCCGGCCAGATGGCTAATCCACTGTAACGCACCTGCATCCAGTACCATTCCTTGGCCTGTCCCTCCACTAAGCAGTGGAACTCCCGGATAATATCCGGCCATGGTACCTTGTACGTCGCCTGCATATATTCCAGCCGAAATATGAAGTCGGCCACCGGCAAAGATGATGGGTCTCCATCAAAAATTAGGCCCCATTTCCGGATGTTCAGCGCCTCGCACCTTGTTTCTCGTCCGGGCCACTCCTGCGGGGCTCCCCGGCCATATCCGCCATGTGTTCCGAACTGCTGGTCTGGCGGAACGTCCTGTCGTCCACGTACTGCCCATCTCTGCTCGTCGGCTTGGTAAGTACTTCTCTCCGGTACGCTCTGTCTGACTTCCTGAAACTGACCGGCTCCTACTTGCAGGTTTCCCAGCTTCGGACCTGGCCATGGATTGCGCGCTTCCAGGTTCTCCGGCTCACTTGCCCTTGGTATATTCTTCGTCGAGCCTCCTGCATTGGGCTGCTCTCGGAAGGATCCCACCACTTCGGATATCTGCTGCATGAATGACATCATTTCCTGTCGGATCGATGCTGCGAGAACTCCTACATCCCCCTGTAACGACGCTCGGTAGGTTTCATGCGCCTGTGCGACCGCTAAATTAATCGCCGAACTTATTTCAGTTGGCAGCTGACTTCGATTTATGGGTTCCATTCTTCCCGAGCCCGATCTTGCTGCTGTTGTTGCCGCTGCTGCTGCCTCTGCTGCTGCTGCTGCCTCTGCTGCTGCTGCTGCCTCTGCTGCTGCTGCTGCCTCTGCTGCTGCTGCTGCCTCTGCTGCTGCTGCTGCCGCTGCTGAAGTACTAGGCTCATGCAGCTGTAGGGCCGGCTGCCGTACGACAGACTGCTGCCCCATCTGTTGCTGCCTCACGTGCTGCTGCAGGACTTGTTTATCGCCTGACTCCTGTGAGGAATCTAATCTTTCTGGCGGCGTGATGTCCTGTAGCTGCTGGACCGCCTCTTGCTGGCTCTTTTGGCCCCTCTTTATAGGCCCCATTAGCTCTAAACTGCGGTTTTTTATGTATTCAAAACTTCTTCTGGCTTTTCTCTCTAATTGTGTCCTTACTCTATCGTTTTGCATTACCTAATTCTATTCTTATTTTTCTTTTTAGCTGACAAATTCTAACATTGGGGTGAGATGAGGTGCTTTTAGGTAAGTACATACATATTGTCTAACAGGTGAACTCATAAACAAACAAACACACATTACTATCTATATCACAGGTGTCGGTTTACAACCTATCAGTCTTCCAATGTTTACTATCTGGCCTCGGGTGACTTCCTACCGCCTGGCCGCGCTGATCTACTCCTTTTCCTGGATTGTCAACGGACCGCGACTCGCTGAGGATTTTAGATATGTATCCGTGGTGGCCTGACACAACGGACATCTTATTAAAAAGGTTTCCGTCTGTCTCCCTTTCAGCGTGGCGAACATGAATCCGGGTTGAACCCGTCTTCAAGGACCAACTCGCTGCTCCGGGCATTCACTGTCCTCTCCGGCTTCAGGATCCGGCTAGACGGACATCTGGCTTGTGCTCACGAATTTTCTGGTTGACTTTGGTCTTATTTGGTTTGTTTTGTTTTGTTTTTTTTTTTTTTTTAATCTGCAGGATATCTTTTCCATTGGGCGCCATTTGTTACCTCCTGCAAGGATTCGCGGAACTATCGTGTGGCCGGCTGCTCAGCGGATCCCAGGACCGGGTTTTGACCGCCGATAGCTTCCAGCAGAAGGCAAATATTTATTTATTTTTGGATTTAACTCCCGCACTCCGACAACTGGACATCAATAGGGATGCTGACGGATGTAGGCTGCATCCCTGTGCCCCTCCCCATCCGAATGGTCGCCAGGATCTTGTTGGCGACTCCTGTTTGTCCTTTGCTTTTATTTTCACCTGTTCCTTTTCCCCTCACACCTTCATCTCACCCACTGATTAAGCTCTCACTCACGATTCATAATATACATTTATTCACAACAATTTTCTATTCTCCTAAACATCGAGCTCGACACTAATAACGACACTGTTAGGGGCTTAATATATAACAATAATTTATTTTTTATCTTATCTTAGTTATTTTGTGTTCGTTTCTGGGGCACTCTGCGTCGTTGGGGATTAATAATATTTGTATTATTTTTCCGAACTCCGGTGACTCCGCCTCGAAGTCTCCCTCGCCGCACTCGAGAATATTTCCTCCCGGAAAATCGCGGTTCGGCCGGTGGGGATTTTCGCACGGTTTTTTCTTTTTCCAACCGCACGACTCGGGCTCAGTTTTCGAACTCCTTTCCCTTTTCTCCGCTGCTCACCGGCTCCCCTTCGATTTCTTTTGGAGTTTCTCCTCTCTCCTCCTCTCTCTGACCTTCCCTGCCCTTGGGAATCGCCTTCTCCTCGCTCTTCGGGATCATCTCCTCTTTGCCTCTTAATCCTCCCGAGTTGTTTTTTCTTAATCCGCGCATCCACCTCAGCATCATGCACCCTGCGGCTGGACGGTCTGGCAACCCTTCGGCATTCGATACCCCGATTGTCGATGTAAATTGTTAGCCGGGCGCACAACCCCGTGCTTGGGTTTTGTTTTCTTTGTTTTCATGCGCACGTAACACCTAATAAGTAAGAACAGCGTATTAAAATTATCACCTGTATCGTATCTTATTCATCCACAAAACATTAAGTCCCCTGAGCAGTGTATGCTCATCTGCATACAAAAAGATTTTAATAAACATTTTGGTGGCCCATGAGGGGAACCTGTATATAGTTCAGTATATAGTTATATTCTGTTATATAGTTATATATAGTTATATTCTGATTTTACAAAAATGTCTTAGGAACTGGGGAGGAACAGAGGCAGCGGAGAGATGGTTATATATTCTTAAGTATATAGCTATGCTCGCTTAGGCTGCCTCGGGAGGGTATATGCACATACACTTGAGTTCATGTTCATGTGAGGTCCGCATGTTACAATTATGCTGACACTTGGACTTTCCGTTAGCCGGCCGAGGTTTACAGAGTGGCTCGGGACTCAAAGTATCCCAGTCGGACCTGGTTGCTTCCAGCAAGCACATTTATATACGTTCTCAGTAGAGACCCGCATTAATACATTCATTTTTAAGTATACAGTACTGTACAGTAGTCTGGTGTTCTCAAAAATACTGTACTCATTCTATACTGTACAGTATGTTCAATACGTCAAAAAAGCACCAAGCTAGAAGTGCAGCTTCCGAAAGGACTTTTTGCAGAATTGCCAATACGCCAGATATGGTAAATAGTATCATGTTTTTACCCTCCAATATAAATAACACTAGTTTACACTCAAAATGCTCCAAGCCTGTTGATGTGAAATTCTGGTAGAGTTGAGTCTCCAGATCACGAAAATTGAGCTATTTTTTTTTTATGGAAACGTTTTTTTTCTACTCATTTTACGTTTCTCATTTCATAGCTCGAGTTGTAGCCAACCAATTAAGCCGTCGAATGTTTTATTTTACAGGTGATGAACTAACCTTTCGATTTTTATACACTTATGTATGTTGGATAAGTACTTTGTGTGCTGCAGGTCGATAAACTTAAAAAAAAGTGGAAATTTCAATCCGTTAACTCAAATGTTAACTAGCTGCTAGCATCCTAAAAACTCTAAAAAAATCCGTTGGAAATTTAAATTGTGTTTTTTTTTTTCTAAAGTTGATCGTTTTGTTGAAGTTGTTGATGATAAAACAGGCCTACAACTCCAGAAATCCGTTGAAAAATGGATTTATGGTGGATTTTCAAAGTAAAATGAGATTTTTTTTAAAATTTTTGGCCAGATGTCTACTAGATTAAAGGTACAGTGCTGGACACCGCCTTTAGATGGCCTGTGAACTTTGCTAGATGTGATGATGGTTAAGCGTCCTCGCGGCATAAAAACGCGCCACCTTCAAATCGATATTACTTCTGAATTTTAGTTGAGATGTGGTCGAGATCTTAGCCTATTCGTTAAATTGGGAGTTCGGTTTTTTTTCATGTCAAGGGCGGCGGGATTCCTTAAGTCTTAAGCCTAATACTCACCAGCGCTAAACCCTTAGCTAGCTGAAAGGGTTTGTGACCATGTTTCATGGCGTTCACCGAAAATCCATACGAAACGGCTAAACGGCCATACTGTCAGCTGTGTTTGTTTACAATTCAAATTAAACGCCGCCAAGCCGCGTACCTACAAATACGTGCAAAATGAAGAAATTATTTATTTCTGCTCTGCGATCTGCTCTTGACCCTGCAGCTGCTGCCACTGCTGGAGATCCCGCTAGGGATCTCGTTCGTCTGCTGCTAAAATCATGAGTACGTAGCTTTAGGATTAAACGGCAAGACTCACAAATGACATTCGGTGTCCATTGTTCGTCAAAGCTCGGCGAGACAAGAAAATAAAGCATATACCGTTTTTTTGGTTCACTATCGATTTGAAGGGGCCGCTCTGTACAGAATAGTCCTGCTATATTTTTTCTGCAGAAAGAAAGGTTTGTTTTTATGCAGCATCACCAGCCGAGTCGATCTAGCCATAACCGTCTGTCCGTCTGTCCTTTTGTCCGTTGCTACGCAAACTAGTCTCTCAGTTTTTGAGCTATCTGAATGAAACTTTGCAGATAGTCCTCTTCCTATTTCAGTTACTATATATGTCGGAACGGCTGGAATCGGACCACTAGATCTTATAGCTGCCATAGGAATGATCGAAAAAATAATGAAACAAAAATTATAACTTCTCTGTTTTTCAATTTTTATATATTTTGAGATATAGCTGTTTTTTATGGTATATAGTTTATAAAATCGGACCACTATATCATATAGCTGCCATAGAAGGGATCGGTCGATTTATATGAAAATATAAAATTTTACATGTAATATGTAAAACTTACAAAATTTACAAAATCTGATATTTTTTTAACATTACCAAAACGGATTGATTTTCAATGATCCAATTACAGGCTGCAAGGGTATATAAACTACGGATTACCGAAATTAGCTTCCTTTAGCTTAGTACGCAGACAGTAAAACAGTTCGCTACCCCAAAAAGATTTAATCTTTTTCCAGTGCGAGCGCTTTTTAAAACGCTCTTCGGCAATTTTGGGAGGTAAATGATGCGGTCATACGTGTTTAAAATAAGCTGTTTTATGTTTGTTGACAATATAATCCATTCGAAAGACGTGGCAGTTGCACAGATTTGCAGCTTCGTTTTGGAATATTTCATCTGCCCAAAATGGCCACCGACACCGTGGCCCAGATTCTCTCGATCATGTAAAACCGCCT
The DNA here is from genome assembly GCA_014170255.2 of Drosophila triauraria. Taxonomy (NCBI): domain Eukaryota; kingdom Metazoa; phylum Arthropoda; class Insecta; order Diptera; family Drosophilidae; genus Drosophila; species Drosophila triauraria. Next base: position 1,141,698 of record CM024337.1, on the reverse strand, counting down.
CTTTTCCCCCTACTAGTTATCCGACATTCTTTCCTGGATCGACAACGAGGACAAGAGCTGCTCTACCGGCTGCTGCTGGTGATTCTGTTTGTACCAAATGGAATTCACCACCATTTGGGAGGTTGCCATAGCTACTCCTGTTGGACTGGTGGAATGATTCGAAGTTACTCTGATTGTACACCATATCCTTGCTGCCAATGATTTTCTACATTCCTACATTTCCTTCTCCAGCTCGGTAATGAAGGATTTGTCCAGCCAGACACTGCTCTCAGCAGCAGCGGGCGCTGGCCGTCGCCTTAGAAGCCTTCGTCTCAGCCACCAGGCGTGACATCTCACCGTGCTCACCAAAGTCATAACCAAATATAACCTTTATTTATGCAAATATTTTATATTACCCAAATCCCTTATTATTGAATTTGCCTCTACCAATTTAACTACTACAATTTTATCTCTTCGAAACTCCTGGTCTCGGATTTTGTGTAAATTATTTTTCTTGGCGGGATCTATGTATTTGAAATGTGTGAAGAAACGGTAATAGAGAGTAAGTGACCAATAGTTGAGAATAGGTCATTTTAATAAATTTTTTTATTCTGTCCGTCATTCCGCTCTGGAAACACCAAAAGTCTCCCTCGTGCAACCTGGCAGTTTTCTGGTATTTTGTTCGTTCGTCTGCGTACCGGCCTTTAAAACAGCGCTGCCGAAATGTGTTTCCCGACTATTGAACTCTCGCTCTCTCTCACTGCTTAGAAACGCTGTTCGCCAGAGCTGGGAAATAATCGATTCTCAGTGCATCGATTTTTTTCGATCTTTTAGAAAAAAAAATCGATTAAATCGATTAAATCGAAAAAAAATAAAAACCTTTCTTTTTAATTTATGAAGATCAATTTATGGAGATCTTTATAAATTAATCAGGGACCGAAAATAAGAGTTATAATTTAATAAAAATCAAAGGTCTAAAAATCGTCTGGGAAGTGCGGGAAAAATACACATATGGTATTTTTTTATAGGCAAATTTAAAATAGAATAAACTTTTTTTTCCCGATTTTTAAAGTAAATGTCAATTTTAACTCTTAAAAATGATTTTAAAAATAAAAATAAAAAATAATTGTAATATTTTGATTTTTATTTAAAAATCAAAAATAAAAGTTATTTTTGATTTTATTTTAAAATTGAGAAATAGTGTTATTTTTGATTTTTATAATAAAAAATAAAAATCAAATTGGAATATCTTTTAAACGGAAGATCCTATAGCACGTATCATTCTATATATTTGATCTGCTCTTCAATACATTTCCGTTAATGTATAATGACAGCGAATTATCCCCAACTTGCATCATCGTAAGAGAACTTTTAATACCAGATTATATATCTTCACTCTGAAAATTCGCTGTTAGAGAACGTATGTAAACAGTTTTCTTAATTAAAAGTCCGTTGATGTTCTCGGATAAAAAACTTGTCTTTCGCACGCGATTATTAAGATTTACTTATGGAGCTCTTTGTGCAGCTTACATTAAAAAAAAATTGGTTGTCTGTAAAGTCGGTTTACTGACGTTGAACGTGACAACGTCTTAAGAAAATACTGATGGAATGGTAGCATTTACTTAAGACGTTGACACGTTCACGGTAAAAAAATTATGTAAAATTGAGAGAGGGAGGCTGTACATGGCCAGTTTCTGGAGAGGATCAGGCAGTGCCGGCAGCAAATGGCCAGTTTCAGGAGAGGATCAGGCAGTGCCGGCTGCAAATGGCCAGTTTCTGGAGAGATTCAGGCAGTGCCGGCTGTAAATGGCCAGTTTCAGGAGAGGATCAGGCAGTGCCAACTGCAAATGGCCAGTTTCTGGAGAGGATCAGGCAGTGCCGGCTGCAAATGGCCAGTTTCAGGAGAGGATTAGGCAGTGCCGGCTGCAAATGGCCAGTTTCTGGAGAGGATCAGGCAGTGCCGGCTGTAAATGGCCAGTTTCAGGAGAGGATCAGGCAGTGCCGGCTGTAAATGGCCAGTTTCTGGAGAGGAGATCAGGCAGTGCCGGCTGTAAATGGCCAGTTTCTGGAGAGGATCAGGCAGTGCCGGCTGCAAATGGCCAGTTTCTGGAGAGGATTAGGAAGTGCCGGCTGTTTGTTGATATGTTAAGTTAAATGGATATAAATATTATAGAAAGTCTATAAAAGCCAACTTATATTTTTTTGAAAACACAATTGCTGCGGCTGGTACTCGAACCCGCGATCGTGAGGTTAAGACTCGAACACTCTAAGCTCTGCACCACGCATGCAAACAAGAGGGCGACGTCAAAGACTGAAATACACACATTCGCCTGCGTCAGTGCTCGAGCTATAAATAGACAAAGCGGGAGAGCAGAGCGAGACGGAGAAACACCGTCGCAAAACGGGCGGTGAGAGCGAGACGGAGATACACCGCTTTGCCCTTGTGGTTGCCAGAAGAGTGCAAAGCATTAAATTTTAACCACTCTCTCTCATTCTCTCTCTTCTCTGCTGCTGCTGCTCACGTCACGTTTGCTCTGCCTGTGTCGCGGCAGAGGTAACGACACATGAGTCATGCTTTTTCGAGCGTGCATGCAGAAGACGTTATCACGTCAAAAATAATGTGTTCTTGTTCTTATTCATAAAGTAATCGTGTTTTTTAATTACTGCGAATACATTTTACATATGTATAGAGTATATACACATGTATACACTTTTTAGATTCCCAAATATTCCCCCTTTTCACAATATAAATAAAAACCATATGAATCTATTAAGATTTGTGTTTAATTTTAGGAACACAATTTTCTTCACGGAGATTGCATCTTAAATCTGTTAGAACAAGTTTTACAGCAGAAAAAGCTCTTTCCTCAGAAACCTGGGTAGCAGGCACTGAGTGCAGAATCTTAGCAAGACTATACAGCCGTGGGTAAATGAACTTCTTCTCTTCCCAATAGGTCATAATGTCCACGCTTGGGTCTATGGACTTTGGCGAATACCCATAGATTTCAGTTGTAGCCAATTTAATCTCAGGCTCGTCCTCTTCCTCCGATTCTTCGCGGTCAGAGCCCACCTCAATTGAATTTAGATACGCTTTCAAAAGGTAGCACGAACTCTGGGGATTTGGTTCATGTTCAATCGGCAAATCCTTCTTCTCCACTTTAATTGGGCTCTCCTGATAAATACTTAAAATGATTATTCATATAAAAATATTTTAAAATTCTAATCTAACCTTCTTCTGTGTTTGGGCAAGTATTTGCCGCATCAATCCTACTAAGTGCTTTCTGGCTGCTGCCTGGTGAAGGGGATTTTTCAGAAGAATTCGCCGAGTTCTTGGATCCAAATAAATTGCAGCCAGAATCACTTCATTGGTTGTTAGAATTTTTTCTCGATTTTCTAAGTTATTGAATAAAAAGCAGTGCAACGTTGATCACTGACAATATTTACGTTATATAATTTAAATTATTTTCAAGCTTCATAGCGATCTTGGGGTGGGTACGTTGGTTACATGTGCATCATACATTTATCAACGGAAAGGTATTAAAAGGCGGCTCAAATATATAATATGATACGTGCTATATGATCTTCCGTTTAAAAGATATTCCAATTTGATTTTTATTTTTGATTTTTATAATAAAAATCAAACAATAACACTTATTGCTCAATTTTTGAAATAAAAATCAAAAATAACTTTTATTTTTGATTTTTAAATAAAAATTATATTTTATCATTTTTAAATTTTTTTGTATAATAAAAATTAAAAAATAACTTTTATTTTTTTACTTTTATAATAAAACTTATAATAATTACGGTCCCTGAAATTAATTTAATTTAATTAATTTATAGAGATCATCTTTATCTATATATATAAAAATGGAGCCCAAAAATGTGTCGTAAAAACTACTGGAGAACGGCTGGGCCGATTTGGTTCAAATTTTTTTTCATTTGTAGGTAACTAACAGGAGAAGGTCAAAACGTAATAAAATTTTTAGAAAATCCTCCAGGGTAATGGTGAAAAACAGATAATTAAAATATCAAATTATATAAAACAGTAGTGTATCGAAATATATGTCAAAGTAAAACAAATCGCTTCAATATTATTCGGTTTCTTATTCGTTTTTATCAGACGTCCGGATTTGTTTAATTTCTTCCTGTGATTTGTAGGAATAATGCCTGCTATAAGACGGCCAAACATTGGACGACGTACACGTCGAGCAACATATAGTCGGAATGTCCATGAAAGTCAAACGCAAGACGAACGTGCAGAAAGAAATGAATCGAGACGAACCCGTTTAGCACAGATTCGCTCTACACAAACAACAGACTTGAATCGCGCTGCATTTGCATACAATTTCTCAACGTCCTACAAAGACCATAGCTGCGTTGTTATCGGTTCATTGTCTGTGGTATGTCAGCACTGCAATGCACTGAAGTTTCGATTGGAAGCTCCCGGCTTATGTTGCGCAGGTGGCAAGGTAAAATTGCCGGTTTTGACTCATCCACCAGAGCCATTGTATTCGCTTCTATATGGAAATACAAGCAAATCAAACCATTTCCTGTTGCACGCACAAAAATATAACGGATGTTTTCAAATGACGTCATTTGGAGCAGAGGTTGTTCAACAACCAGGCTACAATCCGAGTTATAAGGTAATAGCGTCACTCTTTTATCAACATGAACATCTATAATTTTTCACGAAATTGCATCACAAAATTCAGATTTAAGGGCAAATTCACCATCGAGCGGGCGCTTTGTTACCACCACCAAACAAAGATCATAAATTCCTTCAGATCTATTTCGTTGGTGATTCGGCAGTTGAACTTAATCAGCGTTGTGCAATTTTCACTGCAACTAAACGTGAAATAATACAATAATTGCAAAATCTTCTTCATGAGTGTAATGAATTGGTCAGATTGCTCAAAACAGCTTTGGATACAATGCATTCTGACGACCACAAAATCATTATCAGAGCAGATAAAAGACCAGCAGGAAGCCATTCAAGACAATTCAATGCGCCCACTATCAATGAAGTCGCAGTGGTGATTGTTAGCGAGAATGTGGAATCACGCGATATTGTTCTCAAGCGTCGGGATGATGGACAATTGCAACGCGTTTATAAGACTCATCGGTCATATGATGCACTTCAATATCCGTTGATGTTCTGTCGTGGAGAAGATGGCTATCACTTCAACATAAAGATGGTCAATATAACGACAGGTTTGTTTAATCACTTCTTTTCATTCTGCACGTAAATTCGAATTCATATTACAGGAGAAGAAACGTATAAGAAAGTCAGCTCAATGAATTTTTATGCATATCGATTGATGATTCGACTAGATGTTGACAATCATCTGTTGAGATACCGCCGTTTGTTTCAGCAGTACTGTGTCGACATGTATGTAAAAGTAGAAACGGAGCGTCTCAATTTCATTCGTTTCAATCAGTCAAAGTTATGATCTGACGAGTACATCCACTTGCGTGACGCCATCGCTACTGATGGACACGCGGCAAACATTGGTTGTTTGACCATTCTGCCAGCTACTTATGTTGGGAGCCCGCGCCATATGCATGAGTACGCTCAAGATGCGATGACGTACGTGCGGAATTACGGACGACCTGATTTATTTATCACGTTTACAAGCAATCCGAAATGGCCCGAAATTACGAATTTGTTGCACCAAGGACAAACATCCATCGATCGACATGACATCACTGCACTAGTCTTCAAGCTAAAGGTAAAAATTCTTATGGATTACATCGTTAAGCAGAAGGTTTTTGGCGTAGTTCGTTGTTGGATGTACTCGGTTGAATGGCAGAAGCGTGGCTTACCACATGCGCACATTTTGCTTTGGATGTTCGACAAGATCCGACCAGAACATATTGATTCGATTATTTCTGCCGAAATACCAGATCCAGAAACTGATCCGGAGCTGCATTCCGTTGTGAAAACGAGTATGATCCATGGTCCTTGCGGAGTCCACAACCCAGAATCACCATGCATGGAAAACGGAAATTGCACAAAACGATTTCCCCGTCCGTTGGTGGCTGAAACAATCAGTGGAAACGATGGATATCCATTGTATAGGCGTCGTTCTCCAGATGACAACGGCAGATGGATCGAAATGATGGTAAAAATAACAAAGTCATCGTCGATAACCGCTGGATCGTTCCATATTGTCCGCTTTTGTCGAAAACGTTTTCAACGCACTGCAATGTTGAGTACTGCAACTCTATAAAATCAATCAAATACATTTGCAAATATGTGAACAAAGGGAGCGACATGGCGGTGTTTGGCATTGCTGATCCGAATGCAAACGACGAGGTGACGAAATTTCAACTTGGACGTTACGTAAGTTGTAACGAGGCCATTTCGCGTCTGTTTTCATTTCCGATTCATGAACGTCATCCGACGGTCGTACACTTATCTGTTCACTTGGAAAACGGCCAGCGTGTCTACTTTACGGACGCGAATGCAGCGCAAAGAGCAGAACGGCCACCAGCGACAACGTTGACAAATTTCTTTTCTACATGCGAAAGCGATCCGTTCGCAAGGACTTTACTCTATTCGGAAATGCCACGCTATTATACATGGAACGCTGCATCGAAAAAGTTTCCACGCCGAAAAGAGGCGATGCTGTTGATGGTTTCGCTGATATCTATTCGACTGATGCTCTCGGACGAATATACACAGTTCATCCACGCCAAGACGAATGCTTTTATATTCGCTTCCTTTTGGTGAACATAAGAGGCCCTACATCCTTCGAGTCCCTGCGTACTGTGGATGGTGTGCTGTGCGCCACTTTTCGGGAGGCTTGCCAACGTTTAAATTTGCTTGAAAACGACACACATTGGGACTCAACGCTCGCTGATGCCACTGTTTCTCTTTCTGGATCAAATCAAATTCGTGCATTATTTGCAATAATCATAGCCACATGTCATCCGTCGAACCCGACCGCACTGTGGGAAAAGTACAAGGACGATATGGCTGACGACATTTTATTAGACGTTCGCAGGACAACTATGAATTTCACTCTTGCCATTTACGGAGAAATGCACAACGAAGCTTTAATACGGATCGAAGACATGTGTACGCTCATGTGCGGCAGTCTACTGTCGACATTGGGAATGCCAACGCCACATCGTTCAGTGCACGATGCTTTCAATCGCGAATTTCAACGGGAGCAGCACTATAACCAAGATAACTTGGCCGAAAGAGTCCGAACCAATGTGCCGATTTTGAATGCCGAGCAGAAGAACGTGTACGATTCGATAATGAAGGTTGTTGACGATGGATCGGGAGGCTTATACTTTCTCGATGCTCCTGGTGGGACAGGCAAGACATTTGTCATTTCGTTGATTCTGGCAACGATTCGATCAAGATCTCAAATTGCGTTGGCTGTTGCATCATCTGGCATTGCTGCCACGTTGTTGGAAGGCGATCGAACTGCACATTCCGCTTTGAAGCTGCCCATGAATCTTCTCACGGTTGACAAGCCAACATGCACAATAAGCAAGAATTCGGCGACAGCGAAATTGATGCGAGAATGCAAAATCATCATTTGGGATGAATGCACGATGGCGCATAAGCGAGCTTTGGAGGCAGTTGACCGAACGATGAAAGATTTACGCGGTGATTCGAAACTATTTGGTGGGTCTTTGATATTGCTGTCCGGAGATTTTCGTCAAACGCTTCCCGTCATCCCGAAATCTACGGCTGCCGATGAAGTTAATGCATGCCTTAAATCGTCTTCATTGTGGAGATATGTCAAAAGCTAAAATTAACCACGAACATGAGAGTCACATTGCAGAATGACCCGTCCGCTGCTGAATTCTCGAGACAACTGCTGGCACTTGGCAATGGCGAAATTCCTGTTGATGTTTCGACTGGATCAATATCGTTTCCGGCAAATTTTGCGTGTTCACATCGTCAAAGGAGGAACTCATTAACAAAGTGTTCCCCGACATTGCGCAAAATTATAAAAATATCGACTGGATTAGTGAACGGGCAATACTAGCAGCGAAGAACAAGGACGTAGATAATTTGAATTACATTATTCAAAATCAAATCGATGGAGAACTGCATTCATACAGATCCGTTGACAGCGTGACCGACGAGGATGAAGCGACGAACTATCCGACAGAATTTTGAACTCGCTAGATGTGCCAGGAACTCCACCGCATAATTTGCAACTGAAGGTGGGATCAATTATTATAATGCTGCGGAATCTGAATCATCCGAAATTGTGCAACGGTACGCGGTTGTCCGTCAAGAAACTGATGAATAACGTGATTCAGGCGACGATCATCAGGGAACATTTAAAGGAGAGGTAGTCCTTATACCACGAGTTCCGATTATTCCAACTGATCTACCATTCCAATTCAAGAGGATTCAGTTCCCCGTCCGATTGGCATTTGCGATGACAATCAACAAATCGCAAGGCCAATCATTAGAAGTCTGCGGGATAAATCTAGAATTTCCCTGTTTTCGCACGGCCAGCTGTACGTTACATGTTCGCGTGTTGGTAAGCCGTCTTCATTGTTTGTTTTGCGCCGGAAAATAAAACAAAAACATAGTATATCATATCGCTCTATACTAAATAAAGAAATGCAGTGTTTGACTATTACCCTGGGGTTATATAATGGCGTCGAATTAGGGCGAGAAAAAGTTCGCCGGGTCCGCTAGTATACTTATACATGTAAAAAGCAGCTAAAAACACATTTCGATTATATAAATAAGGAAAAGTTAAAGGTTTTAAAAACATAAGTAACGAAAGAGATCAATTCATGGAGATCATATACTTAGACATGTAAAATGCAAACTAAAAATACATTTAAGAACAGAAATAACAAAAGAATTTGTTTTCAAAAAATAAAAAGCGAAAAAAAATTACTTTTCCAGAACATTAAAAAAATGCAATGATTACATATCCAAAACCCATTGGTTCTTGCTTGTAAACAGAAGCTTGCTAACAGTTATTGGTTTTAGAGCGGCGCGTCCTATCTGTTACATTCTTATTCACAGTGATGGAATTTAGCTGATAAATGCTTCATGATACATCGATGCTACCAAAACAGAATCGATGCTTAAACGAAAAAAAAAGAATCGATAGTATCGATTCTAGAATCGATTTTTTCCCAGCTCTACTGTTCGCGTGTCTGAGTATTAAGATTTAATTATAATACTGTGTAAATGCTTATGTTATTTTAACCATGTAATCTTTATGTTAAACAATTGTTGTTTCTGTTTACGAATATAATCAAATAAACATGAGCATAGGTCCTAACAATATTATTTAATTTTATTTATAAGCTTAATCCTTAAAATATATCAAACTGTCAAAAAAACAACATGTTTTTCAAGTAATTTCTTAAATTACTTTTTTTAAACAATAGTTGGATTTTTGTTTTTGATAAATTATACAAATGTTTTGTTATAAACTTTCAAAAATATAAAAAAAAGTTGGTATTAAAAACTAAATATTATCTAAATATTTTACAATATAGTTTTACAATAATTCTACATACTTAAAAAGGTAATCATAAGTTAAATGCAGAGAATTAATTTCTGTTAGATCAGCGCTCGCTTTAAAAAACAAAAAAAAACAAACAGTGAGAAAGCTACAGTCGAGTGTGACCGACTGTGGGATACCCGGTACCCAAAGTGCGTGAAAATAAATAGTACACGGACATGGAAAAAACAAAATGTTGACAAATTAAAAAAAGTTTAAATTAGACAAATTCTGCAGATGTACGCAGCTGCATTACGAATTTATACTGCGCCCAAAAGCACGCAACACTTTTTTTCGCTATTGCCTTTATGGCTCAGAAGAAGAAGAAGAGCATTCACAGAAACTTTATTGTTTAATAACTTCCATGTTTATCATCAAATTTTACTTAAATTTTTTCTCAAATTTTCCGCAAATGCCTACTTATTTATGGGTACCCATAGGGTACAAGGGTATTATAAGTTAGTGCCAACCGAAAATGTATGTAACAGGCAGAAGGAGAAATCTCCGACCCTATAAAGTATGTATATTCTTGTTCAGCGTCACTAGCTGAGTCGATCTAGCCATGTGCGTCTGTCCGTCAGTCCGTTTGTCTGTCCGTGTGAAACAACAGATCTCAGAGACTATAAGAGCTAGAGTTACCAAATTTGGTGACAACATTGGAATCTGTTGCACGCAGATCAAGTTTGTTTTAAAATTTGGCCACACCCACTTCTGCCACCGAAAAACAAAAAAAAAACTTTATATGTGATTTTCGGCTTAAAATAATAGATAGACTTAATAAGTAGGCAATCGCGGACGTGTTCTGAAAATGTATGTAAAATCGGATGATAAACATAGAAATTATAGAAACAATAAAGTGTCTGTGTAAACTTTTTGAGAGAGAGAGAGAGAGCAAGAGCGCACGTGCGTGTTTCTTAGCATGTTCCTAGCAACATTAGTCCTGTTTAATTTCACCCACAATGCTTTGGGAACCGGGAATCTCAGTCGGTCGCATTCGACTGTAGCTTTCCCACTTGTTTCTATTGCAGGTAGTATATAAGACGAAACGAGCCATATATATCATATAGCTGCCATAGAAGTATCGGGCCGAATGGGCCTATTTTCGTTGTTTTTAAAAAAATCGGATTAAAACTTAGTAAATACTCTGGGTGCTAAGGCTCTGGTAGTGAAGCGTGTGTGCCTGCCGCCGCGCCAAGCTAACTCAGCCAGTGGGAGTTGGGAGTACTGAAGACCGACCATACGTGGTGAAGAACCACATCCTGCTCGAGGTGCCCCTGCTCTAGACTAAATATGGCGGATCTAGAGAGGACAACTCGAAAAAACCCGTAATCACCGGTGTTACCGTACCGTGCCTCCGTGATGAATGGCACTACGTTAGTGTGACTTCTAACGGTGGCTTCCGGATACCTGGCACGTCCGGTCGTATACTTGCCTGATCCGGAGTATGAGGCTCTACCCCGGGGGATACTTCCTTCCTCATTACTCGTGGGACCAAATTATGGAATCTATTGTAAATACACCCCAAGAAACCGGGTGCTCTAGCAGCCCCAAATCGATTCAACTCGAACCCATCCGGGAGCCCGAAGATGCTATGGACATATGTTCACAAAGCTCTGGCACCGACAGCAGCACCAAGGAAGAGGAAGAAACTCTGCTCGCCTCCCCTAAGGATGACAAACCCAAGCCGATCGCAATATCGGGCGCCGCAATGAAGAGGTTGCGCAGACACCTTGCGAACGGCGTACCCATGGAGGAGGCCAAAAGGCTCGCCCAGAAGCCTATGGACCCTCCAAGGGAAATTCCCAGCAAGAGTGGCGCTACCACTAATAAAAGAGGTAGATCGGCCAACACGACCCCAGAAGAGGCGTCGAAAAAGAGGGCCATGTACAAAACCGCGGCACCTAGTGCCCAGACGAAGAGCGATGCAAGTGTTTTGCCGGCCACGGAGGCTCCAGCAGCCACCACAACCGCAGTAGCGGAGACTGGGAGACTGGCGCGTCTTCCACCGTGAAATGTGGCAGAGCATGGCCATCATCACGATTGCGCTGGATCCAGTTTCGGCCCATCGACTGAAGTCGCTGGCATACCAGCTGTCCTTCGCGTGGGGCACGGCTACTCTCAAGCCAAAGGCCAGCACGCAGCCGAAGACCCAGGCGGTGGCTCCTGCTCTCGCAGCGGAGAAGCCCACCTGCTCCAAGGCAACGCAGGACACGGCCGCGACAAAGCCACTGAGTACCGCTGGTATCATGCGCCCTCCCCTTCACGGGCGCGTCGCGCGCGGAACAGGGCGCATCAACAAGGGTGTGAGGCGCACACCTGAGAAGGAGGCCCTTCTGCGCACCAACCGAGGTCGAAAGATGGCGGCCAGGGTCGCAAGAGGGCGGACTAATGTCCCGTCCTCCTCCCCCCACCCTCCCCAACACCCGGAGACACCTCAGATGTCTCCAAGCGAGCCTCCACCACGCAAAGGCCGCGTCTGACGTCCTTTGTGAGAGGTTTGCTACGATGGACATAGCATTTATCCAGGAGCCATGGATAAATGCCGGACGTGTCCTGGGGCTTAGCACCCCATCTGGTAAGCTGCTATATGCAAACGGCCAACCTCGCCCTAGAGCGGCTTTGTTAATAAACAAAAATCTAACATTTGTTCCCCTTTCACAGTTCATAACTGAGGACCTGGTGGCGGTCTGGGTTAAAATACCCACTGCCCATGGCGAGCAGGAGGCAGTGCTAGGTTTGAGCGGACGTTTTCTGAAAATTTCAGTAAAATCGGATGTTAAACATGGGAGATATTAGCAATAAGGTTAGAATTTTAAAACACCCCCCTTAGACGCTGCTATTGCAAGCTGCGTAGCCTGTAGCCGTCTAGGTCGTAGGTTCGAGCCCCGAGCGCGCCAATACTTTTTATTGTTTTTTTTTTTTTTCTGTTTTTTTGCATTTCTTCCTTTTTCCTTTGTTATTATACCCGGAAAACAACTCGAAAAAAATTTTAGAATAAAAATACAAAAAAAAATTTTTTTTGTTGTTTGTGGGATTGAGCTCTGGCCAATTTTGCAAAACGTTAACGCATCGGCCGCTTAGACAACTGGGCCACTGCCTATATTTCATACGAAGCGCCATTTTCATACTAAGTATGCTTCAACAACTGTTAACCTAATTTTGGCAGAACTGAAATAAAATTGCCAGCGATTGTCAACATCTAATGCCTCTACATTTTTTTAATGAAAATATGCTTTTTAGTGTAATAGAGAAATGTGTGTGAAAGAGAAAAGAGACCGACTGTTCACCAAAAAAATTCAGCCAGAAAAGAACGAGCGTGACCAAGAAGTGACAAGCAATAACAAAATTCACTTTTATAACCCAACTTTGCCGAACTGATAATTATATTAATTGAATAATCGGATATAAAAATGTAAAAAAAAATTTTGGCATGAGCGGGATTAGAGCTCAGAACTTCTTGCATAAAAACAATTGCCCATCGCTTAGACGCTTGGGCTATGCACAAATCAAGTGTGTGTGAAAGAGAGAGACCAAAAAAATTTCGCCAAGCTACAGAAAAGATCGAGCGTGACCAAGAAATGTCAAAGAATAACAAAATTCCCTTTTATAACCCAACTTTGCCGAACTGATATAAAATGTATTAATTGAATACAGAGAAGAAAAAATGAATAAGAGTCTGAAATAAAAATGTAAAAAAAATTCTTTGGCATGGGCGGGTTTATAAAAAACGCTTGCCCATCGCTGGGCTATGCTTTATGTTGCGTAATATACAGCGATTGTTACTTCTCATAGCTTTCACACTTTTTCAATAAGAAGGCGATTTGTTTATTGTAATAGAATGTAATTGTAATAAATGAATAAATGGTTTACCCATTTATTTGCAATGGCCTCCCCGTGGTGTTCCCTGGGTCCCGATTTAATATATGACAAATAATTTATTAAGTCGGGAGCTAATTCGAGCGGCGATATAATTTTTAATTAAGAAGTATTTAAAACGTCAAATGTTTGGGTACCGGGTATCTCACAGTCGAGAAGTCTCGACTGTAGCTTTCTTACTTGTTTGTTTTGAACTTGAGCAATCCAGAGACTGCTCCACGCGTCCGATACTAACAATAGACGAGTTAGAGCGTGAGGCCACTGTGCTTCATACAAACATTGAATCGGCATATCACGTCAGCTGCGAACGAAAAGTTCGTAAGATCAGTCGGGCTGTTCCCTGGTGGAACAAGAGCCTTGACAATCTTAAACAATCTGCGCGAAGGCTCTTCAATAAGGCGAGGAAAGGGAAGGCCACTTGGGAATCCTACAAATCCGCCTTAACGCTATACAACAAAGAGCTGAGAAGGTCAAAACGGGCTACGTGGCGCCAACACTGCGGGCAGATTTCAACTCTCCCGGAAGCTGTCAGGCTACAAAAAGCCCTCTCCAAGGACCACTCTAACGACATTTGTACGTTGAAAAAGACAGATGGAACCCACACAAACAACCCAATGGAAACGAGTAGTCTACTCCTAACTACTCACTTTCCTGGGTGCGTGGTAATGGAGCAACCCATCTCAGAAAGCGAGGCACCAACCTACCTCTCTGGGGTTGGAGAGTGCCCACACCTGCGCGTGGCTATTGTGGCAGACTACAATAGGGCTGAAAGAAGGGAACCCCCCTTTCAATCAGAACGCACTGGAAACATGCCCTTTAGACTGTTTCATCAAAATAGCGTACAATGGGCCATACAAAGTTTTAACCCATACAAATCCCCTGGACCAGATGGAATGTATCCATGCCTATTGCAGCGGGGACTGCACCAATTCGCATTCCCCCTGGTCCGTAAAAGTTGTGTTTATTCCAAAGGTAGGGAAGAAAGATTCCCAACTGCCTAAATCCTATAGACCAATTAGTCTTAGCTCCTTCCTTCTTAAAACTATGGAAAAGATAATTGACCACCACATCAGGGAAGTGAACCTCAAACATCTTCCCCTACATAAGTACCAATATGCGTACCAAACTGGTAAATCAACTGAGACTGGCATCCATTGCCTTACATCAGTCATTGAAAAGGCCATTGGCTCTCAACAAATAGGTGCCTTTCTAGACATCTCAGGAGCTTTTGACAACACGTCATACGAGGCTATCCGTGCCTCTCTTGTACGTCAAAATGTTGTCACACCCATTATTGGGTGGATTCTGGAAATGCTCAAATCCAGAATCATAACTGTAGACCTAGGATGAACCATGACCTCAATCACAGCCACAAGGCGGTGCCCTTAAGGGGGAGTACTCTCTCCTCTCTTGTGGACTCTGGTCATAGACGAGCTACTGTTTGAGCTCAACAACCTAGGGTTCCCCACTCAGGGCTACGCTGACGATCTAGTCATCTATATAGTGGGCTAGCATGAGCAAACCATTTCGGATCGTATGCAGCAAGCCCTCAATATAGCCAATAGATGGTGTCAGGATAAAGGACTATCCATAAACCCATCTAAAACTGTTCTAGTTCCATTTACCAGGAAAAGGTCTCTCTCTCTGACAAGACCATCCTTAAATGGATCAACCATTGACTTTTCGGTTGAAGCTAACTACCTGGGAGTTATACTTGACTCCAAGCTCAACTGGAACTCACACCTTGAAAAGACCATTAACAAAGCCACTCGAGCATATTTTGCTTGCAATAGGCTTTTCGGTAGAACATGGGGCCTAAGTGCCAAAATGATCTACTGGTCTTATAACACTGTGGTAAAACCGATCATAACCTATGCATCTCTTGCTTGGTGGACGAAATCTACCCAGAAGACAGCTGCGGCTGCACTTACCAAAATACAACGACTGGTCTGCATAGGCATCACTGGAGCCATCCGGACATGCCCCACTGCAGCACTTGGAGTTATAACTGGCATTCCCCTCAACCCATCGCCCTGAAAAGGAGGCCTGCCTGGGGCACTTCGCCTCAAAACATCACCGATATAAAAAGTGGTGATCTAACTGGGCATCTACGGGTACTCGAACCCCTAATAAACGAACCCATTCTGCGTATAACTGACGAGCAGAAACCAAAACTTGTTTTCCACAGAAACTTCTCTGTAGTCCTGTACACCAGACACGACTAGACAACAAAATCAATATCTCTGCTCAGTGGATCACAAACGTGGTACACTGACGGATCGAAATTGGAAAACGGCGACACCGGGGCTGGTATTTTCGGACCAAGGTTCAACAAATCCATAGCCATGGTTAAGTCCCCAACCATCTTCCAAGCAGAGATACACGCCATAGAAATCTCTGCTCCTTCGCAGGAATATGCAAGGCGCACGGATTTACATCTTTTCTGACAGTCAGGCGGCGCTCATAACGCTGAAGTATCGCGGAAGTGTCGCGGAAGTATCGTGGAAGTATCGCGGAAGTGTCGCGGAAGTATCGCGAAAGTGTCGCGGAAGTATCGCGGAAGTGTTGCGGAAGTATCGCGGAAGTGTCGCGGAAGTGTCGCGGAAGTATCGCGGAAGTGTCGTGGAAGTATCGCGGAAGTGTTGCGGAAGTATCGCAGAAGTATCGCGGAAGTGTCGCGGAAGTAACGCGGAAGTGTCGCGAAAGTGTTGCGGAAGTATCGCAGAAGTATCGCGGAAGTGTCGCGGAAGTATCGTGGTAGTGTCGCGGAAGTATCGTGGAAGTGTCGCGGAAGTATTGCGGAAGTGTCGCGGAAGTGTCGAGAGTATCGCGGAAGTGTCGCGGAAGTATCGCGAAAGTATCGCAGAAGTAACGCGGAAGTGTAGCGTAAGTGTCGCGGAAAGCAATAAAGCTCAAATTGATTCTACGTTTTAGTTAGAAATAGTTTGTATGTGAAAAAGAAAAGGGCTGTTTTAAGGGTTTTTCCGACAATTATTCGACCTTTTCTCGCCATAAGAGCCATCCTTTGACTTCAACGAACATTTTAAAAAAAGAATTGGCCAAATTGGTCCAGGCGTTGTTGAGTTATGCGCTTATCAACACATTTTGCTATTCAATTTTATATATAGGATCAGTATCAGCTTCAGTTTAAGCTGTCGGTGTGCGTGACCAAAAAATCTCAGCTCGCTGACGAGCTTTGAAGTTATCAGCTCGCTTATAATCTCAGCAATAATTTCCGCTTTCAGCCGCTAGTGTGCGCTTGGCCTTATACATTAAGCTTTATTAACAGTTATTCGATTTACAAAAAAAAAAAAACTAAACAAAACAGTGGTTGCTGATAAGCATCAGCAAAGTATTGTTGTCAAAATGAACGAGGACGAGGCAGGCATAATGGTTTTTCCCTGGCAGAAAGTTAAACCGAAGCCAAAGCCAATAAAGAAAACCAAGTCTCTTCGGTACTACTAACAAAAAAAATTGCACTGGAACCTGCACTCAGCACAAGCTCCAATCAATACACCCTCCTAAGCGACAGCACGCCAAATAATCTAAATGAAGACGAAAACGAAGCAATGGACATGACAACGAAGACCGCACAGATGAATAAGCCAAGAATACAGGAAACTTGTAAAAACTCTTACCTCAGATTTGGTTAAATTTCACACATACCAGCGTAAACATGAGAGGGCATTCAGAGTTGTTATTAAGAATTTGAACTTCTCGACGAATATCAACTTAATTAAACAAGAGGTGGAGTCCAAA
The DNA here is from genome assembly GCA_014170255.2 of Drosophila triauraria. NCBI lineage: Eukaryota > Metazoa > Arthropoda > Insecta > Diptera > Drosophilidae > Drosophila > Drosophila triauraria. The sequence goes on along the minus strand of CM024337.1, from coordinate 1,124,578 downwards.
GGCCATTCTGTTAGGAACATTAGTAATATTAAAAGTCGTGTAACCAAAGAGCCATTAAATTTGTTCTTCTTAGACATTGAACCCAACAATAATAGATATATACAAAGTTAAACACATTGGTAACGCAGCTGTGAATTTAGAACGAACGATATTGTTCAGTGCTACAGTTGCCAGAAATATGGACACACAAAATCCCATTGTGCCAAAACTCACAGGTGTGTGAAATGCTCTTCTAAGCGTCCCAGCAACATTTGTCCTAAAGATAAAGAACAACCAGCAAAATGTGCCAATTGCAACGAAGATCACACTGCTAGCTACAAAGGGTGTAGAGTCTATCAGGAACTTATAACAAAGAAAATAGTAAGCGGACGCAATAATAATAAAAATTAACTTGCTACATCCCAATCATTTGACCTGATGTATGTCGGATCCCAAATGAAGTAAGAATACTCTTTTATAGTTTGCATGAAGTTTTTAATTCTTTATCTTTATTTATTTATTTGGAGCAGCAATGGTGCCGCTCCAACGATCGGATTCATTCTCCCTTTTACATTATTCTTTAAGTCTAATTAAGGCTAGGTATCGTAGCTGCGCGAGAGACGGTTATTTAGGTATATACTTATGTATGTATGAATGTACTTATATACATTGGCTATGCGCTCTCAAGTGGAGGCGCGAGGGATATGCACATGCTGTCCGTTTGTTACAATTATGCCGACGCTAGCACTCTTTGTGTGCGGGCTAAGCCATAGCGATCGGTTCATATTTCGGCCACTTAGGGTTTATGACCGGGACTTTAAAATATATAAATACTGCAACAAAGTGAAACAGTGCGTACCTTTTAAGTACTCTCGGTACAGTGGGTATTCAATATACGTGCATACTACATCTCCATTCTTTTGAAAAATAACGTAATAAAATGAAGTTATTTTTATAATAATAATTTTTAATTAATACATTTTTGTTTTTACGTTTTTTTTTTTTTTTTTTTTGATTGTGTTATATTATTATAATCAAAGAAAATGAGATTACTAAAAAAATATGTGTATCTATGTATCTATGTATGTTTGTGTCTATGTATCTATGTATGTATGTGTCTATGTATCTATGTATCTATGTATGGATCTATGTATGTATGTGTCTATGTATCTATGTATCTATGTATGGCCATACTAAGTACAATTTATGAAATAAAGATTTTTAATCTATCCTTATGAACTGTTTGTTTCTTATTTTTATTATTTGTTATTACTATGTTATCTCTATCTCCTATTTCCGTTACTTTATACGGAACTGTGTATTAGGGTGTATCGAAAATCAACTTTTTTTGATTTTCGATGACGATGGGTGCGGAAAAGTTGTAAAACCATGTCAAATGAAAGCACAAAAAATTTCAGCCCAAAAGGAAAATATTTACTATCCCCGCAACATCTATGAAATTTCGAAATTTTCATGACTATATGCAAATTTGCTCGTAGCTTTGCACGGCGACCTGAAGATCGGTAGGGCAACATTTAAACTTTAAAAGGTATAAAATGAGTCCTAAAATACCCTGGAAGCGATTGGTCTAACCAAGATTTATATCAAAGTTTAACAAATTTGGTTGAATAATGGTCGAACATTTGTGATTTTACTGAATTTAAGCAAATGCGGCATACATATTCAGTTTGATCTATATTTAAATTTATTTGGACTATTAGATAAACTTATCGAAATCATACCTGCGAAAGCTCTCTGAAAGCTCTCTGGATATACGTAATATAGATCTATAGCTATAACGGTACTTTGCCTTTATTCTGCTTAAAACATATGTTTTATCGCGCGTAAATATTGTCTTTTGCTGCATTTATTAAAATTACGTTGAACAAGTGCATATACATATACATTGGTTCATCTTGAGTTTCGAAGCCACCTACACGATCTTTGTTTAATTGCCCCATACTTGGCACTCCACGCAGTTTGCCACAGAGTCAACTACCAACGTTGAAGGACGTCATACTGGCCTGTTTTGACGAAATGTTTAATAACACTTATGTGAAAAAGCTTTCTGCTAAAACCCCATTCCTGTATGTAGCTAACGTTGTCGCAGATCAGGTCTTGGCTCTTTATGAGAAGGCTGCGAGCAAGCACAGAATCATTGCTAGAATTGTTTCTTTTTTCCTTAAATCATATTAGAGTCAAAATAGAAAGTACAGTAGTGATTTAAATAGAGCAGTTCAAAGTTTTATTGATAAATCGAAATAATTTTTCGACGTTGCTTTTTGTAAGTGCCCTATCGACTTAGCTAATCCGGAGGGAAGTCTCTGTCACTGTGCTGATAGGTCAAATAAAGTTCCAGCAATTGAGAAACGCTTTCTTTTAGACCAAAGGACCACACGACTTATGATAGTAGGCCACGTCGATAAAAATGTTACTACATTGCTGAGGAAAAAGGAGAAAAGAAATTCCGTGACGCTGCAACCAAAACCGGCAGATTTTGCTGCTACTAGTTCATCCACTCTCTTTGAACAACACGCATACAGTGAATCTGATTCTGACTCGGATGAAGAGCTTCCGGCAAATAGCTGCCATAACTACAGCCGTTCTTGCAGATGTTGCTATTATCAGTAGCACAGATAACTCAATGGTAATAGATAAATCTAAAATTCAAAGGGCCAAAGCACAAGTGCGTGGTAGCCATATGTCCGCTGCTGAAGACTTCACCACCAATCCACTTCGCGGTCTTTATTTTGACGGCCGTAAGGAAAAAACTTGTGTACAAGTTAAGGAAGGAGCAAATTACTACCGACGCATTGTCACCGAGGAACATATTTCCCTTTTGCAAGAACCAGGATCGCATTATATAAAACAAATCCTAGACTTTTTAAATAAAAATAATGCCAAAGAATTGCTTGTTGCTGTTGGTTGCGATGGAACTAACGTAAACACCGGATACAAGGGGAGTGTAATCCGCTTGTTGGAGGAGGAACTTAAGCATCCGTTGCAATGGATTCTTTGTCTGCTTCACTTTATTGAGTTGCCTCAGAGACACCTTATGCATTTTCTTGATGGTGCTAGCAGTGGCCCTGACACTTATAGTGGCACGATAGGCAAACAGTTTGAGCAATGTAAAAGCCTCCCTGTACTCTGCTTCAAAAAATTGGATGCGGATATGCCGGATGTGTCCGACCTGAGTAAGGATCAGAAGTACTTGTATGCCATTTCCACGAGGGTCGGAAATTGGCAGCTGAAACAATTTTATCAAAGAGGCAACAGGTGGCGTGTGCAGAAGACAAGGCCGAAACCTCAGAACCTCGCATTTTTCGTGTACCTGTCTAAAATTTCGAAGCAACACAATATACGGATATGGTAACCTGGCCGAAGGACGAACAATTTGAGCCCCCGATCTTCAGGACAACAGCAATAGAGGACATTAATTTATGTGTTGAAGACAGGTTTAAGGTCAGAACTTTAGTTGGCGACTTCCCTTGTCACACGCAGGCTGTGGAGAGAACAGTAAAACTTGTCATTCAAGCCGCAAAAGCTGTGCGCGGCGCAACAACACGAGACGGCTACATTAAATCGACACTCAAGTCGAGAAAATTAATGCCGAAATTTAATACGAAGAATGATTTAGTTGCCGCATCAAGCGCAGACTCTGAGTAATCTGAATAGTCACTTATTCGTTAATTTATGGTTGGTTGGTTGGAATGGGAGAGGGCGAAACCCTACGTGCAGCCACCTTCTCGTGGTGGGTTCAGAGCCGTTTTTACGGGCGAAGAGCTGCACACTCTATGTGGGGATCTTTAGTCCCCAACCTAACCTTCACTAAGCTATTTCTAAGTCTCTAGCACATTCTAGCAATTTCCAAGGTATAGTAAAATCACAAATTTTCGACCATTTTTGCACCTAATTTTTTGAACTTTGATATAAATCTTGGTTGGACCAATCGCTTCCAGGGTATTTAAGGACTCATTTTATACCTTTTAAAGTTTAAATGTTGCCCTACCGATCTTCAGGTCGCCGTGCAAAGCTACGAGCAAATTTGCATATAATCATGAAAATTTCGAAATTTCATGGACGTTGCGGGGATAGTAAATATTTTCCTTTCGGGCTGAAATTTTTGTGCTTTCATTTGACATGGTTTTTCAACTTTTCCGCACCAGCGTCATCGAAAATCAAAAAGTTGATTTTCGATACACCCTACTGTGTATTTAGGATCTAACTTATGACCTGTCTCGTTTTTAGTAAAACTTGATCTCTTACTGATATATCTATATTCCTTACTTTCTGGTCATATAGTATTTTATTTCTATTCTTTTTGCTTCTAACATAACTCTAGCTCTTTTATATGCTACCTCTAATCTATATTTACTCTCCCTAGCATAGTCATCTATTTTATATAGTGCTTCTGCGCTATCTATGCTATTAAAATGCATCGGTAAATTACTTGTTTTACCGAATACTAGCTCATATGGACAATAAGTATGTGCCATAGAGGGGTCGTGTTGAAACAAAGACAAAATATTGAAGCCATACGTCCCAATCAGTTTTATCAACCGATATGTAAGATCGTATGTACTCATTAAAAGTTCTATGACTTCTTTCTATTGTTCCTACTGTCTGGTGGTGGTGTGCTGTAGATGTAATATTTTCAATATTTAAGTATTTGCACAAATCGTCTATAATTGAATTCTTGTATTCTGTTCCCATGTCCGTAATGAACGTCTTCATTGGACCGTACTTCAGTATAAAAGATTCGAATATTGCTTTAGCGACAGTATTAGCATTTTATTTGGGACAGGTATGACAACTAAGTACTTAGTTAGATCACATATTAAAGTGACTGCATACTCGTTGCCATTTTCTGATTTTGGTAGTGGACCAATAGTGTCCACTATCACTTTGTCGAAAGAATTTATGGGTGTGTCTGTAATTGTTAGTGGGGTCTTGCTATGTTTAGTTATTTTAGCTTTCTGGCATTTTGACATTTTCGTACGTACTCAGTTATATATTTAGACATACCTTTCCAGTAATAGTGTCTTTTTACTTTGCCCAAAGTTTTTGATATGCCAGTATGACCTCCTTGAATTGGATCCTTATGAAATGTAGACAGAATTGCTTCTTTTTTCTTTTCAGAATTTATTAGGGTCACCGGGTTGAGTAGCTACTCTCAATGATTATAATGTTTTATTGCCCATTTTCTTGAAATTATCTATTGAAACATGTTCAAAGATATTTTCCCACGGTGCCACTTTGAGTTGGCTGATTTTATGTATACCGGCTTGCGTCTCAAGCCTTTTGAAAAACTGACCTAAGTCAAGGACTCCATTGGTATATACATCGCTAACATCATATCTTGCAGTAATTGTTCTGCCATGTTTAAATAAACATAACATATCTTTTACATGCAATGTCACTACTTTACGTACATCGTCATTGTTTATGACTTCATATACGTTGGGCCTAGAAGCTGTATTTAAAGATTGCGTAGGCAATTCTTGTTCTTTATTTTCCGCGCGGATTTTCTGTCTACTCTTGTATCTTGTAGTGACTTTATTGATATTGCCAGTTATATTTTGTAGGTCTTTGATGGTTATTCTTAATAACGCATCACCCTACCTGTCATCAACGTTTCATCAACGTTTCATCAAAAAAACTTCGTTTTTGTTGATGAATCATCGATGACACTCCATACAAACTGTTGATGAAATTTACATGGGCATGTCCTAGTCTGTCATCAGTGACAAATTCATCAACATTTCATCGATGATTCATCAACAATTTCATCAACATTTCATCGATGATTCATCAACATTTCATCGATGATTCATCAACACTTCATCAACAATTCATCAACATGTCATCGATGATTCATCACAATTCATCAACATGTCATCGATGATTCATCAGCAATTCATCGATGGTTCATCAACATTTCATCATTGATTTATCAACAATTCATCAACATTTCATCATCATTTCATCGATATTTCATCATTATAAATTCGACAACATAAAATTGGTTTTGTTTTACATATATTAAAATTTTTTTTTTTATTTTTTGTACATTTTAAATTTTACATTTTAAATTTAAACTCCTTCCACCTCTCCGCATCATCCCTTCTTTTGTGCACCGCATCGAGGTTTTGGCGAACCTCAGGCACTTAAATAACAATTTCAGAGCGGATTCCGTAGTGTCTGCTCTACCACTAGCAAAAAAAAACAAAACCACAAAAACTATATTTTACAAATTAAAGTAAATGAAATCCACAACACACAAATATATAACAGCGAAGGAAAGAAATATTATTTTGCAGTGACCGAAAATAAGAGATGGCTGCGACTTGGGATTTAGTTTTCCTCTTAAATTGTTTTCACTGTGGAAAATGTATTCTTTTTTTCATTTATTATATTCGGTCACTGATTTTGTTCACATTTCACCACATTTCACATTTATACCGAAAATAAGATATATACATATGTTTGATTTTAAATTGTAGTTTGTTTTGTTTTGTTGTTTTCTTTTGTTGTTTTGTTTTGTTTTATTTTACTTGTTAATATTATCCACCACTATTTTTAGTTTAAAAACTCTCCTTTTAGCAAACAAATTCTCGACTAATCTCTTCAATGCCTTAAACGCCAGTGAATGTCGCGAAAAAAGACGCGTGCCTTTGAGAAAACACAAAGAATACCGACCAAGAACAACGGTTCCGCTAATCCCTATTGCTCTTTTCTTTTGACATGGTCCCGTTTCTGCATCTTTTGTCGCACATGTAAACATGTCATCAACATTTCATCAAACTGTCATCAACATAATTTTTGAAGAGAGAAATTGAGCGAGAGATTGAGAGCGAGAGAGTCGGTTTGACACGATTGAACGAGAGCGTCGGTTCGGCCGAAGTCGCAGTCGGCGCGTTGATGAAACGTTGATGACAACGGCCTATTGATGACAACTGGTAATGCAGGGCAGCTACATAGTTGTCTTTTCCCTTTAAGTATTCAACTGTGAAATCATATTCTTCTAACTCGAGCCTCATACGTGTCAGTTTAGAATTGGGATTGATAATTGAGAAGAGGTATATTAAAGGTCTATGGTCTGTTTTTATTAAGAAATGTTTTCCATATATATATGGTCTGAAATGTAGTATCGCCCAGTGTATTGCAGCTAATTCCTGCTCAGTAGTACACTTATTACTCTCTCCTTTAGTGAAAGATCTAGATGCATAAGCAATGGGAAGTTGGAGTCCATCATGGTTTTGAGTTAAAACCGCTCCACATGCTTGTTTGCTTGCATCCGTAATTATACAGAATTCTTTATTACTGGGTACTGTAACAATGTTGGTTCCATTAGTTTGTTTTTTAAATATTGGAATGCGTCTTGGCATTCAACTGTCCATTCAAAGGGAACATTCTTTTTACATAATCTTGTTATGTGTCGGGAATATTCGGCAAAGTTTTAATGAATCGTCTATAATAATTGGAAAAAGCTACAAAACGTCTAGCGCTATCCGCATCGTGCGGCATTCATGATGACGTCATATTTCTTGTCATCTGGAAGTATTCCTTTATCTGTGCATTTATGACCGAGAAAAGTCACCTCATGCATAAAAATGAGCATTTTTCTGGACGTAACTTTAGATTGTATTTCCTACATTTCTCAAAAACATCTGTTAAGTTTTTAAGCATATGTTTTTCGGAACAACCTATAACTATTAAGTCATCCATGTAACGAAAGCTTGTGAAGGTCCTAATCCAGAGAATGCAATAGTCATCATTCTCTGAAATGAATTAGGCGCTATTTTTAAACCGAAAGGTAATCGCGTGAAGCGATACGAGCCATTGCTCGTTGAAAAAGACGTTATATCCCGTGAACTTTTTTCAAGTTCGATTTGATGGAATCCTGACATAAGGTCAAGACACGATGATCAATTTTCCGACTTGCCTCTGTATTTCATTCACCTGACTGTGAGTCACTTATTCGTTAATTTATGGTTGGTTGGTTGGAATGGGAGAGGGCGAAACCCTACGTGCAGCCACCTTCTCGTGGTGGGTTTAGAGCCGTTTTTACGGGCGAAGAGCTGCACACTCTATGTGGGGATCTTTAGTCCCCAACCTAACCTTCACTAAGCTATTTCTAAGTCTCTAGCACATTCTAGCAATTTCCAAGGTATACGCCACATTTGCTGAAATTCAGTAAAATCACAAATTTTCGACCATTTTTGCACCTAATTTTTTGAACTTTGATATAAATCTTGGTTGGACCAATCGCTTCCAGGGTATTTAAGGACTCATTTTATACCTTTTAAAGTTTAAATGTTGCCCTACCGATCTTCAGGTCGCCGTGCAAAGCTACGAGCAAATTTGCATATAATCATGAAAATTTCGAAATTTCATGGACGTTGCGGGGATAGTAAATATTTTCCTTTCGGGCTGAAATTTTTGTGCTTTCATTTGACATGGTTTTCAACTTTTCCGCACCCAGCGTCATCGAAAATCAAAAAGTTGATTTTCGATACACCCTACTGTGTATTTAGGATCTAACTTATGACCTGTCTCGTTTTTAGTAAAACTTGATCTCTTACTGATATATCTATATTCCTTACTTTCTGGTCATATAGTATTTTATTTCTATTCTTTTTTGCTTCTAACATAACTCTAGCTCTTTTATATGCTACCTCTAATCTATATTTACTCTCCTAGCATAGTCATCTATTTTATATAGTGCTTCTGCGCTATCTATGCTATTAAAATGCATCGGTAAATTACTTGTTTTACCGAATACTAGCTCATATGGACAATAAGTATGTGCCATAGAGGGGGTCGTGTTGAAACAAAGACAAAATATTGAAGCCATACGTCCCAATCAGTTTTATCAACCGATATGTAAGATCGTATGTACTCATTAAAAGTTCTATGACTTCTTTCTATTGTTCCTACTGTCTGGTGGTGGTGTGCTGTAGATGTAATATTTTCAATATTTAAGTATTTGCACAAATCGTCTATAATTGAATTCTTGTATTCTGTTCCCATGTCCGTAATGAACGTCTTCATTGGACCGTACTTCAGTATAAAAGATTCGAATATTGCTTTAGCGACAGTATTAGCATTTTATTTGGGACAGGTATGACAACTAAGTACTTAGTTAGATCACATATTAAAGTGACTGCATACTCGTTGCCATTTTCTGATTTTGGTAGTGGACCAATAGTGTCCACTATCACTTTAATCGAAAGAATTTATGGGTGTGTCTGTAATTGTTAGTGGGGTCTTGCTATGTTTAGTTATTTTAGCTTTCTGGCATTTTGACATTTTCGTACGTACTCAGTTATATATTTAGACATACCTTTCCAGTAATAGTGTCTTTTTACTTTGCCCAAAGTTTTGATATGCCAGTATGACCTCCTTGAATTGGATCCTTATGAAATGTAGACAGAATTGCTTCTTTTCTTTTCAGAATTTATTAGGGTCACCGGGTTGAGTAGCGCTACTCTCAATGATTATAATGTTTTATTGCCCATTTTCTTGAAATTATCTATTGAAACATGTTCAAAGATATTTTCCCACGGTGCCACTTTGAGTTGGCTGATTTTATGTATACCGGCTTGCGTCTCAAGCCTTTTGAAAAACTGACCTAAGTCAAGGACTCCATTGGTATACACATCGCTAACATCATATCTTGCAGTAATTGTTCTGCCATGTTTAAATAAACATAACATATCTTTTACATGCAATGTCACTACTTTACGTACATCGTCATTGTTTATGACTTCATATACGTTGGGCCTAGAAGCTGTATTTAAAGATTGCGTAGGCAATTCTTGTTCTTTATTTTCCGCGCGGATTTTCTGTCTACTCTTGTATCTTGTAGTGACTTTATTGATATTGCCAGTTATATTTTGTAGGTCTTTGATGGTTATTCTTAATAACGCATCACCCTACCTGTCATCAACGTTTCATCAACGTTTCATCAAAAAAACTTCGTTTTTGTTGATGAATCATCGATGACACTCCATACAAACTGTTGATGAAATTTACATGGGCATGTCCTAGTCTGTCATCAGTGACAAATTCATCAACATTTCATCGATGATTCATCAACAATTTCATCAACATTTCATCGATGATTCATCAACATTTCATCGATGATTCATCAACACTTCATCAACAATTCATCAACATGTCATCGATGATTCATCGATGATTCATCACAATTCATCAACATGTCATCGATGATTCATCAGCAATTCATCGATGACATAGCATCAACATTTCATCATTGATTTATCAACAATTCATCAACATTTCATCATCATTTCATCGATATTTCATCATTATAAATTCGACAACATAAAATTGGTTTTGTTTTACATATATTAAAATTTTTTTTTTTATTTTTTGTACATTTTAAATTTTACATTTTAAATTTAAACTCCTTCGACCTCTCCGCATCATCCCTTCTTTGTGCACCGCATCGAGGTTTTTGGCGAACCTCAGGCACTTAAATAACAATTTCAGAGCGGATTCCGTAGTGTCTGCTCTACCACTAGCAAAAAACAAAACCACAAAAAACTATATTTTTACAAATTAAAGTAAATGAAATCCACAACACACAAATATATAACAGCGAAGGAAAGAAATATTATTTTGCAGTGACCGAAAATAAGAGATGGCTGCGACTTGGGATTTAGTTTTCCTCTTAAATTGTTTTCACTGTGGAAAAATGTATTCTTTTTTCATTTATTATATTCGGTCACTGATTTTGTTCACATTTCACCACATTTCACATTTATACCGAAAATAAGATATATACATATGTTTGATTTTAAATTGTAGTTTGTTTTGTTTTGTTGTTTTCTTTTGTTGTTTTGTTTTGTTTTATTTTACTTGTTAATATTATCCACCACTATTTTTAGTTTAAAAACTCTCCTTTTAACTTAAACAAATTCTCGACTAATCTCTTCAATGCCTTAAACGCCAGTGAATGTCGCGAAAAAGACGTGCCTTTGAGAAAAACACAAAGAATACCGACCAAGAACAACGGTTCCGCTAATCCCTATTGCTCTTTTCTTTGACATGGTCCCGTTTCTGCATCTTTTGTCGCACATGTAAACATGTCATCAACATTTCATCAAACTGTCATCAACATAATTTTTGAAGAGAGAAATTGAGCGAGAGAGAATTGAGAGCGAGAGAGTCGGTTTTGACACGATTGAACGAGAGCGTCGGTTCGGCCGAAGTCGCAGTCGGCGCGTTGATGAAACGTTGATGACAACGGCCTATTGATGACAACTGGTACTGCAGGGCAGCTACATAGTTGTCTTTTCCCTTTAAGTATTCAACTGTGAAATCATATTCTTCTAACTCGAGCCTCATACGTGTCAGTTTAGAACTGGGATTGATAATTGAGAAGAGGTATATTAAAGGTCTATGGTCTGTTTTTATTAAGAAATGTTTTCCATATATAAGTTAACACCCAGAATGCTAAATGCGCAACCAAAGTAAGAGTATCGCCACACGCGCAGAAATCTGAACAACATCAAATAGATTACGAGTGTGAGTGCATTAGCACCGATTTCCCAACATATAAAGTTATTGGCCGGAATGTTTCCCAATATGTCCCCAATTGAGTTCAGCAGCCACTTGCGCTGAATTTTCACTTCTTCACTTCCTACTCTACGATCGTGGGAAAGCTTCAACGCTGGGTGACTGAACCCAACACAGTGCGCATTTGGCAACGACAATTATTGCCAAATTACATTGACCAATTAGAATAAGAAACGGTCAACTGCACCGCGGCAGCAGCAATATCAGCATCAGCAATATCAGCGACAGCGACCAATTAGGACCGACCACATCAGCGACAACAGCGATGTTCAACGATAGCAGCAGAGAACGTCAGCAGAGGCAGCAGCAGCGGCAGAAGCGGCAGCAGCAAACCAATGAAGCATAGGTTACATTATTAATCATTAGCATAAGAAAAATCAGTTGTAAAATTGCACTCAATAAAGAAAGTTTATATTTTTTTTAATAAAAATATTATCTAAACTTTTAACTTATATATGGTCTGAAATGTAGTATCGCCCAGTGTATTGCAGCTAATTCCTGCTCAGTAGTACACTTATTACTCTCTCCTTTAGTGAAAGATCTAGATGCATAAGCAATGGGAAGTTGGAGTCCATCATGGTTTTGAGTTAAAACCGCTCCACATGCTTGTTTGCTTGCATCCGTAATTATACAGAATTCTTTATTACTGGGTACTGTAACAATGTTGGTTCCATTAGTTTGTTTTTTAAATATTGGAATGCGTCTTGGCATTCAACTGTCCATTCAAAGGGAACATTCTTTTTACATAATCTTGTTATGTGTCGGGAATATTCGGCAAAGTTTTTAATGAATCGTCTATAATAATTGCAAAAAGCTACAAAACGTCTAGCGCTATCCGCATCGTGCGGCATTCATGATGACGTCATATTTCTTGTCATCTGGAAGTATTCCTTTATCTGTGCATTTATGACCGAGAAAAGTCACCTCATGCATAAAAAATGAGCATTTTTCTGGACGTAACTTTAGATTGTATTTCCTACATTTCTCAAAAACATCTGTTAAGTTTTTAAGCATATGTTTTTCGGAACAACCTATAACTATTAAGTCATCCATGTAACGAAAGCTTGTGAAGGTCCTAATCCAGAGAATGCAATAGTCATCATTCTCTGAAAGGAATTAGGCGCTATTTTTAAACCGAAAGGTAATCGCGTGAAGCGATACGAGCCATTGCTCGTTGAAAAAGACGTTATATCCCGTGAACTTTTTTCAAGTTCGATTTGATGGAATCCTGACATAAGGTCAAGACACGATGATCAATTTTCCGACTTGCTTCTGTATTTCATTCACCTGACTGTGTGGGCTTCTATAATTTTTTTTTGTTTGTAGAAATTGTTTGTACTGATTGGTTCTGTTTCCAATCCGAATATATCGCTGTATTTGGTGCATAAGCTTGAAAGCGGTGACTTAAATTGTAAAGGAAAGTTTTTTGAAAGTTGCGATAGTACAGACTTTTCTCTATTTTCCTTATTAGTTTTGACTACTTCGTAGTTCGAAAGTGATTCATATGCCAAGTTGCTTGTACTGACTACTTGATCTCTATTTGTAGTATTAAGTAGTCTTATGAATGCATTTTTTGTTGTTGCTATGGTACTAGCTATGTAAATACCTTGCTTAATTTCTTGGTTGGGAATCAATACACTGTCTTCTTTGGAATGTAATTGAATTTTTCTGATAACTTTGGATCTTGCTGGCAGAAGTATTGAGTTGTTGCCAGAACTGTATGTTATTGGAACATAAATTGGAAATTTAAGGTTATCGGGTCTGATTATAAGCCAGTCTTCCGATGGCTTGAAGTCTAATTGACAGTTGTATTTCTTTATGAAGTCGATTCCTTATATGCCATCGCATGGAATAGCAAAATTTAAATCCACGATATGAAAGTCGTGTTGGATTATATATTTAGTTGTCTGTATCTCAATAGAGGTTAACCCTTTTGATTCAGTAACCTCCTGACTTATTCCTTTTATATCTATTATATAATTAACGTTTATGTCATGATAGACATCGGAATTTTCTTTGATTATTGAAACACTAGTTCTTTTCCTGTGGTTACGTTAGTAATAGTAACTGTTCAGTCTCAGCAATATGTATATGCGATAACAAAGGTAGCGATTGTAAGGTCAAGCACAAATGCTTATTATGCTGACATGAAGAAGTCGAATTGGGCACCGTTTCCCATTTCTGCATAGATCATAATACACAGTAACACACAATTTCGTTGACATAAGCATATTCTTTATACTTTGTTTAGCTATAAATACCGTTAAGTTTCCTCAATAAAATCAGTAAATGTTTTGACCACAACGCAAGCTTTACTCATTTCCCTGCATTCAACAGAGGCTGTCGCTGAGTCTTCAGACCCTCATGCGCACCATCCTTAGTCCAACTGGTTCATGTTCTAGTTGCGGCGACACAAGGCAGACAGTTCATGTACTGTATGCCAGGCACCTTAGCCTACACATTAACATTTGGTGACCCCGAAGGATTGAAGGATTTTAATCATTCTTTGACTCAGAACTCAGATTTTTAGCCGTTCCTAATCCGCCGAGCACTACTATTCATTGCTTCTACCAAACCAGACTCTATTAAAGCCAGGAGGCCCAATTCTTTAAAACTTGGATGGATTGTGGCCGGAAAAGTTTCGGCGGATCAAAACTCAGCTGCAATTTGTGCAGCTGCAGCTACAGATGAAGAAATTGATACGCTGTTGGAACGCCTCTGGACTTTAGAAACTCTAGAAACTGAAGAAAAACACCGATGGAGGCTCATTGCGAAAAACATTTTGTAGGAAATCTCCAAGTTGCAGCTGATGGAAAATTCATTGTCAAACTCCCATTTTCTGAACAATCTTCAGCCCTGGGGGCATCACAAAGAACTGCAACAAACAGATTCCTGGCACTGGATCGGAGAACTTCACCTGAAATCTGGAAAGGGTACGTGGACTTTATGGAGGAGTATGAAGGACTTGGACATATGAAACAAGTACATCACTACTTTATCCCACACCACTGTGTGCTTAAACTTGAAAGCAGCACAACAAAACTACGGGTAGTATTTGATGCTTCCTGTAAAACCACAAGCAATAAATCTTTAAATGATATATTGCATGCTGGACCCACTGTCCAGAGCGAGATGTTTGCAATCTTGCTACGCTTTCGCACTCACAAATACATGTTCACAGCAGACATAGAAAAAATGTATCGGCAAGTGTGGATGCACCCTGATGATCAATTTCATCAATTAATCGTCTGGAGAAAGAATCCATCTGACGACCTTAAGTATTACCGACTCAAAACCGTGACCTACGGTACAACGTCAGCCCCATTCCTAGCTACAAAATGCTTGAACTATTTGGCCGAGAAGGTCAAGAATAAATTGCCGCTTGGATCATCCGTATCAAAGCATGATTTCTACGTCGACGACTGCCTCACTGGAACAGACAGTATTCCGGAAGCAGTCCAAATTCAACGAGAACTAAACCAAATATTATTGCCATCCGGATTCAAGCTCCGAAAATGGTTCTCAAACTACGAACAAGTGTTAACAGAAATTCCTATGGAAGATATTCTCAATGTCAAGCTAGACGAAACACTGAAACACTACAGTGTGAAGACGTTGGGTCTTCTATGGATACCACGAAAGGATCAACTATGTGGGCGATCCCAAAAGAGCAAAGCTTTAACTGTCACCAAACGAGTTGTAAGTTCCGAATCTGCACAGAAATTCGACCCACTAGGACTATTTGCCCTTGTTGTAGTGAAGGCAAAAATATTTACAACGAGGTCAGAAGAAATCGTAACACACAGTCCCATAGAGCTTCAAGCTGTATGCAAAGGAACACCTTCCACAGTACACCTTGAAGAAACCGGCTTGCTATCACTCTCCGCAGGCTGCACCGCGCGCAACTTATAAATTAGTGTTGGCACATTCAGCACTACGATCAGCGAAACGAAATCAACATATGTTCGTTTCGGCAATATCACCAAGTTTGACGTAGAAAAAACATCAGAACCAACTCAAGAAACTACAACCCGAGTATCCAAACTATACGAATTAGATGTCCTACAACAAAGACTGGAAAAACTGAAGGATACAACATGGAAAACAACAGCACTGTGCAGCACCATCAAGTAGCTGCCTATGTGGCCTTATCAATATCAATTATAGTGAGCATTGCATTCATTCTACGACGGCAATACAGCAAATGGAAGCCACGACAACGGACCTCCAAGCCTCAGGAAAACGCTGAGCAGTCGTTACTGGAACTTACCCCACGCAGTTTTGCTTTCAACATTAGCGATGGTTGAACACCTGTTCAACGGCCGGGAGAATGTTCAGTCTCAGCAATATGTATATGCGATAACAAAGGTAGCGATTGTAAGGTCAAGCACAAATGCATATTATGCTGACATGAAGAAGTCGAATTGGGCACCGTTTCCCATTTCTGCATAGATCATAATACACAGTAACACACAATTTCGTTGACATAAGCATATTCTTTATACTTTGTTTAGCTATAAATACCGTTAAGTTTCCTCAATAAAATCAGTAATTGTTTTGACCACATCGCAAGCTTTACTCATTTCCCTGCATTCAACAGAGGCTGTCGCTGAGTCTTCAGACCCTCATATGCACCATCCTTAGTCCAACTGGTTTATGTTCTAGTTGCGGCGACACAAGGCAGACAGTTCAGGTACTGTATGCCAGGAACCTTAGCCTACACATTAACAGTAACAAATATATTCTGACTGAGATTAATTGCATGAACCATTACATTGTCTACTGTTGGGTACCTAAAGGGGCTTGAGAGTTTCCCGATGCATTTTGGGCTACTCTCACATTGTTATGGTTATTGTTATTGTGGCCTCGATTTGAGTTACCGCGTCCTCGATTGTTTCCTCTGTATTGTCCTCTTCCATTATTACAATTGGTATTATTGTAGTTGTTGTAACTATTGTTACGACCACGATAGCTGCCTCTAAATTTTCCACGTCCGCGGTTTCCACCACGCTGGGGATAATTCCTATAATAAAGGACAGTATTTGGTTGGCCAGTTGCTTCCGTGCAACTGTTTACGAATTTGGATATGGCATCATTCATGGTGTTGAAAGTGCCAGCCTGCATGATAAGTTTTACCTTATCAATTGCGCAATTCTTAGTCATTGCCTTAACTGCAGACTGTGTAGAATAACTTCTGGCTAACGCCATATGTACGCACTTTCCATAGCTTTTGTCATCTGCTCAACCTCTGAAGTATGTATATTGGTTAGCAGTTTTGTTGCGCTGCTGTAGATTCATCAGTTTAGCTGACAACACTTCTACAGTTTCGTCTTTGACATTGCTTCTTAGTCCGGAGATGACTTCTGATATTGTTGTTTCATTTCCGACTAAGTTTCTGGCGCCACCTTTTAGCTTTGTTTTTATTATTGAAATAGCTAACTGTTCGTGTTCGCCTTTTATTGATTCTATAATTTCCAATGCATCGAGAAAACTTGTTAGGTTCTCTGCTTTACCATCAAATACTGGTATAAGCTTTGATGCAGTGTTGATAAAATCAGTATTTGACTGTGCCATTGTAAAAGAATTGCTTATTTTGTTCTCTGTTACGCTCGAAGTATCTGAATCTGTGAAATTGTCCAGATCAGTGTATACCGCTGGAATAGTAAGATTATTTAAATTTCGTCTTCTCTTTTGGGGCTTTCTTCGATAAGCTCTTCTGATTCTGAGTCGTTTGTTTCTGTTGATTCTGGGTCAGGTGCAGTGTCAACTGCTATGGGAGTGTTTAGAACAGTTGGTACCGATATTTCTAAACTGAATTTTTGTTTAACAAATATTTAATTAGATCGTAGTCGTATCAAAAGTTTCGATACCTGGGACCAATGATCTCGATTTAATCTTTCCCTGTGACCATATATTAATATTCGTGCTTCATTAAAGCACTCTACTAATATTTCAACATGCTTTCTAACTGTATTCTTTTGGATTGGTCTATTCTGGGTCAGTGATTTATACGACTTGTCAAAACTAGTTTTTATATTATTTATTTCCTTGTATAATTCGTTCCATTCCATCATTTATTAAGGCATTTTTATTTATTAAATTTCTTTAATTGCCTTAGTTTAGCCATACTTGGGTAAAAGAATGTGTTAAAATATATTTAAATTTTAAGTGTTGATTATTTGTGTTTAATCACTGTTGTTTGTGCTCTTTACTTATATATTTTTTAGTTTGCTGCTCAAATTTTGTCCAGGTCATTTCCCCGGCTCATATATTTCTTTTTTAAACATCTGTTATGCAGCTTATATACTTTATAAAAAAAATTTGCGCACATTATAACAACAATGATTATTAAAAGTATATGTACCCAATATAAATCAATATTATTCGACTATACTTTATTTATGACATTGGCAGTGGATTCCACTGTTTTTATGTCCAAAGTCATTTTTGTGGGTTTTATATATACTTTTACTCTATATGTATTATTATAATAGTTATGGTTTTCTATTGAAAATTTGCTTATCGTATTACTATTCATTTAAACTAACAGGTTTCCTACCTAATTTTTGCATAGCTTTACGGGCTACACGACTAATTGGGCAGAAAAGGTTCCGCTCAATTTTACAAAATATATATTATATTATATAAAAAAAAATAAGCATCACAGTGCAATCAAAAAAATTATGCATCGCAGTGCATGGGTAAAAATATGCGCTCTTTGCAGCGCTGTCTGCTCTTCCTTCTCCTTGGTCCAGGCCGATTTTGACCACGTCAGCAGGTCGTCGCCGTTTTGGCTACGCTGACGTTCCCCCGATGGCGCAGTTGGCGGCTGTGCCTCCCACGCTTGATATCCGCTGCTGCTGTCCTGGGCCTATTGGCTCAGGCGGTGCCGGTGCTGGCTTCGCACGGGCAACTTCTCCCACGGAGGTGCAAGGGGCGGATTGCCTCTCTGTTTTTCCCTGTGCACGTATATTTACAGTGCACGCTGTACAGCGGCCCTGGGCAGTCGGCGGGGCAGCTGTCGATTCTTCTTGGTAGTTACTGTAGGAGCATCAATATATGTATCAATATATTGTCGTATTTTTTATATGGTTCTAGCTTCTTGGCAGGCAGTGTCTGCAAGTGAAACTGCAGACTACAATTTCCATTGGTCCAGGGCAGGCCGTTGGGCACTTCTTCTCCCGATGTGGCAGCGCTTTTGGGGATGGAGGTTTCGTTATTTGGGGTTTATTTGTTGATTTTATTGATACTGAGTGAGTTGTGATTTCTTTGGGTGCATTTCCGAGCCTTGATTTTAAGAAATCAAGATCAGTTTGCAATTTCTGGGCTGTTGCCCACGCGGGAGGTGGTGTATTTGTATACAATAGCCACTTTAAGTAAGCTACTCGTTTCTTTATTTTATTCTTTACCCCTCCGCGTCCCATCACAATCTACTCACTCAGTTTTCCTTGTAGTCCTTTTTCCATGTCACGGTCACCATGATGTAAAAGAAATCCAATTAAAGTTAGAATATCGCTGCACAAAACTAATTTGCAATTAATATTTTTATTAATACACAAAAACAGCTGCATGCACACACGAAGTGAAACGGTGAATTATTATTGACACAAGATAGAAGTTTTAAATAAGCCCCGGCGGTTTATAGCAAAGATTATACACAAATACGAAGCGCAAAACAAAAACACGACCGTTCACTTTGAAAGAGAAAACGAATTACGAAAGTTATGCTGATTTTTAATTTGTGAAAATATTGGTTTACCTCAGTGTTATTACTGTCTCCTCTCTTTAACTCTATCTGTCTAGAGAAATAGTTGAAGGCTCTCTCTGTGATGGGTATGTAATTTACATTCAGCGTTCTGCTGGGATAACCAACTGGTTTATGATTTTGAGACAGTACGGCACCGATGGCAATATTACTAGCATCAGTAGTCAAGGAAAAAGGCTTAGTAAAATCAGGGTAAATTAAAATCGGATCTGATGTAATAAGCACTTTTAGCTTTTCAAATGCTGCTATGTAATCCTTAGTTTTGATATTAATTGTGGCTCCTTTCTTCAATTTAAGGGTCATTGGTTTAACTATCTTGGCAAAGTTAGGAATAAACTTTCGATAGAACCCACATAAGCCCAAAAATGATTTTATTTGTTATGGAGTTTTTGGCAACGGAAAATTTGTAATAGCGTTCATTTTGTTCGGATTCGGTCTAATACCGTCAGTGGTAACAACATGACCAAGGAATTCAGTTTCCTTTTTCATGAACTCTCAGTTGTCCAATTGTAACTTCAAGTTTGCGTCACTTAGTTTTCTGAAGACTTTCTTTAGAGATAAGATGTGTTCTTCCAATGAAGTGGAAAAATTTATTATATCGTCTAAATAAACTAAACAATCTTTGTTGATTAAATCTTCCAAAAGATTGTTCATGCATCTCTGAAAAGTTGCAGGAGCATTCTTTAGTCCAAATGGCATTCGAGTGTACTCGTAATGACCATATTTAGTGGAAAACGCTTATTTTGCTATTGAATTCTTATCCATTCGGATCTGATGAAATCCCTTAGCTAAGTCAATGCATTGACCATTGCAATGGTAGTGAAATACTGTCATTTTCCCAATTTGTCAAGGATCTCGTCCATTCTGGGAATCCGAAAATTATCATTGACAGTTATTTCATTTAAATTCCTATAATCCACAACCAATCTGTACTTTGGCTTACCAGGGGCGTCAGCTTTCTTTGGAACTACCCAAATAGGTGAGCAGTAAGGAGATTTCGATTTTCGAATTATTCCCTGCTCAATAATTTCTTTGATTTGCCTATTTACTTTCTCATCTGCACTCTGGGGATATTTGTGTATCCTGCGATACACTGGGTCTTCATGCTGGGTTTGGATAGTATATTTAATTGTAATTGTGAAAATCAAGTTCTCACCTTCCCTGTACTAAATGTCACTTTATTCAAGTAGGACCTTCTTTAAACTTTCTATTTCCTCTTCATTCAGATTTTCGAGCCTAAATTCGTTACATTCGCGTAATTCGTTGTTAATCGCGAAGTTTACCGATTAATCTTCCGTGGAAGGTGGACTAAGGCACTCTGATGCGGTCTTATCCTTCTCTTCCATGTCTTCGTCATTGTAACGGAATTTGTATGTTATATGACCTAACTTGATTGTACCATTTTCATAGTCAATCTTTGCATTGGTAGCTTCCAAGTAACTTCGACCTAACAGGATATCATAATTGTCTGAGAATTTATGGAGGTAAAATTTTTGTTCGGAACTGGGTTTCACTGTAATACTTTTATGTATTTCTACCGGACCTTTGATTGTATAAACTTAAAGATTTTTTCTTACTTCATTTAATTTAGCAAAATTTTTATTCATTATCTCTCTCTCCCAGTTTTTTGATGATCGTCTCGTAGGGCCTGTGATCCTTGAATGCAATGGCTAGGGCTGTTTTCATAGTGAGCCAATTGTTCGCTCCAGCTTGGGCGACTTTTTCTGCTGCTCCAAAGCGCCTGCCTCGTATCCTGGGTTGGATACATTTAAAATAGGAACTCGAAATCGTTGATAAATCCGGAAAGTTTTCCTGGGGTTCCATCGAAGTGCGGCAACTATTTGATTTGGGACAGCAGCTGGTTCAAGTATCCTTCGGATAACTGGGGAACTGCCACTTTGATGGTTGGCTTTTGGTTTCGGTTGGCTTTTCGTGGTTTGCAGAATGTTAAGTCTCTTACAGTAAAGGATTTTTTAATTATCTGTGTGACTACATGTAGGTTTTATGTCACTGAAACTGCACAAGTAGATTCTATTGGTTTTTTTCAGAATATTTAATCTCTGACCGTAAAGGATTTTTTAATTATCTGTATGACTACACGTAGGTTTTATGTCACTGGAACTACACACGTAGATTCTTTTGCGGATCTCAAATTAATTCACCTTACTCACTTCGCCGATCAAGGATTACTAGTTTTTTAGTTGATCAGTACCGATAGTTAAAAGGACTTTATTTAAGATCCTACCGACTGCGCCAATTATAAGTCTGCAACTCCAGTTTAATAAAAAAATATAATTTTATTTATATTCAACTGATTATTTCAAGTTTTACTTATTTTGTGAAGAACACCAACCTATTATATTGAGGTCTCAAACTGAACTTAATTTGGTATTCTGATTTACTTGACGATCAAGCCTCGGTCTCGAGCTTTTCTAATTTTGAGTGAGTTGTGAAATTATTATGAGTGAGCTTGCGATTTTCATTTGAGTGAAACTTTAATAACTCTTGGATTCAAGGGTCTTGACTCTTGGATACAAGTGCTCTTCTTAATTTAATGACTTTGGTTTGACTTTGAATTGAAATAGGAGTTTCCTGTTTGCGAGCCGCACTTTGATTGCCTCCGAACGTGTGATCGCGACAATTGGAGGGAGTTGTTTAGTCTACGACTGGGACTATGATTTTGGGGACTTTCCGTTAGCCTTCGCTTGTGGTGTCCTGTTACAAGTGTGGGATACATGAATTGATAAGAGTATTAGGGTATGATGTTTTACATAAAGTAGTGGGAATATTCGGGTATGATATGTTTACCTAAAGTGATGGAATATTCGGAGTACTATGGGACTGTGTATATGTTATAGGACTATGGATATGTCACTATATATAATATCGTGCTAAGGATTTGGTGTTATAAATTCAATAACTAAATTCACAAAAAAATATTGTTTGTGTTGGTTTGAAAAATGTGTTGATAAATTCAGAAAATTTTTTATGTTCTTGTGGCTTTGCTTTTATATGTTTGCTGTCATGTTATTGAGGCTTTGGTGGTATTGGTTTTGCTTTCCATTATTGAGGTAGAGTCATCTTTGGTGGTGGCCAGAGTCCTTGAAGCCCTTGGAGCTGATATGTGCCACGGGGTTGTCGTTGCAGGATTAAGGCTACGCTGATACGGAAACATGGCCTTTTTATCGTTAGTTGCACGGTTTATTCTGTACATAGTGGAACTGCAAATTGATCTTCAGTATTCACTTTTGACACGGCAGAGATCGGTAGGATTGTTTTACGCGTATTAGAATTAACACATGTCCTTCAGGATTCACATTGCACTCGGCATTGTTCGACGAGACTTTGTAAGCCGGTCGACAGTCCTAAGGATATTTGCTTCCTTAAAACGACTGCATCGGCACCGTAAATCTTCCGCCTTTTACACTTATGCTGCTTGCACGCAATCAAGTTGGTATTGATGATTCAGACTCTCTGAATAGACTTCCTAACTCTGACATTGACTATCCTCTGGTACGGCTAAATTGGGTTCTCTTATACCGAAGACTGTGCCAAGTTTCGCCTATAAATCACTGGAACACAAAAGTGTTCAAAGCTAGTGTCATCGGCTCCACTCTTTTCACCTATTGGCTAGAATTCGATTGTGGTCATCTTTGTTCTAACGTTTGACAGTTCAGCAAAATCAGCGTTGTTGGGCTGTCGGTGATTGCATGGCCTAATTTGGTGAGTTTAGGGAGTGTCATCTGCCAGAGCCAAATTTTTGTGCACTCTTGCCAGTGTTGTTTTTCTGGCGTACTAGCGCATTGGCCGCTGTTGGTTTTCTTCCGTGCCTCGGTGTCTCTAGCTTCCGCGGTGTGGGTTACCGGATTTCCCCTGGGGAATAGTGTATTCACGATGCGCTTAAGTTCAGCCGGTTCGGAGGGCGATCGACTGCCTGCGCTCAGCCGTTTGACCACTAGCTTGTAGGCTCTTCCCCATGGATCGGATCTTTCCGAGTCCCACAGTATTAGGATGCATTTCCTCTTTCTGCTTCTTATATCGGTTTTGAGCCCCCGGTCTCATTCTACCGGAAAACTGAGGCATGGTGCTGTTGTTAGTTGGCTCTGGTCTATATACCAGCGTCACACGCAGTCTCCAGATAGGCGGCAACTTCGTCTGCCATATCGATGGCGCTGGAGCTTACCACTTTCCCGATTGCGCTGGCTGCCTCGACGGATGACGGTATCTGCAGTGTATTCTGACGGCAAGCCTCCTTAATTGGCTCCGCTTGAAGCCTTGCAGGCGGACGCTATCCGATCGTGCATACGATGGTCTCGTGGTCGCTGGCGGTGAAGATTTCTTCAAAACTCTATCTCAAGCGCCTCGACTACTGCGCTGAAGACTTCTGGCCAAAGGCTTGGGGCCCAGTAGCAGCTGTAGAGCTAGTGGTTGCCGACTTTCCCGCGTACAAATCACTCCGCCTTTTTGACCGAGCTGATAAGGGGGCTGTACATCCTGCAGCCGCTTTGTCCGACAGATCGTTGGCCCAGACTTCGCCGCCAATTGTTTTGTTTGGCTCACTCAAAATTGCTATGTTACATCCACCGAATTTCACTTTGAGCCCTTTGTCACGCACATAATGCAGACCGGTTTGTTGGTGCAGCGGTTCGTTGCTGCAGGAGGCTTCTGAGCTTAAGCCCGTTAGCGTCCACCGCACATTGGTCTGAGATAGCTCTGATCACCTCAGCTTCTATAACAAGGACGTCTAGGCCGCGCACATTCAATAGCACCTAACTTGTGTCCTCAGAGTAGGCTATGACTTCTGCTCTTTTGCCTAGTGCCAGATCTATGCCCTGTTTCAGGGCCAGGGCGCTTTCCACTCTGCTTGTTGTTAGCTTCAGGACTAGCCCTCCACTTCCTTTCCGCCTTGCTTTGCGTACGTTGGAGCTAAGGCTAGCTAGGCCGGCATAATCGCTCCGCGTGACCATCCTAAGAATCTCGCTGTACGACTTACCTTCAGCGCTTATGACAAAAGCATCCGGTCGCGAGCGACGACTCAAGCTTTTGGGGCTGCCGTTTTTTACCAAAGTTTTCTGCCAACGCTACTCCCTGTCGCATGGGTCCTGGCCCAGCTGCGCTCTTTTTCAGCTTCGCCTTCTTTTTTCTGGTCTCACCCGGCCTGGGTTCCTGGACGTTCCTGGACACCCCTATTGTCTCCTTGGGCCGCACTCCCCTCTGATCATTGGCGGGGCTGAACAACACAGCGCCGTCCGTTTGAACCGCCTTTATAGCGATCCATACAGAGGGAGGGAGCGTCTGTTGGTAGCGGTCTACGCTCTTGATGCCTTCCCTCTTGCAGCGTTAAAAGATGATACTACTCGGGCTCTTAGCGGGTGTCGCTGAACGCACTGAGTTGCTGGTTGCTGGAATTCCTTGAGCCGTGCCAACATAGACTTCTGCTTGCTGCTGATGTGCCGCATCTGCTTTTCAAGCACCTCCTCTAGAATGTCCCCGATCTCCTCCATGCCGATTTTGGAAGCATGGTATGTCCTCTTTGGCGGTGTCTTCCTACATTCACTGCCGGGTCTCTTGGTCTTTTCGGTGATTCTTTTTCCTGCTGCGTTGGATTGCAACTCGCAGCACGTGGGCCTCCTTTCGGAAGGTTTCTCTTAAGGGGAGTTGGCGAATGAGCAAGCCTGTTGCTCCTTCTAAAGACCGGTCCTTTTTATCTTGCTCTGCGCTTGTTGCTTTTCCTGGCACCGCGCCAAGAGAGGTTTGGTTGGAACGTTGTTCAGAGCCTCCAGAATCCGTGGGATCTCCCAGGGGTGGATATCCACTATTGTGGCTGCCACCTGGAGTAGTGCTGTTTTGCGACGACATTCCTACATGTTTTTAGCATTTTATAACTTGTGCCAGCTGCATGCAATTCTGTCGTGGCTCTTAGCTTATATGCGTCGATCTGATTAAAATCATCCGCCTTCACTATTTCGGTGACAACTGTAGTTAGGTGATAGGCGCAGCAACTCACCCCACTCGACAAACCCAAGCTTTCATAAGCTTCGGCGATTTTATTAATTTTTTCGTGCTAGAATCGATGTTTATAAAATGTTTGGGAACATCGATGTTTTGTGGGGAAACATCGATGTTTTTGTCATATCACTAAAGTAAGGGAAGAAATTTTTAATTTATATTTAAGCAAAATTTTTTTTATTTTTTCTTAAAAACATCGATGTTTCATAAAAACATCGAAAAACTTCGTTGTTTTTCCTCCTCGATGTGTTTTTTTTAAACATCGAAAAACATCAATGTCAGCAAATATCGATGTTTCTCCACCTCTAGATGAGACGCATCGAAATTAACTAGATTAAGCCTAGTACTAACTTGCGCTAAACCCTTATAGTCAATTCACACTACAGACCATCTACCGTCGACCGTCCATGATGGTGCGTATGATTTTGCCGTGCCAAATTTTCTCAAAATTTTCTCAAATTTCACCATCAATATTTGATGTGACTAACTTATGCAGTTTTGCCCAGCCGATTTACGATCATTTTGGTTCAACCACTAAAAACATGCCATTCACAATGAAAAAGAAACAGGTAATTTCTGTTTTAAATTTATTACCGATAGTTCTACCAATATAAGATCTAATCAAAAAAAACATGATCACTGGCACCTCCCAAGGCCGATTGCACTGACCTGATCGTGGCCGCCGGTACCGATGTTCCCGAGGTGGCATCTCCAAGAGCATCTCCAAAAACGGCCAGACCCGCGAGCACAGTCTGTTCGCCATCACCCTAGGTGGGAATCAGTTGATGTCGGCGTGAACAAGGTGGACTCGTTCGATCTCCATGTCCATCAAGTTAGCAGGGCAACTTTGGAAAATAAAACTTTTGATTATACAATAATTTGCCGCTAATTTGTTGCAAATTAGTTACGGAAAAAAAAAATTTGTTGCACAATTTTTTAGTTTTATTTTTAGATGCCCTGCTAAGTTGACGTCAAGTTAGCAGGGCAACTCCAGAAAACTTCAATTTTTCCAAAATCTTCTTTACCCAGAATTTGTTGCTAATTATTTGCTTATTAGTTACGCAAAGAAAAATTTTGTTGTAATGTCAAATGTCTCGTCTTCGTTTGTATGTTTAAAACGTGGTGTGCCTCAAGGTTCTGTTCCTGGTCCGTTGCTGTTTACTCTTTATGTAAATGACCTTCCCTCCGTGTTGTCTAATTGTAATGTTCATATGTATGCAGATGATGTCCAGATGTATGTGAGTCGTCCCCTAAATAGAATAAATGAGTGTGTAAATATATGTAATAGTGAACTTGTCCAAATTAGAAACTTGGCCAAAGATAAAGGCCTAGGACTTAATCCGGCGAAATCCAAGTGCCTGATAATCTATAAAAATAAAGTAAATAGTGATTCGATCCAGCCCTTAGTTCTTAACGCCATTCCTATTAAGTACGTAGACAAAGCTACCAACTTGGGTTTTGTATTCACCAGTACGCTGAGCTGGAGTGATCATGTCAACGCAACTATAGGAAAGACGTATAGTTTACTCAGATGTATCTCCTCCATTAAAAACTTTTTACCCACAAATATACGTTTGCTACTGGCCAAATCATGCCTAGTTCCAACACTTTTCTATGGAGTTGAAGTATTTGCAAACTGTGATTCAATCAGCCAGCACAAAATTAAAATTGCTTTCAACAGTATTGCAAGATTCGTATTCAATCTGCATCGATTCGATCACGTTTCTAGATTTGCTTACAAAATATTTGAACTACACCTGGCAGACTGGATGAAAATGAGAGTGTTAGTGTACCTGCAAGAATTAATTTTAACTAAAGAGCCAAGCTATCTCTACGAAACGCTTAGATTCTCCGCTTCGCGGAGAGCAAATAATATTATTCAAATTAGGCTCAGATCCCTACTCTGAACGACAATATTTTATAAACGCTATAAGGCTATGGAACCAACTCCCAAACTCCCTTAAAAATATTAGCAGTGCAGCGCAGTTTAAAGAAACACTTAATTCGCACTTTAAAGATAATAGAATAACATAAAAACAAAGCGACCCTAGTCTTAGCTTTAATATAAGTATAATTAAAATTCGATGTAGTACTTAACAAAGAAAAATGATATCAAATTAACTTTTCCTGTGTGACTATCGCATTAAATTATAAGTTTTATACTTGTAGCGTTAGGAAGAACTTTAAATAAAACTAAAATTAAATTAAATTAAATTAAAATCAATAAGCTGCAGTTTAGGATATAGGCGGACACCCAAGTCGTCAACTAGAGTGATCCTTTCCAAAGAGCAGCAGTTCAACGTATAAATCGCAAGCATGGGAGAGACACGTGAGAATGTTATCAGCTTGCATTTGGAGCCATTTAGGTTTGATAAGTTTGCATTGCACCATTTTTGAAAGTTATTAAGATCAGTTTGTAAATCCGACTGGCAAGCGCTGTCCTTGTATTGCACACAAAGTTTAACGTCGTCAGCCTACATGAGTACTCTGGAGCTGTCAAGACTTTGGGCAGATCGTCAATAAATAATGTAAAAAGTAAGGGAGCCAGGTGGCTCCCTTGCGGGACACCAGAGGTCACCCGGAGAACATTTGACAAGTGGTTTTTAAAGAGGTCCTTTTGCGTCCTGCCATTCAGATAACTTGAGATCCACCTAAGAAGATCGACAGGAAAACCTATTAAGTCGAGTTTCCTTACAAGAAGGAAATGATTATGAGTCAAATGCTTTACAGAAATCAGTATAGATAACAGCTGTCAGCAAATTTTGCAAGAGTGAGCTCCAGAAGGTTAGTATTCGTTGACCTTCGTTTAATAAATCCATATTGGCACGGAGAAAGTACTGATCTACATAGGTGCTGCAAATGGGAAGTAATTACGTTTTCAAACAATTTTGGCATGGCTGACAACTTAGAGATTCCTCTAAAGTTGTTAGCATCCACTTTGCCACCTTTTTTGTGGAGAGCAATGACGAATGACTCATTCCAAATAAGGGGAAATTGGGATGTTTCTAAGGATAAGGTAAACAATTTTGGAAGGGGACTGCATAAGGCCTCTGCACAATACTAAGCACACAATAACACAATTCAATCGGAACCTGGCGGATAAACCGGCTTGAAGTTCCATAAGAATTGATCTTTCGTTTAAGCTAGGACTGAAGATTAGGTTTGATTTGGGGATGCTAAAAGAATAGGTCTGGTTTGAATCGGATGAAGAAGAATAAGTAGTTTGAAAAAGCTGAGCAAAAAGATCGGCGATTGCCTGATCATTGTTTGCAGTCGTATCTTCAAATGAGAGCGAGGAAGGATGTGTAATAGGCTTACGTTTAGTGTTCCCAGAATTATACAACTGTTTTGGGTCCTACGCAAACTGAACCCTACAACGAGTCAAATAGTTTTTAGAACTCTACTCGTTAAGCACTGTAAACTTTGACCTAGCCGCTAAAGAGCGAGAATGAACAGCTTGAGAACCGTTACATTTAAATTTAGAATAGAGATTGGACTTGACATTTTTGAGGCGAGTCAACTCTTTACTAAACCAGGGATGTTTATTTAAGATTGACGGATAGAATAACGGAACACTTTCAGTAAAAAAGCAATTTATGGCATTATAAAAAATATCAATGGCACCCACTATGTCAGTGCACATGTAGAGATCGGACCAATCAAAGTCAGATATGAAATTATTCAGCCGTCGAAGGTCCGCCTTGCGAAAGCAGTGGACTTTTTTAGCTGGCCGATCAGACTTATTCTCTATAGCAGTCCCAATATCGATAGTCACATCGAAAGTAGGATGGTATGGATCTTATGATTGCGTCAAGGGCGGGACCCTACCCAAACTGACTCTTGCCAGATTAGAGACAAAGCAGAGGTCTAGCAAGCGATCTAAGGAATTTCGTACATGGTTGACTTCAGACAACGAAATGTCAAACAAGCCATCAATAAAATCGTGAAGTGCAGTAGTTAAAAGTGTGTTAGAGGATTCAGTTTTAAATGGTCCCTACCCGAAAGTCTATTGGAGACCGACTGGATAGCGCAAAGGTGGTTCCAATAAATAGGAAGTTCCTACAAGGGGGGAATGTAGGAACATGTAATATAAGTAAAACTACCATTAAATGATAGATTCACACACAAGAATTCAACATCGTTGCATTCCTCAAAAGTTAATAATTCAGACGTAAGGTTGGAGTCAACCGTAATGAGGAACCCGCCCCCTCGCCTGGAAGCCTGTACGTTGTGTACACAGCTGGAAAAACTTTTAAGCTTAGGATCTCCGGCTTCAACCAGGTTTCTGAGAACACAATCACCTGGGATGCAAAGGAAACATTGTAAGAATACAATGTAGGAACCTTACTACGCAAGCCCCTTGCTTTTTGATAGGTAAGAAGGAGAGAATTGGTTAGTCTTTTGGAGCGGACGTAGGTGGCACATTGGTTTTTACAGGCAGGGGTAGACTTATTCCTACAGGCCGTCTCTTCTTTATCTTAGCTTCGTACTGCTTAACGACAACATACCGAGGCCAAAAACCGACAGAGCATATTGTGTTAAAGAGTTCGTCAGGGACATTTATTTTGAAAGATGAAATATTTGTAGCATAAAAAAATTTAAATGGTCCAACCTTAATTTTATCGGACTTGGTTCTGTCTTGAATATATATATATATATATATATAATGCTTTTTTTTTTTTTTTTGTAGGTTTAATTATCACGCTTCACAAGAGTAGCTCTTGTTTTCGTGTTTGATTAATAGTAACTATAGATCCCGGAAACTGCGGGTGGGAGCGCCCCTTTGGGTATTTTATGTGTGATTATATCGTGTTAAAGTAATCGTCCATGTCTGTCTCGGCCGGGTATAAATAGGTCCGCAGGGTGTCTTCTGCGCAGACGTCGTCGGCCTAAAGGGGTGGCAAGGTGTCTTGCCAAACGGTTGGTATGCGCTAGCAGGCGGTCTCTGTATCGGTTTGCAAATGATGAAATTGTTTCTGTTACAGTTGGTATTCCTGTGTCTTGAAAAAGCGTGTGATTGTGTACGTAGTGGTGCCACTTAACTACCAGCATCCTTCTCAGAGCCTTCGTTATGCATGTTTGCACCCTTTTTAGTGAAGAGTCATAAGCGGTGCCCCAGCATGTAATCCCCCAGTTCAGTGTCGGAAGGACAATGGCTTTAAATAGTCGCACCTTGGCATGGAGGGATAGAACGCTATCAGAACGAAGGAGCCAATCCATTTTTTCGAGCTTTGTCCTTGCTGATCCGCAGACTCGGTTAATCTGCCCCTTCAGCAAAGTCGGCGGTCTAGGGTTACCACAAGGTACCACGAGCAATGGGGCTTGGAAGATCCGATGTGTAAAGTGTGTACAGTACCGGGCCAAGAACACTGCCCTGAGGTACACCAGCGTGAATTGGGCGTAGTTCCGAACGATGTCCACGGATCTCAACGGAAAACTTCCTGTTATCCAGAAATGACACAATAAGTTTCCAGAGTCCCTCAGGTAAAAGCGGCATTAATTTGTAAAATAGACCTTCATGCCAAACCCTGTCAAAGGCCTGCCGTACGTCTAGAAATACAGCCGAACAGTATTCGCGATCTTCTAAACCACTCTGTGAACTTGCTCAATAGCGCTATGACGACTTTGAAAGCCAAATTGGTGGCCCGGCAGAGCATCCATGAAGGCGTCAATATTCAGCAACCGAGCAAGCACGATCCGCTCGAATATCTTGGAGAAAGTAGAAAGGAGACTTATCGGCCTGTAAGATTCTGGTGTGCACGGGTCTTTCCCTTTCTTATGGACCATTGTGACAAGTGCACGTTTCCAGGGGGATGGAAAATGGCCAAGGTTAAGGGAAGCATTAAAGAGAAGGCAGAGCTGTGCAATAACTGAGCTAGGAAGTGCCTTTGCTACTCTACCATCAATTGCATCCATGCCAGGAGCTTTCGTGGTAACCAGCCGCTTAATATGATCACGTACCTCATCTTGATCCACAGGCCGCACAGCAACAGGTGAACCAAAGGAGAGCCTAGAAATTGTTGTCTAGGTCTCCTGGATTGTTGCAAAATCAAACGGAGTAAAGCGTCTCTCCAGGTCGACTGCAAATACTTCAGCAATAGCGAAATCGCTGTGAGCCCAAGTACCATCGCTATGTTTAAGAGAAAACCTGGGAGTGGCTGCTTTTTTAGGTTTCAGGTGCATTTCCATAAAGCAAACCCATGATCCTGGTTAGGATCGATGGCATTGAGATGGTTTACGAAAAATTCCGACTTAGCCAAGCGGAGAACTTTCCTAAGTTCTGAGACAGATGCCTTCCACCTAGCTAAATCGATAGTATGCCTTGTCCTCATCCAGGTTCGACATAGTGCATGACCCTTCCTGGCCAAGGATGCAATTTCAGGCTTTGATGATGATACATCTAGCA
Source organism: Drosophila triauraria (assembly GCA_014170255.2). Lineage (NCBI taxonomy): Eukaryota > Metazoa > Arthropoda > Insecta > Diptera > Drosophilidae > Drosophila > Drosophila triauraria. The sequence continues at coordinate 1,092,812 of CM024337.1, read as the reverse complement.
GGAGGGGCAGCTTGATGAATTTTGTCTACTATGTCCTGAGCAAAAGAATCAATGTCATCCGCCGTTACAAGTGATGGGTTATCTTCAGTCAAAGCAGAAAGTCTGGCACTAAAACTTCTTGTGTCTGATCCCCGAGGCAAAAGCTTTGTTTTACGACCTGATAGGCAGCAACGCAGAAATATATCAGGAGTGGAATGTGGTCAGAGGAAAGGCCCGAGCACTCCGAAATGGCAAGGTGGCTGCACGGAATGCCTATATACACTGCAAAGTCAATGTCTATCGGTAGATGATCATTATTCCAAGGAAAGTGCGGAGGTCCCCCGGTAGCCAGAATCTGCATGGTTGAGCTAGAGAACGGACATCAGAGTGTTTCCCCGAGGGCAGGAACGTCTGCATCCCCAGAAGCTGTGGTGCGCATTCCAATCCTTTCCAATAACAAAGCGGCTGCCCATAGAGCCAAACAGGCGAAGATATTGCTCAGCTGACCAAGTGACGGTGACCAGGAGGACAGTAAACAGCACCAAGCAAAATTCTTCCAAGTGTAGTGACCAAATTGATGGAAATTGCTTGCAGGTGGGATTCCGATATTGAGGCACTCAGGTTATAGTCCAAGGAGGATTTAATGATGATTGCAGCACCTCCACGATGTCGATCATCGGGGTGGTTGGCACAGTGTACTGCATATCCATGAACACGGAAGAAAGAACGGTTGGTAAAATGTGTTTCAGAGATCAGCAGGATGTCAATGTTGCGGAGAAGCTCAACCTCCAAGGGACTGGCGTGTTTAGACATCACGCTCTGTAACATTTGTATTGTCGCCGTCATCACCGACATCATTTGATCGAAGCGTAGCAGAAGCTTGTTGATCGCAGCCGCTTGTGATATTGCAGCAGCTTCCTGCTGCTTCTGTAAATCATTAAAGAATTTCAGTAGTCTGTCTTGAGCAGGTTGTTCAATTGAGAGAGTCTTCCTGTCAGTTCCAATATGGGGCTGGCTTACTGAATGCACATTTAGGCAGGAGTTAGATGCCATTGATTGTTGGTTTGATGAAATGGGAAGACAATGTTTATCGGGGGGTTCCTGAGTGGAGGCAGCTTCGTTGCAGCGGGAATGGCTGATCGGGAGCTGTGATAAAGTAAAAGGCACTCGGCGCGATCGCGATAGAAAAAGAGAGGAGAAACTGGTGTATGCGGATCGACCGGCGTTTATTCAAAGAGCGAGACAATTTTCGACTAACTTATCCTAAATTATTCTAAGCGCCCGAAGGCGCGGTGGAGACTTCAAGGGAGAGGTGGAGAGTGGCCTGAGCGCGAGAGCGCGAAAGCTTGCAACAAAAACTCCTGCGTGCGTGATTAGGCCTGGTGGCAGGCGCCGGTGATGGTCCATCCAAACACGGTATTTTGGGCTACGGGCAGCCCCTCTTCAATCCAAACGAGCCCTGGCTCGACCACCTTGAAATAGACGTCAGCCCCCAGGATCAGCGAGGCGGTTGAAGGCTGATGGAATCGCTCGACGACGGTGTCGGTGTCCGCAGTACCGTCTCGAACTTGATTTTCGGGTTGGTCGGAGAAAGAACCGTCGTAGTGCAGATTTTCTCGTCGTCCACACTGGTGGTGGGCAAGCGAAACGCGGCGGCTCGGGACGCGTCGATGGAGCTCGTAGGCGTGCACGGCTCGATCAGAGCGACAATGTCGAACGTCTCCAATCTCACCACCGCCGTTGGAAGGACGCTGACACTGTGCCGTTGTAGAAGTGATGAAAGCGTTGGTGCTGGCGTCGAGGATGCTAAGCGCTCTGGAGAGGGAAGCGTTCTGAAGGTTGGCGAATCTTGCCGGCGCGAACGCTCCCGAGAAGCGGAACGGTGCTGGGCAACGGACTGTTCGTGCATGTGCAGAAGCGTATGGTGCTTACGCTCGTACTTCTTGCACCGGTCACCCGTACGGCAGTCTCCCTGCGAATGCTCGTGCGCCAGACAGTTTGCACAGTACTTATTAACAAGCACTGCACGAAGCCGCTTCTCTGTGCTCAGCTTTAGAAACCTCGGGCACTTCCGAAGTGGATGGATCCCCCGGCAGACTCGGCATCGGTAGGACTGGATACCTCTTGTACGCCTGCTTTCCAAAGCCTGGGCACTGCGCGGAATTGGAGCCATTTTATAGATGAGCTGGATGCTGGGTGATAGATAAAAAAAAAACAAAATAAATGGAGATGCTGAAGACCGTTGAGGATGAGGAGAGAGGATGAAGAAATAAAGTGAAGGATCTTAGTGGTCAGGTGATCTGGAAGGCGCTCCCGGTAACAGAACTACTTTGGCTACGGGCCGAATTCCGACCGCGCGAACCTTGCCGTCCGCTCCTGGTAATAAAGCATCTATCCTGCCCAGTCGCCACTCGTTGGAGGGCAAATTCTCGCCGCGGATGACGACCATGTCGCCGATGGCGAGATTTTCGGTCGGGGACTGCCACTTGTTGCGTTTGTGAAGCTCTTTAAGGTACTCGTCCTTCCATCGCGAACGGAACTCCTGATGGAGAGCCGTTAAATGCTGCCAACGATTGATAATGGACTTAGTCTCTCGCTTCTCCTCAGGTTCCGCTACGGACAGGAGAGGTCCGCCGACCAGGAAGTGCCCAGGCGTCAACGCTAACAGATCGGAGAGATCCTCAAACATAGGAGACAGCGGTCTGGAATTTAGACAAGCTTCAATCTTCGCTAGAAGAGTAGCCAGTTCTTCGAAAGTGTACTTTCGTGTGGCAGTGGACTTGTAAAACAGCGTCTTGAAGCTTTTGACACCCGCTTCCCACAAGCCTCCCATATGGAGGTATAAACTGCCAATTGAGCTGCTGATGACTATATGCATCAGTTACCGACTCTTTAACGGCTTGAAGGAAATCGCGGGACAGCAAGGTGGCAGCGCCAACGAAAGTTTTACCGTTATCGGATTGGACTTGCAGAGGACAACCTCTCCTGGCCGAGCGAAAGCAGCCAGAAATTTCTTGGTCGTTAAATCAGAAGTAGGCTCTAGGTGAATGGCCTTAGTGGAAAAACACACGAATACCAACACATACCCCTTGGTAAGAAGACACGCCCGCCCGGTATAATTCTTAATGTCAAATGGCCCGGCATAATCCATCCCTGTATACGTGAACGGTCGGGAGAATGACACTCGTTCCTTTGGAAAACTCCCCATTAGTTGGACTTGCACCCTTTTCTTATGGATAACGCAGACTTTGCAGGAGTTGATAACGTGAGTAACGTGAGCGGACGAGGCGAACCACTAGCTGATTGCCGCCATGACGCGTGATAATATGTCTAAAGTGGACAATCAGACGAGAGAGAGTGCAATCATAAGGGAGGATGATCGGATGCCGCTCATCATAGCGAAGACTTTCGTAAGCCGTGATACGGCCGCACGCCCGGATCAGCCCATGCTGATCTAAAAAAGGGTTCATGCTCAAGATGGAACTGGAAGTGGACACGGGACGTTTCTGGCTTAAAAGACGATATTCAGCGCAGTAGACTCTGCCCTGCGTGCTGCGCACCAGGAGCCGTTCAGCAGCGGCGATTTCCTGTGCTTCCAACTGCTCACCAGACGGCGAGTCTTGCTTTCTACATCGTTGCACAAAACGAAGGACATAAGTGAGGACACGCATTGCCCTGTCTAGCTTTGAAAGCCGGAAAATTTATGACATCGTCTGTCGGGTTGGAAGCCAAGTGGGATTTAATTGCTCGTTTTTCTAAATCGGTCCCCGGTATGTCGTTGCCCTGGCGAGGCCACTGATCGCGTGGCTTTCGCAACCAGGTGGGTCCATGCCACCACAGAGGGTTGTCGACTAGTTCCTGGAGGGGTACTCCTTTACTGGCCAGGTCAGCTGGATTATGCTCGGATTGAACGTGTGACCAGTTTTCCGCCTCGATGGCTTGCGTAATTTTTGTCACCCGGTTGGCAACGAAGGTTGTCCAGTGACAAGCTGGCTTGGCCAGCCATGCCAAGACGGTGGTGGAGTCTGTCCAAAAATGGAGGTTAGAGGTGAAGAATAGCGGTGACCATCTCGGATAGAAATAAAGCCCCGCACAGCTCGAGTCGAGGAAGCGACTCCGTTTTTACGGGAGCAACTCGGGTTTTGGCGGTGAGTAGGTGTACCATGGTGGTTTGCCCCATCTCTATTCGCACGTAGATTGCCGCCCCGTACGCCTTTTGAGAAGCGTCACAGAATCCGTGATTTTCCACCCGGACTTCGGGGCAAAAAGAAATCCATCTTGGAACGCGAACCTGATGCAAGACCGAGTAGCTTTGCACAAAACCCTGCCATTTCTGGTACAGGTCACTAGGAAGGTCATCGTCCCACCCGATGTCTTGTAGCCAAATTTCTTGCATGAAAATCTTAGCACACACTACAAAAGGGGCCAGCCAGCCTGCTGGGTCGAACAATTTGGCGATTTGGGAAAGGACCTGGCGTTTTGTTTGGGACGATCCACTTGATAGATCTGGGGGGACGAAGAAAAACTCGTCGGACGTTGCCTCCCAGCGGACGCCAAGAGTTTAGGCTGTGCTTTCAGAATCAATCTCGAGGAAGCCTGTGTGCAGGAGATGATCGCTTTGGATATGAGCTAGGATTTCCTTTTTATTGGAGGTCCATTTCCTTAAGGGAAACCCGGCGGAATCTAGGGCTCTCGAATAATGAGCTGAGCGTCTTCTGCGGAGTGCGCTCCGGAAAGGACATCGTCCACATACATACAATTGCGAATGACGGTGCTTGCTCTCGGATGGCTAAGTTGCACGTCAGTTGCCAGCTGCTGGAGGACTCTTATTGCCAGGAACGGTGCACAATTTACTCCAAACGTTACCGTCTTTAGCTCATAGTAACGAATATGGCCCTCGTGGTTACGGAACAGGATGCGTTGGAACTGGGTGTGCTTGGGATCCACCCAAATCTGCCGATACATTTTCTCGATATCGGCGCTGAATACGTATTGGAAATACCGCCACTTTAGGATCTGTATGGTAAAATCGGATTGCAAGACTGGGCCAGCATGAAGGATGTCATTTAAACTGACCCTATTCTCGGAAGGGCTAGAGGCATTAAACACCACACGGAGCTTGGTTGTGGTACTTTCCGGCTTGAGCACGGCGTGATGGGGAAGGTAATAGCTCGCAGAATCAAGAGTAGGGCGGACTTCTCTCATGTGATCCAGATCGAGATATTCTTGGATTACCGAGTCATACCTTGCTTTGAGGGAATCGTCTCTCTTAAGGCGTTACTCGTTTCTTAGGAATTGCGCCAACGCGGAGGAGAACGTGTGGATTTTCTCAAAAGGAATCCGGTTTGGATTGGTGGAACGAGGCGTTGATTTTATAAAAAAATCTGTTTATTCGATATTTGAGCAAAATATAATTTTTAAAATTTTTCGGATAAAAAAAATTAAATTTAGCTATATAAGAATATTTTGATAGTTGGATTGCTATTATCAGCTGGAACGATTTTATTTTACCTTATTGATTTAAGATAATTAATTTATTAATTTTTTTTTTGTGGAAGGGGGCTTATGTTGACCGGAATGTATAAATTTATTAATACCCTTTTATATATGTTCTTTGGAAGGGGCCTTATGTTGTGTGGAGTTTATAATTTATTAATACCCTGTTATATATATTTTTTGGAAGGGGGCTTATGATGTGTGGAGCTTATAATTTATTAATACCCTGTTATATATTTTTTTTTTTGTGGAAAGGGGCTTATGCTGGAATGTGCTGGAAAAGAATTGGCATATATATATGTATGAAGGTGCGTGCAGTTCGCTGTGCTGTAAGAGAATGTGCATGCGTGTATGTATGTATGTTTGTGCCGTTCTCTTTAGTGTGAGAGAATGGATGTGCGCTTGTGCAGCTCACTTGGCTGTAAGAGAATGGATGTGCGTTTGTGTCGTTCTCTTTAGTGTAAGAGAGCGAATATGCGTGTGTGTCGTTCTCTTTAGTGTGAGCGAATGGATGTGAGTGTATGTTTGCACGATTGGCAATTCCCTCTTTGCCAGAAAAATAAATGAAAAATATATATACAAGCAAAAAGTTTTCTTCTTCGGCTTGGAAATTTTAGGTGGGATAATATTGTGGTTGACCGACGGAAAACATTATTTTGGAATGCACTGTAGAAAATATATGTATGTATATGTGTGATATTTGTCGGCAGTGAAGTGGCGGAAAATATTGCCATAAATGAAATATGTAGAAATGTTCGATGTTTTGTGGACTGTATTTTGTATATGTAGGAAATAAAATATGCCAATATTTATGTGTCGGTGGGCTTACAGTGAAAAAAAAAGGAAGAGGGCGGATCTTGGCGGAACGAGAAAAAGAAATATTTTCGCTGTGGCTTTTGCATAAAATTTTCTCACACTTTTTTTTTTTTTGATTAAAAAATTGTTTAATAGTGTTTTATTGTGTGGAAAAATAAATGGAGACGCCCTTTTGAATTTTGGAATTGAAATATATTGGTGTATGTACGACCACGAGGGCTGTAAACATTCAAAAAATCGGACTTTGATTTTTGAACTCTTACTTGCACACTTAACTTTGGATATAAAAATTATTTTCTTGTGCGGAAGACAGAGGAGTCGCCCTTTTGAGTATTGTGTTGGAAAGTGCAATTCGCTGTATGTACGGCCCACGGCGGTTGTACATCAATATGAACAAAGGAAAATTGGATTAAGATGGCCGCACACACAAAAGGAAAAAACGAAGATAAAATGTTGGATAAATTGCCGCTGTCTTTTTAAATCGGACTCGGATTTTTGACAAGGAAATCGTGCAGAAAGTCAAACGAAATTATGTGTTCGAACTGACTGCAGGCCGGCAATTAAATATATATGTTTTGTACTTATCTTAAGTATTGTTGACGAAAGTGGAGCTGGAAAGGGCGCTGACTTCGGCCGCTGGAAAATTTCCTGGCTCGGTAAGGACCAAAATGTTTATCGGGGGGTTCCTGAGTGGAGGCAGCATCGTTGCAGCGGGAATGGCTGGTCGGGAGCTGTGAAAAAGTAAAAGGCACTCGGCGCGATCGCGATAGAAAAAGAGAGGAGAAACTGGTGTATGCGGATCGACCGGCGTTTATTCAAAGAGCGAGACAATTTTCGACTAACTTATCCTAAATTATTCTAAGCGCCCGAAGGCGCGGTGGAGACTTCAAGGGAGAGGTGGAGAGTGGCCTGAGCGCGAGAGCGCGAAAGATTCCGCCGGAGCGAGAGCGCGGAGCCAGGCAGCTGTGCACGCTACCACCAGAGCGAGAGCATAGAGCTGGGAATACAGGGTGTTCAAGCCTGAACAGACAAGATGTAAACTGAAGTAAAAGAAATCCAATTGAAGTTGGAATATTCATTAATTTATTTGGAGCAGCAATGGTGCCGCTCCAACGATCGGATTCCTTCTGTGTTTTAACTTTCTTGAAGCCTAATTAAGGCTAGGTCTCGTAGCTGCGCTGCCCGCAGACGGCGGCAGAGAGACGGTTATGTAGGTATATACTTATGTATGTATGAATGTACTTATATACATAGGCTATGCACTCTCGAGTGGAGGCGCGAGGGATATGCACATGCTGTCCGTTTGTTACAATTATGCCGACGCTAGCACTCTCTGTGTGCGGGCTAAGCCATAGCGATCGGTTCATATTTCGGCCACTTAGGGTTTATGGCCGGGACATTGAAATATGCAAACACTGCAACAAAGTGTTACAGTGCGTACCCTTTAAGTACTCTCGGTACAGTGGGTATTCAATATACGTGCATACTACATCTCCCTCCTTTTGAAAAATAAAGTAATATAATGAAGTTATTTTTATAATAATAATTTTTAATTAATACATTTTTGTTTTACGTTTTTTTTTTTTTGTGATTATTTTATTTTATTTTTTTTTTATTATATTATTATAAGCAAAGAAAATGAAATTACAAAAAAAATATGTGTATCTATGTATCTATGTATGTATGTGTCTATGTATCTATGTATGGCCATACTAAGTACAATTTATGAAATAAAGATTTTTAATCTATCCTTATGAACTGTTTGTTTCTTATTTTTATTATTTGTTATTACTATGTAATCTCTATCTCCTATTTCCGTTACTTTATACGGACCTGTGTATTTAGGATCTAACTTATGACCTGTCTCGTTTTTTAGTAAAACTTGATCTCCTACTGATATATCTATATTCCTTACTTTCTGGTCATATAGTATTTTGTTTCTATTCTTATTTGCTTCTAACATAACTCTAGCTCTTTTATATGCTACTTCTAATCTCTCCTTAGCATAGTCATCTTTATTATATAGTGCTTCTACGCTATCTATGCTATTAAAATGCTTCGGAAAATTACTTGTTTTACCGAATACTAGCTCTTATGGACAATAAGTATGTGCCATAGAGGGGGTCGTGTTGAAACAAAAGACAAAATATTGAAGCCATACGTCCCAATCAGTTTTATCAACCGATATGTAAGATCGTATGTACTCATTAAAAGTTCTATGACTTCTTTCTATTGTTCCTACTGTCTGGTGGTGGTGTGCTGTAGATGTAATATTTTCAATATTTAAGTATTTGCACAAATCGTCTATAATTGAATTCTTGTATTCTGTTCCCATGACCGTAATGAACGTCTTCATTGGACCGTACTTCAGTATAAAAGATTCGAATATTGCTTTAGCGACAGTATTAGCATTTTTATTTGGGACAGGTATGGCAACTAAGTACTTAGTTAGATCACATATTAAAGTGACTGCATACTCGTTGCCATTTTCTGATTTTGGTAGTGGACCAATAGTGTCCACTATCACTTTGTCGAAAACATTTATGGGTGTGTCTGTAATTGTTAGTGGGGTCTTGCTATGTTTAGTTATTTTAGTTTTCTGGCATTTTTGACATTTTCGCTACTCATTTGCGCTACTCTCAATGATTTTAATGTTTTATTGCCCATTTTCCTGATATTATCTATTGAAACATGTTCAAAGATATTTTCCCACGGTGCCACTTTGAGTTGGCTGATTTTATGTATACCGGCTTGCGTCTCAAGCCTTTGGAAAAACTGACCTAAGTCAAGGACTCCATTGGTATATAAATCGCTAACATCATATCTTGCAGATATTGTTCTGCTATGTTTAAATAAACATAACATATCTTTTACATGCAATGTAACTACTTTACGTACTTCGTCATTGTTTATGACTTCATATACGTTGGGCCTAGAAGCTGTATTTAAAGATTGCGTAGGCAATTCTTGTTCTTTATTTTCCGCGCGGATTTTCTGTCTACTCTGGTATCTTGTAGTGATTTTATTGATATTGCAGTTATATTTTGTAGGTCTTTGATGGTTGTTCTTGATAACGCATCAGCTACACAGTTGTCTTTTCCCTTTAAGTATTCAACTGTGAAATCATATTCTTCTAACTCGAGCCTCATACGTGTCAGTTTAGAACTGGGATTGGTCATTGAGAAGAGGTATATTAAAGGTCTATGGTCTGTTTTTATTAAGAAATGTTTTCCATATATATATGGTCTGAAATGTAGTATCGCCCAGTGTATTGCAGCTAATTCCTGCTCAGTAGTACACTTATTACTCTCTCCTTTAGTGAAAGATCTAGATGCATAAGCAATGAGAAGTTGGAGTCCATCATGTGTTTGAGTTAAAACCGCTCCACATGCTTGTTTGCTTGCATCCGTAATTATACAGAATTCTTTATTAAAGTCTGTGTACTGTAACAATGTTGGTTCCATTAGTTTGTTTTTTAAATATTGGAATGCGTCTTGGCATTCAACTGTCCATTCAAAGGGAACATTCTTTTTACATAATCTTGTTATGTGCCGGGAATATTCGGCGAAGTTTTTAATGAATCGTCTATAATAATTGCAAAAAGCTACAAAACGTCTAGCGCTATCCGCATCATGCGGATAGTCATCTGGAAGTATTCCTTTATCTGTGCATTTATGACCGAGAAAAGTCACCTCATGCATTAAAAATGAGCATTTTTCTGGATGTAACTTTAGATTGTATTTCCTACATTTCTCAAAAACATCTGTTAAGTTTTTAAGCATATGTTTTTCGGAACAACCTATAACTATTAAGTCATCCATGTAAACGAAAGCTTGTGAAGGTCCTAATCCAGAGAATGCAATAGTCATCATTCTCTGAAATGAATTAGGCGCTATTTTTAAACCGAAAAGTAATCGCGTAAAGCGATACGAGCCATTGCTCGTTGAAAAAGACGTTATATCCCGTGAACTTTTTTCTCGTTCGATTTGATGGAATCCTGACATAAGATCAAGACACGAAAAATAATTTGCTCGCCCTAGTAAATCTAAAATGTCATCAATTCTAGGGAGTGAAAATTTATCGGACAATAATTTTTTGTTTATTTGACGATAGTCGATCACTTATCGCCATTTCTTTGAATCTGAACCGGGAGATGATTTTTTGGGGACAAGTAATAATGGGCTATTATATTCAGATACAGAAGGTTCGACTATTCCGTCAGTGATCAATTTTCCGACTTGCTCGTTCACCTGACTGTGTGGGCTTCGATAGTTCTTTATATAAACTGGTTCATCATCTTTTAATCTCAGTTTTTGTTTATAGGAATTGTTTGTTGTTATTGATTCGGTTTCCAATCCGAATATATCGCTTTACTGGGTGCATAAGCTAGAAAGCTGTGACTTGAACTGTGGAGGGAAGTTTTTTGAAAGTTGAGATAATACAGATTTATCTCTATTGTCTAGATTTTAGTTGACTACATCGTAGTTCGAAAGTGATTCATATGTTAGATCATCTGTACTGACTACTTGGTCGGTATCTGTTGTATTAAGTAGCCTTATGAATGCATTTTTTGTTGTTGCTATTGTGCTAGCTATATAAATACCATGTTTAATTTCCTGGGTTGGAATCAATACACTGTCGTCTTGAGAATTTAATTGAATTTTTCTAATAACTTGGGATCTTGCTGGCAGAAGTATTGAGTTGTTGTACGTTATGGGAACGTAAATTGGATATTTAAGGTTATCGGGTCTGATTATAAGCCAGTCTTCCGATGGCTTGAAGTCTAATTGACAGTTGTATTTCTTTATGAAGTCGATTTCTAATATGCCATCACATGGAATAGCGAAATTTAAATTCACGATATGAAAGTCGTGTTGGATTATATATTTATCTGTTTGTATCTCAATAGAGGTTAACCCTTTTGATTTAGTAACCTCCTGACTTATTCCTTTTATATCTATTATATAATTAACGTTTATGTCATGATAGACATCGGAATTTTCTTTGACTATTGAAATGTCTGCACCCGTATCTACTAAAAACACTAGTTCTTTTCCTGTGGTTACGTTAGTAAAATTAACAAATATATTCTGACTGAGATTAATTGCAAGAAATTACATTGTCTACTGTTAAGTACCTAAAGGGGCTTGTGAGTTTTCCGATGCATTTTGGGTAAATCTCACATTGTTATGGTTATTGTTATTGTGGCCTCGATTTGAGTTACCACGTCCTCGATTGTTTCCTCTGTATTGTCCTCTTCCATTATTATAATTGGTATTGGTATATTGTTACGACCACGATAGCTACCTCTAAAATTTCCACGTCCGCGGTTTCCACCACGCTGAGGATAATCCCTATAGTAAAGGACACTGGCTAACGCAAGTGGTAGGCCGTCCGATATGTACGCACTTTCCAGAGCTTTTGTCATCTGCTCAACCTCTGAAGTATATTGGTTAGCAGTTTTGTTGCGCTGCTGTAGATTCATCAGTTTATCTGACAACACTTCTACAGTTTCGCCTTTGACATTGCTTCTTAGTCCGGAGGGTCAGTGATTTATACGACTTGTCAAAATTAGTTTTTATATTATTTATTTCCTTGTATAATTCGATCCATTCCATCATTTAATAAGGTATTTTTATTTATTAAATTTGTTTAATTGCCTTAGTTTAGCCATACTTGGGTAAAAGAATGTGTTAAAATATATTTAAATTTTAAGTGTTGATTATTTGTGTTTAATCACTGTTGTTTGTGCTCTTTACTTATATATATATTTTTTTTTTTTTGCTGCTCAAATTTTGTCCAGGTCATTTCCTCGGCTCATATATTTGTTTTTTAAACATCTGTTATGCAGCTTATATACTTTATAAAAAAAATTTGCGCACATTATAACAATTACGATTATTAAAAGTATATGTACCCAATATAAATCAATATTATTCGACTCTACTTTATTTATGACATTGGCAGTGGAATCCACTGTTTTTATGACCAAAGTCATTTTTGTATGTTTTATATATACTTTTACTCTATATGTATTATTATAATTGTTATGGTTTTCTATTGAAAATTTGCTTATCGCATTACTATTCATTTAAATTAACAGGTTTCCTACCTAATTTTTGCATAGCTTTATGGGCTACACGACTAATTGGGCAAAAAAGGTTCCGCTCAATTTTACAAAATATATATTACTAGCGGACCCGGCGAACTTTGTCTCGCCCTAATTCGACGCCATTATATAACCGCAGGGTAATAGTCAAACACTGCATTTCTTTATTTAGTATAGAGCGATATGATATACCATGTTTTTTGTTTTATTTTCCGGCGCAAAAACAAACAATGAAGACGGCCTACCAACACGCGAACATGCAACGTACAGCTGGCCGTGCGAAAAACAGGGAAATTCTAGATTTATCCCGCAGACTTCTAACGATTGGCCTTGCGATTTGTTGATTGTCATCGGAAATGCCAATCGGACGGGGAACTGAATCCTCTTGAATTGGAATGGTAGATCAGTTGGAATAATCGGAATTCGTGGTATAAGGACTACCTCTCCTTTAAATGTTCCCTTGATGATCGTCGCCTGAATCACGTTATTCATCAGTTTCTTGACGGACAACCGCGTACCGTTGCACAATTTCGGATGATTTAGATTCCGCAGCATTATAAATTGATCCCACCTTCAGTTGCAAATTATGCGGAGGAGTTCCTGGCACATCAAGCGAGTTCAAAAATTCTGTCGGATAGTTCGTCGCTTCATCCTCGTCGGTCACGCTGTCAACGGATCTGTATGAATGCAGTTCTCCATCGATTTGATTTTGAATAATGTAATTCAAATTATCTACGTCCTTGTTCTTCGTTGCTAGTATTGCCCGTTCACTAATCCAGTCGATATTTTTATAATTTTGCGCAATGTCGGGGAACACTTTGTTAACGAGTTCCTCCTTTGACGATGTGAACACGCAAAAATTTGCCGGAAACGATATTGATCCAGTCGAAATATCAACAGGTATTTCGCCATTGCCAAGTGCCAGCAGTTGTCTTGAGAATTCAGCAGCGGACGGGTCATTCTGCAATGTGACTCTCATGTTCGTGGTTCATTTCAGCTTTTTGACATATCTCCACAATGAAGACGATTTAAGGCATGCATTAACTTCATCGGCAGCCGTAGATTTCGGGATGACGGGAAGCGTTTGACGAAAATCTCCGGACAGCAATATCAAAGACCCACCAAATAGTTTCGAATCACCGCGTAAATCTTTCATCGTTCGGTCAACTGCCTTCAAAGCTCGCTTATGCGCCATCGTGCATTCATCCCAAATGATGATTTTGCATTCTCGCATCAATTTCGCTGTCGCCGAATTCTTGCTTATTGTGCATGTTGGCTTGTCAACCGTGAGAAGATTCATGGGCAGCTTCAAAGCGGAATGTGCAGTTCGACCGCCTTTCAACAACGTGGCAGCAATGCCAGATGATGCAACAGCCAACGCAATTTGAGATCTTGATCGAATCGTTGCCAGAATCAACGAAATGACAAATGTCTTGCCTGTCCCACCAGGAGCATCGAGAAAGTATAAGCCTCCCGATCCATCGTCAACAACCTTCATTATGGAATGGTACACGTTCTTCTGCTCGGCATTCAAAAACGGCACATTGGTTCGGACTCTTTCGGCCAAGTTATCTTGGTTATAGTGTTGCTCCCGTTGAAATTCGCGATTGAAAGCATCGTGCACTGAACGATGTGGCGTTGGCATTCCCAATGTCGACAGTAGACTGCCGCACATGAGCATACACATGTCTTCGATCCGTATTAAAGCTTCGTTGTGCATTTTTCCGTTAATGGCAAGAGTGAAATTCATAGTTGTCCTGCGAACGTCTATTAAAATGTCGTCAGCCATATCGTCCTTGTACTTTTCCCACAGTGCGGTCGGGTTCGACGGATGACTTGTGGCTATGATTATTGCAAATAATGCACGAATTTGATTTGATCCAGAAAGAGAAACAGTGGCATCAGCGAGCGTTGAGTCCCAATGTGTGTCGTTTTCAAGCAAATTTATACGTTGGCAATCCTCCCGAAAAGTAGCGCACAGCACACCATCCACAGTACGCAGGGACTCGAAGGATGTAGGGCCTCTTATGTTCACCAAAAGCAAGCGAATATAAAAGCATTCGTCTTGGCGTGGATGAACTGTGTATTAATTCCATGTATAACAGCGTGCCATTTCCGAATAGAGTAAAGTCCTTGCGAACGGATCGCTTTCGCATGTAGAAAAGAAATTTGTCAACGTTGTCGCTGGTGGCCGTTCTGCTCTTTGCGCTGCATTCGCGGCCGTAAAGTAGACACGCTGGCCGTTTTCCAAGTGAACAGATAAGTGTACGACCGTCGGATGACGTTCATGAATCGGAAATGAAAACAGACGCCAAATGGCCTCGTTACAACTTACGTAACGTCCAAGTTGAAACTTCGTCACCTCGTCGTTTGCATTCGGATCAGCAATGCCAAACACCGCCATGTCGCTCCCTTTGTTCACATATTTGCAAATGTATTTGATTGATTTTATAGAGTTGCAGTACTCCACATTGCAGTGCGTTGAAAACGTTTTCGACAAAAGCGGACAATATGGAACGATCCAGCGGTTATCGACGATGACTTTGTTATTTTTACCATCATTTCGATCCATCTGCCGTTGTCATCTGGAGAACGACGCCTATACAATGGATATCCATCGTTTCCACTGATTGTTTCAGCCACCAACGGACGGGGAAATCGTTTTGTGCAATTTCCGTTTTCCATGCATGGTGATTCTGAGTTGTGGACTCCGCAAGGGCCATGGATCATACTCGTTTTCACAACGGAATGCAGCTCCGGATCAGTTTCTGGATCTGGTATTTCGGCAGAAATAATCGAATCAATATGTTCTGGTCGGATCTTGTCGAATATCCAAAGCAAAATGTACGCATGTGGTAAGCCACGCTTCTGCCATTCAACCGAGTACATCCAACAACGAACTACGCCAAAACCTTCTGCTTAACGATGTAATCCATAAGAATTTTTACCTTTAGCTTGAACACTCGTGCAGTGATGTCATGTCGATCGCTGGATGTTTGTCCTTGGTGCAACAAATTCGTAATTTTTGGCCATTTCGGATTGCATGTAAACGTGATAAATAAATCAGGTCGTCCGTAATTCCGCACGTACGTCATCGCATCTTGAGCGTACTCATGCATATGGCGCGGGCTCCCAACATAAGTAGCTGGCAGAATGGTCAAACAACCAATGTTTGCCGCGTGTCCATCAGTAGCGATGGCGTCACGCAAGTGGATGTACTCGTCAGATCATAACTTTGACTGATTGAAACGAATGAAATTGAGACGCTCCGTTTCTACTTTTACATACATGTCGACACAGTACTGCTGAAACAAACGGCGGTATCTCAACAGATGATTGTCAACATCTAGTCGAATCATCAATCGATATGTATAAAAATTCATTGAGCTGACTTTCTTATTCGTTTCTTCTCCTGTAATATGAATTCGAATTTACGTGCAGAATGAAATAGAAGTGATTAAACAAACCTGTCGTTGGATTGACCATCTTTATGTTGAAGTGATAGCCATCTTTTCCACGACAGAACATCAACGGATATTGGAGTGCATCATATGACCGATGAGTCTCATAAACGCGTTGCAATTGTCCATCATCCCGACGCTTGAGAACAATATCGCGTGATTCCACATTCTCGCCAACAATCACCACTGCGACTTCATTGATAGTGGGCGCATTGAATTGTCTTGAATGGCTTTCTGCTGGTCTTTTATCTGCTCTGATAATGATTTTGTGGTCGTCAGAATGCATTGTATCCAAAGCTGTTTTGAACAATCTGACCAATTCATTACACTCATGAAGAAGATTTTGCAATTGTTGTATTATTTCACGTTTAGTTGCAGTGAAAATTGCACAACGCTGATTAAGTTCAACTGCCGAATCACCAACGAAACAGATCTGAAGGAATTTATGATCTTTGTTTGGTGGTGGTAACAAAGCGCCCGCTCGATGGTGAATTTGCCCTTGAATCTGAATTTTGTGATGCAATTTCGTGAAAAATTATAGTTGTTCATGTTGATAAAAGAGTGACGCTATTACCTTATAACTCGGATTGTAGCCTGATTGTTGAACAACCTCTGCTCCAAATGACGTCATTTGAAAACATCCGTTATATGGTTTGATTTGCTTGTATTTCCATATAGAAGCGAATACAATGGCTCTGGTGGATGAGTCAAAACCGGAATTTTACCTTGCCACCTGCGCAGCATAAGCCGGGAGCTTCCAATCGAAACTTCAGTGCATTGCAGTGCTGACATACCACAGACAATGAACCGATAACGACGCAGCTATGGTCTTTGTAGGACGTTGAGAAATTGTATGCAAATGCAGCGCGATTCAAGTCTGTTCTTGGTACTCTTTGTGTAGAGCGAATCTGTGCTAAACGGGTTCGTCTCGATTCATTTCTTTCTGCACGTTCGTCTTGCGTTTGACTTTCATGGACATTCCGACTATATGTTGCTCGACGTGTACGTCGTCCAATGTTTGGCCGTCTTATAGCAGGCATTATTCCTACAAATCACAGGAAGAAATTAAACAAATCCGGACGTCTAATAAAACGAATAAGAAACCAAATAATATTGAAACGATTTGTTTTTACTTTGACATATATTTCGATACACTACTGTTTTATATAATTTGATATTTTAATTATCTGTTTTTCGCCATTACCCTGGAGGATTTTCTAAAAATTTTATTACGTTCTGACCTTCTCCTGTTAGTTACCTACAACTGAAAAAAAATTTGAGCCAAATCGGCCCAGCCGTTCTCCAGTAGTTTTTTACGACACATTTTTTGGGCTCCATTTTTATATATATAGATAATAAAAAAATTATGCATCACAGTGCAATCAGAAAAATTGTGCAACACAGTGCACGGGTATGCGCTTTTTGCAGCGCTATCTGCTCTTCCTTTTCCTTGGTCCAGGCCGCTTTTGACCACGTCAGCTGGTCGTCGTCGTTTTGGCTACGCTGACGTTCCCCCGATGGCGCAGGTGGCGGCTGTGCCTCCCACGCTTGATATCCGCTGCTGCTGTCCTGGGCCTATTGGCTCAGGCGGTGCCGGTGCTGGCTTCGCACGGGCAACTTCTCCCACGGAGGTGCAAGGGGCGGATTGCCTCTCTGTTTTTCCCTGTGCACGTATATTTACAGTGCACGCTGTACAGCGGCCCTGGGCAGTCGGCGGGGCAGCTGTCGATTCTTCTTGGTAGTTACTGTAGGAGCATCAATATATGTATCAATATATTGTCGTATTTTTTTATATGGTTCTAGCTTCTTGGCAGGCAGTGTCTGCAAGTGAAACTGCAGACTACAATTTCCATTGGTCCAGGGCAGTCCGTTGGGCACTTCTTCTCCCGATGTGGCAGCGCTTTTGGGGATGGAGGTTTCGTTATTTGGGGTTTATTTGTTGATTTTATTGATACTGAGTGAGTTGTGATTTCTTTGGGTGCATTTCCGAGCCTTGATTTTAAGAAATCAAGATCAGTTTGCAATTTCTGGGCTGTTGCCCACGCGGGAGGTGGTGTATTTGTATACAATAGCCACTTTAAGTAAGCTACTCGTTTCTTTATTTTATTCTTTACCCCTCCGCGTCCCATCACAATCTACTCACTCAGTTTTCCTTGTAGTCCTATTTCCATGTCACGGTCGCCATGATGTATGAAGAGGAGTGGGCGGACTCTTAGCCAAGATAAGATTGTTCGAGGATGACTTCCCAAAATCCCACGTAGAAAAAAATGAGATCGGAGTTGTTGGGTAGTAGTAGGAAATTTTCTGCTTTATTATGCCTTCATCGGCTGGTCGCAAATTTAGAACTAATTACATGACCTATAAATAGAAGTTGGGAGAGCGGCTTGGAAAGCTCTTGCGGACTGGAAGTCAGGAGGAAGAGAGAGGGAGAGAGAGTGTGCGAGAGCGCTAGGCTCCGTAAAGCGGGACAATTCGAAGCCGCTAGCGCTTCGCACTGGCTCTCGAAAATAAGCGCCCTTTTGGCGCGAACATTCTCCCCCCCCTTGCGAGGGTACGCAGCAAGAACCTCAGGAACAGGTAGCTCGGGAAAGCGTTGGATACGCTGAGCGTTCGTGGAGATGGAGTAGAGTGTGGTGATCCTGTCCACACGATTGGCATCGGTCACCACTGCGGCAAGATCCTTTGGAATGGTGGTGGGCCAAGCAATTGACGCAGTACTTCTTATCAATGGCCGCCTGGAGCCGTTTCTCAGCGCTTAGCTGCAGAAAACGGTGACATTTCCGAAGAGCATCCTCTTCCCTTGGCAGATTCGGCATTGGTAGGATAAAATACCTCGGGAACGTCTGCATTTCATGGCGTCGTACGGAACCCAATATTTGGATGAATCCGGAGTTTTAGAAACTTTCGTGCAGAACGCGGAAATCCGTTGGATGGGGGCGGATACTGGCATTGAATCAATAGGAGGAGTCGTAAGACCGGAGGAAGAGTTGCTTGGATGCAACAACGTGTGATGCCGACCTCGGCAAGTGAAACAGCTGTGGGCGCTTGTGCAATCCCGAAGTGTATGGTCTCTTGCAAAGCAATTCAAGCACAACTGTTTCTTTCGGATATAGGACGAACGATCGTCTACCGTCATCTGTAGGAAATGTGGACAGATACGTACTGGATGGTTCTCTCTTGAACACAAATCGCAGCGTGCCGTTTTCGGAACCACTTTCGTACTGAAGGACTTCAGCACTCGTGGGGACACTTCGGTGGTTGTCGGTTTTGGAACCACTTGTGTACAGAATGTTTTCAGTACTCGTGGGGACACCTTGGAGGTTGTCGGTTGGAACTGACGGAGACATACTTTGGAAGGTTGAATGGAATCTATGGCCTCTAGAGTTCTATGGCGCTCAGTCAGGAATGCATCGAGCTCTTGCCACTTGGGAATCTGGGTTTTATTCTTTAAGGATTGCTCCCACAATGAAAGCGTAAGCTTTGGTAGCTTCGTAGAGCACAAATAAACCAAAAGACAGTCCCAATTTTCAGTATTCATGCCGGACATTTCTAAGGACGTAAGACAACTCTGAATGGTTTCTTGCAGCGTCTTCAAGGCAGCTGAAGATTCATGTGCTATGGATTGCACATTGAATAACCTTTTTAATGAGTTGTTCATCAAAGACCGTTTGTTTTCGAAACGCTCAGTTAAGTTGTTCCAAGCTGAGCGAAAACCGTAATTGGTGAGTGGCGAATTGGAAACTATGGAATTAGCTTCACCACTAGTCTTGGCATTTAAATGGAATAACTTCTCGACAGCGGTAAGTCTTGTGTTATCTATATAGACCGCTGTGAAAAGGTCACGGAACGTGGGGCAGCGAAGATAATCGCCCGAGAAAACTTCGGTATCGCACGGAGGTAATTGACAACCTGCTGGAGTATAATTTGGAGAGTTGCAGGAGTTGGATTGTGCTGATTGAGACGTCGCTCGCTCAATTTGCTCGTTAAGTTGAGCTGCACATTATTATTATTATTATTATTACTATGGCCTTATTGCACCGCGACCAGATGTTAGGTCTTTTGTGCCGGCCTGTAGGATTAAGGTAGAGCCTCTATTCCTAGGCTTCTGATAAAGGAGAGCACTTTGGCGAGGTCTATCTCTTCCCAAATCCTGTAGGGGGATAAGTTCACCTCCTAGTTGTTGAAGTCGACGTCTGATTAGTGAGGGGCATTCACATAGAACATGTTCTGATGTTTCTGGCTCCAGCTCACAGAATCTACATGTGTCGATTTCTGAAAGTTTTAATTTCTTAAGGTGATACCTTAGGTTGCAGTGACCTGTTAGGTAGCCTGTTAGAGTGCGAATCTCACTCTTTTTAGATTGATGATGCGTTTGGATCGCGACATCTGGGGACGAGGAATTGTTTGGCTTGTCTCAGCCCTGCACTGTCGGTCCAGTGACGACTTATCTCCTTTTCCTCCCATTTCCTGACCAGTTCCCTTTTGTGTCCTTTCGAAAGTCCACAGAATGGTTCAGGGCCGATTAGTGGTGTCATCGCCCCGCGTTTTGCTAGGGGAGTCTGCCACCTCGTTTCCTATATGGCCTTCATGCCCTGGCACCCAGCCCACCGTTAAGGTGTTTTTGGAGGCAAGGGCGTTCAGCTGCTGGAAACAGTTTTCTACTAGTCTGGAGGTGATCGTAAAGGATCTCAGCGCTATGAGCGCCGCCTGACTGTCAGAGAAGATGTAAATCCGTGCGCCTTGCATATTCCTGCGAAGGCATTCACGAGCACAGATTTCTATGGCGTGTATCTCTGCTTGGAAGATGGTTGGGGACTTTCCCATGGCTATGGATTTGTTGAACCTTGGTCCGAAAATACCAGCCCCGGTGTCGCCGTTTTCCAATTTCGATCCGTCAGTGTACCACGTTTGTGATCCACTGGGCAGAGATATTGATTTTGTTGTCCAGTCGTGTCTGGTGTACAGGACTACAGAGAAGTTTCTGTGGAAAACAAGTTTTGGTTTCTGCTCGTCAGTTATACGCAGAATGGGTTCGTTTATTAGGGGTTCGAGTACCCGTAGATGCCCAGTTAGATCACCACTTTTATATCGGTGATGTTTTGGAGGCGAAGTGCCCCAGGCAGGCCTCCTTTTCAAGGCGATGGGTAGAGGGAATGCCAGTTATAACTCCAAGTGCTGCAGTGGGGCATGTCCGGATGGCTCCAGTGATGCCTATGCAGACCAGTCGTTGTATTTTGGTAAGTGCAGCCGCAGCTGTCTTCTGGGTAGATTTCGTCCACCAAGCAAGAGATGCATAGGTTATGATCGGTTTTACCACAGTGTTATAAGACCAGTAGATCATTTTGGGACTCAGGCCCCATGTTCTACCGAAAAGCCTATTGCACGCAAAGTATGCTCGAGTGGCTTTGTTAATGGTCTTTTCAAGATGTGAGTTCCAGTTGAGCTTGGAGTCAAGTATAACTCCCAGGTAGTTAGCTTCAACCGAAAAGTCAATGGTTGATCCATTTAGGGATGGTCTTGTCAGGGAGAGAGACCTTTTCCTGGTAAATGGAACTAGCACAGTTTTAGACGGGTTTATGGATAGTCCTTTATCCTGACACCATCTATTGGCTATATTGAGGGCTTGCTGCATGCGGTCCGAGATGGTTTGCTCATGCCAGCCCACTATATAGATGACTAGATCGTCAGCGTAGCCCTGAGTGGGGAACCCTAGGTTGTTGAGCTCAAACAGTAGCTCGTCTATGACCAGAGTCCACAGAAGAGGAGAGTACTCCCCTGAGGGCATCCCCTTGTGGCTGTGATTGAGGTCATGGTTCCTCCTAGGTCTACAGTTATGATTCTGGATTTGAGCATTTCCAGAATCCACCTAATAATGGGTGTGGCGACATTTTTACGTACAAGAGAGGCACGGATTGCCTCGTAAGACGTGTTGTCAAAAGCTCCTGAGATGTCTAGAAAGGCACCTAGTGCTATTTGTTGAGAGCCAATGGCCTTTTCAATGACTGTTGTAAGGCAATGGATGGCAGTCTCAGTTGATTTGCCAGTTTGGTACGCATATTGGTACTTATGTAGGGAAGATGCTTGAGGTTCGCTTCCCTGATGTGCTGGTCAATTATCTTTTCCATAGTTTTAAGAAGGAAGGAGCTAAGACTAATTGGTCTATATGATTTAGGCAGTTGGGAATCCTTCTTCCCTACCTTTGGAATAAACACAACTTTTACTTTAGCCCATTTGCTTGGTATGTGTCCAAGCACGAGACTAGCTCGGAATAGACGGACCAGGGGAGTGCAAATTGGTGCAGTCCCCGCTGCAATAGGCATGGATAAATTCCATCTGGTCCAGGGGATTTGTATGGGCTAAAACTTTGTATGGCCCATTGTACGCTATTTTGATGAAACAGTCTAAAGGGCATGTTTCCAATACGTTCTGATAGATAGGGGTTCCTTCTTTCAGCCCCATTGGAGTCTGCCACAATAGCCACGCGCAGGTGTGGGCACTCTCAATCTCAGAGAGGTAGGTTGGTGCCTCACTTTCTGAGATGGGTTGCTCCATGGCCACGCACCCAGGAAAGTGAGTAGATAGGAGTAGACTACTCGTTTCCTTTGGGTTGTTTGTGTGGGTTCCATCTGGCTTTTCAGCGTACAGATGCCGTTTGAGTGGTCTTTGGAGAGGGCTTTTGTAGCCTGACAGCTTCCGGGAGAGTTGAAATCTGCCCGCAGTGTTGGCGCCACGTAGCCCGTTTTGACCTTCTCAGCTCTTTGTTATACAGCGTTAAGGCGGATTTGTAGGAATCCCAAGTGACCTTCCCTTTCTCGCCTTATTGAAGAGCCTTCGCGCAGTTTGTTTAAGATCGTCAAGGCTCTTGTTCCACCAGGGAACAGCCCGACTGATCTTACGAACTTTTGTTCGCAACTGACGTGATATGCTGATTCAATGTTTGTATGAAGCACAGTAGCCTCACGCTCTAACTCGTCTATGGTTAGTATCGGACGGGTGGAGCAGTCTCTGGATTGCTCAAGTTCAAAACAGAAAAGATCCCAGTTTGTGTTTTTGGGATTTCTAGTAACTAGGCTACATTGCAAGGCACCTCCTATATCAAATCTGATGTGCTGGTGATCTGACATAGTGATCTCATTCGCAACGTGCCAGTTTGAGACAGCGGACAACATATTCAGACTGCAGAGAGTTAGGTCGAGGACTTCCTCTCTAATTGCATTGATAAATGTGGGCTCGCTGCCCTGATTTAGTAAACCTATGTTATTACTAATTATGTACTCAAGAAGGTACTCACCTCTTTTGTTGATGTTGCTGCTCCCCAGACCGTGTGATGCGCATTGGCATCGCAAGCAATTATCCACCGGAGTCGGTTTCTCTGGCAGTACTCTACCAGGGCACAGGTAGCCGCCGGAGGTACATCATCAGTGTCGCCGGGTAGATAGGCAGAGGCCAGCACTGCCTCCTGCTCGCCATGGGCAGTGGGTATTTTGACCCAGACCGCCACCAGGTCTTCAGTTATGAACTGTGAGAGGGAACAAACGTTAGATTTTTGTTTATTAACAAGGCCGCTCTGGGTCGAGGTTGGCCGTTTGCATATAGCAGCTTACCAGATGGGGTGCTAAGCCCCAGGACACGTCCGGCATTTATCCATGGCTCCTGGATAAATGCTATGTCCATCGTAGCAAACCTCTCGCAAAGGACGTCAGACGCGGCCTTTGCATGGTGGAGGTTCGCTTGGAGACATCTGAGGTGTCTCCGGGTGTTGGGGAGGGTGGGGGAGGAGGACGGGACATTAGTCCGCCCTCTTGCGGCCCCTGGCCGCCATCTTCCGGCCTCGGTTGGTGCGCAGAAGGGCCTCCTCCTCAGGTGTGCGCCTCACCCTTGTTTATGCGCCCTGTTCCGCGCGTGATGCGCCCGTGCAGGGAGGGCGCATAATTTTCCTCGATGGCATGGGCTCTTGGGCAACTTTGGTGCCGCTAGCCTCTGTGCCTGCGTTGGATGTGCCATCAGCGGCATTCTTTGTTGTTGACGCAGCCATGCCCTTTGTTGCCTTGGAGCAGGTGGGCTTCTCCGCTGCGAGAGCAGGAGCCACCGCCTGTGTCTTTGGCTGTGCGCTGGCCTTTGGCTTAAGTGTAGCCGTGCCCCACGCAAAGGACAATTGGTACGACAGCGACTTCAGTCGATTTGCCGAAACTGGGTCCAGCGCAATCGTGATGATGGCCATGTTCTGCCTCATCTCACGGTGGAAGACGCGCCAGTCTCCCACTCGCAGGCCGCTGTTCTGGCCCTCGACGAGCTTCAGGATCTCGTCCGTCTTCATTTCCGCGTTTGGAAGCGGAAAGTACCCAATGAAGACAGCGGCACGTGGAGCCTCTGCCTCTGGGACCACCTTGATGTGGGCGTCCTTCCACAGCCGTAGCTTTGGCACCTCTGTGCGTAGCCACTCGGCTGTCTCCGCATTCCACACGTCACGGCCATCCACCCTGGTCGAAAGGTGCAGCCAGAGAACAACGGCTTCACAGAGCCGTGTCTCAGGGCCATCACTCTCGATAGGATGGCGGACTGAATGGTATTCAGTTGCTCCGTCGTGAGGAGATGCTCAGGGTAGGCCGCAGGAGTATAGCCATCTTCACCGAGCTGGCGACGTCCCTGTAAGAGGCCATGACACCGACTTGAGGCGACTGCGCTTGTGTTGCCTGCCCGTCCGCTGCTGCGGTTGTGGTGGCTGCTGGAGCCTCCGTGGCTGGCAAAACACTCGCAGGATCGCCCTTCGTCTGGGCACTGGGTGCCGCGGTTTTGTACATGGCCCTCTTTTCGACGCCTCTTCTGGGGTCGTGTTGGCCGATCTACCTCTTTTGTTGGTGGTAGCGCCACTCTTGCTGGGCATTTCCTTTGGAGGGTCCATAGGCTTCTGGGCGAGCCTTTTGGCCTCCTCCATGGGTACGCCGTTCGCAAGGTGTCTGCGCAACCTCTTCCTTGCGGCGCCCGATAGTGCGATCCGCTTGGGTTTATCATCTTTGGGGAGGCGAGTAGGGTTTCTTCCTCTTCCTTAGTGATGTCGTCGGTGCCAGAGCTTTGTGAACAGATGTCCATAGCATCTTCGGGCTCCCGGATGGGTTCGATTTCAATCGATTTGGGGCTGCTAGAGCACCCTGTTTCTTGGGGTGTATTTACTATTGATTCCATGTATTGGTCCCACGAGTAATGAGGAAGGAAGTATCCCCGGGGTAGAGCCTCATACCCCGGATCGGGCACTTATACGACCGGAGGTGCCAGGTATCCGGAAGCCACCGTTAGAAGACACACTAACGTAGTGCCATTCATCACAGAGGCACGGTACGGTAACACCGGTGATTACGGGTTTTTTCGAGTTTTCCTCTCTAGATCCGCCATATTCAGTCTAGAGCAGAGGCACCTCGAGCAGGATGTGGTTCTACACCACGTATGGTCGGTCTTCAGTAGTCGGCATGTGACTGCCAACTCCCACTGGCTGAGTTAGCTTGGCGCGGCGACAGGCACACACGCTTCACTACCAGAGCCTTAGCCTCCTGAGCTGCACATGACTCGTAAACTGAGTAGCAGTAGTCATATTTGGCCTGGAGGATTGGCAAGGTGTCGATCGACCCTTCTACTGCTATTAGATCCGAACAGGCTTCGTATGCTTGTTCAACTTTGTCCCATAAGGCTCGGATGTGATCTCGGCGGACTTGGAATGTGTAGAGCGACGGCGTGGAGAGGCCAATAGTGTTGACCATCGCCTCGAATTGGCTTATACGTTCACTAACGGCAATAAATTTATGTAAGGCCGCAGTTGTCGCAGTGGGCTTCTCGTTTAGCGACATTTTCTATTTTATTTATATATGTGTATGAAGGACGGAACACCGGAATGAAACACTAGAATGTGTGGAATCGAAACTCTGGAATGTGTGATATCGAAACACTTTAAAGTGTGATATCGAACACTGGAATATGTGGAATGAAACCCCGGAATGTGTGGAATTAAACACCGGACTGTGTGGAATGAAACACCGGACTACTATTTTGATAACGGGATCTTTTTTAAGTTTGGAATTACGTTAAAAGAATTAAATTTGTAAATGGAACGGAACGAACTGTATTTTTAGCGAATTTTTAACCAAAAAAAAAAAACGCTAAAACAATGAAAAAAAATAACAAAAACTAGCTAAATTGGATATATCTAGCTATTTAATTTTGTCTTGTAATTATTTGTTATATTCTGAACAGTTTTCTTTTTATTTAGGAATTAATAGTTTTGTATTATTTGTAGTGGAGGAATTTTATTTATCGGCACTGTTTCGCCGCTCTTGTTTTTAATGCGTTCAGATGTTTGTGCATTGGCCGTGGGTCAATGCAGATAGCGGAGATAACAAAAGAAGAGAAGAGAACGAGAGGCGGAAACGAGAGACGGAAAGAATTGCCAAAAAATCAGTGCATCGACTTCGACGACTCTGATGTATGTATGTAAATGCAAATATGAATATATATATGTATGTATGTCTGTGGCCGCTCAGAATGGCACGGAGGTAAACAAATGAATATAATAATTAAGTCGGCGTTCTGTGCCGACTCTAGAAATAAAACAGTTGTTTTGGGTATATATAATTTTGTTGTGTATTAATGGGTGTATGTATTATTTATTTGCTGGAAGTTGGAGTTCAATTGATTTTAAATCTATATATTAATAGGCTAAGCCTTTTTTAGTAATCCCTTTTTCCCCTACTTCCCGTTAACCGATTTTGAAACGGAATATACCATTCGATTCGTATTAATTTGTAGATGTGCAGAATATGAAAAAAAATTGAATTTGACAATGTTACCTGTTAAGTGCAGGTAAACGAGAAATACGTATATGAAGCATACGAAACGGAAACAACAACAATTTAACGAAGCAAGCATTGGAAATCTTTTCCGTTCTATTGCGATAAATCAAAAGTTGTTCAAATTTAAGCAGAAAAAACTGGAGAAAATTGGTGAGTTTGGCAAAAGTGAATTGTGAATTGGATGTTACTGCACATAATCAGGGAATGTTTCAAATCTTCTTTCATTCAAAATAAAATGTTTCATTTGAAATAGAACATCGTTTGTTTGCATTATGAAAAGACGTCGACAGTTGGTAGAGTGGGGGATTTTCCCCCACTGGGCGATCCTAGTATGTATTTATTAGGAATCAATTTTGGTATTTTCGGATGTAAATTGTGAATATAGTTGATTTTGTAGTGTAGTGTAGTGGACTGTATGGAAATATTTATGTATGTCGACGTGTGAATATTTATGTACATATATGTATGTACGCTTAGACACCAGCAGGAACACAGTGAACGATAAAAAAATGTATGAGCCGTTTTTGGCGGAACGTTTTTTGAAATTTGGGAACTCTTAATTTTCACTGCGGCTGGGCGCGTATGTATATTTTCACAGTCACTTTTGTTTTTGTTTGGAATTTTAATTTTCACTTTGCCCAAAAAACGAACGGAATTGGCAAGATGTCGGAGAAATTTGACTTCGGACTTTGGACACTAGCGAACCACACAGATATAAGACACTTGGACTTGGGCTTAGGAAATGTCTGTGTACTTATCTTGTTTTAAAAAATCCGCAGTGGAGCTGGTGAGGATCAGGCTAGATCCGGCTTCGAAGGACCATGAAGAGGAGTGGGCGGACTCTTAGCCAAGATAAGATTGTTCGAGGATGACTTCCCAAAATCCCACGTAGAAAAAAATGAGATCGGAGTTGTTGGGTAGTAGTAGGAAATTTTCTGCTTTATTATGCCTTCATCGGCTGGTCGCAAATTTAGAACTAATTACATGACCTATAAATAGAAGTTGGGAGAGCGGCTTGGAAAGCTCTTGCGGACTGGAAGTCAGGAGGAAGAGAGAGGGAGAGAGAGTGTGCGAGAGCGCTAGGCTCCGTAAAGCGGGACAATTCGAAGCCGCTAGCGCTTCACACTGGCTCTCGAAAATAAGCGCCCTTTTGGCGCTAACAATGTAAAAGTAATCCAATTGAAGTTAGAATATTCATTTATTTATTTGGAGCAGCAATGGTGCCGCTCCAACGATCGGATTCCTTCTGTGTTTTTACATTATTCTTGAAGTCTAATTAAGGCTAGGTCTCGTAGCTGCGCTGCCCGCAGACGGCGGCAGAGAGACGGTTATGTAGGTATATACTTATGTATGTATGAATGTACTTATATACATTGGCTATGCACTCTCGAGTGGAGGCGCGATGGATATGCACATGCTGTCCGTTTGTTACAATTATGCCGACGCTAGCACTCTCTGTGTGCGGGCTAAGCCATAGCGATCGGTTCATATTTCGGCCACTTAGGGTTTATGGCCGGGACATTGAAATATGCAAACACTGCAACAAAGTGTTACAGTGCGTACCCTTTAGGTACTCTCGGTACAGTGGGTATTCAATATACGTGCATACTACAAAACAAAGCATTCTGAGCCGGCGGCGGAGCAGGTTGAAAATCTTGACGCTTTTGAGTTCGTTGGTTCGTTGAGCCTATGGACTTGCGCCTCTGGAAATGCTCCAGCTAGGCGTGAGGACGCACTATGATTGGAGCCACAGTTTATACATTTGAGCTGTTCCTCTTGCACAGCGGGGCACTTTTCCATCTCGTTTGCTGTCACCAGCACATCGGGCACACTTCGGTGAGAATGAACAAAAGTTTGTCGAATGCCCAAATAATTGGCATTGGAAACATCTTAAGGTACCCTTTCTGGGTTGTTGAGGCTCTACTTTCACCACCTGGTAGTCAATGACTCGAATGTCATACACATCCTTGTTGTTCCTTGCAGGTTCTAGTTCTACAAAGAACATGTCTCGCTTTGCCTTACCATTCTCACCATAGGGGTTGTAAACATTTCGGGGGTTGTGCCCCAGTTCTTTGAGTCTTGCAATTATTTCACTCTTCTCAGTTGATGCATTAAGACCTTTGATTACGATTCGAAAAGCTCGCTCATTTTTAAAATGAAAGGTACTGAAGGGAATCCCCTTATCCTTAAAAAGTTTTTGAACTTTTCTGTATATATTTCCATCATCTACAGTTATTCGGCAGGAGGATCGCCCAGTCGTTTTAAGGCGAAATCCAGTCGTCACATGAGATAGTAGGGCAATCAGTTCTTTGATATCCGTAACACCCCTCAAAAGAAAGGGTGGGGGACGGGGTGAATACGAGAGACAAATATCTGAATTGTTGGTGGTACTGCAACAAGGGCTCTTGGCAACACAGACTGGTTAGCTGTATTACCAATTTCAGCCGGTAATCCAGGCCTGTCAACCTGGGGAGCATTCGGGACTGGCATCTAAGGGATCGTTAATTTTGATTTTGACCCGCCAGCGGACTCAACGCAAATCACTGGAGCTGCGGTCCCTGTCACGGCACATTCGGAGGCCGAATCTTTTCTCGCACCCGACCTCAAAACCATTGACGTAAGATATATTGAGTCAGCTGTTAAGAACGTGCGTCGACTTGCAGGGCAGCAGCCAAATACGGTTTGCAAGCCGTGGTTTTCTTTCGCTTTGGGGACTCGTTTAATTGCTTTAGGCCATTAAACTGGGAGTCCATGAGCACCTCATTAGTTTTACGAAAACTAACAAGTAGCTCGTTAAAACCATTTTTGGTTTGCCGCATAAAAGCCATCAATTCCCTTTCAATATCGCGACAAGCTTCACAGCAATAGCGCAGTCCAATGCTCTTAATAATTTTAGCCGGCCGGCCTGTGCAATCAATGCACTTGGCGTGCAAAACATTGTCACAAAGCCAGCAACCGATATTAGGATCATCATTAGAAATAACCTCTTTGCTGGTTTTAATTGAACAGACAATAATGAAGGACATTTTGTTGACTTACCACTGTACCAATCAGAAGTTAAGAGAAAATTAGAGTAGTTACTAAAAGAGAGAGCGAGCAAGAGAGCGAGAGTAAGGGAGCTTAAGCCGTCAAGCTGTTATATCGGCGTAACGGATAAAGCACAAAGAGGAATGCAAAAATGAAGTTAAGAAATCGCTGCACCAAACTAATTTTCAATCTATAATTATTAATACACAAAAACAGCTGCATGCACACGCGAAGTAAAATGGCGACTTATTATTAACACTAGATTGAAGTTTTAAAAAAAACCCAGGTGGTTTATAGCAAGAAATTAACACAAATACGAGGCGCAAAACAAAAACACGACCGTTCACTTTGAAAGAGAAACGATTTACTTTTCGCAGACTAATGTGTAGCATTTTTCTCTATTATTTAAGCAAAATTCACTTCCGATACCTAAAATTGTATTTAATTCTTAACACGTGCACATAAACAATCCATGTCCTTTATCCACTGATTAGTTTGAGTATGTGTAACAATTGATAAATTTTCAACGATGCTAATGTTAAGGCTATCATTTAATTTATTATAAAACTGAGATGCACAGGAAATATTTAAATCAAACTTATTGCTAATTCATAATGACTTTTTATCGTAGTCTGAATTTCTTTGATTTAATTGTACGTGTAGGGCACTGAGTGCGGTTCTACCCAGTATCGTTGCAACAGGTAATACACGTAAGCAACAAAAACTTCAATTTCATAAATTTTCAGATTAAATTTAAAATAGCACATATAAGTGTGCTGCATAATATGATGTTTTGTAAACCAATTCCACGTTATTCACAAGCCAATACGTCAACCGTTGCTTTACCTGTGGAGCCGTGGATCATAAATTATGTAGCTGCCTGAAATGTGGGACTGGAAGACTGAAGCAGACAGTGGCAAATGTAGACGATCAACCAACCATTTCGTAGGTTTTACGATAAATGAACTCAGAAGCACAGAAGCTAAACTAATTAATATTCTTTTTGATGCTTGTAGCCCCGTTAGCTTCATTACCAAAACGAATTTCTTAGAAGATGTAACTTTGTCGAATCCATTTAAAAGTGCTTCTGTGCATCTCAGTTCATTTATCTTACAACCTACGAAATGCTTACCAACTATATCAGCAACGGTGTTACGTTGGTGGTGTCGTTGTGTCTCAGTTCTTGGAGGACATAGGGCTGAGGAAGTGGCCGCCCGGATAGCAGACACGATTTGTGCAGCTGAGCTCGCCGGATGTGGGGTGGGTTCTTTGGACGCCACTATCCTCTCCTAACGTAATGAAAACAATTATTTACGTGCCTGAATAATTGCCCCGCAAGCGGATTTATGCTTGATCGTGAAAATAATCGGGCTATGTTTTGGCCGTTTTCCCTCCCCATTTGCAAACTTCGGGCGCCGTTGGATCGTCGCGGGCCGTGCAATACGATCCCCTGTTATGTCATTTTCTTGACCCAGTCATCCATTCGTACCAATGCCCCCCTTTCAATGGGTTTCTACCAATGCATTTTTGTTGATTTAAGTTCACATTACAAGTTTATTATAAAGGTTGTTCGATTGGTTATTGGACATTAAAGTGTGTCAAAAGGTGTGTTTGGTATAGCCAGTGTTATTGATTTAAAATGTGTAGGTAATATTTAAGTGAGTTAAAATTAACATGAATCAATTTTTGATGTATAGTGTCATTAACCCGAATAAGATAAATGGAGTAGTGTAGAAAAATAAATAAAAATATATGTTTAGACGTGGGTAAAAAGTAATGAATGAAAATAAATAAAAAAGGTGGTTTAAATTACTATGAACAAAAAGCTATTTGAATATAAAACTTATATTATAGATTCAAAGATCTGTATAAGGTAAAAATATTTCTCCCAGTGGAGTATTAAGTATTAAACACAAGAAAAAAAACTTAGAGAAAAATAAATATAAAAGCTAAGAAGCTCGGAGAGCGTAGTGACCGCTGGTCATTCGACGATGGTGTAGTCTTCACTTTGTTTCACTTTCTGGTGGGTAGAGAAACGGATGTACACTTGTAGGCGCACTTGTATATATATATATATATTATATATATTCGTGTTTAGATGGAGTCAGTATCTACTGCACAAGTATGGATTGAAGCACGGGTATCAGAAGGCAAGTCTACACAATCACCAGTGTAAGTTTGTTGGACTGGATTTTCACATCACGGAAACTCTTGTTGTTTTGTTTGAGTTAGTTTTTATGCATTTTTTTATTTGGATTTGTTTGGATGTTTAAGTTGGTATATTTCCTTAATAAGTTTTCTTTTTTTGCTCTTTTAAATTTTTATTGATGATATTTATTGTTTGTCTTAAGAGATTTTAAGTTCTATTATTGTTGCCAATTCCGGGACATCCTTCAGGCGGTTACTTGTGGTCGCAGGACCAGGCACACTACTTTCTCCAGTTCGTGTCGACGGTCGCGATTTCCTGGATCACCTTCTTGTATGTGCTAAGTTCTTTTAGCAACAGGGTAACGAGCATCATTCCTGCGATGAACATAAGTACTTGGTAGACCTGCACGATTTCTTCCTTGTGGTCGACAACTTCTATCGTATTGATGACGTTGGCCGTGCTGTCGTCAACTTTGGAAGTCTTAGAGCCCATTGTCCTTGCAGTCACTAGTCTTCGGTGCTTGGTCGTTAATAGCTAAGGTATTACTGTTGCACTCCGGACTTGACGTTTTTCAGGACCGTTGGCTGTTTTCCGAATCAGAGACGAGGCTCGTTTTAATAATCTCCACGAGGGCTTGCTGGTTTTGACTTCCTCTGGTATTGGTAAACCGGGGTCTTTTATACCAAAGACTGTGGCAACTTTCGCCTAGGAATCACCGGAATAGAACACAAAAGTGTTCCCAGTTAGTGTCATCAATTCCCCTGTTTTCACCTATTGGGTCGTCTTTGTTCTAACGTATGACAGTTCAGTAAAATCAGCGGTGTTGGGTTGCTAGTGATTGCATGGCCTAATGTGGCGAGTTTTGCGATCTGCTAGAGCAAAATTCTTGCATTGGCTATTCTTGATTTTCTTCTGTGTAACCCGTATGAATCACTTCGCCCTCACCGGCGTACGTTACAGGCTCGGGGTCGTCGATGCTGATCAGCATGGAATGATCCCATATAAAAAAATTCACGTACAGGCGGTTATGCTGGTTTTCCGCGCCCAACGTGGGCCTCGACCCATACCCTGAGTGTAAGAGCCTTCTGCTCTATTGAATGGACTAGCCGGGCTGATAAAGGCATCTTCGTATCAATTCGACGGCTGCGCCTCCGCAAGGAGTATGTAGACATCAAAACAAAAAAAATCCTAGAAAGTAAAAATACCCCATTCCCTCCCGCAAAAAATTTTTAAGGTTTAATAAAGTTTATTTAAAAGATTTGTTTTTTTTTCTTTCTTTATTAACGCTGTTATATGGAATCTCGACGAGCCAGGTATCTCGGGTCGTTCTCATCGTCCGGCTCCTCGTGTTCTCTGTAACCGATCCCCCTCCAGATAAACCTCCGGGTGGGGATCCGGTCATTCGGGGACTTGCTGCGTCGGCGTGCTGGAAGATGGATGTATGTAAACGTTTTCTCTTTCAAAGTGAACGGTCGTGTTTTTGTTTTGCGCCTCGTATTTGTGTAAAATCTTTGCTATAAACCACCAGGGCTTATTTAAAACTTCTATCTTGTTTCAATAATAATTCACCGTTTCACTTCACGTGTGCATGCAGCTGTTTTTGCGTATTAATAACTATATTAATTGCAAATTAGTTTTGTGCAGCGATTCGCTTATCTGCATTTTTGCATTCCTCTTTGTGCTTTACAGCTCGACGGCTCAAGCTCCCTTACTCTCGCTCTCTTGCTCTCTTTTAGTGCACGTAACTACTCTTATTTTCTCTTAAATTCTGACTGGTACGGTAGTGTTGTCTGTGTAATTAAAACCTGCAAGAAAGCAATTTCTGGAGGGGACCCTACTATTGGCTGCTGGCTGTGTGACAATGTCGTGCACGCCAAGTGCATTGATTGCACAGGCCGGATGACTGATATTATTACTAAAAACATTGGATTGCGCTACTGCTGTGAGGCTTGTCGCGATGTTGAAAGGGAAATGATGGCATTCATGCAGCAAACCAGAAATGTTTTTAAAGAGCTACTTGTTAGTTTTCGTAAAACTAATGAGGTGCTCATGGCGCTGGACTCCAAGTTTAATGGCCTAAAGCAATTAAAAGAGTCCCCAAAGCGCAAGAAAAAAACCACGGCTTGCACACCGCATTTGGCCGCTGCCCTGCAACTCGACGCAGGTTCTCAACAGCTGACTCCCTCGGCACAGCCCCCGACCCGAATGTGCCCAAGGAAAGATTCGGCCTCCGAATGTGCCGTGACAGAGACCGCAGCTCCAGTGATGTCCGTTGAGTCCGCTGGCGGGTTAAAATCAAATGTACCGACCCCTCAGATCCCCGTCCCGAATGCTCCCCAGGGTGACAGGCCTGGATTACCGGCCGAAATTGGTAATACAGGCAACCAGTCTGTGTTGCCAAAAGCCCTTATTGCAGTACCACCAACGAGGCAGATATTTGTCTCTCGGCTTCAGCCATCTCAAACATCTGAAGATGTTACTGTCTTTATTCGAGGCAGAACCAAGTCCGATAAAATTAAGGTGGAAAAATTTAAAATTTCTTATGCTAGGAATGTCCCTGCCGAACTCTTTAATACAATATGCTCTGCCGATTTCTGGCCGCAGTATGTTGTGTTAAGGAGTACGAAGCCAAGAAAAAGAAAAGACGGCCTGTAGGAATTAGTCTACCCAGGCCGGACAGAACCGCTGTGCCAGCTCCAAAAAACTAACCAATTCTCTCCTTCTTACTATTAAAATCCCAGGTGATTGTGTTTACAGAAACCTGGTTGAAGCCGGAGATCCTGAGCTCCGAAGTTTTTCCAGCTGTGTATACAACGTACAGGCTTGATCGGCCTTCCAGGCAAGGGGGCAGGGTCCTCATTGCGGTTGACTCAAACCTCACGTCTGATGTATTAGCTTTCAAAGAATGCAACGATGTTGAATTCCTTTGTGTTAAGCTTTCATTTAATGGTAGTTTTACTTTTATTACATGTTCCTACATTCCTACAATCATAAGATCCATACCATCCTACTTTCGATGTGATTATCGATATTGGGACTGCTAGGGAGAATAAGTCTGATCGGCCAGATAAGAAAGTCCACTGCTTTCGTAAGGCGGATTTTCGACGGCTGAATAATTTCCTATCTGACTTTGATTGGTCCGATCCTTACATGTGCACTGACATGGTGGGTGCCATGGATATTTTTTACAATGCCATGAATTCCTTTTTTACCGAATGTGTTCCGTTATACTATCCGTCAATCTCAACTAAGCCTCCCCGGCTTAGTAAAGAGTTGACTCGCCTCAAAAATGTCAAGTCCAATCTCTATTCTAAATTTAAATGTAACGGTTCTCAAGCTGTTCATTCTCGCTCTTTAGTTTACAGTGCTTAACGCGCAGAGTAATAAAAACTATTTGACTCGTTGTAGGGTTCAGTTTGCGTAGGGCCCAAAACAGTTTTATAGTTTTTTCAACACTAAACGTAAGCCTATTACACATCCTTCCTCGCTTTCATTTGAAAATACGACAGCAAACAATGATCAGTTTATTCAAACTACTTATTCTCCGTCATCCGAGTCAAACCAAACCTATTCTTAAAGCGTGCCCGAATCAAACCTAATCTTCAGTCCTAGCTTAAACGAAAGCTCCCTTCTTTTGAATCTTCAACGTGTCAAGCTTATTCGCCAGGTCCCGACGGAGTACCAGGCTGTGTGCTTAGGTATTGTGACGAGTCCCTGTGCAGTCCCCTTTTAAAATTGTTTACCTTATCCTTAAAAACTCCCCAATTTCCCCGTATTTGGAAGGAATCATTCGTGTTTCCTCTCCACAAAAAAGAAAGCAAAGTGGATGCTAACAACTATAGAGGAATCTCTAAGGTGTCAGCTATCCCAAAACTTTTCGAAAACGTAATTACTCCCCATTTGCAACACCTGTGTAGATCAGTAATTTCTCCATGCCAACATGGATTTATTAAACGAAGATCAACGACTACTAACCTTCTGGAGATCACTTCTTTCATTATAAGGGGCTTTCCACAAAATTTGCAGACATATGTGATCTATACTGATTTCAGCAAAGCATTTGACTCCGTTAACCATTCCCTTCTTGTTAGAAAACTCGACTTAATGGGTTTTCCTGTCGATCTTCTTAGGTGGATCTCAAGTTATCTGAATGGCAGGACGCAAAAGGTCCTCTTTTTAAACCACTTGTCAAATGTTCTCCGGGTGACCTCTGGTGGCCCGCAAGGGAGCCACCTGGCTCCCTTAGTTTTTACATTATTTATTGACGATCTGCTCAAAGTCTTGACAGCTCCAGAGTACTCATGTACGCTGACGACGTTAAACTTTGTGTGCAATACAAGGACAGCGCCTGCCAGTCGGACTTACAAACAGATCTTAATAACTTTTAAAAATGGTGCAATGCAAACTCATTAAACCTAAATGGCTCCAAATGCAAGTTGATAACATTCTCACGTGTCTCTCCCATGCTTGCGACTTTGGAAAGGATCACTCTAGTTGACGATTTGGGTATCCGCCTAGATCCTAAACTGGAGTTTATTGATCATATTTCGTGCATTGTGAATAGAGCCAGGGGAGTGCTTTGATTTATTAAACGGTTTTCGAAGGAATTCGATGACCCCTACGTCACGAAGAATTTATACACTTCGTTAGTTCGTCCTATTTTAGAACACGGATCTTGCGTTTGGAGTCCCCAGTGGGACGTTCACAGCTAACGCATTGAGTCAGTTCAAAACAACTTTTTACTTTTCGCTCTTCGTGGCTTAAGCTGGGATGCAAACCTTAACAAGCCGTAGAACGATGTTAGGCATTGTCTTCATGTCGAATCTGATCCGTGGTGACGTGGAAAGCAGCGATCTATTGGGTCAGTTGAATTTCCATGTACCATATAGACCCTCAAGGTCATACCTGCCTTTAGTTTTGCACCACTGCAGAACATCGTTATTATGTGCAAATTATAATGATTTGTGCAAACTTACGTCATCTGTAGATAGCCTTCCTAAACTAATAACATTAATCTTAACCCACTTAGTACACATGCAAGATAGAAATCGAGCTGCCTGATAGTAGTTTACATTTCCTCGCATTCTTTTACCTATACTTTTCTTTCGCTCTTATTAACACCTAACCCTAACAAGCACATGCCTTGTTTTAAAGGTCCACTTGAGTGTACTGACCGTAGAGCATCATCAACGTCCAACAAAAAAAAAAATGCCGTTTCGGGGGTGGTGGAAGAGCTCGAGTTGGTAGCGCTCTCAAGCCTCCTCGTAGAAGACGGCTCCCTCCCCGAGTATCTCCTCCTCGTACTTCTCATAATCCGGTGGTGGAATGCTGGTATAAGACATGTTGGTAGTTTGCTGGTTGAAAGGTTTTTAAATTGCAGGTGAATACCAATACTCTTCCCAACTACAGTTCCCAACTCATATAAGGAATTTCCTTTTCTTTTGAGTACAACGCACCGAATCGTGTTATGTCCTAATTTTGCGTTATATCTTTCGGCACGGTTACTTTGCTTATAGTTTTTCCGGTATACAACCTGACCTACAGCAAATTCGACCGGTCGGCAGCAGGTGTTGTACGTCCTTTCCGCCTTCTCGTGAGCTCGTGTCAGTCCTTGTTTCACTTTCTCTCGAATTAGCTCCATTTTATCTGGTAGATCTACGAGCTTCTCTTCCGTTTCTAGGTCTCCTAGGCGCCTGCGTACTGGCTAAAAACATAGCCTAATATGGTTAGTGGTGCCCACTTCTAAGAGCACATGCTATTCGTCTTAGCTGCGAATCCCAGTTTCGCTGGTTTTGGTCAGTTGCTCCCCTAAGCATTTGTAAAACTGATCGGTTTACCCTTTCGGCTGAGATGGCCTGAGGTGAGTAGAACGCCGTTCGTACGGGTTGAACGTCATATCGGGTGAGTAATTCGGTGAAGATATGTGACACGAACTGTTTTCCATTGTCAGAGTGAATGTACTCCGGTACTCCGAACTGATGAAAAATATTCTTTTCAAGGAAGTCAACGACCCCTGCGGTGGTAGCTTTCCGCATAGGTTGCAACCTAACGAATTTGGTGAAATGATCGATGCACACAAATATTACTGTGTTACCGGACTTTGACCTGGGGTATGGCCCCATGAAATTGATAAACATTCTTTGCAGTGGCCGTTCAGTAATCCGCTGTTGGCCCATTGGAGGTCTGGCTGTTTTGTTGGAGATTTTGCTGACTTTGCAAATTTCATAGTCCCTATCTACTTGTTGTACTTCGGTCGTCATAGATGGCCAATAGTAAAATTGCCGCAGCCTTGCGAGTGTTTTGTGTAATCCTCCGTGTCCAGCGGTGATGGCATGATGTGATCTCCAAACTAGGTCTGCGCGAAGCTCCACCGGAACCCAAAGTTTCCATGCCCTGTCATTGTTTATCACATCATGACTACTAAAACCCAAACGTTTGCATACCACGCCCTCGGATATCTGAGTGTCTGATATTTTCCCTGCATTTTCCTCGATCCGTTGTATCAACATTTTGCGACTTGAGGTCTAGCTGTAATTCCATGGAATCCGCTGCGGGTGTTTGAATTTCGTCCATGTGCACCCGTGAGAGTGCGTCGGGTACTACATTTAAAGCTCCCTTACGATGCTCTATTGTAAAATCGAATGCCTGTAATTTTAGACTCCATCGCGCTAGTCTCCCGGATAAATCCTTTTGGCCCATTAACCATTTTAGACTGGCGTGATCGGTAACTACTTTAAACGGCATCCCTTCTACATAAGCCCGAAATTTGCTGATACTAATTATCGCCGCATAACATTCCAATTCGGTGATACTATAGTTTCGTTGCGCTTTTTTAGTTTCGCCGACACATACGCAACTGGGTGTTCCCCGCCGTCATCGTCAGTTTGAAATAAGACTCCCCCCACTCCCGTTGTAGAGGCGTCGTATTGGATAGTGAACGGTTTCTTAAAATCTGGTGTGAGGAGCACGGGCGCTGACACCATGTTCACTTTCAATACCTCGAACGCTTGTATCCCCTCTTCACTCAACTCAAACTTCTTGAGTCGGTCTTTTGTTAAACACTCGTGTAGAGGTGCTGCAATTTGTGCATAATTTTGAATAAAGTGCCGATACCACCCAGTCATTCCCAAGAATCTTTGCAGTTGTTTGGCGGAGGTATGTATTTTAAAATCCTGGATAGCTTTGATCTTTGACTGGTCTGTTTTTATGCATCCCCCAGATATTTTGCCTGTTTGTAGCAGAATTTACTTTTCTCTACGTTGATGGTCAGTTTTGCAAGTTTAAGACAATCACTGACCTGTCGCAACATTTCCAAATGTTCTTCAAACGTCGGAGAGCATGCCAGCAGGTCATCCAAATATACAAATACATTATCGCGTAGCGCTGCTGGAATTACTTTGTCCATCAGCCGGCACATTCTCTGTGCAGCGTTACACAAGCCGAATGGCATGACTGTAAATTGATATAAAGGTCTGCCGGGTACAGTAAATGCGGTTTTTTCTCTACTTTTGGCTTCCAGTGGGATCTGCCAAAAAGCGTCTTTTAAATCAATTGCCGAAATATAATATGTTTCTTGCAGTCGACTTAACAATCCCTCAATATGTGGCAAGGGAAATGCATCTTTAATCGTCCGTGAGTTTACCTTGCGCGCATCCAAACAAAGGCGGTTCTTTGTGCCCTTCTGCTCTAAGGTCACTGGAGAACTCCAGCTACTGTTACTTTCTTCTATCACTCCTAGTCCAATCATTCTGTCTAGTTCTGCAAACACCAATTGTTGTTTGGCTGGCGAAATCGGATAGTGACGCTGTTTAATGGGTAGATTTTCTTGTGTTACTTCGATGACATGTTCCTCTAAATCGGTTTTTTCCAAGCCCATGTCGGTACAAGATGAAAATGTACTAACTAAACTTTGTAATATTGCCTTTTGCTCCACTGTCAGTTCATGCGGAGTATACGCTGTCTCCGTTCGGGTCGAAGCTTCTTCGTCTAACGTTGCCCCTACCTCCAACCAACGGCAACTTAAATTCATCCCAGAACTCAAATCCAAAATAAAACTGTTGCTGCAAGGCTGGCACTATTAAAAACTCTAGCGCTTTTGTTTCCCCTTCCCATTCTACAGGCAAGTGAATCATGCCGGTAACTTGAGTCTTTTCCCCGTTAGCGGTTTGTACGTCTTGTCTCTTCAACCTGCGCACCTTATGTTGTCGCCCTTGTAAAAATCTCTCCGCCCCTCTTCCAATGCAATTGCCACTAGCGCCAGTGTCAAGTAAAGCTATTATTTCTTCCCCGTCTACTTTAGTCTTACTTATACTGGTGTAGATATTGAAGTTTTTTGTCTTTCCTGGTTTCTGTTGTGTCTACGTCATGGAATATTCGTTCGCGCTCCGCCTCGTATTCTTGTTTTCGCTGGTGATACGATTTGTATGGCGAAATTTGTGCCGGGCGCGTTGTTACGACTTATTGTGTTGGGGTAGGTCTCGTCTGAGCAGGCTTCCCCAGCCCTCCTGTCAGACTCTGCTGTAAAAACGCTGACTCGGTGAAATGATACGAGTCGTTTTTGCCGCAATAATTGCAGGCGGTGTCATGAAATCGCGCTTGGCACCTGGCTCCTTCTGTTCCTCCGCGTTTCCGATAGAAGTCCGGTGGCTTGTTACAGGTGTAACATAGGTAGGTATTACTCGGAACAGAAAACTCTCCACCGACATGCCCCTACTGGACTCATCAAACTTAACGTTGCATTTGTCCAGGCATGTTGGTCGAGTTCCTGAGTTTTGTTGTTTCTGGCGCTGGGATTGGGCTAGTTTTCCACGGCTACCTCTCTAGGACTCGGTATTGGTTGGTTTGCTGCTGCTGATGTCTGTCTTGGTTGGCCCTGACCCTTGACCTCGGGGTTTTCCCTGGGTATTGGGCTGTACTGCGGACAGTTCGGCTACTTAGCGCCGCAGGCTGATGACTTCCTCCTGCATTTTGGCCATCATAGTTGTCATTGTTGTCTTCATACATTTTTTGACACAAGCAATGCTGAGAGCATTCGCTCTAGCCGATCATTGTCATTATTATATCTGGGTCTAGCTCCCTGGTTAGTCGGAAGATTACTGGACCGCCCTAGTGGTGGCCCTAAGTCGAGTTGTTCCCCTCCTACAGCTCCTTCGGAATCATCCATGATTACTCTGCTGCAATCTGCTAAGCTTCCAAAGTTATTAAGTTTGCTATTAAAGCTTATCGACTGGTTGTTTTCGTCAACTGGCAATAGGCTAGCTCTTGCCGGTGTTTCTGTTCTGGTTTGTCTGGCTTTTCTCGCCGCCATTGTTAATGCTCGGAAAGTCCTCAACGGCGGTAGATTAAGTGTAACCTTCTTATTTTTCTTATCTCCTGCCATATGTTAATATATTGTATATATATACTGCCGATATACCCTGCCGTGTAATCGCTGTACTTATTTGTTTGCTTTTGTATTAACTTTTTGTAATAAGATTTAGTTATACGTGATAGCGCGTTGTTGGCTTTTGTTAAGTTATTTTTCGTTTTCGTGTGCTTCAATATTTTTGCTTGGCAGCAAAAAGTTTTTATGACGAATAAAAATTGTGTAATTCAAAACGGGGTGCACTGGTACTCCTGGTTAATGGTATAGGTCAAGAAACGTCCGAAATTAAGCCCCAAAGAACATTACATGCAGATGGATGGAGTTTTATTCCGGACAGGCGAAAGGAATTGACTTCCTGCTCCTCCCTCTCTACACTCGAACCTCGCGAGAGACCTGGTTCTGTGCCTAGTACAATGGATTGCGTCGGCCAGAGAGATAAATACTGTCGTTCCGCCCGTTAGTCGTGGTAACCGTACAGACTCGAACCTTGCAAGAGACCTGGCCTAGCCTAGTGCAACTGAATAGAGTCGGCTGTACGGTTACAGTCATTCCCCCCACCCCCTTCAGTACTTGATGGACAAACGATGACGAACTGCTACCCCAACCGATGATGGCGGCTATATTATGGCGATGACTGGATACTATTAAGACCGGTCGGTGGTGCGCCGTTATTCGCTTGCGACTCTGCTCTTCCTGGACTCGAACCTTGCGAGCGACCTGGCATAGCCCAGTACGACTGAATAGCGTCGGCCATATTTACATATTTCAAAAATGGTCTGCACCTTTATAGAGAAGCTATTATGGTATTATTTCTTTTAACGAGGCTATGGTTAAAGTATTAGGATTTAATATTTAAAATTTACAAGGGTCCTCAAAGTAAAGTGCCAATTCTAAAACTACAAGTGTCGGATCGCATGCATTGCGCTTCTACAACTAACCGTTTGAGAAGTTGGTGACTTTAAAAGAACATACAGAAAAGTTATATTTAAGGTATATATCAAATTTACAGAAAAATGTTATACAAATTGTTAGCTAATTTCGACACCAAAGTGATCAACTCTGATATCTCTAAATTCTTGAAACAGTACTAAAGAATTTTTTATCTGAATACTAAGGTGTTGCTCGTCAAAGAAAATAATTTTTGGCAATAAAGGATGCAAGGATATTGCCTGAGTTGGGCGCCATTTCTGTTACGTAGGTGGTGTCGTTGTGCTTCAGTCCTTTGAGGACATAGGGCTGAGAAGTGTCCACCCGGATAGCAGACACGATTTGTGCAGCTGGATTTGGGTGGGGTTCCTCTCCAAACGTATTCAGAACAATTATTTACGTGTCTGTCCACACTGCCCCGCCTGCGGATTGAAGCTTGATCGTGAAAACAATCGGGCTATGTTTTGGCCGTTTTCCGTCCCCATTCGTAAACTTCGTGCGCCGTTGGATCGTCGCGGGCCGTGCAATACGATCCCCGTTGTTCATGTCGTTCGTCAAAAGTTATGTCATTTTC
This sequence comes from Drosophila triauraria, assembly GCA_014170255.2. Lineage (NCBI taxonomy): Eukaryota > Metazoa > Arthropoda > Insecta > Diptera > Drosophilidae > Drosophila > Drosophila triauraria. The sequence continues at coordinate 1,050,072 of CM024337.1, read as the reverse complement.
TTGACCCAGTCTTCCATTCGTACCAATGCCCCCTTTCAATGGATTTCTACCAATGCATTTTGTTGGTTTAAGTTCATATTACAAGTTTATTATAAAGGTTGTTTGATTGGTTATTGGACATTAAAGTGTGTCAAAGGTGTGTTTGGTATAGCCAGTGTTATTGATTTAAAATGTGTAGGTAATATTTAAGTGAGTTAAAATTAACATGAATCTATTTTGATGTATAGTGTCATTAACGCGAATAAGATAAATGGAGTAGTGTAGAAAAATAAATAAAAATATTTGTTTAGACGTGGGTAAAAAGAAATGAATGAAAATAAATAAAAAGGTGGTTAAAATTACTATGAACAAAAAGCTATTAAATTTAAAAGTTATATTATAGATTCAAAGATCTGTATTAGGTAAATTTTTTCTCCCAGTGGAGGTGTAGGCTTGCACATAAATATATATAGTGACATATCCACAGTCCTATAAGACTTAGCATCCTATAGTACTCCGAATATTCCATCACCTTATGTAAACATATCATATCCGAATATTCCCATTATTTTATGTAAAATCATCATACCATAATACTCCCATCAATTTATGTATCCCATATTTGTAACAGGACACCATAAGCGAAGGCTAACGGAAAGTCCCCAAAATCAGATTCCCCATCGTAGACTAAACAACTCCACAATTGTCACGATCCCACGTTCAAAGGCAATCAAAGTTCGGCTCGTAAACAGGCAACTCCTATTTCAATTCAAAGTCAGACCAAAGTCATTAAATCAAAGAGAGCACTTGTATCCAAGAGCAAAGGCACGTGCATCCAAGAGTAAATAAAGTTTCACTCAATTGAAAATCGAAAGCTAACTCAAAGCTAACTCAGAATAATTTCACAACTCACTCGAAATTACAAAGCTCGAGACCGAGGCTTGATCGTCAAGTAAATCAGAATACCGAATTAAGTTCAGTTTGAGACCTCAATATAATAGGTTGGTGTTCTTCATAACATAAGCAAAACTTGTAATATTCAGTTGAATAAAATAAAATTATATTTTTTATTAAACTGGAGTTGCAGACTGGAATGTATTGTAGTATTTGACATGTGAATCTATTATTTCTTTGGTTTGAATGTAAGATAACGGTTTTATTCTGGTGATATTATTATTTACATAAATTGATTGTGAATAGTCAGCTATATTGTTTGAAATTATGAATTCATCTAGTTGAATTGTACAATTTTTAATTTTGATAATGTTATTGCCTGTAATTGAAACCTCTGTATTTATACAATTCTGATTCAATATTTCTTTCTGTACATTCCAAATTAGTAAAATATTCGGTTCTATGTAAGTAATCTGAAATTTCTATGGGTTTTGTGTATCTGCACCTAGCTGGTTCTTGTTTAATTATTTCGCTTATACATGTGTCAAATACAAGTTGTTCTGTATTTTTATTGAAAACCCTGTCTTCGTGAATGTAAAATTTGTCGGAAGTATCTTCGGTTAATATGTTATTGAACTCATTCGGATATGGAACTATTTCGTAAATTGGAGTCTTAATTAATTTATTAGGGATGTGAGAAATTATCAGTATTTCATTTGAATCTGTTTTAACCAAGTTGATGTTTTTATCTTCAATAACTTTTCAGAATTCACCTGTTTCAAATAATCATGTTTCAACAACTTTGGATTAAAATGCCTAACCTTGTTAACTGCATGCCTAGTTCTACATCTTCTATGTATTCAGTAAACTGCTGGAGATTGAATATTAAAACGGCAGCTTGCTGATCCTTATCTTTAGTTTCCTTCAGTTTGTTAATAATGTCCAGCCCGTTATTAACTACATCAATAATCATATTTAAGTCGTGGTTTTGGACTGAGTTTTCCGACAGATTATTAATTTTAGTTTCTAGTTTTTCTTTGTCATTTTCGTCTAAAGTGCCAAACAAATATTTGTAAGCTGAACCTACCACATTTAACAGACCTCTTTTGCTACGCTTAACTATTCTTAACCCGTTTATTTCCCGTTTTAACTTTTCAACTAGGTATCGGACTTGGACTATGTTTTGAAATTATTTTGCTTCGTCCAGTAGGTTGTTGAATGTCAATTCGGTCTTTGTTATATTTATGCTTAAATAGTGGTACTTAAAATTCGTTGGAATTTCCATTGATCCAGTTTTAAATATAAGGTATCCATTCTGTGCTTTAATGGGGTTGATTTCGATACTCTGTCCGTTGATGATGCTTATGAGAGATGTTATGATCATGATTGATATGGGGACTGTTAGGTTACGATTCGTCTTCGTTTTCTTCCGAGGGTCTGGAATTATCATATTTACTTTTATTAATCTTTTTCTGTTTCTTGAATTTAGATTTATAATGAGTAATTTTTCTGAATCGGTTTGTTTCCTCGAAGTGTTTGTCGTCAACCTGTCTGACTACTCCTGTTTTCTTGAAAGGATTTGTTATCTTTGCCTTCGCTAGTGGAGCCTGTCTATATTTTGTGTCAACCTCAAATTCATGTCTGTTCTCATTAAGTTTATCTATTTTGTCTATTTTGTTTTGTTGGGCATTGAAATCTGGCGTACCTGCATATAGAAAGATATTCGCGGAAGTTCTATTAGTTGTGGCGTGTTTAGTTTTGTGGTTGTACACGTATAGGATCGATTCAAATTTTGTACATCGATCTTCTATATTATCCTCACTACCAATAACTCTCAATTTTTCATTCACCGTCTTATGGAACCTTTCTATGTCAGATATACCATTTTTACTTGTTGTTTTTATTATTTTTATTTCGGATTTTATACAATTCTGCAAGGCTATGCACATAAAAGCTGAGTCTTTATCCGCTTTAATTTCTTGCGGTTTTCCCATATCATTGAATATCTTCATTATGGCCCTTTTTGCTTCTAGCAAATCTCTACTTTTTACCTCAATTAATGTTGCAAATTTCGAATAGATATCGATACATGATAGGAACTGTTGGTTTCCGACTAAATAGAAATCAATTACGTATCGCTCTCTTGCATTGAATATTTCAGGTGTAACTTCAAATGACAGTTTGGTATTTCTATGTTCCGTCCTTGCTATATTACAGATTTCGAACTTGTTTATGATATTTTGTATTAACTTTTGGCTGTCGGGATAATAATGTTCCTCTTTAAACCAGTTAACAGTTTTTTCAATTCCTGGATGTAGGAGTTCCTTATGCCCTCTAAGTATCAAATTCTTGAAGTCTGCATAAGTCAAAATATCTTTTAATTTGAGTGTAAATTTAACCAATTTAGTCAAATTGTTGGGACTTATTATTTCGATATATGCCCTTTGAAATGTAAGGAAATCTTCATCATTGTGGAAGTAGATTGCGCTCTTTTTATTGCACAAATATTCTTTAATGATGTCTTTAGCAAAACTTTCTGTCATTTCTTTGTACGTTATGCTGATTTTAATTTGTGAAAATAATGGTTTACCTCAGTGCTATTACTGTCTCCCCTCTTTAACTCTATCTGTCTTGAGAAATAGTTAAAGGCTCTCTGTGATGGGTATGTAATTTAAATTATCTTCAGAAGCGCTATGAATGGTCGCGTCTACGCTATTAGCTGCTTCTCCAAGCATAAGTTCTTCTATCTTGGTACGGGATAGGGCGTCAGCCACATAATTTTCTTTTCCGGAAGATATTTGATTTTGTAATCAAATTCATTTAATTTAATCTTCCATCTCTGTAATTTCATGTTTGGTTCTTTGATATTGTTGAGCCAAACAAGGGGCTTATGATTACTTAATATTTCGAAAGATCTTCCAAACAAGTATGATCTGAAGTATTTTGTAGCCCAAACTATTGCTAAAAGTTCTTTTTATACCCTTGCAGAGGGTATAATAATTTTGTCATGATGTTTGCAACGCAGTGAAGGAGGCATCTCCGACCCCATAAAGTATATATATTCTTGATCAGCATCACCTGCCGAGTCGATCTAGCCATGTCCGTCTGTCTGTCCGTCTGTCCGTCTGTCCGTCTGTCCGTCGGTCCGTCTGTCCGTCTGTCCGTCTGTCGGTTTCTACGCGAACTAGTCTCTCAGTTTTTGAGCTATCGGGCTGAAATTTTCAGCATAGTCTTATTTCTTTAGCACGCAGTATATATGTCGGAACGGCCAAAATCGGACCACTATATCTTATAGCTGCCATAGAAATGATGGCGAAATTAATGTAAAAAAAATTTTAACTTCTCTGTTTTTCAACGAATTTCTATAAATTTCGAGATATAGTCGTTTTTTATAGTTTTAGAATTACGGTTTTAATTTCATTAAGATCGGACAACTATATCATATAGCTGCTATAGAAGGGATCGGTCGATTTATATGAAAATGTAAAATTCTACATGTAAAATGTAAAATTCTACATGTAAAATGTAAAATTTTACAAAATTTACATAATTTGACATTTTTTTTTTAACATTACCAAATAGATCGATTGTCAATGATCCCATTGCAGACTGCAAGGGTATACAAGCTTCGGTTTATCGAAGTTAGCTTTCTTTCTCGTTCTATGGTAGCATAGTTTATTTCATGTTCGTTCAGCGTTCTGCTGGCATAACAAACTGGTTTGTGATTTTGGGACAGAACGGCACCGATGGCAATATTACTAGCGTCAGTAGTTAAGGAAAAAGGCTTAGTAAAATCAGGGTAAATTAAAATCGGATCTGATGTAATAAGCACCTTTAGCTTTTCAAATGCTGCTACGTTATCTTTATTATTAATGTCAATTGTAGCTCCTTTCTTCAATTTAAGAGTCATTGGTTTAACTATGTTGGCAAAGTTAGGAATAAACTTGCGATAGAAACCACATAAACCCAAAAATGATTTGATTTGTTTCGGAGTCTTTGGCAATGGGAAATTTGTTATGGCGTTTGTTTTATTCGGATTTGGTGGTTACAACATGACCAAGGAATTCAGTTTCCTTTTTCATGAACTCGCATTTGTCCAATTGCAACTTCAAGTTTGCATCCTTTAGTTTTCCAAAGACTTTCTTTAGAGATAAAATGTGTTCTTCCAATGAAGTGGAAAAAATTATTATATCGTCTAAATAAACTAAACAATCTTTGTAGATTAAATCTTCCAAAAGATTGTTCATGCATCTCTGAAAAGTTGCAGGTGCATTCTTTAGCCCAAATGGCATTCGAGTATACTCGTAATGACCATGTTTCGTTGAAAATGCTGTTTTAGCTATTGAATTTGTATCCATTTGGATCTGGTGGAATCCCTTAGCTAAGTCAATGGTAGTGAAGTATTAAAATTTTCCCAATTTGTCTAGGATCTCGTCCATTCTGGGAATCGGAAATTTATCATTGACTGTAATTTCATTTAAATTTCCATAGTCCACTACCAATCTGTACTTTGGCTTTCCAGAGGCGTCAGCTTTCTTTGGAACTACCCAAATAGGTGAGCAGTAAGGAGATTTCGACTTTCGAATTATTCCCTGCTCAATCATTTCTTTGATCTGCCTATTGACTTCCTCATCTACGCTCTGGGGATATTTGTACGGCTTGCGATACACTGGGTCTTCATGCTGAGTTTGAATAGTATGTTTACTTGTACTTGTGAAAGTCAAATTCTCACCTTCCCTGTACTGAATGTCACTATATTCAAATAGGACCTTCTTTAAACTTTCTATCTCCTCTTTATTCAGATGCTCGAGCCTAAATTCATTACATTCGCGCAATTCATTGTTTATCGCGAAGTTCACTGATTTATCTTCTGTGGAAGGTGGACTAAGGCACTCTTGTGCGGTCTTATCCTCCTCTTCCATGTCTTCATCTTTGTAACGGAATTTGTATGTAATGTGACCTAGTTTGATTGTACCATTTTCATAGTCAATCTTTGGCTTGGTAGCTTCAAGTAACTTCTACCTAACAGGATATCATAATTATCTGAGAATTTATGGAGGTAAAATTTTTGTTCGGACGGACAAATTATACTGGGTTTTACTGTAATACTTTTATGTATTACTACCGGACCTTTAATTGTGTAAACTTTAAGATTCTCCTTGATTTCATTTAATTTCGCAAAATTTTCGTTCATTATGTTGATTGATGATCCTGTATCTATCATACCTTTATAAAATTTGTTATGGAAAACTAACTTTATATAGGGGTTATTTCTTCGGTCTCCGAGGCTGTTTGATGAAAATTTACATCCATCCTACTCTGTCCACTCTGACTTTCCTTTGTCTTTTACTGGATTTGTATTGGGTCTGTATGAGTTATTCGGATTTTGGTAATTATTCGGGTTTTGTTGTCTAGCCTGATTTAATCCGGTGCTGACCGTCTGATAATTACCCTGTAAATGTGGGGGTATGGGACGTTGTTGATATTGATTTTGATTCGGGTGGTTCTGAGAAGTTGTTGCAATATTATTAGAATTATAATATGAAAATGAGTTTCGATTATTATCGTAATGTCTATAATTCTTGCCCTGATAATTTCCCCTGTTCCTGTAATGTCTTTGGTTATTTCTGTTTTGCGCATACTGTTCTACTGGACATGCGTCATAAAGACCTAATTCCATAGCCGCTTGTTTCAATTTTTCGATATTGGTGATATCTCTGCGAGCTAACGACATATACATGCAATCAGGAAGTTTTCGATCAATAGTAACAAGAACCGTTTTTCTAGCATTCTAGTGTAATTAATTTTATCTGATGCGTCTGATTCTAATTGTAATTTATCCCATACATTTTGATATTGATTTTCAAGCTCAGTTATGAACTTACTAATGCTCCTTTGAACTGCGTCTCCCTAGTTTTTGATGAACGTCTCGTATGGCCTGTGGTCCTTGAATGCAATGGATAAGGCTGTTCTCATTGTAAGCCAGTTGGTTGCTCCTGCCCGGGCGACTGTTTCTGCTGCTGAATCTATGGTCATCCTTCTAATAGCTCCGAAGATGACGTGCGCCTGCCGTGGTTCTTGGGTTGGGTACATCTGGAGTAGTAGCTCAACTTCGTTGATAAATAAAGAGAGTTTTCCTGGGGTTCCATCGAAGTGCGGCAGCTCTTTGATTTGGGACAGCAGCTGATTCATGTGTATTTCGGACAACTGGTTAACTGTCATTTTGATGTTTTTGGTTGGTTTTTGGTTTTTTCAGAATATTTAATTTCCGACCGTAAAGGATTTTTTAGTTATCTGTGTGACTACACGTAGGTTTTATGTCACTGCACTACACGCGTAGATTCTTTTGCGGATCTCAATTTAGTTCGCTTTGTTCACTTCGCCGATCAAGGATTACTAGTTGTTTAGTTATATCCTTTTTGGTTGATCAGTACCGTAGTTAAAAGGACTTTATTTTTAGATCCTACCGACTGCGCCAATTATAAGTCTGCGACTCCAGTTTAATAAAAAAATATAATTTTATTTTATTCAACTGAATATTACAAGTTTTGCTTATATTATGAAGAACACCAACCTATTATATTGAGGTCTCAAACTGAACTTAATTCGGTATTCTGACTTTGAATTGAAATAGGAGTTGCCTGTTTAGTCTACGATGGGGAATCTGATTTTTGGGGACTTTCCGTTAGCCTTCGCTTATGGTGTCCTGTTACAAATGTGTGATACATAAATTGATGGGAGTATTAGGGTATGATGGTTTTACATAAAATAATGGGAATATTCGGGTATGATATGCTTACATAAGGTGATGGAATATTCGGAGTACTATAGGATGCTAAGTCTTATAGGACTGTGGATATGTCACTATATATATTATATATATTCGTGTTTAGATGGAGTCAGTATCTACTGCACAAGTGTGGATTGAAGCACGGGTATCAGAAGGCAAGTCTACACAATCACCAGTGTAAGTTAGTTGGACTGGATTTTCACATCACGGAAACTCTTGTTGTTTTGTTTGAGTTAGTTTTTATGCATTTTTTATTTGGATTTGTTTGGATGTTTAAGTTGGTATATTTCCTTAATAAGTTTTCTTTTTTTTTGCTCTTTTAAATTTTTATTGATGATATTTATTGTTTGTCTTAAGAGATTTTAAGTTCTATTATAGTTGCCAATTCCGGGACATCCTTCAGGCGGTTACTTGTGGTCGCAGGACCAGGCACACTACTTTCTCCAGTTCGTGTCGACGGTCGCGACTTCCCTGGATCACCTTCTTGTATGTGCTAAGTTCTTTTAGCAACAGGGTAACGAGCATCATTCCTGCGATGAACATAAGTACTTGGTAGACCTGCACGATTTCTTCCTTGTGGTCGACAACTTCTATCGTATTGATGACGTTGGCCGTGCTGTCGTCAACTTTGGAAGTCTTAGAGCCCATTGTCCTTGCAGTCACTAGTCTTCGGTGCTTGGTCGTTAATAGCTAAGGTATTACTGTTGCACTCCGGACTTGACGTTTTCAGGACCGTTGGCTGTTTTCCGAATCAGAGACGAGGCTCGTTTTTAATAATCTCCACGAGGGCTTGCTGGTTTTGACTTCCTCTGGTATTGGTAAACCGGGGTCTTTTATACCAAAGACTGTGGCAACTTTCGCCTAGGAATCACCGGAATAGAACACAAAAGTGTTCCCAGTTAGTGTCATCAATTCCCCTGTTTTCACCTATTGGCTAGAGCTCGATTTGGGTCGTCTTTGTTCTAACGTATGACAGTTCAGCAAAATCAGCGGTGTTGGGTTGCTAGTAATTGCGTGGCCTAATGTGGCGAGTTTGGCGATCTGCTAGAGCAAAATCCTTGCATTGGCTATTCTTGATTTTCTTCCGTGTAACCCGTATGAATCACGTCGCCCTCACCGGCGTACGAAACAGGCTCGGGGTCGTCGATGCTGATCAGCATGGAATGATCCCATATAAAAAAAATTCACGTACAGGCGGTTATGCTGGTTTTCCGCGCCCAACGTGGGCTTCGACCCATACCCTGAGTGTAAGAGCCTTCTGCTCTATTGAATGGACTATCCGGGCTGATAAAGGCATCTTCGTATCAATTCGACGGCTGCGCCTCCGCAAGGAGTATGTAGACATCAAAACAAAAAAAATCCTAGAAAGTACAAAAGCATAAAATTTTTAAGGTTTAATAAAGTTTATTTAAAAGATTTGTTTTTTTTTTTTCTTTCTTTCTTAACGCTGTTATATGGAATCTCGACGATCCAGGTATCTCGGGTCGTTCTCATCGTCCGGCTCCTCGTGTTCTCTATAACCGATCCCCTCAGATGAACCTCCGGGTGGGGATCCGGTCATTCGGGGACGTGCTGCGTCGGCGTGCTGGAAGATGGATGTATGTAAACGTTTTCTCTTTCAAAGTGAACGGTCGTGTTTTTGTTTTGCGCCTCGTATTTGTGTAAAATCTTTGCTATAAACCACCAGGGCTTATTTAAAACTTCTATCTTGTTTCAATAATAATTCACCGTTTCACTTCACGTGCATGCACCTGTTTTGCGTATTAATAACTATATTAATTGCAAATTAGTTTTGTGCAGCGATTCGCTTATCTGCATTTTTGCATTCCTCTTTGTGCTTTACAGCTCGACGGCTCAAGCTCCCTTACTCTCGCTCTCTTGCTCTCTCTTAGTGCACGTAACTACTCTTATTTTCTCTTAACTTCTGACTGGTACGGTGGTAAGTCACTATAATGTCTTCTAGTGTTGTCTGTGTAATTAAATCCTGCAAGAAAGCAATTTCTGCAGAGGACCATAGTATTGGCTGCTGGCTGTGTGACAATGTCGTGCACGCCAAGTGCATTGATTGCACAGGCCGGATGACTGATATTATTACTAAAAACATTTGATTGCGCTACTGCTGTGAGGCTTGTCGCGATGTTGAAAGGGAAATGATGGCATTCATGCGGCAAACCAGAAATGGTTTCAAAGAGCTACTTGTTAGTTTTCGTAAAACTAATGAGGTGCTCATGGCGCTGGACTCCAAGTTTAATGGCCTAAAGCAATTAAACGTGTCTCCAAAGCGCAAGAAAAACCACGGCTTGCACACCGCATTTGGCCGCTGCCCTGCAACTCGACGCAGGTTCTCAACAGCTGACTCCTCGGCACAGCCCCGACCCGAATGTGCCCAAGGAAAGATTCGGCCTCCGAATGTGCCGTGACAGAGACCGCAGCTCCAGTGATGTCCGTTGAGTCCGCTGGCGGGTTAAAATCAAATGTACCGACCCTCAGATCCCCGTCCCGAATGCTCCCCAGGGTGACAGGCCTGGATTACCGGCCGAAATTGGTAATACAGGCAACCAGTCTGTGTTGCCAAAAGCCCTTATTGCAGTACCACCAACGAGGCAGATATTTGTCTCTCGGCTTCAGCCATCTCAAACATCTGAAGATGTTACTGTCTTTATTCGAGGCAGAACCAAGTCCGATAAAATTAAGGTGGAAAAATTTAAAATTTCTTATGCTAGGAATGTCCCTGCCGAACTCTTTAATACAATATGCTCTGCCGATTTCTGGCCGCAGTATGTTGTTGTTAAGGAGTACGAAGCAAGAAAAAGAAAAGACGGCCTGTAGGAATTAGTCTACCCAGGCCGGACAGAACCGCTGTGCCAGCTCCAAAAAACTAACCAATTCTCTCCTTTTTACTATCAAAATGCTAGGGGGTTACGTAGTAAGCTTCCTAAATTGTTTTCTGATAATGTTTCCTTTGCATCCCAGGTGATTGTGTTTACAGAAACCTGGTTGAAGCCGGAGATCCTGAGCTCCGAAGTTTTTCCAGCTGTGTATACAACTTACAGGCTTGATCGGCCTTCCAGGCGAGGGGGCAGGGTCCTCATTGCGGTTGACTCAAACCTCACGTCTGATGTATTAGCTTTCGAGGAATGCAACGATGTTGAATTCCTTTGTGTTAAGCTTTCATTTAATGGTAGTTTTACTTTTATTACATGTTCCTACATTCCTACAATCATAAGATCCATACCATCCTACTTTCGATGTGATTATCGATATTGGGACTGCTAGGGAGAATAAGTCTGATCGGCCAGATAAGAAAGTCCACTGCTTTCGTAAGGCGGATTTTCGACGGCTGAATAATTTCCTATCTGACTTTGATTGGTCCGATCCTTACATGTGCACTGACATGGTGGGTGCCATGGATATTTTTTACAATGCCATGAATTCCTTTTTTACCGAATGTGTTCCGTTATACTATCCTTTAATCTCAACTAAGCCTCCCCGGTTTAGTAAAGAGTTGACTCGCCTCAAAAATGTCAAGTCCAATCTCTATTCTAAATTTAAATGTAACGGTTCTCAAGCTGTTCATTCTCGCTCTTTAGCGGCTCGGTCAAAGTTTACAGTGCTTAACGCGCAGAGTTCTAAAAACTATTTGACTCGTTGTAGGGTTCAGTTTGCGTAGGGCCCAAAACAGTTTTATAATTTTGTCAACACTAAACGTAAGCCTAATACACATCCTTCCTCGCTTTCATTTGAAAATACGACAGCAAACAATGATCAGTTTATTCAAACTACTTATTCTCCGTCATCCGAGTCAAACCAAACCTATTCTTAAAACCTAATCTTCAGTCCTAGCTTAAACGAAAGCTCCCTTCTTTTGAATCTTCAACGTGTCAAGCTTATTCGCCAGGTCCCGACGGAATACCAGGCTGTGTGCTTAGGTATTGTGCCGAGTCCCTGTGCAGTCCCCTTTTAAAATTGTTTACCTTATCCTTAAAAACTCCCCAATTTCCCCGTATTTGGAAGGAATCATTCGTGTTTCCTCTCCACAATAAAGAAAGCAAAGTGGATGCTAACAACTATAGAGGAATCTCTAAGGTGTCAGCTATCCCAAAACTTTTCGAAAACGTAATTACTCCCCATTTGCAACACCTGTGTAGATCAGTAATTTCTCCATGCCAACATGGATTTATTAAACGAAGGTCAACGACTACTAACCTTCTGGAGATCACTTCTTTCATTATAAGGGCTTTCCACAAAATTTGCTGACATATGTGATCTATACTGATTTCAGCAAGCATTTGACTCCGTTAACCATTCCCTTCTTGTTAGAAAACTCGACTTAATGGGTTTTCCTGTCGATCTTCTTAGGTGGATCTCAAGCGACCTGGCATAGCCCAGTACGACTGAATAGCGTCGGCCATATTTACATATTTCAAAAATGGTCTGCACCTTTATAGAGAAGCTATTATGGTATTATTTCTTTTAACGAGGCTATGGTTAAAGTATTAGGATTTAATATTTAAAATTTACAAGGGTCCTCAAAGTAAAGTGCCAATTCTAAAACTACAAGTGTCGGATCGCATGCATTGCGCTTCTACAACTAACCGTTTGAGAAGTTGGTGACTTTAAAAGAACATACAGAAAAGTTATATTTAAGGTATATATCAAATTTACAGAAAAATGTTATACAAATTGTTAGCTAATTTCGACACCAAAGTGATCAACTCTGATATCTCTAAATTCTTGAAACAGTACTAAAGAATTTTTTATCTGAATACTAAGGTGTTGCTCGTCAAAGAAAATAATTTTTGGCAATAAAGGATGCAAGGATATTGCCTGAGTTGGGCGCCATTTCTGTTACGTAGGTGGTGTCGTTGTGCTTCAGTCCTTTGAGGACATAGGGCTGAGGAAGTGTCCACCCGGATAGCAGACACGATTTGTGCAGCTGGATTTGGGTGGGGTTCCTCTCCAAACGTATTCAGAACAATTATTTACGTGTCTGTCCACACCGCCCCGCCTGCGGATTGAAGCTTGATCGTGAAAACAATCGGGCTATGTTTTGGCCGTTTTCCGTCCCCATTCGTAAACTTCGTGCGCCGTTGGATCGTCGCGGGCCGTGCAATACGATCCCCGTTGTTCATGTCGTTCGTCAAAAGTTATGTCATTTTCTTGACCCAGTCTTCCATTCGTACCAATGCCCCCTTTCAATGGATTTCTACCAATGCATTTTGTTGGTTTAAGTTCATATTACAAGTTTATTATAAAGGTTGTTTGATTGGTTATTGGACATTAAAGTGTGTCAAAGGTGTGTTTGGTATAGCCAGTGTTATTGATTTAAAATGTGTAGGTAATATTTAAGTGAGTTAAAATTAACATGAATCTATTTTGATGTATAGTGTCATTAACGCGAATAAGATAAATGGAGTAGTGTAGAAAAATAAATAAAAATATTTGTTTAGACGTGGGTAAAAGAAATGAATGAAAATAAATAAAAAGGTGGTTAAAATTACTATGAACAAAAGCTATTAAATTTAAAAGTTATATTATAGATTCAAAGATCTGTATTAGGTAAATTTTTCTCCCAGTGGAGGTGTAGGCTTGCACATAAATATATATAGTGACATATCCACAGTCCTATAAGACTTAGCATCCTATAGTACTCCGAATATTCCATCACCTTATGTAAACATATCATACCCGAATATTCCCATTATTTTATGTAAAACCATCATACCCTAATACTCCCATCAATTTATGTATCCCATATTTGTAACAGGACACCATAAGCGAAGGCTAACGGAAAGTCCCCAAAATCAGATTCCCCATCGTAGACTAAACAACTCCACAATTGTCACGATCCCACGTTCGAAGGCAATCAAAGTTCGGCTCGTAAACAGGCAACTCCTATTTCAATTCAAAGTCAGACCAAAGTCATTAAATCAAAGAGAGCACTTGTATCCAAGAGCAAAGGCACTTGCATCCAAGAGTAAATAAAGTTTCACTCAATTGAAAATCGAAAGCTAACTCAAAGCTAACTCAGAATAATTTCACAACTCACTCGAAATTACAAAGCTCGAGACCGAGGCTTGATCGTCAAGTAAATCAGAATACCGAATTAAGTTCAGTTTGAGACCTCAATATAATAGGTTGGTGTTCTTCATAACATAAGCAAAACTTGTAATATTCAGTTGAATAAAATAAAATTATATTTTTTATTAAACTGGAGTTGCAGACTGGAATGTATTGTAGTATTTGACATGTGAATCTATTATTTCTCTGGTTTGAATGTAAGATAACGGGTTTATTCTGGTGATATTATTATTTACATAAATTGATTGTGAATAGTATGCTATATTGTTTGAAATTATGAATTCATCTAGTTGAATTGTACAATTTTTAATTTTGATAATGTTATTGCCTGTAATTGAAACCTCTGTATTTATACAATTCTGATTCAAAATTTCTTTCTGTACATTCCAAATTAGTAAAATATTCGGTTCTATGTAAGTAATCTGAAAATTTCTATGGGTTTTTGTGTATCTGCACCTAGCTGGTTCTTGTTTAATTATTTCGCTTATACATGTGTCAAATACAAGTTGTTCTGTTACGTTATTGACCCTTTTTCCTACCTGGGTACACTTCATACAGCCATTCAGTGCATTTGTCCCAAAGGTGCCGCACATGAATGCTCGGGCTGGAGCATCACATATAAAAGAGTTGACCCTAACTTTGACCTGTTTTGAGCCTACCTGAAGAGGGTTGCGAACTAATTCCGACATTTCGTTAAAAAAAATCGTGAAGATATTGATTAACATTGGCCGGTTTCGAACTACCTGAGTAGAAACCTATTAGAAAAACTTCTGCATTTTGCAAATTTTTGAAGAATCCTAGAATTGGCCAAACACAAGTCAGTGAACTCTTAAAAAGAGGCAACCCATCGACATTAATATCTAGGATTAGCTCACTTTCATCGATTAGATGTTCCTGCATCGACTGAAGGTACGGTTTTAAGCCAATATGTGCATAAGTTCCGGGATTTACAGTTCGAATTACAGCTTTTTTATTTCCTGATTTTAGGAGACCCTTGGCGGAAATAGGAACATTAATATTTTCCGATTTTAAAATTATTAAAAGTTGCTTCAGCTGATTCCTAGTAACATTGCACTGTTTGTACCATTTTATTAACTTAGTTCCTAATGTCGATCCCGGACGAATATCGGACAAAGGTGGACGAATATCGGACAAAATTTTATCTGCTGTGCTTATTTCATCTTGGAAGTCTGCATTAAGAATTGAATCTTCGAATCTAAAGTCCCCTTGAAAATCTATACTGTTAATGGCCTCTTCACAACTAATATTATTTTGAAAATCATTTCCCCCATCAAAACTTCCACTTGCCTGTTCAAAACCTTCTAACGCCTCTAATCTCACTTTTTTGCGTTACGCCTTACGGTCCTGTCTGAAACACCACTCATTTTGTATAATTTGAAAAAAAAAAAAAAAACGTTTAACACCAAATATATACGTCCGCACTCGGCTTGTGATTTTCACAACTGATTGCCTTTCAATGCTTGCTTAGCGTTTTATAGGATTTGACACCATGTCCTGTACCTGTATCTATCCTTTCTCTCTACCTGTGTCATATCTTTCTATATATTGCGTTACTTTGGAAGTTCTTACCTGATCTTAGACTAACCATAACCCTTAGATTACCTGATCTTAGACTAACCATAACCCTTAGATTCACCCTTAGATTTTAAGGAACCCAAACATTTTTGTTTACCTATTTACTAATTATGTTTATTGAACACTCAGATATGGACCGTAAATTCGATATGAGCGAAATGAACCAGGAGAAATCCTGCCAAGGCTGCAAGGAGCTTAAAAGTAAGTAAAACATTTTGTACAACATATTGTGTATTTATTTAATTTATTTTTTGAACAGTTTTTTAGCGCAACTGGCGGAATTTCGAAGATCCGTAGAGACCCAATTAGCGGAGATGTCCAAACGGCAATGGGTTCCAGAATTGTAGCGAATTTGGAAGCCATTAGGACCAATTATGCGACTCCGAAAACCGAATTCCCTGTGAAAAATCTTGAAGAGCTTATGGATTTGGAGAACAAGGTGGCTGAAGCTCAAGAAAACTACGTAGAGGCTTTTCGGCGAATGGTGGGGCCCGATGGGCTCGAAAAAAACATCGAGCGCTTTTTCAGCAAAGATCTTATAATGCGAATGAACTATGCAGGCGGGCCTGGAAAGGTAGGGCTCGAGTCTTACAGCCACGTAAATAATTGTTTGTTTGAAGCGTCTCGCACCGAAGGCCGAAACTTTAAAGACTATATTAAAACCGTTCGCGAGGCCTTCGGAAAGGTAAAGCAACGGGTATATAAAGACAAGTCAAAGGCCAAAAGGCCCAAGCCTTACGATGCCCCACCACAAGGATTTTAAAAAATTTTTTTTTTTTTTTTCATTTTAATGTATAATTTATTTTTATATTTATATTTTAATTTTTTTTCTTCTTAATTATAGTGTCTTATAGCTTATAATAATATTATAAACATTTTTTTTTATATTTATGTTTTTCTCTCTTTCTTCATTAGTTCCTTATAGCTTATAATAATATTATAAACAACAAAAAATAAAAATAAAAAATTAATTAAAAATAATTTCTGAATTTTTTATTTCGCAAGGGCATATTAAATTCTGTATACCCAGTCTACGAGATTTTCATGCTCTCTGGGGAGCAGGAAATTCATATAGGGAATTTCCCTACTGAGCGGTGAGCAAGAAATTCCACTGGAGCAGAGCAGCGACGGTGCGAGTTCACGAATTTCCCCGGCCACGCGTGAATAAAAGCGAATGAGAACTTTACATGAACGGGGAGTACCTACCCCCTGAGCGATTCCACAAGAAAGTAGTACCTTTTTACAGATCGAAAGTCCCACTGGGCGGTTACAGTCATTCCCCCCACCCCTTTCAGTACTTGATCGACAAACGATGACGAACTGCTACCCCAACCGATAATGGCGGCTATATTAAGGCGATGACTGGATACTATTAAGACCGGTCGGTGGTGCGCCGTTATTCGCTTGCGACTCTGCTCTTCCTGGACTCGAACCTTGCGAGCGACCTGGCATAGCCCAGTACGACTGAATAGCGTCGGCCAAAAAGCGCAGCTAAGTTTATTTACGTTACATATTTCAAAAATGGTCTGCACCTTTATAGAGAAGCTATTATGGTATTATTTCTTTTAACGAGGAACTATGGTTAAAGTATTAGGATTTAATATTTAAGATTTACAAGGGTCCTCAAAGTAAAGTGCCAATTCTAAAACTACAAGTGTCGGATCGCATGCATTGCGCTTCTACAACTAACCGTTTGAGAAGTTGGTGACTTTAAAAGAACATACAGAAAAGTTATATTTAAGGTATATATCAAATTTACAGAAAAATGTTATACAAATTGTTAGCTAATTTCGACACCAAAGTGATCAACTCTGATATCTCTAAATTCTTGAAACAGTACTAAAGAATTGTTTATCTGAATACTAAGGTGTTGCTCGTCAAAGAAAATAATTTTTTTGGCAATAAAGGATGCAAGGATATTGCCTGAGTTGGGCGCCATTTCTGTTACGTAGATGGTGTCGTTGTGCTTCAGTCCTTGGAGGACATAGGGCTGAGGAAGTGTCCACCCGGATAGCAGACACGATTTGTGCAGCTGAATTTGGGTGGGGTTCTTTGGACGCCACTTTCCTCTCCAAACGTATTCAGAACAATTATTTACGTGTCCACACTGCCCCGCCTGCGGATTGAAGCTTGATCGTGAAAACAATCGGGCTATGTTTTGGCCGTTTTCCGTCCCCATTCGTAAATTTCGCGCGCCGTTGGATCGTCGCGGGCCGTGCAATACGATCCCCTGTTGTTCATGTCGTTCGTCAAAAGTTATGTAATTTTCTTGACCCAGTCATCCATTCGTACCAATGCCCCCCTTTCAATGGATTTCTACCAATGCATTTTTGTTGGTTTAAGTTCACATTACAAGTTTATTATAAAGGTTGTTCGATTGGTTATTGGACATTAAAGTGTGTCAAAAGGTGTGTTTGGTATAGCCAGTGTTATTGACTTAAAATGTGTAGGTAATATTTAAGTGAGTTAAAATTAACATGAATCTATTTTTGATGTATAGTGTCATTAACGCGAATAAGATAAATGGAGTAGTGTAGAAAAATAAATAAAAATATTTGTTTAGACGTGGGTAAAAAGAAATGAATGAAAATAAATAAAAAAGGTGGTTTAAATTACTATGAACAAAAAGCTATTAAATTTAAAAATTATATTATAGATTCAAAGATCTGTATTAGGTAAATTTTTTCTCCCAGTGGAGGTGTAGGCTTGCACATAAATATATATATATATATGGGTATATTTAGTATTGAGGAATCTGGATTCCGTAGAGCTTACCCTCTTTAAAGGTCCAACGACGAGAGATCTCCTGGTCGAATCCTGGGCTGTAGGACTTGGGTTAACATATATTCATATTTAAGTGTATTGGTAAATGTGGGCTTTTTGTTTTTTAAAGTAGTTTTTTTTAAAGTATTAAACACAAGAAAAAAAACTTAGAGAAAAATAAATATAAAAGCTAAGAAGCTCGGAGAGCGGAGTGACCGCTGGTCATTCGACGATGGTGTCGTCTTCACTTTGTTTCACTTTCTGGTGGGTAGAGAAACGGGTGTACACTTGTAGGCGCACTTGTATATATATATATATGTCGGATCTTAAATTATGGTAGTCAGTGTAAAGGAATTGAATCAAGTGTGTGTACCAAGTAACAATTCTCGTCTCTACACCTGTTTGTTAGTTCGCTTTGTTCTGTCTATTCGCCAGATGGTCAGGATAGTTCGATGCGCATGCGGTCAGAGGTTTGAGAGCTAGGTCAGAGGTTTGAGAGCGAGGTCATAGGTTTGAGAGAGAGATGCGCACTACGATTGTTGTGCGTGTATGCTTGAGCCACTGCGAGAGACAGAGATAACCAGTATGTTCGTTGCAACATTTTCTGGAGGGCATTTTCGGTATACTAGAATGCTGGCGTCAGGCTGTCTCGAGTTGCAGTGGCGTGAACAAGTGTATTCGCCGTATACAATCTGCGCAGGAAAATATGGAAAATCCGAATGCTAACCCGACATATATATCTATATATATAAAAATGGAGCCCAAAAAATGTGTCGTAAAAAACTACTGGAAAAAAACTACTGGGCCGATTTGGTTCAAATTTTTGAGAAGGTCAGAACGTAATAAAATTTTTAAAAAAATCCTCCAGGGTAATGGTGAAAAACAGATAATTAAAATATCAAATTATATAAAACAGTAGTGTATCGAAATATATGTCAAAGTAAAAACAAATCGTTTCAATATTATTCGGTTTCTTATTCGTTTTTATCAGACGTCCGGCTTTGTTTAATTTCTTCCTGTGATTTGTAGGAATAATGCCTGCTATAAGACGGCCAAACATTGGACGACGTACACGTCGAGCAACATATAGTCGGAATGTCCATGAAAGTCAAACGCAAGACGAACGTGCAGAAAGAAATGAATCGAGACGAACCCGTTTAGCACAGATTCGCTCTACACAAGGAACAGACTTGAATCGCGCTGCATTTGCATACAATTTCTCAACGTCCTACAAAGACCATAGCTGCGTTGTTATCGGTTCATTGTCTGTGGTATGTCAGCACTGCAATGCACTGAAGTTTCGATTGGAAGCTCCCGGCTTATGCTGCGCAGGTGGCAAGGTAAAATTGCCGGTTTTGACTCATCCACCAGAGCCATTGTATTCGCTTCTATATGGAAATACAAGCAAATCAAACCATTTCCTGTTGCACGCACAAAAATATAACGGATGTTTTCAAATGACGTCATTTGGAGCAGAGGTTGTTCAACAACCAGGCTACAATCCGATTTATAAGGTAATAGCGTCACTCTTTTATCAACATGAACAACTATAATTTTTCACGAAATTGCATCACAAAATTCAGATTCAAGGGCAAATTCACCATCGAGCGGGCGCTTTGTTACCACCACCAAACAAAGATCATAAATTCCTTCAGATCATCAGCGTTGTGCAATTTTCACTGCAACTAAACGTGAAATAATACAACAATTTCAAAATCTTCTTCATGAGTGTAATGAATTGGTCAGATTGTTCAAAACAGCTTTGGATACAATGCATTCTGACGACCACAAAATCATTATCAGAGCAGATAAAAGACCAGCAGGAAGCCATTCAAGACAATTCAATGCGCCCACTATCAATGAAGTCGCAGTGGTGATTGTTGGCGAGAATGTGGAATCACGCGATATTGTTCTCAAGCGTCGGGATGATGGACAATTGCAACGCGTTTATGAGACTCATCGGTCATATGATGCACTTCAATATCCGTTGATGTTCTGTCGTGGAGAAGATGGCTATCACTTCAACATAAAGATGGTCAATCCAACGACAGGTTTGTTTAATCACTTCTTTTCATTCTGCACGTAAATTCGAATTCATATTACAGGAGAAGAAACGAATAAGAAAGTCAGCTCAATGAATTTTATGCATATCGATTGATGATTCGACTAGATGTTGACAATCATCTGTTGAGATACCGCCGTTTGTTTCAGCAGTACTGTGTCGACATGTATGTAAAAGTAGAAACGGAGCGTCTCAATTTCATTCGTTTCAATCAGTCAAAGTTACGATCTGACGAGTACATCTACTTGCGTGACGCCATAGCTACTGGTGGACACGCGGCAAACATTGGTTGTTTGACCATTCTGCCAGCTACTTATGTTGGGAGCCCGCGCCATATGAATGAGTACGCTCAAGTTGCGATGACGTACGTGCGGAATTACGGACGACCTGATTTATTTATCACGTTTACATGCAATCCGAAATGGCCCGAAATTACGAATTTGTTGCACCAAGGACAAACATCCAGCGATCGACATGACATCACTGCACGAGTATTCAAGCTAAAGGTAAAAGTTAAGCAGAAGGTTTTTGGCGTAGTTCGTTGTTGGATGTACTCGGTTGAATGGCAGAAGCGTGGCTTACCACATGCGCACATTTTGCTTTGGATGTTCGACAAGATCCGACCAGAACATATTGATTCGATTATTTCTGCCGAAATACCAGATCCAGAAACAGAAAACGAGTATGATCCATGGCCCTTGCGGAGTCCACAACCCAGAATCACCATGCATGGAAAACGGAAATTGCACAAAACGATTTCCCCGTCCGTTGGTGGCTGAAACAATCAGTGGAAACGATGGATATCCATTGTATAGGCGTCGTTCTCCAGATGACAACGGCAGATGGATCGAAATGATGGTAAAAAATAACAAAATCATCGTCGATAACCGCTGGATCGTTCCATATTGTCCGCTTTTGTCGAAAACGTTTTCAACGCACTGCAATGTTGAGTACTGCAACTCTATAAAATCAATCAAATACATTTGCAAATATGTGAACAAAGGGAGCGACATGGCGGTGTTTGGCATTGCTGATCCGAATGCAAACGACGAGGTGACGAAATTTCAACTTGGACGTTACGTAAGTTGTA
The DNA here is from genome assembly GCA_014170255.2 of Drosophila triauraria. NCBI lineage: Eukaryota > Metazoa > Arthropoda > Insecta > Diptera > Drosophilidae > Drosophila > Drosophila triauraria. Next base: position 1,028,817 of record CM024337.1, on the reverse strand, counting down.
ACGAGGCCATTTGGCGTCTGTTTTCATTTCCGATTCATGAACGTCATCCGACGGTCGTACACTTATCTGTTCACTTGGAAAACGGCCAGCGTGTCTACTTTACGGACGCGAATGCAGCGCAAAGAGCAGAACGGCCACCAGCGACAACGTTGACAAATTTATTTTCTACATGCGAAAGCGATCCGTTCGCAAGGACTTTACTCTATTCGGAAATGCCACGCTATTATACATGGAACGCTGCATCGAAAAAGTTTCAACGCCGAATTCGACTGATGATCTCGGACGAATATACACAGTTCATCCACGCCAAGACGAATGCTTTTATATTCGCTTGCTTTTGGTGAACATAAGAGGCCCTACATCCTTCGAGTCCCTGCGTACTGTGGATGGTGTGCTGTGCGCCACTTTTCGGGAGGCTTGCCAACGTTTAAATTTGCTTGAAAACGACACACATTGGGACTCAACGCTCGCTGATGCCACTGTTTCTCTTTCTGGATCAAATCAAATTCGTGCATTATTTGCAATAATCATAGCCACATGTCATCCTTCAAACCCGACCGCACTGTGGGAAAAGTACAAGGACGATATGGCTGACGACATTTTAATAGACGTTCGCAGGACAACTATGAATTTCACTCTTGCCATTAACGGAGAAATGCACAACGAAGCTTTAATACGGATCGAAGACATGTGTATGCTCATGTGCGGCAGTCTACTGTCGACATTGGGAATGCCAACGCCACATCGTTCAGTGCACGATGCTTTCAATCGCGAATTTCAACGGGAGCAGCACTATAACCAAGATAACTTGGCCGAAAGAGTCCGAACCAATGTGCCGTTTTTGAATGCCGAGCAGAAGAACGTGTACGATTCGATAATGAAGGTTGTTGACGATGGATCGGGAGGCTTATACTTTCTGAATGCTCCTGGTGGGACAGGCAAGACATTTGTCATTTCGTTGATTCTGGCAACGATTCGATCAAGATCTCAAATTGCGTTGGCTGTTGCATCATCTGGCATTGCTGCCACGTTGTTGGAAGGCGGTCGAACTGCACATTCCGCTTTGAAGCTGCCCATGAATCTTCTCACGGTTGACAAGCCAACATGCACAATAAGCAAGAATTCGACGACAGCGAAATTGATGCGAGAATGCAAAATCATCATTTGGGATGAATGCACGATGGCGCATAAGCGAGCTTTGGAGGCCGTTGACCGAACGATGAAAGATTTACGCGGTGATTCGAAACTATTTGGTGGGTCTTTGATATTGCTGTCCGGAGATTTTCGTCAAACGCTTCCCGTCATCCCGAAATCTACGGCTGCCGATGAAGTTAATGCATGCCTTAAATCGTCTTCATTGTGGAGATATGTCAAAAAGCTGAAATTAACCACGAACTTGAGAGTCACATTGCAGAATGACCCGTCCGCTGCTGAATTCTCGAGACAACTGCTGGCACTTGGCAATGGCGAAATTCCTGTTGATGTTTCGACTGGATCAATATCGTTTCCGGCAAATTTTTGCGTGTTCACATCGTCAAAGGAGGAACTCATTAACAAAGTGATCCCCGACATTGCGCAAAATTATAAAAATATCGACTGGATTAGTGAACGGGCAATTCTAGCAGCGAAGAACAAGGACGTAGATAATTTGAATTACATTATTCAAAATCAAATCGATGGAGAACTACCGACGAGGATGAAGCGACGAACTATCCGACAGAATTTTTGAACTCGCTAGATGTGCCAGGAACTCCACCGCATAATTTGCAACTGAAGGTGGGATCAATTATTATAATGCTGCGGAATCTAAATCATCCGAAATTGTGCAACGGTACGCGGTTGTCCGTCAAGAAACTGATGAATAACGTGATTCAGGCGACGATCATCAAGGGAACATTTAAAGGAGAGGTAGTCCTTATACCACGAATTCCGAATATTCCAACTGATCTACCATTCCAATTCAAGAGGATTCAGTTCCCCGTCCGATGCCGTCTTCATTGTTTGTTTTCGCGCCGAAAAATAAAACAAAAAACATAGTATATCATATCGCTCTATACTAAATAAAGAAATGCAGTGTTTGACTATTACCCTGGGGTTATATAATGGCGTCGAATTAGGGCGAGACAAAGTTCGCCGGGTCCGCTAGTTATATATATTCGTGTTTAGATGGAGTCAGTATCTACTGCATAAGTATGGATTGAAGCACGGGTATCAGAAGGCAAGTCTACACAATCACCAGTGTAAGTTTGTTGGACCGGATTTTCACATCACGGAAACTCTTGTTGTTTTGTTTGAGTTAGTTTTTATGCATTTATTTATTTGGATTTGTTTGGATGTTTAAGTTGGTATATTTCCTTAATAAGTTTTTTTTTTTTTTGTTCTTTTAAATTTTTATTGATGATATTTATTGTTTGTCTTAAGAGATTTTAAGTTCTATTATTGTTGCCAATTCCGGGACATCCTTCAGGCGGTTACTTGTGGTCGCAGGACCAGGCACACTACTTTCTCCAGTTCGTGTCGACGGTCGCGATTTCCCTGGATCACCTTCTTGTATGTGCTAAGTTCTTTTAGCAACAGGGTAACGAGCATCATTCCTGCGATGAACATAAGTACTTGGTAGACCTGCACGATTTCTTCCTTGTGATCGACAACTTCTATCGTATTGATGACGTTGGCCGTGCTGTCGTCAACTTTGGAAGTCTTAGAGCCCATTGTCCTTGCAGTCACTAGTCTTCGGTGCTTGGTCGTTAATAGCTAAGGTATTACTGTTGCACTCCGGACTTGACGTTTTTCAGGACCGTTGGCTGTTTTTCCGAATCAGAGACGAGGCTCGTTTTTAATAATCTCCACGAGGGCTTGCTGGTTTTTGACTTCCTCTGGTATTGGTAAACCGGGGTCTTTTATACCAAAGACTGTGGCAACTTTCGCCTAGGAATCACCGGAATAGAACGCAAAAGTGTTCCCAGTTAGTGTCATCAATTCCCCTGTTTTCACCTATTGGCTAGAGTTCGATTTAGGTTGTCTTTGTTCTAACGTATGACAGTTCAGCAAAATCAGCGGTGTTGGATTGCTAGTGATTGCATGGCCTAATTTGGCGAGTTTGGCGGTATCATCTGCTAGAGCAAAATTCTTGCATTGGCTATTCTTGATTTTCTTCCGTGTTACCCGTACGAATCACGTCGCCCTAACCGGTGTACGTTGATCGTCTAAATTCGTCACTGTCTGCTGCAGTCTTTCAGTCACACGTTTTAGGCATCTACATAATTTATGATCCACGGCTCCACAGGTAAAGGAACGATGGCATATTGCTGGTCTTGTCATTTAATCCGCTAACGAAGTGCTTAATTATTTCACGACCCTTCAGTTCAGCTTGACGTGCAATACCACACATGGATCTGAAATACTGAAATGCAGTTTCGCCACTTTTTTGCTTACGACGTTGAAGCAGCTCGCGGATCTCAATCTTTCTGCTTTTGCGTCCCAAAACATGAATCATCTGAGTACGCAAAGCTTCCCAATCAGCTATGCCTTATTATGTGAAGTTAACTTTAGCTAGTCCAATAAAAAGACGCCTTGCATACAACCAATAGCGATTGAGGGGCACTCCCAGTACTGCACATGCAGTTTTAAACTCTTTAATCCATAGATTAACAGGCATGCCCTCTTTGCCAGAAAAGGGCTCAACCACCGCCATTCTGTCTGCGAACTTGTCAAAAAGTGCGCTCCTCCGGATCGATCAAGGGCGAATTCTGCAAACGGGTGTCTGTGTGGGCTTCCTGGACTTGTAAAACATTGTCGTCTTTAGTAGCCCGACCCGATTTCTTTATGAGTGTGGTACAAGCTCAAGCCAATACACCGACCAATGGAACCAGCACGGCTTGTATTTTTGTCAAGGCAATTGCTTCACATGAAAATGGAGAAGGACGAAAACATTGGATCGCATTTGAACAATTTTTAGCGATGTTCTCGAAAAGTTAAGCGAGATCGGGGTAACGCTAACCGAAGAAGTAACCGCTATGTTGTTGCTAATCGGTCAAAGTGACGCCTTTAAAAGTTTTGTGGTTGCCGTCGAGACGCGCGACAGATTGCCATCGTTGCATGTGATGAAAATCAAATTGCTGGAAGAAGGAGAGATATGAAAGAACGACGAAACGGTTAGTGAGAAAGAGACAAGAATGTTCGTCTCCAGTAGCCCGAACCTGCATACTGATTTCGCCTCCCGTAGCCTGATCATGCACAACGAGCTCGCCTCCCGTAGCCTGGTCCTGCAAAACGATTTTGGCTTCCGCAGCGTAATCCTGCTCATCATTAGAGTCGACCTCCTGTTTGTTGTTCATCATCATAGACTTAGCTGCAGCGCGCAATTGGTATATAGATGCAGTTTAATCTAAATGCACTTCGTTTGCACCCAACAATTGGTATAGGTCTTCTTTTGTGAGCTTCAATATATCAATGTACAACTGCACTTCGTTTGCACTCAACAATTGGTATAGGTCTTCTTTTGTAAGCTTCAATATATCTATGTACAACATTGGTACTTGACAATAAAACTTTCGGCATTTACCCAACAAATGAATTGTAAATGGTGTTTAATGTATATTATATTTCTATAACTTTGAGCGTCTGTTCTCTTTGCTTCTTCTTAATCAAGAGAAATGCCTCATCGAGGCTTTTATCGTGTTATCGATACTTAATACAAAAACTATCAGTCCAGTGCACCCAGTGACTGTATGGCCCATTGGGATGTCTGAATACACAGGAGTAGCTAGGAATGGGAGAGGGTTGATAGGTAGTTGGGAGGAGGGTCGGGTTCTTTTCTCAGGCACCTACTGGCCAGCTCCGTATTGTTGCGGCGGCCCCGGAACCACCCGGTTGAGTCAAAGAAAAGAGCCAGATCATCCAGGCTCACATCCGCCAGTCTGTCCAGGTCGTCATAGAAGGGTCTACCCAGGAATTGGGTCCTTGTGGTACCCTCGAGTTCCGATAGGACATGTTGGACCGTCTTCTTTATGTCGGTTACCGCGAGACTTGTTGATGATGCTGAACCGAATATAGCGCACTCATCAGCAGCTCGTTACCTGGGACACCCATGTGTCCTGGAACCCTGACAAGTCAGATTAAGTGCGGTTTACATCGATTCAGTGCCAAACCTGTGTCTCGGTCTAGTTTGCTCTTCACTGTGTTCGAAGCGAATACATACTAGATTACCCTATTTAGACTGCCCCTTAAAGTCACAGTCACGAAATGTTGTTGCAACTTAGCGAACAAAGGTCGACTTTAAAAATTTAATAAACCGAGTGGGATGAGGAGGACAAATAATTAAAATCACCTTTGTTTTTGCTGAAAATCTCAAAAGCGCCAAGCAAGAATTTTCTAAATATATGACAACATACTACATAAACCAAAAATATACTATGTCAAACTCGCAACCACTCGGTGTTGCGGCTCTTTCCTATCTCTTTCTAGATTATGCACAGCTTGTGGGCGAGTAAGTCCATGTTGCGACTTTTTCGAGTTGTTGCGGTTGCGGACCAGACTAGTCCGGGTATAAAAAGATGATCACACTTAATACTACTTAGCTAAGTTAAATATTAACATATTCACACTAAAAACTACATAACATATATTTTTACAGTAGGTAAATTTTGAATAACTTTCATATTTCTTCAATCTTACCACATTGATTGATTTTCAATGATCAAATTGCAGGGGTATACAAACTTCGGCTTACCGAAGCTAACCTTCATTCTTGTTTTTTTTTTTTTGCCCTTAAAACTGAAATCTATTTTGACAAACGCCTACAAGATCACCCACAACGAACTCATCTGCCCTGGAGGTTAGCGAAGTCCAACAATAAAACAAAGAAACTAGTGGTCGAGCCAAAGGAGAGCCAACACCAAAGAACAGAAATTTCCATTGGCTTTTCAATTCCAACCCCAAGTGCACCCCTGGACTCATCCGCAATAGATGTACATTTTCACATGCCGCAATCGTCAGTATTACGAGTTCACTCGTTTTATTCACAAAAATGGACGGTTAAATGATATCGAACAATTTTATTTTCTTACAAAAACTCTGCTATCCGGCCGGAACTGCGACATTTGTCCAATTCCGCTGACTGCAGCCAACTATCAGATTGCCTTGAACACTTTGGTAAAACGTTATTATAATCCTCGAGTCGTCTTGTCTACTCATATGAATTTGTTAAACCAACTTCCAGGCCGAAACAAAAGAATCTCACCTAACTTATCATCTCGGCAGCCAGATCAACATCCCTTCATATCAGGATCTCGAGCACTTCCTCTACAATCGATTGGTCTCCCTTGACTCGATCGAATATCGAAGCTTCTCTACCTACCAACGTATTGTGGTTTATAACACCCAGGCGTAGTCGAGTCCGACTGTACTTCGCTGCTTACACAGCGGTGGTAATCAACCATACGGCGATGAAAACAATTCCTTGCTATAGATTGCTACCAACGAAAGGAAGTGGGCCTTTGGTTGCCGGTGAGGGTTTCCAAGCCAGTGTTTACCATACTACGGAAATCCTAGCGTATTGGAAGATTCGGGTTCGTGCACTTCTAGCTTTGCTCCGTGCTAAGCTCGTTGGATTGTTTTCCACTACGCAAAAAAGTTTTAAACGCACTAAACTATAAACTAAAGGGATTAATCAAAAATGGGTGTAAGCGGTGTCAGTATCTGGGGACAGTCAGAGTAAGCAACGGCAAATCAAGAAAAATAAGGAGTTTGGGTGGCTTCACCCTCCCTACCTGGATATCACGTGCACAAAACGGCAGAATAGATCCTAAGTCGTGCCCTATTCTGACATAGTCGAAAATTACTCTTACACTAACAAAAGTATTACCAATTTCACTCATTTTATCGAACATCAGCCCTTAAACTTTAATATAAAATCAATTCAAATTCCAACAATATCTTCTTTCATTTATAAATATATCGTATACTGTTCCACAGCTTTCTGTTTAAATGCACACGCAATAATAATACCCTATAAATTATAGTTATGAGTCAGAAATCAGTATAGTTGAATAGTTTTCACTATGCAGGTTCGGTAGGCCCATCGAAGACGCTGTGCTTGGGTGCTTTGTGAAAAAATTTCGAAGTTAATTTCTGACTTTATACTGGACGGCTTACAAGCGTGGTCACTTTTAGACTTTAAAGTGGCTTTACTGATAGTTGCACCAGGACTACTCCTGCTGGCCTTCCCTACCGGAACTCTCGATCAGCTCACCGCACACGAAGGGTTCTGCGACTTCGCATGCCAGACGGCGGGTCCCTATTTACGGGGTCATTCTTCAAAGCATCAGCCTTCCGCGGGCCTATCCAAGTGGCATGACCGGCAAACGCGGCTTGCGCATATAAATTGTGCTCCTTGTGTTACGGCTCATCTTTTAAATTGGTGGCTTAATATACTAGGCAGAGCGGGGAAAGTAGTTGCGCTCGGGGCGCGAGCAGGTGAAAGAGCAATCGTGGTGGATACCCTCTAGATCCTTATTCGATCATCTTCTAAATTATCGCTCGGCTCTCACCCTAGCGCTGCTGGCGTGTTCACGTGCTGCGTTGGGCACGACGCCGAAGTAGCGCTCGGAAATGAGATTATGTTCGGATATTTGCACTCTCCAATAAGTCGTCCAATTGCTTCGCCGGACCCAGTAGTTGGACACCACGTGTGTCACGTGCTGGGAGAGGCTTTACATTAACCACAACCGTCGAGTGGCCGTAGGTCACTCTTCCATTCGAGATGGGGACCCCAGCGATGCACGTGGCTTGTTTTTGGTAATACGCCGGGTCAGAGGCTTGCGGCGTTTCTGCACAGGCTGCACGTGGTTTCCAGTAACTTGGTCCATACTTGGGCTATACGCCTCACAGGCGTTTACGTTGCTGACCGACTTTAACGGTATTTTCTTCTTCTTATGTAAGACAATTTACACGAAATTTTTCACTGCCTGCTCGGTCACAAACTCACTTCTATATTTACTTAGCAAAACTCAAGCACGCGGTATGGGTTTCTTAATACAAGATTGGCAGCAGTTTTGCGTGTGTCTTCTTTTCAAGTTCAAAACAAACTGAAGGAGAACTCTGTCGCGAGAAGTTGGCTGTATGCCGAGGCGTTCCTCCCGCTACGTAAGGTCACGCTTCAATGCTGGACGACAATGCAACTTTATGATGATTTTCTGCTCCAATCTTCTTCATACCCAACGTTCTTCTTGAAGGTCGACTCAACGTATGCTTTTAACTCACTGACATCACCTTTACCGAACCAATAGTTTCCATAGCGAAACTAGAAGTCCACGGACTCCTGCTATCGGATCCCCAATATTATCGTTCCAAGTACATCATATTATCATCGGAACCGACCTAATGGTTTAAATCATTCTCACAGGAACCCAAATCGGATCTCCAGATAAACCCATCGCCTAAAACTCAAAGCTAGGTCGATTGCTCTTGGGTAAGTTCGTAGAATCTAATTGCACATTCCAGCTCCGATTTCATAAAGTATCTACCGATACCAAAACCGAAAAGAATTACTTCGATGTCAAAGCAGTCCCAGACAGTTCACCTTGCACCGACAAAGAGCTGTGGTGCGAAACATTTTCAAGGAAACGCACACGTCAACCCAACGGTACATGGTTACATGGTTCGACCACCTTTTAAATGTAACTAGATCGTTTTACACTTCAGTCATAACAGTAAAGACCAAGCTATCACCTACCAAGCCCTTAACGATCCCGCTGACCAAGTTATGCAGCACAGTGTTAGCAACGAAACTCACAAACTGAGTAATCGCAACCAACCGGTGGACAGATGCAAACATATCGACAAATTACTGTACGGACGCCACTATTGCTCTCCATTGGATTAACGGAGATGTCAACAGATGGAAAACTTTCGTTGGAAACCGTGTGGTCAAAATTCTGAATTACTGCGACGCCAGACAATGGAAACATGTTTTCACATCCGACAATCCTGCAGAATGCGCCACCAGAGGTCTCACACCTACCGAACTGTCAACATTCAATCTTTGGTAGCAAGGCCTAAAATGTTTAAGTCAGACAGCACACGAATGGCCGGACACAGACTTAACGTCGATAAAGAGTCTCTGGAAACCAAATCCATTAAAATTCATGGGCACTTGACTATGACGAACTCCAATTACCTGGGGCTTTTTCCCATACACCAATCTCATTCAAATTACGACATATCTACAGCGTTTTCCCACAATTTGTAAAGTAAGGCATCTCGAAACGTACAGCACCTGAACCCGGCAGAATTGAACCAAGCTCTACATTGCATTGTGCGAATAGTTCAAGTTGAAACTTTCTCAGAGGACACCCACTCACTTCAATAGCATAACCGACTGCCATTGAAAGGTAGGCTATCAAATCTTACACCGTTTATCAAAGACAACATCTTACGCGTCTACGGTCGTTATTACGTCGGTGGTGTTGTTGTGCCTCAGTCCTGGGAGGACATAGGGCTGAGGAAGTGGCCGCCCGGATAGCAGACACGATTTGTGCAGCTGGGCTCACTGAATTTGGGGTGGGTTCTTTGGATGCCACTATCCTCTCAAACGTAATCAGAAGAATTATTTACGTGCCTGAAAAATAGAAGAAATAGTTTGTCAGTCTGTCTTTCTGTCCACATTGCCCCGCAAGCGGATTTATGCTTGATCGTGACAACAATCGGGCTATGTTTTGGCCGTTTTCCCTCCCCATTCGCAAACTTCGTGCGCCGTTGGATCGTCGCGGGCCGTGCAATACGATCCCCTGTTGTTCATGTCGTTCTTCAAAAGTTGTAATTTTCTTGACCCAGTCTTCCATTCGTACCAATGCCCCCTTTTAATGGGTTTCTACCAATGCATTTTCGTTGGTTTAAGTTCACATTACAAGTTTATTATAAAGGTTGGTCAAGAGTTTATTGGACATGAACGTGTATTGAAATGTGGTTTTGTATAGTAAGTGGTATTCTGAATGAGTATAAATAATATTTAAATGTGTACTTATGTTATGTTATGTATGTAAGTGTATCTTTGAAAGCTAATATTGTATTAGGTATGATGTGTGTAATGTCATGCCGTACCCGCCTGCTTTGCTGGGCTGTCCGCTATTTGAAAAATAATAATCCTGTATTAGCGCAACCAAGCAATTGACTATTGGTGAACCTATCACGCACAAAATAAACATTCACGTACAACTTAGAATTATCGAAAACAGTACTATATTTATGCTTATTTATAAGGTTTTAATTTGATATTGACAGACACACACAGTTATGTTTCAGTCCGTTAATCAATTTAAAGCTTTTGATAAACTATGTTTTTGTTTGATTTTGTGGTGCATATATAAACAAAGACGACGGCTTTCCGACGCGCGACTTCCAACGACTGGCCTTGCGATTTATTTATGGTCATAGCAAAGGCCAGACGTATTGAAATTGCAAACGCTTGAAATTAAATGGTAGATCCGTTGGAATCATTGGTATACGCGGAATCAAGACATCCTCTCCTTTGTATATTCCCTTTATGATTGTTGCCTCAATGACGTTATTCATTAACTTTTCACAGCCAATCTTGTTCCATTGCACAGTCGAGGTTGGTTAATGTTACGCAGCATGATGACAGCTGAGCCTACTTTTAACTGCAAATTGTGAGGTGGTAATCCAGGCAATTTCAGTGAATTTAAAACTCCGTGGGATAGTTGACAACATCATCCTAGTTCATGACGGTGTCGACTGATTTGAAGGAAACCAACTGTCCCGGACGAAAATTCTGAATTGTCGCATTAAGATTCTCGACATGATTTTAGGCAGGCGTTCAGTTCATCGGCAACAGTTGATCGGGGAATAACTGGAAGAGTCTGACGAAAATCACCTGACAACAGAATAACGGCCCCACCAAAATATTTTGGTTTTAAATTAAAGCCAAAAAGGTTTAGTGGTAGCCTTTAAGGGATGGAGAAAAATGGGAAATCGAAGCTTTTCATACTGTGGGTTAAACCATTACCAAATATTTAAAAAGGTGGAAAAACTAAAATTTTAAATGTAATCTCATGCGGGTCGAGTCCTGCTATAGAAAAAATACAACGGGAGACATTTTAGGGCATCCACTGAAACGGACAGGCTGGTTTTCGAGATATTTGTTGAAACAATGTTGGACCTAATTAGATGAGCGGCAGTGTATAATTTAATACCTTGAAAGTGGGCATGAAATTGTCTTGTATAATATGTGTAGCACCAAACGATGTCATCTGGAAACAGCTGTTATATTTCTGAATATTGGCCAAGAAGTGCTTAGAACCATTTCCAATTCCAGAAACTAAAGAGCGTAAAGGATCTGGTGGTGGGACCAATTGTGGCAATTTAACTTTGCCTCCAGCACAACATAATCCAGTAGATTCGCCACTGTATTTTAACGCCTTACAATATTTACAAATTATTTTCATTTCCCCAATTGTTACCGATTTGTCGGCACAATAATCTATTGCCGAATCATAGTGGAATGCAGCTCATTCCAGAATCACAGGAGCATTGCGTCGACGGAATCGCTCAATTTCATTATGTCGTGCTCGCTGTTGTTGGGTTTGATGTTCACGAACTCGTTGCAATCTAAGCCTATCTACTCCATTGTCACTCATTGAAGAACGCAATTCTGACATAGCAATACGACTATTTTCTTGATCTGTCACTCTCTGGTCATCAGTGTGGTTAGCACGTGTTGTAGCTCTTCGCACATTTGTTTGACTGCGGCGACCTAAGTCAGGTCGTCTTCTCCTCGGCATCGTAAATTGTAATTAACAAAGTAGTAAAGCTTCACTTTCACAAAAGTAAAAACCACAAAACTTGAAAAGTCACTACCATAAATAATCACTACCACACTCCGTGATCGTTTTGTAATACCCCATTTGTAATACGCGTTCGCCTTCCTATATTTGCTCGTCTTGGTCTTGAGAAAATGAGAAAAGTACACACATATATATAGTACACTTTAACAGTTCTAGATTCACCATTTATACAAACGACAGAATATGTTTGACGAAAATTACCTGACAATAATATCAAAGCAACCGTTTTAGTTATGCATGTGAAAAGAAAATGGCTGTTGAAAATGGCTATTGGCTGCATACTCATATTTTTTACTTTAAAACCTTCCCTGGACTTCCACGAATAATTCAAGACCAAAATTAGCCAAATCGGTCCAGCCGTTCTCGAGCTTTAGCGAGACTAACGAACAGCAATCCATTTTATATATATAGAAGATATATCAGACAATATTGAGCAAAGGTCCCGTTGACTCACCCTCGGTTATTCCATCGTTGAGAGCTCTCGTTTCGGAGTTGAGGTTTTACTTGTTGCAAAAGTTAAGTAGAATTAAGCATATATATATAATATCTTGATATGGGTTTGGGGTTATAAATTTATTCACTAAATTAAAAGTTATAGGTGTTGGTGTTGAAAAATGCATTTATACGTTTAGGAAATTGTTTATGTTGTTGCGGATTTGCTTTTATATGTTTGTTGTCAGATTAATGTGGCGTTGATGGTATTGGATCGGCTTTTCATTATTGATGTAGAGTCCGCTTTGGTGATGTCCAGAATCCTGGAAGCGCTTGGAGCTGATATGTGTTTTGGGCTTGTAGTTGCAGGATTTAGGTTACGCCTAGTGACACGGGAACATAGCCTGTTTATCGTTAGTTGCACGATTTATTCTGTACTTTTATTCTGTCATTTTGACACGGCAAAGATCGGCAGGATTGTTTTACGCGTGGTATTAGGAACACATGTCCTTCCGGATTCACATTGCACTCGGCATTGTTCGACGGTACGTTGTAAGCCGGTCGAAAGTCGTAAGCATATTTGTTTCTTTAAAAGGACTGCATCGGCACCGTAAATTTACCGTGTACCCATTCATTTCCGTTAAGCGACTCACTCGGAACAGAAAACTCTGCACGGACATGCCCTACTGGACCCATCAAACTTAAGGTTCCATTTGTCCAGGCATGTTGGTCGAGTTCCTGTATAGCTGCTAAGCTGTGTTTCGTTGTTTTTGGCGCTGGTATTGGGCTGGTTTTCAACGGCTACCTCTATAGGACTCGGTATTGGTTGGTTTGCTGCTGCTGACGTCTGTCTTGGTTGGCCCTGCCGAGCGGCTCCGTGTCTCTGAGGTGTCGAACTGACCTCAGGGTTTTTCCTGGGTATTGGGCAGCCGCAGGCTGACGACTTCCTCCTGCATTTTGGCCATCCAAGTTGTCATTGTTGTCTTCATCTCATTATTTGACACAATCAATGCAAAGAGCATTCGCTCTAGCCGATCATTGTCATCATTATATCTGGGTCTAGCTCCCTAATTAGTCGGAAGAATACTGGACCGCCCTAGTGGTGGCCCTAAGTCGAGTTGTTCCCCTCCTACAGCTCCTTCGGAATTATCCATGATTACGCTGCTGCAATCTGCTAAACTTCCAAACTTTCTTTGCTACTTAGCTTCTGTTTGCTATTAAAGCTTATCGACTGGTTGTTTTCGTCCACAGCTTTCTGTTTAAATGCACACGCAATAATAATACCCTATAAATAGTTATGAGTCAGAAATCAGTATAGTTGAATAGTTTTCACTATGCAGGTTCGGTAGGCCCATCGAAGACGCTGTGCTTGGGTGCTTTGTGAAAAAATTTCGAAGTTAATTTCTGACTTTATACTGGACGGCTTACAAGCGTGGTCACTTTTAGACTTTAAAGTGGCTTTACTGATAGTTGCACCAGGACTACTCCTGCTGGCCTTCCCTACCGGAACTCTCGATCAGCTCACCGCACACGAAGGGTTCTGCGACTTCGCATGCCAGACGGCGGGTCCCTATTTACGGGGTCATTCTTCAAAGCATCAGCCTTCCGCGGGCCTATCCAAGTGGCATGACCGGCAAACGCGGCTTGCGCATATAAATTGTGCTCCTTGTGTTACGGCTCATCTTTTAAATTGGTGGCTCAATATACTAGGCAGAGCGGGGAAAGTAGTTGCGCTCGGGGCGCGAGCAGGTGAAAGAGCAATCGTGGTGGATACCCTCTAGATCCTTATTCGATCATCTTCTAAATTATCGCTCGGCTCTCACCCTAGCGCTGCTGGCGTGTTCACGTGCTGCGTTGGGCACGACGCCGAAGTAGCGCTCGGAAATGAGATTATGTTCGGATATTTGCACTCTCCAATAAGTCGTCCAGTTGCTTCGCCGGACCCAGTAGTTGGACACCACGTGTCACGTGCTGGGAGAGGCTTTACATTAACCACAACCGTCGAGTGGCCGTAGGTCACTCTTCCATTCGAGATGGGGACCCCAGCGATGCACGTGGCTTGTTTTTGGTAATACGCCGGGTCAGAGGCTTGCGGCGTTTCTGCACAGGCTGCACGTGGTTTCCAGTAACTTGGTCCATACTTGGGCTATACGCCTCACAGGCGTTTACGTTGCTGACCGACTTTAACGGTATTTTCTTCTTCTTATGTAAGACAATTTACACGAAATTTTTCACTGCCTGCTCGGTCACAAACTCACTTCTATATTTACTTAGCAAAACTCAAGCACGCGGTATGGGTTTCTTAATACAAGATTGGCAGCAGTTTTGCGTGTGTCTTCTTTCAAGTTCAAAACAAACTGAAGGAGAACTCTGTCACGAGATGTTGGCTGTATGCCGAGGCGTTCCTCCCGCTACGTAAGGTCACTCTTCAATGCTGGACGACAATGCAACTTTATGATGATTTTCTGCTCCAATCTTCTTCATACCCAACGTTCTTCTTGAAGGTCGACTCAACGTATGCTTTTAACTCACTGACATCACCTTTACCGAACCAATAGTTTCCATAGCGAAACTAGAAGTCCACGGACTCCTGCTATCGGATCCCCAATATTATCGTTCCAAGTACATCATATTATCATCGGAACCGACCTAATGGTTTAAATCATTCTCACAGGAACCCAAATCGGATCTCCAGATAAACCCATCGCCTAAAACTCAAAGCTAGGTCGATTGCTCTTGGGTAAGTTCGTAGAATCTAATTGCACATTCCAGCTCCGATTTCATAAAGTATCTACCGATACCAAAACCGAAAAGAATTACTTCGATGTCAAAGCAGTCCCAGACAGTTCACCTTGCACCGACAAAGAGCTGTGGTGCGAAACATTTTTCAAGGAAACGCACACGTCAACCCAACGGTACATGGTTACATGGTTCGACCACCTTTAAATGTAACTAGATCGTTTTACACTTCAGTCATAACAGTAAAGACCAAGCTATCACCTACCAAGCCCTTAACGATCCCGCTGACCAAGTTATGCAGCACAGTGTTAGCAACGAAACTCACAAACTGAGTAATCGCAACCAACCGGTGGACAGATGCAAACATATCGACAAATTACTGTACGGACGCCACTATTGCTCTCCATTGGATTAACGGAGATGTCAACAGATGGAAAACTTTCGTTGGAAACCGTGTGGTCAAAATTCTGAATTACTGCGACGCCAGACAATGGAAACATGTTTTCACATCCGACAATCCTGCAGAATGCGCCACCAGAGGTCTCACACCTACCGAACTGTCAACATTCAATCTTTGGTAGCAAGGCCTAAAATGTTTAAGTCAGACAGCACACGAATGGCCGGACACAGACTTAACGTCGATAAAGAGTCTCTGGAAACCAAATCCATTAAAATTCATGGGCACTTGACTATGACGAACTCCAATTACCTGGGGCTTTTTCCCATACACCAAACTCATTCAAATTACGACATATCTACAGCGTTTTCCCACAATTTGTAAAGTAAGGCATCTCGAAACGTACAGCACCTGAACCCGGCAGAATTGAACCAAGCTCTACATTGCATTGTGCGAATAGTTCAAGTTGAAACTTTCTCAGAGGACACCCACTCACTTCAATAGCATAACCGACTGCCATTGAAAGGTAGGCTATCAAATCTTACACCGTTTATCAAAGACAACATCTTACGCGTCTACGGTCGTTATTACGTCGGTGGTGTTGTTGTGCCTCAGTCCTGGGAGGACATAGGGCTGAGGAAGTGGCCGCCCGGATAGCAGACACGATTTGTGCAGCTGGGCTCACTGAATTTGGGGTGGGTTCTTTGGATGCCACTATCCTCTCCAAACGTAATCAGAAGAATTATTTACGTGCCTGAAAAATAGAAGAAATAGTTTGTCAGTCTGTCTTTCTGTCCACATTGCCCCGCAAGCGGATTTATGCTTGATCGTGACAACAATCGGGCTATGTTTTGGCCGTTTTCCTCCCCATTCGCAAACTTCGTGCGCCGTTGGATCGTCGCGGGCCGTGCAATACGATCCCTGTTGTTCATGTCGTTCTTCAAAAGTTGTAATTTTCTTGACCCAGTCTTCCATTCGTACCAATGCCCCCTTTTAATGGGTTTCTACCAATGCATTTTCGTTGGTTTAAGTTTACATTACAAGTTTATTATAAAGGTTGGTCAAGAGTTTATTGGACATGAACGTGTATTGAAATGTGGTTTTGTATAGTAAGTGATATTCTGAATGAGTATAAATAATATTTAAATGTGTACTTATGTTATGTTATGTATGTAAGTGTATCTTTGAAAGCTAATATTGTATTAGGTATGATGTGTGTAATGTCATGCCGTACCCGCCTGCTTTGCTGGGCTGTCCGCTATTTGAAAAATAATAATCCTGTATTAGCGCAACCAAGCAATTGACTATTGGTGAACCTATCACGCACAAAATAAACATTCACGTACAACTTAGAATTATCGAAAACAGTACTATATTTATGCTTATTTATAAGGTTTTAATTTGATATTGACAGACACACACAGTTATGTTTCAGTCCGTTAATCAATTTAAAGCTTTTGATAAACTATGTTTTTGTTTGATTTTGTGGTGCATATATAAACAAAGACGACGGCTTTCCGACGCGCGACTTCCAACGACTGGCCTTGCGATTTATTTATGGTCATAGCAAAGGCCAGACGTATTGAAATTGCAAACGCTTGAAATTAAATGGTAGATCCGTTGGAATCATTGGTATACGCGGAATCAAGACATCCTCTCCTTTGTATATTCCCTTTATGATTGTTGCCTCAATGACGTTATTCATAAACTTTTCACAGCCAATCTTGTTCCATTGCACAGTCGAGGTTGGTTAATGTTACGCAGCATGATGACAGCTGAGCCTACTTTTAACTGCAAATTGTGAGGTGGTAATCCAGGCATTTCCAGTGAATTTAAAACTCCGTGGGATAGTTGACAACATCATCCTAGTTCATGACGGTGTCGACTGATTTGAAGGAAACCAACTGTCCCGGACGAAAATTCTGAATTGTCGCATTAAGATTCTCGACATGATTTTAGGCAGGCGTTCAGTTCATCGGCAACAGTTGATCGGGGAATAACTGGAAGAGTCTGACGAAAATCACCTGACAACAGAATAACGGCCCCACCAAAAATATTTTGGTTTTAAATTAAAGCCAAAAGGTTTAGTGGTAGCCTTTAAGGGATGGAGAAAATGGGAAATCGAAGCTTTTCATACTGTGGGTTAAACCATTACCAAATATTTAAAAAGGTGGAAAAACTAAAATTTTAAATGTAATCTCATGCGGGTCGAGTCCTGCTATAGAAAAAATACAACGGGAGACATTTTTAGGGCATCCACTGAAACGGACAGGCTGGTTTTCGAGATATTTGTTGAAACAATGTTGGACCTAATTAGATGAGCGGCAGTGTATAATTTAATACCTTGAAAGTGGGCATGAAATTGTCTTGTATAATATGTGTAGCACCAAACGATGTCATCTGGAAACAGCTGTTATATTTCTGAATATTGGCCAAGAAGTGCTTAGAACCATTTCCAATTCCAGAAACTAAAGAGCGTAAAGGATCTGGTGGTGGGACCAATTGTGGCAATTTAACTTTGCCTCCAGCACAACATAATCCAGTAGATTCGCCACTGTATTTTAACGCCTTACAATATTTACAAATTATTTTCATTTCCCCAATTGTTACCGATTTGTCGGCACAATAATCTATTGCCGAATCATAGTGGAATGCAGCTCATTCCAGAATCACAGGAGCATTGCGTCGACGGAATCGCTCAATTTCATTATGTCGTGCTCGCTGTTGTTGGGTTTGATGTTCACGAACTCGTTGCAATCTAAGCCTATCTACTCCATTGTCACTCATTGAAGAACGCAATTCTGACATAGCAATACGACTATTTTCTTGATCTGTCACTCTCTGGTCATCAGTGTGGTTAGCACGTGTTGTAGCTCTTCGCACATTTGTTTGACTGCGGCGACCTAAGTCAGGTCGTCTTCTCCTCGGCATCGTAAATTGTAATTAACAAAGTAGTAAAGCTTCACTTTCACAAAAGTAAAAAAACCACAAAACTTGAAAAGTCACTACCATAAATAATCACTACCACACTCCGTGATCGTTTTTGTAATACCCCATTTGTAATACGCGTTCGCCTTCCTATATTTGCTCGTCTTGGTCTTGAGAAAATGAGAAAAGTACACACACATATATATAGTACACTTTAACAGTTCTAGATTCACCATTTATACAAACGACAGAATATGTTTGACGAAAATTACCTGACAATAATATCAAAGCAACCGTTTTAGTTATGCATGTGAAAAAGAAAATGGCTGTTGAAAATGGCTATTGGCTGCATACTCATATTTTTTTTACTTTAAAACCTTCCCTGGACTTCCACGAATAATTCAAGACCAAAATTAGCCAAATCGGTCCAGCCGTTCTCGAGCTTTAGCGAGACTAACGAACAGCAATCCATTTTTATATATATAGAAGATATATCAGACAATATTGAGCAAAAGGTCCCGTTGACTCACCCTCGGTTATTCCATCGTTGAGAGCTCTCGTTTCGGAGTTGAGGTTTTACTTGTTGCAAAAGTTAAGTAGAATTAAGCATATATATATAATATCTTGATATGGGTTTGGGGTTATAAATTTATTCACTAAATTAAAAGTTATAGGTGTTGGTGTTGAAAAATGCATTTATACGTTTAGGAAATTGTTTATGTTGTTGCGGATTTGCTTTTATATGTTTGTTGTCAGATTAATGTGGCGTTGATGGTATTGGATCGGCTTTTCATTATTGATGTAGAGTCCGCTTTGGTGATGTCCAGAATCCTGGAAGCGCTTGGAGCTGATATGTGTTTTGGGCTTGTAGTTGCAGGATTTAGGTTACGCCTAGTGACACGGGAACATAGCCTGTTTATCGTTAGTTGCACGATTTATTCTGTACTTTTATTCTGTCATTTTTGACACGGCAAAGATCGGCAGGATTGTTTTACGCGTGGTATTAGGAACACATGTCCTTCCGGATTCACATTCCACTCGGCATTGTTCGACGGTACGTTGTAAGCCGGTCGAAAGTCGTAAGCATATTTGTTTCTTTAAAAGGACTGCATCGGCACCGTAAATTTACCGTGTACCCATTCATTTCCGTTAAGCGACTCACTCGGAACAGAAAACTCTGCACGGACATGCCCCTACTGGACCCATCAAACTTAAGGTTCCATTTGTCCAGGCATGTTGGTCGAGTTCCTGTATAGCTGCTAAGCTGTGTTTCGTTGTTTTTGGCGCTGGTATTGGGCTGGTTTTCAACGGCTACCTCTATAGGACTCGGTATTGGTTGGTTTGCTGCTGCTGACGTCTGTCTTGGTTGGCCCTGCCGAGCGGCTCCGTGTCTCTGAGGTGTCGAACTGACCTCAGGGTTTTTCCTGGGTATTGGGCAGCCGCAGGCTGACGACTTCCTCCTGCATTTTGGCCATCCAAGTTGTCATTGTTGTCTTCATCTCATTATTTGACACAATCAATGCAAAGAGCATTCGCTCTAGCCGATCATTGTCATCATTATATCTGGGTCTAGCTTATATCTGGGACCGCCCTAGTGGTGGCCCTAAGTCGAGTTGTTCCCCTCCTACAGCTCCTTCGGAATCATCCATGATTACGCTGCTGCAATCTGCTAAACTTCCAAACTTTCTTTGCTTCTTAGCTTCTGTTTGCTATTAAAGCTTATCGACTGGTTGTTTTCGTCAACTGGCGATAAGCTAGCTCTTGCCGGTGTTTCTGTGTTACGTGCGCATGAAAACAAAGAAAACAAAACCCAAGCACGGGGTTGTGCGCCCGGCTAACAATTTACATCGACAATCGGGGTATCAAATGCCGAAGGGTTGCCAGACCGTCCAGCCGCAGGGTGCATGATGCTGAGGTGGATGCGCGGATTAAGAAAAAACAACTCGGGAGGATTAAGAGGGAAAGAGGAGATGATCCCGAAGAGCGAGGAGAAAGCGATTCCCAAGGGCAGGAAAGGTCAGAAAGAGGAGGAGAGAGGAGAAACTCCAAAAGAAATCGAAGGGGAGCCGGTGAGCAGCTGAGGAAAGGAAGAAGGAGTTCGAAAACTGAGCCCGAGTCGTGCGGTTGGAAAAAGAAAAAACCGTGCGAAAATCCCCACCGGCCGAACCGCGATTTTCCGGGAGGAAAGATTCTCGAGTGCGGCGAGGGAGACTTCGAGGCGGAGTCACCGGAGTTCGGAAAATAATAGAAAATATTATTAACCCCCAACGACGCAGAGTGCCCCAAAAACGAACACAAAAATAACTAAGATAAGATATAAAAATAAATTATTGTTATATATTAAGTCCCTGAAAGTGTCGTTATAAGTGTCGAGCTCGATGTTTAGGAGAATAGAAAATTGTTGTGAATAAATGTATATTATGAATCGTGAGTGAGAGCTTAATCAGTGGGTGAGATGAAGGTGTGAGGGGAAAAGGAACAGGTGAAAATAAAAAGCAAAGGACAAACAGGGAGTCGCCAACAAGATCCTGGCGACCATTCGGATGGGAGGGGCACAGGGATGCAGCCTACATCCGTCAGCATCCCCTATTGATGTCCAGTTGTCGGAGTGCGGGAGTTAAATCCAAAAATAAATAAATATTTGCCTTCTGCTGGAAGCTATCGGCGGTCAAAACCCGGTCCTGGGATCCGCTGAGCAGCCGGCCACCCGATAGTTCCGCGAATCCTTGCAGGAGGTAACATTTGTTCTGGTTTGTCTGGCTTCTCTCGCCGCCAGTGTTGATGTTCGGAATGTCCTCAACGGAGGTAGATTAAGTGGAACCTTCTTCTTTTTCTTATCTCCTGCCATATGTTAAAATATTGTATATATATATACTGCCGTGTAATCGCGGTACTTAATAGTTTGCGTTTATTATTTAACTTTAATTTGTGTTTTTATTTTTAATACGATATTGTCATATGAGTTTGGTTATATGTGTGTCCGCGTTGTGGGCTTTTGCTTCAATATTTTTGCTTGGCAGCAAAAAGTTTTTAAAAGTTTGTGTAATTCAAAATGGGTTGCGCTGGTACTCCTGGTTAATAATATAGGTCAAGAATCGTCCGAAATTAAGCCCCATATAAAATTTCCAATAAGCCCTATTTAAGTGGATTCGCTGAATGGATTCAACTGCCCTCCACCGGAGTGATCAGTTCCTTCTGAGCCCACTTGACCGTTTCCCGGGAAACACAGTTCATTGGACTGCTGCTCACCCACAGGAAGGCTTTGTCCGAACCCCCTCCCCCCGGTCGTCGGAAACAGGTAGACTCACTTACATGCAGACGGATGGAGCTTTATTCCAGACAGGCGAAAGGAATTGCCTCCCTGCTCCTCTCTCTCTGGACTCGAACCTCGCGAGAGACCTGGTTCTGTGCCTAGTACAATGGATAGCGTCGGCCAGAGAGATAAATACTGTTGTCCCGCCCGTTAGTCGTGGTAACCGTACAGACTCAAACCTTGCGAGAGACCTGGCATAGCCTAGTACAACTGAATAGCGTTGGCTGTAAGGTTATGGTCATTCCACCACCCCCTTTAGTACTGGATGGACAAACGATGACGAACCGCTACCCCAGCCGATGATGGCGGCTATATTATGGCGATGACTGGATACTATTAAGACCGGTCGGTGGTGCGCCGTTATTCGTTTGCGACTCTGCTCTTCCTGGACTCGAACCTTGCGAGCGACCTGGCATAGCCCAGTACGACTGAATAGCGTCGGCCATATTTACATATTTCAAAAATGGTCTGCACCTTTATAGAGAAGCTATTATGGTATTATTTCTTTTAACGAGGAACTATGGATGAAGTATTAGGATTTAATATTTAACATTTACAAGGGTCCTCAAAGTAAAGTGTTAATTCTAAAACTACAAGTGTCGGACCGCATGCATTCCGCTTCTACAACTAACCGTCTGAGAAGCTTGTGACTTTAAAAGAACATACAGAAACGTTATACTTAATGTGTGTATAAAATTTACAGGAAAAATGTTATAAAAATTGTTAGCTAATTTTGACACGAAAGTGATCTGCTCTGATATCTCTAAATTCTTGAAACAGTACTAAAGAATTGTTAATCTGAATACTAAGGTTTTTCTCGTCAATGAAAATAAGTTTTTGGCAATAAAGGATGCAAGGATATTGCCTAAGGTGGGCGCCATTTCTGTTCGCACTATGTTCTCCAAGGACTGAGGCACAACGACACCATCGACATAACAGAAATGACGCCAAACTTAGGCAATATCCTTGCATCCTTTATTGCCTTATCATCAGCAACAGCATCGAGAACACCGGCAATGTTAACAGCTCCGCTAACAGCGACGCTGTTAAAGTTAACAGCACCAATGATACTATCACCAACGATGACATTGGTATTGGCAAGTCCAGTGTTGGAAAAGAGACCGATAACAGTGATAATCAACGCCACAACGCAAACGTAAACAAACTTTTGGAATCTCCAGCAGCATCGCTCGCTTTGGCGAAAGAGGTGACCATGGAGTACGACGGCAGCCTATGTGCTCGTTACTGGGTCACACAGCTTCACAACATTGCGCAAGTCTACAACTTGGACGCCGGGTGCATGCGCATGCTCCTTATTGCCAAACTTAAAGGCAATGCTCAACGCTGCCAGCCGGTCGCCTTTGCGAGCAATTGATATTGGCATTCGGAACAAAAATGTCCAAAGGGGAACTAACAAGCGCATTCAAAAAACGTCAATGGCGTCCAGAAGAAAAGTTTGCTGCATATTTCGAGGACAAGATCATGCTAGCGAACGACATCAACATTGATGTGGAGGAGCTCCTCGAAAGCATTATCGAGGGAATTCCAGCTGCAGGATTGCGTGACCAGGCTCGAATACAGTGCTTCTCTGAACCGAAGCAGATGTTGAAGGCTTTCGCAGGAGTGCGTTTGCCGGAGCGCAAGCGAGATGGCAATTCTTCGAAGGACTTTTCCGGAGGAGTTGCAGAGAACAAGAATTTCCCGTGCGCCAATTGCAATTCCAAGGGGCACTTCGCCAAGGAATGCCTTAAGCCGAAAAGGGAGCCAGGTTCCTGCTATGCCTGTGTGACATTCGGACACTTCGTTGCACAGTGTCCTAAACGCAAGAGCACAAATACAAACAACTATGTAAGATATTTTAAGATATTTTTTCACAACAACTCTGAGACCCCATTAATTACAGCATGCCTTATAAACACTGGGAGCCCAATTTCATTTGCTAAGCTAAGCAATTTGTCTACTACTAAAGTTAGTTTGAAATCCGTTTCGGAAAACTATTTCGGGCTAAAGCCTAGTACTAAGATCAACGAAAACCGCTTACGGAATTTCGTGAGCGAAATTGCGATATATTTCGTTCGGGAAACAGTGTGACCGAAGAAAACAAAGAAAATGGTCAGAATCGGTCAAGATCGGTCACACTGACTTGTATTTCCAGCTGTGTTTTGTAAACAAACAAACTAAAAAAATAAACTTTAAAAAGAGAAATTAATTTAACGAACTTGATTGGGCGTATTATTAATGTAATGTTCCGTAATGGAGTTGAAGGCAAATAATAGTGGCGCTACCGCCATCGCCGCCAATAAAAAAAATATGCAATAAAATTGTCAATAAAAACACAGAAAAAAGTTAATTTATGTACTAAATTGCATATAATATGGCTTGCCTTTACGAATTTTATCAATTCCACATTATTCTCACGGCTGTCGAAGCGCTACAACCGAGCAGCGATTGCCTCCTCCCCCTTCCCTGCATGCTGCTTACGAAATATATGCAATTGATATAATTCGCTTACGGAATCACAGCTGTTTACTAGTGTCTTTTGCCAACCGTTTTACCCGGTTCGCTCACGGAATTCCGTTCATCTTAGTACCCGACCAAACGAAATACCACAAAATTCTTCTTCTTGCTCTTTTCGTTCTTTTTTTTTATATGAAGTTTTCCGTTTATGGATTTTTTTCGTTCATCTTAGTACTAGGCTTTAACAAAAGCCAACTGAAAATATAAGGAAAAATTTTATGTTATATTATAAAAGAGAGAATAAAGTGTTATTTTTATCTGTACGTAGTCCCATAATGAGTCTATGAGCCATGATGTGGTTCTTGGAAGAAATTTTTTGGGGGCTTGCCAACTAAAACTAGATCTAGACACTTTGAAAATGGTTACGGTAGCACCCTCGACTCCCAAAAGCAATCCAAAATCGAAAATTGCTGCGAATGTTAATGCATGCAAAGTAAAACAGGGTATAAATATCAACACTACACCCGAAGATGCTTTCGAAATCCCTAAGGAAGAAGTTGGGGAAACAGTCAGTCCGATAGTTAGCTAGGGATACAGTTGGTGCAACAGTTAGTGATACAGTTAATGAGACAGTTAGTGATACATTTAGTGAAACAGTTAGTGAAATAGTTATGGAGGCAGCAAATGAAACAGTTAGTGAGACAGTTAGTCTTAAAGATAGTGAGACAGTTAGTTTTAAGGATAGTGAAATAGTTAGTCTTGAAGATAAGGAAACCAGTGCTACAGTTTGCCCGACAGTTAGTGATTCAGGGACAGTGAGTCCCAGAACTAATCAAACAGTTAGTCAAAATGGTAATGCAACGGATAGGTCTACGGTTATTCAAGCGTTTAGTCCCGAAGTTAGTAAGGCGGTCAATCCAACGGTTAACAAAATGCTTAGTAACTATGAAGAAACTGTTAGAGAAATGCTTAGTATAAATTAATAGAAAACTGAAAAAACGAATTACATATGCGGTTTAAATAACAATCCAGCCTTAAACAGTCTGCTAAAAGAGCTTATTGAATGCAATTATATGGGTTTAGAAAGGCCTAAGGACCCTCTCATTAAATGTGAAACAAAATTAAATTTAGATACATCAAAGCCATTTAGCTGTGCCCCAAGGCGTCTCGCTTATTCAGAGAAAGAAAAATTGCAACAATTGCTAGATGAGTATTTAAAAAATGGAATAATACAACCGAGTGAATCCGAATACGCTTCACCTATAGTCTTGGTCAAGAAAAAAACCGGAGACATAAGACTATGCATAGACTTTAGAAAACTTAACAAGGTACTAATTAAAGAAAATTATCCCATACCGCTCATCGATGACCTACTGGACAAACTAGTAAATAAGAAAGTCTTCACAAAACTTGATTTAAAGAATGGATATTTTCATGTTATTGTTGCCAAGGAATCGGTTAAGTACACTTCCTTTGTTACACCGTTAGGGCAATTCGAATTTCTCAGGCTGCCAATGGGCCTGAAAACTGCATCGGCGGTATTTCAGAGGTTTGTAAACATAATTTTTGAGGATCTTATTAGAGACAACAAAGTAATTGTGTACATGGACGACATAATGATCGCCAGCAGGGATACAGACGAACACTTGAAAATTCTAAAAGAAGTGTTTATCAGATTAGTTCAAAACAAATTAGAATTACTTATGGATAAATGCGAGTTCCTTCAGACTAACATAAAATACTTAGGATTCATTATAAACGGGGAAGGCATCAGGGCTGACGACAAAGGTATAGAAGCGATACAGAATTTTCCAACCCCAAAGAAAACACAATCTGTCCAAAGTTTTCTTGGCTTATGTTCGTACTTTCGTAGATTTATAAAAGATTTTTCAACGTTGGCTGTTTTGAACTGTTTTTTAATTCTTAAAGAGAAACTAGTTCAAGCACCTGTTTTGGCAATTTACAACTATAAAGACGAGGTGGAGCTGCACTGTGCTCTAGGTTTTGGAGCTGTGCTAAGTCAAAAGAAGGAAGATGGAAAATTACACCCCATCTTTTATTTTTCCAAGCGCACAACCGCTGCAGAGTCAAAATATCACAGCTTCGAGCTTGAAACAATGGCCATTATTCACGCATTGCGTAGGTTTCGAATATATTTACATGGAAAACGATTTAAGATTATTACTGATTCTCTTACATTAACGCTCAATAGGATCGAGCTAAATTCGCGAATATCTAGGTGGGCGCTAGAGCTCCAAAATTATGACTATGAGCTGAAACATAGAGAGGGAAAGCGGATGCAACATGTTGACGCTCTTAGAAGATGCACAAATATTTTGATAGTAGAAACAAATTCGTTTGAAGATAATCTGGTAATCTGCCAAGCCAAGGATCCAAAGATTCAAGGAATCAAAGATTTCTTAGAGGAAAACGAACACAATTTGTTCGAAATGAGAAACGAAATAATTTATAGGAAACTAGCGGACCCGGCGAACTTTGTCTCGCCCTAACTCGACGCCATTATATACCCCAGGGTAATAGGCAAACACTGCATTTCTTTATTTAGTATAGAGCGATATGATATACTATGTTTTTTGTTTTATGTGTATTTGCATACACTTTTCAGCATTTCATATGTGGAACTCCACCTTGTTGGTACATCGATGGTTGGTAGCAGTAGAGATGTGGTTGAAATCGCAATTCTAAACGCAGTATACAAGAGGATTAGGAATTTTAATGTAATATTACCAGTAATATTATCCATTTTATGCACTAACCTGAAAGTCGGAGTTCGCAGAGTTTTTGCCAACCTACGGGCTTTTGCGACAGTCACGCCCCTTTTTTCATCGTCCAAAAAATCTTTAACAGCTAGTTGCATGGAGTGCGCATCATCGGATTGGTGATATAGAAAATATTTTAATGTTTTTCATCAGCTCCTCATTTTCGACATCAACAGCTTGTACATTAATGGGATCTTCATTCAAGCACTCGATTGCTCTTAAGATGTTTCTGCCATTGTCAGAAGTAATGGTATATATTTGCTGCTTTGAAATAGAAAAGTCTGCCAATTTGTTTTCTATTTCTTTGCTTAAAATTGAGTCCTGTGTGTTTATGGTGGAGCTCAATTATACCTAGAGTGTTTACTTCAATGGCGTCATTTCGGTAATACTGCACATTTACACCTAGTATTCCCTTCGAGTGTCGCGAGGCGATATCAATTTTCAGCGAGAGAATCTTATTTTTAAGCCTGTTTTGTAAAACTGCTTTTTAAATCTCATACTTTTTCGTAACGTGCTGCATCACATTTCTAGAAGTTATTGGATTCATTTCCAGGCCGAATCGAACAACTGGAGTGGTACCTTTTCTTCAGTCACCAATTGCACACAGGCTGCACTCACTTCATTTGATGATAGAGTGACTGTAATTTTTTTTTCTTCTCCGGAGGTTGACTTCCTTCTTTGTCCAACTCACCCGAGTACATGTCTGCATGCGAATCCAGAAGATGCCTCTTTAAATTTGTAAAGTATGTTCCCGTAAAGGAAAGTTTGCAAACTTTACACTTTGATTCATTTTTTGGTAAAAATTCAAAAAATGTGTGAACAATTGTATCAGGCTTGCGACCCATCGTAATCAAATTGACTAAGTCAGTTACCAAATGAATACAATATTTAGGTTATATAATTTTAATTATTTTCAAGCTTCATAGCGATCTTGGGGTGGGTACGTTGGTTACATATGCATCATACGTATATCAACGGATATCAACAAATTCGTAATTTCGGGCCATTTCGGATTGCATGTAAACGTGATAAATAAATCAGGTCGTCCGTAATTCCGCACGTACGTCATAGCATACTCGTCAGATCATAACTTTGACTGATTGAAACGAATGAAATTGAGACGCTCCGTTTCTACTTTTACAAACATGTCGACACAGTACTGCTGAAACAAACGGCGGTATCTCAACAGATGATTGTCAACATCTAGTCGAATCATCAATCGATATGCATAAAAATTCATTGAGCTGACTTTCTTATTAATTTCTTCTCCTGTAATATGAATTCGAATTTACGTGCAGAATGAAAAAGAAGTGATTAAACAAACCTGTCGTTGGATTGACCATCTTTATGTTGAAGTGATAGCCATCTTCTCCACGACAGAAGATCAACGGATATTGAAGTGCATCATATGACCGATGAGTCTCATAAACGCGTTGCAATTGTCCACCATCCCGACGCTTAAGAACAATATCTCGTGATTCCACATTCTCGCCAACAATCACCACTGCGACTTCATTGATAGTGGGCGCATTGAATTGTCTTGAATGGCTTTCTGCTCGTCTTTTATCTGCTCTGATAATGATTTTGTGGTCGTCAGAATGCATTGTATCCAAAGCTGTTTTGAACAATCTGACCAATTCATTACACTCATGAAGAAGATTTTGCAATTGTTGTATTATTTCACGTTTAGTTTCAGTGAAAATTGCACAACGCTGATTAAGTTCAACTGCCGAATCACCAACGAAATAGATCTGAAGGAATTTATGATCTTTGTTTGGTGGTGGTAACAAAGCGCCCGCTCGATGGTGAATTTGCCCTTGAATCTGAATTTTGTGATGCAATTTCGTGAAAAATTATAGTTGTTCATGTTAATAAAAGAGTGACGCTATTACCTTATAACTCGGATTGTAGCCTGGTTGTTGAACAACCTCTGCTAAAAATAACGTCATTTGAAAACATCCGTTATATGGTTTGATTTGCTTGTATTTCCATATAGAAGCGAATACAATGGCTCTGGTGAATGAGTCAAAACCGGCAATTTTACCTTGCCACCTGCGCAGCATAAGCCGGGAGCTTCCAATCGAAACCTCAGTGCATTGCAGTGCTGACATACCACAGACAATGAACCGATAACAACGCAACTATAGTCTTTGTAGGACGCTGAGAAATTGTATGCAAATGCAGCGCGATTCAAGTCTGTTCTTGGTACTCTTTGTGTAGAGCGAATCTGTGCTAAACGGGTTCGTCTCGATTCATTTCTTTCTGCACGTTCGTCTTGCGTTTGACTTTCATGGATATTCCGACTATATGTTAATGTATTTTTAAATAATTTCATTTATACGTTGAATATAATTATTTTTCCTACTGAATTTTAAATGTAGCCTACTAAGATTTTGCAAAATTTAGCTCTAGGCCTGGCTCAACTCTAACATGGCTGTTTAAAGAGTTTTTTCGGCAATTATTCGAATGTTTCTCGCCGTAAAAACCATCCTTGAACTCCAACGAACATTTAAAAAAAAGAATTATCGAAATCGGTTCAGCCGTTCACACGTGTTGCCATGACAACGCGAAACGGGTTTCATTTTTATATATATAGATGTAACGATGGCGGACTTTTATTTTATGTTCCTACAGATATGGAAGATCATGTTCTGTACAAGTACCACAATGAAATTGGACACATAAGCAGAGACAAGATGTTAGATGTCATCTCGAAAACTTATTGGTTTCCTTAAGCCAAAGACAAGTGTTTAAGCCATATTCAGAACTGTTTAAAATGTATTGCATATTCCCCTAAGACAGGCAAGGAGGGATTTCTGCACTGCATACCGAAAGGCAACAAACCGTTTGAGCTAATACATATCGATCATTAGGCCCAGTCGATTCAGGGAGAACGAAAAAACATATTTTTGTAATTATTGACGGTTTCACAAAGTTTGTACGTTTATATGCCACAAAGACTACTAACACAAGGGAAGTCATTACCGCATTGAGGGACTACTTCAGAGCATATTGCAAGCCTAAATGCATTATTTCAGACAGGGGAAGCTGTTTCACTTCCAAAGAATTCGATAATTTTTTGTCAGAGCTTAGCATTAAGCATATGAAGATTGCAACGGGATCCCCGCAGGCGAACGGTCAATTTGAAAGAGTTAACAGAAGTCTTGGGCCAATGATAGCTAAACTGATAGAACCAGTGAAAGGTATATATTGGGACACAGTGATAGACAAAGTAGCACACGTGCTTAATAACACAAAAAAAAAAAAGAAAAGCTAGAAGAATTGGACAATACACCAGAAGACAGGGATTTAAAGAAAATTAGAAACGAAGCAGAGCAAAATCAAGAAAAAGCCCAAGCATACAACAAAGTGCAATATGATAAGACAGCGAGAAAGCTTTCAGAATATAAAAAATTGGTTGTCTGTAAAGTCGGTTTACTGACGTTGAACGTGACAACGTCTTAAGAAAATACTGATGGAATGGTAGCATTTACTTAAGACGTTGTCACGTTCAACTATCATCAGTAAACCGACTTTACAGACAACCAATTTTTGAATACATTTTATGCTCAAGGAAAGTGCGAAATTTACTTCATTTAAGACCGAATAATTTTCAATTTAATAGACAAAAGTTCTTAGTTTAACAACGAATCATTCTCAATTATTTGACACTGGGTAAAAAAATTATGTAAAATTGAAAAAGGGAGGCTGTAAATGGCCAGTTTCAGGAGAGGATCAGGCAGTGCCGGCTGTAAGTGACCAGTTTTAGGAGAGGATCAGGTAGTGCAGGCTGCAAATGGCCAGTTTCTGGAGAGGATCAGGCAGTGCCGGCTGTAAATGGCCAGTTTCTGGAGAGGATCAGGCAGTGCCGGATGCAAATGGCCAGTTTCTGGAGAGGATCAGGCAGTGCCGGCTGCAAATGACCAGTTTCAGGAGAGGATCAGGCAGTGCCGGCTGTAAATGGCCAGTTTCTGGAAAGGATCAGGCAGTGCCGGATGCAAATGGCCAGTTTCTGGAGAGGATCAGGCAGTGCCGGCTGTAAATGGCCAGTTTCTGGAGAGGATCAGGCAGTGCCGACTGTAAATGGCCAGTTTCTGGAGAGGATCAGGCAGTGCCGGCTGTAAATGGCCAGTTTTAGGAGAGGATCAGGCAGTGCCGGCTGCAAATGGCCAGTTTCAGGAGGGATCAGGCAGTGCCGGCTGCAAATGGCCAGTTTCTGGAGAGGATCAGGCAGTGCCGGCTGTAAATGGCCAGTTTCTGGAGAGGATCAGGCAGTGCCGGCTGTAAATGGCCAGTTTCTGGAGAGGATCAGGCAGTGCCGGCTGTAAATGGCCAGTTTTAGGAGAGGATCAGGCAGTGCCGGCTGCAAATGGCCAGTTTCAGGAGAGGATCAGGCAGTGCCGGCTGCAAATGGCCAGTTTCTGGAGAGGACCAGGCAGTGCCGGCTGTAAATGGCCAGTTTCCGGAGAGGATCATGCAGTGCCGGCTGTAAATGACCAGTTTCAGGAGAGGATCAGGCAGTGCCGGCTGCAAATGGCCAGTTTCTGGAGAGGGATCAGGCAGTGCCGGCTGCAAATGGCCAGTTTCTGGAGAGGATCAGGCAGTGCCGGCTGTAAATGGCCAGTTTTAGGAGAGGATCAGGCAGTGCCGGCTGCAAATGGCCAGTTTCAGGAGGATCAGGCAGTGCCGGCTGCAAATGGCCAGTTTCTGGAGAGGATCAGGCAGTGCCGGCTGTAAATGGCCAGTTTCCGGAGAGGATCAGGCAGTGCCGGCTGTAAATGACCAGTTTCAGGAGAGGATCAGGCAGTGCCGGCTGAAAATGGCCAGTTTCTGGAGAGGATCAGGCAGTGCCGGCTGTAAATGGCCAGTTTCTGGAGAGAATCAGGCAGTGCCGGCTGTAAATGGCAATCTTCAGGAGAGGATCAGGCAGTGCCGGTTGTAAATGACCAGTTTCCGGAGAGGATCATGCAGTGCCGGCTGTAAATGACCAGTTTCAGGAGAGGATCAGGCAGTGCCGGCTGCAAATGGCCAGTTTCTGGAGAGGATCAGGCAGTGCCGGCTGTAAATGGCCAGTTTCCGGAGAGGATCAGGCAGTGCCGGCTGTAAATGGCCAGTTTCAGGAGAGGATCAGGCAGTGACGGATGCAAATGGCCAGTTTCTGGAGAGGATCAGGCAGTGCCGGCTGTAAATGGCCAGTTTCTGGAGATGATCAGGCAGTGCCGGCTGTAAATGGCCAGTTTCTGGAGAGGATCAGGCAGTGCCGGCTGTAAATGGCCAGTTTCCGGAGAGGATCAGGCAGTGCCGGCTGTAAATGACCAGTTTCAGGAGAGGATCAGGCAGTGCCGGCTGAAAATGGCCAGTTTCTGGAGAGGATCAGGCAGTGCCGGCTGTAAATGGCCAGTTTCTGGAGAGAATCAGGCAGTGCCGGCTGTAAATGGCAATCTTCAGGAGAGGATCAGGCAGTGCCGGTTGTAAATGACCAGTGTCAGGAGAGGATCAGGCAGTGCCGGCTGCAAATGGCCAGTTTCTGGAGAGGATCAGGCAGAGCCGGCTGTAAATGGCCAGTTTCAGGAGAGGATCAGGCAGTGCCGGCTGTAAATGGCCAGTTTATGGAGATGATCAGGCAGTGCCGGCTGTAAATAGCCAGTTTCTGGAGAGGATCAGGCAGTGCCGGCTGTAAATGGCCAGTTTCTGGAGAGGATCAGGCAGTGCCGGCTGTAAATGGCCAGTTTCTGGACAGGATCTGGCAGTGCCAGCTGTAAATGGCCAGTTTCAGGAGAGGATCAGGCAGTGCCGGCTGTAAATGACCAGTTTCAGGAGAGGATCAGGCAGTACCGGCTGCAAATGGCCAGTTTCTGGAGAGGATCAGGCAGTGCCGGCTGTAAATGGCCAGTTTCTGGAGAGGATCAGGCAGTGCCGGCTGTAAATGGCAATCTTCAGGAGAGGATCAGGCAGTGCCGGCTGTAAATGACCAGTGTCAGGAGAGAATCAGGCAGTGCCGGCTGCAAATGGCCAGCTTCTGGAGAGGATCAGTCAGTGCCGGCTGTAAATGGCCAGTTTCAGGAGAGGATCAGGCAGTGACGGATGCAAATGGCCAGTTTCTGGAGAGGATCAGGCAGTGCCGGCTGTAAATGGCCAGTTTCTGGAGATGATCAGGCAGTGCCGGCTTTAAATAGCCAGTTTCTGGAGAGGATCAGGCAGTGCCGGCTGTAAATGGCCAGTTTCTGGAGAGGATCAGGCAGTGCCGGCTGTAAATGGCCAGTTTCTGGCAGTGCCAGCTGTAAATGGTCAGTTTCTGGAGAAGAGGCAGGCTGTAAACGGTCAGTTTCCGGAGAGGATTAGAAAGTGCCGGCTTTTTGTTGATATGTTAAGTTAAATAAATATAAAAATTATAGAAAGTCTATAAAAGCCAACTTATATTTTTTCGAAAACACAATTGCTGCGACTGGTACTCGAACCCGCGATCTGCCTGTGTCGCGGCAGAGGTAACGACGTATGAGTCATGCTTTTTCGAGCGTGCAGCCAGCCTGCTCTATCGATTTATAAGATGTTATCACGTCAAAAGGAGACTACGTAATGGTGTAGAATTTCGACAGCACGGCAGGAGTTTCTCGAAAGTTAATTCCGAAGAACAAAGGTCCTTACGTGATTTCAAAAGTATTAAGAAATGATAGATTCGTGTTTAAAGACGTAGAAGGATTTCAGGTATCTCGTAACCCATATCAAGGTGTCTGGAGCATTAAAAATATCAAGCACTGGATAGGAAAGAAAATATATAAAAAAAAAGTAAATAGTACATATGCATACAACGAGAGAGCAGCATTATTGTAAAGAAGTAGTAAAACTATACTCATATCGATTTTTTTTTTATTAAACTTAAAAACTGATATTTAAAATCAATGTCAATTACAACCGTGATCAGGGGATCATCGAGTCAGGACGGCCGAGTTGTCGTAGGATATTAATGAAGCCCACTGTACAAGTACAAGACTTAGTAATAAGATAAACATGTATACACACACTAGAAAGGATAGAACAAACGAGAAAAAGGTAACACGAGGCATTCGGTCGCCGACGCTCAATAAGAAAAGCTGTGAAAATAAAAATAACGTTCTGACACCAATAATTACGCGTGCTAGAGACCCCAAAGTGTTTCATTTAGGAGGTTTATCCCCTTTTACAAATACAAAACCACATTTCAATACACGTTCATGTCCAATAAACTCTTGACCAACCTTTATAATAAACTTGTAATGTGAACTTAAACCAACGAAAATGCATTGGTAGAAACCCATTAAAAGGGGGGCATTGGTACAAATGGAAGACTGGGTCAAGAAAATGATATAAATTTTGACGAACGACGTGAACAACAGGGATCGTATTGCAAGGCCCGCGACGATAGAAAGGCGCACGAAGTTTGCGAATGGGGAGGGAAAACGGCCAAAACATAGCCCGATTGTTTTCACGATCAAGCGTAAATCCGCTTGCGGGGCAATGTGGACAGAAAGACAGACTGACGAACGATTTCTTCTATTTTTCAGGAACGAGCTCAGCTGCACAAATCGTGTCTGCTATTCGGGCGGCCACTTCCTCAGCACTATGTCCTCCCAGGACTGAGGCACAACGATACCACCGACGTAACATCGTCTCAAACACTCAAATCTATCCTTCTAGCTTATACACCCAATTATTTTACCATAACTTCATTTCTTTACATAGTTGGTAGTTCTAAACTTGCATCAGGCGACACTACATGGCGGAGCGCAACTCACACTGGGTCACACAAAGTATAAATTCTGAATCCCAAATGGTCGAAGAGCCGTACGTAGCGTCATCAGGAAATGCATCGCCTGCTTCCACGCGTCACCCAAAGCGGGAAGACATTTCATGGATCTACCTATTCATTGGGTCAACCCACCTATTACCCTTTGATAGCAATCGGAGTCGATTTCGATTGAGCAATCAAATTAAAAGCAGAAAGACTACGCCGGTCCAGTAGGTGCAAGGGATACATAGCTATTTTTATTTTTCTGGTAACCAAAGCAGTCCATCCCGAACAGGACTCTCTGACGACCACTTTCCACAAGCATTGAATTGAAAATAGAACAAATTTCGTCGGTGCAGCAAGTCACTTATCCATTCGGATCACTCCGCCAATTTGAGCTGGCATTTTACCCCGACTTTGGGAGGCTAATGCCAAGTTCACGAAGCATCATCTAAAGCGAATCGTCGGCGACCACAAGCAAACCTACGAGGAGCTCACCTCGGTGCTCACTAGGGTTGATACCTGCCTCAAGTCAAGGCTACTGTGTTCATTAACAGCAGATCCCGATGACCTGGGAGCCCTCACGCCCGCACAGTTTTTCATTAGGGTTGCGAGAGAGATAAATTGCAAGTAGTGTTTTCTTTCCGCTCCGAAGTTGACCTATTTTAAGCCAGCGAAGCGACGATGGTTCCTTGACTCTTTAAGACAAAGACTCTCTGGGACAGCGGTACGTACTAGGGTGCTGCTCCAGTGGGGTTCCGGACTTGTTTCCAGACTTGGACTTGTAAGTCTGCTGGACGGCTTGGTAGGCCAGGGAGGTAGAGCTGATAACAATTCGATTTTTAAATCGATTTAATCGATGTTTTTGGATGAGCGAAGAAATCGATTCCCTTTTTAGGGAATCTATGCATCGACCGCTTAAGTATTTATACATTTCAGCGAGTTCAACGAAATCAGAAAGGACATTCAGCAGGGCTGGATGCATTGTAACTAACCGGCTAGCTGCCTTAAAGCCAAAAAATATTGACAAGTTGGTCTTTACCAGCAAGAACCAATGGTTTTTAGATATTGAATAAAAACATTTGATCTCATAAAATATCTTTACATTGAATTATATTTTGGTTTACAATTCGAAATTTGATGTTTTCCATTCAATTTTTTCAAGCCAAATATGCCTTATTCCAATTTATTAAAAAAAAAAAAGTTTTTCAATTTTAAATCGATTTAATCGATCTTTTTCAGAATTGAATCGATAATAATCGATTCAAAAAACGTAGAATAGAATAGATCACCTGTTCACAGTGTTGAACAATGCCGGGCTTAACACCTGGCCAAACCGCAACACAGTGGTCGCTGCCATAGCCCATAAATAAAAAAATTGATTCTGAGCTATTCCAACGAAAACGACTTTTCCGAACAGCTGATTGTCCAAACTTAAGGACACAATACCGTTTGTTTGACATTTCTAAAGGGACTCTCTAAAAATAGAACGAAATAGCTAGAACGTATTTACGTATTTGCAATTTGGCAGCAGTGAAGTGCATCAACCCGTTTTTAAAAAAGACAAATTAAATATAAAACACCCGTAAAACAAATACAACTCAAATGAATATTGTTTATAGTGGTATATACTTTATTTATACAGATAAATATATAAATAATTTGTGCTGTGTCTTGTCTATATCTTTTTGTAAAGAATTGCGTCTTTTGTAGTTTGTATCTGTTGTCCATTACAAAGTTTAGGTAAAGTTTTAAGTGTTTTCCCCCCGTTGCCCCCCAATGAAGTACACAGTCTATTATTTATTAATATTTCTAGATTATAAAAATGTTTACTTCAGCTGCGACAGCCTGCGTCTGCACATTTGCCATTGCAAAATGCAACCTAACCTTATTTATTTTCCAGCAGCTCTACCTAGGAGGGACGCTGTTTTTTCGTTCTGTGTCTGTTTTATTTTTGTTGCTGTTGTAGTTTATTGTTGTTTTTGCGATATTTATTTTGTGTTTTATGTTTTTACCCATAATCAATGCGAGAATTCTCGTAATCATGTTTTCAACATTAAGCTTAATGAATGCGGTGCAATGGGGCAAAGAATTGAATATGTGATTGATTCCCCTTATTAAGGGCATAAAAAATAGAAATATTAGCCGGATTTGGAAGGATTCCAAAAACGAATAAACTTAATTTGTTAAAAGAATGCATTTTTTTTGCAAATCGTTAGGCGGAAATAACGGCCATTTTTTTTAAATATTCTGATTGGCTAGAGTGCATGGAAATTATAATTCTAAAAGGCCGTTTTTTTACCAAAAGCATTTAATTTACATCATTAATGTCCAAAAAGGGATTTCACTGAGGTTTCAAATAGGACGAAATTCCTGTCTTTTATCTGAGAGGGTGTGCGTGGGGTGGAAATGAGCAATCACACCCACATATGTATGTATTATAGATCTAGGTTGTTAAATAACTTACAGTAAAAATATCAGCCTGAATTTGTGAACTTACCGTATTTATGACTGCTTTCTCAAGTAAGCAAAATTACTGAGGCAATCGTTACTATGGAAGCGACAAGATATAGTAGTACGATCCGGTCAATTTTTTTACAATATATTTATAATATTTTTATAGATTTTTGGTGAAAGTTTCATGCTGATAGCACATCTAGAAGTATTTATGGCCGCTGTCCATACAAGCCCGACCACTGTGCGCAAGCTTAAATCTAAACCTCCGCGCTTAACAGCACACAGTGTTGGAAATGGCGATGGAGGTAATTGTCAGTGCCCTGTTCCCGCGCGGACAGCAGGTACCTACATCCCTCGGGCAGAGCATAGCGTCAGCGATATCTGCCTGGTCGCGGACGCAAAGCGAAAATCGTGCCTGGCCAGATACGATCTCGAATAAGGCGATGAAGCTGGCACTAGCGCTGCTACCGACGGAAGTCGCCAGGGCATTCAAAAAGGCGTGCATGAGAATACGTTTCCAGGGAGTTGGAAGAGACAACGGCTTCTATTGCTGTCCAAGCCGGGCAAGCCACTAGGAAAGGCATCTTCCTTCCGGCCAATCTACCTACTGGACAC
The DNA here is from genome assembly GCA_014170255.2 of Drosophila triauraria. Classification (NCBI taxonomy): domain Eukaryota; kingdom Metazoa; phylum Arthropoda; class Insecta; order Diptera; family Drosophilidae; genus Drosophila; species Drosophila triauraria. The sequence goes on along the minus strand of CM024337.1, from coordinate 991,073 downwards.
GATTGGGAAGGTGTTAGAGTGGGTGATCGCAACAAGGATGAATGCGGCCATCGAAGCAGCAGGCGGTCTTTCCTAGGCATACGGCTTCAGGAAGGGGAGGTCGGCTCTGGATGCTATCACGAGAGTTGTAAAAATCGCCGAGAAAGCAACTGCCGCGTCCAGGTGGAATGGAGGAACAAAGTCCTATTGTCTGGTGGTAGCCCTCTACATTGCGTTTAACTCGGCCGACTGGGGCCGCACACTGGAGTCACTGAGGAGATTCAGCGTCCCGGGCTACCTGCTGAACATAGCACAGAGCTATTTCAGCGACTGGGTGATCTTGATGGACACGAGTCTGGGTTCCAGGGCATACGTCATGCATAAGTCTCAGCCAGAGTCCCGCAGGGCTTCGTTTTGGGACGCCTGCTCTAAGTCCGAAGCCTGCCGATGCCAGCCAATACCACCTTAGTGGGCTTTGCCGACAACGTCGCCAAGGAGGACCAAGGAGGACTTGGCTGGTGGTAGCCAAGGAGCTCGCCATGGTGGAGGACCAATACGGCGATCCAAGCGGTGGAGGCGTGGCTAGCTGTACCTGGTCTTGAACTGGCGGCCCACAAAACTGAGGTTGTACTGATTTCGAGTCGGAAAGTGGTGGAGACAGCCAGAGTGCAGGTCAGCGGGACCACGATTCTGTCACAGCGGGCTATCAAATACCTAGGTGTCCTGATCGACTCGCACCTGTCATTCAAGGAACACTTGGTGTACGTCCACAAGAAGAAGATCTTTATCGTTATCGAAACGAAAGCACGTGCACAAAAAGGAGAGCAATTTAAACATCTATTTTTCAAGCAATATACAAGCTCCTAAGCTTCTCAATTCAATCGAGAACATGTTTGCTGAGCCAACTGCCAGCATTACTGCCACAATCACTGCATCAATTCAAACATCCGAGGACCGCATTCTACATGAACTGAGCAACAAGGTGAATGTGATGAGCGAGAAAATACAAAAACTCACTCAAAGGGTGCTCCAGCTGGAAACAGAAGTCGCCGGTGTGAAACAGTTGAAGGAACAGATACAGCAGTTGGAGGCCAATGCCCAAGAAACTCAACATTTGGGTGGGCGTCTTGGTGGTATCGAGGCTCAGGTTTCTACACAGGCCAATGCGAGCATTGCAGCAGACCTACGAGTCCACGGAGTCACTTACTATCAAAATGAAAATTTAAAATCACTGATCCACTCGATATGCTTCAATCTAAAACTCACGCCACCGCCAAAGATCCGTAATATTTTCCGGATTAAGCCGATGAGGCCTAATCTAGCCGTGGATCTGACCATTATTATTAAATTTGACCACGTGCGAGATAAGGCCGCAATGCTGCTCGCGGCTAGTACTTACCGAAGAGAATCTAAGCAGCCACTAAGCCTTCAGCTTTTGGGGATCAACTCACCGGCAGCCATCTACATAAATGAGTACCTTTCAAGAGAGAACTTCGCTATCTTCAAAGAGGCCATGCGCTTAAAAAAGCTTAAGCGTCTTCTCTGGGGCCTACACGACGGGCGGTCGTACATGTCACACAATACGAGGGAGGTAATTCGCATTGAGAACATGCAGAAGCTTTACGACCTCCAAGCGAATGCCTCGCTATCTCTTAACCCCTCTTCTGTTGGCCGCGAAGGCGAATTAAGAGAAGTAGCACCTGATCAAAATCTTATTCGTTAATGTATGTCTCTTAGACTATAGAGAGAGCCCTATATAACAAGAAATATGCTCTCGGAGTGTTAGTGGACATATCCGAAGCATTTAACAACGTCAAGACAGAAGCAATAATGGAACGCCTAGAAGCGACCAGCACACATCCTGCAATCAACCTCTGGATAAGGAACCTTCTAAGTTGTAGGCGGGTACAATCCGATTGGGGCACCGCTTCTATGGAATATGGTGGTGGACGACCTAATCAAGAGATTCGAAAGGAACCCCCAAAAATAACAGCTTATGCCAACGACATAAGCATAATTATGACGGGAGTCTGTGCACCGACTCTCAGCTCTATCATGAAATTAACACTCAGGGAGATATGTGAGTGGGCGGAGAAGGTAGGACTCAGTATCAACGCAGACAAGACGGACCACATTCTTATACTGTATAGACCCGAGATAAGGCTGTCGTATAAGTCACCAAGCCAATGCAGCATGTTCCAGGCAGAAGTCTTTTACATTAGGAAAGCGGCAGAGGCCGCGCAGAGTATAAACCGCCAATACGAGGCGGTGAACCTATACGTCGACAGCCAAGCGGCGATAAAAGCCATGCAGTCGTCAGTGGTCTGTACAAACATGTAATTGCGAGCAGGGAGGCACTAGACATCCTCAGCACGACTAAGTCAGTGCGGATCTACTGGGTTCCCAGCCACCAGGGCATTGATGGTAACGAGGCGGCAGACGATCTTGCAAAGGAAGGCGTCAGGCTGGCGAATGACAGAATGGAGAACGTGCCTGTTTCCGTAAGAACGCTCCAAAGCGAGCTAGAGAGACGGGCAGACGCGCAAAATCTCAAAAATCATGCGCAAAGAGCGCAACGAAAAATTCAGCCACTACCTATTGCAGACTGCTAGTGGGAATCCTAACGGATTACTGCCTGGCTGCGTCGCACGCAGTTAAACTAGGCATCACCGATAATGGCAACTGCAGGAAATGTGATGCCTCAATTAGGACGCCAGGCGAAAAACGCCTGGCCTTTGCGAAAAACACCTCGATCCTTTAGGTCAAATCTGGAAAAAAAAAAAAAATCGTCAGGTCTATACAAACCCTTCCGGATAAGTAGGGGCCATATTGGCCTATGTAAGGCCCCATGAGGGCCGTCCGGGTTAACCTAACCTAACCTATGTCTCTTAGGTATTAAATTGAAGCTACGTTTTTTAAGAGAAATTACTTTGATAGGATACATTAAATAAATTTTTATTTATTAATTAATTGTTCATAGATCGCGTGTGTGCTAAACCTATTATTTTAATTCAATAGCTCCGATTTAGAAGCAAACAGTGGTGCAATAATAAGAGTTCTTGCAAAACATCGAGGTATCTACATTATGCACTGAATATACTGACGTTTTAATGGTAATATGCTTAAGAAACCACACTTAAACTCTGAAATGGCAAGCGTTATACTGCAACTCGTAAGGGAGACAATACTTACACACTAAACAGCAACTTCAAATACACTTCTTGATGTTTTCTTTGTCAGCAATTATGACCAAATTCTTGACCAGGTCTTAGTGCCAGCTATTTCAAAACATCACCTAATATACACGAGGTACGAACTTGACCCTAATTTTACTGACCAAACCATATATTACAGAGACTTTAAGAATATTGAGTTGGATCTCCTTAGCCATGAATTGGATGTTTATGACTGAAGCTATATGTATACCTTAACTGATGTAAATTCCCAATTACATTATTTAGCAGAATGCATAGACTCGATGTACAAAAGGTATGTGCCACTTAAGCATAAGATTTTAAGAGCCAAAGATAGTCCGTGGTTTAGCCATGGTATTGCCGCCATGATACGTCGACGTATAGAAGATGGAAACGATACAAAATTCCAGATTACTAAATAGAATTCAAGACTTTAAGAAAGACAGTAAATATAATGATTGTCAATGCGAATAATAATTATTTCTCTCAAAAATTTACTAGTGCAATAACAATGAAACAAAAATGGAGGGAGCTTAAGATATTGGGAATCGGAAAATCGAAAGACAATGTCAAAATAGACGTCGGCCAAAATGAACTCAATAGACAATTTTTGCAAAAAAAACGTACCTGAAACATTGACGAACTCTTATCTGGAAAATATTGTGAATAATATCTGTGATAATAGCTTTAGTTTTATACAAATGTCTTCGTGTGATGTTCTTGAATCAGTCTTTAAAGTAAAGTCGAGTGCTGTTGGGCTTCATAACGTTCACCCCACCTTTATAAAAATAATACGACCGAACATATTAAACAAAATAACATATGTGTTCAATTCCGCACTGACTACATCCTGCTTCCCGAACTGCTGAAAATCAGCAAAAATTGTTCCTGTCCCGAAACCCAACGGTGAATATAGGCCGATTTTCATACTAACAATTTTATCTAAAGTCTTTGAACAATTAATAGCCAAACAGATAAACTCTTTTTTAAAACAAAACTCTCTACTGTGCAATAACCAATCTGGTTTCAGACCATATAGAAGCTGTACCACTGCAATCTTAGATATAACTGAGAACATTAAACAAAAACTTGACAACAATCATGTGACATTTTTAGTCCTATTGCACTTCAGCAAAGCCTTTGACACAGTGAACCACGAAATTTTATGTTTAGGAGTGGCAATCCGAGGCGTGGTGGCGCCATCTAGGAGTCGTTAGAAGAAGATCGTTTTACAGGGAGAGAGCGCGGAGGGCTAACAGGTCGGTGTGTCAGGCTTTCTACGAGAGTATATTAGGGCTAACAGGGCGAGCTGTCATGCTTTCTCTGAGCCAGAGATAGGTTGCCGCCATCATCTTGGCGTCATTAAAAGCCATTCCTATTTTGGTATCCCAAGTGCAAGGTTCAGAGCAGTGCGTGTTGGTTGTAGTTGTGAACCATTTTTTTGTCCAACTTACATTATAAAAAACGCGATCTTAAGCTGCACGGAGCCAAGGGAAGAGTTTATATACAGAAGAACGGCTAGATTTATTGGGTAAGCTAAGCAGTGGCCAAAGGCTAAGATCGGTGAGACTCATTTCAATTCCGGCTTAGGTGCAGCAGAAGGGCTCATTCTGGAAGCCCCAGTAGCGATTTTCAAACGGTGGATTTGTCGGCAGCGCAGCAGCTCGAAATTGGGGCTACAAAGCTGCAAAAGGCGGTCTCAAAAGCAGACGAAGAAGACCGCGGAAGGCCAGCAGAACTTTATTTAACTCAGCGCCAAAAGTCCGAGCAGTTCGTCGCCGGTGCTGCATGCGGTGATCGTCAGTGTGCCTTAGTGTCTCCGTAGCAGAAGGGTCGTTCCCCACCAACCCCCCCTTGCCCGCCAGAGTAGCCTCAGAAGAGAATAAAAGAGAAGAAAAATAAAAAAAAATCTAGTCCCAATTAGGGATCGTTTGATGAAAGAGAGAAACCAAAATAATTGTGGTCAAACTAATAACAAAATTGCACAGCAAGAGGGCAGAAAATTATATCGATACGTACTTTAGTTTATATTTTTATTATGACTGCTTAATTATTTGTGAGTGAAAATTTGTGGGAAAAGAGAAGGTGTGAGCTCTTTGGTGTCTGCGTTTTAAATATTTTTATTTGGTGAAAAAAAAAAAAAATGTATCGGAAAATTAAATTAATTAATTAATCAGCCAGGTCGAATTTGCCAGAAACCTTTTTAATTTTTACCCCAAACAGCCAACCGTCGGTAAAAGCGCTTTCTTAGATGGATGCCTGCAGCAAGTGGTGAGTCGCAAACAAAAAGGTCATAGAAAGAAACGATGCAATGGTGGTTAATTTTGGCTTTGACGATTAAGTACGAGCATGAAGTAATTACCATAAAACAACAACAAATATTAATCGCCGCTGCTAAGCTTTTTTGGTTCTCAAACCATAATTTCTCCAGTGCTCAAATGCCAGTTAAATTAAATTTTATATTTGTTTTATGTAAGTCCAAGTAATTTAAGCGGATATTTAATTTTGGTTTTCTTGTGGCAATTTATGATATGCGCATTGCAAGTTTTATTATATTTATGTTTTATATACATGTTCTAGTTCTAAGAATTTTCTCACTTCTTAATGTTAACAAATTATTTATAATGTTTTATACATCACGATTTTTTCTGCGGCTAGCGTAAAACGCTTGTAGGGGGCTCTTAGCAAAACATGTTGTCATCTGCAAAAAACAATGGGAAGATCGGATCAGGTGGCCTATGGTAGGGCGGGTGTAAAGATGAAACTCCGATAACATCGGGAGGTCAAAAGAGCCGACTTTGGCCCACTTGAGAAAACAAGCCTTTCTTTTACTTCCGCATGAGTCCTCTTATTTCCGGTTTAGCCACAGCTTGTCTCTCACGCAAAATTAAGTAGTTAGGATTATAGACAGGCCAATATGGAATTGAAGCAAGACCACCACCCCTCTTTCCGAGAAGCAGCAGCCGGACCATTGTTCGCGTGCGCTCAAGCACATCAAGCCTGAAATTATTTGCAGTTCGTTACAATTATGAATAATTAAGATTATTATGATTATTAATTCTTTGGCGACCAACGTGGGGCTACATCTTTAGATGTGCTCACAAACTCATGTCTCTCTCTTAAATTTCTACTTACTTTTGTTTTTATATACTTTATTTGTTTTTTAACATATTTGTCAGAAGCTCAGCTGTGAGCTAATACGAACTGTGGGCGAGCCCTCATGTTCCATTATTTTCGGTATGGCGGTATGGAAAAAAGTCACTAGCTGCTGGAGGTTGGTTACAAACAAAAGTTTCTAGATTCCGCTGTACTTCCAGTCTGGCGAATAGGAAGAACGGAAGTGTAAGTCATAAGTCATAAGTGGTAGATCAGCCGGCAACGAACGACAGTATTTGCAGAGGAATCAAATCTATTTCATCCCCTACATTCAGTTGAGCTCCGAAGGACGGCATATCAGTACGCATAGGGCAAGCGGGCTATCAGCCATTTCAGAATGGGTCGTCTGACCATGACTGATTGGCTGAAATAAAGGGCCAATTCTAGTCTAGGATTTACGGAAACACGCTTTCAGAAGGAAGCTTACAGACTGGATACAGACGACGGCAAAAGAGATATACTCCGTTCTTTAGGAAGAAGGGTGCAGGGATCAGCCGTTTGGACAACAAGCAGTGCTCTGCTCTTAAAAGTGACAACTGACCACGGCGGACTACCTGCGCGGATGCTCTTGATATTTTTGCATAAAGCGCCACAAAACTTATTTGTTTTTTTTTTTTCTGTTTGTCAATTTTCGTGTCAGTTGCAGGCTAGACTTACTTGCAGAGGAATAATCTATGCCAGTCGGCAAAATATATTTTTTTTATTGTATTTATCAATCTTATTTTTTTAGCACATTTTTTCTTTTGAAAAGGTTGCTAATTACTTTACATTTTATTATTTTTTGTATATCATATTTTGACTACTTAGGAATTTTATATACTATTCATACAATTTTAAACTTTGTTGTTATTGTAATTGCTGTCATTATTTGTTGGCTGCTGCTGAAGAAAGGGTCATTGATCCTTAGATTGAAATTACACAGAAGCGTAATAGAAAATACAGGCGCGGGTGATCTGATAGGGACACATTCAAAACTAATTAAAATATTAGTCTTTATAATTATTTTTAATAAATTTTATTTTAGGAGATAATTAAAATTATATTTTTTGGGAGTAGTGCAGGGGTCGGCACCCATACACACACAGTTTTTTAGTGCCTATGTATGCGAAGCTAACAGACCCGAATGATACTAACAGACCCGAATAATACTAACAGACCCTAACGATTTGCTTCTCTGCTGCTACGAGAACCGAGCAATCGTGTACAGACTTCTCGGTAGCTTCTCTGTCGCAGCGGCACCTGAACATATATATACGAAGTTGTTTTTACATAGCTCCGAAGTTTGTTATGTCAGCCTAACAGAATCCCGAACAAACACGAAGCGCTTATACTATACATGTGCCGACAGCGCTGCCTGACAAGTTTTCCTATACACTGTGCATACGACGCTGCCGACCCCTGGAGTAGTGTAAACTTCGTTAGCAGAACGTTTTTATTTTATTTTTGTGAATCAATAAATTATATTGTCTGCATTATTTCTTTTAGGTCCTGTAATACAATTTTCTGTCTGATTTTCTGTTCTGCCATGTGCCACGGCCAAAATGTCACAAGTAGGGTAAGAGGAAGACATTCAATTGGTTGCAATGTGCGTATTGTCTGATAGGAGCCTGGCAGAGGACCAGTCTGTAAGGATACAATTTAGTCAAGAGTTTTATAAGGCCTGATACGAGGCACACGCTAAGACCAGGAATCTCTGTCCGATTTGTAAGGTCGCTCCGCATAGTACACGGCAACAGAAGCGACAAAATAAGCAATCAGGATTGGCTGGGCCAACTAATGAGAAAACATCTGGTTCACAGCAGGCATTAGGGACCATGGTTGCGCAGCAAGTCAAAGCTATGCAAAACGAGTTGCTTACTCAATTGTCAAAAAAGATGGCGCAACTCATACAGACAAATATCGCTGCCCACTTTTCGGCACGACCCTCTGTTCCGGCTGAAGTAGATGTTAGGCGGCAGTTTGAAGCAGTGAACTTCCAGGTTGGTGGGCCGACAAGAATAAGTATAGGGAAGATTTCGATACTTTTCACGATGCAATCGTGTAGCTAATGGATGGCTTAAAGACACAAATTAAAGAGCCAGAATTTGTAAAGATTTTGAGAAGAGATTTAAGGCCAGAAATTAGACATGAATTGTTGAATGTCACCGTGGATAGTGTTGATCGTTTGCGCGAAATTTGTCGACTAAGGGAGAGATTTCGAGATGACGTAAAGCGAAACTGTAGCTACCAAAAGAATATCCCATTCCGAAAGAGTGTGGCTGAATTTTTAGAGGAAGCTCAATCCGATGACGCCACTGAATTTTCGGATGTAGAAAACGAGGGAGAAATAGGTGCTATGGCATTAATCTGCTGGAATTGTCGCAAGAAGGGTCATAGGTATCAGGATTGCGAGGGCAAACGCAAAATATTCTGTTTCGGCTGCGGTCGTCCAAATACCTACTAACCATCGTGCGAAAAATGTCAAAATATAAGAAAACCCCAAGATGAACACACAGCCTCGTCGCTTTTGTGTGTTCAGCATCAGAAGTCGACGAACCCAGAGCAGAACCAGTAGAAAATGAATTTTCAGCAGTAGAAGTAGATAATCCTAACTTGTTCGATGTGTGCCTGTATTTTTGCCTCAACTAGTGATGGCGAATCAGCTTGTGACAAGTCCGAAACCAATCAGTCGAGAAAAAAATCAAGAAATTCAAATAGGATGAGAGCATTCTGGCGGGCAGCCAAAACCATAAATGCCATTCGGTACAAAAAATCTGATAAGCGCCCCTATGCCGAAGTGCGTTCTTCTTGATACAGGAGCAGGCATGAGTTTTATAGGTTTAAAGTTAGCCGAGCAGGTTATTTTAAGCCGACTTTCATTCGAACGAGTAGCAACAGTAGCAAGTACTGCTGATGGAAAAAAGCAGGAGATAATTGGCCGTCTCAAAACTCCTGTACAGTACAAGGAGGACACTAAGGAGTTGGCGTTGCATATTATTCCAAGCCTTAGTCAGGATCTTTATTTGGGGATAGATTTCTGGCAGGCATTTGATTTATTGCCATCCAGTAGAACATCAGCAAAATAGCGCCTGAGTCGCAAAGCCTCTTCGAAAGTCAACAAGAGATCCTTGAAACCGTGGTGAAACAGTTTCCGTCGTTCTCGGTAACTGGTTTGGGCAAGACGAGTCTTATTTCACATTCGATCGATGTTGCAGACGCAAAGCCAGTGAAACAGAGTCATTTTCCTGTTTCTTCGGCTATTGAAAAGCTGCTCTATCAAGAGGTTGATGGGATCTAAGTTTGGGGGTAATAGAGGAGTCAGATAGTGCGTGGTCCTCGCTTGTAGTGTTAGTACAGAAACCCGGAAAAATCCGTCTCTGTTTGGATAGCCGAAAGGTGAATGTGTTACGTACGCCGATTAGGGCGACGTGATTCATACGGGTAACACGGAAGAAAATCAAGAAGAGCCAATGCAAGAATTTTTCTCTGGCAAATGACACCGCCAAACTCGCCAAATTAGGCCATGCAATCAACGGCAATCCAACACCACTGATTTTGCTGAACTGTTAAACGTTAGAACAAAGACGACCCAAATCGAACTGGATGTCTATTCAGAGAGTCTAAAAATCCAACAATACCAACTTTAATGCGTGCAAACCGCATAAGTGTAAAAGTCGGATAGCCTCTCGCGTTTTTGACGGCGGTAAATTTACGTTGCCGATGCAGTCCTTTTAAAGAAGCAAATATGCTTAAGAATTTTGACCGGCTAACAACGTCCCGTCGAACAATGCCGAGTGCAATGTGAATCCGGAAGGACATGTGTTCCTAATACCACGAGTAAAACAATCCTGCTGATCTTTGCCGTGTCAAAGTGACAGAATAAAAGTACAGAATAAACCGTGCAACTAACGATAAACAGGCTATGTTCCTGCAACTTCAACCCCGAGACACATATCAGCTCCATGCGCTTCCAGGATTCTGGGCATCACCAAAGCAGACTCTACATCAATAATGAAAAGCCGATCCAATACCATTAACGCCACATTAATCTGACAACAAACATATAAAAGCAAATCCGCAACAATATAAACATTTTTCAAAACCAACACCTATAACTTTTAATTTAGTGAATGAATTTATAACCCCAAACCCATATCACGATATTATACTCAACTCCGAAACGAGAGCTCTCAACGGTGGAATAACCGAGGGTGAGTCAACGGGACCTTTTGCCAAATATTGTCTGATATATATATATACTAGCGGACCCGGCGAACTTTGTCTCGCCCTAATTCGACGCCATTATATAACCCCAGGGTAATAGTCAAACACTGCATTTCTTTATTTAGTATAGAGCGATATTATATACTATGTTTTTTGTTTTATTTTCCGGCGCAAAAACAAACAATGAAGACGGCTTACCAACACGCGAACATGCAACGTACAGCTGGCCGTGCGAAAAACAGGGAAATTCTAGATTTATCCCGCAGACTTCTAACGATTGGCCTTGCGATTTGTTGATTGTCATCGCAAATGCCAATCGGACGGGGAACTGAATCCTCTTGAATTGGAATGGTAGATCAATTGGAATAATCGGAATTCGTGGTATAAGGACTACCTCTCCTTTAAATGTTCCCTTGATGATCGTCGCCTGAATCACGTTATTCATCAGTTTCTTGACGGACAACCGCTTACCGTTGCACAATTTCGGATGATTTAGATTCCGCAGCATTATAATAATTGAACCCACCTTCAGGTGCAAATTATGCGGTGGAGTTCCTGGCACATCTAGCGAGTTCAAAAATTCTGTCGGATAGTTCGTCGCTTCATCCTCGTCGGTCACGCTGTCAACGGATCTGTATGAATGCAGTTCTCCATCGATTTGATTTTGAATAATGTAATTCAAATTATCTACGTCCTTGTTCTTCGCTGCTAGTATTGCCCGTTCACTAATCCAGTCGATATTTTTATAATTTTGCGCAATGTCGGGGAACACTTTGTTAATGAGTTCCTCCTTTGACGATGTGAACACGCAAAATTTGCCGGAAACGATATTGATCCAGTCGAAACATCAACAGGAATTTCGCCATTGCCAAGTGCCAGCAGTTGTCTCGAGAATTCAGCAGCGGACGGGTCATTCTGCAATGTGACTCTCAAGTTCGTGGTTAATTTCAGCTTTTGACATATCTCCACAATGAAGACGATTTAAGGCATGCATTAACTTCATCGGCAGCCGTAGATTTCGGGATGACGGGAAGCGTTTGACGAAAATCTCCAAACAGCAATATCAAAGACCCACCAAATAGTTTCGAATCACCGCGTAAATCTTTCATCGTTCGGTCAACTGCCTTCAAAGCTCGCTTATGCGCCATCGTGCATTCATCCCAAATGATGATTTTGCATTCTCGCATCAATTTCGCTGTCGCCGAATTCTTGCTTATTGTGCATGTTGGCTTGTCAACCGTGAGAAGATTCATGGGCAGCTTCAAAGCGGGATGTGCAGTTCGACCGCCTTCCAACAACGTGGCAGCAATGCCAGATGATGCAACAGCCAACGCAATTTGAGATCTTGATCGAATCGTTGCCAGAATCAACGAAATGACAAATGTCTTGCATGTCCCACCAGGAGCATCGAGAAAGTATAAGCCTCCCGATCCATCGTCAACAACCTTCATTATCGAATCGTACACGTTCTTCTGCTCGGCATTCAAAACGGCACATTGGTTCGGACTCTTTCGGCCAAGTTATCTTGGTTATAGTGTTGCTCCCGTTGAAATTCGCGATTGAAAGCATCGTGCACTGAACGATGTGGCGTTGGCATTCCCAATGTCGACAGTAGACTGCCGCACATGAGCATACACATGTCTTCGATCCGTATTAAAGCTTCGTTGTGCATTTCTCCGTTAATGGCAAGAGTGAAATTCATAGTTGTCCTGCGAACGTCTATTAAAATGTCGTCAGCCATATCGTCCTTGTACTTTTCCCACAGTGCGGTCGGGCTCGACGGATGACATGTGGCTATGATTATTGCAAATAATGCACGAATTTGATTTGATCTAGAAAAGAAACAGTGGCATCAGCGAGCGTTGAGTCCCAATGTGTCGTTTTCAAGCAAATTTAAACGTTGGCAAGCCTCCCGAAAAGTGGCGCACAGCACACCATCCACAGTACGCAGGGACTCGAAGGATGTAGGGCCTCTTATGTTCACCAAAAGGAAGCGAATATAAAAGCATTCGTCTTGGCGTGGATGAACTGTGTATATTCGTCCGAGAGCATCAGTCGAATAGATATCAGCGAAACCATCAACAGCATCGCCTCTTTTCGGCGTTGAAACTTTTCGATGCAGCGTTCCATGTATAATAGCGTGGCATTTCCGAATAGAGTAAAGTTCTTGCGAACGGATCGCTTTCGCATGTAGAAAAGAAATTTGTCAACGTTGTCGCTGGTGGCCGTTCTGCTCTTTGCGCTGCATTCGCGTCCGTAAAGTAGACACGCTGGCCGTTTTCCAAGTGAACAGATAAGTGTACGACCGTCGGATGACGTTCATGAATCGGAAATGAAAACAGACGCCAAAAGGCCTCGTTACAACTTACGTAATGTCCAAGTTGAAATTTCGTCACCACGTCGTTTGCATTCGGATCAGCAATGCCAAACACCGCCATGTCGCTCCCTTTGTTCACATATTTGCAAATGTATTTGATTGATTTTATAGAGTTGTAGTACTCAACATTGCAGTGCGTTGAAAACGTTTTCGACAAAAGCGGACAATATGGAACGATCCAGCGGTTATCGACGATGACTTTGTTTTTATTTTACCATCATTTCGATCCATCTGATGTTGTCATCTGGAGAACGACGCCTATACAATGGATATCCATCGTTTCCACTGATTGTTTCAGCGACCAACGGACGGGGAAATCGTTTTGTGCAATTTCCGTTTTCCATGCATGGTGATTCTGGGTTGTGGACTCCGCAAGGGCCATGGATCATACTCGTTTTCTGTTTCTGGATCTGGTATTTCGGCAGAAATAATCGAATCAATATGTTCTGGTCGGATCTTGTCGAACATCCAAAGCAAAATGTGCGCATGTGGTAAGCCACGCTTCTGCCATTCAACCGAGTACATCCAACAACGAACTACGCCAAAAACCTTCTGCTTAACGATGTAATCCATACGAATTTTTACCTTTAGCTTGAATACTCGTGCAGTAATGTCATGTCGATCGCTTGATGTTTGTCCTTGGTGCAACAAATTCGTAATTTCGGGCCATTTCGGATTGCATGTAAACGTGATAAATAAATCAGGTCGTCCGTAATTCCGCACGTACGTCATCGCATCTTGAGCGTACTCATGCATATGGCGCGGGCTCTCAACATAAGTAGCTTTCAGAATGGTCAAACAACCAATGTTTGCCGCGTGTCCATCAGTAGCGATGGCGTCACGCAAGTAGATGTACTCGTCAGATCATAACTTTGACTGATTGAAACGAATGAAATTGAGACGCTCCGTTTCTACTTTTACATACATGTCGACACAGTACTGCTGAAACAAACGGCGGTATCTCAACAGATGATTGTCAACATCTAGTCGAATCATCAATCGATATGCATAAAAATTCATTGAGCTGACTTTCTTATTCGTTTCTTCTCCTGTAATATGAATTCGAACTTACGTGCAGAATGAAAAGAAGTGATTAAACAAACCTGTCGTTGGATTGACCATCTTTATGTTGAAGTGATAGCCATCTTCTCCACGACAGAACATCAACGGATATTGAAGTGCATCATATGACCGATGAGTCTCATAAACGCGTTGCAATTGTCCATCATCCCGACGCTTGAGAACAATATCGCGTGATTCCACATTCTCGCCAACAATCACCACTGCGACTTCATTGATAGTGGGCGCATTGAATTGTCTTGAATGGCTTTCTTCTGGTCTTTTATCTGCTCTGATAATGATTTTGTGGTCGTCAGAATGCATTGTATCCAAAGCTGTTTTGAACAATCTGACCAATTCATTACACTCATGAAGAAGATTTTGCAATTGTTGTATTATTTCACGTTTAGTTGCAGTGAAAATTGCACAACGCTGATTAAGTTCAACTGCCGAATCACCAACGAAACAGATCTGAAGGAATTTATGATCTTTGTTTGGTGGTGGTAACAAAGCGCCCGCTCGATGGTGAATTTGCCCTTGAATCTGAATTTTGTGATGCAATTTCGTGAAAATTATAGTTGTTCATGTTGATAAAAGAGTGACGCTATTACCTTATAACTCGGATTGTAGCCTGGTTGTTGAACAACCTCTGCTCCAAATGACGTCATTTGAAAACATCCGTTATATGGTTTGATTTGCTTGTATTTCCATATAGAAGCGAATACAATGGCTCTGGTGGATGAGTCAAAACCGGCAATTTTACCTTGCCACCTGCGCAGCATAAGCCGGGAGCTTCCAATCGAAACTTCAGTGCATTGCAGTGCTGACATACCACAGACAATGAACCGATAACAACGCAGCTATGGTCTTTGTAGGACGTTGAGAAATTGTATGCAAATGCAGCGCGATTCAAGTCTGTTCTTGGTACTCTTTGTGTAGAGCGAATCTGTGATAAACGGGTTCGTCTCGATTTATTTCTTTCTGCACGTTCGTCTTGCGTTTGACTTTCATGGACATTCCGACTATATGTCGCTCGACGTGTACGTCGTCCAATGTTTGGCCGTCTTATAGCAGGCATTATTCCTACAAATCACAGGAAGAAATTAAACAAATCCGGACGTCTGATAAAACGAATAAGAAACCGAATAATATTGAAACGATTTGTTTTTACTTTGACATATATATCGATACACTACTGTTTTATATAATTTGATATTTTAATTATCTGTTTTTCACCATTACCCTGGAGGATTTTCTAAAAATTTTATTACGTTCTGACCTTCTCCTGTTAGTTACCTACAACTGAAAAAAAATTTGAACCAAATCGGCCCAGCCGTTCTCCAGTAGTTTTTTACGACACATTTTTTGGGCTCCATTTTTATATATATAGATGATCGTGCCCCATGACGTTACACACACCATACCTAATACAATATTAGCTTTCAAAGATACACTAACATACATAACACAACATAAGTACACATTTAAATATTATTTACAATCATTCAGAATATTACTTACTATACAAAACCACATTTCAATACACGTTCATGTCCATTAAACTCTTGACCAACCTTTATAATAAACTTGTATTGTGAACTTAAACCAACAATATTACATTGGTAGAAACCCATTAAAAGGGGGGCTTTGGTACGAATGGAAGACTGGGTCAAGAAAATGACATAACTTTTGACGAACGACTGGATCGTATTGCACGGCCCGCGACGATCCAACGGCGCACGAAGTTAGCGAATGGGGAGGGAGGCTAAAACATAGCTCGATTGTTTTCACTATCAAGCATAAATCCGCTTGCTGGCAATGTGGACAGAAAGACTGACTGACGAACGATTTTTTCTATTTTTCAGGAACGTAAATAATTTTTTTGATTACGTTTGGAGAGGATAGTGGCGTCCAAAGTTCCCCCCCAAATCCGGCGAGCTCAGCTGCAAATATTGTGTCTGCTATGTCCTCCAAGGACTGAGGCACAACGACACCACCGACGTTACAAATGCAGTCACTAAGAAGGATGCATATCCCTTGCCACAAATATATGGTTTCTAGGGGCGGCTTTCCAAGGCAATGTTTATATCGAGTCTCGATCTTTAAGATGCCTATTGGCAGATACCACTCGATCAAGCATCGCGAGATAAAACTGCTTTTACCATTCCAGGAAAGCCCCTCTACCAATACAGAGTCATGCCATTCGGCCTAACGAATGCCTCTCTGACTATGACCAGACTAATGGATAAGGTTAATCCCACTCATCTCAAAAATGATGTTTTTGTTTATCTTTTTTTTAATTCATTTATTTGGTCAAAAATATACAGGTGGTAATACAGGAGGGTCCGACACTTCCGCGGTACCGCCGCAAAGCATTGTTTCGCGAAAGCAGAGGGCCCAACCCTTACCGCACTTCTCGTCTTCGTTGCTCGTTAGACCTTAGTCTGGTCATGATGAGCGCGGCGAAGTCGCTGACCTTCTGCCAGTCGGCGTCGCTGCGAAGCATGATATTCACCAGGTTGTCCGTCGAGATCCCTGCGTTCAACTCCTCCTCCAGTGCGTGTCTCTCCATCGCGAACTTGTCGCACCTGAAGAGTACGTGCTCTGCCGATTCCTCGACTCCGTCTGAGCACCACTCGCATGCTCCGCTGGCTTCGTGGCCGAACCTGTGTAGGTAGCCACGAAAACAGCCGTGTCCGCACTTGAGCCAGGTAGAAGTTCACCTGGCCGTGATGTCTGCTGGTCCAGGCCTCCAGGTTTGGGAATGAACTCTCCCAACGGGTTTGCCAGGGTCGTCCGCTTGGCCACGGCGCGCGCCGCTCCTCTCTCTCCAGGAGTTAGGGCTCTTCCGCGAACTTGCTCGTATACAGAAGCCTGCTCGGAGGCAAGGAGATCGAGCGGTGGAGTCCCTGCCAGGACTAACGCAGCCTGATCCGATACCGTCCTGAATGCGCTGCAGATACGGAGGGCACCCAGTCTGTGGGTAGAGTTCAATGATCGGCTGTACGACTGCGTCGACATGGCGTGCTGCCATACCGGCGCGGCATAAAGCATGGTAGCCCTAACCACGCTGGTCAAAAGCAGCTTCGACCTCTGTTTCGGGCCTCTATGGTTCAGCAGTATACGCGATAGAGAGCGGAACGAAACCGCCGCCTTGGTGCTTGCGTATGCAAGATGCTCGCGGAACGAAAGCCTCGTGTCTAGCATCACCCCAAGGTACTTGACCGCTCTGGACGATCTGATCGGCGCGTCGCAGACTCGTATAGTTGCAGTCTCCACTCGTTTTCTGCTACTCACGAGCACGGCTTCGGTCTTCTGGGGGCCAGCTGGAGACCCACTCTGGTCAGCCATGCGTGGATCATGCTCACGCTCCTGTTGCAGAGGTCCTCCGCCGTGGCCAGCTCCTTGGCGACGACTACGACCGCAATATCGTCCGCGAAACCCACCAGTTCAGTTCGACCTGGCAGTGCTAGGCGGAGTACCCCGTCGTACATGGCGTTCCACAGAATGGGGCCAGGACTGAACCTTGTGGAACGCCGCAGGACAGTCCGATGGATTCCCATCCTGCTGGCGTCTCAAATTTCAGGATCCGCTCATTGAAGTAGCTTCCCATTATCCTGAGTAAGTACGGGGACCTCGAAGTTGGTCAGAGCCTCCATAATGCTGCACCATCTCGCCGTATTGAACGCATTGCGTATGTCCAACGTCGCAATGAGGCAGTATTCCTTTGTCCCTCCTTTCCAGCGTCGGCCTGCGATAGCAGCCCTGGCGATGTCTACCACCTTGGTTATGGCATCAATGGTTGACTTTGCCTTTCTGAAGCCGAATTGAGCATCAGAGAGGTCGCCAGCTGCCACTATAGCCTTCTGGATCCTGGTGCCAATCAGGTGCTCCAGCACTTTTCCAGCTCCGTCTATGAGGCATATAGGCCGAAACGATGACGGCTGGTCCGGCGGTTTTCCCGGCTTCGGTAAGAGCACCAGTCTTTGGATCTTCCAGCTTGCTGGGAAGATGCCCGCCCTAAGGCAGCCGTCGAAAACATCCACAAATAACTCTGGCCGTAGGGAGAGGGCCAGCTTGAGGGCGCGATTCGGTATGTTGTATGTTGTTGAGGGCTCGTCGGCAGGTCAGATACTCAGACCGCCTCTCCAGATGAACGGGGGTTCCGCGAGAGCGTTGGTAACGGCGCCTTGCCTTGGAACAGTCCCTTCTGGCTTTGGCAATCGTCTGCGTCCACCAGTAAACTGGTTCGCGGTGACGAGAGTGATCTCTCCTCCTTATCATGCAGCTGTCACAAGCTGCTTGAAGTTGTCGGGTTACCGACTCAGCCTTTTGCTCAGCGTTGCCAGTGCACTCCAAACTAGCAATGCACTCCGCGAAGGCCTCGATGTTGAGCGATTCCACCTTGTAATTCTTACGAGTTAGTGCGGGATGAGGGACGGGGAACGCCTCCTGCTCATCGATCGTGGTGAATATCGCGAAATGGTCGCTAGCTGTGTATTCCTCACTGAGCTCCCAAGTGCACCTCCTGGCTTTAGAGCTGCTCACGAATGTGAGATCCACCATTGAGCCTATTCCCGCTCGACTGAAAGTCTGCTGATGACCTGTGTTCAGGAGGGCGGTATCCAATTGGGAAAAAGCCTCGAGGACGACGTTACCCCTAGCGTTGGTGCGAGAGCTTCCCCAATCCACGGCCCAGGCGTTGAAGTCCCCGGCGATTAGCGACGGAACCTTCCTCTGGCGTCCGCCACAAGCTGATCCACTCTATCGCTAAATTCGATGAGCGACAGGCTGGGAGCGAGGTAGACGCTGTAGACCCACCACGCCCCTATCCGTGCGCGAACAAAGCCTTCTGCTGACAGAATGTCACACATCCGGCTTGCTGCGCTGTCACAAGTCCAGAGGGCAGCCTTAATGGTGCTGTCAGCGGCCCAATTTGGGTTGGCGAGTACCCTGTTTGGTTCGCTAAGGGCTGCGAAATCGGCACCACTTTCTCGGACGGACTGCGACAGCAGATCTTGCGCTATGTTTGTCTTTGGGCAAACTGATGAGGACCAGGCCACCCCCAAGAGAAGCTGGGACTCCACCAGCCCTGATGGCAAGCAAGCTGGAGCCAAGAAGAAGCAGCGGGTGCGAATGAGCGCCACAGCCCTGACCGAGGAGCTAGGCACTATGCTGGACGAGATGATCGCCAGATTCACGGACACAAAGTCCAACAACAAGAAGGTAGTTCGCCACGTCACGCAGAGCACCATAGACTCTCTGCAAGCCATGAAGAAGCTGCAGCTGGAAATCTGCGCCAGGCTCACTGAGGGCCAAAGCAAGAGCTCGACCAAGAGCTCAAGCCAGCAGACCACGCCCACACTGGGCGGCACCGCACCCGAAGCCGCACGTGCTACCAAACGGGAACGGCGGGTACCCGCTCAAATGCGATCCAAGCCGACTCCAACTGGCAGCAAGTCAGGGCCAAGAGCACGAAGCCCAAGCGGAAAGCCGAGAGCACCAGAAGCAAGGCGGACCAAGCCCCCACGTCCCGATGCGCAGGAAACCACGCGCAGATGCCATCCTGATTAAATGCAGCGAAGGCTCTTACGCGGACATGCTGAAGATGGTGAAAACAGAGGCCACCCTGCAAGGTCTCAAAGAAAGCGTGCAAGGCATTCGAAGGACGGCCAACGGCGGGCTACTCCTCAGGCTGCAGAAGCCACTCGACCCGTCCACGCAGCAACTCCAGGCTGCCATTCGCACGGCCATCTCCGGCAAGGCCGAGGTTGCGGTCATGCAGGAGACCATACAAGTGGAAATTCGCGACCTGGATGAACTGACCACAAGCGAAGAGGTCACACTGGCGCTTTTGCAGGCGAGGACTGCGACATCCCAGGCGATGCAGCCCCAGGATGCGCAAAGCATACGGAGGAACCCAAACCGCGACAGTCAACCTCAGGCCGGAGCATGCTCAGAGGCTGCTCGAGAAGGGCAAAATAAGAATCGGTGGGTCGTCTGCCGCATAAGGCAGAAGATGGAGCCGAGAAGATGCTTTAAATGCATGGGATTCGGCCACACCTCGGCGCGATGCCGAGCCTCAGACGCGATTGCCAAATCGACGCAGGAGTCCTGCTTCAGATGCGGAGGTGCGGGCCACAAGCACATAAAGTGCACCCAAGGCACCCCAAATGCATCCTTTGCACACGAGGAGGCAAAACAGCGAGTGAGGCAGAGCACCCAACACTGAGCAGGTCATGCCCTGCCTACCAGAAGGCAGTCAAAGGCCTGCAGAATGGTTAAGTTCCTACAGCTTAACCTGAACCACTGCAGAGCCGCCCAGGATCTGCTATCACAGACGGTCACCGAGCTACAGATCGACATTGCCATTTTAAGCGAACCGTACAGGGCAAAGCCTGAAGGAATATGGCAGCAGAGCGCCGATGGAGGCGCAGCCATATGGAGCTGCGGGCAGCCTCCGGGCCACCTGTCGGAGAGAGCTGCTAGAAATGGCTACGCAAGGGCCAAGTTCCAGGACACAACCATCTATAGCTGCTACATCGCCCCGAGCCTACGCATAGAAACGTTCAGGGACATAGTACATGAGATCGCCCAGGATGCGCGCGGGCGCTCGCCGGTCCTTATCGGAGGGGATTTTATTGCCTGGTCCACCACATGGGGAAGCGAGAGAACGACGCCGAGGGGAACCATCCTGCTAGATGCCCTAGCCCCACTAAACGTGTGCCTCCTCAACGAGGGCTCCAGGTGCACCTACAGCAAGGCTGGCCGGGAGTCAATCATCGATTTGACTTTCGCCAGCCCGGAGCTCACTCGGAACTGCGCTTGGAGGGTGACTGACCTATACACCCACAGCGATCATGCTGCGATCGCCATCCAGACGGGCCCCCGACCGACCGCCCCTTCCAGTCGCCAAACCGCCTACAGTGTACAGACGCTGAATGCTGAGACGCTCCTAGCCAGCATGGACGGCTCCAGCGTTAACGGAGATGCAGATACTTGCGCCGAGGAGGTAGCTGCAAGGATACAGACAGCCTGCGACGCGGCGATGCTGAGAGCTAGCTCAGGAGGGCAAAGACGGCGCCCTGTTCCCTGGTGGAACGAGGAGATCGCTGCAGCTCGGAGGGAGTGCCTGGCAGCGAGACGGAGATGCCAAAGGAACAGAGGACGCCCCACTCAGGAGCTGAGCGAGTCCCACTACAGGGACAGGAAAAGGGCTCTCAAGGCCGCCATCAAGCAAAGCAAAACATGTGCTTCCAGGAGCTGTGCGATGCGGCTGACCGTGAACCATTCGGATCAGCATACAAGATGGTCATGGGCAAGCTCAGCAGGCAGCCGACCCCAACCTGCCCAATCCAGCTGGGAGCGATAGTGTCCGCGCTGTTTCCCACTCAGTCGCCACTGACACCACCGAGTGTGGCTGATGGAGTCGTGGTACTCACCAACGAACTGGAAGTGCTAAGCGCACTGGCCGGCAGCAAGATAGCCAAGGCCCTGGTCCGGATGGCATCCCCAACGCGGCCTTACACACCATTGTCAAAGCTCACCCGACCCTTTTGTACAGCTGTACAACAAGTGCCTCGTGGAGCGGACCTTCCCAAGAGATTGGAAGCGGCAAAGGCTAGTCCTGATCCCGAAACCTGGCAAGAACAGCGACGACCCTTCCTCATACCGACCTCTGTGTATGCTCAACACGATAGGCAAGGTATTTGAGCGGATCATCTGCACCAAGCTTGAAAAGGAACTGGAAGAACGCGAAGCCCTCTCCGACCATCAGTACGGATTCCGGAAGAAGAGGAGTACCATCGACGCGATCAGAGAAGTGACCGAATGTGCTGCAAATGCAATCGAGGGTGAAAGGTGGCGCGGAGGCACCAAACAATATTGCCTCGTATGCACTTTGGACGTCAAGAACGCCTTCAACTCTGCCAACTGGTGCCTCGTTCTACAGGCACTGCGACGCAGCGGCATCTCCGGCTATCTCATTCAACTGATAGCCGATTACTTTACGGACCGCGTCCTTATATACAGTTCAGAGGCCGGCAACCACGAATACCAGGTGACCGGAGGAGTACCCCAAGGCTCAGTTCTGGGCCCAATACTCTGGAACGTCATGTACGACGGGATCCTGAGGCTGAACCTACCAGCAGGCTGCACCGTAACTGGCTTTGCGGACGACATTGCGCTGGTTACAGTGGACAAACACCGGTGCGACGTCTCTAGCAAATGCAGCCTCTCAATCGACATACTGATGAGATGGCTCGCAAGCAACGGACTGGCGCTCGCAGAGCACAAGACGGAGGCGGTGCTCATCAGCAGCAGAAAGGCGGTGGAAAGGTGGATTTCCGGGTCGGAACAACCACCATCGTGTCCAGCCCGGCGATCAAATACCTCGGCGTTCTTATCGACAACAGGCTGACATACAAGAGTCACCTCGAATACATGGCTGCCAAAGCATCCAAGGCGACTGCAGCCATATCGAGGATGATGGCAAACACACGTGGACCCAAGCAGCAGAGCAGGCGAATGATTGCAACAGTGGTAGCCTCGACCCTACTGTACGCAGCGCCCATATGGGCCGAAGCCATGAAGACACCAACCTACAGTCGACACTGCAAGTCTGTGTACAGAAGATGCGCCCTGCGCATCTCCAGCTGCTTCTGCACGGTTTCTGAAGAAGCTGCATTGGTGGTAGCGGGAACAATCCCAATCGATCTCCTAGCAGCAGAACGCAGAACAGGACACACGGGCAGCAGCACCCAGAGAAGCAGCACAATTACACAATGGCAGGAGAGATGGGACAACTCGGGCACCGGGAGATGGACGCACAGGCTCATCCCCAGCCTGGAACCCTGGCTTCAGAGGCGCCACGGACAGGTGGATTTCTACACCGCGCAGGTCATCACGGGCCACGGGTGTTTTAAGGCGTACCTCCACAGATTTAAGCACGAGACGAATCCCTACTGTGACCACTGTGGCAGCGCATTCGTCGAGGACGCGGAGCACGCTTTCTTTATTTGCCCCATATTCTCCAGAGATAGAGCCAATGCGGAAGCAGCCACGAACCGGACTCTAACGGCCGAGACACTCATCGAGTGTATGCTGGAGTGTCCATCCAACTGGGCAGCGGTAGCCGACATGGCTGCCAAAGTGATGAAGGAACTGAGGCGTCGGGAGCAGAACCGACGAGCAGAGGGCCCTGGATGAGCGGCAACCTGACCGCCAGCCGCCTCGCGAAGTATAGCTTTGCGGCAGTCCCGCGGGAGCGGATAATTTTATGTTCTTTCTTTCTTCCTGTCACTCTTCTATGTACATTTATTCATTTTCATACCCCCTGTATTACTATCCTCTACTCTAATAAAAAAAAAAAAAAAAAAAAGATCTTGCGCTGCCGCACAATGATTCAAATTAAGTTGAACCATCTTCATGCCTTTCTAGAGGGATTGGCTCTGCTTGGGCAGTATCGCCCGCCGGCCTGATGGTTTACATCCTGTTTCCTCAACTCCACGCATCTGTAGCACCTCGCTGGGTTGGTGCACGCTGCAATTTTGTGCCCTTCCGCCCCACATCTGAAGCAGGACTTGCTTCTGTCCGTGGTACTGGCACACTTGCTGGCGATGTGACCCACTTCTAAGCACCTGAAGCACTTAGGACGCGACTCCACTTCTCTAATGCGGCACCGTGTCCACCCAACTTTAACTTTACCGAGCTTGTTGAGGAGACCTGCCAAGCTGGTCGGTACGGACACTGTCGCTACCTTGCCCCCGTTCGTTGAGACTCTGACGCCTTTGACCATCACAGTTCCGGTGGGTAGCTGCGCCTGCTCGACGAGCGCGTCCGCCAACTCCTCTCTGGTCACTAGCTCGTCCAGGTCGTGGATGACGAAGACGGACTGGGACGTGACTGCGCGAATGGAGACTCGATCACCCAGCACTCTGCCGATGTTCTCCTTCAGCTCGTTAGTTGCTAGCCCAGAACTTCCGAGCTCCAGCAGCAGTTCACCATTTCCGGTTCTCCTGACCTTAGTCACCTTGTCGCCTACTTCCTTCATTCTGGGATCCTGGGTACGAGTGACCAGACACAGGACCTCGCTGAAGGTCATTTCCGGGAAGGGTTGAGGATCAGCGCATCCTTCCTTACCCGCTGACGGCGCATCGGCTGCTTGGTTTTAGCTGGGGCCGGTCGTGTGACAGGATCGCGTGGGAGGGGACCACTTTTGTTCCCGCTAGCAGAGCCTCCTGTTCTCTGCCGCTGGTTCTTCTGGCGATTGCTTCTCTCTATTGTGCCGCTCGTTCCCGCTACAGCACCATAGCTGGGGATAACAGACCTGCCTCCAAGGGCCGGTGAAGTCTGGGCTGACTTCTCGGCAAACACCTGCGCGCTATCGCTCAGGGACGACTGGCATCCTTGGTCCGTGGTCACTAATGGTGACGGCGCCTTCCGCGCGTTCTGCTGCAGCAACTCCAACTGCAGTTCCTTGAGCCTCGCCAGGGCGTTCATCATGTCCTGATTGGCCCTAGTGCGGACTCTCTGCTTTGTCGCTTTGGCGACTAGGTCGTCCAGGATCGCCCCCATCTCCAAGATCAGAGGCTGGGGCGCCTTGACCTTTTTGGGTGGATGGGCTGGCCCAGTGGGGCTAGGGGAATCCCTGCCCCTTTTGGGGGTGGCAGTATCCGCTCCTCTCTCGGGCCCACAGTGGTCCTGTGCTGCTTCTGGTGCGGGGGGGTGCGCTAAAGAGCAGCCGCCTGGAGGGGTCCGCTTCAGTTTTGAGCCTCTCTGAAAGGCGCTCAGATCTTGTAAATCACTTGTCACAGATTCTGGGGCGCCGGCCAAGTGGTCCGCCGGTGCCTTAGTACTATAACGAATGGTAGTTAGGGCCTCCAGAATCCGTGCCCTTGCCGCGGAGTTCACCGCGGGTGGATTTCTACATATGTGGTTGCCACCTGTAGTAATATTGTTTATACTCGACATTCCTTTAAATGCTTGCAGCATAATAACCCTGCTGCTGGGGTAGATGCAAAGGCGCTCAGTCCACGCAGCCGCCCCATATGGGGGCAGTCGCTGCGATCAGTGTAAGCTGGGGGCCTCCGGAGACTGGTTGGGTTGCACACTGAGTGGATCCAACGGTGGCCATAAGTTTCCCCATGACTTGACCGGGGGAGTTATACCGCTCCAACTCGGTCGCCAGAGCCCCGATGTGAGGTGTGCCGCATAAGCGGTGGGGATGGCAATTGGTCTGGTCCTTGACTTTTTACACCAATTATTCCCTCGTGCGAACCGACTCCGAACGCTTTGGCGAAGGATCCAGGACCTTAATCCAAGGAAATCGCACGGAAGCGCGGTAAAGTATGCTACCGTTTCCGGCTGCGATCGCGTACGAGTCCCATAGCTACGACCTTCTGTCAGCGTGCATTAGCAGATGCGACAGCGATCCCTATTGGCAATCAACATTTGCCTGCCAGCGCCACCTGGTGGGCAGAGCTGCCAGACCGATCGTATTTGCGCGATGTCCAACACTGGCGATCAGCTGACTGTGCGATCAGCTGTCGTGACCAGCAAGTTGCAGTGGGCGCAGCCACATTTAAACAAAGAGAAAGCATAATGGACAAAGAGACAGTGAAAGAGAAAGCACAACAAACACTCTCTCACCCCTGGACCGAGCTGGGGCATCCGAGCAGTGGAGCCACCAGGCCCCTCATGGACTCCAGCTGATTGCGCCCCAGCCAACTGGGCATCACCGGATCATCTCCTTACCATATGGACTCCTTTGGACCGGCCTCCGCTGTGGCAAAGCGGGCCAGCGCGGTAACTATCAGGAGCACTGCGGTACGCCGCTGTACTCCGCCACTTCACTTTCCACTCTCCTTTGTGTATCTGGATAATATACTGATTGTGTCAGATAGCTTTGAGGCACATATGAGGGTTCTTAGTCTTGTCGCGGGCTTTGTCAAAACAGTTGGCCTAACTCTTAATGTCGAGAAAAGCAAATTCTGCATGCGAACGGGTAAATATTTTTGCCATATTGTCGGGGAAGGTGTTATCCAAACGGATCCCGACAAAATATCAGCCATGAAAGATTTTCCACTACCACAGTCCCTCAAAGCCTTGTGCCGTTTTCTTGGGATGGTGGGATGGTATAAGAAATTTATTAGCAATTTTGCCTCAGTATCAGCTGATCTGACGGATTTATTAAAGCTCAGGAAAAAGTTTGTAAAGACGGAGGTGGGAGAAAGGGCTTTTAATAAGCTCAAGGAGATGTGTTCTGCCCCAGTGTTGCACAGCCCAGATTTCAGAAAACCTTTTTACAATCAGTGTGATGCCAGTAAATCAGGTGTAGGAGGAGTCCTAGTGCAAAAATCGGCTGAAGGAGATGAGTACCCAATAGCATTCGTATCAAAGAAACTGAACAAGGCTCTAAAAAACTATACAGTGATAGAGCAGGAGTGCCTAGCAGCCATTATTTGCATAAAACGATTTCGAGCTTATGTAGAAGGACATACTTTTCGGTGATCACGGATCGTGCGTCCCTAAAGTGGCTAATGACACAAACGGATTTGCATTCCAGGTTGGCTCGATTGTCATTAAAATTACATGGTTTTAATTTCAACATCGAGCATCGCAGCAGAAGGTTGAATGTGGTACCCGATGCATTGTCAAGAGTGAATGAGAAGGAAATAGCTACTATAGGTGCAGATGAAAAATTGCTACCTGGGACCTTATCCCCGGTCTAGAATACAAAATTTGTGTTTTTGAAGGCAGTAAAAAAACTTACTGCAGACGTGGTGACACGTTACCTTCAGCAGGATCTATTCCAAAGGTTCGGGGTTCCAGGACCATTGTGTCTGACAACGGTTCGCAATTTAAATCTGAGGCGTTCCAAAATTTCTTGCGTGAATACAAAGCATCTCATACACTCACCGCAGTATATTCTCCGCAGGCTAATGCTTTGGCACGGGTCAATGGTTCGGTGATAGCGGCCATCCGTTCGTATGTTCGTACGAATCAAAAAGATTGGGAATTAAGTAGTTAGAATCATAGACAGGCCAATATGGGATTGAAGCAAGACCGCCATCCCTCTTTCCGACAAGCAGCAGTCGGACCATTGTTATTTGTAGTTCGTTACAACTAAGCTATCAAAACTCTTCTCATTCACGGACACCGCTGTTAAATTAATATCGCCTATTGGAAAATGCGCACACGCTGCACGCTGCCTCTCACGCAGCACAGCTCGCACCAACACACGCACAGATTCTTGAGAATCCCGCGGATAATTTGCAGACGCTCCTGTGGAGAGATCGACTTCACTCTATCTCGCTGCTCCCAAGCTCTAATAATTAATTGCAGGCCAGTCAGGTTAATAAGAAACACGATAGTTGATTTAGTTTGATTTATGTTCTTTTTAGTTTAATATTTCTGTTCTTTTGTTTCTTCTTTTCGTTTGCACACGACTTGTCACATTTACAAGAAAAATCAAAGTGAAGCGGCTCTTCTTAGCGTGCTCTAGATTGATTTAATAGTACCATATATTCAGCTTCTGTTGAAGAAGCTGCAACAGAGGTCTGTTTTCGAGTACAGCAAATTAAGTTAGATTCATACATTTTAAACAAATATCCTGTAGTATCTTAAAACTCTTTTCAAGTATTGCCATAATTCACTATTAATATATTGAGTATATCTACTTAATAAACCAACAGATATACTAAGATCCGAGCTTATACATAAAATGATGTACATTAATCACCCTATCAAATTACGGCAAGGTGCTTTACAGTTTTGAGTTTAAGCCATCAAAATTAAGTTTAGAAGGAAGGGGTGAACTGACCGGATTACACTCATCCATTTTAAATTTAGATAGAACTGTTTTAATATATGCAGATTGACTTAAGCGTATTTGGCTGTCTTCTCTGTCAATTTTTATTCCGATAAAATATTTAATGTCTGATAAATCAGTCATTCTAAATTTTCCCATTAAATACGATTTAAATTTATTCATTGTTTGGATACTTTCTATAGATATAACTTAATCATCTACATACAACAAAACATATATATTCTTTGAAATCTCTCCTTTATCAAGTATGTAGATACAACGATCTACTGGAGAGTTTACAAATCCGATACCCTTTAATAACTCCTCAAATACGTCAAACCAGCATGTTGCTGCTTGTTTGAAACCATAAATAGCCTTATTCACCTTACAAACTTGATTTTTGCCAACAATAAAACCTTTAGGGGGTCTCATATATAATTCTTCTTTTAAAACGCCGTTTAAAAAGGCAGTCTTTACATTCATATGATGTACTTTCAAGTTGTATTGAATTGAAAAAGACATAATAAATCTAAAACTAGTTACTCTGGCGACCGGAGTAAACTTAATATTCCTGTGTAAAACCCCGTGCCACTAGTCTAGGCTTATATTTAATCGACTTACCGAATTCATTATGTTTTATTGTAAATATCCATTTGCAATCTACAACATTCTTATTAGCAGGCAATTTAACAAGGGATCAAGTATTATTAATTGAATGTGATTCTAGCTCATCTCTTATTGATTCTTCCCATTGTACCTTATCACTTCTCATACTGATTTCCTCAAAAGAAATCGGTGTTCTTTCCAATGAAGTCTGAGCATTCATCACACAATTCAACAAATCTATATATGATAACTTTGGCTTATCTTTTAATCGATCACTTTTTCTGACAATTTCGCTTTCTTCATTTGTATCATCTGATACACTTTTACCAGGTACAAATGGATCGGCATTTTCTGTTACCACACCACTGGGATCATCATCTGATATCTTATCAGATTCTTTTTCAATGCTTTCACTTGGACTCATGTCCAGAGCATTATCCATTTCCATTGTGTTTTTTTGCATTCTTTCAATGCATTACTTGGGATTCTGTTAGTCAAATAAGTTGATGTCAAAACAGCTTCTCCCCAGCTTTTGCCCCTATAACCAAAGCACCAGCTTTTTCTGTTATAGTCCTAATCATCCTTTCGGACACACCATTCAACTGTGGGTATGCGGAACTGTGGAACTGCGGAAATTAAAATGCGCCTCACTTTTAGCAATAAAATATTTAAAAGCATTAAACACTTCCGACTTATAAGTCAGTAAGTATGTTACAGTTTTTCCTATCGATAATTGCAAGAGTAATCGGACCACATACATCTGAATAAATAACAAACAAAGGCCTGTTAATATGATCTTTGTTTTTAAATCTTTCAAATTTAAGTCTTGTTTGCTTTCCATTTATGCAAGCCTCACATATATCTTCATTTGGTTTTATATTATTTAACATATTGATATCCTCAAACATATTATTAGCTTTTATTTCTAAATATTTTCCTTTGCTTATATGACCTAGCC
The DNA here is from genome assembly GCA_014170255.2 of Drosophila triauraria. Classification (NCBI taxonomy): domain Eukaryota; kingdom Metazoa; phylum Arthropoda; class Insecta; order Diptera; family Drosophilidae; genus Drosophila; species Drosophila triauraria. The sequence goes on along the minus strand of CM024337.1, from coordinate 961,731 downwards.
TTTCATGCCACAAATTATAATTATTTATTTTATTAGGAATATTAGATATAAATGCCCATTTTGACATAGAAAAACGGACTACCGTACATTATCAATATATTTCCCTTCCATAATATTCTCACCATTTTTGCTAACAGCTACACCTCCTGGATGAAACACGAAAGTAACTCCTGCATGTTTTTCACCGTTAAGAAGTTTTGAGGGACTTCCGAACAAAACAGTACAACGTTCAAAACGATTTTGGCCAGAGATTCACTGCACAACTCCATTGTTGACCAAATGGTCAGATGCTCCAGAGTCCAAAACAAACGAAATTTCTTCTTCTCTATTGTTTACTCGTTGAACATGAACACATCTTTAGACTAAGCAGTTGCCATCTGTACATGTTTGTTCTTGTCGTTATAGTTGTTGTTGTTTTCGTTGTCTCTCTCTCTCTTATAGATGTAACACTCTTTTTTCATATTGCCAGCTTTGCCACAATTAAACCAATTCTTTATTATTATTGTTAAACTAATTCTTAGCTTTGAACTTGTTTTTATGTGGTTTGTATGTATAGCTTTTATATTGCAAATTTTTTAAATTTGTTCTCCTTCCCTACGGTATGTAATACTTTTAGTGTTGTTTCTTTACTAATATTTTATAATTTTATTTCGTGGTCAAGCAGCCTATTCTTCACAAAAGCAAGGGTCAGATTATATTCGGATAATGTTTCAATAGCTCTTGTTACGTCGTCATACACTGAAGGTAGAGATAACAGCAAATGCGAAACTTTGTCGAGTTCATCCATTTTCGCACCTGCAGCCAACAGCTCGGCAATCAATTCATCAAATGTAATAACCATATTATGTTGCAACAACAAAGTATAACCCTTCTGTTTCAATGATAATAACTGCTTTCGGACCGACAATTGCGACGCTAAACTTTTTCTTTCATAAATCGCGTCTAAATTCTTAAAAATCGTTTTAGCACTGCAATCGGCTGACGCAAAGCCAAGAAAGGAGTCACTTAAATCCTTGATTCCCAAGCCATTGCTTATTAAGCTCATTTTGTTTTTGCAATTGCTCATGCTATAGGAAGAGCAATTGCCATATGCGTGTGCGGCTCACTCCATTGACAAAGAAGACTACACTAACAATTTTTCGTGTTCTCTTCGTTCTCCGCGCCTTCGTTGAACTAGGCAACAACACTTCCATAGGCTTTACCGTTAATTCGCTAATCCGAATGTAAATTGTTGTAGGATCTTGGCACAATCTACATTGCAAGAAATCAGTCTTACCTATGTCTGCAAAAGAGTGTTTTCAATTTTAAAACAAATAAAAACCATAGATCACGGCTAACAATCATTTGGAGGCCCTTTTAAATTATCTTTGACAAAAATTAATATAATTATTGACAATTAATTATGTAGTAATTAAGAAAATAGGATTATGAAAAGGTTTTTTTATTTTTTTCGTTTAGCTTATTCACTACATTTTTTTTCAGTGCAGAAACTTGAAATAAAAAAACGTTCCCTTCTATGTATTTGTGTTTTCATTTGTGCGTATTGGTGAGTTGCTCTGCCATAAGCAGCATTTGGGCAGCCCTGACTTGGCACTCAATAATAACACTTTTCGCAATCCTTTTTTGTTCATTCCATTCTTCCGTTATTTCACCACACTCTTGATCAATAACCTTAATGGCGTCTATTTCAGTTAACAATGTTCTTATTCTAAATTTCCATATCGAGTATTTTTCTCCATCGAATGGTTTTATGTTACGCTTTCCTTTCTCCATCTATATATATAAAAATGAAACCCGTTTCGCGTTGTCATGGCAACACGTGTGAACGGCTGAACCGATTTCGATAATTCTTTTTTTTAAATGTTCGTTGGAGTTCAAGGATGGTTTTTACGGCGAGAAACATTCGAATAATTGCCGGAAAAACCCTTTAAACAGCCATGTTAGAATTGAGCCAGGCCTAGAGCTGAATTTTGCAAAATCTTAGTAGGCTACATTTAAAATTCAGTAGGAAAAATAATTATATTCAACGTATAAATAAAATTATTTAGTTATCCGGCGCGTTGCTACGATAGCAACTAAAATACATTAACATATAGTCGGAATGTCCATGAAAGTCAAACGCAAGACGAACGTGTAGAAAGAAATGAATCGAGACGAACCCGTTTAGCACAGATTCGCTCTACACAAAGAGTACCAAGAACAGACTTGAATCGCGCTGCATTTGCATACAATTTCTCAGCGTCCTACAAAGACCATAGTTACGTTGTTATCGGTTCATTGTCTGTGGTATGTCAGCACTGCAATGCACTGAAGTTTCGATTGAAGCTCCCGGCTTATGCTGCGCAGGTGGCAAGGTAAAATTGCCGGTTTTGACTCATCCACCAGAGCCATTGTATTCGCTTCTATATGGAAATACAAGCAAATCAAACCATATAACGGATGTTTTCAAATGACGTCATTTGGAGCAGAGGTTGTTCAACAACCAGGCTACAATCCGAGTTATAAGGTAATAGCGTCATTCTTTTATCAACATGAACAACTATAATTTTTCACGAAATTGCATCACAAAATTCAGATTCAAGGGCAAATTCACCATCGAGCGGGCGCTTTGTTACCACCACCAAACAAAGATCATAAATTCCTTCAGATCTGTTTCGTTGGTGATTCGGCAGTTGAACTTAATCAGCGTTGTGCAATTTTCACTGCAACTAAACGTGAAATAATACAACAATTGCAAAATCTTCTTCATGAGTGTAATGAATTGGTCAGATTGTTCAAAACAGCTTTGGATACAATGCATTCTGACGACCACAAAATCATTATCAGAGCAGATAAAAGACCAGCAGAAAGCCATTCAAGACAATTCAATGCGCCCACTATCAATGAAGTCGCAGTGGTGATTGTTGGCGAGAATGTGGAATCACGCGATATTGTTCTCAAGCGTCGGGATGATGGACAATTGCAACGCGTTTATGAGCCTCATCGGTCATATGATGCACTTCAATATCCGTTGATGTTCTGTCGTGGAGAAGATGGCTATCACTTCAACATAAAGATGGTCAATCCAACGACAGGTTTGTTTAATCACTTCTTTTCATTCTGCACGTAAATTCGAATTCATATTACAGGAGAAGAAACGAATAAGAAAGCCAGCTCAATGAATTTTATGCATATCGATTGATGATTCGACTAGATGTTGACAATCATCTGTTGAGATACCGCCGTTTGTTTCAGCAGTACTGTGTCGACATGTATGTAAAAGTAGAAACGGAGCGTCTCAATTTCATTCGTTTCAATCAGTCAAAGTTATGATCTGACGAGTACATCCACTTGCGTGACGCCATCGCTACTGATGGACACGCGGCAAACATTGGTTGTTTGACCATTCTGCCAGCTACTTATGTTGGGAGCCCGCGCCATATGCATGAGTACGCTCAAGATGCGATGACGTACGTGCGGAATTACGGACGACCTGATTTATTTATCACGTTTACATGCAATCCGAAATGGCCCGAAATTACGAATTTGTTGCACCAAGGACAAACATCCTGCGATCGACATGACATCACTGCACGAGTATTCAAGCTAATGGTAAAATTCTTATGGATTACATCGTTAAGCAGAAGGCTTTTGGCTTAGTTCGTTGTTGGATGTACTCGGTTGAATGGCAGAAGCGTGGCTTACCACATGCGCACATTTTGCTTTGGATGTTCGACAAGATCCGACCAGAACATATTGATTCGATTATTTCTGCCGAAATACCAGATCCAGAAACTGATCCGGAGCTGCATTCCGTTGTGAAAACGAGTATGATCCATGGCCCTTGCGGAGTCCACAACCCAGAATCACCATGCATATAACGGAAATTGCACAAAACGATTTCCCCGTCCGTTGGTGGCTGAAACAATCAGTGGAAACGATGGATATCCATTGTATAGGCGTCGTTCTCCATATGACAACGGCAGATGGATCGAAATGATGGTAAAAAACAAAGTCATCGTCGATACCCGGAGAGGTAGTCCTTATACCACGAATTCCGATTATTCCAACTGATCTACCATTCCAATTCAAGAGGATTCAGTTCCCGTCCGATTGGCATTTGCGATGACAATCAAAAAATCGCAAGGCCAATCGTTAGAAGTCTGCCTGATAAATCTAGAATTTCCCTGTTTTTCGCACGGCCAGCTGTACGTTGCATGTTCGCGTGTTGGTAAGCCGTCTTCATTGTTTGTTTTTGCGCCGGAAAATAAAACAAAAAACATAGTATATAATATCGCTCTATACTAAATAAAGAAATGCAGTGTTTGACTATTACCCTGGGGTTATATAATGGCGTCGAATTAGGGCGAGACAAAGTTCGCCGGGTCCGCTAGTTTTATATAAATCAAAATGTTATACCTATCTGCAGTAAAGAGGCGTGGGCTGGGCCCATAACCTATTGGAAAATGCACACACGCTGCACGCTGCCTCTCACGCAGCACAGCTCGCACCAACACATGCACAGATTCTTGAGAATTATACTAGAAGATTACAACTTTTCCGCATCAAGCGTCATCGAAAATCAAAAAAAGTTGATTTTCGATACACTCTATTCAACATAGCCAAAAGGTATATGTATATGTGTTTGGTGAGTTTGATTTTGCCATATGCAGAATACATTTACACACATGCCCTCATACATGTGTTAGAAGGGAGTAGACAGATCGGTGAGTTTATTCTGTATTTCTCAACATCGTCTTATTTGTACGGCAGGACACAGTCTGTAATCACAGACAATGGATCTTCCGACGAGATGATATTACCGCGAGGTGTACCTCAAGGCTCTGTTCTTGGTCCACTTCTCATTTCTATATACGTAAATGACCTTCCGACTATATTAGCCAGGTGTAATGTCCACATGTATGCTGAAGATGTCCAAATGTATGTTAGTTGTCCTGTTGGTAGATTATTTGATTGTGTAGATATATGTAACTTAGAATTATTAAATATTAGTAAAAGGGAATGGACTTTCGCTTAATCCGTCAAAATGTAAATGTTTAGTTTTAAGCAAAAGATTGTCATGTATTCCATTTCTCCCTAGTTTACGCATTAATATCGCTTGTATTGAATATGTAGAACAAGTCGTTGTTGTGTTTTTACACAGAGGCGCACTTGCTTTAACTCTCAAAAATCGCAGCAACGACTTTTTTTCCGTAAGCAATACATGTGTACGAAAGCAGAGAGAATCTACCCTGCAGTACCAGTTGTCATCAATAGGCCGTTGTCATCAACGTTTCATCAACGCGCCGACTGCGACTTCGGCCGAATCGACGCTCTCGTTCAATCGTGTCAAAACCGACTCTCTCGCTCTCAATTCTCTCTCGCTCAATTTCTCTCTTCAAAAATTATATTGATGACAGTTTGATGAAATGTTGATGACATGTTTACATGTGCGACAATAGATGCAGAAACGGGACCATGTCAAAAGAAAAGAACAATAGAGATTAGCCTCACTGGCGTTTAAGGCATTGAAGAGATTAGTCGAGAATTTGCTTGTTAAAAGTTCAAAGTGTAAAGTGCTTCTTAAATATAATAAAACTAGCAGGTGAGTTTTTTAAACTAAAAACAGTGGTGGATTATATTAACAAGTAAAATAAAACAAAACAAAACAACAAAAGAAAACAACAAAACAAATTACAATTTAAAATCAAACATATGTACATATCTTATTTTCGGTATTATTACTATGGCCTTATTTTCGGTATAAATGTGAAATGTGGTGAAATGTGAACAAAATCAGTGACCGAATATAATAAATAAAGAAAAGAGTACATTTTCCCACAGTAAAAACAATTTAAGAGAAAAAATAAATCCCAAGTCGCAGCCATCTCTTATTTTCGGTCACAGCAAAAATAATATTTTTTTTCCTTCGCTTTTATATATTTGTGTGTTGTGGATTTCATTTACTTTAATTTGTAAAACTAAAGTTTTATGTTGTTTTGTTTTTTTTTTTGCTAGTGGTAGAGCAGACACTACGGAATCCGCTCTAAATTTTGTTAACTAAGTGCCTGGGGTTCGCCAAAAACCTCGACGCGGTGCACAAAAGAAGGGATGATGCGGAGAAGTCGAAGGAGTTTAAATTTAACATGTAAAATTTAAAATGTACAAAAATATATAAAAACAAGTGAGAAAGCTACAGTCGAGTGTGACCGACTGTGAGATACCCGGTACCCATAGTATTGTGCGGAAATTAAATAGCACACGGACATGGAAAGAACAAAATGTTGCTAAAAACATGTTGAGTAACGTTCAAAAGAGACAAATTCTGCAGCTGTACGCAGCTGCATTACGAATTAATACTGCGCCCGAAAGCACGCAACACTTTTTTTCGCTACCGCCGTTATGGCTCAGGAGAAGAGAAAAAGCATATACAAACTTTATTTTTTAATAACTTCCATGTTTATTATCCGATTTTACTCAAATTTTAGATCACGTCCGCATATGCCCATCTATTAAAAATTTAAAACTATAGCTTATATAACTTTTTTTACAATTTTCGGGGGCGGAAGTGGGCGTGGCCAAATTTTAAAACAAACTTGATCTGCGTGCAATAGATTCCAATGTTGTCACCAAATTTGGTAACTCTAGAAATTATAGTCTCTGAGATCTGTTGTTTCACACGGACGGACGGACGGACGGACAGACGGACAGACGGACAGACGGACAGACGGACAGACGGACAGACGGACATGGCTAAATCGACTCGGCTGGTGATGCTAATCAAGAATATGTATACTTTATGGGGTCGGAGATGCCTCCTTCTGCCGTTTCTCGATTGGCACTAACTTATAATACCCTTGTACCTTATGGATACCGGGTATAAAAATTCAAATATATGTAAAACAAAACCAATTTTATGTTGTTGAATTCATAATAATGAAATATCGATGAAATGTTGATGAAATGTTGATGAATTGTTGATGAATTGTTGATGAAATGTTGATGAAATGTTGATGAATCATCGACGAATCATCGATGAAATGTTGATGAATCATCGATGAAATGTTGATGAATTATTGATGAAATGTTAATGAAATGTTTATGAATGATCGATGAAATGTTGATGAATCATCGATGAAATGTTGATGAAATTGTTGATGAATCATCGATGAAATGTTGATGAATTTGTGACATGCCCATGTAAATTTCATCAACAGTTTGTATGGAGTGTCATCGAACTTTCTTGTTCTTTTGGATAAATAAAAATATTTATTTATGTAAAAATATGTACTCTGCCTAATTTTCAAGTATAATATGGTTTGGGAAGGTTGAGAATGATTATAAATTGATCAGAATCGGTCTGTATTTTAACGGTTTTTGTTAAAAAGACTAGTATTCTTAGAAAAAAAAGGTGGAACCCAACGAAGAAATAAAACCCAAATGCTTGATGTGACGTCACGCAGTTCGAGAGCGAACAGCTCGCTCAACCAATACTCGTAGCCAAAAACCCATTCGTATACACCAATACAACCTAACATGTTCGACGTTTCGTTTGCAGAGCGATTCCATAAGCAAAGCCATGTTAAAGTTAACATGACTTTGCATGTTAAAGTTAACATGACTTTGCTCATGGAATCGCTCGTTAACATGACTTTGCTTATGGAATCGCTCTGTTAACGATAACATAGGGTTGTAAAATCCATGCGCAACGGACTTAACAATTTCAAATGCTTGGCTTTGCATAGAAATGGGTATATTGGTACTGAATAGTTACTTAAAAATGATTTCTTTAACAAATATTAGTAAACAACCCTTCAAAATAAGCATTTCCACTCGTCATCCACACTGTGGACATCGAACAACATCAGCAAGTATGAAATGCCATAGGTGGCTACCCTGTTGGCTTGCAACCGTGAGAGCGGGAGAAAATTGCGCCTCTATATAAGTTACTCTTTGACGAAAGGGACAGAAAAGGTCGCATCAACTCCACATCAACTACAAATACTAAAATTATACTAACTTGTATTCAGTATTTTTACATATTTAGGTGAATTTTGTGCTTTGACGCTTGTGTTATCTATATATATATAAATGGAGCCCAAAAATGTGTCGTAAAAACTACTGGAGAACGGCTGGGCCGATTTGGTTCAAATTTTTTCAGTTGTAGGTAACTAACAGGAGAAGGTCAGAACGTAATAAAATTTTTATAAAATCCTCCAGGGTAATGGTGAAAACAGATAATTAAAATATCTAATTATATAAAACAGTAGTGTATCGAAATATATGTCAAAGTAAAAACAAATCGTTTCAATATTATTCGGTTTCTTATTCGTTTTATCAGACGTCCGGATTTGTTTAATTTCTTCCTGTGATTTGTAGGAATAATGCCTGCTATAAGACGGCCAAACATTGAACGACGTACACGTCGAGCGACATATAGTCGGAATGTCCATGAAAGTCAAACGCAAGACGAACGTGCAGAAAGAAATGAATCGAGACGAACCCGTTTAGCACAGATTCGCTCTACACAAAGAGTACCAAGAACAGACTTGAATCGCGCTGCATTTGCATACAATTTCTCAACGTACTACAAAGACCATAGCTGCGTTGTTATCGGTTCATTGTCTGTGGTATGTCAGCACTGCAATGCACTGAAGTTTCGATTGGAAGCTCCCGGCTTATGCTGCGCAGGTGGCAAGGTAAAATTGCCGGTTTTGACTCATCCACCAGAGCCATTGTATTCGCTTCTATATGGAAATACAAGCAAATCAAACCATATAACGGATGTTTTCAAATGACGTCATTTGGAGCAGAGGTTGTTCAACAACCAGGCTACAATCCGAGTTATAAGGTAATAGCGTCACTCTTTTATCAACATGAACAACTATAATTTTTCACGAAATTGCATCACAAAATTCAGATTCAAGGGCAAATTCACCATCGAGCGGGCGCTTTGTTACCACCACCAAACAAAGATCATAAATTCCTTCAGATCTGTTTCGTTGGTGATTCGGCAGTTGAACTTAATCAGCGTTGTGCAATTTTCACTGCAACTAAACGTGAAATAATACAACAATTGCAAAATCTTCTTCATGAGTGTAATGAATTGGTCAGATTGTTCTAAACAGCTTTGGATACAATGCATTCTGACGACCACAAAATCATTATCAGAGCAGATAAAAGACCAGCAGAAAGCCATTCAAGACAATTCAATGCGCCCACTATCAATGAAGTCGCAGTGGTGATTGTTGGCGAGAATGTGGAATCACGCGATATTGTTCTCAAGCGTCGGGATGATGGACAATTGCAACGCGTTTATGAGACTCATCGGTCATATGATGCACTTCAATATCCGTTGATGTTCTGTCGTGGAAAAGATGGCTATCACTTCAACATAAAGATGGTCAATCCAACGACAGGTTTGTTTAATCACTTCTTTTCATTCTGCACGTAAATTCGAATTCATATTACAGGAGAAGAAACGAATAAGAAAGCCAGCTCAATGAATTTTTATGCATATCGATTGATGATTCGACTAGATGTTGACAATCATCTGTTGAGATACCGCCGTTTGTTTCAGCAGTACTGTGTCGACATGTATGTAAAAGTAGAAACGGAGCGTCTCAATTTCATTCGTTTCAATCAGTCAAAGTTATGATCTGACGAGTACATCCACTTGCGTGACGCCATCGCTACTGATGGACACGCGGCAAACATTGGTTGTTTGACCATTCTGCCAGCTACTTATGTTGGGAGCCCGCGCCATATGCATGAGTACGCTCAAGATGCGATGACGTACGTGCGGAATTACGGACGACCTGATTTATTTATCACGTTTACATGCAATCCGAAATGGCCCGAAATTACGAATTTGTTGCACCAAGGACAAACATCCTGCGATCGACATGACATCACTGCACGAGTATTCAAGCTAAAGGTAAAAATTCTTATGGATTACATCGTTAAGCAGAAGGTTTTGGCGTAGTTCGTTGTTGGATGTACTCGGTTGAATGGCAGAAGCGTGGCTTACCACATGCGCATATTTTGCTTTGGATGTTCGACAAGATCCGACCAGAACATATTGATTCGTTTATTTCTGCCGAAATACCAGATCCAGAAACTGATCCGGAGCTGCGTTCCGTTGTGAAAACGAGTATGATCCATGGCCCTTGCGGAGTCCACAACCCAGAATCATCATGCATGGAAAACGGAAATTGCACAAAACGATTTCCCCGTCCGTTGGTGGCTGAAACAATCAGTGGAAACGATGGATATCCATTGTATAGGCGTCGTTCTCCAGATGACAACGGCAGATGGATCGAAATGATGGTAAAAATAACAAAGTCATCGTCGATAACCGCTGGATCGTTCCATATTGTCCGCTTTTGTCGAAAACGTTTTCAACGCACTGCAATGTTGAGTACTGCAACTCTATAAAATCAATCAAATACATTGGCAAATATGTGAACAAAGGGAGCGACATGGCGGTGTTTGGCATTACTGATCCGAATGCAAACGACGAGGTGACGAAATTTCAACTTGGACGTTACGTAAGTTGTAACGAGGCCATTTAGCGTCTGTTTTCATTTCCGATTCATGAACGTCATCCGACGGTCGTACACTTATCTGTTCACTTGGAAAACGGCCAGCGTGTCTACTTTACGGCCGCGAATGCAGCGCAAAGAGCAGAACGGCCACCAGCGACAACGTTGACAAATTTCTTCTACATGCGAAAGCGATCCGTTCGCAAGGACTTTACTCTATTCGGAAATGCCACGCTATTATACATGGAACGCTGCATCGAAAAGTTTCAACGCCGAAAAGAGGCGATGCTGTTGATGGTTTCGCTGATATCTATTCGACTGATGCTCTCGGACGAATATACACAGTTCATCCACGCCAAGACGAATGCTTTTATATTAGCTTGCTTTTGGTGAACATAAGAGGCCCTACATCCTTCGAGTCCCTGCGTACTGTGGATGGTGTGCTGTGCGCCACTTTTCGGGAGGCTTGCCAACGTTTAAATTTGCTTGAAAACGACACACATTGGGACTCAACGCTCGCTGATGCCACTGTTTCTTTTCTGGATCAAATCAAATTCGTGCATTATTTGCAATAATCATAGCCACATGTCATCCGTCGAGCCCGACCGCACTGTGGGAAAAGTACAAGGACGATATGGCTGACGACATTTTAATAGACGTTCGCAGGACAACTATGAATTTCACTCTTGCCATTAACGGAGAAATGCACAACGAAGCTTTAATACGGATCGAAGACATGTGTATGCTCATGTGCGGCAGTCTACTGTCGACATTGGGAATGCCAGCGCCACATCGTTCAGTGCACGATGCTTTCAATCGCGAATTTCAACGGGAGCAATACTATAACCAAGATAACTCGATCAAGATCTCAAATTGCGTTGGATGAATGCACGATGGCGCATAAGCGAGCTTTGGAGGCAGTTGACCGAACGATGAAAGATTTACTCGGTGATTCGAAACTATTTGGTGGGTCTTTGATATTGCTGTCCGGAGATTTTCGTCAAACGCTTCCCGTCATCCCGAAATCTACGGCTGCCGATGAAGTTAATGCATGCCTTAACTCGTCTTCATTGTGGAGATATGTCAAAAAGCTGAAATTAATCACGAACATGAGAGTCACATTGCAGAATGACCCGTCCGCTGCTGAATTCTCGAGACAACTGCTGGCACTTGGCAATGGCGAAATACCTGTTGATATTTCGACTGGATCAATATCGTTTCCGGCAAATTTTTGCGTGTTCACATCGTCAAAGGAGGAACTCGTTAACAAAGTGTTCCCCGACATTGCGCAAAATTATAAAAATATCGACTGGATTAGTGAACGGGCAATACTAGCAACGAAGAACAAGGACGTAGATAATTTGAATTACATTATTCAAAATCAAATCGATGGAGAACTGCATTCATACAGATCCGTTGACAGCGTGACCGACGTGGATGAAGCGACGAACTATCCGACAGAATTTTTGAACTCGCTAGATGTGCCAGGAACTCCTCCGCATAATTTGCAACTGAAGGTGGGATCAATTACTATAATGCTGCGGAATCTAAATCATCCGAAATTGTGCAACGGAACGCGGTTGTCCGTCAAGAAACTGATGAATAACGTGATTCAGGCGACGATCATCAAGGGAACATTTAAAGGAGAGGTAGTCCTTATACCACGAATTCCGATTATTCCAACTGATCTACCATTCCAATTCAAGAGAATTCAGTTCCCCGTCCGATTGGCATTTGCGATGACAATCAACAAATCGCAAGGCCAATCGTTAGAAGTCTGCGGGATAAATCTAGAATTTCCCGCACGGCCAGCTGTACGTTGCATGTTCGCGTGTTGGTAAGCCGTCTTCATTGTTTGTTTTTGCGCCGGAAAATAAAACAAAAAACATAGTATATCATATCGCTCTATACTAAATAAAGAAATGCAGTGTTTGACTATTACCCTGGGGTTATATAATGGCGTCGAATTGGGGCGAGACAAAGTTCGCCGGGTCCGCTAGTTTAATATAAATAACCGACAACTGCCTTATACAGTGTTCAGTCCAAATCACCGAAACAGTAAACACTACCGTACAAGCATGCTGTTCACTGTATTATATAAAAGACACAATTTATTTGAGTCGTTTCATAAAGATTGGTTAAAAGACCACTTGATCTATTTAAATTATACAGCATTTTATTCAGTTAAATGTCGACTAGTTAGACAGACCACTGTACGCCTATTAGATGCGCACCAACTCAGGCTCTGTGTAAATAGGCGTCTGGGAAAATTTATGGTCAACTTAGGCAGCTCTATATGACACAAAAGTACCACCAGCTATGCGACTCATAACAGCAAAAGCATACCTTACGCCTACCCTGAGTTGTGGGATTGAAATTTTCGGACACTGTGATGCTGCCTCACAGCATAAATTAAACTTTGCCTTTAACAACATAGCCAGATATATATTTAATATTAAACGAGGGGAACACATTACGCTCATGGCCAACAGCATATACGGCTTTAACTTTAAGAGTTGGTGCAATACCAGAAACCTTATTCTTTTTTATAGATAATAAAGACCACTGAGCCCAGCAATCTATTTAAAAAATTAAAATTTGGAACTTCAACAAGAACCAATAACCTAATTCATATCCGACATAATCTCGCCTCTTCCGAACGTCACTTTTTTATTTTCACTATTCGCTTGTGGAATCAGCTGCCTCGAAATTAAAAAAAAAATCAAGTGAGAAAGCTACAGTCCAGTGTGACCGACTGTGAGTTTCCCGGTACCCAAAGTATTGTGAATGAAATTAAATAGCGCATGGACATGGAAAAAATAAAATGTTGACAAATTAAGCTGAGCAAATAAAGTTGAGCAAAGTTCAAAAAAGACAAATTCTGCAGCTGTACGCAGCTTCATTACGAATTAATACTGCGCCTGAAACCACGGCTCAGAAGAAGAAGCAGCATACACAAACTTGATTGTCTAATAACTTCCATGTTTATCATCCGAAGCCAAAATTTACGACTATAGGTTATATAAAGTTTTTAACGATTTTCGGGGGCGGAAGTGGGCGTGGCCAAATTTAAAAAGAAACTTGATCTGCGTGCAACAGATTCCAATGATGTCACCAAATTTGGTAGCTCTAGCTTTTATAGTCTCTGAGATCTGTTGTTTCACACGGACGGACGGACGGAGGGACAGACGGACAGATGGACAGACGGACAGACGGACAGACGGACATGACTAAGTCGACTTGGCTGGTGATGCTGATTAAGAATATATATACTTTATGGGGTCGAAGATGCCTCCTTCTGCCTGTTACATACATTCTCGGTTGGCACTAACTTATAATACCCTTGTACCCTATGGGTACCTGGTTTAAAAATAAGTAGCACACCGCAATTTAGGAAATAATTTATTAAAGTTCTTAGAAATCAATATATGGATAATTATTAATAAAGAAAAAAACAAAAAAACAAAAAAACAAAAAAAAAATTATATAAAAAAATAACAAAATGTTAAAATTAGGAAAATTGTCTTGGTGGCTAAAGTGTTAAATATACTAATAAATAAAACAAAATAATAAAAAATAAATAAAAAGTTAAAGAGAAGAAAATTGATGCAAGATAAATAGGATGAGTAGGGTTCGATTTTAAGAGTTTTAATTCTTATATGTTATTGTGACTAGTGTACTGATTTATAAGGATAACCTTGCAGCACTGGGAAAATAGATAAAATACAAATATTAAATATTAGAATGTCAGCGGAACTGCAGGAGCGCTATCCAGGAAGCTGCTCACTTCTGTCGTCACGCAGATGCTTTTCGCTGCGCTTGTGTGGGCGAAAGCCGCACAGGTAAAGAGCTACGTGCGATGGGTGGAGGCAACACACAGGCAGTGTACTATCAGGATGCGGTGCTGGTCATCGCCGGGCAAGTGCCTCTCACGCAGCTCTGTTACGAACGCCGGTTATCACGGAAGAAAATCAAGATGATGATGATGATGATGATGATGATGTGTCATCTCCTTCCGCCTAAACTCGCCAAATATGCAATCCATGCAATCACCGCAACCCAACACCGCTGATTTTGCTGAACTGACAAACGTTAGAACAAAGACGACCCAAATCGAACTCTAGCCTATAGGTGAAATGAGGGGAAACCGTGCAACTAGCTGGGCACACTTTTGTGTTCCATTCCGGTGATCCATAGCACAGTCTTTGGTATAAAAGACTCCGGCTTAGCAGTACCAAAAGATAGTCAAAGTCAGAGTTAGGAACTGGATGTCTATTCAGAGAGTCTGAAAATCCAACAATACCAACTTGAATGCGTGCAAACCGCATCAGTGTAAAAGTCGGAAAGTCTTTCGCGATTTTGACCGCGCTAAATTTACGGTGTCGATACAGTCCTTTTAAGGAAGCTAGTATCCTTAAGACTGTTACAACGTCCCGTCGAACAATGGCGAGTGCAATGTGAATCATAAAGGACACGTGTTAATAATACCACGCGTAAAACAATCCTGCCGATCTTTGCCGTTTCAAAAGTGAATACTGAATATCAATTTGGAGTTTCACTATGTACAGAATAAACCGTGCAACTAACGATTAAAAGGCTATGTTCCCATGTCACTAGGTGCAGCCTAAGTCCTGCAAGGACAACCCCGAGGCACATATCAGCGCCAAGCGCTTCCAGGATTCTGGACATCACCAAAAAAAACTCTACATCAATAATGAAGAGCCGATCCAATACCATCGACACATTAATCTGACAACAATCATGTAAAAGCAAATCAGCAACAGCATAAAAAATTTCCTAAACGTATAAACAAATTTTTCAGCACCAACACCTATAACTTTTAATTTAGTGAATGAATTTATAACCCCAAACCCATATCACGATATTATATATATATGCTTAATTCTACTTAACTTTTGCAACAAGTAAAACCTCAGCTCCGAAACGAGAGCTCTTTACGATGGAATAACCGAGGGTGAGTCAACGGGATCTTTGCCCAATATTGTCTGATATATATATATATATATATATATACTAGCTGACCCGGCGAACTCCGTTTCGCCACCAGATGGCTTCGTTTTATGTAACATTTCGTTTGGTGACTAAAAGATGAAGAAACTTTTTTTATATTTGTTTGTTTTATATCTGAAAAAGAAAAGTGTTTTATGTAACATTTCGTTTGGTGATTAAAAGATGAAGAAACATTTTTTTCTTTGTTTTATATTTGAAAAGGAAAAGTTTTATTTCATTTCACAACAGTAATGAATTCATTTTAATTACAAAAGTAAAGTGTTATTTAGTTGAACTTCTCTAAGTGAATGAAAGTGAATCCAAAGTAAATACTGAATCGAAGCGTTATACGTGTCCGCAAATTATCAGTTTCATTGAAGTTCTATTTGGTAAACCACATTTTTTTTTTTGGTCTGACGTTAACACAAACAAATCGGATGGTTTTCCAACTCGTGAATACGCAACATATAACTCCCATGTGAGAAACAATGATTTTCAAAATTTATCCCGCAAACACTAAGCGATTTGCCTTGCGACTTGTTAACGCAAGGCGAACTGGAAATTGCAATCGTTTGAAGTCAAACGGTAGATCAGTCATAATCATTGGTACTCGAGGAATACATACATTTTAATATGCGTACTTTTCGTTAATAATGGATGCCTGAATTAAATTCCTGCGGTCCGATGGCATTCGTTTTAATGCTGTTTTGAACATATTAACCACAGCATTATTAGCGTGAAAAAATGTTTGCAACTGTTCAATATTTCGTCTGTTTAACTGTTATGTTCCCTGTATATTGCACATTTAGCTGATCCACCATTTACGAAATGAAATATATTTGCAGAAATTGATGCGGTTCATCTGGTGTTAGCACCATTGAACCATGTAAATGATATATTTTGTTGTTGTAGCTTTAACCTTGCAAATGATATTAGCTCCAAAGGAAGTCATGCGAAAGCAGTTATTGTATTCAAGGATATGTTGAAGATAATGGATGGAATCGGGATCACTTCCATCGAACAATGGTTTTAGTGGCTGTGGTGGTGTAAGTAATGGATCCAGTTTGACTTTTCCACTTGCGCAGCACAATCCAGCAGTTTCTCTTTTGAACTTTAACGCATTGCAATATCGGCATATAGTCGTCATTGGCCCAGTATCTAAATTTGCATTATCACTGTAGTTCGCAGTGGGATCATATGGAATTCCAAGCGATTGTATGATGCCAATGAACTTCGTGTCCTCACGCGTTGTCCCAATAGGACATTTTCTCTTATTATATTTTGCCTTTCTTCGCCTAAGTTCTGTGAATACAATTCTTGCTGGCTTGCATGTCTTGTGCGGCGGCCGATGATCGCACGTCGTTCTCTAGGTATTTTGGGCTATGGACAGAGTGGTGAGTTTAACCTCAAATGCACGGTCCACATAATTTACACAGTTTAACTTACCACCTTACAGACAAATGCCTGCTGTTGGTTGAAATTGAATAAAAATTTGGACAATTCACGTGATTGATTTGATGGTTTCCAATTGAAATGTTAGAAAACAAATATCTTATATTTTTAAATTATTTTTTCACAATTTCACGGTGAACACAATACCGCTTTGTCACATAATATTAACTGAGCAGAGAACAATGAGTAGATGTCAATGTAACACGAACCGCATGCTATGTATCAGAGATGGCACTATATGTAAAAAAGATTTTCCCCTTCGAGTCGCGGAGGTATCACGGAAGAATTGCGGAAGAGTAGCGGAAGTATCGCGGAAGAGTCGGGGAAGTATCGCGGAAGTATAGCGGAAGAATCGCGAAAGTATCGCGAAAGTAGACCGCGGAAGTATCGCGGAAGAATATCGCGGAAGTATCGCGGAAAGTATCGCGGAAAATTATTATCGCGGAAATATTATCGCTTATCGCAAAGATACACTTACATACATAAGTTGGTATCGCAATCTGGTATCGCAAAAGTATTATAGTAGAATGGATGACTGGAAGTATCAAGAAAATGAAAGTACGATGAACGGCGGAAGAACAGAAGATCCAAAGGTACACGAAGATTGCGAAATGGGGAGGAAAACGGCCAAAATATAGCCCGATTGTTTTCACGATCAAATATAAATCCGCTTGTGGGGCAATGTGGACAGAAAGACAGACTGACGAACGATTTCTTCCATTTTCAGGCACGTAAATAATTGTTCTGATTACGTTTGGATGGGATAGTGGCGTCCAAATAACCCACCCCAAATCCGGCGAGCTCAGCTGCACAAATCGTGTCTGTTATCCGGGCGGCCATATCCTCAGCCCCATGTCCTCCAAGGACTGAGGCACAACGACACCCTGACGTAACAGCTCATAAGGGAGAGGAAGGAGATCTAGCTCTAGGCAGCTCTAGGCTCCAAGGCCGTGTTGAAGGAGGCTGCCCTGACGGAGAATCCTGGAGAGCTGGCAGGCTCGGTGGGACAGCTCGCTAAAAGGACGCTGGACGCAAAACCCTAAAACATTTTTGGGCGACCAGAGCAAATCCTTGATCGGTTAATCGATGAAATTCGTAAGATAAATGTACACAAAGACAGACTGGAATCTCTCATAGACTTTGCGATGGCCGTCCGCAACGCATGCGCCACTATGGAAGCCTGCAACTTCTACACATCTCGACAGCCTAAGGCTCCTGCGCGAACTTGTTGACATGTTGCCCACTCAAAACAAGCTAAGTTGGGCCTTGCACCCGCGCAGTGCATCTATCCCTGTCGTCAAATCCTTCAGCGACTGGCTATATAAATTAGCAGAAGCAGCCTCCACCGTTATACCTGGACTCAACTCAGGGACCATATATATATATATATATATATATATATATACTAGCCGTACCCGCCCGCTTTGCTGGGCTGTCCGCTATTTGAAAAAATAATAATCCTGTATTAGCGCAACCAAGCAATTTACTATTGGTGAACCTAGCACGCACAATAATAAACATTCTCGTACAACTTAGAATTATCGAAAAACAGTAGTATATTTATGCTTATTTATAAGATTTTAATTTTATATTGACAGACACACACAGTTATGTTTCAGTCTGTTAATCAATTTAAAGCTTTTTGATAAACTATGTTTATACCCGGTACCCATAGGGTACAAGGGTATTATAAGTTAGTGCCAACCGAGAATGTATGTAACAGGCAGAAGGATAAATCTCCGACCCTATAAAGTATGTATATTCTTGTTCAGCGTCACTAGCCGAGTCGATCTAGCCATGTCCGTCTGTCCGTCTGTCCGTCTGTCCGTCCGTCAGATCTCAGAGACTATAAGAGCTAGAAATACCAAAATTGGTGACCACATCGGAATCTGTTGCACGCAGATCAAGTTTGTTTTAAACTTTGGCCACGCCCACTTCCGCCCCCGAAAATTGTAAAAAACGGTATATAAGCCATACGCGTGATTTTCGGAGTAAAGTAAGTAGATAGTCTTAATAAGTAGACAATCGTAGACGTTTTCTGAAAATGTGAGTAAAATCGGATGATAAGCATAGAAGTTATTAAACAATAAAGTTTCATAGAGAGAGAGAGAGAGCGCACGTGCGTGTTGCTCAACATATTCCTAGCAACATTTGTCTTTGTTGGGTGTTGCTCACCATGTTCCCAGCTAAATTTTTCGTTTTTGAGAGTTGCCCAACATGTTCCTAGCAACATTTATCTCTTTTGAGTCTGTGATGTGACAGAAATCTGTGGGTATTTTGATGAGTCCGGTTGAGGGGTCCGCTGCGACTTCATTGTTTCCAATATCTAACAACTGCTTCGCAAACACATTTGCAGTTTCATCTTGTTGCAAAAACACTCGCATGTTTGTTGTTAATTGGAGTGTTTTTACGTACTGCCACAAATTTGATGATTTTAGGCAGGCGTTCAGTTCATCGGCAACAGTTGATCGGGGAATAACTGGAAGAGTCTGACGAAAATCACCTGACAACAGAATCATGGCCCCACCAAAAATATTTTGGTTTTTAAATTAAAGCCAAAAAGGTTTAGTGGTAGCCTTTAAGGGATGGAGAAAAATGGGAAATCGAAGCTTTTTCATACTGTGGGTTAAACCATTACCAAATAATTAAAAAAGGTGGAAAAAACTAAAATTTTAAATGTAATCTCATGCGGGTCGGGTCCTGCTATGGAAAAAATACAACGGGAGACATTTTTAGGGCATCCACTGAAACGGACAGGCTGGTTTTCGAGATATTTGTTGAAACAATGTTGGACCTAATTAGATGAGCGGCAGTGTATAATTTAATACCTTGAAAGTTGGCCAAGAAGTGCTTAGAATCATTTCCAATTCCAGAAACTAAAGAGCGTAAAGGATCTGGTGGTGGGACCAATTGTGGCAATTTAACTTTGCCTCCAGCACAACATAATCCAGTAGATTCGCCACTGTATTTTAACGCCTTACAATATTTACAAATTATTGTCATTTCCCCAATTGTTACCGATTTGTCGGCACAATAATCTATTGCCGGATCATAGTGGAATGCAGCTCGTTCCAGAATCACAGGAGCATTGCGTCGACGGAATCGATCAATTTCATTATGTCGTCCTCGCTGTTGTTGGGTTTGATGTGCACGAACTCTTTGCATTCTGAGCCTATCTACTCCATTGTCACTCATTGAAGAACGCGATTCTGAAATAGCAATCCGACTATTTTCTTGATCAGTCACTCTCTGGTCATCAGTGCGGTTAGCACGTGAGGTAGCTCTTCGCACATTTGTTTGACTGCGGCGACCTAAGTCAGGTCGTCTTCTCCTCGGCATCGTAAATTGTAATTAACAAAGTAGTAAAGCTTCACTTTCACAAAAGTGAAAAAACCACAAAACTTGAAAAGTAACTACCACAAATAATCACTACCACACTCCGTGATCGTCTTTGTAATACCCCATTTGTAATACGCGTTCGCCTTCCTATATTTGCTCGTTTTGGTCTTGAGAAAATGAGAAAAGTACACACACATATATATAGTACACTTTAACAGTTCTAGACTCACCATTTATACAAACGACAGGAAATGTTTGACGAAAATTACCTGACAATAATATCAAAGCAGCCGTTTTAGTTATGTATGTGAAAAAGAAAATGGCTGTTGAAAATGGCTATTGGCTGCATACTCATATTTTTTTTTTACTTTTAAACCTTCCCTGGACTTCCACGAATAATTCAAGACCAAAATTAGCCAAATCGGTCCAGCCGTTCTCGAGCTTTAGCGAGACTAACGAACAGCAATCCATTTTTTTATTTTATAGAAGATATGATCGTGCCCCATAATATTACCCACACCATACCACATTTTACAATGTTAGCTTTCAAAGATACACTTACATACATAATTGTTGGTACAATTGGTACAAAATTTTTAAGAATGGATGACTTGGTCAAGAAAATGACATTACTTTTGATGAACGGCATGAAGAACAGGGGATCCAAAGGCACACGAAGATTGCGAATGGGGAGAGAAAACGGCCAAAATATAGCCCGATTGTTTTCACGATCAAATATAAATCCGCTTGTGGGGCAATGTGGACAGAAAGACAGACTGACGAACGATTTCTTCCATTTTTCAGGCACGTAAATAATTGTTCTGATTATGTTTGGATGGGATAGTGGCGTCCAAATAACCCACCCCAAATCCGGCGAGCTCAGCTGCACAAATCGTGTCTGTTATCCGGGCGGCCACATCCTCAGCCCCATGTCCTCCAAGGACTGAGGCACAACGACACCCCTGACGTAACAGCTCATAAGGGAGAGGAAGGAGATCTAGCTCTAGGCAGCTCTAGGCTCCAAGGCCGTGTTGAAGGAGGCTGCCCTGACGGAGAATCCTGGAGAGCTGGCAGGCTCGGTGGGACAGCTCGCTAAAAGGACGCTGGACGCAAAAACCCTAAAAACATTTTTTGGGCGACCAGAGCAAATCCTTGATCGGTTAATCGATGAAATTCGTAAGATAAATGTACACAAAGACAGACTGGAATCTCTCATAGACTTTGCGATGGCCGTCCGCAACGCATGCGCCACTATGGAAGCCTGCAACTTCTACACACATCTCGACAGCCTAAGGCTCCTGCGCGAACTTGTTGACATGTTGCCCACTCAAAACAAGCTAAGTTGGGCCTTGCACCCGCGCAGTGCATCTATCCCTGTCGTCAAATCCTTCAGCGACTGGCTATATAAATTAGCAGAAGCAGCCTCCACCGTTATACCTGGACTCAACTCAGGGACCAGCAGCGTGAACAATCATCATATTGGTGACAGGAATGAGGAAATGTATGGACAATCAAACCTTCAATAAACCTGAATTCGTCAGTGAACACCAAAAGGAAGGCGCCATCGAAGAACAATATTTTCGAAATCTGCCAGTAATTGGCACAAACAACTGGACTCTGGCAGTTCCCCGTAAAATTCGTGAACGAAGACGCAACGAACCCATCCTGCCTCAAAATGTTCGTTAGGATGGAGTATTCAAGGCACAAGCAAGGCGAACCGCTATTATTATTTTCATCACTGCGTCTGCAACTGAAGTGAAATCGACAAGGCAATTAAGGAAAGCTTCAACGTAGATCCTGTAACAAAACGGGAGCTCCACTCAAAAGACGATGAAATGGATATAGGAATTCCAGAACACACGTGCAAAAAGGTAAGCGGTCGTTTTCAAATTGGCTTGCTCTGACGAGACAAGAATGTAATTCTCCCAGAAAGCTACTCCACCGGACTGAAACGCCTCGAATGTTATCGTTAAAAAATTAGCAAGGATCGCAATATATTTCAAAAAATGCGAGACCAAGTCAACAATCTAGTAAAAAAGGACTATGCGTTCGAACTAGAACCCGAAAAAATAGCAGACGGAAGAAAAATAGAGCATGGTATCTTCCTATCTTCATAGCGCTAAGTCCAAATGAGCCAACTAAAGTAAGATTAGTTTGGAACGCATCTGCAAAGAGCCACGGGAAATCACTCAACGATTTTATGCTAAACGAACCCGATTATTTAAATCCACTCACCGCCGTTCTAATGGCATTTACAGTAGGCCATATAACGGTATGAGCAGATATTGCCAAAATGTTCCAATTGTAGCAGCTTACATCGCTTGTTTAAAGGAGCAGCTAATACCGCTCACTTCAACTGGCAACTTATACCGCTAACCGCCGAGCCCCTAG
Source organism: Drosophila triauraria (assembly GCA_014170255.2). NCBI lineage: Eukaryota > Metazoa > Arthropoda > Insecta > Diptera > Drosophilidae > Drosophila > Drosophila triauraria. The sequence continues at coordinate 939,016 of CM024337.1, read as the reverse complement.
TCAAAACACATCAGCATTTCGTTAGGAACTGAATCTTTATTGGGCGCTCACGCCTTTTTATAGCGGTTTCCACTTATGTACTACTTACAGCTTCCTTATGTATAATTCCACCTTGGGGTTATCTATGCTAGAGTAATCTTCTACATTCATAGTACTTTGTGTATGCCTAAACTTGTATATATGTGAGTGCTACTGCACTTGATTACATGTATGTACTTATGTTGACAAAGGCGCGAATGATAGTGCGATCTTGTACTTTACAGAGGCGATAAGAGTATTTCGGGCATACTTGAATCTTATATATAAGTGTGTGTGTACTTCTCACACCAGTTCTTACTGATAGGCGCCGTGTATATAATTATATTACTTGAGCCCTTGATCGGCTTGTGATTTTAAGTTGTTCTTTGGATGCGGACAACTATGCATGTTCACCTTTTTGAACACCAATAAATAATCATCCAAGAGAGCGATAGGCATGTTCAACGATTTCTGTGGCTTCATAAGGACAACAAAACTCCACGATTCTTCGACATGCGTGCATTGACATTTGGAATTTGCTGCGCGTCTTGTATAGCTTACTATGTGCGTGACAAAAACGGACAGGAGTTCAAAAATCAATGTCCCCGAGCTTACGAGTCTTTTACAAAGGCTCATAATGTGGACGAACTCATAGACAGCTATACACGCGAGTCTAAGGCGATTGCAGTGACTTCCGAAGTCGGAGATATCCACGCCAATGGAGGCTTCACCATAAGAAATTGGATCTCAAATACAACCTCCACCCTCATACATTTCCGAGAATGTCAAATAGATGGCAAAGGAGCTTGGGGGCCCTGAAAAAGTCCTTGGTATGTATTGAGAACCCTCAAGCGACGTTTTTAAGTTTATTTTCAGATTTGCAAGGCTGAAAAGAGACGTTCTAAATGGAGAAACTGTACCAACGAAACGAAAAGCTCTCCAAGTATTAATGTCAATTTTCGATCCGTTGCGCCTTTTATCTTGCTACACAATCGGCCTAAATATGCTACTGCGGAAAGTATGGCGTGCAGGCATTGGCTGGGACGAAAAACTACCCGACACACTATTTGCTGCATGGCACCAATGGACAACTGTCTTGCATCAAGCCGCTGAGTTGGAGTTTCTTCATCACTACTTTGCTGCCGAATTTGGTCAGCATTCGATCTGCACGCATTTGAGGACGCGAGCGAGCACGCCTACGCAGCAGTCTCTTACCTTCGTATCATGCGAGGAATGAAATCGACACAGTACTAGTAGCAGCCAAATGTAAAGTCGCTCCTCTGAAGCCAGTCTCTATACAGTGTATGGAACTCTTGCCTGCTGTAATGGGAGTGGGCCTAGCACCGCCGTAATTTAAATACAAACGGCCACTTGAGCGGGGAACAGTGTTACCCATCTGGATCCTCGCCAACCCACGGTTATGGCCTAACACTGGAGGTAACACTGTTTAACACCGGAACTAACACTGGCCAACACTTGAGCCGCTGCGTGACGTCACTGTGTACAAAACTTCGTCAGTTGACTTACAAGCGAATTTCAATTGCATTGACTAATTTCGATCGGCGTTTGCAACGCAAATACCCGACAGAATCAAGCTGAACTGCAAGTTTTTGCTGCGCTAAAGGAGAGTCCGATTGCGTAGAACTGGGTGTGGAAAACCTGGACACAAAAAATTGGATTACAGAGCTGGAAAAGTATTCAAGGGTGAAAAAGAGCGGATCTCAGGGCACCCTCAACTTGAAGTATCGAATTTAATTTGTTATCGATGCCAGAAGCCAGGACATATATCCACTAGGAGCCTTGGAAACGGATAAATGATGGAAAGAAGGGTAGAGCTGTGCGTTATAGAGGAGCCTAAATCTTGTATGCTGGTACATGGTGAGAGATTTCCGATTACATTTGATTCGGGAGCTGAGTGCTCATTAATCAAAGAAAGCGTTTCAAATAAGTTAGTTGGTAAGAGAATTAATAATGTTATCTCTTTGAAGGGCATAGGTAATGCCAATACTTATTGTACAGCTCAAAACGAAAGCAATATAATAATATATGGCAATTCTTTGATAGTTTTGTTTCACATAGTACCAGATGAATGTATAAAGAATAGTATTGTAATTGGCAGAGAAATATTGACTCAAGGAATTATGGTGGGAGTTTTTAATAATAGATTTAAAATTGTCAAAGAAAAAGTCATGTTAATTTTCACAATATAAAAACAGAAGTGCCAGGAAGCGACAAAGAAAAAAAAATATATCACTTTTAAAGCAACATTCAAAGTCTTTTACCGAAGCCACTCCAGATTATCGTGCGGGTACTAGAGAAATGCAGATTCGCCGCGACCTTATAGATTTTGTCCAAGTGAGAGGGAGCTAGTTCGTGCTAAAATTAAAGAATTAATGAAGTCACAAGTCTTTAGACCAAGACAGCAAGACTTTGTGTTGATTATCGAGAACTAAACAAAAATGTATTTATCTTTTATTTAGGCTCTGATTCCGCAACATTTACAAATTGTTACAAACCATTTAATCTAGCTATAGCTACTAGGCCTTAAGCTAGGTTACATGTAATATATACGTCGTTTTTAGTTCTAGTAAGTAACATGGTATAAGGGTATATAAAATTTATATGTGATTGTATATGTTTATCGTCTTAATGAATTTAATGGTTGCAAGGATATTTGTGGATTTTGTGGATAGAATATCAGATGCTTTTGTTTTGTATTTTTTAATGGTATTTTTTTTCGAGTTTCCTCCTATAACGGACACTCAAATAGAAAGTGTTTTACGCTGTTCTTTATAGCGCAATATCCATATTAAGGTGGATCTTGATTATTGAATATGTTCTCATGTGTATATCTGGTATGTCCAAATCCAAATTTAATGAGATGTTTGCGATTGATTTCGTCTTGCGATTTAATGTTGTAATCTTTAATTGATGTTTTCTCGGGGTTGATGTGCTTGTAGTGATCGGACATTTTTTGCCAATTATTAAATGCATTTTTATGTATATTTCCTTTGCCGCTAAGTCCGCTGTCTCATTTCCAGGCCCTAAGAGATGACAGTGAGTCCAAACAGATGGTAGTCTTTTGGTTCAGTTTTTCTGCATACTTACATGCAGTATAAATGGCTGCAGCTTCTGCAGAGTAGATTGAGCTGTACGTTGGTAATAGAATTATGACACTGCATTTAAAACTTCATTCATTGGTGTATTCATTAGAAACATGACAGCAACCACAGGGTTTTATGCCGACTAATTGTTCATTAATTGACAAACCCGATAAGTCTATCGAAAAAAAATTCCAGACAAACAATGAGTTCGATAGAAAAATCCGTCAGTAATGCATAAATTTGTATCTAAAAAGTATATTAATATCTCATTAGACAAAACGGTCTTACAGAATATATTGGTTTTTCCTAAAGGCTTGGCATAATTTTCAGCGACTATACTGTAAAAAAGCAAGATAAGTAAACAAAATAAATAAGTTTTCGTCGGCATGGTTCTTCCGCCGTGAAATTTTGCAAATATTAAGGATTAACTAAATCTATGTACAAGAAAAGCTGTAAAAATCAGTTTAATGGTTTTCATATTATTTTCTGCAGGAGTATTTGCATGAGGACCCCAGAAATGGATAAATTGTGTACTGCGAATTCCGTTCATTGTAATTGTTTACCTTTTAAATTGGTCTGACCGTAGTCGCATTACAAAAGAAATCCGAACCAAACAATATATATATAGTTGTCTCTTAAAATAAAAACTTGTGCGCTGTGTCAGAACCGTATAAGTGTACTTTTTTGATTGAGTTCAAGTCCGAGGTGATGCATAGGTGGTGGATTTTGTTGTGTGATGAAGCTCAATGTTTCTCGAGTCTTTTTTAAGGGCCCATGGGGGGCTTTTTGTTTTCTTGCCTTCAAAGGGGTGATAAATATGTCTTTTTTGTAACAAAATGTGACTGCATTTTAAAAGACTGTTCCACGCTCTATTCTTTGTTTTTAGCTCTTCAAATTGCTTTCTGTTGAATAAAGGGTTCGATTGAGAAATAGCGATATTCGCGCTTTGCCTTGTAATTTAACTGATATTTGCTGCTCCTTTGGTTAATATTGTTGCTACTTGGTCTTTCCACATGGTACTTTTCTGTCAATGCCGTGAAGAGTGGCCAGTTAGCGGAATCAAGTATAAAACTAGGTTGACTGCTTCTTTCCTGGTACGATGCATCATCAAATATGGTTATATGTATTGGGAAGTGGTCACTGCCGAAGAGGTCTAGATCGATATTCTATTTTTGAGTGGGTAAGTAGATTTGGTGTAATACTGGTGAGATCAACATGTGTTGGTGAGTTATGGGTTTAAAAGAGTGTTGTGGATCCATCGTTCAGAGTTACTAAGTTGAATTGGGTTATGTATTTGAAGATGATATTTCCTTTTCAATTGTTTTTTAGAAAACCCCAGCTTTGATGCCACCTGTTGAAGTCTCTAGTTATTATTGTGTTTCGAATCACGTTTCCGAACATGTTAATTAAGTGCTGAATTTTACTATCTGGTGGTATATATGTGGTTATTAGTCGAACCTTCAACTTTAAATTCAAAACTATGCCTACTGCATTGAAGTAATGATTAGCTGTGAGGGTATCATTTTGTATGGAGTTGTGGATGAGCATTGTTACTCCCTGATGTGAGTTATTTGCTGTGTTGAGTGAGTTTCTTGTAGGCAAATTACTTTAGGCATATATATTTTAAGAATGAGTTGTAAATCTACATAGTTGTTAATGTAGCCGTTGCAATTCCGTTGTATAATACGTAAAGTTATTTGAATAGTAAGTAAGTTTATCGAAGAATCTATTAACTACTTCAATTTATTAGATTTTTAGCAGTAGTGATGGATTTTTCAGTTTTGTCTTTGTCGTTAAGGGATCCAGAAATTTAAAAAATTGTAACTAAATTAAAAAAGTGACGATTTGGTGATGGCACTAGTTGCAATTTATGGAATGAGATCAAATGTTGTGTATAGAAAGATACAAAGCAATTTGAGAACTCATTGTTTACCGGTAGTTCCCCACACTTTTCGTTGGTTAGTAATAAAACAGGTACATGAGTCTATAATGCATTTGGGCTGGAAAAAAACATTTGACAAGGTGTATGATCATTATTGGTTCTCAGGTATTGCCAAATATGGTCGGAGATTTGTTGAGAAGTGTACTACATGTAAAGTGTCTAAATCTACCTCAGGAAGACCTCAAGTTAAATTACACCCAATTGCAAAAAAAAAGGATTCCCTGGCATACCATCCATATAGACATATTAGGAAAATTAAATGGGAAAAGCGATCGTAAGCAATATATTATTGTACAAATTGACGGCTTCACAAAATAAATTTATTTGTATCACACATTTTCTCTTCTGAAATTTTCGATCGACATCTTTGGTCCGATCAGGGGAGAGACTTCACGGGAGCAAAGTTTGTGGAGCTCCGTCAAATCAAAAAAGACACTTACATCTGATTGCTACAGGTGCAATTCGAGCCAATAGTCAAGTTGAAAGGGTATTGAGTGCACTTAAGAATCTGTTGACTGCTGTTGAGACACGGTCTAGGTCGTGGTACGATGCGTTGGGGGATGTGCAGCTGGCTGTAAATTGTACCGTAAATCGTAGAACACAATGTATTCCCTTATAACTTATTTATTTGGTAAAATGGTAAATAAGCTCGTCCCCTAGGATTGATTCCTCTTAGTGACACAAGTACCGCATTTGACAAAATAAAACTGAGAGAGCAAGCTGCTCAGAACATCCAGGAAATGCGGTAACGAGTTTGGCGAGGGACGAGTTTTGCTCGGTCAATGTGTTTGACAAAGGCGTGAAGCCAGTGTGAATGGCGATGAACGAGTGTAATAAAGTTGATTAAAGCAAGGAGAGTTAAGATGAGATACTTAAATTATAACTTAATTAAGCTAAGAATGTTAAAAAAATACTTTAAAGACTGGTTATGTAACTTAATTTTGGTTTTACTAAAATTGTAAGAAACAAACATGAAGTCAAGTTCTTTAAATTAGATTTTGTACTGATTGATGCATAGACTGACACAATGTGATCTCCTATTCAAAATGTAAGGTATTAGTTATTCATAGAATTGTGAAACCGAGGCTAATTAATTACTTCTGTCAAGTTAGTAAATAAAATTATAAAGTTTCTATAAAATTGAGAGGTCTTATGTGGACATGTGTCGGAGAGTGCGTTAGGTAGTACATTTGGACTACGCTCTAAAGGTGGCAAGTGGATTGCCAATAGGTTGTCATTGGGTGAAATGGCATTAGTAGCAGTCTTGGTAAAGTGCGATGCAGTTTGTAACACTGTATCGAGTGTGGCTCCGTGAGCGATGTCGGGATTACGATACTAGAGAGAGTATGTGATGACGTGACAGGACGGGCTGAATTTCTTATGTTTTTGAAAAATCTTTGAAGCAAAACCAAGGCTACGAAGACTCATTGCAGTAATCCGACAATTAGAGTCCAATCACTTATTCTTTTGCATAAAAATGGCGAAGAAGCCTCTGAAAACCCCTTACAGACCCGAAGAGGAATTGATTTTTCGACAAATATATTGTTCAAAAAGGTGAACATGCATAATTGTCCGCATACAAAGATCCACTTAAAATCACAGGCCGATCAAGGGCTCAAGTAATATAATTATATACACGCCGCCTATCAGTAAGAACTGGTGTGAGAAGTATACACACACTTAATATATAAGATTCAAGTATGCCCGAAATACTCTTATCGCCTTGTAAAGTAAGAGAACGCACTATCATTCGCCCCTTTGTCAACATAAGTACATACATGTAATCAAGTTTAGGCATACACAAAGTACTATGATCGCCCCTAGAATGTAGAAGATTACTCTAGCATAGATAACCCCAAGGTGGAATTATACATAATGAAGCTGTAACTAGTACATAAGTGGAAACCGCTATAAAAAGGCGTGAGCGCCCAATAAAGAATCAGTTCCTAACAAAATACTGCTGTGTTTAGTCAGGGATTCGGCGGTTAGCAGTAAAAGTTGCCAGTTGAAGTGAGCGGTATTAGCTGCTCCTTTAAACAAGCGATATAAGCTGCTAACATATGGTCCTTCGAGCATAAAGAAATTTTTGCTTACGAAGACTGTTCGGCATACCTTAATCGGTATCCACGGTAGAAAAGTCTGCAAGGCGCACATTAATTGAGTGCACTACGGCAAGAATGCCGCGAGGGACAGCACTGGCGGTCGACGTGGGAGAAAAGGGAATAAGGAGCAAGCGATTGTCCGCGGCTGATGAGGAGGCGACAGCGGACGCCTGGAATTAATAAAAAGCGACGACGTGGGAGGTCCACGGGGGAAAGAACAGGATCAGGTCCTGACCGCGGCTAAATTTGTAGTGAAAGCGGTGGCTTGAGACTGGAGAGGAGCAAAAGCGTCGGACCACGGCTTATATAATAGCATCAGTGGAGGCTTTACTTCAGTAATAGATATCGTAGTGGGAGATCCACGAAATAACAAGGATTAAGTATCGGACCGCTGCTTATGTTGGAGCGACAGCGGAGACTTAAGTCTAGATGTATCTACAACGGAGTGGGAGTTCCACATTTTACAATGATCAAGTATATTTGGAGCAACAGCTAAAACGGCGTGGGAAGTCCACAAACTCGGCAAGGAACAAGCCAATGGAGGCTTGAAATTTAAATAAAATATATCGACGTGGGAGATCCACGGAAAACTGCAAGGACTAAGCGTCGGACCACGGCTTATGAAATAGCGCCAGTGGAGGCTTTACTTCAGTAATAGAAATTTGCGTGGAAGGTCCAAGAAATAACAAAGGATCTAGTATCGGACCGCGGCTTGTGTTGGAGCGACAGCGGGGGCTTGAATCCAGAGGAATCTACAACGGCGTGGGAGGTACAAGATTTTAAAAACGATCAATAATCGGAACGCGGCTTATTTGGAGCGACAGCGGAGATAGCTACTAAAGCGGCGTGGGAGGCCCACGAACTCGGCAAGGATCAAGCCAATGGAGGCTTGAAGTTTCAATTATATATTGGTGTGGGAAGTTCGAGAAATTACTAGGAGCAAGTTACCCTACGAATCTACAGCGGCGTGGGAGGTCCACGAAATTAAAAGGATCAAGTATCAGAGGCTTGGTTTCATAACAATCTACACGGCGTGGGAGGCACACGAAAAATCAGCAAGGATCAAGCGTCGGACCACGACTTCTACAAAAGTGCCAGTGGAAGCTTGAGAAGACAGCACGAATACATCGACGTGGAAAGTCCACGAAAGACGACGACAGCGGAGGCGTGTGAAGGTTGAAAAATAGTCAAGGAAAACGCTTATATAAGAAAGGTTTATCTAAGACAGAATTTAAAAGAAAACAAAAATAATATAGGCAATGAATTAAGATATAACTGGAACATAAGAATATTTTGAAATAGCGAATTGTTAATATTATTAAAATGGTATCTAAAAAAGAATCACTTAATGGCCTAGCGGCTAGCCAGTCATCAATATTAAACCAAATGGGAGAAGAGGAAATGCGATCACGCGAGTACCATCAAGCAAGAATGGCGCTTCAAGGAAATTTGGTAAATGCGGGACAAGACCCGAAACTACAAGAGATATATATGAAATATATAGAGGAAGATTTTCAACGACTTACGGATAGTTTCAATGAACTAAAATAGATGGACAACTTACCCAGATGGTTTTAGATGGGTATGAGGAAATAAGGATGGAAAGAAGAGCAAAAGAAATTTGGTTACACCAAAATAAATACGAGGAACGTCAGATATCTGTAAGGGAGATAAAGATCCCTGAATTTTTTGGAGACGTTTCGGCATGGTTGGGATTTTTCCATATGTTTAAAGAAATGGTAGACAATGATGAACACATGAAGCCCAAAATAAAACTTATGCGACTAAAGGAGGTTGTAAAGGACGAAACTTCAAATTTAATACAGCATTTGATGATAATGGATGAAAATTACAAAATAGCTTTGGACATCTTAAGAAATCGATTCGAGAACAGACGTCAGCTTTTGTGGAAAATTATAAAAAGATTCTGGATTTGCCTATGATGAACAGTTGCCTAGAGTGCTGGACACGGCACAAAAATGCACTCTTGCTATAAAGTGCATGGGCATCCCATTAGACGGCACAGACGTATTTATTGCTGGACTACTATTAAGGAAATTTGATCGTCAAGGACAACAAAATTACGAACACACATCAAAGTCGACAAAGGAAGTTCAGACACTTCAAAATTTGTTGGAATTTTTGGAGAAACATCTGCAAGCCATAAGAGCAGTATCACAACAAAGACACGGGACACAGAAAAATACAAAAGTGTTGACTACGGCTATGAGTGAGAACTGCCCTTATTGTAGAAATCGAAAGCACAAATTACCCAATTGCACCAAATTCAGTCATCTGGCAATCAGGGAGAAGTGGAAGTTCGCATGTCGAGAAAGATTATGTTTCAAATGCTTGTGTCACAAATTTACACCACACAAGGACTGTCAAGGCGATATGTATGATAGACCCCACCACATATTTCTACACAGGAAAAAAGAACCAAAATCAACCAGGAAATCTAAAACGGGAAAAACCACCTTGTTGGCCACGGGGCAGATTGAATGCCAAGATGCAAATGGAAAATGGATAAAACTCCGAGCGTTAGTCGTCCAAGGATCCCAGATTACTGTTGTATCTGAAGAAGCAGTTCAAAGGTTGGGAGTACAGAAGAAGAAAATGGATATCCAAATTGATGGATTAGGAGACAGTTTAGTTGGATCACCTGAAGCATCGATACAGCTAAAAATTCGTCCAAGATTTAAAAGTAAAAAGCGATTTGAGACCGAAGCAGTCGTTTTATCCAAATAATTAAATGCAACGCCACAATGTCATTTGAATATGACTCACGAAAATGGAAATATGATATCTTAGCGGATTCAGCCTTTAATAAACGCAGCCAGGTTGATGTGCTAATCGGTGGAGATTTATTGGTCGAAATTGTTACACAAGGATTGAAACAGAAAGAAACCATGATTGGGCAATGTACTAAGCTGGGATGGATACTATCGGGAATCGTAAAAACTCCTAGTAGTAAACGCGTTAAAACAACAGTTACCATGAAGAAAATGTGGAAGCTAGATGAAGTTCCCGAGACGGCATCCGTAACAAATATAAACCTAAAGAAAGACAATGAGTTGGAAGCATCTCGGAAAGAAGTATATCAACGCAAACAGTTGCACTTGATCCCCCCGAAAAGTCCTCACATTAGAGGAATTTTGGAAGCTGGAGGAAAATCGCTCCAGGAAATCAGCCCGGCAAGTCTTCACGCTGGAGGAATTTGGAAAGGTGGAGGAAAGTTGGGACAGGAAAACGCAACACAAATGAGGACGCATCTCTGGCCAAAATGGAAGGAGAAACTACCACGAAGCGTCCAACTACCGGGATCAGCGACGCCGAGGGAAGTTGGCTCTGGATTCCAATGAGTCAACGGTACTAAAACAAAGTCGTTGCCAAACATGTCTTCAATGATCCGGTCTTAGAATGGACACGTGGAAGTTATCACTGCCAGGTAACGAAAATCCGAGTGCATGGATTACTTCGACTATGCAGCAAACGCACCGACCAAGAGTCTCCTAACAGCTGCGCACGAGGTCACGACAGAAGACGATTGATTACACAGGTCGACAAAAATCGACCTTTTTTTTTCTGATAGATCTGAACCGTTACGAGTCCGAAACTGAAAAGTTTCCATCTACCAATTTTGAGAAATCGCGGTCAAAGTATCATGCACTGCTTGAATCGGCACTTTTCAAGGCTTAATAACTCCCAAGCCTTATGTTGCCCTGAGCGGATATTCAGCTTAAAAAGAGCTTTGGCCTTTCTACTTCAGTATTTAACAAGAATATCCAATGCGAGACCTCTCGTTCTTTAGATATAACGCATTTTACAAACTTAAATTTGTCACAAATTTTGCTATGTTGTAGCCCTGATATTTCAAACATTTTGTTAGAGACTGCTTTGGGTTCGGAACATTGATGTTTCTTCAAACTTTCCAAGAATTAATTGTTATTAAGTTGAATATTTTAAGAATAAATTCAACTTTGTATGTAAATATCATAATCATAAATGTCCAGGGAATGTGTTGTCGGCCCATAAAACGTTTGTTTTGTGTGCCTAAATTATAATCCCAAACCAATGTTTCTAACCAAAGCCAAGACTCTCACCAGATTTGTTAAGTTTCAGGGCTACAACATAGCAAAAATTTGTGACAAATTTAAGTTTGTAAAATGCATTAAAACTAAAGAAAGAGAGGTCTCCCATTGGATATTATTGTTTAATATTGCAGTAGAAAGGTCAAAGCTCTTTTTAAGCTGAATACCCGCTCTGGGCAGCGTAAGGTTTGGCAGTTATTAAGCCTTGAAAAGTGCCGATTCAAGCAGTGCAAGCTACTTTGACCGCGATTTTCTCAAAATTGGTGGGCGATGGAAACTTTTCAGTTTCGGACTCGTAATGTACCGGTTCAGATCTATCAGAATCAATGGCTTTTATTCGCCGGCATTTTTCTTGTCGACCAGTGTTATCAGGATTCTGTGGCGTCACTAATTATAAATAGTTGTTACTGGTATAAAGGGAAAATAAATCTAATGGGTTCAACATGAATAAATATTTGAATTGATATACTTAAAATTATAAGTCAACTTTATGAAAAGAAAATGTTAAATTAATAGGTATTAATAATGGAAATACTAGCGGGCATAGGTCTGCAATATTATATGTAATAAAAATATCAGAAACAAGTTAAATCAACATAAAACAGTAGAATGTTAAAATGGTAAACAGCAAATTAATATTGAACTCAGGCTATGAATAAATACACTAAAATAAATAAAGGCAACAAGGCCCCGCGCAGAATGTTAAAAAAGGAGAACATGCATAATTGTCCGCATACAAAGATCCACTTAAAATCATAGGCCGATCAAGGGCTCAAGTAATATAATTATACTAGCGGACCCGGCGAACTTTGTCTCGCCCTAATTCGACGCCATTATATAACCCCAGGGTAATAGTCAAACACTGCATTTCTTTATTTAGTATAGAGCGATATGATATACTATGTTTTTTGTTTTATTTTCCGGCGCAAAAACAAACAATGAAGACGACCTACCAACACGCGAACATGCAACGTACAGCTGGCCGTGCGAAAAACAGGGAAATTCTAGATTTATCCCGCAGACTTCTAACGATTGGCCTTGCGATTTGTTGATTGTCATCGCAAATGCCAATCGGACGGGGAACTGAATCCTCTTGAATTGAAATGGTAGATCAGTTGGAATAATCGGAATTCGTGGTATAAGGACTACCTCTCCGGTTATCGACGATGACTTTGTTATTTTTTACCATCATTTCGATCAATCTGCCGTTGTCATCTGGAGAACGACGCCTATACAATGGATATCCATCGTTTCCACTGATTGTTTCAGCCACCAACGGACGGGGAAATCGTTTTGTGCAATTTCCGTTTTCCATGCATGGTGATTCTGGGTTGTGGACTCCGCAAGGGCCATGGATCATACTCGTTTTCACAACGGAATGCAGCTCCGGATCAGTTTCTGGATCTGGTATTTCGGCAGAAATAATCGAATCAATATGTTCTGGTCGGATCTTGTCGAACATCCAAAGCAAAATTTGCGCATGTGGTAAGCCACGCTTCTGCCATTCAACCGAGTACATCCAACAACGAACTACGCCAAAACCTTCTGCTTAACGATGTAATCCATAAGAATTTTACCTTTAGCTTGAATACTCGTGCAGTGATGTCATGTCGATCGCTGGATGTTTGTCCTTGGTGCAACAAATTCGTAATTTCGGGCCATTTCGGATTGCATGTAAACGTGATAAATAAATCAGTTCGTCCGTAATTCCGCACGTACGTCATCGCAACTTGAGCGTACTCATGCATATGGCGCGGGCTCCCAACATAAGTAGCTGGCAGAATGGTCAAACAACCAATGTTTGCCGCGTGTCCATCAGTAGCGATGGCGTCATGCAAGTAGATGTACTCGTCAGATCGTAACTTTGACTGATTGAAACGAATGAAATTGAGACGCTCCGTTTCTACTTTTACATACATGTCGACACAGTACTGCTGAAACAAACGGCGGTATCTCAACAGATGATTGTCAACATCTAGTCGAATCATCAATCGATATGCATAAAAATTCATTGAGCTGTCTTTCTTATTCGTTTCTTCTCCTGTAATATGAATTCGAATTTACGTGCAGAATAAAAAGAAGTGATTAAACAAACCTGTCGTTGGATTGACCATCTTTATGTTGAAGTGATAGCCATCTTTTCCACGACAGAACATCAACGGATATTGAAGTGCATCATATGACCGATGAGTCTCATAAACGCGTTGCAATTGTCCATCATCTCGACGCTTGAGAACAATATCGCGTGATTCCACATTCTCGCCAACAATCACCACTGCGACTTCATTGATAGTGGGCGCATTGAATTGTCTTGAATGGCTTTCTGTTGGTCTTTATCTGCTCTGATAATGATTTTGTGGTCGTCAGAATGCATTGTATCCAAAGCTGTTTTGAACAATCTGACCAATTCATTACACTCATGAAGAAGATTTTGCAATTGTTGTATTATTTCACGTTTAGTTGCAGTGAAAATTGCACAACGCTGATTAAGTTCAACTGCCGAATCACCAACGAAACAGATCTGAAGGAATTTATGATCTTTGTTTGGTGGTGGTAACAAAGCGCCCGCTCGATGGTGAATTTGCCCTTGAATCTGAATTTTGTGATGCAATTTCGTGAAAAATTATAGTTGTTCATGTTGATAAAAGAGTGACGCTATTACCTTATAACTCGGATTGTAGCCTGGTTGTTGAACAACCTCTGCTCCAAATGACGTCATTTGAAAACATCCGTTATATGGTTTGATTTGCTTGTATTTCCATATAGAAGCGAATACAATGGCTCTGGTGGATGAGTCAAAACCGGCAATTTTACCTTGCCACCTGCGCAGCATAAGCCGGAGCTTCCAATCGAAACTTCAGTGCATTGCAGTGCTGACATACCACAGACAATGAACCGATAACAACGCAGCTATGGTCTTTGTAGTACGTTGAGAAATTGTATGCAAATGCAGCGCGATTCAAGTCTGTTCTTGGTACTCTTTGTGTAGAGCGAATCTGTGCTAAACGGGTTCGTCTCGATTCATTTCTTTCTGCACGTTCGTCTTGCGTTTGACTTTCATGGACATTCCGACTATATGTCGCTCGACGTGTACGTCGTTCAATGTTTGGCCGTCTTATAGCAGGCATTATTCCTACAAATCACAGGAAGAAATTAAACAAATCCGGATGTCTGATAAAACGAATAAGAAACCGAATAATATTGAAACGATTTGTTTTACTTTGACATATATTTCGATACACTACTGTTTTATATAATTAGATATTTTAATTATCTGTTTTTCACCATTACCCTGGAGGATTTTCTAAAAATTTTATTACGTTCTGACCTTCTCCTGTTAGTTACCTACAACTGAAAAAAATTTGAACCAAATCGGCCCAGCCGTTCTCCAGTAGTTTTTACGACACATTTTTGGGCTCCATTTTTATATATATAGATAACACAAGCGTCAAAGCACAAAATTCACCTAAATATGTAAAAATACTGAATACAAGTTAGTATAATTTTAGTATTTGTAGTTGATGTGGAGTTGATGCGACCTTTTCTGTCCCTTTCGTCAAAGAGTAACTTTTATAGAGGCGCAATTTTCTCCCGCTCTCACGGTTGCAAGCCAACAGGGTAGTCACCTATGGCATTTCATACTTGCTGATGTTGTTCGATGTCCACAGTGTGGATGACGAGTGGAAATGCTTATTTTGAAGGGTTGTTTACTAATATTTGTTAAAGAAATCATTTTTAAGTAACTATTCAGTACCAATATACCCATTTCTATGCAAAGCCAAGCATTTGAAATTGTTAAGTCCGTTGCGCATGGATTTTACAACCCTATGTTATCGTTAACAGAGCGATTCCATAAGCAAAGTCATGTTAACGAGCGATTCCATGAGCAAAGTCATGTTAACTTTAACATGCAAAGTCATGTTAACTTTAACATGGCTTTGCTTATGGAATCGCTCTGTTAACGAAACGACGAACATGTTAGGTTGTATTGGTGTATACGAATGGGTTTTTGGCTACGAGTATTGGTTGAGCGAGCTGTTCGCTCTCGAACTGCGTGACGTCACATCAAGCATTTGGGTGGCATATGCTGACGACATAGCAATCATGTTTAAGGGATAAATCCCGCAAACGCTTTGTAATTTCATGATCGCAAGACTTAAGCAACTGTCTGGACAGATTAATATGGACTGAGTGTAAACCCATCACAAACAGGTGCCGAATTACCAGGTTCAACCCTCCCACCTTTCTCAACAGTTGTCCCTCCTTCAGCGATAGCGCCAAGGGCTAAGGTTAATCCTGGACAAACGTCTATACTTGGCAGAAAACAACTAAGAAAGGACGAAGAAAGCAGTCATCGTTCTCTACTCCTACAAACAAGCAATAGGCATTAAATGAAGAATGTTCCTACAAATAGTAAGCGGGATGCTTAGCAGTATGTAAACGCATTTTAATCTACGGGGTAACAATATGGTGGCCTGCGCTACAAAAGCCGACAACTAAAAATCAGCTTAACAAAGTACAACGAGCGGCCTCCCTCTGCATAAGTGGCGCACTACGCAATACACTCAACGAAACGCTAGTCGCTTTGACCTTAATAGTCTGGAAATGGACGGCATAGAAAGAAGTTAACTAGCAGCAATTCTTTTGAGGGATACTGGATCACCGTGATAAAGGCCTCCAGAATGACAGAAAAGATACACCCGCTTTGCGACCCTGATCCCAAATAGGAAGAAATAAAAACGGTACACCGGGTGTCCCGGAAACAACGTGATTTTCGGCTCCCTGATCATTGCAGCGTCTTCCAAGCGAAAGTATACGCAATAGAGGTCTGCACGAATGCACTCAAAATTTTCGGTTATTTGAGTACAACCAGCTTGAGTCGCAATTCGGCGTGCCAAAACGGTTTCAACAAAGTGAATTGCGCATTGGTTAGCGTTGTATTCGTTGTGTGCGAAATGAGTGAAATTTAAACCAAAGCGGAATGGATAGAATGAGTGAATACAGAGTAAATGTTTCGAGTACTCGAGTGAAATTTTGGCATTCTCGTCGTTCATGGCTAGCAGAATTGAAAAATAAAATAAATAAATTACATATATATAATAATTAATCCATGTCTTTCTATTTGTCTATGTCTTGTATTGAAAAGCAAAACAAAAACAAAAACGAAAAAACAAACACGCAATAAATTTGACTTTGCCACTGCGGCGCACAACTAACCGAGTACTCGGTCGCGAAACTCATTCGTGCATTGCTTCGCCGTTCGGATATGGTAAATTTTCTACTCATGCCTTCACCACATTTGCCGAATCCGTTTTACTCAATGTCTCACTCAGTCAGTCAGAACTTTGAGTGAGAGTACCAAATGCTGCTTTGAGTGCATTCATGCAGACCTCTAATACGCAATTAATGAAGCATTAGTTTGCAGGGGTCGTAGGAGTTATAATTTTTAAAATGAAAATTGCAAAATTAGAGTTATTGCACAATAACTGTTATTTTTGATTTTTATAAAAAAAGTTTAAAATAATTATTTTTTTTTTAATTTTATATAAAACTTTAATCATCTTCTTATTTGTAATTTTTTAAAATAAAAATTGTTTTTTAATTTATTTTTTTTTTTTTTGAAAATAACTGTTATTTAGGCTGAGATGACACATTCAATTTCTAGCGTTAAGCGAACACGGCGAATTCAAGGCACACTAATAGAACACTTACTTTTTGTTCCATAATGCTTTATTTTGTCTAGTATTTTTGGTTTTTTCGAGGATTTTCAATACAAACAGTAACACTGTTATACTTCTATCGAGACGGAAAAATAAATTGTCTCACTGACTTTATGCAAAATGACCATTCTCTGCGATGTATGATTGCCAGATTACAAGAAAAATCTAAGAAAAGCTCTTTTTATTATAAGTTAACACCCAGAATGCTAAATGCTCAACCAAAGTAAGAGTATCGCCACACGCGCAGAAATCTGAACAACAACAAATAGATTACGAGTGTGAGTGCCTTAGCACCGATTTCCCAACATATAAAGTTATTGGCCGCAATGTTTCCCAATATGTCCCCAATTGAGTTCAGCAGCCACTTGCGCTGAGTTTTCACTTCTTCACTTCCTACTCTACGATCGTGGGAAAGCTTCAACGCTGGGTGACTGAACCCAACACAGAGCGCATTTGGCAACGACAATTATTGCCAAATTACATTGACCAATTAGAATAAGAAATGGTCAACTGAACCGCGGCAGCAGCAATATCAGCGACAGCGACCAATTAGAACCGACCACATCAGCGACAACAGCGATGTTCAACGATAGTAGCAGAGAACGTCAGCAGAGGCAGCAGCAGCGGCAGAAGCGGCAGCAGCAAACCAATGAAGCATACGTTACATTATTAATCATTAGCCTAAGAAAAATCAGTTGTAAAATTGCACTCAATAAAGAAAGTTTATATTTTTTTAATAAAAATATTTTCTAAACTTTTAACTGGCGCCCGAACAGGGACCTGGTATCAAGTTCGCGAAGGATACAAGTTCCGCGTCTCGTGTAGAGCAGTAAAGAAAATCCTGCCGGTTCGGAAAAATTATTCTGCCTAATCCGTACGAAAAAACCCGACCACTGAAGCCCGGAAGTGCCACAATTAAAGTGCCGTCCCAGAAAACGCCACAAAAGGACACTCCTACAAAAAGGACAGGCCAAATTTTATCGCTGTGATTCCCTCTAGTACCCGTTCGGAGGGAACGTGCAAGGAAAGGTGTAAAGGAGGTGCCCTAGTAGACCCGCATTCTGGAGAAATCGCTGCAACGCGGGACAAAAAGGAAAAAAACCAAGATTACCGGCACGAGAGCACACCGAGATATGATTATTTTGTAAGCAAATACTCCAAACAAAAAAGGAGACAATAATCGTCAAGCGACAAACAAACATGAAAAGGAACTATCAAAAAATTAAATTAATAAACAAACAACAAAAAACAAACAACAAAGAATCAAAAAATTTTTAAATTAAATTAAATCGATCGCTAAATTTTCTATAAAAGATTTGTTACCTATCAAATTTAAACAAAAATTATTTAAGGATTAAAAATCTAAATTCAAAATTAAGAAAACACAGAAAAATCTAAAATCCAAAAATCAAAATCTAAGTTTTAAATCAAACTTTATAATATTTACAGCACAAAATAATTAATTATTTTCACCCCGAATTCTGAGTAACTATCAAAAATTTTCTAAAATATAAATTCATCCCTTTAATCAATTGTTCAAATATCGTGACCACAAACCATAACTAAAATGCCAGACCAAGATTTAGCAGACCGACTAGGAAACCTTGTAGGCCCTTCCGCAACTAGCAACGCGCGACTCATGACTGAGAGAGATATCGAAGAAATAATAAAAGGCGTCTTAGAAACCAAATTAAGTGGCTTAGTGAAGGAAATAATTAAACCCAATAATGATTTTTCGCAATATACAGATCAAACAATCAGACGAGAACTAGCACACAACCTTAGTGAATTAGACAAAATACCGGACATTGTACGATCGCTTAGAGAATTTTCAGGAAACAAAAGTGAATTTTCCTCATGGAAAAGAGCGTAGCACGAGTTTTAAAATCTATGAAGGTAGAATCGGTTCGCCAAAATATTATGGCATTCTTTAGCAGTCCGCAATAAAATTACGGGACAGGCAGACGCAGTGTTAGAATCATACAACACCCCACTTGACTGGCCAGCTATTATGAAATGCCTAACATCGCATTTTGCCGACAAACGAGACTTTAAAACTTTAGAGTACCAGCTTTATGCCCTTGCTCAAGGAAACAATACTATAGTTGAGTTCTACCAAACAGTCTACCAACAGCTTTCCTTAATCATGAACCAAGTTAGTAATCTGGATACTTCACAGGAGACCATACAATCTTTGACGACTATGTACAGGGAGAAAGCTTTAGATACTTTTGTTAGAGGCCTAAATGGAAATCTAGCTCAACTGTTAGCGATCAAAGAACCGCAAGACTTGGGGCATGCACTACACCTATGTAGTTTGCTCGAGAATCAGACCACTAGGAACAACCAAACACCCAAAAGCATTTACTCAGGAAAACCGCCTACACTACCACTAAGAACCCACCAACCGTTCCAAATGGTAGGAGCCAAACAAAATTTTCATCCCCATTTATACTACAATCCTAAACAGATGCAGGTAGTAGCCGCAACCGGAAAATTCCCCTTCACACAAACCACCCAACCTAATTTTTACAACCAAGCTAATTCAAGCCAAGCAAAACCACCTATATATTTCTCCTATATTTCTCCGACACTGCCCCCTCGACCCCAACCAAAAGCAGTACCTATGGAGGTTGATCAATCAATTCGTTCGCGTCATATCAACTATATGAATAAGCCGGCGAACAATGATTATTTTGGGAAACGACCTCTTAGCACTTCTAATGTTCAGAACACTAGCAAGATGCCAAGACAATTTCATATTCAAACCGAGTCAGAAACTACTACACAACAGGAAACACAAGAAGATACAACTAGTGCAGAGCAAGAATATTACGAAATGGCAGAACAGAATAATATAGGCGAACTTCAAGAAGAATTTACTTGGCAAATTGATACCGAACAACAAGAATACATTGACATGTCCGAGCTCCATTTTTTAGAATAAATCGTTCCTCATTACCTTACTTTAAAGTAACGACGGGGAACGGAAAAATCCTAAAATTCCTAATAGACACAGGCTCAAACCAGAATTACATTCAAACACAACTGGTACCACACCCAAAACCAAATGAGAAAAGCTTTTCAGTCAGCTCTGTGGGAGGCAACAATGAAATTACACAACACACGATTCTTAAACTTCCCAATATCTCAGATAAACCAATGAAATTTTTTACTAGATACACTAAAAACATTCCACGGCATATTAGGAAACGATACAATGAAATTATTAGGCGCAATTATAGACGTCAAAAATGATACACTAATTCTTGAAAATAAAAGGAAAATCAAAATTCACCAATTAGCCGCACAAGCCGTTAACACAATAGGACCACAAGTCAGTCATATGACCGAGTCACAAAAAATAATTATAGAAAACCTTGTTCAAAGCCACAAAAACTTATTCGCCGACCCAGACACAAAGTTAGCATTAACTAAAGTGGTAGGAGAAATAAGAACTTCATCAGACTCCCCAGTTTATGGAAAACACTACCCATACCCAGCTTCACTAAGACAGGAAGTAGAAAAGCAGATAAACGAAATGCTCGAAGATGGCATTATTAGACCTTCACGTTCTCCGTATAATGCACCCGTTTGGGTAGTCCCAAAAGTCAGGTCAGTCCGAAGAAAAAAGTATAGATTGGTAATAGACTACAGGAAACTCAACGATGTCACTATCTCAGATCGGTACCCTATCCCAGAAATTGGCGAAATTATTGCACAGCTAGGGGATAACAAATATTTTTCAGTGTTAGATCTTAAAAGTGGATTTCATCAAATCCCACTAAAAGAAACAGATATCGAAAAACAGCCTTTGCCGTAAACGGTGGAAAATATGAATTCACCAGGCTTCCATTTGGTCTCAAAACTCACCATCTATATTCTAAAGAGCCTTGGACGGCATCCTGAGGGAATACATAGGGAAAATTTTCTATGTGTACGTTGACTACATAATCGTTTTTAGCAAAACGAAATAGAGCACGGTCAGAACCTCGAAAAAGTATTTTCAACACTACAAGACGCAAACATGAGGGTACAAATAGAGAAATGTCATTTTTTCAAAAACGAAGTAGATTTTTTAGGGTATACAATCTCACAAGACGGACTTAAGACAAATATTGACAAAATAAGAGCAGTTTCAAAATTCCCGGTCCCAAAAACGTTAAAAGACCTACGATCTTTCTTAGGCATGACAGGGTATTATAGAAGATTTATTAGAGATTATGCAAAAATAGCCAAACCACTAACCATTCTCCTCCGAGGAGAAGAAGGCCGCATATCAAAAAATAAATCAAGCAGGACAGCTATTAACTTGGACAAAGAAGCAATAAAGGCTTTTTTTTTTAAAATAACTGTTATTTAGGCTGAGATGACACATTCAATTTCTAGCGTTAAGCGAACACGGCGAATTCAAGGCACACTAATAGAACACTTACTTTTTGTTCCATAATGCTTTATTTTGTCTAGTATTTTTGGTTTTTTCGAGGATTTTCAATACAAACAGTAACACTGTTATACTTCTATCGAGACGGAAAAATAAATTGTCTCACTGACTTTATGCAAAATGACCATTCTCTGCGATGTATGATTGCCAGATTACAAGAAAAATCTAAGAAAAGCTCTTTTTATTATAAGTTAACACCCAGAATGCTAAATGCTCAACCAAAGTAAGAGTATCGCCACACGCGCAGAAATCTGAACAACAACAAATAGATTACGAGTGTGAGTGCCTTAGCACCGATTTCCCAACATATAAAGTTATTGGCCGCAATGTTTCCCAATATGTCCCCAATTGAGTTCAGCAGCCACTTGCGCTGAGTTTTCACTTCTTCACTTCCTACTCTACGATCGTGGAAAGCTTCAACGCTGGGTGACTGAACCCAACACAGAGCGCATTTGGCAACGACAATTATTGCCAAATTACATTGACCAATTAGAATAAGAAATGGTCAACTGAACCGCGGCAGCAGCAATATCAGCGACAGCGACCAATTAGAACCGACCACATCAGCGACAACAGCGATGTTCAACGATAGTAGCAGAGAACGTCAGCAGAGGCAGCAGCAGCGGCAGAAGCGGCAGCAGCAAACCAATGAAGCATACGTTACATTATTAATCATTAGCCTAAGAAAATCAGTTGTAAAATTGCACTCAATAAAGAAAGTTTATATTTTTTAATAAAAATATTATCTAAACTTTAACTGGCGCCCGAACAGGGACCTGGTATCAAGTTCGCGAAGGATACAAGTTCCGCGTCTCGTGTAGAGCAGTAAAGAAAATCCTGCCGGTTCGGAAAAATTATTCTGCCTAATCCGTACGAAAAACCCGACCACTGAAGCCCGGAAGTGCCACAATTAAAGTGCCGTCCCAGAAAACGCCACAAAGGACACTCCTACAAAAGGACTTGTACCCGGTGGACATACCAGGCCAAATTTTATCGCTGTGATTCCTCTAGTACCCGTTCGGAGGAACGTGCAAGGAAAGGTGTAAAGGAGGTGCCCTAGTAGACCCGCATTCTGGAGAAATCGCTGCAACGCGGGACAAAAGGAAAAAACCAAGATTACCGGCACGAGAGCACACCGAGATATGATTATTTTGTAAGCAAATACTCCAAACAAAAAGGAGACAATAATCGTCAAGCGACAAACAAACATGAAAGGAACTATCAAAAATTAAATTAATAAACAAACAACAAAAACAAACAACAAAGAATCAAAAAATTTTTAAATTAAATTAAATCGATCGCTAAATTTTCTATAAAAGATTTGTTACCTATCAAATTTAAACAAAAATTATTTAAGGATTAAAAATCTAAATTCAAAATTAAGAAAACACAGAAAAAATCTAAAATCCAAAAATCAAAATCTAAGTTTTAAATCAAACTTTATAATATTTACAGCACAAAATAATTAATTATTTTCACCCCGAATTCTGAGTAACTATCAAAAAATTTTCTAAAATATAAATTCATCCCTTTAATCAACTGTTCAAATATCGTGACCCCAAACCATAACTAAAATGCCAGACCAAGATTTAGCAGACCGACTAGGAAACCTTGTAGGCCCTTCCGCAACTAGCAACGCGCGACTCATGACTGAGAGAGATATCGAAGAAATAATAAAAGGCGTCTTAGAAACCAAATTAAGTGGCTTAGTGAAGGAAATAATTAAACCCAATAATGATTTTTCGCAATATACAGATCAAACAATCAGACGAGAACTAGCACACAACCTTAGTGAATTAGACAAAATACAGGACATTGTACGATCGCTTAGAGAATTTTCAGGAAACAAAAGTGAATTTTCCTCATGGAAAAGAGCATAGCACGAGTTTTAAAAATCTATGAAGGTAGAATCGGTTCGCCAAAATATTATGGCATTCTTTTAGCAGTCCGCAATAAAATTACGGGACAGGCAGACGCAGTGTTAGAATCATACAACACCCCACTTGACTGGCCAGCTATTATGAAATGCCTAACATCGCATTTTGCCGACAAACGAGACTTTAAAACTTTAGAGTACCAGCTTTATGCCCTTGCTCAAGGAAACAATACTATAGTTGAGTTTTACCAAACAGTCTACCAACAGCTTTCCTTAATCATGAACCAAGTTAGTAATCTGGATACTTCACAGGAGACCATACAATCTTTGACGACTATGTACAGGAGAAAGCTTTAGATACTTTGTTAGAGGCCTAAATGGAAATCTAGCTCAACTGTTAGCGATCAAAGAACCGCAAGACTTGGGGCATGCACTACACCTATGTAGTTTGCTCGAGAATCAGACCACTAGAAACAACCAAACACCCAAAAGCATTTACTCAGGAAACCGCCTACACTACCACTAAGAACCCACCAACCGTTCCAAATGGTAGGAGCCAAACAAAATTTTCATCCCCATTTATACTACAATCCTAAACAGATGCAGGTAGTAGCCGCAACCGGAAAATTCCCCTTCACACAAACCACCCAACCTAATTTTTACAACCAAGCTAATTCAAGCCAAGCAAAACCATTAACACCCTATATTTCTCCGACACTGCCCCCTCGACCCCAACCAAAAGCAGTACCTATGGAGGTTGATCAATCAATTCGTTCGCGTCATATCAACTATATGAATAAGCCGGCGAACAATGATTATTTTGGGAAACGACCTCTTAGCACTTCTAATGTTCAGAACACTAGCAAGATGCCAAGACCATGATACAATTATAGAAGGTAGTCTCGTCGGAAAAATAAGGCCCTCGTTCGGAACAATAAGGCTATAGTTCGGCTGTCAAAGTTCGTGTGAGAGAAACGAATGTATACGACAATAGAAAATGTGTATTATCCCTTATATGGTGTTTGGGGCTAAAACTGGCCTATTATAATAATAAGTTATTTAATTTTTCTATTTTAATTTTTAATTTGCGAGCTCGATTCGGCGTAGCTTAATTTTGGAACTGCTGGTTCCGGCTCTGCTTTTCTTTCCGGAACAGCATCATTGTTTAGTCGCCTTCTCTTGAAAGTCGTCCCCTTATTGGTTGTCGACTTCCACTGTGAAGCAGGCTGCACTCCAAAATTCGCTCCCACCGTATTCTTTTTTCCAAACATTTCGGGGCATTAATAAAATTTGTGCTTTGGACGTGTTTGCGACAAAAATTGCATAAAAACATTTTTTTGTTTCACTTAAGGGTTAATAAAAGATTTTAAAGTTTGTACACACACAGCCTTTTACGTCAACGAGCAAACACAAAGTGTTCAATAAGGCCCTACACCCGAACGCTAAAAACACGACGAGACTACCTTCTATAATTATATCATGGCCAAGACAATTTCATATTCAAACCGAGTCAGAAACTACTACACAACAGGAAACACACGAAGATACAACTAGTGCAGAGCAAGAATATTACGAAATGGCAGAACAGAATAATATAGGCGAACTTCAAGAAGAATTTACTTGGCAAATTGATACCGAACAACAAGAATACATTGACATGTCCGAGCTCCATTTTTTAGAATAAATCGTTCCTCATTACCTTACTTTAAAGTAACGACGGGGAACGGAAAAATCCTAAAATTCCTAATAGACACAGGCTCAAACCAGAATTACATTCAAACACAACTGGTACCACACCCAAAACCAAATGGAAAAGCTTTTCAGTCAGCTCTGTGGGAGGCAACAATGAAATTACACAACACACGATTCTTAAACTTCCCAATATCTCAGATAAACCAATGAAATTTTTTACTAGATACACTAAAACATTCCACGGCATATTAGGAAACGATACAATGAAATTATTAGGCGCAATTATAGACGTCAAAAATGATACACTAATTCTTGAAAATAAAAGGAAAATCAAAAATTCACCAATTAGCCGCACAAGCCGTTAACACAATAGGACCACAAGTCAGTCATATGACCGAGTCACAAAAATAAATATAGAAAACCTTGTTCAAAGCCACAAAAACTTATTCGCCGACCCAGACACAAAATTAGCATTAACTAAAGTGGTAGGAGAAATAAGAACTTCATCAGACTCCCCAGTTTATGGAAAACACTACCCATACCCAGCTTCACTAAGACAGGAAGTAGAAAAGCAGATAAACGAAATGCTCGAAGATGGCATTATTAGACCTTCACGTTCTCCGTATAATGCACCCGTTTGGGTAGTCCCAAAAAGTCAGGTCAGTCCGAAGAAAAAAGTATAGATTGGTAATAGACTACAGGAAACTCAACGATGTCACTATCTCAGATCGGTACCCTATCCCAGAAATTGGCGAAATTATTGCACAGCTAGGGGATAACAAATATTTTTCAGTGTTAGATCTTAAAAGTGGATTTCATCAAATCCCACTAAAAGAAACAGATATCGAAAAACAGCCTTTGCCGTAAACGGTGGAAAATATGAATTCACCAGGCTTCCATTTGGTCTCAAAACTCACCATCTATATTCTAAAGAGCCTTGGACGGCATCCTGAGGGAATACATAGGGAAAATTTTCTATGTGTACGTTGACTACATAATCGTTTTTAGCAAAACGAAATAGAGCACGGTCAGAACCTCGAAAAGTATTTTCAACACTACAAGACGCAAACATGAGGGTACAAATAGAGAAATGTCATTTTTCAAAAACGAAGTAGATTTTTAGGGTATACAATCTCACAAGACGGACTTAAGACAAATATTGACAAAATAAGAGCAGTTTCAAAATTCCCGGTCCCAAAACGTTAAAAGACCTACGATCTTTCTTAGGCATGACAGGGTATTATAGAAGATTTATTAGAGATTATGCAAAATAGCCAAACCACTAACCATTCTCCTCCGAGGAGAAGAAGGCCGCATATCAAAAAATAAATCAAGCAGGACAGCTATTAACTTGGACAAAAAAAGCAATAAAAGCTTTCGAAAAATTAAAAATACACTCATCTCCCGAGACGTCTCCCCTAGCATACCCAGATTTTGGAAAAGAATTTCAGCTTACAACCGACGCGTCAAGTTACGCAATAGGCGCAGTCTTAGAACAAAACCATAGACCAATAACATTTATCTCACGTACACTCTCAAAAACTGAAGAAAATTATGCAACAAACGAAAGAGAAATGTTAGCCATTGTGTGGGCACTTCAAAGTCTAAGACATTATCTTTACGGATATTCGAAAGTAGTAATATACACAGATCACCAGCCCCTAAGTTTTTCAAATAGTGTCAATAACCATAACGCAAAACTAAAACGATGGAGAGACCTTATTGGCGAATATAATCACGAAATTAAATACAAGCCAGGAGTAGCTAACGTAGTAGCTGACGCACTTTCTAGGGCTCCAGCCGAAATAAATACACTCAGCTCCACAGCAACCATTCATAGCGACGAAAGCTCATCTCACAATCTTATATTTTCTGTAGAAGCTCCCATTAATGTTTTCAAAAATCAATTATTCCTGCTTATCGACGAAACGGATTCAGATATTTTCGAAATTCCATTCCCAACTTACCACAGACACATAGTAAAAAGAAGAGAGTACACAGAAGAACAAATAATAGCAATCCTAACACGCAGATTACACCCCAGATTAATAAACGGAATTTTTACTTTCGAAGAAGTAATGGGAAAAATACAAAATATTTACCCCACATATTTCAGTTCATATAAAGTAAGGTTCACGCAAAATCAAGTAGATGACGTCACGTCCGAATTACAACAAAACGACATAATAACCCTAGAACACAAGATAGCCCATAGAGATGAGAAAGAAAATAAAATACAAATACTTAAGAATTATGTTTTCCCACAAACTCAAAAGAAAATTCAAACAATAGTTCAGTCCTGCCAGACCTGTAAAGAATCTAAATACGATAGGCATCCGCCAAAAGGCGAAATTCAACCAACACCTATCCCCAAATATCCAGGAGGAATAGTCCATGTAGATATTTATATCACAGAAAAAACAGCATATAAACAGGTATCGACAAATTTTCCAAATACGCTCAAGTAAAAATTTTACAGTCAAGGGCAGCTGAAGATATTAAAAACCCTTAAGAGAAATGCTTATCGCTTTCGGTATGCCGAAATGGATAATAATGGATAACGAACGTTCTTTAAGTTCTGCAGCTATAAAATTCATGCTGGAAGATCAACTTAAAATCTCAGTGCACACCACTGCCCCATACGCATCAACAAGTAATGGACAAGTAGAAAGGTTCCACTCGACACTATCCGAAATTTTAAGGTGCTTAAAAAGACAACGGGAGCATGGTATTTGAAGATTTACTTTTCCAAGCGGTCCAGGAATACAACAAATCAATACATTCAGTAACAAGAGAAAAGCCTATAGACATTTTTTTAGAAACACAATCCCTAATACACCAGAAGATATAGAAAATCAACGAGAGGAATTTAGGCAGAAAATTCAAAAGAAACAACTCTATGACCTAGAAAACCACAATAAAAGTAAGAACCTACCAAAACATTTCAGGCCAGGCGAAATAGTACACGTTAAAATCGATAAAAGATTAGGGTCAAAACTAACACCTAGGTATAAAAAGAAAAAGTTGCTGAAAATAAAAACACCACCATTAAAACTCAAAGCGGATAAATAATAAACAAAAATAATATTAAAACATAATTTTTCAGACTATTTTTACCAACCTGCCTGGGTATTACCACGGTCCTTGACTATTCAAACTCCCAACTCATTTCACTCGAAACCGGACTAGCAGCCAAACAAGACGGAACGTTTAAAATCATCCACATTTTCAACTTGACCAGCTACGAAGAGACATTTGCAACTTTAGAGGAATCATTTAAATCACTTATTTCATCTCATCCGCTTCTACCATACCTTTCGTACGAACTAAAACAAATAAAATCCGACTTACGCAGACTACAAACACAAAAAGATCAAAAAGAGCAATAGAAGCAATAGGGACAGCATGGAAGTGGCTGGCAGGATCACCAGATCATCATGATTATGAGGTCATCGAAAATAAAATAAACGAACAGCTTGAAAATAATAACAGACAAGTAGTTATAAACCGGCTAATTAACGAAAAAATAAATCAACTCAGTAATGTCACAAATGCAATGATAAAATTTACTCAAAACTCGGAAGGAATAATGGATCAAAAGCCAATATTTTAAAATATAAAATACAATTAATTAAAGAAGAAATTACAAACATTCTGTACGCAATAACTTGGGCAAAATCTAACACAGTAAATTCATTTATTTTCTCAGCAAAAGAAACCAACATTGTAGAAAACATTTTTAAAGAAGAAAACAGTTTATTTTTTTATATAGAAGAACTCTTAGAATTTGCTAAAGTCAAACTTGCCACCAATGGCCACGACCTCATTTACATTATTAGCTTACCAACATTTAATAAAGGCACTTGCAGAACATTAAAAGTAAAAGCACTAAAAAAGCCTATATAATAACCGATTTAAAATATGAAAATCTACTAGAATGTAAGAAACAACTATTTTCAATAACAGAACCTTGCGAGGCACATAACGATAAAACTATTTGTAATTCCGAAAAATTGCTAGACTTAAGTAACGATACTTGCGTAAACGCTCTGCTCAACACTAAGGAACCAGTATGCAAAATGGTCAACAATCAACACATTCCCGATTTCGAGGAAATATTGCCAGGAACTCTACTGTTGAACGACTTCAGCGGACTTGTCTCGTTGGACGAAAAACTCCTAAAACTACAGGGCTCATTTATAATCCAATACAGGAACTCTACAGTAACAATTGGAGAAAACATCTACAAGTCTAAAGAAACCAGCCCGGCTGAACCGGAACCCCCACTTTTTCAATTAGCAGTGGAAAAGTCGAAAATATATGAAGTACTGTCACTACAAATGGTCAAGGAACTTAACATAAACAACACAAGAGTACTAGAGAAACTCAGAGGCGAAGGAATTATAGATTCTCCCCTGAATTATGGATCCGCCATTATCCTATTCGTAGTTATTGTAGGACTGATCACACGATTTCTGCGAAGGCGCAAACCAACGGAAGGCTTACCAGCTCCAGCGAAAACAATTGAAGAGCCATCCCCTTCCGGATCTGTACTCTTTTACGTTGCGACCGAGGACAGCCGCGTTTAAGGGGGGAGGAGCTAACACCCAGAATGCTAAATGCTCAACCAAAGTAAGAGTATCGCCACACGCGCAGAAATATGAACAACAACAAATAGATTACGAGTGTGAGTGCATTAGCACCGATTTCCCAACATATAAAGTTATTGGCCGCAATGTTTCCCAATATGTCCCCAATTGAGTTCAGCAGCCACTTGCGCTGAGTTTTCACTTCTTCACTTCCTACTCTACGATCGTGGGAAAGCTTCAACGCTGGGTGACTGAACCCAACACAGAGCGCATTTGGCAACGACAATTATTGCCAAATTACATTGACCAATTAGAATAAGAAATGGTCAACTGAACCGCGGCAGCAGCAATATCAGCGACAGCGACCAATTAGAACCGACCACATCAGCGACAACAGCGATGTTCAACGATAGTAGCAGAGAACGTCAGCAGAGGCAGCAGCAGCGGCAGAAGCGGCAGCAGCAAACCAATGAAGCATAGGTTACATTATTAATCATTAGCCTAAGAAAAATCAGTTGTAAAATTGCACTCAATAAAGAAAGTTTATATTTTTTTAATAAAAATATTATCTAAACTTTTAACTTATATATTAGATTTTCTTTATTGAAATAGATAGTCATTTATTGTTGACTATTTCTAAAATACACTAAATATAAAGGCCCAACCATCGCAATATCATTATCTCGGTTAAGTTCTGGAAAAGCTAGTCTGAAAAGCTAGCTTGGAATTATTTAAAAATACGGCAACCATATAGAAAATAAACATAGAATGACCAACTGTAGTAGATCTAGCAACCCCAAAAATTGTCTCTGGCGAACAAATTGTACCTACCAAATACAACTTTTGGGAGCAGCGCTGCCGCTAGCATCAATAATTGTGGGACGAATTCAAGTTGATGCCGTCTCTCTCGCACTCACTAGAAACCCCATTAGGGAAAAAATGTGACAATAAATTGTGGCTAAAAATTGAATGTGTCATTTCAGCCTCATCAATTTTTTTAAAGTAAAACCTCTCTTCCCCTCCCGCTAGCCACCAAAAACATTGCCCTAAAAATAGACTGCGCGGAACTAAAAATTCCCAAGTTAGTTGATCCGTAGAGCAAAGCCACTGACTGACTGATCGTAGTTAAAGGTGAGACCCAGGGTTTGCCCAAGTCGACCCTAACCATAAATTTCAAAGTCTGATCACGAGTACCGGTGCTTGAGTATTAATCCTAGTCCGAGGTGGACCAGGGACACATCCGAGTCCACGCTAACTGTAGTTTAATGTAGACTTTTAAGCTTCCGTGTTTACCCCGGATTTAGGCTAACTACAGTTCGCCCCCGAACCGACAGAAGTTTAGGTTAATGTGAGTTTCTGGGTTTGCCCGTGCTTACATTAGCCAAATGCTAACTGTCGTCGGATTAGAGGCCCTGGGTATGGCTGAGCTGGCACTACTAGTAACCTAGGTGTGAATTTCTAGGGTGAACAATATTTCTTAATAGTTCGCAATATCAAACTTGTTGGTGACAGGATATACCCTTTCCCTTGATGACGATTCTGTTCGTAAGATCTTTGGAGAGTTATTGTTAGCAAATATCTGGCTAGGGGCGACCTCAAGGTTATGAACTCGACTAGGGTGGACCCATATAGTTACACTCAATCGTCTAGACCTCCCCAAAGCCACTAAATCCCTCGATTCCTGACAAATAGGCAGTCTTACTGGCCAACCGCTGAACTAACCCCGGCTGGGAAAACACCTTTACAAGCCAACCAGTAAGGAATGGTCGGTCGAGGATGAGCTCAGAATCTATCTTATATACTACTTGTTTACTATCGAAGGGTGACATGACACCGTAGCACTTTTCAGCACTTAAACGACTCAGGGCGCGTCGATTGCCTTAAAGAATCTGCAAATTAACAAAGCAATAACGCTGAAGACAATGGAAAAGAGTGTATGGATATGCGAAATGATATGTGCACCAGACCTTACGCCTGAAGAATCACTCAAACCTTAGATGCACCATACATCTACTTTATCCATTTAAGACAGAGTAATTTCTTGGCGGAACCGAGGATGTAGAAAAATATACCGAAGTCAATTCATAACACTAATGAGTAATTATAAGTCGATAAAGATCTTGGGTTATTGTTGAATTACCCTAGTGCTTAAATGCAAATTCAGCATAAACGCTTAGCTTACGTACAGTTGGATAAGTTTCAATTTGATTTTGATTATAATAAAGAGCACATCGCTCTATCAATTTGACTCCGGCTAACGCCGTCAATTATTTAATTGGGTACCGTGCCTTAAGTGCCGCTAATAACGGAGAGAAGTTCTCCCAACATACACTAAAAGCTTCAGGAACAGCGCTGACCCTACGAACAAGGGCAGTCAGCTCATCAGCCGGAGAAGAGACTCTCCGCACCCCGTTAACCAAGAAGTCCAGACGGCCACATCGGCGCTGACGTCACCTCACCCTCCCTACGGAAAGCGGCGAGGGACACTTGGGAAATACACTTATATTTAATTTATATATGATTTTGAATATTAAAAGTACACGAAATAGGAGGTGTGTTCAAAAAGTACCTCGAATTTTGAGTTTTTTCAAAAATGATTTATTTATTCATGAATATCTATTTTGTCCCCTTCAAAGTAATCCC
Source organism: Drosophila triauraria (assembly GCA_014170255.2). Lineage (NCBI taxonomy): Eukaryota > Metazoa > Arthropoda > Insecta > Diptera > Drosophilidae > Drosophila > Drosophila triauraria. Next base: position 906,795 of record CM024337.1, on the reverse strand, counting down.
CATGAGATGCCATCGGTTTTTCCAATTTTCGAAGCTCTTCAAAAAATCATTTTTTTTTTATCTTGTTCAGCTCTTCCTCCGATGCCGTCTTTATCTCATCAAGCGTAGCGATGCGTCGTCCTTTCATGGGCCTCTTCAGTTTAGGCAACAAGAAAAAGTCACAGGGGTCCAGATCTGGGGAATACGGTGGCAACGGCATCATTAGTGTGTTGTTTTTGGCCAAAAAGTCGCGCACAAGCAACGATGTGTGAGCAGGGGCGCTATCGCGGTGCAAAAGCCAATTTTTGGCCAAAAGGCCAATCTTCTCGGCCTTCTGAGAACATTTTGTACCGCCGATAAACGTTTCTTCGATCCAAGGTAGCTTCTCCGTATGCCACAGGCAATATTCGGAATGCATCCGCGAACCTAATTTCGTTTTTCACACAAAATTTGATGCAGGTTTTCTGATTTATTTTTTTAACATTGAACACACATCGAATGTTATTACTTTAAACCAGTGGTTGCCTCGGCCCAATCTCAAGGGATAACAAATTCCAGCACAAAAGAAAAAAAATGAATAAGTGCAGTGCAGTCATATTACAGAACATTTTAGCTATGTTTTTTTCTTATATCTTACCAAAGATCGGTAATTTTTCACTTTTACATATGATATTTTAGCATGTCACTGTAGTGGGGCGGGGCACAGCTTTAAACGGATAAGTAAACAATTAACATGTTAGCTTTAAGTCTTGTGGATTAATATTCAGTCCAACCATACATATATTTTTAACATATACAAACTCCGAGCCTCAGAAATTTTTTTATATTGTGTTACGTCGGTGGTGTCGTTGTGCCTCAGTCCTTGGAGGACATAGGACATTTACGTGCCTGAAAAATAGAAGAAATCGTTCGTCAGTCTGTCTTTCTGTCCACATTGCCCCGCAAGCAGATTTATGCTTGATCGTAAAAAACAATCGGGCTATGTTATAGCCTTTTTTCCTCCCCATTCGCCAATTCGGATCGTCGCAGGCCGTGCAATACGATCCCCTGTTGTTCATGTCATTTTCTTGACCCAGTCTTCTATTCGTACCAATGCCCCCCTTTTTAATGGGCTTCTACCAATGCATTTTCGTTGGTTTAAGTTCACATTACAAGTTTATTAGAAATGTTGGTCAAGAGTTTATTGGACATGAACGTTTATTGAAATGTGGTTTTGTAAAGTAAGTGATATTCTGAATAAGTGTAAATAATATTTAAATGTGTACCTATGTTGTGTTATGTATGTAAGTGTATCTTTAAAAGCTAATATTGTATTAGGTATTGTGTGTGTAATGTCATGGGGCAAGACAATATTGGGCAAAAGGTCCCCTTGACTCACCCTCGGTTATTCCATCGTTGAGAGCTCTCGTTCCGGAGTTGAGGTTTTTTGTTGCGAAAATTAAGTAGAATTAAGCATATATATATATACTAGCTAACCCAGCCACGCGTTGCAGCGGCGGACCCGACAGACACCCGTGATAGGGTGTTGTAAAAAAAAAAAATTAAAAAAACATTATATAAGGATTTAAAAGTAAACGTTTTATTGTTTATCATGAGAATCATAATTATTAACAAATCACTGTAGTGCTTTATGAAACACGATGTTTTTTGTTTGATTACCATAGCCATAGATGTACTTCTCAGAACGCAGTTTGGTTGCTCTTCACTTAAGTACCTTGTGATAAACGATATTTTTGTTTTATTATCATGCGCAAAAACAAACAACGCAGATGGTCTTCCGACCCGTGAACATGCCACGTATAATTGGCCATGAGAAAACATGGATTTTCTAGGTTTAAGCCACAAACTTTTAAGGATTGGCCTTGTGATTTGTTAATGGTCATTGCAAATGCAAGACGTATCGGAAATTGGAAGTCTTTTAAATTCAAAGGGCATATCGTTTGGGATCATCGGGATTCTCGGAATAAGAATTTCCTCACCTTTGAATTTTCCTATCATTATCGTGGCGTAAATGACATTGTTCATCAATTTTTAACCACCAAACGCGTACCGTTGCACAGTTTTGGTTGGTTTATGTTTCGTAGCATGATTATTACGGAGCCAACCTTTAGGCGTAAATTGTGTGGTGGTAAACCAGGCACGTCCAAAGAGTTTAAAATTCAATGGGATAGTTGGTGGCTTCATCTTCATTTGTGACGCAGTCAATTGATTTGAATGAATGCTCTGTTCCAATTATCTTATTTTGAATTATGTAATTCAAGTCATCTACATCTTTATTCCTTGCCGCTAAAATTGCTCGCTCACTCAACCATTCATTATTTTTGTGGTTAGTAATAATGTTTGGAAATACATTGTTGATAAGTTCTTCTTTGATTCGACAAAATTACAGAAATTATTTTGAAATGATATAAATCCGCTCGATTCATCGACAGGTACTTGACCATTACCGATAGTCAGCAATTGCTTCGAGAAATCTTCAGCAGATATATCATTAAGCAATGTAACTCTCATGTTTGTTGTCAGCTGCAGTTTCTTCACATAGCGCCATAGATTTGACGATTTGAGGCAAGCGTTTATTTCGTCGGCAGCCGTAGATCTTGGAATTACTGGCAGTGTTTGGCGGAAATCGCCAGACAGTAAAATCATTGCTCCTCCAAAACATCTCGAGTCATTGCGTAAATCTTTTAATGTTCGGTTAAGTGCTTCTAATGCACGTTTATGCGCCATTGTGCATTCGTCCCATATGATAATTTTCGATGCCGCTAAAACTTTGGCCATTGCTGAGTGTTTTGCAATATTACACGTTGGTTCTTCAATAGTTTGAAGATTTAACGGTAATTTTAATGCTGAATGAGCCGTACGGCATCCTTCTAACAATGTGGCTGCTATTCCAGAAGAAGCAACTGCAACCGCTATGTTGGATCTCGCCCGAACAGTTGCTAAAACTAATGACAAAGGAATGTCTTGCCAGTTCCACCAGGGCATCTAGGAAATATAAACCACCATTTTCATCATCGATTGCCTTCATTATAGTATCATAAGCTTCCCTTTTGTTGGTAATTCAACATGGGTACATTCGTTTAAACTACTAAATCTAATTCCTGGTGATCATATTCACGTTCCCGTTCCAATTCTCGATTAAATGCGTCATTCATTTGACGATATGGCGCTGGCATTCCCAACCTGTATAATAAATTACCGCACATAAGGTAACACATATCTTCGATCAAGAGTAAAGCACGATTATGTATCTCCTCATTCATCTCAATATCGTGATTTCTGAACTGACACGAATTTGATGTAAAATATCTTCTGACATATTATCCTTGTATTTGTGCCACAGGTTACATGGGTTTGATGGAAAACATGTCGAAATTATGATAGCGAATAATGTGCGTATCTGACTTGGAGACGCAGAAATAATGGCTTCAGCCACGCGTTGCAGCGGCGGACCCGACGTGTAAGCACAATATCGCGTTTTTCAAATTGTTAACCAACAATCAGGATGGCAACTTCGTCTAATGTTGGAGCATTAAATGTGCGTTCGTGTGTTCCAGATGGTCGCTTATCTGCTTTGATGACAACTTTATAGTCATCATTTGGCATGCGCTCTAAAGCACTCTTAAACAACCTGACCAACGCATGATGTTCATGAAGCAGACACTGCAAGTCTTGAAGAATTGCTCGCTTCATTCCTGCATTGATCCCTAGGCGTCGATCAAGTTGTTCTTCCATGTTGCCCATAAAATATATTTGTAAAATTTATTCTGTGTATCTTCGAAAGGTAGTAATGATCCAATTCGATGGTGAATCTGTCCTTGTATCTTAAATGTCGGATTAAATCCTCGTTCTTCGATAATATCTGCCCCAAATGACGTCATTTGGAAACAACCATTGTATTTTGAGTGTTTGCAAGAAAGTGGCGTGATTCTTGTGTTTCGCCACGAAGCAATGAATACAATGGCTCATATGGCGGAGTCAACAACGGCAATTTCACTTTACCATTAAGGCAGCATAATCCAGCCGTTTCTCCGGAAAACTTTAATGCACCACAATACTCACAAACAACATCCATTTGCCCAATGCAAACGCTACGATGCAAGCTGTAATCGATCGTATCGAAAAGCTGCTCGATTCAAATCAGCTCTTGATAAATATCCTCTGCGTCGTAAATCATCTATTTTTGACCTCTGTTGTTCGCTCGACGATTTCGCATTGCCAACCGAGCTGTTTCACGGGCTGCTTCACTTTGCTCTTGTGATTGAGAAGCACGAAGTCGAGCCATACTTTCGCGGCGCTGTTCACGTGTATGTTCTTCAGTTCTTTCATTTGCAGTATTTCGTTGCTGTGTATACACTTGTTGCTGGCTTGAATGTCTTGTGCGGCGGCCGATGTTTCCACGTCGTCTTCTAGGCATTTTAGACTATGGACAGACTGGTGAATTTAACCTCAAATGCACAATCCTCATAGTTTACACAGATCAACTTACCACCTTCAAGACAAATGGTTGCTGTTGAAATTTAATAAAAGTTTGCACAATAAACGTGTTTCCAACTGAACTGTTAACAAACGAATAAATTTTACAACAAAACTGAACAATAAACGTGTTTCCAATCGAACTGTTAACAAACGAATAACTTTTACCCCAAAACTGAACAGATTACAATAAGAAGCTGTCAAACAATGTAACAACATGTAATCGAATGGTTACTTGATTAGAGATTTTGTTAAAGTTGTAAAAAACTTTCCCGGTTTTTCTGCATTCCTGTTGAACATTTTCCTGAATTTTGTTTGTGGTAAACCTTTCCCTGGCTCTAAGCAACCTCCCTACCAAATCTGTTTTGCCGTTCTTGAGATATAAAATCAGTAACTAACACGACTTTCTTTTATATATATAGATAAAGATAATATCGTGCTATGGGTTTGGGATAATAAATTCATTCACTAAATTAAATGTTATAGATGTTGGTGTTAAAATGCGTTTACACAGTTTATGTTTTGCGACTTTGCTTTTATATGATTGTTGTCAGATTAATGTGGCGTTGATGGTATTGGTTCAGCTTTTCATTTTGATGTAGAGTTCTTTTGGTGATGTCCAGAATCCTGGAAGTGCTTGGAGCTGGTATGTGCCTCGGGGTTGTCGTTGCAGGATTTTGGCTACGCTTAGTGACACGGGAACATAGCCTTTTATCATTAGTTGCACGGTTTATTCTGTACATAGTGGAACTCCGAATTGATATTCAGTATTCACTTTTGAAACGGTAAAGATCGGCAGGATTGTTTTAGGCGTGGTATTATTAACACATGTCCTTTAGGTTTCACATTGCACTTGGCATTGTTCGACGGGACGTTATAACAGCCTTAAAGATATTTGCTTCCTTAAAAGGACTGCATCGGCACCGTAAATTTACCGCGGTCAATATCGCGAAAGACTATCCGACTTTACAGTTATGCGGTTTGCACTATTTCAAGTTGGTATTGATAGATTTCAGACTCTCTGAATAGACTTTCAGTTCCTAACTCTGATTTTGACTATCTTCTGGTACAGCTAAACCGGGGTCTTTATACCAAAGACTGTGCTATGGATCACCGGAATGGAACACAAAAGTGTTCCCAGCTAGTGTCATCAATTCCCTCTGTTCACCTATTGGCTAGAGTTCGATTTGGGTCGTCTTTGTCCTTACTTTTGACAGTTCAGCAAAATCAGCAGTATTGGGTTGCTAGTGATTGCATGGCATAATTTGGGTCGTTAGGCGGTGTCATTTGCCAGAGTCAAATATTTCTGCAATCTTGCCAGTGATTCTCTATGGAACTAGCGTATTGGCTACTCTTGATTCTCTTCCGTGTTATCCGTATGAATCACGTCGCCCTAACCGACGTACGTAACAATTGTTTTGTTACCATTTGGAATAATATAATCCAAAAGTATAAATAAAGTTTAACAATAATGTTTTTATGATACTTAGGTAAGCTGATAAGCTTTTGTCAGCTGTATATTCGTCATTTCAAACAAATATGACCACGTCCCACTGCTGTTTGTACCTTTTCTTTATGATTTCTTTGATTTTTCCATTTATAAATTTGCACCTTTACCTTGTTGAGTTTTTTTACTTTGGAATTTGGAAGAATTTGACTTTTGTATTTGGAAGTTAATAGCATCAACATCGATATTTTTTTCGGCTAAAATAGCACGTTCACGAAACCACGCATGATTTATATAATTAACTTGTAAATCTAGCTTTCAATCAAAGCATCTTTTTTTTTTACCATATTGCAGAAATTGTCTGGCAATTCGATGCATTTAGTGCCTCCTTGCAATGGTATGGTTCCATTTCCAATGTTAAGCAATTGCTCGGATAATGATAATGATAATGAATCGTTTTGAAGTTGAACACGTATATTTGTGTTAAGACGTAATGTTTTAAAATTTCGCCATAGATATGACTGTTTTATACACGCGTTGCGATGCTGAATGTCTTCGCACATAAAATCCTTATATTTGTCCTAGAGGATAGAAGCTTGAGATGGAAAACATAATATTGCGAATAATTGTATAATTTGATTAGGAGAAGTCAAGGATGCATCTGCAAGTGTAATATCACAATGGTTGTCATCTTCCAGCAAATGTAATTCGTAACACGCATCATTATATATGTCCTTTAAAATGCCATTGACTGTTCGCAATATTGGAAGTATTGGCAGTATTGGAAGGACGTTGGTCCAAAACATTAACCAACAATAAACTCAAGAAGAAACATTCACGTTGCTTTGGATGGACTGTGAATATTCGGTCTAATACATTTCTCATAAATATTCTGTTGTTTCCTTCAACCATAACACCTCGCTTTCGCGGTTCCCATTTTTTACTGTTTTCCATGTGAAATATCATGTCACATCAGTATACATTATTGTCTATGCAAATTGACCGTGAAGATCATGTCGGTTGCATAGTGTAAAAACTCAGTTAATGTGGTTTTGGGGCAATTGATGCTGTAAAGCTGTCGATTCCGTGAAATAAACACGCTGTCCACTTTCAAGGTGCACGTCCAAATGTTTAACAACAGGGTCCTTTCGTGTATCGAAAAACTGAAAATACGTCAAACTGCTTTATTGCTGCTGGTGTATTGGCCCATTTAATACCGTTTTATTTCATCGTTTTCGTTAACATTTTGTACAGCAAATACAGCCATATCACTACATATCACTGCCTTCATAGGTTATTTGCATATGTATTTTATGGAATCCACCGAACTGTAGAGCTCAACGGTAATGTGTGCTTTGTAGATTTTGCATAGCAATGGTAAATACGGAACCACTCAGTGATTACAATGTTAGCTATTGTACCGTTTGATATGCGTTATTGATGTGATTGATCACCATGGACGATACAATGGATATCGATGGTTATCAGTTATATATAATATAATTAATAAAATTTTTGGAAACTTTTCGTACATTTTTCATTGTTCATGCACGGCGCTCTTATGCTTATAGCACCGCAAGAACTGTCGATCATGTTAGCGGTAACAATGTCATACAATTCTTGATCGATATTGTGATCCGGAATTTCAGCTAAGATAATTTTATCAATTTCTTCAGACCGTATTTCGACCAACCACATCAAAATATGCGTGTGGCAAACCTCGTTTTTGCCATTCGATAGAATATAGCCAGCAACGAGTTTTGCCAAATACAGAGGATTTGTTTAATCAAATTCATCAACGATTTTAACTGAACTGTCTGAATACACGTGTAATGATATCGTGCTATCTATAGCATTTTGGCCTGGCAATAATGCCTGGCCATTTTAGTTTTTGCGTTGCAATAATCATAACTTTTGAACCAAGTAAGATAATTGAATAATTTAAATTGCAATTGATAGAGAGTTGTTCAACCTATGAAAACATTTATATAGTGTTTTACACAGAGGCGCATCTGCTTCAACTCTCAAAATTTCAGCAACGATTTTTTCCCGTAAGCAGTAAATGTGTCAGAAAGGCACAGAAAAGGTCGCATTAACTCCGCATCAACTACAAATACTAAAATTAAACAAACTTGTATTCAGTATTTTCAGTTATTTAATATGTATATGTATTATAAATAACCGACAACTGCCATATACAGTGTTCAGTCCAAATCACCGAAACAGTAAACACTACCGTACAAGCATGCTGTTCACTGTATTGTATAAAAGATACAATTTATTTGAGCCATTTCATAAAGATTGGTTAAAATACCACTTGATCCTTTTAAATTATACAGCATTTTATATAGTTAAGTGTCGACTAGTTAGACAGAGCACTGTACGCCTACTGGATCCGCATCAACTTGGGCTGTGTGTAAACAGGCGCAGCAGAGAAAAGTGCATGCGACTTTTAAGCGGATGTAAAAGGCTATTAACAAGGTGCTAAGATTTTTATGATTTCTTATGATTTATCAAAATCAAAATTTGTAAATTGTAATGATCGGGGCGGGATAGCTCAGTCTCGTCCAGGATTCGCTGCAACAAATTTATATTTGTTGGGCACTGTGCCAAAATAGGAACTCCGGGTTTAGATTTAAGTAATATAATATATATTTTTAACTGGGACTTTCACCTCTTTTCCACCACACCTGACTTAAGCGGGGCACAAGACGACCTATCTCTAAAAATTAGGCACGCCCGACTCGCCGGCCAACGCCGTCTGGGTGATACGCCGCGCTTACTCTCGCTTGATACTCCGGTGCTACCCGCACTCGGATACTCGCTAAGCTTCGCTCCGCTAGATACTCTGGTGCTGCACGCTCCAGATGCTCCCGCTAAGCTGACGCGCTGGCAAACTCACCGTCCGCCTGGGCACTTACAAAGTACGAGGTGGAAGAAAGTAGTGAACTGGACTCGCTTGGTCAAAGGGAATCCTTCCAAAGACTTATTGCGTTATTGCTGCTGGTAAAACTGATTTGCTTTGCTGTCCCCTGAACTGATCCTTGGCTTGTTTCCCAAGCAGTCACTTTCACTAGCACTAGCACTGGTCACTGTTCACTGACAACTTAAACTCCACAACTCACTGCCCCGACCCAAGTCCTGCCTCGCTCTTTTATACCCCCTGCAGAGCTGCTGCCACCAGTTCAGCAACCCGGTCTCCCGCCAAAACTCCTTGCTCAGCCGATCCTCTGCAGCGCTGCTGCTCCCAATTCATCAGCCCGCTCTCCCGCCAAAACTCCTTGCTCAGCGCATCCGTGTCCCGCTATGCGCTGACTATCCGCTCTGCTGAAAGCTTTCTCTCCCTTTCTCCGCTCTCACCCCATCTCTTCTATTGCATTCTCTTCCACTGCTTTCTCTTATGCTTTTTGTAAGGGATCGTAAAGATTCCTTACACTCCCCCCCTTCTTCGGCAAAAAAACAAAAAACATACTTCTACTGTCCCTTATTCAAATTTCCGTCCGTTCCCGCCCTGAAGTGAACCGGAAAAGTGAGCTGGTTCGTTCGTGAACCGGGCGATCTTAAGCTGTTCCCTTCGGAACCAGTTGATCGCTCGGTTGACCACCAGCTGATATAAACTAACAAAAATTGTTTACATTTTTCCAAACAACATATTTGTTTATAAAAAAATGCGAAACCCCCGTAAGTTTCCCCCTTCACCCCTCTCTCTCTTCTTCCTAACCCCCCTTTCCAAGCCCTTCCCTGACCAAACGTCCATCCAGTCCTTTTCCTTAGCTTCACTTGCTGCGCCCATGACCCCATGGCCGGGTGACGCCCATAGGCCCATGGGTCGCCCGGACACTGCTGTCCGTTCGGGGTGGGTAAATCCGCCTGTCGCCGGTACCGTGGGTCCCTGGTTAGCTGTCCCGGCCCCTGCTGCGTCGCCCCCTGCTGGCCTTCCTGCGGATGTGGATGTTGCAGCTGTGGCTGCTGCGGGAACTGATGCGGCTGTTTTTGTTGCTGTTGTTGGTGCTGCTGCTGGTGCTTGTTCTGTTGAGGCTGCTGCTGTTGCGGCCACTGTGGTTGTCCTAGCTGCGGCTGTGGGGTCTGCTGCTGCTGCGGCTGCGCCATGTTCCAGTCCAGCTCCAGCTGCGATACCCACGCCTCCAGCTCTTCCTCCACCAGCATTCGAAGACCCTCATCGACCTGGTGCTGCCGCCCATCGGGAGCCTGCCCCTGCGACAGGGCCTGCGCTGCCCCTCTCTCGGCCGCTTCCGCTTCTGCCTCCTCATCTGCTGCCTTATTCGCTGCCTCTACAGCCTCTGCGGCCGCTGCTGCCCGTGCTGCCGCCTCCTCTTCCGCCGCCTTCGCTGCCGCCTCTGCTGCTGCCGCTCTTTCGGCCCTCTTGGCGGCCCTCTCGACGGCGTCAGGGTCCGGGATCTCGTCCAGCCGCCACCCTGGCGCATCGCCCGGCACGATGACCCTCTCCTTCCAGGAGATCCTGTACACGATGGAGTGCACCCAGAAGCCATCTTTATACTTCCTATCCTAAGTTGCCTCCACCGTGTACCTCCCGTCATCCTCCTCCTCCGCGGCCTGGTCCTCGTCGTCGCTAATGACCACCACCTCCTCCTCCATCGACTTCTGGTTAGCCGATGACCGTGGTGGCGTCGGCGGCCTGGCCTGCCGCCTATATTGTGGCACCTCCTCTGGCTCCGAAATGTCGCCTGTCGGCTTCTCGCCCTCGCGCTCCCTGGGCTTCTCGCCCTCGCGCTCCCTGGGCTTTTCGCCTCGCCGCGACCTTTTGGGCTTCTCGCCCCTCCTACTGGGCCTCTCGCCCCTCCTACTGCCGGGCTCTCCGCCCCTGGCAGGCTTCCCGCCTGTCGAATTGGGCACGAATTGCCCACGCGCTTGGGCTTTTCGCCTCGCCGCGACCTTCTGGGCTTCTCGTCCCTCCTACTGGGCCTCTCGCCCCTCCTACTGCCGGGCTCTCCGCCCCTGGCAGGCTTCCCGCCTGTCGAATTGGGCTCCTTGCCCAATACGGCTTCTCGCCGTACTTGACCTTTTCGTTGCTGCTGCTCATTTTTCCAGGTGTTTCCTTGACACACACAAACAACACAAGGGGGGGGGGGGGGGGGGGGGGAAAAGGAAAGAAAAAACCCGAAAATACAATAAATAAACTAACCTAACCATAAAATCTTGTTTCCCTACTTCTGCCACAATTCCTATTTACTGCGGTCTGCACTGCCAATTTCTTTCTGAGATGAGCTGCTCACTCTCGGCGGACCTGAGCCGCTGTTTTGCCGTGCCTCTACCTAACGGATCCTCGCCGAAGCTTTTCAAATTTATCCGTTTTTTCAATTTCTCCTGCCTCAGTGTTGCGCATTTTCTCTTCTATCCGCTATCACTGGCTATGCGTCTTCAGCTACCAATTTAACCTTTAACTTATTATTTTATTTAATTTGTATATTTTTATTTTATTATAATACTAGCGGACCCGGCGAACTTTGTCTCGCCCTAATTCGACGCCATTATATAACCCGCAAGGGCCATGGATCATACTCGTTTTCACAACGGAATGCAGCTCCGGATCAGTTTCTGGATCTGGTATTTCGGCAGAAATAATCGAATCAATATGTTCTGGTCGGATCTTGTCGAACATCCAAAGCAAAATGTGCGCATGTGGTAAGCCACGCTTCTGCCATTCAACCGAGTACATCCAACAACGAACTACGCCAAAAACCTTCTGCTTAACGATGTAATCCATAAGAATTTTTACCTTTAGCTTGAATACTCGTGCAGTGATGTCATGTCGATCGCAGGATGTTTGTCCTTGGTGCAACAAATTCGTAATTTCGGGCCATTTCGGATTGCATGTAAACGTGATAAATAAATCAGGTCGTCCGTAATTCCGCACGTACGTCATAGCATCTTGAGCGTACTCATGCATATGGCGCGGGCTCCCAACATAAGTAGCTGGCAGAATGGTCAAACAACCAATGTTTGCCGCGTTTCCATCAGTAGCGATGGCGTAACGCAAGTGGATGTACTCGTCAGATCATAACTTTGACTGATTGAAACGAATGAAATTGAGACGCTCCGTTTCTACTTTTACATACGTGTCGACACAGTACTGCTGAAACAAACGGCGGTATCTCAACAGATGATTGTCAACATCTAGTCGAATCATCAATCGATATACATAAAAATTCATTGAGCTGACTTTCTTATTCGTTTCTTCTCCTGTAATATGAAATCGAATTTACGTGCAGAATGAAAAAGAAGTGATAGCCATCTTCTCCACGACAGAACATCAACGGATATTGAAGTGCATCATATGACCGATGAGTCTCATAAACGCGTTGCAATTGTCCATCATCCCGACGCTTGAGAACAATATCGCGTGATTCCACATTCTCGCCAACAATCACCACTGCGACTTCATTGATAGTGGGCGCATTGAATTGTCTTGAATGGCTTTCTTCTGGTCTTTTATCTGCTCTGATAATGATTTTGTGGTCGTCAGAATGCATTGTATCCAAAGCTGTTTTGAACAATCTGACCAATTCATTACACTCATGAAGAAGATTTTGCAATTGTTGTATTATTTCACGTTTAGTTGCAGTGAAAATTGCACAACGCTGATTAAGTTCAACTGCCGAATCACCAACGAAATAGATCTGAAGGAATTTATGATCTTTGTTTGGTGGTGGTAACAAAGCGCCCGCTCGATGGTGAATTTGCCCTTGAAGCTGAATTTTGTGATGCAATTTCGTGAAAAATTATAGTTGTTCATGTTGATAAAAGAATGACGCTATTACCTTATAACTCGGATTGTAGCCTGGTTGTTGAACAACCTCTGCTCCAAATGACGTCATTTGAAAACATCCGTTATATGGTTTGACTTGCTTGTATTTCCATATAGAAGCGAATACAATGGCTCTGGTGGATGAGTCAAAACCGGCAATTTTACCTTGCCACCTGCGCAGCATAAGCCGGGAGCTTCAATCGAAACTTCAGTGCATTGCAGTGCTGACATACCACAGACAATGAACCGATAACAACGCAACTATGGTCTTTGTAGGACGCTGAGAAATTGTATGCAAGTGCAGCGCGATTCAAGTCTGTTCTTGGTACTCTTTGTGTAGAGCGAATCTGTGCTAAACGGGTTCGTCTCGATTCATTTCTTTCTGCACGTTCGTCTTGCGTTTGACTTTCATGGACATTCCGACTATATGTTAATGTATTTTAGTTGCTATCGTAGCAACGCGCGCCGGATAACTAAATAATTTCATTTATACGTTGAATATAATTATTTTTCCTACTGAATTTTAAATGTAGCCTACTAAGATTTTGCAAAATTCAGCTCTAGGCCTGGCTCAACTCTAACATGGCTGTTTAAAGGGTTTTTCCGGAAATTATTCGAATGTTTCTCGCCGTAAAACCATCCTTGAACTCCAACGAACATTTAAAAAAAAGAATTATCGAAATCGGTTCAGCCGTTCACACGTGTTGCCATGACAACGCGAAACGGGTTTCATTTTTATATATATAGATAATATATATATATATAATATATATATTATATTATTATATATATTATACTAGCTAACCCAGCCACGCGTTGCAGCGGCGGACCCGACAGACACCCGTGATAGGGTGTTGTAAAAAAAAAAATTAAATAAACATTATATAAGGATTTAAAAGTAAACGTTTTATTGTTTATCATGAGAATCATAATTATTAACAAATCACTGTAGTGCTTTATGAAACACGATGTTTTTGTTTGATTACCATAGCCATAGATGTACTTCTCAGAACGCAGTTTGCTTGCTCTTCACTTAAGTACCTTGTGATAAACGATATTTTTGTTTTATTATCATGCGCAAAACAAACAACGCAGATGGTCTTCCGACCCGTGAACATGCCACGTATAATTGGCCATGAGAAAACATGGATTTTCTAGGTTTAAGCCACAAACTTTTAAGGATTGGCCTTGTGATTTGTTAATGGTCATTGCAAATGCAAGACGTATCGGAAATTGAAGTCTTTTAAATTCAAAGGGCATATCGTTTGGGATCATCGGGATTCTCGGAATAAGAATTTCCTCACCTTTGAATTTTCCTATCATTATCGTGGCGTAAATGACATTGTTCATCAATTTTTAACCACCAAACGCGTACCGTTGCACAGTTTTGGTTGGTTTATGTTTCGTAGCATGATTATTACGGAGCCAACCTTTAGGCGTAAATTGTGTGGTGGTAAACCAGGCACGTCCAAAGAGTTTAAAAATTCAATGGGATAGTTGGTGGCTTCATCTTCATTTGTGACGCAGTCAATTGATTTGAATGAATGCTCTGTTCCAATTATCTTATTTTGAATTATGTAATTCAAGTCATCTACATCTTTATTCCTTGCCGCTAAAATTGCTCGCTCACTCAACCATTCATTATTTTTGTGGTTAGTAATAATGTTTGGAAATACATTGTTGATAAGTTCTTCTTTGATTCGACAAAATTACAGAAATTATTTTGAAATGATATAAATCCGCTCGATTCATCGACAGGTACTTGACCATTACCGATAGTCAGCAATTGCTTCGAGAAATCTTCAGCAGATATATCATTAAGCAATGTAACTCTCATGTTTGTTGTCAGCTGCAGTTTCTTCACATAGCGCCATAGATTTGACGATTTGAGGCAAGCGTTTATTTCGTCGGCAGCCGTAGATCTTGGAATTACTGGCAGTGTTTGGCGGAAATCGCCAGACAGTAAAATCATTGCTCCTCCAAAACATCTCGAGTCATTGCGTAAATCTTTTAATGTTCGGTTAAGTGCTTCTAATGCACGTTTATGCGCCATTGTGCATTCGTCCCATATGATAATTTTCGATGCCGCTAAAACTTTGGCCATTGCTGAGTGTTTTGCAATATTACACGTTGGTTCTTCAATAGTTTGAAGATTTAACAGTAATTTTAATGCTGAATGAGCCGTACGGCATCCTTCTAACAATGTGGCTGCTATTCCAGAAGAAGCAACTGCAACCGCTATGTTGGATCTCGCCCGAACAGTTGCTAAAACTAATGACAAAAGGAATGTCTTGCCAGTTCCACCAGGGCATCTAGGAAATATAAACCACCATTTTCATCATCGATTGCCTTCATTATAGTATCATAAGCTTCCTTTTGTTGGTAATTCAACATGGGTACATTCGTTTGAACTACTAAATCTAATTCCTGGTGATCATATTCACGTTCCCGTTCCAATTCTCGATTAAATGCGTCATTCATTTGACGATATGGCGCTGGCATTCCCAACCTGTATAATAAATTACCGCACATAAGGTAACACATATCTTCGATCAAGAGTAAAGCACGATTATGTATCTCCTCATTCATCTCAATATCGTGATTTCTGGAACTGACACGAATTTGATGTAAAATATCTTCTGACATATTATCCTTGTATTTGTGCCACAGGTTACATGGGTTTGATGGAAAACATGTCGAAATTATGATAGCGAATAATGTGCATATCTGACTTGGAGACGCAGAAATAATGGCTTCAGCCACGCGTTGCAGCGGCGGACCCGACGTGTAAGCACAATATCGCGTTTTTCAAATTGTTCACCAACAATCAGGATGGCAACTTCGTCTAATGTTGGAGCATTAAATGTGCGTTCGTGTGTTCCAGATGGTCGTTTATCTGCTTTGATGACAACTTTATAGTCATCATTTGGCATGCGCTCTAAAGCACTCTTAAACAACCTGACCAACGCATGATGTTCATGAAGCAGACACTGCAAGTCTTGAAGAATTGCTCGCTTCATTCCTGCATTGATCCCTAGGCGTCGATCAAGTTGTTCTTCCATGTTGCCCATAAAATATATTTGTAAAATTTATTCTGTGTATCTTCGAAAGGTAGTAATGATCCAATTCGATGGTGAATCTGTCCTTGTATCTTAAATGTCGGATTAAATCCTCGTTCTTCGATAATATCTGCCCCAAATGACGTCATTTGGAAACAACCATTGTATTTTTGAGTGTTTGCAAGAAAGTGGCGTGATTCTTGTGTTTCGCCACCAAGCAATGAATACAATGGCTCATATGGCGGAGTCAACAACGGCAATTTCACTTTACCATTAAGGCAGCATAATCCAGCCGTTTCTCCGGAAAACTTTAATGCACCACAATACTCACAAACAACATCCATTTGCCCAATGCAAACGCTACGATGCAAGCTGTAATCGATCGTATCGAAAAGCTGCTCGATTCAAATCAGCTCTTGATAAATATCCTCTGCGTCGTAAATCATCTATTTGTTGACCTCTGTTGTTCGCTCGACGATTTCGCATTGCCAACCGAGCTGTTTCACGGGCTGCTTCACTTTGCTCTTGTGATTGAGAAGCACGAAGTCGAGCCATACTTTCGCGGCGCTGTTCACGTGTATGTTCTTCAGTTCTTTCATTTGCAGTATTTCGTTGCTGTGTATACACTTGTTGCTGGCTTGCATGTCTTGTGCGGCGGCCGATGTTTCCACGTCGTCTTCTAGGCATTTTAGACTATGGACAGACTGGTGAATTTAA
The DNA here is from genome assembly GCA_014170255.2 of Drosophila triauraria. NCBI lineage: Eukaryota > Metazoa > Arthropoda > Insecta > Diptera > Drosophilidae > Drosophila > Drosophila triauraria. The sequence goes on along the minus strand of CM024337.1, from coordinate 890,330 downwards.
CCTCAAATGCACAATCCTCATAGTTTACACAGATCAACTTACCACCTTCAAGACAAATGGTTGCTGTTGAAATTTAATAAAAGTTTGCACAATAAACGTGTTTCCAACTGAACTGTTAACAAACGAATAAATTTTACAACAAAACTGAACAATAAACGTGTTTCCAATCGAACTGTTAACAAACGAATAACTTTTACCCCAAAACTGAACAGATTACAATAAGAAGCTGTCAAACAATGTAACAACATGTAATCGAATGGTTACTTGATTAGAGATTTTGTTAAAGTTGTAAAAACTTTCCGGTTTTTCTGCATTCCTGTTGAACATTTTCCTGAATTTTGTTTGTGGTAAACCTTTCCCTGGCTCTAAGCAACCTCCCTACCAATTTACACCCAAATCTGTTTTGCCGTTCTTGAGATATAAAATCAGTAACTAACACGACTTTCTTTTATATATATAGATAAAGATAATATCGTGCTATGGGTTTGGGATAATAAATTCATTCACTAAATTAAATGTTATAGATGTTGGTGTTAAAATGCGTTTACACAGTTTATGTTTTGCGACTTTGCTTTTATATGATTGTTGTCAGATTAATGTGCCGTTGATGGTATTGGTTCAGCTTTTCATTTTGATGTAGAGTTCTTTTGGTGATGTCCAGAATCCTGGAAGTGCTTGGAGCTGGTATGTGCCTCGGGTTGTCGTTGCAGGATTTTGGCTACGCTTAGTGACACGGGAACATAGCCTTTTATCATTAGTTGCACGGTTTATTCTGTACATAGTGGAACTCCGAATTGATATTCAGTATTCACTTTTGAAACGGTAAAGATCGGCAGGATTGTTTTAGGCGTGGTATTATTAACACATGTCCTTTAGGTTTCACATTGCACTTGGCATTGTTCGACGGGACGTTATAACAGCCTTAAAGATATTTGCTTCCTTAAAGGACTGCATCGGCACCGTAAATTTACCGCGGTCAATATCGCGAAAGGCTATCCGACTTTTACAGTTATGCGGTTTGCACTATTTCAAGTTGGTATTGATAGATTTCCAGACTCTCTGAATAGACTTTCAGTTCCTAACTATGATTTTGACTATCTTCTGGTACAGCTAAACCGGGGTCTTTTATACCAAAGACTGTGCTATGGATCACCGGAATGGAACACAAAAGTGTTCCCAGCTAGTGTCATCAATTCCCCTCTGTTCACCTATTGGCTAGAGTTCGATTTGGGTCGTCTTTGTCCTTACTTTTGACAGTTCAGCAAAATCAGCAGTATTGGGTTGCTAGTGATTGCATGGCATAATTTGGGTCGTTAGGCGGTGTCATTTGCCAGAGTCAAATATTTCTGCAATCTTGCCAGTGATTCTCTATGGAACTAGCGTATTGGCTACTCTTGATTCTCTTCCGTGTTATCCGTATGAATCACGTCGCCCTAACCGACGTACGTAACAATTGTTTTGTTACCTTTTGGAATAATATAATCCAAAAGTATAAATAAAGTTTAACAATAATGTTTTTATGATTATTATTATTATTACTATGGCCTTATTGCACCGCGACCAGATGTTAGGTCTTTTGTGCCGGCCTGTAGGATTAAGGTAGAGCCTCTATTCCTAGGCTTCTGATAAAGGAGAGCACTTTGGCGAGGTCTATCTCTTCCCAAATCCTGTAGGGGGGGATAAGTTCACCTCCTAGTTGTTGAAGTCGACGTCTGATTAGTGAGGGGCATTCACATAGAACATGTTCTGATGTTTCTGGCTCCAGCTCACAGAATCTACATGTGTCGATTTCTGAAAGTTTTAATTTCTTAAGGTGATACCTTAGGTAGCCTGTTAGAGTGCGAATCTCACTCTTTTTTAGATTGATGATGCGTTTGGATCGCGACATCTGGGGGAAGAGGAATTGTTTGGCTTGTCTCAGCCCTGCACTGTCGGTCCAGTGACGACTTATCTCCTTTTCCTCCCATTTCCTGACCAGTTCCCTTTTGTGTCCTTTCGAAAGTCCACAGAATGGTTCAGGGCCGATTAGTGGTGTCATCGCCCCGCGTTTTGCTAGGGAGTCTGCCACCTCGTTTCCTATATGGCCTTCATGCCCTGGCACCCAGCCCACCGTTAAGGTGTTTTTGGAGGCAAGGGCGTTCAGCTGCTGGAAACAGTTTTCTACTAGTCTGGAGGTGATCGTAAAGATCTCAGCGCTATGAGCGCCGCCTGACTGTCAGAGAAGATGTAAATCCGTGCGCCTTGCATATTCCTTCGAAGGCATTCACGAGCACAGATTTCTATGGCGTGTATCTCTGCTTGAAGATGGTTGGGGACTTTCCCATGGCTATGGATTTGTTGAACCTTGGTCCGAAAATACCAGCCCCGGTGTCGCCGTTTTCCAATTTCGATCCGTCAGTGTACCACGTTTGTGATCCACTGGGCAGAGATATTGATTTTGTTGTCCAGTCGTGTCTGGTGTACAGGACTACAGAGAAGTTTCTGTGGAAAACAAGTTTTGGTTTCTGCTCGTCAGTTATACGCAGAATGGGTTCGTTTATTAGGGTTCGAGTACCCGTAGATGCCCAGTTAAATCACCACTTTTGTCGGTGATGTTTTGAGGCGAAGTGCCCCAGGCAGGCCTCCTTTTCAGGGCGATGGGTAGAGGGGAATGCCAGTTATAACTCCAAGTGCTGCAGTGGGGCATGTCCGGATGGCTCCAGTGATGCCTATGCAGACCAGTCGTTGTATTTTGGTAAGTGCAGCCGCAGCTGTCTTCTGGGTAGATTTCGTCCACCAAGCAAGAGATGCATAGGTTATGATCGGTTTTACCACAGTGTTATAAGACCAGTAGATCATTTTGGGACTTAGGCCCCATGTTCTACCGAAAAGCCTTTTGCAAGCAAAGTATGCTAGAGTGGCTTTGTTAATGGTATTTTCAAGGTGTGCGTTCCAGTTGAGCTTGGAGTCCAGTATAACTCCCAGGCAAGTTAGCTTCAACCGAAAAGTCAATGGTTGATCCATTTAGGGATGGTCTTGTCAGAGAGAGAGAGAGACCTTTTCCTGGTAAATGGAACTAGAACACTTTTAGACGGGTTTATGGATAGTCCTTTATCTTGACACCATCTATTGGCTATAGTAAGGGCTTGCTGCATGCGATCCGAGATGGTTTGCTCATGCCAGCCCACTATATGACTAGATCATCAGCGTAGCCCTGAGTGGGGAACCCTAGGTTGTTGAGCTCAAACAGTAACTCGTCTATGACCAGAGTCCACAAGAGAGGAAAGAGTACCCCCTTGTGGCTGTGATTGAGGTCATGGTTCGTCCTAGGTCTACAGTTATGATTCTGGATTAGAGCAATTCCAGAATCCACCTAATAATGGGCGTAGCGACATTTTTACTTACAAGAGAGGCACGGATAGCCTCGTTTGACGTGTTGTCAAAAGCTCCTAAGATGTCTAGAAAGGCACCTAGTGCTATTTGTTGAGAGCCAATGGCCTTTTCAATGACTTTGTAAGGCAATGGATGGCAGTCTCAGTTGATTTACCAGTTTGGTACGCATATTGGTACTTATGTAGGGGAAGATGCTTGAGGTTCACTTCCCTGATGTGCTGGTCAATTATCTTTTCCATAGTTTTAAGAAGGAAGGAGCTAAGACTAATTGGTCTATACGATTTAGGCAGTTGGGAATCTTTCTTCCCTACCTTTGGAATAAACACAACTTTTACTTTAGCCCATTTGCTTGGTATGTGTCCAAGCACGAGACTAGCTCGGAATAGACGGACCAAGGGAGTGCAAATTGGTGCAGTCCCCGCTGCAATAGGCATGGATAAATTCCATCTGGTCCAGGGGATTTGTATGGGCTAAAGCTTTGTATGGCCCATTGTACGCTATTTTGATGAAACAGTCTAAAGGGCATGTTTCCAATACGTTCTGATAGATAGGGGTTCCCTTCTTTCAGCCCCATTGGAGTCTGCCACAATAGCCACGCGCAGGTGTGGGCACTCTCCAATCTCAGAGAGGTACGTTGGTGCCTCACTTTCTGAGATGGGTTGCTCCATGGCCACGCACCCAGGAAAGTGAGTAGATAGGAGTAGACTACTCGTTTCCTTTGGGTTGTTTGTGTGGGTTCCATCTGGCTTTTTCAGCGTACAGATGCCGTTTGAGTGGTCTTTGGAGAGGGCTTTTTGTAGCCTGACAGCTTCCGGGAGAGTTGAAATCTGCCCGCAGTGTTGGCGCCACGTAGCCCGTTTTGACCTTCTCAGCTCTTTGTTATACAGCGTTAAGGCGGATTTGTAGGAATCCCAAGTGACCTTCCTTTTCTCGCCTTATTGAAGAGCCTTCGCGCAGCTTGTTTAAGATCGTCAAGGCTCTTGTTCCACCAGGAACAGCCCGACTGATCTTACGAACTTTTTGTTCGCAGCTGACGTGATATGCTGATTCAATGTTTGTATGAAGCACAGTAGCCTCACGCTCTAACTCGTCTATTGTTAGTATCGGACGGGTGGAGCAGTCTCTGGATTGCTCAAGTTCAAAACAGAAAAGATCCCAGTTTGTGTTTTGGGATTTCTAGTAACTAGGCTACATTGCAAGGCACCTCCTATATCAAATCTGATGTGCTGGTGATCTGACATAGTGATCTCATTCGCAACGTGCCAGTTTGAGACAGCGGACAACATATTCAGACTGCAGAGAGTTAGGTCGAGGACTTCCTCTCTAATTGCATTGATAAATGTGGGCTCGCTGCCCTGATTTAGTAAACCTATGTTATTACTAATTATGTACTCAAGAAGGTACTCACCTCTTTTGTTGATGTTGCTGCTCCCCCCAGACCGTGTGATGCGCATTGGCATCGCAAGCAATTATCCACCGGAGCCGGTTTCTCTGGCAGTACTCTACCAGGGCACAGGTAGCCGCCGGAGGTACATCATCAGTGTCGCCGGGTAGATAGGCAGAGGCCAGCACTGCCTCCTGCTCGCCATGGGCAGTGGGTATTTTAACCCAGACCGCCACCAGGTCCTCAGTTATGAACTGTGAGAGGGAACAAACGTTAGATTTTTGTTAATTAACAAGGCCGCTCTGGGGCGAGGTTGGCCGTTTGCATATAGCAGCTTACCAGATGGGGTGCTAAGCCCCAGGACGTCCGGCATTTATCCATGGCTCCTGGATAAATGCTATGTCCATCGTAGCAAACCTCTCGCAAAGGACGTCGGACGCGGCCTTTGCATGGTGGAGGTTCGCTTGGAGACATCTGAGGTGTCTCCGGGTGTTGGGGAGGGTGGGGGAAGGGGGACGGGACATTAGTCCGCCCTCTTGCGGCCCCTAGCCGCCATCTTCCGGCCTCGGTTGGTGCGCAGAAGGGCCTCCTCCTCAGGTGTGCGCCTCACACCCTTGTTTAAGCGCCCTGTTCCGCGCGTGATGCGCCCGTACAGGGAGGGCGCATAATTTTATTCGGTGGCATGGGCTCTTGGGCAACTATGGTGCCGCTAGCCTCTGTGCCTACGCGAGCTGTGCCATCAGCGGCATTCTTTGGCGTTGTCGCAGCCGTGCCCTTTGTAGCCTTGGAGCAGGTGGGCTTCTCCGCTGCGAGAGCAGGAGCCACCGCCTGCGTCTTCGGCTGCGCGCTGGCTTTGGCTTAAGAGTAGCCGTGCCCCACGCGAAGGACAGCTGGTATGCCAGCGACTTCAAGCGATTGGCCGAAACAGGATCCAGCGCAATCGTGATGATGGCCATGCTTTGCCTCATTTCACGGTGGAAGACACGCCAGTCTCCCACTCGCAGGCCGCTGTTCTGGCCTTCGACGAGCTTCAGGATCTCGTCCGTCTTCATTTCCGCGTTTGGAAGCGGAAAGTACCCAATGAAGACAGCGGCACGTGGAGCCTCTGCCTCTGGGACCACCTTGATGTGGGCGTCTTTCCACAGCCGTAGCTTTGGCACCTCTGTGCATAGCCACTCGGCTGTCTCCGCATTCCCACACGTCACGGCCATCCACCCTGGTCGAAAGGTGCAGCCAGAGAACAACGGCTTCACACAGCCGTGTCTCAGGGCCATCACTCTCGATAGGATGGCGGACTGAATAGTGTTCAGCTGTTCGGTCGTGAGGAGATGCTCAGGGTAGTCGGCAGGAGTATCGCCATCTTCATCTAGCTGGCGATCCCTGTAAGAGGCCATGACACCGACTTGGGGCGACTGCGCCTGTATTGCCTGCCCATCCGCTGCTGCGGTTGTGGTGGCTGCTGGAGCCTCCGTGGCCGGCAAAACAGTTGCAGTATCGCCCTTCGTCTGGGCACTAGGTGCCGCGGTTTTGTACATGGCCCTCTTTTTCGACGCCTCTTCTGGGGTCGTGTTGGCCGATCTACCTCTCTTACTGGTGGTAGCGCCACTCCTGCTGGGCATTTCCCTTGGAGGGTCCATAGGCTTCTGGGCGAGCCTTTTGGCCTCCTCCATGGGTACGCCGTTCGCAAGGTGTCTGCGCAACCTCTTCCTTGCGGCGCCCGATAGTGCGATCCGCCTTGGTTTGTCATCCTTAGGGGAGGCGAGCAGAGTTTCTTCCTCTTCCTTGGTGATGCTGTCGGTGCCAGAGCTTTGTGAACATATGTCCATAGCATCTTCGGGCTCCCGGATGGGTTCGATTTCAATCGATTTGGGGCTGCTAGAGCACCCTGATTTTATGATACTTAGGTAAGCTGATAAGCTTTTGTCAGCTGTATATTCGTCATTTCAAACAAATATGACCACGTCCCACTGCTGTTTGTACCTTTTCTTTATGATTTCTTTGATTTTTCCATTTATAAATTTGCACCTTTACCTTGTTGAGTTTTTTTACTTTGGAATTTGGAAGAATTTGACTTTTGTATTTGGAAGTTAATAGCATCAACATCGATATTTTTTTCGGCTAAAATAGCACGTTCACGAAACCACGCATGATTTATATAATTAACTTGTAAATCTAGCTTTCAATCAAAGCATCTTTTTTTACCATATTGCAGAAATTGTCTGGCAATTCGATGCATTTAGTGCCTCCTTGCAATGGTATGGTTCCATTTCAATGTTAAGCAATTGCTCGGATAATGATAATGATAATGAATCGTTTTGAAGTTGAACACGTATATTTGTGTTAAGACGTAATGTTTTAAAATTTCGCCATAGATATGACTGTTTTATACACGCGTTGCGATGCTGAATGTCTTCGCACATAAAATCCTTATATTTGTCCTAGAGGATAGAAGCTTGAGATGGAAAACATAATATTGCGAATAATTGTATAATTTGATTAGGAGAAGTCAATGATGCATCTGCAAGTGTAATATCACAATGGTTGTCATCTTCCAGCAAATGTAATTCGTAACACGCATCATTATATATGTCCTTTAAAATGCCATTGACTGTTCGCAATATTGGAAGTATTGGCAGTATTGGAAGGACGTTGGTCCAAAACATTAACCAACAATAAACTCAAGAAAAAGAAACATTCACGTTGCTTTGGATGGACTGTGAATATTCGGTCTAATACATTTCTCATAAATATTCTGTTGTTTCCTTCAACCATAACACCTCGCTTTCGCGGTTCCCATTTTTTACTGTTTTCCATGTGAAATATCATGTCACATCAGTATACATTATTGTCTATGCAAATTGACCGTGAAGATCATGTCGGTTGCATAGTGTAAAAAACTCAGTTAATGTGGTTTATGGGGCAATTGATGCATGCTGTAAAGCTGTCGATTCCGTGAAATAAACACGCTGTCCACTTTCAAGGTGAACGTCCAAATGTTTAACAACAGGGTCCCTTTCGTGTATCGAAAAACTGAAAATACGTCAAACTGCTTTATTGCTGCTGGTGTATTGGCCCATTTAATACCGTTTTATTTCATCGTTTTCGTTAACATTTTGTACAGCAAATACAGCCATATCACTACATATCACTGCCTTCATAGGTTATTTGCATATGTATTTTATGGAATCCACCGAACTGTAGAGCTCAACGGTAATGTGTGCTTTGTAGATTTTGCATAGCAATGGTAAATACGGAACCACTCAGTGATTACAATGTTAGCTATTGTACCGTTTGATATGCGTTATTGATGTGATTGATCACCATGGACGATACAATGGATATCGATGGTTATCAGTTATATATAATATAATTAATAAAATTTTTGGAAACTTTTCGTACATTTTCATTGTTCATGCACGGCGCTCTTATGCTTATAGCACCGCAAGAACTGTCGATCATGTTAGCGGTAACAATGTCATACAATTCTTGATCGATATTGTGATCCGGAATTTCAGCTAAGATAATTTTATCAATTTCTTCAGACCGTATTTCGACCAACCACATCAAAATATGCGCGTGTGGCAAACCTCGTTTTTGCCATTCGATAGAATATAGCCAGCAACGAGTTTTGCCAAATACAGAGGATTTGTTTAATCAAATTCATCAACGATTTTAACTGAACTGTCTGAATACACGTGTAATGATATCGTGCTATCTATAGCATTTTGGCCTGGCAATAATGCTATTTTAATTTCATCCCATTTTGGATTACATTTAATGTAATAAAATAAATCTGGCCGTCCTTACGCGCAAACAAAAGTCATGGCGTCTTGAACATATTCCTACTTATGACGCACAGAGGGGCCATTTTAGTTTTTGCGTTGCAATAATCATAACTTTTGAACCAAGTAAGATAATTGAATAATTTAAATTGCAATTGATAGAGAGTTGTTCGACCTATGAAAAACATTTATATAGTGTTTTTACACAGAGGCGCATCTGCTTCAACTCTCAAAAATTCCAGCAACGATTTTTTTCCCGTAAGCAGTAAATGTGTCAGAAAGGCACAGAAAAGGTCGCATTAACTCCGCATCAACTACAAATACTAAAATTAAACAAACTTGTATTCAGTATTTTCAGTTATTTAATATGTATATGTATTATAAATAACCGACAACTGCCATATACAGTGTTCAGTCCAAATCACCGAAACAGTAAACACTACCGTACAAGCATGCTGTTCACTGTATTGTATAAAAGACACAATTTATTTGAGCCATTTCATAAAGATTGGTTAAAATACCACTTGATCCATTTAAATTATACAGCATTTTATATAGTTAAGTGTCGACTAGTTAGACAGAGCACTGTACGCCTACTGGATCCGCATCAACTTGGGCTGTGTGTAAACAGGCGCAGCAGAGAAAAAGTGCATGCGACTTTTAAGCGGATGTGTAAAAAGGCTATTAACAAGGTGCTAAGATTTTTTTATGATTTCTTATGATTTATCAAAATCAAAATTTGTAAATTGTAATGATCGGGGCGGGATAGCTCAGTCTCGTCCAGGATTCGCTGCAACAAATTTATATTTGTTGGGCACTGTGCCAAAATAGGAACTCCGGGGTTTAGATTTAAGTAATATAATATATATTTTTAACTGGGACTTTCACCTCTTTTCCACCACACCTGACTTAAGCGGGGCACAAGACGACCTATCTCTAAAAATTAGGCACGCCCGACTCGCCGGCCAACGCCGTCTGGGTGATACGCCGCGCTTACTCTCCGCTTGATACTCCGGTGCTACCCGCACTCGGATACTCTCGCTAAGCTTCGCTCCGCTAGATACTCTGGTGCTGCACGCTCCAGATGCTCCCGCTAAGCTGACGCGCTGGCAAACTCACCGTCCGCCTGGGCACTTACAAAGTACGAGGTGGAAGAAAGTAGTGAACTGGACTCGCTTGGTCAAAGGGAATCCTTCCAAAGACTTATTGCGTTATTGCTGCTGGTAAAACTGATTTGCTTTGCTGTCCCCTGAACTGATCCTTGGCTTGTTTCCCAAGCAGTCACTTTCACTAGCACTAGCACTGGTCACTGTTCACTGACAACTTAAACTCCACAACTCACTGCCCCGACCCAAGTCCTGCCTCGCTCTTTTATACCCCCTGCAGAGCTGCTGCCACCAGTTCAGCAACCCGGTCTCCCGCCAAAACTCCTTGCTCAGCCGATCCTCTGCAGCGCTGCTGCTGCCAATTCATCAGCACGCTCTCCCGCCAAAACTCCTTGCTCAGCGCATCCGTGTCCCGCTATGCGCTGACTATCCGCTCTGCTGAAAGCTTTCTCTCCCTTTCTCCGCTCTCACCCCATCTCTTCTACTCCTTTCTCTTATGCTTTTGTAAGGGATCGAAAAGATTACTTACAAAATATCATAGAAAAATCACGTTTATTTTAGAAAGAAAATTTCTTGTTCACCTTTTAAGTTTTTATTTTTTTGTGCCTATTTTTATTGTTTTTAATTTAAAACAAGTGAGAAAGCTACAGTCGAGTGTGACCGACTGCGAGATACCCGGTACCGAAAGCATTGTGGGTGAAATTAAACAGCTCATGAGCATGGAAAAAATGTTGACAAATGAATACAATTATTGCTAGAAACATGTTGAGCAACACTCAAAAGAGACAAATGTTTCTAGGAACATGTTGGGCAACTCTCAAAAGCGACACATGTTGCTAGGAAAATGTTGAGCAACACCCAACAAAGACAAATGTTGCTAGGCACATGTTGAGCAACACGCACTTGCGAGCGCTCTCTCTCTCTCTCTGTCTCTCAAAAAGTTAACATAGAAATTTTATTGCTTAATAACTTCTATGTTTATCATCCGATTTTACTTAAATTTTCAGAACACATCCGCGATTACCTACTTATTAAGTCTATCTATTTACTTTACGCCGAAAATCACACATATACCGTTTTTTATGATTTTCGGGGGCGGAAGTTGGCGTGGCCAAATTTTAAAACAAACTTGATCTGCGTGCAACACATTTCAATGTTGTCACCAAATTTGGTAACTCTAGCTCTTATAGTTTCTGAGATCTGTTGTTTCACACGGACGGACAGACGGACAGACGGACAGACGGACATGGCTAGATCGACTTGGCTAGTGACGCTGATCAAGAATATATATACTTTATAGGGTCGGAGATTTCTCCTTCTGCCTTTTAAGTACATTCTCGGTTGGCAATAACTTATAATACCCTTGTACCCTATCCGGGTACCGGGTATAAAAATTGTATTTTGTTAGATTTTGTTTTGTTCCAGCAGGGCAACACGAAATACAACTTCTGCAACCGTGACTTTTTTTCGTTTTTTGCCTCGAGGTGTATGGGGGCTGCAGACAGCTGCAGCAAGGCTCTATTGAATTCGATTAAGAAATATTCCAAGAATTTTTTACAAAAAAATTGCAAATGTACAAAAATTGACAATTTTGTTATTTTCCATAAAAGTTGAAAAATAGTCAAAATATAGACAGTCAGTAAAAAATTAATTACCTGAAGAAACAAGAAGCATACTGTAAAATGTTTTCTTTATTTTACATTAATAAATGAAACAAGTGGGAAAGCTTTAGTCGAGTGTGACCGACTGTGAGATACCCGGTACCCAAAGCATTGTGGGTGAAATTGAATAGCACATGAACATAGAAAAACGAAAATGTTGACAAATGTAGACAGATGTTGCTAGAAACATGTTGAGCAACACCCAAAAAACACAAATTTTGCTAGGGACATGCTTAGCAGCACGCATTGGCACTCTCAACATCTCTCTCAAAAGCTAAGTGCTCAGACACGCGAAATTATTCCTAAGCAGTGCGATAGAGCGAGAGAGTGTGAAAGCATTTATTGTTTAATAACTTCCATGTTTATCATCCGATTTAACTCAAATTTTCTGAACACGTTCACGATTGCCTACTTATTAAGTCTATCTATTTACTTTACGCCGAAAATCACGCCTATAGCTAATATATATATAATTACCGTGCAACAGATTCCAATGTTGTCACCAAATTTGGTAACTCTAACTCTTATAGTCTCTGAGATCTGTTGTTTCACACGGACGGACAGACGGACACACGGACACACGGACAGATGGACATGGCTAGATCGACTCGGCTAGTGACGCTGATCAAGATTTATAGGGTCGGAGATTTCTCCTTCTGCCTGTTACATACATGCTCGGTTGGCACTAACTTATAATACCCTTGTACCCTATGGGTACCGGGTATAAAAATTGGTCAACTTTGATACAATGTAGGCTATTAACGTTTTACATTTGTAATCTTTGAACAGTTACCTATAAGACTTGCGTATTCAAAACATCGAACGCGAACTTACAATATTTTATTTTTTCAAAGCCCTTTGTTCTAGAGGCCCCATAGTGTGACGTGGACTACCAATATATGACGATGGAAGACTATATGTAATACCAATGTTGTAAAAATTTACGTTTCCAATTACGTTACCAAAAATAGCATCACGCAAATTAATATATTTCTCAGCTCGAAGTTTCGCTTTATTATACCTCATGTATCGGTATAACGCGCTTTCAATTTTCGCATACATATCAACGATACATTGATGAAACAGCTGGCGGCATCGGAAAATATTATTGTCTTCATTGGCACGAATCATTACCCGACCTGCGTAAAAGTTCATAGCGCTGACTTTCTTGCTGGTTTCTGCACCTGCAAAATATATAAGTAGATTATACCTGTTGTTGGATTTCTTTTGTAAATATCATTTGATAGATAGATTATCCATCTTCTCCCTCGTAAAATATCAATGGATATTGCAATGCGTCGTAAGAGCGGTGACTGTCTTCAATTGTATGCGAAGTGTTATCTCTGCGTTGAATTCGTATATCTCGACGTGTAAATAAGTCGCCAGCCATAACAACTGCAACTTCATTAATAGTTGTTTCATTATATCGGCCCCGTGCTACCCAGGTGGTACTTTGTCTGCTTTGATGACGATTGTAGTAATAGGTTTGCAGTTTGTTTGAAACAGAATTGAACAACTGGACCAACTGGCTGTAATTCTGTAAAAAAGGTTCTAGAATACCCACAACTTCTCACCTCTCCATCTGTTTGATATGGTTGTATTGGCAGCGTACGTTTATTTGCTGCTCCTCATCGCCCATGAAGTAGATTTGCAGGAATTTTTGATCGTCATTAGGCATTGGCATTAAAAAACCAATTTGATGATACACCAGGCCCTGAATCTTAAAGGTTGGTTAAAAATTGCGACCATCCTCATTCTGAACGATTTCTGTTGCTCCAAATAAAGTCATTTTAAGTTGGCGTATTTTACGAAGAAGCAAATAGTGCTTTTAATGGTTCTGGTGGCGAATTCAATGGTGGCAATATAACTTTTCCAGATGCGCAGCAGAAACCGGCTGATTCACCTTTGTGTTTAAGTGCATGACAGAGTTGGCGTTGTTTGTCCGATTCATATTCAAACGCAAGGCGAAGAAATGATGAACGTGCCAATGCGCTGTTCTTTAAGTGTTTTGAATGTGTCGGTGAGTCTTTGGCGGGCCTGTCTGTGTCTCAATTCATAAGCTTGAAGGCGTTCCTTGCGATGTTCTTGACTTTCATTTTTATTGTTTTCTGCTAATATATTTAAACGAAGGTTCCGGTTCCTTTTCCGCCAAGAAGACGTGGCATTGACTTATGTATGAAATAAGATGCTCGCCGGCGACCATGCCTGAATAATACGGATTTGATCTACTTGTAATAAAATATTTTTATTAAGAGATGAATTTTTTGAATTTGATTGACAGTCGTAGAAAGCCCACTTCACAGATAAAGTGATTAGTTACGACATAACATTGGTGTTCACGCGTGAACACGTATATATATATATATATATATATACAAATTTATGCAGATGTGCTCTGCAGGCGCAGGCGCTCCTATCTTCAAATATAGCAGCCACTTGAACACTTGACAAATATTGTAAATGTAATCTGAACCCCTGCGTGGGATCTCAGAAGATATGACTACCAGGTCTGCGTAGGTCATAGAGTAAAATTAGAATCCTATCTCCTTACAAAAACTCACGGTGTAAATGTCTTCTTATTTGGGATCGCTTTACAATTGGTGTTGCCGCCATCATTTAATTTAATTTAATTTTTATTTTATTTAAAACTTTATCTGTTAATATCGATGTATCGATATAAGAATTATCGATACTTTTCAAATGTCATTACTCATTAAGAATGATCTCTAAAAAAAGGGACGCCAAGCTCAATTGGCAAAAGAGAAAGAAAGAAGACAAAAGTTTTTAAGCACGCGTTCGCGCACCTCGCCTTAAGAAAACTCTACGTACACATCGATTCGGAAGCTGAAAATAAATGTACTTATTTAAAAACTATCGCTATCCGTCTGTGGCTGTTTTTTGTGGTGCGCTGCTGTAAAACCTACTCTATTCTCGCCAGCAACATTCTTAAAAACTTTTGTTTGGCGCGGCTGCTCTTATAACTGTACCTTTACGAAGCGACGATTTCACAATTAGCCATAACATTGTGAAATTGTGATCGCAGCCCTATCTTGAACGTTAGGTGAGCAACTCGTAATCTACAAGCAAAGCAAGTCAACATTCTTAAAAACTTTTGTGCACACGCGGCTGCTCTTATAACTGTACCTTTACGAAGCGACGATTTCACAATTAGCCATAACATTGTGAAATTGTGATCGCATCCCTATCCTGAACGTTAGGTGAGCAACTCGTAATCTACAAGCAGAGCAAGTCAACATTCTTAAAACTTTTGTGCACACGCGGCTGCTCTTATAACTTTACCTTTACGAAGCGACGATTTCACAATTAGCCATAACATTGTGAAATTGTGATCGCATCCCTATCTTGAACGTTAGGTGAGCAACTCGTAATCTACAAGCAGAGCAAGTCAACATTCTTAAAACTTTTGTGCACACGCGGCTGCTCTTATAACTTTACCTTTACGAAGCGACGATTTCACAATTAGCCATAACATTGTGAAATTGTGATCGCATCCCTATCTTGAACGTTAGGTGAGCAACTCGTAATCTACAAGCAGAGCAAGTCAACATTCTTAAAACTTTTGTGCACACGCGGCTGCTCTTATAACTTTACCTTTACGAAGCGACGATTTCACAATTAGCCATAACATTGTGAAATTGTGATCGCATCCCTATCTTGAACGTTAGGTGAGCAACTCGTAATCTACAAGCAGAGCAAGTCAACGCACTTGAAATTACACACAAATTGCAATCAAAACACGCAATTTGCTTCTGCCACATGCAAATTCACATAACCTCAAACTAAACAGTTATGAACGAAGAAGCGTGCAGAATTTGCAAGAAAAAGTCGACTGGATCTGAGGAAAGCTGGGTTCAGTGCGACGGTTGCGACGGCTGGTACCATTTTCGCTGCGCAGGTGTTGACGACAGCGTCGAGGACAAAGATTGGATCTGCGCTCCGTGCCTTGGCGAGGGTAGCTCCAGAAACTCACTCGGAAGGACACTGCGATCACCGCTAAATACCACAAATCAATTCGACAACTTCACCGCGCCATCAGCCGGCCAAAACAAGCTCGTGCAGCAAGTGGACGCTCTCATCGACATGAATGAGCACGTCGAAGCCCCGAATATTCTCGACGGTAATTTAAGCGTCAACAAAAACCAAATAATGCTCGACATGTTGGAAGAAAAAAGAGCTTCCGAGCAGATATTTATCGAGGAGAAATATAAAATCCACACGCCACAGGGACCGTTCCAGATGACGCCCGCGTCCCCGTCAAGCTCCCAAATCGCCGCCTGACAAGATATACCAAAGGATCTTCCGCCGTTCAGCGGAGACCCTGAGGAATGGCCGATGTTCATCAGTACATATAAGCATAGTACTTCAGCAGCAGGATTCTCCAACGGCGAAAACATGCTTCGTCTGCAAAAGTGCCTTAAGGGTAGGGCACGCGAAATGGTCAAAGATAAGCTTTTGCTTCCTGGTCTAGTACCGGAAGTAATGGACACGCTGAAAATGTTCTTCGGCAGACCCGAGCACATTCTGGAGAGGATGATCGATCGAGTAAGAAAGCTTCCGCCACCTAAGGAAAAATTGGAAGCCATAATAGAGTACGCGCTCGCAGTACGCAATATTTGCGCCACAATAGAAGCGTGCAAACTGGAAGCGCACCTAAACAACCCAATGCTCGTAAAAGAATTGGTAGACAAACTTCCAAATCACAAGCTAAGCTGGGCGATGCACCCGCGCAACGATACAGTTCCCTGCATTAAGGCCTTTAGTGACTGGCTCTATCAAATAGCACAGGCTGCGTCGACAGTTGTTACACCGTTTTCTTACAGGGCAAATTCCATAAACACTCACAACAGCAGCGCAGCCGAGAGAAATTATAATGCCATAAGTCCTAGCCAGGCAGCTGTAGTTCAGCAGCAGCCTAATCCAAAGTGCATAGCATGCGAATCTACAAATCATTGGGTAACACAATGCGACCAGTTCAAATCCAGCACCGTGGAGCAGAGGTGGCAAGTAGCAAAAGCTGGAAAGGCTTGCTTCCGCTGCTTGAAGGTTCGCCGAAACAATTGTCGTCCGAGGGATTGCGGAGTAAACGGCTGTACTAGGAAGCATCATCCACTACTCCACTCGGAAAACGTTCCCAACACATCCAACAACACGATGAATCAACAACACGTAAGCACGCACCAAAGCGACGTAGAAGGTAACCAGTTTTTCCGAATTGTGCCCGTAACTCTGCATTCCGCCGACAAAAAGATCGACACCTTCGCCTTTTTGGACGAAGGATCCTCTGTTACCTTAATAGACGCAATAATTTTCGACAAGCTGGGTATAAAAGGCTCACCGTCACCGATATGCTTACAATGGACTGGAGAAACCACTCGATTTGAAGATACTTCCGTGCGCGCATCAATTCAGATTTCCGCGGAAAATTCAGAAAAACGGTTCTGGCTCAACAACGTTGAGGCCGTAAAAAACATCGCGCTGCCAAAGCAAACCGTGGATACAGACGAATTGCGCAGTAAGTATAGCTACCTGAAGAACCTGCCACTAAAGTCTTATTCTGCGCAGCCAACGTTGTAAATCGGAACAAACAATTGGAAAATTGCCGTTCCTCGCAGGATCTATGAAGGCAAGTGGAACGATCCAATAGCGTCAAAGTGCATGTTAGGCTGGACCATCCAGGGATCAACGAACTCCAAATGCCACGTTTCCATGCACCACTGCGACTGTAATTGGCAAGAGCTTCACGACCAAGTCAAGGAGCAATTCGACCGTGATATAATTTCACCTAAAAAGCTCCTGTCGAGCGAAAACAAGCGAGCAGTCGAAATCCTGTAACAGACGTGCCAAAACAAGTCTGGCAAATATGAAGATGGGCTCATATGGCGAAACGATCTTGAAAGGCTCCCCGAGAGTCGAGTTACCGCTCTAAAGCGTCTGCAATGCATGAAAAAAGGATTCTGGGCGAACCAGATCTGTACACCAAAATCGACGACCAAATCAATAATCTTTTAAAAGGATACGCCAGGCAACTATCCGACGAGGAGGCTGAGAAAGAGGAAGATCGCACTTGGTACTAACCCATATTTATAGCCTTGAACCCGAATAAGCCAGGAAAAATTAGGCTGGTTTGGGATGCGGCAGCAAAGACGAATGGAATATGCCTCAACGACCTTCTGCTGAGCGGACCGGACTGCTTAAACCCTCTTATCGACGTTCTAATAGCCTTTGGAGTCGGAAGAGTCGCTGTAAGCGGCGATATCGCCGAAATGTTCCACAGGATCAACATTCGCCAAGATGACATGCATGCTCAGCGCTTTCTTTGGTATGACGCTAGCCAGAATAGGATAAACACTTACGTTATGCGAGCCATGACCTTCGGAATTAGCTGCGCACCATTTATAGCCCATTACGTGCGCAACAAAAACGCCGAGGTCCACCAACATCAATTCCCTTAAGCCGTGGACGCGATTCAGCGTACGCACTACGTCGACGACTTTATCGACAGCATGAGCGACGAGCAGAAAGCCATCGAAATATCCAACCAAGTCAAAGAGGTTCACGCCAGAGGTGGATTCGAAATTCGCAACTGGGCGTCAAATTCCAGTGCAGTTCTCTCTCATCTGGAGAGCGACGAAGACACCGAAAATCAAAAGCCAGTACAGTTTAGCGCTACAGAAAAGGTTTTGGGTATGTACTGGGACCCACGTAACGACATTTTTAAGTTTGTTTGCAGATTCTCAAGACTTAAGCGAGACGTCTTTATTAATTCTGCGGTCCCAACTAAGAGAGAAGTCCTCCAGGTTTTAATGTCTATCTTCGATCCCTTGGGATTGCTATCATGTCACACAATTGGGCTGAAAATCCTTCTGCAGACAATCTGGCGCGCAAATATTAACTGGGACGAAGAGCTGCCAGAGTCATTGATGGAGGACTGGAACCGGTGGAAGCTGTTACTGTCTCGAGTTGCAACGGTCAGCATTCCGAGATGCTACTCCATGGGAATACCTGAAGCAAGCCGCATCGACCTTCATACGTTTGTGGACGCTAGCGAGCATGCTTATGCCGCTGCCTGCTACCTGCGAGTATCACAAAAGGACAAGGTGGACGTAACGCTCGTGGTCGCTAAAAGCAAAGTGGCGCCACTAAAACCGCTGTCCATTCCACGCATGGAGCTCCAAGCGGCGTTGATAGGCTCACGCTTGGCGAAAAAGACCGTCAAAGTCCGTCACCTTCGAGTCGACAGTACTACTTTCTGGTCGGACTCACGAACCTTCCTACAATGGCTGGTTATGGACCCCCGCCACTTTCAACAGTTTGTAATGCACAGAATCGGTGAAATTCTGGAAACCACTCGAGCGGATCAATGGCGATGGATACCGTCGAAACTCAACGTTGCGGACGGGGCTACAAAAGTAATCAACAACCCTCGGATGGACACTTGGCTTTACGGGCCCGAGTTTTTGAAAGACGAACCCACTACGTGGCCAACGATTCCCTCCAAGCCAACGGAGGTCGATACAAATAAACTACGTAAACACATCTTCATAACTCGTAAAGCGGCCAAAGTTCAACTTGATGTCGAATATTTCTCTGATTGGCGCCGCCTTTACAGAGCCGTTGCAGTCATGTTTCTGTATATCCAGCGACTGCGAGCTAAATGCAACAGGACCGACATGCCAAGTGCGGTAACTACAGTTCACGTCGATGAAACTCAGACACTGCTATACAAGGAAGCGCAGAGTCTCGAGTTCGCAGATTAACTCAATTCACTGAAGAGTCGAAAAACAATAAGCGCAAAGAGCAGATTGAACGGATTAAACGCATAGCTAGACGACAAAGAAATCCTTCGTACTAAAGGGAGAGTGAACGCCATTGAAAACTCTGCGGACGCCATAATATTGCCACCGGAGAGTCGAGTAACATTTCTGCTAGTTCGATTTTATAACGAGAAATATCATCACCTCGCCCACGAAACCGTCATAAACGTCATAGAATCGAAATTTTATATTTTGCGTCTAAGGGTACTCCATAAATCCGTTAGAAAGGCTTGCCAAATATGCAAAAATCGTAGTACCACGCCACAGCCTCCACAAATTGCTGCAGTTCCAAAAGCCAGGTTGGGAAGTTTTCGGAAACCGTTCACCTTCACTGGTGTTGATTATTTCGGTCCAATTCTAGTTAACGTCGGGAGGCGCAAAGAGAAGAGATGGGTTGCGCTGTTCACCTTGCGTGCAGTTCACTTCGAGATCGCCCACAGTCTCGATACAAGCTCCTGTGTGATGTGTCTGACGAATTTCATGGCACTTCGCGGTACACCGAGAGAAATTTATTTCGATAATGGCACCAACTTCAAGGCTACTGAAAAGGCAGTGCGAGAGGAGTTAATCCAGATTGATTTCGACAAAATAGCCATTAAGTTCGATGGCATTATATGGCGATTTAACCCTCCAGGCGCCCCCCACATGGGCGGAGCGTGGGAAAGATTGGTCCGCACTACCAAGACAGTCCTAAAACACATCTGCCCGAGCTACTCATTCAACGACGAAAGCCTGAGAAGTGCTCTAATGGAGTCACAATTCATCATACACTCACGTCCATTAACCTCTGAGGTCGATTGCGCGCTCACTCCGAACCACCTGTTAATGGGATCATCAAACGGATACAAACCGATCAACCCGGAGCATTTGAGACGTCACTGGAACGAGGTAAAACGTTTTGGAGATTGTTTCTGGAAACGCTGGGTGAGAGAGTTTACACCGATGCTCACTAGAAGAACAAAATGGTTCGAGAAGTGCCTGCCGATAACGGTCGGAAGCATAGTCATCATCGTCGACGAGAACTTGCCCAGAAATCTATGGCTAAAAGGACGCGTAACCAACACTTTTCCAGCCAAGGACGGCCAGGTTCGTCGAGCTACTATTAAAACGCAGCATGGAATTCTCGATCGACCAGCTACCAAGATTGCGGTTCTGGATGTCGGCGAAGGAGACGGTAACCTAGGATCAATTACGGAGGGGGGAATGTTGCCGCCATAAATTAATTTAATTTAATTTTTATTTTATTTAAAACTTTATCTGTTAATATCGATGTATCGATATAAGAATTATCGATACTTTTCAAATGTCATTACTCATTAAGTATGATCTCTCAAAAAGGGACGCCAAGTCAATTAGCAAAAGAGAAAGAAAGAAGACAAAAGTTTTTAAGCGCGCGTTCGCGCACACATCGATTCGGAAGCTGAAAATAAATATACTTATTTGAAAACTATCGTTATCCGTCTGTGGCTGTTTTTTGTGGTGCGCTGCTGTAAAACCTACTCTATTCTCGCCAAAAACAATTGTAGACCGCTTATTATCATTGTTCATTTACTATATTATGCATGTATTATTGAATCTAAACCATCCTGCAATCCACATGAACACACACAAAAAATTTCTTTTTATTCGGTTCTGCCGTTTAGGAGGAGTGTGAAAAATTAAAAAATCTCTAGCATAAATGATCCCTCCTATACGGGATTATACATAAGGACGCTTTAACATAAATGAAATCACTAAAAAAAGATGTGAGCGCCAAATAAAGAATCAGTTTTAAAAAAATACTTTTCTGATTCCAAATATACCATAAAATATAATACATACAATGAGTGATCATGCTGACGTTGCCGTACGGGCGTGATAACACTTTTGATATTTCGGGAGGTCGTTTTCCACTATTGGCGTAATCAATCTCTCTTTTCTACAATGTTAAGTTAAGTTAAATAATATGGAGACCCCAAAAATAAATAAAGTGCAAGGTTAAAAGTTTTGCAGAGCAGACAGAATAAATATTCATGTATTTTTTATATACTAGCAGCCCCATACGTGCTTTGCTACTAACTATTTAAAAACTAAATTTAAAGCATTTGGATAAATTTTATTTTGTTTTTTCATTTTAAGTATGAATAAGCAAACGGGTCTACCGACTCACTATGGGGCCTCTAAAACAAACGGCGCACAGTGACTCATTTTTCATAAACTCGTTGCAAAAGTCAGATTTCGTGTTGTCGAATTTAGCTAATCTTTTGATACCCTTCAATTCGGAATTGATCAAGCTATTCAAAACCAAAATTGTATAGTTTACAAAATTTTTTTAGTATTTACTAGCTGACCCGGCGAACTCCGTTTCGCCACCAGATAGGTTCGTTTTATGTAACATTTCGTTTGGTGACTAAAAGATAAAGAAACATTTTTTTTTTTTTGGTTGTTTTATATCTGAAAAGGAAAAGTGTTTTATGTAACATTTCGTTTGGTGATTAAAAGATGAAGAAACATTTTTTGCTTTGTTTTATATTTGAAAAAGAAAAGTTTTATTTCATTTCACAACAGTAATGAATTCATTTTGATTACAAAAGTGAAGTGTTATTTAGTTGAACTTCTCTAAGTGAATGAAAGTGAATCCAAAGTAAATACTGAATCGAAGCGTTATACGTGTCCGCAAATTATCAGTTTCATTGAAGTTCTCTTTGGTAACCACATTTTTTGTTTTTTGGTCTGACGTTAACACAAACATATCGGATGGTTTCCCAACTCGTGAATACGCAACATATAAGTGCCCATGTGAGAAACAATGATTTTCTAAATTTACCCGCAAACACTAAGCGATTTGCCTTGCGACTTGTTAACGCAAGGCGAACTGGAAATTGTAATCGTTTGAAGTCAAACGGTAGATCAGTCGGAATCATTGGTATTCGAGGAATACATACACTTTAATATGCGTACTTTCCGTTAATAATGGATGCCTAAATTAAATTCCTGCGATCCGATGGCATTCGTTCTAATGCTGTTTTGAACATATTAACCACAGCATTATTAGCGTGAAAAAATGCTTGCAACTGTTTAATATTTCGTCTGTTTAACTGTTATGTTCCCTGTATATTGCACCGCACATTCAGCTGATCCACCATTTACGAAATGAAATATATTTGCAGAAATTGATGCGGTTCATCTGGTGTTAGCACCATTAAACCATGTAAATGATATATTTTTTTGTTGTATCTTTAACCTTGCAAGTCGGCATGAAGCCCCCTTCTCAAATGATATTATTATATGCGAAAGCAGTTATTGTATTCAAGGATATGTTGAAGATAATGGATGGAATCGGGATCACTTCCATCGAACAATGGTTTCAGTGGCTGTGGTGGTGTAAGTAATGGATCCAGTTTGACTTTTCCACTATCGCAGCACAATCCAGCCGTTTCTCTTTTGAACTTTCATTGCTATATCGGCATATAGTTGTCATTGGCCCAGTATCTAAATTTGCATTATCACTGTAGTTCGCAGATGGATCATATTGGAATTCCAAGCGATTGTATGATGCCTATGAACTTCGTGTCCTCACGCGTTGTCCCAATAGGACATTTTCTCTTATTATATTTTGCCTTTCTTCGCCTAAGTTCTGTGAATACAATTCTTGCTGGCTTGCATGTCTTGTGCGGCGGCCGATGATCGCACGTCGTTCTCTAGGTATTTTGGGCTATGGACAGAGTGGTGAATTTAACCTCAAATGCACGGTCCACATAATTTACACAGTTCAACTTACCACCTTACAGACAAATGCCTTCTGTTGGTTGAAATTGAATAAAAATTTTAACAATTCACGTGATGGATTTGATGGTTTCCAATTGAAATTTTAGAAAACAAATATCTTATTTTTTTAAATTATTTTTTCAAAATTTCACGGTGAACACAATACCGCTTTGTCACATGATATTAACTGAGCAGAGAACAATGAGTAGATGTCAATGTATCAGAGATGGCACTATATGTAAAAAAGATTTTCCCCCTCGAGTCGCGGTGGAATCACGGAAGTATCGCGGAAGAGCAGCGGAAGTATCGCGGAAGTATCGCGGAAGAATCGCGAAAGTATCGCGAAAGTATTGCCGAAGAGTCGGGGAAGTATCGCGGAAGTACCGCGGAAGTATCGCGGAAGTATCGCGGAAGAGTCGCGGAAGTATCGCGGAAGTATCACGAAAGTATTGCGGAAGTATCGCGGAAGTATCGCGCAAGAGTCGCGGAAGTATCGCGGAAGAGTCGCGGACATATTGCGTCCATCATTTCAATGTATCCGTACATTTATCATTTCAGCCAAAACAGCACGACGTATTCGTGATTCACTACAGGTACGGGGTCAACATATCTATTTCGTGCATTACCTTCATCTGCACTCCGTGATCGTCTTTGTCATACCCCATTTGTACTACGCGTTCGCCTTCCAATATTTGCTCGTATTGGTCTTGAGAAAATGAGGAAAGTACACGCACATTTATATAGTAAACTTTAACAGTTCTAGACTCACCATTTATACAAACGACAGAGAATGTTTGATGAAAATTACCTGACAATAATATCAAAGCAGCCGTTTTAGTTATGTATGTGAAAAAGAAAATGGCTGTTGAAAATGGCTATTGGCTGCATACTCATATTTTTTTTTACTTTTAAACCTTCCCTGGACTTCCACGAATAATTCAAGACCAAAATTAGCCAAATCGGTCCAGCCATTCTCGAGCTTTAGCGAGACTAACGAACAGCAATCCATTTTTATATATATAGAAGATTTCATGTCCCACGTCTGATCGTAAGTTATTCCGTACTGCTTGAACCAATTCTGAGTCTGACATCGGCTCAGATAAAGCATCCGCAATGGCTAAGATAGCATCGAGAAAGTCGTCGAAATTTTCGTTGCTTCCCTGCTTTCTCCTACGCATTGAGTCTCGTATGTCTTGGTCGGATCTCTGATCTTTATATCTTTCTTGTAACGTGAACAAAGTTGAGCCCAATCCATGTGCTCTGAAACCCGGTGGCATCGCCAATAAAAGATCAAAGCTGGGCCTACAAACAATAGATTTGCATATTGATGATGATTTGCATATTGGATATTTAATGATGGACGAGTTAATGAATTTACGCGATATATAAAATCTTCTACAAAAATGTCTTTAGGTGATCCAGAAATGAGTTATTAAACTTGAGACTCGATCTGGTCGATCGATGTGTTCTTCACGCCGATAATCCCGATTGCTGGTCACATTTTGGTGAGCAGTAAAGCTGTTATTGATGGTCTGTCTTGGCTGTGGTTCTGCTGAAGGTAACTCCGAGTCCCATTCAAGTGGTTGTTTTTGCGAAGAAGGTACATTAAGATTTTGCATTGCCGAGTTAATTTGTTCAGATAATGTCGAGGTCAGTCGCTTTTGATATGTTTCAAAAGCATTTGCTATCAGTTTGTGAATTCGGGTTTCCGAAACACTATTCGATCTTTGTGAACCTCCGACACGTGGTGAACGTGGGATTTGCGAACTTGTGCTTGGTCTTATATTAGGTGCGGTCGTTGCTGCTCTAGTGGCAGGTCTTGTATTCGGACGACCTCTCGGGACTGTGCCTGTTCGAGTGTTTGAACTAGATCCGCTTTGGGACCTTGTTGTTTCTAAATTGGTATCTTGGGGTTTATTAACAGGATTGGTCAGCCGAGAAGATAAACAGGGCTGCCTACAATTTGGGCATATTTCATTTTGCTGTAACCATACATTGAGACACAACCGATGCTGGCAAGTAGTTTCGACAAATTCTGTATCTGCGCTAGAATCGTTACATATAGAATCAGTTGCCAATCCTGAACCATTTTCCGGACTACATCTGACCGGAATGATTAGGGTTTTGATATTAAACGGTAGCGATAAAGATAAGGATAGTCTGTTTCAACTCTATGAATTGAAATATATTTGGTTTTTGTTTGATAATTTGGGACTTATCCTTTGCTAATTTGGTTTCACTTGTAGCGGCGCCTGTAGCAACTTAAAACCAGTTTGGTCTAAAAGTATGCTTCAATTTTCTATTGGATTAAAGGCAGAGCTTAGCGTAAACTGACCTTGGTGACGAAAAAATTAATTTGGTATTTTTTTTTGTGTTTGTACCTAAGTCCAGACTTAAACCAAATTCTAGCTATATTCGAATATTTTCGAACACTAAATGTAG
This sequence comes from Drosophila triauraria, assembly GCA_014170255.2. Lineage (NCBI taxonomy): Eukaryota > Metazoa > Arthropoda > Insecta > Diptera > Drosophilidae > Drosophila > Drosophila triauraria. The sequence continues at coordinate 865,001 of CM024337.1, read as the reverse complement.
CGTTGCCAGATGTTAGGTGTTCTAAAATACCTAAGAGTTTCGAACAGTTGATCCTGGCGTAGAGCATAGTAGCCAGATCGAAAAATGTTGTTATCGATAGTTGGTAGGGTTGCTTCGCAAGGCTTAGCTTTGACACCTGCCAAATGGCTGCTGCCACGTCGTGACTGTGATGGCAGCTGATCTAGACTCGGTTGGTGGACAATACAGGCGTGCGCTCTCTCTCTATTGGCTTAAATGTGGAAAAGTCCAAAAGTGCCAAATATCAACTCGCGTAGTGGCATCCTGCAAATTAAAGTGGCCAACAAGTGCTACAAGGGATTATTTCAAAGTGAGTGCATTTGCATCTGCAGTTTTGGTTACATTTAACCTCAAAATTCCCTGCAGATCGCAACAAAGTTTCTTGGCCGGCACTGCCGCCGATTAAACGGCACCCAACGCTGCCACTGCTGCCGCCCAAGTTGTGCAGCAGCCCCATCTCTAGCCAGTCAAGTGGAAAACCCGGAAAGGAACCCCAGCGAATTAGTTTCGGGGCACATAGGTATGTTTTTCGATCTCAGAGTCACAGCCAGTGCACACGGCTAATTAATGCTTCGATTCTGTAGATTGTGCCCCACGGTAGGAACTCCCTAAGGAGTTCAAAAGAGCTGAAGAAGTAAGGAGAACCCAGCTAAAAGAACTTCTGCAGATAGTGTCTTGAGGAGCACTCCCTCGCGCAATAGCGCGACCAGCGGAGCACCCCATGGTGATCCCCTAGAAGGGACGTCTGAGCCCGACAAGATGGCGGATTTCTAGCCAAACGCTGCTGTATCGACGAGGGAATATCAATCAGCGTATCTTCGGCTAAACAAGCAGCCATATCTTGGCCAGGAGAATATAGTGTCAGATGAGTGGGAATTAGATCTGTTTTTATTGTAAAATGTACATAAACTGGCCTGCTTGCCATATCGGCCATAACCTCATGAACTTATGGTGCATCGCCATCGCTATGGCCGATCGAGCCTAACCTAATTTTTCACTCAGTCACAGCCTTGGCTATCGCTCGAGTTCAACCTCAGATATCTTAAATATCAAAAATAACAAAAATAACAAAAAAAAAAAAAAACAAAGAAAAACAAGATGAAGAATTAGTTGAATATAAATTAAATTAATTAAAGTAAATATAAATTTAACTAAACAAAATGAAGCGCCTCTAAACAAATGAAATAAGAGTTAGTTCATAGATTTTTTTTATTGTTTAAATTTAACATTTATTAATTGTTAGAAACTATTCATAAATTAGAACGAGACTTCGGTGTTGGCTATAGAATCAATCATCAAGGCTCGGGTTGTTAAATTTTGAAAATAATTATGTCCTTTCTCTAAGCCTTTCGCGACATGTCACTAAATTGTTTTCAGTGTAAACCACTTCGGAGATCGATCTTCATCGTTGGATTAAATGAGTGAGTTGCCTAAACCTAAGGAACAATATTATGAATTTACTTTCAATCTTTGCCGATCGTAATTTGAATATAACCTTGCCGAATACTCTTTCTACGTTTGAAGTCAATAACCTTAAACATTTGGAAGTTTAAATATTAAAGTTGAATAATGAAGTTTAATTGAAATCCAGATATAAAGTAACTATTTAACTAACTTTAACGATTAGATTAAATTAAAGAAAACCACCAACTACTTCCTGAATTTAAAACTTCGTACTTTATTACATTTAAAGAAATTTATTTAATTCTAAATTTAAATATTACTTTACTTTAATGATATTTACTTTACTTACTTTACTTTTTTTACTTTTTTTTTACTTTACTTTAATGATATTATTTTATAAATATATTTACTATTCGATTATTATAATGTTTATATACCTACATTCTATTATTATTAAACAAACCCTAAACTAAAACCATGAATACCTTAAACCATGACTTTTGAACTCTGCCGATGTACCTGAAATCGTAGGGTATTTAAAGGGTCACCGGACTCAAGATCCAAGGATGGTGATCATAGGTAGGGAGGGCACACGCGACCACAATAACATCAGTGGCTTCGCTTTCTCTGACTTTCTCTCAATCTTTTCTACCCCATTCTTTCCTTCCTGAATTATCTATTCTCTCTTCCGGTTCCATTTATCGTATTCTCTCTTGTCGCTAGCTTGCTCAATTCTAGTCTTAGCAATAATAAGGTGTAGTTAGTGTTCGGATCTGTACACGCAAGACCACCACCCCCAAAGCCGACGAGCGAGAGCCGGATCCTATAGCAAGCACCCGCAACTACAGATTCCACCGGATTCAAAACACTTCTCCCAGTCGTTACACGCTACACACTTTAGAAATTTTATGGGCTTACATCTTTATTCTCTTACTTTAAGCTGAATCAAAAAAAAACTTATTTGCTCGTTGCAACGAATGAAAGAGTATGCTGCTGGAACGTTCCAGCCAGATAGTCTCGATTTCTTCCTGCAACTTAACTGATTGTGAATGGTAGTGAAGTATTTATAAAAAAATGTATACAGGAAAGAGTTATTGTTGAAATTTTCCAACATTACAATTCTCAAATTTCCTATGCTTTTAGGTTATAATTTATCTTGTGTGGAACTTAATTCCAAAAGAAAATTGATCCTTTAATTTCTTACTTTATTTACTGGTCTGGTTCTTATGTATTTCCCAGAATCACAGCAATTCCTAGTTAAATAAATAACGAATTTCTGAAACTATTCAAAATAACTCGAATGTTAATGACTATAAAAACGGACTTAAAGGAAATTTTGTGAGGGAAGCATGTGGTTAACAAGAATTCTTGCTATCGTGCTTGCTGTTGCTATGCTTGCGCTATGCTTTTACTATGCTTGCCCCACGTTGGGCGCCATTTATTCTGTGACGAACACGGTTGCGTGGATACCGGCTGGGTGCATACTCTGCCTACGGGAACGGCCTAGCTCAGGGAAGAGGCAAGGGGGTCGGTTACTCTCTAGTCAGTATCACCGCCACACAATAAAATTTGTTGACAGAGTTAGGAAGGCTTGGGAAAGGATAAAGTCAGTCCAGACGATCATAAACAAAAAAAATTGTAAGAGAGAGATATTGTAAACCCTATTCTTGAAGAACTCAGGTGTTACTGCTCTTCGGCAACGCCCGCCCTACTTGTAAAGACATTCACTGATTGGTTGCCCTTACCCATTAAAAGTGAAACCTTTTTAGCTCAGGTGCCCATTAAGGTTCTACTTTATTCCAGAATAAATGTCAAAAGAGTTCGAACTGTAATTAAAGGTCAAAAAAATTCTAACTTCATATCTTATCCTAACAAGAAGGCAAGATATGGTGAATATTTAAATATAACAGTAATAACACGAGCTGGACCCGTCAGTAAGTAATTCAAAAGTAACAAATTCAATTCAGTAACAATACAGGATATTATCATATTCTTTTTATGTATGTGATTGTTTGGTTTATCAAAGACACTTATGTGTGTACTCACGATCAATCCCTCGAAGTCCGCAGGCCTGTAGACTGGAGTGATATGATGACTTGATACTAGTTAAATGTTAATTAATAAAGATGTCTTGATATAATAATGCCAACGCATGAATGATATGTACACTATAAGAAAAGAATATGAGTATGGGGTCGAATAATGATAATAAAAGAAAATATTTTAAAGTTACTTAAATACTACCAAATATTACTCGAATGGCCTTCTTTTGGACTAATAACCGCGATCTGCTGTTGCTGATAAATATTCGTTTATGGGGCGGTACACTAGCGATTGCGCTGCCGGTTAATCGTTGCAAAAAGTTGTTAAGACAGCGACTGCAGCGCGATCTACATCTTTTCGAAACCGTTTGCCAATGTGGGGTTATGTCTAGTTGAGTGACAATCCAGGTTAGAATAAATCCAGTTGAAAGTAAAGTAAGTCCGGTTGAGAGTTTGTCCGAGTGAGGTTAAATCCGGTTGAGAGTATGTCCGAGTGAGGTTAAATCCGGTTGCTGCCTAGGTGATGTTGTGCCAGAACTTTCGATCAGATGCTGCCCCAATCATGCACAGGTTGCCGACCGACACTCGAGTTTCTAGCTGAGTGCAGTTTTGAGAGTGGGCCAGCTCCTTGTACGTTTAGCGGCTGATGAAAAGTTTTTGGATGCCTGAGAATACAATGAGGTTAAACCCGAACTTTTTTCAGGGCTAATCTATGCATACCTAAGACACCTGTCCAGCAAGAAAGCCGAAATGTTACCCTGTCAGGGACTGCCGCCAAGGTGCTCCATGAGCCGAGGTTTGGGTCGCTTGCTGCAATTCAGCAGACTGCCAAGACTGTTATCTTGCACTGCAAGGAATTAGCACTTGCTTCGATCTAACCCAGAAAACACAATTACTATAGCCCTATCGTTTGCAGAATTTTAAACTGCTCACCTGCCGGCTTCTTACACACGCGGAACGACGAGGAAGAAGAAGCAGCGGACCGAATTTGGTCTGCGCCGGCTGCAATACCGTTTTGGAACACTAATGGATGGGATGCCTATATATATTAGGACTTGCTCGCAAAGGTTATGTTGCACACGCGGAACTTTTAAGTTTAGTTAAAACGCACGTCTGTTTCCTTAAATGCTCCAATCGCAAAAGAAAGATTTGGCTGATTGGAAGTTTATTCTTGGCAAAGTAAGGGTTGCCGGATCCTCGTTTGACAACTGTCAAGGGTCGGAGATACCAGATCTTTCCTTTAACGTTAACAGCACGAATCGTGCTGTTAAGATCAAGTTGATAATAATAATAATTATGTGCATAGATTGAACTTGATATTTTTGAGGCGAGTCAACACTTTACTAAATTATGAACGGATAGTATAACGGAACACTTTCAGTAAAAAAGAAATTCATGGCATTGTAAAAAATATCAATGGCACCCACCATGTCAGTGCACATGTAGAGATCGGACCAATCAAAGGCAAATATGAAATTATTCAGCCGTCGAAAGTCCGCCTTGCGAAAGCAGTGGACTTTCTTAGCTGGCCGATCAGACATATTCTCCATAGCATATCGATAGTCACATCGAAAGTAGTCACGTAGCTGGCACAGTGGTTTTGTCCAGCCTGGGTAGACTAAGTTCTACAGGCCGTCTCTTCTTGTTCTTGACTTCGTACTCTTTAACAGCAACATATTGAGGCCAGAAATCCGAAGAGCATATTGTGTTAATAAGTTCGTCAGGGACATTTATTTTGAAAGATGAAATATCCGTAGCATAAGAAAATTTAAATTGTTCCACCTTAATTTTATCGGACTTGGTTCTGTCTTTTATATAGACAGAAACATCTTCAGATGTTTGAGACGGGTGAATCAGAGAGACAAATATCTGCCTTGTTGGAGGTACTGCAAAAAGGGCTTTTGGCAACACAGACTGGTTGGCTGTATAACCAATTTCGGCTGGTAATCCGGGCCTGTCGGGCAGGCTCAACGAAAATCACTGAAGCTGCGGTCCCTGTCCCGGCACATTCGGAGGCCGAATCTTTTCTCGCACCTGACCTCAATATCATTGGAGTTAGATATATTGGGGTCGGTGGCCGTGCCGAGGGAGTCAGCTGTTGAGAAGCTGCGTCGAGTTTCAAAATGAGGTGTGCAAACCGTGGTTTTTATTGCGCTTTGGGGACTCGTTTAATAGCCTTTAGGCCACTAAACTGGGAGTCCAGCGCCATGTGCACCTCATTAGTTTTACGAAAACTAACAAGTAGCTCGTTGAAACCATTTTTGGTTTTCCGCATTAAAGCCATCATTTCCCTTTCAACATCGTGACAAGCTTCAGAGCAGTAGCGCAATCCAATGTTTTTAGTAATATTGTCAGCGGCCCGTGCAATCAATGCACTTGGAATAAATGATACTGTCACACAGCCAGCAGCCAATAATAGGGACCTCTGTTTTTATTACACAGACAACACTAGAGGACATTGCCAGGACTTATCACTGTACCAGTCAGAAGCTAAGAGAAAATAAGAGTAGTTACATGCACTAAGAGAGAGGAAGAGAGCGAGAGTTCGGGAGCTTAAGCCGTCAAGCTGTAATATCGGCGTAACGGTTAAAGTACAAAGAGGAATGCAAAAATGAAGATAAGCAATCGCTGCACCAAAACTAAGTGCAAATAATATAGTAATTAATACACAAAAACCGGTGCATCACACGCAAAGTGAAACGGTGAATTATTATTGACACAAGATAGAAGTTTTAAATAAAACCCCGGTGGTTTATAGCAAGAAATTAACACAAATTCGAGGCGCCAAACAAAAACACGACCGTTCACTTTGAAAGAGAAACGATAAGATTTTTGGAGATTTGCATATTATTATAAAACAAAATGAAGAAGATAACTTCAATAGTTCAAAAGTTAGTCAAAAATAGGCTCCGTTTTTTTTTAGAAGATATACCGTTTCGAAGTTGACAAATTTTTCAATAAAAAAAACACAATTTTAATGCAATTCGACAAAGTTTCAAATGGAATTTGTGACGGTCTGCTGGGGCTGAGATAGCGCAGCGTGGGCCAGGACTCGTCACAAGAATTTATTTGGGTCAGGTGTGGTTGCTGAAAGAGATTCCGACCCGGTCCCAGATGAGAACACTAGAGAATTATGCCGTGAATATATATCTAAGGTTGGTTTATCAAAGTATTGTGTACAGAGATGGAAAGATGCCTGGATGCCGTCGCTGCCCGTGCCGGAGTACGGGCGCTGTCTTGGCTTCGCTGCCGGGTTGGACCTGACCCGGTGGTTGTGGGCGCTTCCTGTGGGTGAGAGAGAAAATTGTACCTGCAAGCTTACCCTGAGTGTTGCCCCGAAAGTATGCTACTGAGAGCTAGTGCTGACGGCGGTTTGCCTATCTCTGCAGCGAAGGGTGTTTTAGAGGCTCTGAAGTCTACCAGTCACGAGAGGGTTTTGGAGGCTCTGAAGTCTACCAGTGTCGAGAAGGTTGTGGGGGCTCTAAAGTCTACCAATTATAAGAAGGTCTTGGAGGCTCTGAAGTCTACCAGTGTCGAGAAGGTTGTGAAGGCTCTAAAGTCTACCAGTTATGAGAAGGTTTTGGAGGCTCTGAAGTCTACCAGTTGCGAGAAGGTTTTAGAGCCTGTAAAGTCTACCAGTTGCGAAAAGTGCAAATCGGCAGGCCGAACCGGGATAGCGGAGACTCTTAAGTCTTCCAGACAAATCGGCGGGCCGATTCGTGAGCGGCGGAGACGCTGACGTCTACCAGAGAAGGGTCAGGGAAAATACTTCGGGGAATAACTAACTACAATGTATAAATGTGGACTAGATCCGAAGATCCTGTCCCCAAACGACTCCAATTACTGACTCCTGGATTTGGGCTACTAAACGTAGGCTTACCTCACCCGATCGCTGTCGGTAGCTGAGTGCCTTCCCAATGGCTGTGGTCCGCTTTATATAGGAATCCGGGGAGTTCTAGTGTGACCGCCACGCGTGCGGAATTTGCCCTTTTTGGTGTGACCAAAGCCCCTTCGGCCCAGTGTGACCCTTTGCTCTCGATCAGCGCTCGCGCGGATATTTAAATTTGGATTCGAATGTTTGGAACTGTTTATTATTTTCTTTTTAGTTTTTATTGTTTGGTTTTATTTTTTTATTTACATTTTCTATTTGTGTGCGCCACAAACTTCAAGAGAACTAGTTAATGGATTCTCAATTTTTTTAAATTTTTATTGATTAATGTACTGCTTAAGTAAACAATAGAACAAACATTTTGCTGTTTGCTTCTTGTTTCTCCAAGTAATTAAAACTGTACATAATTTCACTATTTTTCAACCATGATAGAAAATAAATAAATTTTACATTTTTGTAAATTTGACATATTTATGTATAATGTTCATCAAATTCAATAGAGTCTTGCAAAAAACGTAAGAAAGTCACGGTTCCAGAAATTATCATTTTCGTTCAGCCCTTGTGTAAAATCTCTGATAAACGTAAGCCTGTTGGAAGAAAACAAAAAATTACAAAACAAAATATTTTTTGGATGGTGCGTTCTCTTAACCAATCATTATTTTAATTAATCATCATTTCTGTAATTCTAAAGCATATTCGGAAAAACACATTCAATCAATTCATCTATCGATTGCGGAATTGTACAAAAATTGTTCGGACAATTTATATTTGTCAACACCAATTCCTAACAATTGTTTTAAATTTTAATATTGTTTTAAAAACTCATTGGCAACTGAATCAATTTGTAGGTGAATATGCATACTAATGCTCACTGTCAATTGTTGTACAAATCTAAATTAAGTTCTTCAGCAGAATGTGATCTCGGAGAGTCGCCGAAGACTTACGGAAGAGTCTCTAAAGAGTCGCTAAAGAGTCGCACCCTTCGCTGAAGAGTTGCTAAAGTATCGCGGAAGAGTCGCGAAAGAGCATACTTTTTATTTACTTCAGGGTAACCCTTGTGTTTGCCTTTGGGGCTTCAAACACTCCAAAACATGGTTGCTCAAAATTGTCTTACGGCAGTGCCCTTACCAACACAAGCAAAAGAAAACACACGCACACATGTATCTACGCCGTTTTATTGCTGAAAGAAAAAAAAAAGTTAAATTCAGATAAATAATAATTTTGGTTTCTTTACTTGGTTATTTCATTTAAAAATTTAAAGTAGATCTAGAAAAGTATCATTAATTATATTTATTTTACTTTCATTTTAACGACACGCAAAAAAATCCAATAAAATGCACGAGTCGCTGGTCCACAATAAACTAAAATCAAACTTAAATCAAATTCTATCAAAAACGCAACAAAAAAGTGTCAGTGCAGAGCCGAGAACAAGTCAACAACACTTTGCATTGTGAGTTGAGGAGAAAAAAAAATTCAATGGAATTGTTGTTGGCCTGGCTTGATACGCACAGCGGCACAAAGAGGAGAAAAAAAGTGCTATGGAATTGTTGTTGGCTTGGCTCGATACGCATAGGGACACAAAGAGGAACCGGCGTGTGCCCTAGGAAAGTAAGGCGAGTGCCGCTCCATATGCTAAGTGCCAAAACAAAAACAAGTGTGCCCGCGTGCCATAGCTTCGAGCATCCCTTCTTCAAAACAACAAAAAATGAGCTAAATAAATCAAATTTAGCTAGCTTTTTTGTCCCATGAGAAGATCCAAAAATCCCACGAGGAAAAAGAAGAAGTTGTTGGGGGTCGCAGTATGAATTATTGAAATTAGAACTAAAATACATGTCATATAATAGAAATTTGGGAGAGCGGATTGGAAAGCTCTTGCGGTATGGAAGTCCGGAGGAAGAGACAGTGTGCGAGAGCGCTGGGTTCCGTGAAGCGGGACATTTCGACGCCGCTACCGCTTCACACGCACTCGAAAATAAGCGCCCTCTTGGCACGAACAGTGTGCTAAATTGTTCCATAACCTGATAGCATTAATGAAAAATTGTCTTCTAGAGCAAAGAGTTCGAATCCGATAGCATACAAAATTGTTAGTTCTGTGCGAAGTAGCAGAAGTAAATTTATTGTATAAGAAGATAGGCTCTTGGGTTTTCACAATTTTATGAAAGTATACTAACGATAGGAGTTCTATTCAAGGTATTAAATGAAGATGAAGAATTAAGACTGTCAAATGCTATTTATGATTAAATTGGGTAAAGTTAAATACAAATCAGACAATTGAACTAAATGCAACTACTAATATACGCATATTCCGCGAGTTGCAGTGCCCAAATATTTCAACTCTGTAAAACAAAGTTGGAATGAGTATAGTATTTAAGATTAATCGAATTTCTTCCGGCAGACAGTCTTTGCAGACTGTGCGTCCAGTTGCTTTTTTAATTTGTTTACTCCAGGAGAGTGTGTTGTTAAATGTTATTCTTAAGTTGACAGCTTGATCTACATAGTCATAGTTCAATATTTCTGCGACCAATCACAAAACATTTAGACTTCTTTGGATTAATTCCAAGTCCGCATAAAAAGCTGATCCATGCGCTCAAAGAAGTTGTAGCGGACATGTACAACTCCCAGTTTTTAGGAGTTAGTGTGAGATTGGAGCAGAATTAGTGATACAAAGCCCTAATATTTTCACCATACATAAATGAAACTCCGTGCATGCGCAATTCGCTCGCACAATTTGCCATGTTTTGCTCAGCTAGTTTCGCCTCCAATCTGTCCACCCTCTGACCCAGTGTATGTAGTTTCGCCAGATCTCGGTCCAGGCACTGTACCCGGGAGGAAGATCAGACACCTCCTGCTCCAAGCTGACTACTCGGGCGTTCATCTGCTTCTCGGATATGTGACGCCATTTGGATCGTAATAAGGTTGGCCTTCTCGGACGTTTAGTAGCTCCAATAGAAGTGGAGAGGTGACATCAGAAAGTCTCTCTCCAGAAGATCCTCCAGTGGTGCTAGCTCGCTTAGCCGAACTTGCCATGGTGTATACTTTAAGTGTATTACAATTTGTTTTGCTTTTGCTTGTGCACTTGTATTGTGGATGTGTTTGTGTATATGCATAGCCGTTTCAGTTTGGATCACCACAACAACAACTTGCACTAAGTTTATATGCAATTTTATTAGCTTTCAGTAGAGTTTAAATAATTGTTTTAATGTGCAAAATTCGAGTTGCTATAAGATGAAAATGTTCACTGTTTCTTTACGGAAAATAGGGTTTCTAAAGTAAAGAGTAAAAAAAAACCCGTGCACTCGCTTTGCTTGTTGTGCTGTAAACAATTGGCGAAACGAAATATTTCTTTGGTTATTTCAACCACTCAAAACAGTACAGTACGTCTCTTCTGTCCTTGTCAAAAATAGCTCTTAGACTTAAACGATAGACAACCACATTTTTTTATCAATTAATTAATCTATCGATTGCGGAATTGTACAAAAATTGTTTAAAATTTTATTATTGCTTTAAAAACTTATTGGCAACTGAATCATTTTGTAGGTGAATATGCATATTAATGCTCATTGTCAATTGTTGGACAAATCTCCATTTAGTCCTTCAGCAGGATGTGATCTCGGAGAGTCGCCGAAGACTTGCGGAAGAGTCTCTAAAGAGTCGCACCCTTCGCTGAAGAGTCGCTAAAGAGTTGCTAAAGAGTCGCGGAAGAGCATATTTTTTTTTTACTTCAGGGTAACCCTTGTTTTTGCCTATGAAAGATCCATCAGCAGCCAACTGGACGAGGAGGAGGAGCAGCTGACGGAAGATTCCGGACACACAAAGATGTCTTTCGGTCAATACTCCCTAGCGGGATCTCCAGCAGTGGCAGGGCCGCTACATTGAAAATCATAATTTAAGTAAATAAATAAATAATTTCTTCATTTTGCAGATATTTGTGGGGTACGCGGCTTGGCGGCATTTAATTTGAATTGTAAACAAACACAGCTGACAGTATGGCCGTTTAGCAGTTCGTATGGATTTTCGGAGGACACCATAAAACCTATTCACACTAGAATTATGAAACCCTTTTAGCTAGCTAAGGGTTTAGCGCTAGTGAGTATTAGGCTATAGCAAGTAAAACGCTTGAAAAGACATGAAAGAAATATAAATTGAGACAAGAAGTAGCCGATACTTCAACGCAAAGTAATTTAAATACAGTAATTGTGATGTAAGCAATACAATAATGAAGTTTTTGAATTAATAGGTTAAAGAATAAATAATTAAGTAAAGTAAAAGTAATGATACGGAAAGAACAATAGGAAAGAAATAAGAAAGATGAAATTAATTTAAGAAAAAAAAAACAATGAAGATGGCCATGATGGTGAACAAGAATAATAATGATTATAATTAAAGACAAGCTGAATTTAATATTGAAGTTCTAAGCGTTTATTTAGACATGGGGGTAAAGCGGAAGGGGAAGGACTTAACATTTGGGTTTCTCTGCTTTAAGAAGAAACATGGTTGGGTGGGTTAAAAAAACAAGTTGCCAATAACATCATCGCCACACCCTTGACTATTCTTTGCGGATCGTTTTGTAACGTAAATGGATTTGATATTGACCTGCCAGTTTGGCCTGAATTAAGGTTTATTGTTTTAAGGGACTCTATAAAATAAAATTTGTAGTGTTGAGCTTAGGCATAAGCAAGAACCTACCCCACCCGGAATGAGCTACCGTTTTTAAGGGTCCCGCAGCCGCTGATTGTCTCTAAACTAAGAAATCGTTGTATTACCTCAGCTACCCTCAGCCAGCTACAAAATTTTTGGCGCCCAAAGTGGGGCATGAAGATGACGAAACACAATCCATATAGGGTTTGTTTTGGTTTACAAAGTCCGACATGCAGAGTTGTTGTAATTTATAATTATTTTATTATTGATAAAATAATTTTTCGATTTTTATAAAAATTAAGAAGTCGACCCGTTAAATATAAAACTGCAGCAATGATGTATGAATCTAGCCCTTTTGTTTTCTGATAAAGGATGGTTTTGATTTTGTTAAGAAGTATAAGATTTAGCCGACTATTGTATTCGTTTCCAGGAAGATTTATGTGATTTGAATCTATTTGACCGTAACATCAGTGTACAATTGACTTTTATATGTTACTTTGGCAAAAGCATTAATTAACTTTATCTTGTTTATCTTTATTATGATGTAATTCCAAATGGAAGTTGCTAAGACGTATCTAGCAGGACTTATGAATCATATAATAGCAAAGGTATTTTCATCCGCTAGCAAATTTCTATAAAACTCGAGGTGATCTAATAGCATAAAAATCCTTTTTAAATTCCATAGTCCAGTATAAAGATCTCATCTTCGATGAAAAGGATAGGGAGAAATTGAACCCTGAACCTGTAGGTTTTAGTTTTGCCCCAATAATGTCGAAAAAATTTTAAAAATCAACCCCTTAAATGAGGAAGATAACATTTGCCTTATGTGTGGCGAAATTATGACAGACACACAGCCGTGTTCAATTCCACTGTGTAAACACATATATCACAAGTCATTCATTGAGAACCTTTAACAGTCACATGCAGATTGCCCAACTTGTTTTGCCGTCGTACACACAAGAGATTATAAAGTAGTGGTTGGAAATTGTGCCCCAAATCCAAAGGTACCAGTCCAAGAGCCTAAGGATGACAACTAGATCAGCAGCAAGAGATTTAAGTCTTAAAATGGTATCAAGTGCTAATCCAGCTCGAACAAACTTTTTTTTTATTTTTTTTTTATTATACTTTGCTGTTGTTTATTGAATCTTCTCCCTTACGAGACTAACAATATGTGTATCAGATCTTATATAAATAACCTAACTAACAGTCATATGACTGGCACAAAGTTAAATGTCCCTGATAATTAATGCTGGGTTGGATGGTCGTTTCGAAGCAGGCGGAATCTGCTGGAAACCCGAGTTTTTTATTGTAGGTCGCCTTTTGTTTGTCTATTTCATATTTTACTGCAAGAATGCCGAGATCCCTGTGGATGTTTAGGTTGCGAATATACCATGGTGCCCCAGTGATAGTTCTCAGGATTTTCGATTGTGCTCGCTGGATGATGTCTATGTTGCTGCTGCTCGCGTTCCCCCACAACTGGGAGCCATATGTCCAGATAGGCTTGAGAGTGGAGTTGTAGAGCAGGACCTTGTAGTCCAGACGCAGTGGCGATCGGGTGTTTAAAATCCAGTGGAGGCTGCTGGCTTTTAGTTTTAGATAGAGTTTCTTGCATTCGATGTGTCTTCGCCATGTTAGTCGTCTGTCGGGGTGGACGCCAAGATACGTTACTTCGTTGACTTGGGGAATCTGCGTACTATTCATGAATATTGGAGAGCATGTTTGCCTGTTGAGGGTAAAAGTTATGTGTTAACATTTTTGTTCGTTAATTTTAATACGCCAGTCAGATAGCCACTTCTCAACTACCATGAGGTGATTTGCTAGCTGTGTTGTAGCTCGGGTTGGGCACCTCGAGCGGCTTAGGATCGCAGTGTCGTCAGCGAACGTGGATGTTGTTAGCCGCTCGTTCGTAGGGATATCCGCTGTATAAAGGACAAACAGAGTAGGCCCCAGTGCACTTCCTTGTGGAATTTCAGCTTTAATAGTGTAGTCGCCAGATGTTGTTGCGTTGCACCTTACTGCGAAAACTCTGTTGTAATTAGCATTAAGCTTTCGAAGGTGACGGTCGTGTTTTTTTGCTCGCTCCTACGATTATTTTGATTCGCCTGTAAAGAGTCATTTAAAATTGTTCTCTTTGATTTTACTGTAATCAGCCGGGAACGTTTCTATATTTACGTTACCATTGGACCGCAAAAAGTTTCTACCTTGCCAGTTTATAACAATTTATAAATTTGCATATACTGTCCTCATACAAAAGACCGCCAAGTGTTTTGTTTTTGGACATCCTCGGTGTTGTTGTTTACACTTCGACCCCGTTACACCGCGCTTGCTGCTCTTTTTCTCCTGTAACACCTCTTTTTGGATCGCCGTACTGACGCTGCTGCGCTCTCCTGGACTGCTCTCTCGAATACTCAGCTGTTGCTGTAAAGCTCTCTCTGAAGCTGTACTTTCGCTTGCCGTTCTTCAACTGCGCGGGATTTGATTGCTCCCAATCTGACAGCTCTCCCAAAGTTGTCTGCTCAGAACCTACTCTCGCTGGATCGTCGCACTGACGCTGCCTGTGCACGGTTTTGGACCGCTCTCTTGGAATCTCCTGAACTACTCTGCTGTTGCTGTTGTTGCTGCTCCTGCTTTTGCCGATCTTCAACCTGCGCTGGATTTGCCAGACCGCCTGTGGCTACTGCACTTGCTCTGCTTAAAGATCAGCTATTCACCACTCTCTTTTGTGCGCTCTCTTAACTTAGAGGTTTGCATATAAACACTGGACAAAATGAGTATAATCTGCACCGCAAGGAAATGTGAATTTAGCGGAGTTATCACTGCTGAATCGTATCTCACTTGCTGGCTGTGCGATAACCGTTCCCACCTAAAATGTGCTGGCATTGGTCATTATGGCCGAATCAGTGATCTTCTTGGAAAAAATATTGGATTGACCTGGTCTTGTCTAGCCTGTCGTGAAATAGAGGGCGAAATGCGCACGTTTATGAAGCAAACTCGTAATGGTTTTCTGGAGGTTCGAAAGCAATTTAGCTCCCTCAACGACCAATTTCTGAATCTGGAGTCCCTGTTTCTTGGCCTTAAACTTCTCAGCGAATCACCGAGACGTAAAATTGCAAATACCAACCACCTGCAAGTAAATCTGTGCACTACTCCTGCCTCCCACCTGCCAGTAAGGGACGCTGGTATCTCACCAGCCGTCTCTGTTGCTCATCACTCCGCGGCGACGGAAAATACTCTGGCTGCTCGTCCGTCCGGAATGATCATTGTTCTCCTGCCGACTGCTAATTCTGTTCCTGTCGCTCCGGCTAGTAATCCGACTCCTGGAATGGTTACTGATCAACTGCTGACTGCTGATCCTGTTGCTGCTCCTGCTTCTCATCCGATAATTGCTGCCGCTGCTGGTAATGATCTGATTCCTGTTGCTGCTGCTGTTAGCCATCCGATTCCTGTTACTGCTGCTGTTAGCCATCCGATTCCTGTTGCTGCTACGATGTCCATCACTGCTGCTAGTACCTCCGGTCCCAAGCCACTGATGGGCGTGGCCCCCCCATCCCGTTCCTCAGGACTATTGCTCAGAGCCGTGGTTCCTCGCAAAACCATTTTTGTCTCGCGGCTCATGCCGGAAGAAACGGAGGAGGATATTAAAAATCACGTTTGCTCCAAACTTGGAGTTTCTCCGAGTGACATCATAGTCACTAAATTTAATTTTAAACATAAGCGTAGTATATCGTCATTTAAAATTATTCTTCCGGATTCCTTTTTGACTAAAGCTCTTGACCCAAATATTTGGCCTGAACACACGATACTTCATGAATTCCTTTATAAGAACTCTAATCAGAATCCCAGCATTAATACTCCAAAAAGCTAAATCATATTTTTTGCGTCCATTATCAAAATGTACGTAGTATTCTAAGTAAACTAGCTCAAAATTATTCTAATAGTGCCTCGTTTGATTTTAATGCTATCGCCTTTTCAGAAACGTGGCTAAATTCTTCAGTTTTGGATCAGGAAATATTAGTTAATAATTTTTCAATTTACCGATCCGACCGCTCAGCTTTGGGTGGCGGTGTTCTTATTGCTGTTAATAATGACTTTTCCTCTGAACTATTCCCAGTTATTGATACTGAGGGCATTGAATTTATTTCCGTCAAAGTCAGCGTCGGCAATGCAAACTTGTTCTTAACATGTTCTTATATACCTCCCCGATCTGATATTAGTGTCTATGCGAATCATCTATCTGCTATCCAAACTGTTATGTCTGGCCTAAGCCCTGAAGACCAACTAGTTGTCATGGGCGACTTTAACCTTCCTCATCTCTCATGGCTTCCCTGTAACGACTCAAATCTTCTTTTATCGGACACTCAACAAGAATTTACTGACGGTTTAACTGACTCTTCACTTGAGCAAATTAATCCCGTCAAGAATAATTGAGATAGGCTTTTAGACCCCATATTTGTAGCCGATGCTTCCTTGGTATCGGTAGCCAGATGTTGTCCTATGTCCTATCCAGAAGATCCATATCATCCCACTTTATCAATATCTGTTGAATGTTGTATCTCTATTAATACTGCCACTTCGTCACTTCCTACTCGTTACAAATGTTTCCGTAAAGCTAACTTTGATGGTTTATATTTATCTTTATCACAAATGGATTGGTCGTTCTTAACGAATTTTAATGATATTGACTTTGCTGTAAATGCATTTAACTCAGCTATTGGCTCCGTACTTGACACTTTTGTTCTGGAATTGACTGTTTCTGCTTCCCATAAGCCTCCATGGTTCAACAAAAACTTGTCCTACCTAAAAAATAAAAAGGCAAGCCTCTTTAAAAAATACAAGAAAAATGGGTCCCCGCATGTCTATGCTCAATATTTATCAGTAAGATCACAATTTCTTGCTCTAAATTCCCAACTTTATTCACAATATCTTACACAATGTAAATCCGATTTCCGATCTGCTCCAAAACAGTTCTACAGTTTCGTAAATTCAAAACGCAAGTCTAATGCCTACCCTCCATCGCTTAGTTTTCTCGACCAATCTGAATCTTCCTCGCTGGGCATATCCAACCTATTTGCAACATTTTGCCAATCTACTTATACTTCTGTCTCCTACGATTCTTCTACTTCCTATCCTTATAGTTTAGCTCATGCTAACAATATCTGCGTACCTTTCTTCGCAGAGAGTGATGTTCTGCATGGTTTAAAAACTATTGACATGTCCTACTCTGCTGGCCCTGACAATATTCCGAGCTGTGTCCTTAAGCACTGTGCTCAAGTTCTATGTCTCCCTTTGACCTATCTTTTTAATATATCGCTAAATCAATGTTCTCTCCCAAGTATTTGGAATGAGTCTTTTATCATTCCCCTCCATAAAAAAGGCTCTAGATCAAATGTAGCCAATTATCGTGCCATCGCCAAGCTCTCGGCTATCCCTAAGCTTCTGGAGCACTTGATAACTCGTCAACTGCAACACCTATGTAGAAGCCTGGTGTCATCATCCCAACATGGTTTTTTTAAACAGCGATCCACAACTACTAATCTATTGGAATTCTCTAATCTGATCAACCGAAGTTTTCAAAGTCGTATGCAAGTTGATGTTATCTTTACAGACTTCAGTAAAGCGTTTGATTCTGTAAATCACTCACTCCTTCTTCAAAAACTATCTCCTTTAGGATTTTCCCCTTCTATTCTGAAATAGATCGGTTTTTATTTGTCAAACCGTACTCAACGTGTTCTGTTCAATAATGTACTGTCTAATGTTATTAATGTCACTTCCGGTGTCCCACAAGGCAGTCACCTTGGTCACTTCTCTTTATCTTGATTATTAACGACCTTCCAAAAGTGATATCCTTCTCATCTGTTCTAATGTATGCCGATGACGTCAAGATCTGCCTACCATACTCAAATCGACTCTCACATAATGACATTCAACATGACCTTAATTCTCTTCTCAGTTTGTGATCGATAAATCTTCTATTTCTTAACTACTCTAAATGTAAGCTCATGACCTTTTATCGCTATTCTCCTCATCTTGTCTCCTACACCTTGGGGAATCATTCACTTGATCGGATAGAATCATCGAATGACCTAGGAGTTCTTTTCGATCACAAATTAAGTTTTAAGAGCCACATTACTGCCATGGTAAATAAAGCTAAAGGTGTCTTAGCATTTATCAAGCGATGGTCCAAAGAATTTAATGACCCTTATACTACAAAGACTCTCTATGTATCCTTAGTCCGTCCAATCTTAGAGTATTGTTCCTGTGTGTGGAGCCCGCAGTATAAGGAACAGCAAGATCTTATTGAATCTGTTCAGAAGCAATTTCTTATCTTTGCCCTTCGAAATTTAAACTGGGATTCTGAAAGATTCTTACCGAGTTACCGGCATAGGCTTAAATTAATCGACCTTCCGTCCCTACATCATCGCCGAGTTTGCAGTGGAGCGATCTTCGTCCACAAGCTCCTTCTTGGTCTTATCGACTCGCAATTTTTATTAAATAATGTTGATATTGCTGTCCCTTCAAGATTTACTCGTTCTTTCCGTCCTTTACGTTTGCCTTTATGTAAATCTAATTATGCACAGCACGACCCATTTAATGTTTTATGTAAAAATTTCAATGCTGTGAACCATATAATTTCTAACGAATCAATCGAAGTCATTACAAATAAGATTTACATGTTTCTTGAGTCGTCCGAACTGTAATTTTGTTAATTTTATAGTTTTAAGCCTTATTGTTTAGAATTTAAGTATAGCTGTGCCCTCAGATATTTGTTATGAAATAAATAAATAAATAAATAAAATAAAGATACGACTCAAGTAGCTTATGAGTATTTGTAGGCAAGTGTATTTTGATTTTATGCATGAGGCCATTTAGCCAGACTCGATCGAAGGCTTGAGATACATCGAGGAATATGGCGCTGCAGTATTCCCGATGCTCGAAGGCTGTGCGTATCTCTGATGTTATTCGGTTGACTTGTTCGATGGTTCCATGGTTTTGACGGAAGCCAAATTGATAAGCCGGGATAACATTGTGTGCTTCCAGATATGGTATTATGCGTGTTAACAGGCATTTCTCGAACAGTTTGGACAGACACGATAATAAACTTATTGGTCTGTGGGATGACGGGACTGTGTGGTCTTTTCCGGGCTTCGGTATCATTATGATGGAAGACGCTTCGGAGATGTAAAGCAAATGTTTCGGCTCTATCCTCGTCGCTGCGGGCCCAGCAACCTGATGATTATCTTATCGGGGTGACTGTTTCGATTGGCGAGCTTATGTTTGGGTAAGCCCTCCACAAAGGATGCCTTGTACTGGTTGGCAAAAGTTTTTTGATGTACCGTAGTTGTGCGTTTTCAGCGTCTTTTTTCAGAGCTCTATTTAGTAAGCGAGTGGCTTCCCTAAAACGTTGTTTTGAAGATTGCGATCTGTTGGTTTGCCAAGCACGTCGCAGACGCCTCTTTTCCAGGACAAGCTTTTCAATTTGCTGATTAGTTTTCGATTTGTTGGGCCGTACGTCCTTCCCTTGTGGTGTTGAAATAGTGGTTGCAGCATTGAGTACGTCTTCAAGAGCATCAGTAGAGCAGTCGATATCCGCTTCGATGTTGAGCTGTGGGATTAGTTCAATGTGGAAACTTACATATTTCTTATATTTAAGCCAGTTAGTTCTGTGCAACGTCAGCCTGTGGGGATGATTGATAATTTCTGGTCTTTGACGAAGAGTTATAAGCACTGGAGAATGGTCTGATGAAAGATCCGAAAGCGCTTTGGCACTTATTATGTTGCGTGAAATATTTTTTGTCACTGCAAAGTCTATTAAGTCTGGCATCTTTCTGGGGTCTGCTGGCCAATATGTGGGGCTACCAGGGGAAACATAGTCCAATTTGTTTCTCAAGTTAATGATTGCATTATATAATTGCCTTCCTTTGGTTGTCACGAGACGCGATCGCCAGTGCGTATGCTTGGCATTATAGTCTCCTGCAGCTATAAAGCAATCTCCAAGTGAGTTGTAAAAATCCATGAATTGAGCTTCAGAAATTGTAAAGCGAGGCGGGCAGTAGACAGCGGCTATGGAAAGGTTGCCACTACCTGACTGCACTTTAATAGACGTCGCCTGCAAGTAATTAGTTGAATACCTTTGGTGAAAGTGGTGCTTGATGCGTTCTCTGATTAGGACGCCGGTTCCGCCGTGGGCATTACCATCTGGATGATCTGTGCTGTAGAAGGCGTACCCTTTTATTTGAAAGTTGTATTTGCTTGTGAGGTGCGTCTCTCCAAGCAGCATAACGTCGATTTAATGTTCATTCAGAAACTGTGTTATTTCAAGTTTATGCCGTGAGGCGCCATTGGCGTTCCACATGGTTATTCGTAGACTACAAATCAGTTATTTGGACTGCTGAGCTACAAGCAACTGTATCACCATGTTTTGGTTTTGAAGAAGTGTTTGCATGGTCGTTTTCACGAAGGACATTAATTCCGTCAGACTTTGTGGCTGTCCTGGGGCTTGTTGAACGTTTTCCCGATTATCCTGAAGTGAGTTTTTCATACCTGTTCGAAGGGCATCGGTGTAGGAGAAGCCCTTCTGGGCATTCAGCGGACCAAATGAGGATCTTGCGGCCTTAACGAAAAATACGTCCGGCGTCGTTTGTGAATTAGTGAACACGTATTCTGATGGCGAGTTGCTGTCACTCATCGCATACGATTCTTCAGTTCCTTGTAGACCATACAGCCCTGTAGTTTGCTGTATGGTTTCCTCCGCAGTTTCCACATTTTTTCTTCTGGGGGTCTTCCCTGTTGGCAGGGCAGTTTGCGGAATTGTGGAAGTCTCCGCAAACTACACAGACTGAACGTAGTGTGCAGTATGTCCTGGTATGTCCATACTCCTGGCAATTTGTGCACTGCACTGGGCCGTTTCTTTTATGTGGCTCTTCCACCGTAATTCTTCGGTGCAATAGGATTTGCAGGTTATAGATGGGGTGCACTTCGTTTTTCTTCAAGGCTCTGCTGTCAGGCTCCAGCTCGACCTTAAAGAGTGGTTGCGGCTTTTTATTTTTGTTTATAATGTTGCTAACGTTCTTTGCTGAAAACCCCTTTTCTTTAAGGGCATCTATAATTTTGTTGGGAGTTACGTCGGGCTCGATTCCTTTTAATACTACTTGCAAGCCCTTGCTGGTTGTTAATTGGTACGTGTAATAATTTTTCTTAGCTTCATCCAGGTATTTGGACCCTGCGCGGAAATGTTCTTCAGATTTTGTTTGCAGTTTCGTTTCTTGTATATTCCCTTTAGTAAGCGGAACAACATGAAAATTTCCATCCCCGACCAGCGCAATAATTTTGTTGACCAGGGCGTTCGAGCTTTTCTCCCTAATGTATATTGGTGGGGCTTCGGTTTCTTTTGGGTCTCTTGACCCAGTTCCGGTTGTTCATCCGCTAAAAGGGCAAATCTGTTGTTATTCGATCTCCCGGGTTAATCGTTGTCTCTTTGGACACGGTTTATTTTTGGCTTATTACCGACCGCGTTGTTCTGCGGGCTAAGCTTTCGCTTAATTTAGATGTAGCGATCCATGCCGGTCTGTATGGCCGGGGCCGCTTGTTGAACGTTGCCGATATTGGCTTTGGAGCTTGCAGTTTTGGTTGTTATTGTATTTGGTCGTTGCTGTAGTTGTTGCAGTTGCTTTTGCCACCGTTACTGTAGTTGCTGCTGTTGCTTTTTCCGCCGTCACTGTTGTTGTTGCTGTTGCTTTTGCTGCAGGTGCAGAAATTTTTTCAGTGCTTGTTGTTGGGGTTTTGCACTGAGAACTCCATGATGTAGGTGTAGGAGTGAAAAGAGCGGGTGAGCAAGACCGTGCTCTTTGGCTATCGACCGCCAGACGGTTGCTCTTTGTCGCCGTTTCGTTGTTGTCGCGCGTCGAGAAATACGAGAAATAACCGTTACTTGGGCTCACGGAGCTTCTACGCTCTTTCTTATGTTCGTCGCCCATTGAGCTATTTCGCGTGGCACTTATTTTAATAAAATAATTATGCACTTGTTTTAATCATATCACTAATTTTCTGTTTTAGCGTCTTTTCGCTTATCTTGGAACACTCCAGTATTTTGAACTTTATTTTTGTCTTTAAATCATCCACTTTCTATAATTTTCCCGGAGCTCGCGCGAAACACGTCCGCTCTCTACGGAAGTACATAAAAATACAACAACAAACTTGAGCATGGAAAATTTACCACCTCACCAATAGAGCAGAAAATCTCCCTAGCGGTGTCACTAGAGCTAGAGCTCCAGGAAGACCTAGAAGAGGGAACACAAGTTCACAGACGCAGAGAGGCAATAATCCAACAAGTCCAAATAACCTGGATTTTGGACAAATAGAAGCATGGATTAAACAAGCAGTAGCACGTGCACTGCAGTCGCACAATGCACCGGCGAATCAGAATTCAACCCGGCCTCCAATTCCAAATAGAGGCGAACCAACAGAAACTGGCCAAGTTAGTACTAGACAATTGTCACAGAATAATAACCGGCAGGAGGAAGATCAGCGATCTTTTCAGATAAACGCCAATTCGACTATGTGAACAGCCAAGATTGCGGACATAGTGCAGAAATGGAGTATTCATTTCGATGGCGCTGCAACAGGGTTACCAGTAGAAGAATTTCTTTACAGAATTAAGACGCTTACTGCACAGAACCTTAAGCATGATTTAATAAAAATATTCACTCCTTGTTGGTTGGAAAAGCCAAAGATTGGTATTGGGGATACCACAAAGCCACATCGCAGAATAACTGGAATGACTTTTGCAAAGCTTTTGTTGGAGGAAATGAGTTTGTGTTTACGAATAAGCTACGCACTCACTAGCGCTAAAATTTAGCAACCAAATGAGTGCGAGCGAGATGTGAATACACTTTTTCGGCGCCTCTTAGTAAGGTCGGTACGCAGATGAACTAAGAGAAATACTAGAATATATATAGTATATCCTTAAATGAACATCGCGTTAGGTCTTTTAAATCGGATGACCATTAGCAAGGGAGGCGCGGGAGGAAGGAAATATTTGATAATACCCTTGCGAAGTGGAGACAGGCAATAGACAGGCAACAAAAGACGAAGCCGTATTGCACGTTTTTGCAGCGGGGAAAATGATTTTATTTACAATACAATTAAAGAAGTTTAAATGTGGGATCTTGGCCATAAAATAAAAAGAAATAAAAATTATTACAGTAAAATTAAGTCTTAAAAAATGTAATTTAACAGGGAAATAAGCAAATAAAAAAGAAAAGGGCCAAAATCCGAAATTAAAAAATTATAGACATGCTAATTGTTTCTTCTCTGCTCGTCCCTGACAAGTGGTCGCCTACTGGGATTCTTTCTTATTTGAAATAGACATCAATAGACCGACGAGCCAACTATTTTTTCCCTTTTGCAATTAAGAAAAAGGCATTTTCTTTTCATTTCGACAAGACAAACTTGCCCGTTTTTGAAAACGAAAAAGTCGTGTGAAAGTGTCTCGTTTTCAAAAACTAAAACAGAATAATCTGGTGAAAGTGAAAACCGAAAGATGCCTGATAAGAAACTTTCGAAGTTGAAGGTGCCATCGTCATTTTTATCTCACATCGTAAAGAGTAGTTTTTGTTTAATAATAATTTGACAGTCAGACTAGATCATCTTAGCTATTGATACTGATCAATATAAGCACGATACAATAATATCATGAATCTGATCAAGAGTACACTGATAAAAAATATGGTCTTATTTTAAATTTTTTGGTCATAGAATCGTGACCATTTTTTCACGAAAGTAGCGTAATCACATTATGTTCTTATTTTAAGAAAATTTTTTCTCGATTCAAGATTTTCTACATTTTATATTCAATATATTTCTTTATCAAATGTCATACCACAAAAATCTTACATTTTTTAGAGACTTTAGTGATTTATTACTGTGTCGATACACACAGTGTAATATTGTTAACTGTTACTGTAATGTAATAACTTTTACAATAGTGTAGTTTGGTGTTTGATGGATATTAAAGAGATTGTGTGGGAGTAGAAGAGTGTTTTGGGTTAAAAATTAGTGGAGTATTTTAGTTTATGTGGAGTTTAAAAAATTCTGTGTGGTAGGTCGATGGGATGTGTTCTTTTGAGTCTTCTTCTGCGTCTGTGTTCTGTGAGTCTTCTGGCCAAGATATTCGGGTGGTTCGTAAGTTTCTTGAGTTAAGTTTCAGCTTGTGAGTTGATTACATCTCCAACTAGAGGGACATGGAGGTCCCTAGCCAGGTCAACATTTCGAATGTACCATTCTGCTCCAGAGAGTGTGCGTAGTGTCTTGCTTTGGAAGATTCTGATTTGGTTAAGGTTGCTTTTGGCTGCAATTCCATATACTTGAATTCCATATCTCCATGTGGGGGCGAGTATGGTTTTGTAGATTTTGACTTTGTTTGACAGGCTTAGGTGGTTATTTGGTTTTAAGAGCCAAAATAACTTCTTGGCCTTGGCTTCTAGTGTGTTTTTGACGAGTTTTATGTGCTTTGCTAGTGTTAGTCTAGTGTCTAGGGTCACACCCAGGTACTTGTGATCCTTCTTCTGGTCCAGGAGCTCTCCGTGTAGGAATATTCCTGGACAGGTGTCCTTTCTAAGTGTGTGCAAACTTTGAAGGATTTACAGATATGTTCCATCGACAGGCCCAGTTTTCAAATTTCTTCAGGTATGCCTGGAGCCTGTCAGTGGCAGTGTAAATACAAGAGGATCTGCACACTGCCGCTGTGCCGTCCGCAAAGGTAGCCAGCATAAGGTTCTGAGAGTGTACTGGTGGCTTCGGCATGTCGTGAGTAAAAAGGCTGTACAGTGTACGTCCAAGAACACTACCCTGTGGTACACCTGCTCTGATCCGCCTTTCAGAAGACATCGTTCCATCCTGGATCACTCTGAAAGTCCTGTCCTGGGATGGCACGCTTTACCATCGGTGCCTGCAGTACTCTTCTTAGAATGCAGCGTTCAAACAGCTTGGCAAAGGTGGTGAGGAGACTGATGGGGCGGAAGCTATTGAGGTCTCCCGGGGGTTTGCCAGGTTTCAAGACCATGACTATCCTAGCGTTTCTCCAGGCCTTAGGATAGTAACCGAGTCTCAAGGCAGAATTAAAAAAAAGCACGAGGTATAACAGTGTTCTGAGGGGCAGGGCTTTTGTAACTCGGTTATCGATCGAGTCTTCTCCCGGAGCCTTTTTTATTTTCAATCCCCCAATATCCTTTTTAACCTCCGGCAAGGTTACAGGTGCCACTGGGAGCTCCATCTGATGCGTCCTATCGAGGGTTTCTGCCACAAGCTGCACTCTTCTAGCAGAGGAAACCTGCTCTCCAGGTCTTCAGCAAAGGTTTCTACACGGTCCAGAGTGGATTTTGCCCATGTGCCATCAGCCTTCTTTAGAGGATACTTAGGCGTAGCTTGTCTCTTGTATGCTCCGATAAGCTTCCAGAGAGCGAAGTTGGAGCTTGCATCAGCTGTCGCGTTCTCTAATAACCGGTCTGTTGCTTCAGCTTTAAGTAGCGATAGCTTCTTCCTCACTCTGAGATCCTATCTATCCTAAGGTCATTCGTGCGGATAAACTCACGTCTGAGTCTTTTCTTGAGTAGCAGCAGACTCTCAAGTTCATCCGAGAGTTCGCTCCGATGTCTTACCAGGTGAGGGTTTGATGGTCTGGTTGGGGCAGCAGCTACGGAAGCTTCTCCTATTTTAGCAAGCAGTGTGCTAATCGCAGTGTCCACATCTTCCTCAGTGCTTAAAGTTGTGTTAAGCGCCAGGAGTTTGCCAAGGACTCCTAAACACCGGAAGGCATGATCCAGGTTTTAAGAGGCTTACTCTGGCGGCAATCGTGGTTGGAAAGACAGATAGCGTTGCTATCAGCGGCAGATGATCCGAGCAGAGGTCCTGCTCCTCTCTAATGTTGAGTAGATTGCTAGGGATTGACTTGTATACAAAAAGTCAATGCAGGACGGGTGGCTCCTGCACGCGGCGGGTACCGAGTAGGGCTTCCTGTTGCAAGGACTTGGGCTGAGGAGCTTGTTATGGCGTCGTGAAGAGCCCTCCTCTTCGATCTTGTCTGAAGTTGCCCCACAGCCGATGCTTTGCATTGAAATCAGCTACCAGGATGAACTTTTGACCAAGTTGGGAAAGAATGTTGTCAAACTCAGCACTCGTCCAACTGAGAGAAGGTGGCAGGTATGCTGCAGCAATTAGGAGCTCGCCACTGCACGTGGAGACCATGATAGCGGCTAGCTGGATTTCCCTGCTTCTGATGGCGTGAAGGTGGTAGTGGGAGATCTCACGTCTTACCAAAACAGCTGCACCTCCTCGACTGGAGTTACTTGGGTGGTCTGATCTCTAACACACAAAACCCGCAAGAGTGAAGTGAATTCCTGGGTGTAGATATGTTTCTGCAACAAGCATAATGTCTATGTTATGTTGTTGTGTAAAATGAGCAGCTCATTGGCATTAGGAGCCAGGCTGCGGGCATTCCAGAACCCGATTCGTAGTTCACTGGTCATTACGGGCACTATGACGGAGGTCTGACTGAGGGGCACCACCCTGCAGTTTGAGCATGCTCTGGGGAAGACTTGCCACTGCGGAGGAGAGCAGAGAAACCTTTATGCAGGCTCTGGACCATTTGTTGGAGAGCACCCAAGTCCGAAGAATGATCATCATTGGGAAAAGGAGCTGAGGGTTGTGCACGTACCCTTGAGCTTGATTGGGGTCTCTTGCTGTTGTAGTTAGTAGCGAACTGCTGAGTTACCACATTTTTGGGTTCTTGAACATTTTCAAGGATGGTACTTAGGTCCGAAGGAGTGCCAGTTTGGGGAACAGGAGCAGGGGGGTGAGAGTGTATCCTAGATCTGGACCTGGCTCTCCTGCTATTGCCAAGGGTATCGGGAAACTGCTCACTGTAGTTCCATGTACTAAAAGTAGTAGAAGGTAAGACCATAGTCGTAGGAGGTTTCCCAAGCACATCCGCAAAGGACAAGCCCTTGCGTACAGCGAAGGCCGGTACAGCTTGGTTCTGTGCGCGTGAGCTTGGTTGGCCAGGAGCAGCCAAATTGACCCCAGTGCGTCGGTAGTTGGACTTGCGGATGAAAATTGGGCAAGATCTGTCGTATGCTGCATGGTTTCCAAAGCAATTTGCACATAATAGGTACCCAGCAGTCATGGCCAAACACAGCTCAGATCCTGTTAGATGGTTTCCGGAGCAGCGGCCACAGACAGGCTGCTTGAGACAGTAGTTCTTCGTGTGGTCAAAGTCAAAACATCTAAAGCATTGTCTTGGCGTCTTGCTCTTCCTTGGCAACTCAACAGACACTCTCTGTCTTCCAATTTGAGTTACCTCTAATACTTCCTTGTTGTTTGGAGCAGGCGCCAGGTTTATGAACCAAATGTTCAGAGGGCGCCGGTCATCAGAAGAACCATCAGGGTTGGTCTTGAGTGAAAATCTGGTCTTTGGGTTGTGAGTGTTCGTCACAAGGTGTCCATGCTTGCGAAACTCAGCCACAATCTTGTCTACTGGGGTGGAGGCAGAAAGGTTGCGTACTACCACACGATATGTCTTGTCTTCGTCCAGACAAAAGTGAGTGTACTGGATGTTTCTTGTGTTTAGTCTTCGAATGATGTGTCTATGAGTTTCTGCGTCCTTGGCGTAAATTCGTATATCCCCTGAAGAAGATGTACGGAATTCAAGGTCTTCAGCAGGTATTGGAGGACTCAGGAAAGCTTCCAATTCGTTGATGTCTGTTATCCCAGGAATCCTGATAGGGCGTGGCTTCCTTGTTTTCTCGGGGGGATTTGGTTTCGGGGCATTTGTGTCAACCGAAGCTTCAACATCCGTGAAATCGGCTTCATCAACTGGTTTTGCTGAAGTGGATGAGGTGTGGCCAAATGTCGGGAGTTAGTTGCAGACCATTTAGGGGTTCCCTTTTGTAAGGCGGGAACCGGGTCTAGAAGTCGACGCTTCTTAGAACGGACTTTTTGCCAGGCAACAGTGCTTGATTTGAAAAATCTTGAAAGAAAATGATAAATGTTTGAATCAAGTCGAAAAAATCTAAACACATTACCCACATAAATATATTTTTTTATTATTTTTTTTTTTTCATTGACGTTGTTGCACTACGGTCAGTACACTCAAGTGGCCATTTGAAACCAAGCCCGGGCTTGTTAGGGTTAGGTGTTAATAGACGCGAAAGAAAAGTATAGATAAAAGAATGCGAGCAAATATAAACTACTATCAGGCAGCTCGATTGCTATCTTGTGTACTAGGTGGGTCAAGATTAATGTTTTTAGTTTAGGAAGGCTATCTACAGATGAGGTAATTTTATACAAATCATTATAATTTGCACATAATACTCTAAAGGGTTCATGCATTTCATACGATGTTCTGCAGTGGTGCAAAACCAAAGCGGGTAGAATCTTGTGGTTCTACATGGTGCGTGGAAATTCAACTGACCCAATAGATCGCTGCTTTCCACGTCACCACGGATCAGATTATACATAAAGACAATGCCTAACATCGTTCTACCGTTTGCTAAGGAAGGAAGGTTAATCAGGAGAAGTCTACTAGAATAAGGGGGCAACCTAAGGTTTGCATCCCAGTTTAAGCCACGAAGAGCGAAAAGTATAAAAGTTCTTTTGAACTGACTCAATGCGTTTGCTGTGGACGTCCCACTGGGGACTCCAAACGCAAGATCCATATTCTAAAATGGGATGAACTAACGAAGTGTATAAATTCTTCGTGAGTAGGGGTCATGGAATTCCTTGGACCACCGTTTAATAAATCCAAGCACACCCCTGGCTTTATTCACAATGCACGAAATATGATCAATAAACTCCAGTTTAGGATCTAGACGGATACCCAAATCGTCAACTAGAGTGATACTTTCCAAAGAGCAGCAGTTCAGCGTATAAGTCGCCAGCATGGGAGAGACACGTGAGAATGTCATCAGCTTGCATTTGGAGCCATTTAGGTTTAATAAGTTTGCATTACACCATGTTTGAAAGTTATTAAGATTTGTTTGTAAATCCGACTGGCAAGCGCTGTCCTTGTATTGTATTGTAAAGTTTAACGTCGTCAGCGTACATGAGCACTCCGGAGTTAGTCAAGACTTTGGGCAGGTCGTTAATAAATAATGTAAAAAGTAAGGGACCCAGGTGGCTCCCTTGCGGGACACCAGAGGTCACCCGGAGAACGTTCGACAAGTTGTTTTTAAAGAGGACCTTTTGCGTCCTGCCATTCAGATAACTTAAGATCCACCTAAGAAGATCGACAGGAAAACCCATTAAGTCGAGTTTCCTAACAAGAAGGGAAAAAACAGTTTTGGGTTAGTTTCAGAATTACTAGTTATTTTATCTGAAATTAAAATGCTTCTCTTAAAACAAAATAATAAATATGGGGATTTCCCTTTACGTTTACCTGACTGAATTCAACGAATGAAAAAATGGAGTAGAAAAAGCTGTCCCATTCAAATTGAAATTTTCGATAAATTCAGTCAGTTAGTAACCCAGAGCCTGCTGAAAATATCGTCCAACTGTTTCCAGCTCAAACAATTCTGCTTTCTTACTTTTATAAGGCACCTTCCTCTGTTATTTACAAAAACAGAGAGCCTTTGAAATCAGTTTCAGTTTTGTTAACAAAGTCAGCAGCCGAATTTTTTTGGGTCGTTCCCTATCATCTAAATATATCGACGATAGTTTCAGTGGTTTTGCGATAGTTAATCAATTAGGGTACTTTTCCACTACGTTGCTTTTTCCTACTATCGCACGAGAATCACGAAAAGCAGAAAAGGTGTTTTTTTACTAGGAAAAAGTGCTTTTGAGCACTCTCTTGAAGGGAAACAGCTGTTTTTTGGTTTGGTTTTGATTTGGCTGAAAATGTAATTCAATTCAAAATTCAATGTTTACTAAGATTAAAAATGAAAGAACTAGACTTTATTTTCTATTAGCGGCTAAGTAACAATAAAGATTGTCTGGAGACGTAAGACTTGCAGGAACCACTGCAGTCCACTGGAATCTCTTAGCCTGAAGCCGACTCTACAACTCTGATGCAGACTCATCAACACTTCTCTTCTTAAGCAAGTCTCTTATGATCCCGAATTCACATCATTTAGGCGGTCCTGCCCCCGGAGAAGAAGGATAAGTCTGGGTATGCACCCTCGCCACCGACCCGACTCCTGTGCAGGCTCCGCCACCGGTTCAGTTAGAACATGACGATGAGGCGAACTCGGAGAAGTGAGAGGATCCCTGCGCACCAACGCCGACGCCACTGCTCCGCACCAACGCCCTTCTGTCCACAGGGCTCAGCTATTTGAAGGTGTCAGCTTGCAAGCTAAAGAAGGCTATTGCAATGGCCAAGAAGAGTTTTTACAAAGACGAGAAGCTGCGGAGAGTGTGGTCGTCGAGGAAGAAAGTACGCTCTTAACGAAGGAGGAGGCGGTTACCGCCAGTGCATCGTCCAGAAGTGCAATAGCCAGTTCAATCCACAGACCGCAAAACGAAAGACGTATTAAATGCTAATTAGTTAACAAAACATGGAGAAAATAATGAATTTGTTCAATATTTGTTGCGCAAACGAGCAATCAATTTCATTTGTTCAAGGTTCAGCTGGCTAGTGGTGATAGTTGGGCAAAATCACACATCGATAGCCAGAAAAGGACTGAAATAATCGATACTATCGAAATAAACCACAAAATAGAAACTTTTTTCTCATTTTTGTCACCACTAAATTTCTATACCTTATACACAGGGAAAAAGCAGAATTGGAAAAAGCAACTGTAGTGGAAACGGGGCCTTAGACGTATAGGGAACGCCCCAATTATTTTAATTTTTTATCTAGCAATAATTGCACCTTAATATTATCATTTTTATTGCTACAAAAATTATGGCTTAGTTGCCATAACGTAATGTCACACATCAGCAGGACTTTATATGCTACGACATTGTCTCTGTGTAAAAATAACTTTTCACCCCAAATTATTCACTTTTATAGTCAGCAGTTGCTAGATCCAGTTGGGAATCATACATGTCAAATTAGCAAAAATAAAAAGATTGAAAATTTCCATTTTTAGAATTTTCGGTATTTCATTTTGTCCATGAATTAAACCTAATAAATCTAATTTTTTGAATTTTTTTTCTTATATTAATGTTTAATTTAAGAATGCATAAAATCTTAAAGGGAGATTCTATTCTTTTTATCAGTGTATAATTGGGAAAAACTTGAATGGCATGATCAACGTTTCGGTAAGCATAAGAACTGCTTTCTTGCATGCTCTTTAATGCTTAGATTTCTAGAAATCCTACTTGTTGAAGGGATTTTATCCGAGTGCAGGTAAATTCTTGTAGAGAAGTCCCTTTTCTTTAACTCCCTTTTATGCTTAACGCCAGCTGCTGCATTGGTGACAGTTTTGTTTAAAGAATGGCAGCCCCCTTGGACCGATAAATAAAAAAGTTCAGCTTTTATTTGGGCTTAAAACAAACAATTAAAAAGAATTAAAGGCATTTAAACATTCCGTTTACTTTTCAAAACATCCAAGTCAACTGTTTGAGCAATAAAAATAATTAAATATTTTGATAACAAAACTATGACAAAAAGCTTGTGAAAACTGAAGCACCTTAAAACGAAAACGTACATTTTTGGTCTAAAACGAAAACGAAAAACAAAAGTGAAAACCTGTGCCTGCCTGATAGAAGCGATCGGGTTATGGAAATGTAAAAATCTACATGTTAATTGTGAAATGTGTACGTAAATTTTCTTTTACATTTTTAATTAACTTGCTTAGTTGTTTTTCACTTAATTAAACTTATATATTTAATTTAGGGGCACAACCCTCGTTCGATCGCAGTCAGCGAATGAACAGTTTTGGTGAGAGCTAGAATAATATTATGCAATCTGCTCATGCCTTTCACACACACTTGTTCTCTGCACTTATATTTCAATAACAATATTTCCCTTTTATTGGCAACTATCATGTAATCTAGGGTCTAGAGTTCTTAGTGATAGGTGGACGTTATTTTTGCAGGATCGGTCAGGGCTCGTTAGTTTTGCCCTTTTTATTCTATTAATACATTTAATTTAAGTTCTGCCAAAGTAAAGTAATGCAACAAAAATGAACAGAGTTAACGCAAAAACCGCCAAAGTAGAGTAGTGCAACAAAAATTAACAGAGTTAACCTTTGTTTTTTTCGTCATCTCTTGTTTACACTTTTTCTGTTCTGCAGTCTTGGCGCCATTATATTGTCAACTTAGTATGACAATCGATGCTGCAGTTTAATTTTGCACCAAAAATAACCAAAACCAAAGTATATATGGTATTTTATTCTACTAGCTTATGTGGTTTTTCTTCTTGTTATTAAATTTTTGTTAAAAAAAAGAAATAACAAACAATTAATTGAATAAAAAGAAGTTGGAAAAATACGTTTGCGCAAGGAATGGACCCACGACCCGGTCCCTATCCTAAAACCATATCCTAAAGCTCCAACTTTATTGCCTAATAACTAACAAGTATATTATCCGATATTACTCAATTACCCATTTGTTCATATTATATTATTTCTTTAAGTTAAAATACGAAAATAACGACTGTATCGTTTTTTCTGATTTTCGAAGGCAGATGTGGGCATAACCAAATTTTAAAACAAACTTGAACTGTATTTAACGGATTAGAAGGTTGTGACCAAGTTTGGTAGCTGTAGCTCTTATAGTCTCTGGAATCTGTTGTTTCATACGGACAGACGGACATGGCTAGATCGCCTGGTCTGGTGATGCTGATCAAGAATATAAATACTACAAGAATATAAATACTACAAAGGGTCGGAGATTGCTTCTTCTGCCTGTTACATACATTCTCGGTGGGCACTAACTTTTAATACCCTTGTACCCTATGGGTACCGGGTATAAAAATTACAAAGTAGCGTCGCATTTTTAAACGCTATCACTTCCATTTCTTTTTACTTTTAAAAAGTCTAAATATGCTGTTTTAATGAGCTTTACAATACCATTTAATCAATATATAATTTGTACTGATCGAACTATCGTTATACTTATTTAGTAGTCTGTTTGCACAGTACACTCACGATGCTCAGCGTCACTACAAATAATACAAATAGACAGACAACTATTTTTAAACATTTTTGTTTAATTAAAAAAATAGTAGTTTTGTTTGTCTAGGTTTACTTTGTTTTTCCCGAAACACTCTGGCAAAGAGAACTCCGCACGAACAATATTTTTAGCTAAAAAAAAGACCTGC
Source organism: Drosophila triauraria (assembly GCA_014170255.2). Classification (NCBI taxonomy): domain Eukaryota; kingdom Metazoa; phylum Arthropoda; class Insecta; order Diptera; family Drosophilidae; genus Drosophila; species Drosophila triauraria. The sequence continues at coordinate 831,754 of CM024337.1, read as the reverse complement.
AAAATAATAAACACACTAAAGCCATTGATTCTGATAGATCTGAACCGGTACATTACTAGTCCGAAACTGAAAAGTTTCCATCACCCACCAATTTTGATAAAATCGCGGTCAAAGTATCATGCACTGCTTGAATCGGCACTTTTCAAGGTAAACCAAAATACATGTAAACCAAATCTGATGATAAAAAAAAAACCACTTCAAAGTTTTTAAAACATTTTAAAACGGCGAAGGTATAAGTCATTTATGTTTGAATAGCCGTCCTAGATGATGGAACGACGACGAGGACGTAAAGGTAACGACGAGAGAGAGAACGACGTGGCAAGCCGGCCAGAAAGGAACGAAGAGGGATATTAGATTTGGCGACGACGACGGTGAAGACATGCTGAGAAAACAACGCTCTCAGCTAAAACTCAAAATCAAATTAAATCCATATTTTAATCAAAATAATATATAAAAATAATATCAATAAACCTTATAATATCACAAAATAACTAAGTGGAATCGTGTTCAGATTATTTAAAAGGCTAATTACAACCCAGTCCCACATAATTTGGGGGCTCAACAAAAAAAAAAATCAAACAAAAACAATTTATTGAAGACTAAAAGGTGTGAGTGGTCTACGGAAAAAGTGCGGCGAAGAACAAATTCCTAATCAAACACAAAAAGATCGTTTAAAATCAAAATTCAAAACCAAACTCGAATTTCACAAGAGTGTGAAAATTTCATCATCAGAGAAAAGTGATATACGCACAGGAGCGTGCGAATCATGTACATTTTTGCATTACAAGCTGCATATATGTGAAATGACGAAATGGCGAAACTAAGTGACTTCAAAAGTATTAGTGAGATGCTCCGCGCTGAAAAGAGGCAGAATATTGCACAAGTTCATATTTGAAAAGAAGGCGACAGAAATAACAGAAAACGTCTACGAGAATTTCAAGGTTATGGGTACAACGAGAAAAATGGACGGTATCACACAAAAATCAAGTATGTCGCTGAAAATGTATCCCATATGCACTGACGATGTCGGGGCCTGGTAAGCTGGTGTCCCAAATTCCCAGTAAATAAAGTTGAGGTTTTAAATGGATGATCAAATGCTGGAGCTCGAGTATGTCTTCTCGCTTCGAAGTTTTATTTTCGAGTAAGAGAGTATACAAAAATATGGCGGCTTCGTGCCCGCCTCGGAACCGGGTAAAAGGTACATTTTGTACATAGTGATGTCCACTTGGATTTATTGCTGACCTCCCTTTGTTCAGCACGAACATTCTCCCCCCCCCCCCCCCTCGCAAAAGGAATACTTGCAATCTACGAGAGGGAGCAGCGTCCGGACAGGATCCATCCCAGCGTCGTGTTCTGTGCCATCGGTAAGCCGTGCCGACCCGGAAGGATACCCGGCAGCACCAGGTCAGCATATACATCCGCCCCAGTGACTGCAACGGCGTTCGGGTCTGCATCTGCTCGTCCACCAGCATCAGCAGCTGTTTGCTCATCTTGGAGGCTTTGGAGCGAATCTCGGTGGTGCACACCCGTTGGTCGCCAATGCCCGTGATGGCCAGATTAAGGGCCTTCATCAAGGATATGTGGATGCGACTCACAGGACAGCACGAATCCACCAAGGCTCGGACATCGAAACGCTTTTGGTCGGATCCGATTAGCACAGACGCGGTCGGGAGGATGCTAACACTCGTGCGGACCAGGGTGGTCGTGCACGGCGGGCCCGTAGACGTGCTGCGGGATGGCGACACCTCCATTGGCGTGGCGGAGCGTCGAGATCCGGATGAAGGCGCCTGCTGGCGCTGCTGTGGCTGACGCTGAGGAGCCGAGGGTGGCTGGCGCTTTTGTCGGGGTCGCGAAGAACGCGGCTGCCCAGTGTGGATGTGCAGAAGCGTGTGGTGGAGCTCCTTGCAGATGTGACACCTCGCTTTACTGCGACATGACCGACCGGAATGCTCGTGTGCCAGACAGTTTGCGCAGTACTTGTTGATCAGTACTGCGCGGAGCCGCTTCACAGCTGGCAGTTGAAGAAACAGCTGGCAACTCCTTAGTGCGTGGACTCCCCTGCAGACTCGACATCTGTTCACATGGCTTCCCGATGAGCGACGAGCATTTTGGTGGGTCGTCGGAGCCATTGTGTATGCGGATCTATATTACAAAAAAAATGGATAAATATGAAAATGAAGGGTTATGGATGCGGATGATCAAGTCACGTGGACGGAAAAACGACGTTGGACGACACAATCTTAGGACTAGTAAATGTCAGTTGGAAGGGCTAACGTATTGAGGAGTCACTATGGTCACTTGGGGCAGTCCATTGGGAGGCGAATCATCTTCGCCACTGGTCGTCGGATGACGCCCCGTGTTGTGAGAACGTCTGCTACTCTGACCTTGCCATCTACGCCCGGACAGACCAACTGGATACGCCTAAGCCGCCATTCGTTGGATGGCAAGCTCTCCTCTTTGATCACAACCATGTCTCCTGCCTGGAGATCTCGCGATGTGAATTTCCATCTGTTCCTTTTGTGGAGCTCCTTCAGGTACTCCTCTTTTCAACGCACACAGAACTGCTGATTCAGGGCCTTTAACCTCCTCCACCGATTGATTATGGAAATAGGATTTTCTTCGATCACAGGCTCAGATACCGCAAGAAGTGGCCCACCGATTAGAAAATGCCCGGGGCTAAGAGCCACAAGGCCAGTGGGATCTTCAGACATTGGCGAAATAGGCCTGGAGTTTAAACAGGCCTCAATTTTCGCAGGGAGGGTAGCCAGTTCTTCGAAGGTGTACTTCCCTGCGGCTGCGTGCTTGTAGAAATGAGACTTGAAGCTTTTCACACCAGCCTCCCAGAGCCCTCCCATATGAGGTGCACCAGGAGGGTTGAAATGCCAGGCCAAGTTCTGAAGACTATGTTTTGAGAGAATAAATGTTCTTGTTGATGCCATGAAGTCTCTGGATAAGGATGTGGAGGCTCCGATAAACGTTTTCCCGTTGTCAGAGTAGACGGGTTGTGGACACCCACGGCGAGCGGAAAAACGGGAGAAAGCGGCCAAAAATTTCTCTGTCGTCAAGTCGGATGTCGCTTCGAGATGGATGGCCCTGGTACTAAAACAGACAAAAACGCAGACGTACCCCTTTGTGATTTTGCAGGCTCGACCGACATAACTCTTGATGTCAAATGGTCCCGCAAAATCCATGCCCGTATGAGTGAATGGCCTGGAGAAAGTGGATCTCGCACGGGGCAAATTCCCCATCAACTGCTTCTGCAGGTTCTTCTTGTGGATGACGCAAACTCGGCACGAACCTACACCGTGCTGGGATGATGATAGGATGTTTCTCATCATAACTGAGCATGTCAGATGCTTGTAAACGGCCGCTTGCCCTCAAGACCCCCTTTCTGTCGATAAAGGGGTTCAGGTTAGAAATTGTGCTTAAGGCTGGAATTTGCTGCTTTTTGCTTAAGGCCTTATATTCGACGGGAAACTCATTCGTTTGAGTGAACACGATTAACCGCTCTTGCACGTCGGACAATTCCGTCGCAGTGAGTGCTGTCGATGGGGCTATATGTTTCTTTTGGCACCTTTTCGCAAAACGGATTACGTAAGCTAGAACCCGCAGAGCCCTGTCGAAGGTTCGTCGTTCGATCTTTGCGACCCTGTTGGCCACGAATGTCGTCCAGGTGCACGCTGGCTTACCTAGCCATGCAAGAACAATCGTAAAGTCGGTCCAGTAAAAAATCTCATAAACATTAGGAGGCAATTCGGAAATTACTGATGCTGCTAGCTCAGCATGCTGCTACAACAGCCGTCAGCCGTTTCGACTCGGACGAAAATGGCAGCCCCATATGCGTCCTGTGACGCATCGCAAAACGCATGGTACTGCAATTTGGCTGCTGGATGGAAACGCACCCATCTCGGGATACGAATTTCCCTCAGGGCTGGATACCCTTTTAAGAACTCTTGCTACTTGGTTACGAGGTCGGTGGGGAGTGGCTGATCCCAGCCCAGCTCCCGTAGCCAAATTTCCTGCATGAAAATCTTGGTTCGGATTACGAAAGGCGATAACCATCCTGCCGGGTCGAAAAGCTTTGCTATCTGAGATAAAACCTCTCGTTTGGTGTAGGCAGTTTGCAGGGGAATCCCCATCGGAATAAAGAAGAAACTATCGGATGTAGCTTGCCAACGGATCCCAAGAGTTTTCGCGGTACTGGCATCTTCCAGCTCAAGGAAGTCTGCACTCACCAAATGTTCCTTTGGAATCACTTGTAGGAGTCTCATTTAGTTAGAGGTCCACTTGCGCAGTGGAAAACCGGCACTCTCAAGGCCAGCCAAAGCTCTTGAATGGCTAAAACTGCCGACTGCTGAGTGTGAGCCCCTGCGAGCACATCGTCGACGTACATAAAATTCGAGATGATGTCACTTGCCAAAGGGTATTGGCCTTGGATGTCCTGAGCCAACTGCTGTAGCACTCTGATGGCTAGGAAGGGCGCACAGTTTACGTCGAAGGTGACTGTGTCGAGTTCATAGTCGCAGAGCTCTCCGTTTTTGTTGCGGAATCAGATTCTCTGAAAGCGCGTGTGACCAGGATTGACCCGAATTTGCCTGTACATCTTGGTGATGTCAGCATTAAACACATACTTAAAAAAGCGCCATTTTAGAATCTGAATAGTCAGATCGGACTGCAGTACAGGCCCCACATGAAGGATATCATTGAGGCTGTTCCCGTTTGATGAGGGATTGGAAGCGTTGAACACGACGCGAACCTTTGTCGTGGTGCTATCTGGTTTGAAGACAGCGTGATGAGGCAAATAAAAACTGCTGGAGTCGTTCGGAGCGACTTGGTGCATATGACCTTAATCTAAATACTCTTGAATGACTGCGTCGTACTGCTCCTTCAATGGAAGATCTTTATTTAATCGAATCTCGTTCCGGAGGAACTGAGCCAGTGCGATGGGTCTGGAATGTCCCAGATTAATGTTGTCCGGCTCTTTAAAGGGCAACGAAACAACATACCTCCCATCCTCATTTCTTTTGGTGGATTGGATAAAGTTTTTCTCGCAAACCGAAGTGGATTCCTTTACCAGCTTCCCTGGAACATCCTCCACCTCCCAAAATTTTGTGAGGATGCTATCTAGTTTGGACTCGGTGACCGCTAATCGGGATGAAAAAGAACGGATTCTGCTTGTGGGACTCGTTGCAATGGACCGCAAAGAATCCACCCGAATATGGTCTCTTGACCAAGCAGGGTTCCACAAATATTGGAATGGGAACCGCTGAGAACGATCGATGGCAGGATATCGGCACCAATAAGCACGTCAATCTGCGAGCTCCGGTAGAAATTTGGATCTGCTAGTTGAAAAGGTGGAAGATCCTTCGTGTGTTTTTAAATCCTGTGGAGAAAGAAAGAGAAAAGTCGGCGCGGGAGACGAAAATGTGCCGTTGTGCTCGGCCTGGGTCGCACCGATGATACCCTGTAATCCGCTGGAAAGGTCCGGTTACGCATAGATGTCCCGGATTGCGGAGGTTTAGCCTGGCTGGCCGACTCTTGCCTCTGCTCGCACCGTGCTGTCCGTTCCCTATTTGGTGTGGAGGTGATTACTTGAATCATCCTCGACCACCCCAACCTAGGCGATTTTAGGAGGAGTCGGTTACTTGAACCGTCTCTGCTACCCTGTGCTCATCAAAGCTGGCTAGCTAGAGCCAGACCTTGGACCCCGGCCTAATACCCTATACTCCCTCTGATTATGCAGAGTGGGTTACGAGAACCGACTCTGCTACCCTGTGCTCATCAAAGCCGGCTAGCTTGTGCCAGACTTTGGACCCCGTGTTTGCTACCCTGTGCTACCTTGGATTGAGCTGAGTGGGTTACTAGAACAGACTCTGCTACTGTTATCGGGTTAGTAATTTCTATCTACTTGTACACTTACCCGATGTGGTCGGTTGCTCTGCTCGCAGAGAAGAGACCGGCATCTGGCTGAGTGCGGCCTTATATAGGCCACGATCAGCTGCGTGCTGGCCCATCGATATTTGATAGACTATCGGGTTGCCAGATCGGGGGCCGATCGCTATCGGAGTGAGCTGATCGCCTCTTTCCAGGGCTGCTGTGCCTTTTTCGAATCTGGCGCCGTCCGTCGGCGTTGCCAGATGGCTTGAGTAATCCTATTTCCGGGCTGGCGCTCATGTATTCAAATTGCGCGCCCTTTTTTATTAGCGTTGGATTTAAATCTAAATCTTATTCTACTTTATTTTAAATCTTAGTAAGTTAGCCTATGTTTATAAAGCATGAATTATTTCTAATAATGAAATAATAATAAAAATAACAAAAGAGATATAAAAAATAATAACTTCATTGGTATAACAAAAGAGGTAACAAAAATAATGACTTCATTGGTATGTTTTCATGTGTTTTTTGCGACGCTGGGCGTTGCACTCTCCCGTCGATTCCTAAGGTTAGGCGTCGTTAACTGTTGTGGTTATTGCACCACTGCGGTTCACTTGATCATATATGTTCTTCCGTTGACTGTACGTTTGATGTTAATCCTGTACACTTGTGTCTGTCTCTTCAGTTTCCTCTGCAACTCGTCTTCTATTTCTTTGGGCATTGTTGTCTTTGCCTCGTTTGCAGCCTGTTCGGTTGGCTGGGTGTCGTCGTCTTCCCAATTTTCATAAGCATGCAGTTCGGTGAAGTCTTCCCACTCTTGGATCAGTTGGGGCTTCTTCCAGGGGATCTGCTCCGTCTGGTCGTCCCAGAGCTGGTCGCGTCCTGTTGGCTTTATCATTCCCGCTGTCGCTTCTTCGCCGTTCGGGTCGACCGCGTTTAGAAGTTCCACCGGTTTTGGTCGGTCCTGGACCTTTGCCTTTGCCTTTGCCTTTGGTTGTTCCTCCGAGCGTTGTTTTGCGTTGTGGAAAACGCGCTTCTTGAAGGCGAGTGGAAACTGTCTCGCCTTCTTGTCTCCCTTGGTGTCGCCTCAGTTGTTGGAGCGGCGGTCGTCCCGCGGGTGGGGAGCTGGCGGCGATGCCGCCTTGCCGTTTTGGTGCCAATGGCCTTGGGTCGAGTAGGGAGGTCGTCTTCCTTTTTAGAATGTTTTCTTCCATCCTCTCCTTAAAGTGTTGTTTGGTTGTCTTTTACTTGTCCATGTTGCTTTTTTTTCTGTGGAGTCTGTTTTCAATTTTAGTTTTTCTATGTATAGGTTGTTTGTTAGTATTTCTTCGTTTATATTTGGTTTTAAATCGTTCACTGACGCCCTTTGGATTCTACCTGTATGTTAAACAACTACTATAACTGGGGATATTAATTCGGTTATTCTGAACGGTCCGTCAAATTTCGGTGCGAGCTTGGCTGAGAATTTGTCACGTGCCTTTGATAGCGGATGTTGCCGTACCCAGACTAAATCTCCTCTCTTAGGCTTCCATTCGCGCTTTCTGAGGTTGTATGTTCGTGCTTGGTCTTGTGCCGCTTTCTCCATGTTTTCCCGTACTATGTCTCGTTCGCATACCACGTGTTTCAGGTATTTTAGTTTGTCCTTGAAAAAATGGCATTTTTCCGGGTTTATTCGTAGGTTTGCTTGCCTTAACCGTCTGAGTACCTCTTGTAGTTTCTCCAGGTGTTCTCGCTTCGTCCCCCCGATGACTACGATATCGTCGAGGTAGGCGAACGCAAAAGGTTCCATTTCTGGGCCTATCACTGAACCCAGTGCTTTTTGGAAAGTTGCTGGGCAGTGTGTAATCCGAACGGCATTGCTTTCCATTGAAATAATTCTTTCCCTGGTACGGTAAATGCCGTGTATTGCTTCCTTTGCTCGTCCATTGGGATTTGTCAATATCCGCTTTTCATGTCTAGCGTACTTATGTACTTGGCTTCTCTTAATTGGTTCAGAATGTCGTCCATTCGAGGTACTGGATATGCGTCTCTCTCTGAGTGTGCATTGAGTTGTCTGTAGTCGATACATAGTCTCCACTGGTTGTTCTTTTTTCTGACCAGTACTACTGGTGAACTATATGCCAAGTAGGATTTCTCTATGAGGTCTTGTTCTTAAAGTTCGTTTACTTGTTCGTGGATTATTTTCTGCATGCCTGGGTTCTTAAGGAAGTACCTCAGTTTTAAGGGTCGGTCGGTTTTCATGTAGATCCGGTGTTTCGCGATATGGCTAGTTCCCGTTATGTGGCTCATGGGATTTATTGCCCTGTCGATGAATGCAGTAATTTCGTCGTCTGTGGCCTCCTCTGTCGTGGCCATCCCTACTCTCTGTCGTTGTTTCTTATCCCTCTTCTTCTCCCTGCTACCAGCAATTGTCCTCCGAAGACATTGTCTAAAATTAGGAGTCTTATTTTTTTTTCTTGTTGTCCCAATCTTATTAAAAGCTCCAGTGTTTCTGTGGTTAGTGTGGATTTTCCGTCTGCCAGTTTTATTACTTCATCTGGCGGGTTTTTCTTTTGTTTATGAAGCTCTGGTAGCACCTGTGTCGTTATGCCTTGTAAATGCTTCTCCCCTATCCGTACCTGTGCGACGACCCTCTGGCCATCAAATTTTATTATTGTCTCTGACGGTTTCGATATTGTGGCGCAGAGGGTCCCGCCTGATTTCCAGTGCCTCTTTCGTTTCCCTCCGTTCTTCGGCAGCAGTCTATTGTTCGGATTTCATCTCGTCCGGAATTCCAGCAGTATAGTCTTGGTGGGTTTCTGCATTCCTGTCGTCGATGGCCGGAATTTTTTGCAGTGTATGCATAGGTTGTTCGTACTAAACGCTTCTGCCCTGCCTTAGTTCCTTGGGGCTCTTCTCTGTTGCCATTCTTGCGGTTGCGGTGGGTGTATTGACTTCAGTGCTTCGAAGTCTTCCGTTAGCCAGAGATAATCTCTTAGGGATTCGACTTCTCTGCGCTTTGCGTATCGCTTGAATTCCGAGGTGCCGTTCCTCTAGCTTTTGTTCTTCGCTCAGTGTGGTAACGAGCATTAGTTTCCACAATTCCCTAACGTATTTCCTTGCCGGTTCGCCTCTATACTAGTGGCGTTGCATAATTCGTTCCAGTGCTCTTTCCTGGTAGTCCGCTGGTACATAGTACTGTTTGAATTGGGCTTTAAATGTGTCCCATTCTGGCATTTGTGTCGGGTTTGTGTGCCACCAGACCAGTGCCGCTCCCTTAAGTATAAATACCATTGCCGCTCCTACGTGGTCGAACGTTGTGCCATATGCGTTGGCGACTTCCTCTATTCTTTGTATGAATTCTAGGGCGTCCCCGGTTCCATCGAATTCCTCGCCCCTTCCCCGAATGATCGTGATGGCCGCTGCTCGTTCTGCCATTCCGAACTTCCTCGTTTCCTGTTTGTTTTCTTTTGGGGTGAATGGGTTGATTCCCGACCTGTGTGCTTTTGTTTCTTGCTTCTCGTCTCTTGGAAGCTCTATGCTTACTCCCGCTCCGGGATTGGGTGATACACCCCTTGCATGTTTTCGGCTGAGTTCCCTTAGCTGTTTTTTTACTTCTTCGTCGTGGTCTCCATTTTTCAAAAATTCAGAGAGCTGCCGTCTAAGGGGTTCGTCTAGTGCTTCTGGTTCCATTCCAAATTCTCTTACATATGTTTCCAGTTGGGCCTTGGATATGCAGCTCACCCATCCCCTGGTTAGTTTCTCTGGTGCTGACATCTTTCGGTCTTGTTTCTTGGAGTTTTAAGGTTTCTTTGGACGTTGGGCGCCACTGTAACGACCCTCTGTTGGGTGGCGCAGCTAGCTCGCCGAGGTCGGGGTTTGTCACAGAAATTTAGTCCAGGCCCCTCTCAAGCTCCGATTCCCAAGAAAAGAGTCAAAGAATTCAGGTGTCAAGTGCATGCTTTTATCTATATCGTGGATGTGTTCGTGTTTTTTAAATCCTGTGTAGAAAGAAAGATAAAAGTCGGCGCGGGAGACGAAGATGTGCCGTTGTGCTCGGCTTATTTCTACTTTATTTTAAATCTTATGCCATCTTAACTATATTTATAAAGCATAAAATATTACAAATAATGAAATAATAACAAAAATAACTAAAGAGATAACAAAATAATAACTCCGTGGGTATAACAAAACAGGTAACAAAAATAACGACGTCATTGGTATTTTTTTTTTTTTTTATACCCTTGCAGAGGGTATTATAATTTTGCCATGATATTTGCAACGCAGTGAAGGAGGCATCTCAGACCCCATAAAGTATATATATTCTTGATCAGCATCACCAGCCGAGTCGATCTAGCCATGTCCGTCTGTCTGTCTGTCCGTCTGTCTGTCCGTCTGTCTGTCTGTCCGTCTGCCTGTCCGTCTGTCTGTCCGTCTGTCTGTCGGTTTCTACGCGAACTAGTCTCTTAGTTTTTGAGCTATCGGGCTGAAATTTTTAGCATAGTCTTATTTCTTTAGCACGCAGTATATATATATTCGACATATATATGTCGAAAATCGGCCGAGATCGGACCACTATATCCTATAGCTGCCATAGGAATGATGGCGAAATTAATGTCAAAAAATGTTAACTTCTCTGTTTTTCAACGAATTTCTATAAATTTCGAGATATAGTCGTTTTTTATAGTTCTAGAATTACGGTTTTAATTTCATTAAGATCGGACAACTATATTATATAGCTGCCATAGAAGGGATCGGTCGATTTATATGAAAATGTAAAATTCTACATGTAAAATGTAAAATTTACAAAATTTACATAATTTTACATTTTTTTTACATTACCAAAATGGATCGATTTTCAATGATCCAATTGCTGACTGCAAGGGTATATAAACTTCGGTTTACCGAAGTTAGCTTTCTTTCTCGTTTGTGTTTTTGTGTATTAGTGTGCAAAGCAGCAGAAGTGCAAAAGTCGATTGCGAAAATACAAGCAATGCAGCCGAACAGTACAAACCGAAGTTCGCTTTCAATTTTCGTGATGTTGAGGACTCTGTACACGCATTCAGTGGCGAAGAAAATCTATCTATCGAAGTGTGGGTGAAAGAGTTTGAGGACATGTCAATCACCATGTTCTGGAACGATTTGCAGAAATAAATTTTTGACAAGCGATCGCTGCAAGGCCTTGCAAAAATGTTTACCAACAGTGAGCGTGAATCAAAAAGCTGGGTGAAATTAAAATAATAATAATAATAATAACAGTGCACAGCTGCATAAGCTAATGTCTGAAAGAAAAAGGAGATAAGGTGAAAGTTTACAAGAATATTTTTTTGCAAATGAAAGAGTTAGCTTCAAGAGGAAACATTGAAAGCTGTGCTCTAATGCAATCACTGCATACTAAGATTTTTCAAAAATGGATTAGTTCAGGAGAAATGGGAGTGAAAGTGCGAAATTGAAAATTTTAAAAATTTGAGCAAAAACCCACAAAAATTTAAATGTTGTTGTGATCTAGCTTCAAATACGCCTCGAATGACCCTTCCGAAATGAAAAGGTTTGTCCAGTTGTTTGTCTGTGGGTCCGTAAATATTTTTCTTTTAGAGTCCTGGAACCACTTTTATTTTATTAAACAGCTCGAGCCTAACATCTTTTGTTCTACGACATTTTGGTTTTCCCGCTAGTTTGACGGGAAAACAGCTAAAAACGGTAGATTTTCCACGCCCATAACTTCTTAACAACTAAAGCTACAGAAACGTGATAGATGTCGTTAGAAAGGTATTTTTAAATGATAATAGCTTTGCCTGGACATAATTTATCTAAATAATTATACCCGGTACCCATAGGGTACAAGGGTATTATAAGTCAGTGCCAATCGAGTATGTATGTAACAGGCAGAAGGAGTCATTTCCGACTCCATATATTCTTGATCAGCGTCACCAGCCGAGTCGATTTAGCCATGTCCGTCTATCCGGCTGTCCGTCTTTCTGTCCGTGTGAAACAACAGATCTCAGGGACTATAAGAGCTAGAGCATCCAAATTTGGTGACAACATTGAAATCTGTTGCACGCAGATCAAGTTTGTTTTAAAATTTGGCCACGCCCACTTCCGCCCCCGAAAATAATAAAAAACGGTATATTAGCTATAGGCGTTATTTTCGGCTTAAAGTAAATAGATAGACTTAATAAGTAGACAATCGCGGACGTGTTCTGAAAATTTGACTTAAATCGGATGATGAACATAGAAGTTTTTAAACAATAAAGTTACTGTGTAAGAGGTATTGAGAGAGAGAGAGAGAGAGCGCACGCGAGAGTTGCTTAACTGTTCATAGCAATATTTGTCTTTTTTGGGTGTTGCTCAACAAGTTCCTAGCAACATTTGTTTCTTTTGAGTGTTGCTGAACATGTTTCTAGCAACATTTATCTTCATTTGTCAACATTTTCTTTTTTCCATGTCCATGTGGTATTGAATTTCACCCATAATGCTTTGGGTACCGGGTATCTCACAGTCAGTCACAGTCGACTGAAACTTTCCCACTTGTTTTTTTTTTAAGTTTTTGTAATTTTTTCAAAAGTGACTCTACCGATTTTAAAAGTCACTCAAGGCCATATAACCCTTGAGATGGATAAACTTTTGGTATATAACACATATCTGGGAAAATTCGCTTTCTCGAGATATTCCAATTAAAATTACCTAAAATTAAAATTTGATAAAACGTCTTAACATTTTTATACCCGGTACCCATAGGGTACAAGGGTATTATAAGTTAGTGCCAACCGAGAATGTATGTAACAGGCAGAAGGAGAAATCTCCGACCCTATAAAGTATATATATTCTTAATCAGCGTCACTAGCCGAGTCGATCTAGCCATGTCCGTCTGTCCGTCTGTCCGTCTGTCCGTCTGTCCGTCTGTCCGTCCGTGTGAAACAACAGATCCCAGAGACTATAAGAGCTAGAGTTACCAAATTTGGTGACAACATTGGAATCTGTTGCACGCAGATCAAGTTTGTTTTAAAATTTGGCCACGCCCACTTCCGCCCCCAAAAAACGAATAAAACTTAAATAAGCTAGATTCGTAAATTTTGGCTCAAAGTAAATAGATACAATAAATAAGTAGGCATTTGCGGACGTTTTCTGAAAATTTGAGTAAAATCGGATGATAAACATGGAAGTTATTAAACAATTAAGTTTCTTACCATCTTGAGCCACAACGGCAGTAGCGAAAAAAAGTGTTGCGTGCTTTTGGGCGCAGTATTAATTCGTAATTTGCTTAACATGTTTTTGGCAAAATTTTCTTTATTTGTCAACATTTTGTTTTTCCCATGTCCGTGTGCTATTTAATTTCACGCACAATACTTTGGGTACCGGGTATCTCACAGTCGGTCGCACTCGACTGTAGCTTTCTCACTTGTTTTCTTTAATTTCATCCACTTTTTGGTTTTCCTGCTACTTTGGCGGGATTTTTGATTTCTCGCGCCCATAACTTGTGAACCACTAAAGTTACTGACACGATCTACATGTCGTTGGAAAGGTATTTTAAAATGATAATTACTTTGCCTTGACAAAATTGATCTAGATATTATAATTAAAAATTTGGAATTAAAATACATTTTTTTAAGGATTTTTAAAATTTTGTATACCCGGTACCCATAGGGATGATAAACATAGAAGTTATTAAACAATAAAGTTTCTGTGTAAGAGGTATTGAGAGAGAGAGAGAGAGAGAGAGCGCACGTGCGTGTTGCTCAAAATGTTTCTAGCAGCATGTTCCTAGCTGAACATTTGTCAACATTTTCTTTTTTCTATGTTCATGTGCTATTCAATTTTATCCACAATGCTTTGGGTACCGGGTATCTCACAGTCGGTCACAATCGACTCTAGCTTTCCCACTTGTTTTAAAAATGGCTCTTACGATTTTGATACTCACTTCAGGCCGTATAGCCCTTCAGATTACTGTTCACCTTTTGGGGTACTACTTAGTACTTAGCGTGCCGATTTTGAAACTAATTAAAAAAATTTTAAATTTGGTATCAGACATTTTTTGCGTTGCATGTGCCATTGTCACTTTTATTGCACCTCGTTAAGAGGTGTTTTTATTTGATAGATAATTGACGGTATTGACGACTCGTGTGCCAACAAGCTAGTGCTATATAATGCAAAAAAACTGAAGTTATTCGCGGAAAATCAAAATGTGTTTATTATACAAGTGGGAAAGCTACAGTCGAGTGTGAGCGACTGTGAGATACCCGGTACCCCTAGCATTGTGGGTGACATTGAATAGCACATAAACATGGAATGTTGACAAAAGAAGACAAATGTTGCTAGAAACATGTTGAGCAACAATCGAAAGAGACAAATGTTGCTAGTAACATTATGAGCAACACCCAACAAGGACAAATGTTGCTATGAACATGATGAGAAACACGCACCTGCGCTCTCATGAAGAAGAAGTATACACAGAAACTTTATTGTTTAATAACTTCTATGTTTAACATCCGATTTTACAAATTTTCAGAAAACGTCCGCAAATGCCTACTTATTTATTTTATCTATTGACTTTAAGGAAAAAGGTACGACTGTAGCTTACATAAAGTTTTTTACGATTTTCGGGGTAGGAAGTGGGAGTGGCCAAATTTTAAAACAACAGATTCCAATGTGGTCACCAAATTTGGTAACTCTAGCTCTTATAGTCTCTGAGATCTGTTGTCTCACACGGACGGACGGACGGACAGACAGACAGACTCACATTGCTTAATCGACTAGGCTGGTGATGCTGATCAAGAATATATATACTTTATGGGGTCGGAGATGACTCCTTCTGCCTGTTACATACATTTTCGGTTGGCACTAACTTATAATACCCTTGTACCCTATGGAAACCGGGTATAAAAACAAATGATGCCCAACACAAATACCCAAAAAAGTGACTTTAAGAACCAAGCAGTGCACAACAAAAATTTTAACAGAGATGTTAAATGTTACAACTGTGGCGCCAGAGGCCATGCGTCAGCTAACTGTGAAAACAAAAGCAAGGGTAAAAAATGTTTTCAGTGTAATAACTTTGGGCACATCGCTAAAGAATGTCCAACAAAAGTTCTCTGTGACAAAAGGAATTCAACCAATATGTGTAAGGTGTCACTAGGTCATGCGTTTGTGTTCATAACTATCGAAGTAAACAATGCCAATTATACCGCACTGATTGATACCGGTAGTAAATACAATTTAGTAACCGATACTACTTTCAAAAAGCTAAATGAACCAAAGCTAAGTGAGTGTAACAACCTCGTCGGGTTCGGTAACACAGACAAAAACAAGATCAAACCGTCGAGATCGTTTTCACATAAACTTGTCATAGACGGTACTGAATTCGTAACGCAGTTTCTAGTGGTGAATTCGCAGTGCCTGGCGAAGAAATGGTACTTGGTGAAGAGTTTTGCAAGCAAGCTCAAGTGACAATAAGCCATGAAGGAGTAAAAGTTACATAACCGATCTGGTCGAAAGCAGAGATAAGTTCAATTCTTAAAATTGGTATCGAAGACAATGAAAACGTAACTACAGACATTGAACCAATAGCAAGCTCTAAATCTAAAGAAATAGTTCAAAACATGGTAAAAAACTATAAACCGGTAAACATTAAGTCAACGAACAACGAATTCTAAACGACGATATGCCGATACATTCACGACCCCGCAGATTTTCATATGTAGAGCGCTGTTTTATTGATAATCAAACCGATCAATGGCTAAAGAATGGCATAATAGAAACATCCGAGTCAGAACACAGCAGCCCAGTTGTACTTTTCAAGAAACGTGACGGATCTCATCGCTTATGCATCGATTATAGGAATCAACAAGATCATAATCAGAGATCATTTTCCCCTACCTCTGATCAACTCGACAGACTACATAATTCACGTATTTTTAGCTCAATTGACTTAAAAAACGGATTCTTTCACTTAGACATTGAGAAAGGAAGCCGAAAATACACATCGTTTGTCACACACACCGGACAATTTGAGTTTTTGCGAGTTCCTTTCGGTCTCTCCAATTCGCCGAGTGTATTCCAACGTCATGTAAATGCTATCTTCAGGGACTTGACTAGCAAGGGAGTGGCTATACCATACGTCGACGATATAATAATACCTGCAAAAACCGAAGACGAAGCTGTAAAACATTATTGAAGTTTTTAAGAGGTGTTCTGAATATGGGCTTATAATCAACTTCAAAAAATGCCATTTCCTGAAAAGTAGAATCGAATACTTAGGTCATATAGTCGAGAATCAAAAAATAGGTCCGTCTCCTATGAAAACATATGCTGTAACCTCATTTCCAGTTCCAACAAATCTGAAGCAGCTACAAAGTTTTCTGGGCTTGGTAGGGTATTTCCGCAAGTTCCCAATTTTTCACAAATAGCTAAACCCTTATCTGACATGACAAAATTGGATCTGAAGATTTTTTTTGGTAACATGCAGATGGCCGCATTTAACAAGCTTAAGATGCTTATCACGCAGAAGCCAGTCTTAAAGATTTTTTATCAACCACACGAGTCTGAACCTCACACGGACGCCTCAATCGACGGCTTTGGCGCAGTTCTGTTACAAAAACCTTCGAACGATAACCAATGGCATCCTGTATACTAGGAAGTTCACAATTTACGACCTCGAGATCCTAGCTGTTGTGGAAGCATTGAAAAAGTTCAAAGTCTACCTGCTGGGTCTGCGCTTCAAACTTATTACAGAATATAATGCTCTCGTAAAAACTATCCAAAAAAAGGATTTGTGCACGCGCATAGCTCTTTGAATCCTTCAAATGCAAGAATTCGAATACGACGTCGAACACAGAGCTGGCACCTGCATTCCCCACGCCGATGCTCTTAGTCATGCACAAGTGATGATGATCACGGAGGAAAGCGTTCACAGTAGGATAAAGCGTATCCAGGCTCAAGAAGACCAGCTAAGAGTAATTATCGATGTTCTAAAAGATATGACGACACATAACAATTTCTTTATTAAACAAGGACTCTTGCACAAACTAGTCGACGACTGCGAACTTATTGTGGCGCCTGCGGCTGTGCAACGAGAACTCATAAAACACGCTCATAAGCGCGGTCACTTTTCGGTCAAGAAGACCAAGGAACTTATTGGCAAAGAGTTCTATATACCGAAACTGGAAGAGAAGATCCAAAAATTTATAAGCTGAAGTTTACCTTGTATTGTAAGCAACCAAGGAAAGCAAGAGGGCGAGCTACATCCACTCAGCAAAGATGTACTACCGCTGCAAACCTACCACATCGATTATCTTGGCCCTCTATGTATAAGCACATATTTGAGGTAATCGATAGTTTCACCAAATTTTGTTGGCTCTATCCGACCAAAACGACGTCTACCAAAGATGCAGTCTCAAGACTTCAAGAGCAAAGCAAAGTTTTCGCGAATCCCAGTCACATAATATCTGACAGAGGCTCTGCGTTTACATCGGAAGATTTTAAGCTTTATTGCAGCAACGAAGGCATCCAACATCATCGGAAGATTTTAAGCTTTATTGCAGCAACGAAGGCATCCAACATCATCTCATCACGACTGGCCTTCTACGTGCCAACGGCCAGGTCGAGAGGTTGAATTCTGCAATAGAAGCAGTCCTTTCAAAGCTTTCAATCGACGACCCACGGAAATGTTTTAAGTTTGTCACCAGCGTACAACAAGTCATCAACTCAACGTATTTCAGAAGCACCAAGACTACACTATTCGAGTTATTGACGGGGACCAAGATGCATTTGAAATCCGATGTCAGAATTAAGCAGATGCTAGAGGAAGAAACGATTCAAATTTTCAACGACGAGCGGGATGAACTTTGAAATCAAGCAAAGCAGCACATTCTCGAGACTCAACATGAAAACAAGAGAACCCATATAGGGCTTAAACCGAAGTATCTTGGCCCATACCGGATCGTAAGGATAAAACCAAACGATACGTTTGACGAGGTAAGTGTGGGCCCACGGCAGACGAGCACTTGCGCTGAATGGATACCTTATGATGACGACGACGACAGCTTATTCTAGGCGAATACAGTTTAGGTTGGCCGATTTGTGGGAATGGTCTGGCAACGCAGAAAGGCTAGCCATCCCAGATGATCGAACGACGACGAGGACGTAAAGGTAACGACGAAAGATAGGAACGAGGAGGAAAGGAACGAAGAGGAAAATTAAGATTTGGCAATGACGACGGTGAAGACGTGCTGAGAAAACGACGCTCACAGCAAAAACGCAAAATCAAATTAAATCCATATTTTAATCAAAATAATATCAGTAAACCTTAAAATAATACAAAATAACTAAGTGGGATCGTGATCAGATTATTTAAAAGGCTAATTACAACACAGTCCCACATTTAGTAGAACGCTTTATTTTTAAATCCTTGCGAATGGTGTACAAGATTCCCGAATAACGGAAAGCTGGAAAATTCCAAGCAACATTTTCTCTTGTTTAGAAATGTACTCGGTTTGGTACATCAAATTATTTTTTTTTTAAGTTTTTTAGTTAAAAAATACAATTGTCTGAAAAAAAAAGTTTAAATTTCGAAAAAAAAAATTGACTTTAAAAATTCATAACCTAATCAAAAATTATATGATGCATCATAGGGAGGACATTTAGGAATATGTGGGTTAAGTTTGAGCCATAACGGTTCAGTAGATCATGAGATATCTTGTACACCAGTTTGGAAAGAAAGCTACAGTTGAGTGTGACCGACTATGAGATACCCGGTACCCGGTACGTGCAACACACACGTGCGCTCTCAACATTGAAGAAGAAGAAACTTTACCGTTTAATAACTTTCCTGTTTATCATCCGATTTTACTACAATTTTTAGAAAAGGTCCGCGAATGCCTACTTGTTTATTTTATCCATTTACTTTAAGCCAAAAATCACGACTATAGACTAGACGATTTTTAATGATTTCCGGGAGCGGAATTGGGCGTGGCCAAATTTTAAAACAAATTTGATAACTCTAGCTCCTATAGTCTCTGAGATCTGTTCTTTGACACGAACGCACAGACGGAGAGACGGACATGGCTGGTAACGCTGAATATATATACTATATAGGGTCGGGGATTTCTCCTTCTGCCTGTTACATATGTGGGATCTGGTAATGGTAGTGTAGTGGCCAGAGCCACCAGAAGCGGTCTCACCTACTAGTCTCTGTCTCTCCTTCTTTAAAATATACTGAAAGGGGTATTTGATTGCAGCGTGAGTAACAACAGGCGGGCACTTGTAAAATTCGGTCGCCGCCAGAATGACGTGACCTTTAAAGAAAACTTTCATACGATTTTGTTATTGTTAAGCACCAACGTCGAATGTGAATAAGCAATATCTACAATATCTACCAAGCCGGTGTTACAACTTTACTTAAAAGAGGACACTACATTTTTGGGGGCTCGTCCGGGATATTGCCCACCATTCGACAACGACATATATTTCACACATGCGATATATAATTAACAATACTCTAGTGCAGTGCGGACGCCAGGTGAAAAGGTTTATTCGCTAGTTGAAGGCTGGTGAAGAGCTTTAAAAGTCAAAGGAAAATTGGCCGAGCGAGTGCTGAGAGAAAGACAGCGACGCTTCCTGATGGCGGCCAGAATTTCGTCAAAACGTGCGGTTCGAAGTAACGCGTTGATGATATCAAATCGTACTTCCGTAGAGAGCGGACGTGTTTCGCGCGAGCTCCGGGAAAATTATAGAAAGTGTATGATTTAAAGACAAAAATAAAGTTTAAAATACTGGAGTATTCCAAGATAAGCGAAAAGACGCTAAAACAGAAAAAATTAATAGTTTTCGACACACAAAATCAGTGATATGATTAAAACAAGTGCATGATTATTTGATAAAAATAAGTGCCACGCGAAATAGCTCAATGAGCGACGAACAAAAGAAAGAGCGCAGAAGCTCCGTGAGCCCAAGTAACGGTTATTTCTCGTATTTCTCAACGCGCGACAACAACGAAACGGCGAAAAGCAACCGTTTGGCGGTCGATAGCCAAAGAGCACGGTCTTGCTCAAACGCTATTCTCACTCCTACACCTACATCATGGAGTTCTCAGTGCAAAACCCCAACAACAAGCACTGAAAAAATTGCTGCACCTGCAGCAAAAGCAACAGCAACAACAACAGTGACGGCGGAAAAAGCAACAGCAGCAACTACAGTAACGGCGGCAAAAGCAACAGCAACAACTACAGCAACGGAAAGTATCGCGGTAACGACTGCGATGCCATCGACTGCAAATACAATAACAACCAAAACTGCAAGCTCCAAAGCCAATATCGGCAACGTTCAACAAGCGGCCCCGGCCATACAGACCGGCATGGATCGCTACATCTAAATTAAGCGTAAGCTTAGCCCGCAGAACAACGCGGTCGGTAATAAGCCAAAAATAAACCGTGTCCAAAGAGACAATGATTAACCCGGGAGATCGAATAACAACAGATTTGCCCTTTTAGCGGATGAACAACCGGAACTGGGTCAAAAGACCCAAAAGAAACCGAAGCCCCACCAATATACATTAGGGAGAAAAGCTCGAACGCCCTGGTCAACAAAATTGTTGCGCTGGTCGGGGATGGAAATTTTCATGTTGTTCCGCTTACTAAAGGGAATATACAAGAAACGAAACTGCAAACAAAATCTGAAGAACATTTCCGCGCAGTGTCCAAATACCTGGATGAAGCTAAGAAAAATTATTACACGTACAAATTAACAACCAGCAAGGGATTGCAAGTAGTATTAAAAGGAATCGAGCCCGACGTAACTCCCAACAAAATTATAGATGCCCTAAAAGAAAATGGGTTTTCAGCAAAGAACGTTAGCAACATTATAAACAAAAATAAAAAGCCGCAACCACTCTAAAATCGAGCTGGAGCCTGACAGCAGAGCCTTGAAGAAAAACGAAGTGCACCCCATCTATAACCTGCAATTCCTATTGCACCGAAGAATTACGGTGGAAGAGCCACATAAAAGAAACGGCCCAGTGCAGTGCACAAATTGCCAGGAGTATGGACATACCAGGACATACTGCACACTACCTTCAGTCTGTGTAGTTTGCGGAGACTTCCACAATTCCGCAAACTGCCCTGCCAACAGGGAAGACCCCCAGAAGAAAAAATGTGGAAACTGCGGAGGAAACCATACAGCAAACTACAGGGGCTGTATGGTCTACAAGGAACTGAAGAATCGTATGCGATGAGTGACAGCAACTCGCCATCAGAATACACGAAACGTGTTCACTAATTCACAAACGACGCCGGACGTATTTTTCGCTAAAGCCGCAAGATCCTCAATTGTTCCGCTGAACGCTCAGAAGTGCTTCTCCTACGCCGATGCACTTCGAACAGGAATGGAAAACCCACTCCAGTCGAATCTAGTAAACGTTCAACAAGACCCAGGACAGCCACAAAGCACGATATAAGCTATGAGCTTACCTGCAACAAAGTTTGACGGAATTAATGTCCTTCATGAAAACGACCATGCAAACACTTGTTCAAAACCAGAACATGGTGATACAGTTGTTGCTTGTAGCTCAGCAGTCCAAATAACTGATGTCTAGTCTACGAATAACCATGTGGAACGCCAATGGCGTCTCACGGCATAAACTTGAAATAACACAGTTCCTGAATGAACATCATATCGACGTTATGCTGCTTGAGAGACGCACCTCACAAGCAAATACAACTTTCAAATAAAAGGTTACGCCTTCTACCGCACAGATCATACAGATGGTAAAGACCACGGCGCAACCGGCGTCCTTATTAGAGAACGCATCAAGCACCACTTTCACCAAAGGTATTCAACTAATTACTTGCAGGCGACGTCTATTAAAGTGCAGTCAGGTAGTGGCAACCTTTCCAGAGCCGCTGTCTACTACCCGCCTCGCTTTACAATTTCTGAAGCTCAATTCATGGATTTTTACAACTCACTTGGAGATCGCTTTATAGCTGCAGGAGACTATAATGCCAAGTGTTAAGTCATTTCGCGGTCGTAGATAAACATTAAATTAAATCATGAAGTAAATAAAATTGTAAACAATGAAGTAAAACGAATGTAAACACATAATGTTAAGATCAGAGCTTATGTTAAGCTTTCCTCTCTTGCATTTGCACATGCAGCCGCTGCGCTCGGCCAAAAGCTTTGCGAACATAAGTCGATTAGTAAAGCCAGTGAAGGCAGAAGAAAAAATATACTCTACAGATCCACACCGTTTCCCTCATTTTCGTGGCTGTTTCCTGACGGAGACAGATTAATAATAGTTATTAATTTCTAACTATTCATTTTGGCGCCCCCGGGTGGACTCACGGATTCCTTGGATTTTGGATTAGATATATTGTTAATTGGTATTAACATAATATATAGTTTCAAACAAGTGAAACACATGGGTTTCTGTAACTGCACACGGCAGATCGCCAGTACTCAATACCAGGTAACATATTGCAGTGTTATTTGAGCAAATCATCAAATTGAAATTCTGTTGTTATAATAAATATTAAAATTGTTCATTTGAATTTGGCATATAAGTGAAATTTGGTGACATAGTGAAAAAATACCCGCACAACTACGCATACACAGTTGCATAGCTGTATATAATTGGCGGAGCACATGTCTACACACACATGCACCAGCCCAAAACGGTTATCTTCGATTCCTCTTTAAGAGCGGTAAACTCGGTAACGGAGAAGTAGTACAGTTCTGTGGCCGGCTTATATGTAGTGAGCATTGCGAGGGTAATTTAATAAGTTTGTCGTTTTCACATTTACCATGCCTGCTAAAAAACGAAGTGGTAATAACTCTTCCTTTGCTCAAGATGATGATGAATTGGAACTTCTTCAGCAGCGAAATATTCTTGTCACCAATATAACGAGAATTAAAGAATCAATAGCTGAAGGAACTCTAGAAAGAGAACCACTACAGATAGAGTGTCGATTGGATGTGCTTAACGCTTACGTGAAAAGGGCATTTAATATACAGTGGTCATTAGACAAAATTAATCCGGAGTTGGCATCCAGTGAAGAGCTGGAAGATTTATGTGTTACTACTCGGGCTCTTCTTCAATCTCTTAGAAGCTCACATCAACAACAAGATTTAAAAGATAACACACTAAATACAACTGGTGGACATCATAGACAGCTACCGCAAATGAAGCTGCCAAAATTTAGTGGCGTTTATTCAGAGTACAAAAACTTTATTGGGCTGTTCGAAACCCTTGTGCATGATGATGATCAACTATCAAACGTAGAGAAATTTAATCATTTGCTTGGCTGTCTTGAAAAGAAGCATTGGGCACAGTAAAGGCATTCCAGGTAACGGATAGTAATTATAAAAGGCTCTCGATGCGTTAAAACGTGTATATGATAATGAGTGCCTAATATTCTTTGAAGGTGTTTCAAGGCTATTTGATTTATCTTGCATACCCAATCCGTCTGCTTCGTCGTTGAGAACTTTGATTGACAATGTCAGGGCAATTTATGAATCATTGTTGTCTGTTGGTGACGACAGTAAAATTGTTAACGTCATGTTGATCCATATAGTCATGTCAAAGGTAGACGCAGGAACGCGAGCTAGATGGGAAGAGGGGCTTGATTATTCTAAGATCCCCACATGGAAAGATTGCGAAGATGAGATGAGTAAGCGGTATCAACATTTGTCAGTTGAAGAATCCTCATCGAATAAAGGGAAAACCAATAAGGCTTATCGAGATAACCGGCCAAAGAAGAGTGGTACTACATTATTAGCAGTTAATCAAATGGAGCATCTTCAGATCACCAAGTGTGTGTTTTGTAAGTCGCAGGATCACGCGATCACTGCCTGTTCCTCATTTACTACGCTTTCTGTTGCCAACCGCTTTAGATTCGCCAAGGGCTCGCGACTTTGTATTAACTGCCTTAAACGAGGGCATAATGTATCATCTTGCAATTTATCACATTGCCGAATCTGTAATAAGCCTCACAATAGTTTGCTGCACCGTTATATTTCCACTTCGACTCAGTCCATCGCACCACAA
Source organism: Drosophila triauraria (assembly GCA_014170255.2). Taxonomy (NCBI): domain Eukaryota; kingdom Metazoa; phylum Arthropoda; class Insecta; order Diptera; family Drosophilidae; genus Drosophila; species Drosophila triauraria. The sequence goes on along the minus strand of CM024337.1, from coordinate 807,870 downwards.
CCAACTTTAGGTACCGCAACGAGTTCAAACCAAGTTCCTGATGTGGCTGTCAATCATGCCCGGTCAGCAAACGCAGGACAGGTAGTATTAGCCACAGCCTTGGTTAAAATAAAAGGACGCCTTGGGGAGTATCAAGTAGCTCGAGTGTTATTGGACTCAGGATCCCAGGTCAATTTCATAACTGAAAGTTTAGCCAACACTCTGAAACTCCACCGCATTAGAAAGCCGATCCGATTGTTTGGAATAGGAAGTCAAACTCCTTAACTGAGACCTGCGTACAAACATCAATATGTTCTCGCACCAGCAATTTCCAAATGTCTGCAGAATTATGCGTTTTGCCATCCATTTCGTCATATCAACCAGAAAAGGCAATTCGGAACTCGGAGTTAGGCATTCCACAGCACCTTTCGCTAGCTGATCCATTATTTTACAAACCCCAAAAGGTAGATTTACTACTGGGTGCAGATGCATTCTTTGACTTGCTAGCTGAAGGCCACATTAAAGGAGCCAGTGATAGGCTGTCATTGCAAAACACTGTGTTTGGGTGGGTTGTATCAGGTCGATATAAATCCCTGACTAGTCAGCCAAAAGACTCTAGCTGTCATTTAACCACGCTTCAAGAGCAAGCCCTCGATGTCAGTGTGCAGAAGTTCTGGGAGCTTGAGGAAATTCCCAACGTCGCATCAACAAAACGATATACCCCAGAACAACAGCTTTGCGAGAAATTATTCAATCAAACCGTTACAAGATTACCCTCGGGTCGGCTAAGAGTTTCTTTACCCTTCAAATCGAGCCCTGCGAGCTTGGGCAGTTCCTTCGAAACTGCCAAACGAAGATTTTTGTCTTTAGAGCGAAGGATTCAAAAACAACCTGAGGTCCAAGCTTTATACGTTGCATTCATGAAGGAGTATTTAGCCTTAGGGCACATGTCACTAGCCGACAGTGGTATTCCCAGTGAACCACACTATTTTAGACCGCAAAGTTCGACAACGAAATTACGCGTTGTTTTTGACGCATCGTGTAAGTCGTCAACCCAGCTATCTTTAAATGATTTGCTTATGGTTGGGCCAACAATTCAACCATCTCTCTTTTCTATATTATTACGCTTTCGTCTTCGTGCATATGCAATATCTGCAGACATAACAAAAATGTATCGGTAATTTGAGATCGATGAGAGTCAGCGTCAATACCAGATGATTGTATGGAGAGAAAGTCCAACACAACCGGTGCAAGCATATCGACTAAATACGATCACATATGGGACGGCATCAGCGCCCTACCTAGCCGTCAGATGTCTTCAATACCTTAGTAATTTATACTCTAGCTCTCACCCTCGCGGCGCCGAAGCTCTGTCCAGAAACTTTTATGTAGACGACTTACTAGCTGGAGCTGAGACGGTAGAAGAGCTTCAGGTTATGCGCCAAGAACTAGAAAACATTTTAAGTTCAGCAGGCCTGTCTTTAGCGAAATGGTCGTCCAATGTTGCCTCGGAGAACATTAACTCGTCAACAACTATTATTCTTGGCGACCAAGAGGACACTAAAACATTAGGTCTTATATGGAGCCCCAATACAGATATTTTTAAATATTCTTTCTCAGCTGTAAGTCCAACCGAAGTTCTCACAAAGCGATCTATTTTATCTTTCTCAGCACGCCTTTATGACCCTCTTGGTTTACTAAGCCCAATAACAACGAAAGCTAAAATCCTAATACAACAACTTTGGTTGTGTAAACTCGGGTGGGACGATCCACTTCCGGATGACTTCCGTCGAAGTTGGGAATCAATGGCCTCATGTTTCCTTGAATTGGATAAAGTGTCTATACCCCGACATATTGGAGTTACTAACAAAGGGTCGACCCAGATCCATGGATTCGCAGACGCTTCGGCAAGGGCATTTGGCTGCTGTTTGTATGCGCGTGTTGTTACGCCCAATGGAATCTCAGTCCGGCTTATCACTGCTAAGGCAAGGGTTGCGCCATTAAAGACCAAAACAATTCCAAGGCTGGAGTTATGCGCCGCACATTTGTTGGCAAAACTATGGCAAACCGTAAGAGAAGATTTGGATTTCGCAGTAGAGCGTGTTTTCTTTTGGCCTGACTCCGAAGTAGTTCTACACTGGTTAGAACAGCATTCGTTCACCTTAAATATATTTGTTGCAAACAGAGTTGCTGATATACAAGAAATGGCAGCGGAAGCGCAATGGCGCCACTTCTGGTTCAGTGGCCCATTATTCCTAAGTGAACAAATGGAACCTTGGCCTGAAAATCCACATTTTACGCTTTCAGAAGTTGAAAAACGACTAGAAAAACGGTCCTCGGCAACGGTTTTAATAGCAATCAATCATCAACCGGACGAGATTCTTGCCTTTTTTAAAACTCAGTCAAGATATCTAAAATTCTTGAGAATTGTCGCTTACATACTACGGTTTGTTCGAGGACGCAGAGCGGAGCAGTATACATCAGTTGTAGTCACGGCCCAAGAATTAAGACATGCCTTTCTCACAATCATACACAGCATACAGCAATTCGAATTTGCTGAGGAGCTTCGGAAGATAGAAAAATCGGAAATACTTAAACCATCCTTGCAAAAGCTAACTCCATTTGTTTGGAAGCATCAAGATGCACAACGAACCCTTCCTCTTCTACGGGTCGGTGGTCGTTTGTTAAATGCGCCACTGCCATACGATGCAAAGCACCCCTTTTTAGTAGCAAAATCTTGTAAATTTGCTAAACTATTCGTAGAACATCTTCACAGGTCCAATCATTACGCAGGCCCACGCATACTTGTCGGTTTACTTCAGCAACAAATCTGACTCGTCAACGCACGTCAGTTATGCAACACGATCGTCAGGCAGTGTACGCATTGCTTCAGATATAAACCTCGATTACTGTCACAAGTCATGGGAAATCTACCCGCTGACAGATTAAACGGACAATTTCCATTCGAAGTCAGTGGCGTGGACTTCTGTGGTCCAATTAAGGTTTCCCTAAAGTTGCGTGGCAAGCCACCTGTGAAAATATTCATAGGACGACGAGGGCCTGTTGCGCGGCTATACAGCGACAATGCAACGAATTTTGTCGGAGCAGCTCGCGAACTTCAAGATCTTGTCAAAGCTTTTACTGCTCACAGCTGCGCAATGGTAGAGCATGCTGCAACGCACGGGACAGAGTTCGTCTTCATTCCCCCTCGAGCCCCCCACTTCGGTGGCTTGTGGGAGGCAGCAGTGAAGGTCGCCAAGCATCTTCCTATTCGGGCCATCGGCAGCGCTTTGTTGAGCAAGGACGAGCTCGACACAGTCGTCGTGGAAGTGGAATTTACTGAACACCAGGCCAAAAGTAGCCGTCACCACCAATCCGAACGACATTCAAGCCATAACCCCAGCACATCTACTAGCTGGTCGAACGCTAGGTGCGCTGCCACCCGTGTCCGTGCAACGCGTCAACGACGACAAGCTCTCTTACTTGAGCAGATGGCGGCTCGTGTCCGCCATCAAGGAGCGCTTTTGGACCAGCTGGTTGAGAGAGTACCTTCTCAGCCTTCAACAGAAGCAGAAGTGGACCAAAGATCAGCACAACCTAGTGGAAGGCACCATCGTATTAATTCACGAGGACAACATTCCGTCGCAAGCGTGGCTGCTAGGCGTCGTCATTAAAGTATTTCCAGGATCGGATGGAAAGGTTCGAGTGGCAGAGGTCAAAACGAAAAACGGTCATGTCAAACGAGCCATTCATCGACTTGCTCCGCTCCCTATTAACTGATTTGAAGTCTGGAGACTTTCAATGTGGGCGGTGTTAAGTCATTTCGCGGTCGTAGATAAACATTAAATTAAATCATGAAGTAAATAAAATTGTAAGCAATGAAGTAAAACGAATGTAAACACATAATGTTAAGATCAGAGCTTATGTTAAGCTTTCCTCTCTTGCATTTGCACATGCAGCCGCTGCGCTCGGCCAAAGGCTCTACGAACATAAGACGATTAGTAAAGCCAGTGAAGGCAGAAGAAAAAATATACTCTACAGATCCACACCGTGTCCCTCATTTTCGTGGCTGTTTCCTGACGGAGACAGATTAATAATAGTTATTAATTTCAAACTATTCACCAAGCATATGCACTGGGGATCGCGTTTCGTGACCAAGGCCATTATATAAAGCAATCATTAACTTGAGAAACAAATTGGACTATGTTTCCCCTGGTAGCCCCACATATTGGCCAGCAGACCCCAGAAAGATGCCAGACTTAATAGACTTTGCAGTGACAAAAAATATTTCACGCAACATAATAAGTGCCAAAGCGCTTTCGAGTCTTTCATCGGACCATTCGCCAGTGCTTATAACTCTTCGTCAAAGCCCAGAAATTATCAATCATCCCCACAGGCTGACGTCGCACAGAACTAACTGGCTTAAATATAAGAAATATGTAAGTTTCCACATTGAACTAACCCCACAGCTCAACATCGAAGCGGATATCGACTGCTCTACTGATGCTCTTGAAGACGTACTCAATGCTGCAACCACTATTTCAACACCACAAGGGAAGGACGTACGGCCCAACAAATCGAAAACTAATCAGCAAATTGAAAAGCTTGTCCTGGAAAAGAGGCGTCTGCGACGTGCTTGGCAAGCCAACAGATCGCCATCTTCAAAACAACGTTTTAGGGAAGCCACTCGCTTACTAAATAGAGCTCTGAAAAAAGACGCTGAAAACGCACAACTACGGTACATCGAAAAACTTTTGCCAACCAGTGCAAAGCATCCTTTGTGGAGAGCTCACCCAAATCTAAGCTCTCCAATCGTCTCCCCGATAAGAAGATCATCAGGTTGCTGGGCCCGCAGCGACGAGGATAGAGCCGAAACATTTGCTTTACATCTCCGAAGCGTCTTCCAGCCGAACCCGGCCACTAGTCCACTTGTCCTACCACAAATTCAAACTAATACTATGTCTTTCTATAGCTTATGTCAAAATTATGGAACCATCGAATGCCTTTGAGCATCGGGAATGCTGCAGCGCCATATTCCTCGATGTATCTCAAGCCTTTGATCGAGTCTGGCTAAATGGCCTCATGCATAAAATCAAAATACACTTGCCTATATATACTCATAAAGTAGCTTATGTTGTATCTTTACAACAGAGTTTTCGCAGTAAGGTGCAACGCAACAACATCTGGCGACTACACTATCGAAGCTGGAGTTCCACAAGGAAGTGCACTTGGGCCTACTCTATTTGTCCTTTATACAGCGGATATCCCTACGAACGAGCGGCTAACAACATCCACGTTCGCTGACGACACTGCGATCCTAAGCCGCTCGAGGTGCCCAACCCGAGCAACAACACAGTTAGCAAATCACCTCATGGTAGTTGAGAAGTGGCTATCTGACTAGCGTATTAAAATTAACGAAAAAAAATGTTAACACATAACTTTTACCCTCAACAGGCAAACATGCTCTCCAATATTCATGAATAGTACGCAGATTCCCCAAGTCAACGAAGTAACGTATCTCGGCATCCACCTCGACAGACGACTAACCTGGCGAAGACACATCGAATGCAAGAAACTCCATCTAAAACTAAAAGCCAGCAGCCTCCACTGGATTTTAAACACCCGATCGCCACTGCGTCTGGACTACAAGGTCCTGCTCTACAACTCCACTCTCAAGCCTATCTGGACATATGGCTCCCAGTTGTGGGGGAACGCGAGCAGCAGCAACATAGCCATCATCCAGCGAGCACAATCGAAAATCCTGAGAACTATCACTGGGGCACCATGGTATATTCGCAACCTAAACATCCACAGCGATCTCGGCATTCTTGCAGTAAAAGATGAAATAGACAAACAAAAGGCGACCTACAATAAAAAACTTACTGTGCACCCAAATCATCTGGCAAGAGGCTTGACTCGGGTTCCAGCAGAACTCGCCTGCATCGAAACGACCATCCAACCCAGCATTAATTATCAGGGACATTTCTACTCTCTGTGCAAGTCATATGACTGTTAGTTAGGTTATTTATATAAGACTAGCGGTACCCGCCCGCTTTGCTGGGCTGTCCGCTATTTGAAAAAATAATAATCCTGTATTAGCGCAACCAAGCAATTGACTATTGGTGATCCTATCACGCACAATAATAAACATTCTCGTACAACTTAGAATTATCGAAAAACAGTAGTATATTTATGCTTATTTATAAGGTTTTAATTTGATATTGACAGACACACACAGTTATGTTTCAGTCTGTTAATCAATTTAAAGTTTTTTGATAAACTATGTTTTTTGTTTGATTTTGTGGTGCATATATAAACAAAGACGACGGCTTTCCGACGCGCGAACACGCGACGTATAATTGTCCATGCGCGAAACAGGGAAACTCCAAGTTGATTCCGCAAACTTCCAACGACTGGCCTTGCGATTTAATTATGGTCATAGCGAAGGCCAGACGTATTGAAATGCAAACGCTTGAAATTAAATGGTAGATCGGTTGGAATCATTGGTATACGCGGAATCAAGACATCCTCTCCTTTGTATATTCCCTTTATGATTGTTGCCTCAATGACGTTATTCATTAACTTTTCACAGCCAATCTTGTTCCATTGCACAGTCGAGGTTGGTTAATGTTACGCAGCATGATGACAACTGAGCCTACTTTTAACTGCAAATTGTGAGGTGGTAATCCAGGCAATTCCAGTGAATTTAAAAACTCCGTGGGATAGTTGACTACGTCATCCTGGTTCATGACGGTGTCGACTGATTTGAAGGAAACCAACTGTCCCGGAAGAAAATTCTGAATTGTCGCATTAAGATTCTCGACATCTTTATTTTTCGCCGCTAATATTGCTTTTACACCCATGATTGTTGAATATATGCACTATATCTGGGAAAACACGCTGAATGAGCTCCTCTTTTGAGTCTGTGATGTGACAGAAATCTGTGGGTATTTTGATGAGTCCGGTTGAGGGGTCCGCTGCGACTTCATTGTTTCCAATATCTAACAACTGCTTCGCAAACACATTTGCAGTTTCATCTTGTTGCAAAAACACTCGCATGTTTGTTGTTAATTGGAGTGTTTTTACGTACCGCCACAAAACAGTTGATCGGGGAATAACTGGAAGAGTCTGACGAAAATCACCTGACAACAGAATCATGGCCCCACCAAAAATATTTTGGTTTTAAATTAAAGCCAAAAAGGTTTAGTGGTAGAAATGGGATGGAGAAAAATGGGAAATCGAAGCTTTTTTCATACTGTGGGTTGAACCATTACCAAATAATTAAAAAGGTGGAAAAACTAAAATTTTAAATGTAATCTCATGCGGGTCGAGTCCTGCTATGGAAAAAATACAACGGGAGGCATTTTAGGGCGTCCACTGGAAACGGACAGGCTGGTTTTCGAGATATTTGTTGGAACAATGTTGAACCTAATTAGATGAGCGGCAGTGTATAATTTAATACCTTGAAAGTGGGCATGAAATTGTCTTGTATAATATGTGTAGCGCCAAACGATGTCATCTGGAAACAGCTGTTATATTTCTATATATTGGCCAAGAAGTGCTTAGAATCATTTCCAATTCCAGAAACTAAAGAGCGTAAAGGATCTGGTGGTGGGACCAATTGTGTCAATTTAACTTTGCCTCCAGCACAACATAATCCAGTAGATTCGCCACTGTATTTTAACGCCTTACAATATTTACAAATTATTGTCATTTCCCCAATTGTTACCGATTTATCGGCACAATAATCTATTGCCGGATCATAGTGGAATGCAGCTCGTTCCAGAATCACAAGAGCATTGCGTCGACGGAATCGCTCAATTTCATTATGTCGTCCTCGCTGTTGTTGGGTTTGATGTGCACGAACTCGTTGCATTCTAAGCCTATCTACTCCATTGTCACTCATTGAAGAACGCGATTCTGACATAGCAATACGACTATTTTCTTGATCTGTCACTCTCTGGTCATCAGTGCGGTTAGCACGTGAGGTAGCTCTTCGCACATTTGTTTGACTGCGGCGACCTAAGTCAGGTCGTCTTCTCCTGGGCATCGTAAATTGTAATTAACAAAGTAGTAAAGCTTCACTTTCACAAAAGTGAAAAAACCACAAAACTTGAAAAGTCACTACCACAAATCACTACCACACTCCGTGATCGTCTTTGTAATACCCCAATTGTAATACGCGTTCGCCATCCTATATTTGCTCGTCTTGGTCTTGAGAAAATGAGAAAAGTACACACACATATATATAGTACACTTTAACAGTTCTAGACTCACCTTTAATACAAACGACAGGAAATGTTTGACGAAAATTACCTGACAATAATATCAAAGCAGCCGTTTTAGTTATTTATTTATTTATTTATTTCTTAATATCCTAGTGCGACAAGAGTGATCTTATATTTATAGCACTAGTCAAAATGGATTAATACATATTGCGAGTTTGTTTTAAATAATATTTCTTAGTCTAACAATTTACTTATAAATATTTTAATGACATTTTGATTTTGTTACTTATTTCTATATTATTTTGTTTTTATTGATTTTGTATTTTTGTTTTATACCTATATTATCTATATTTCGTTTACTATTTTTGTTTGTTCTATTTTAAATATTCTTTAATTTTTAATTTAAACTGAGTTGCGCACCTAATAGTCTTTAAGTTACGTGGGAGGTTGTTCCAGAGGCGGATAGCATTTGTAAAGAATTGTCTGCTTGAGATTAGAGATTTATATCTTGGGCATATGAAATTATTAGTCCTTGTGGATGTTGCAGAGCAGAGCTTATTGTAGAGATACGGTGGTTGCCGAGTTGTCACAAAATTATGGAAATATATAAGAGTCCTATAATCTATCCACGAGGTCAAGTTTAAGTCAAGTAATTTACATGTCAAGTGGGATACATGGTCAAGTCGATTTAGTTTAAACACATATCTAAGTATAGAATTTAAAGCTACTGTCAACTTATGCATATCTCTAGTGTCGCCATGACCAAAGATCTCTACTCCATAAAAAGAGTGGGAATTAAAATGGCTTTTGATATAAGCATCCTGATTTGCTGTGGTAAAAGTCTTTAGATGGAGAGAGCTGACGCAACAGGCCATATGTTCGACCAGTTGCTTTGGAAATATGTTGACTCCAGCTCAAGGTATTATTAAAAGTAATACCAAGATTGGTTGCCGACTCCTCATATTTTATAGGCTTGTTACTAATTGCAAGGCTTTCTAAACATCTAGTTTCTATTGGTTTTACTAATTACTATGCATTTTGATTTAGAAGGATTTATGCTTAAGCCATTATCTTTCGCCCAGTTGTCAATAAGATAAAGGACATCATTACTTTTACTTACACAAACATTTAATTGATTAACCGGACTACTAACATAAACCTGAACATCGTCTGCATATAAATGTACTTCACAACCGGACAAGACACTAGGCCAATCAATAACATATATAGAAAACAATAATGGTCCTAATACAGATCCCTGAGGAACTCCCTACTTAATTCGCTGAAACTTGATATACAGTTTCCAGAAACTACAGCTTGTTGCCTGCCAGAAAGATATGACGAGATGAAACCAACAGCACTATTTGTAAAATTGTAAAGATTTTTAGTTTAGTACTAAGTATGTTGTGGTTCACTGAGTCAAATGCTTTGCTGTGGTCAAGGAGAGTTAGAAATGTTGCACAGTTATTGTCTAGTTGGCGACGAATGTCCTCAACAATGTCTGTTATTGCACTTATACAGCTCCTTTTCTTTCTAAAGCCTGATTGTTTCTGCGAAAGTAACGAGTTACGCTCGAGGAAAGTCTGCATTTGGACAGATATTAAATTTTCAAGGACTTTGCCTAGGAAGGGTAAAATTGAAATGGGCCTGTAATCCTTATTAGGTTTCACTATAGGAATAATTTTAGCCTTTTTCCAAATTGAAGGGAAAGTAGACGTTGTAATGGCTGTATTAAAAATATAAGTTATATGACGAAGAAGTAGTGGTAACAAAAGTTTTACAAATTTAGGGTTAATAGCGTCTATACCTTCGGCACTTGATTTTATTTTAAGGATACTCTCTAAGACATCACATTCATTGACTCACACAAAGCTAAAACTATTATCACAGTATGGTTGATATGTCAAATAATTATTGCATCTAGCCTCAGGTACATCAAGATGAGAAAATGCTCGGCATAGTTCCTCTACATCAACACAGTGGTCAGCCATTCGTCTAGATTTCCTATTCCTAACTTATTAATTTCCCTCCAAGTTTGTTTTGTGGATGCAACGTGTTCAAACTTATTTTAAAATGTTCACATTTTGCAGATTTTATTCGATTCGAAACCTTGGCTCTAGCCAATTTGTACAGTTCTCTGTGGGTTTCAGTTTTATAGCGCTTCCACTTTTGTAGGCTTGATCACGCTCATATATAAGGCTTTTAATTTCAGAGCTAAACCACTGATTTTGTCTAGGTTTTAGGACTTTTATATATTGGACTTTATATATTGCAAATTATTATTTAAGACATTCAACTGACATTCAACATAAGGACTTTGATAAATAGGACACCAGTCACAAGCATTATATTCCTCCAGAAGCTCATTGTAATTAATACTATTGTAATCTCTATAATTAAACGATTCTTCAGTATAGTCAAGTCGTATGTCATATGTTAAATAAATGAGGTCATGTTTTGAAAATACTGGTACTATAACCTGGTCATATAATAAAATTTTTCTAGGGTCACTGATAAAAAATATGTCAAGAAGAGTATCACAGAAATTACTAAAATGCGTCGTTATTAACAGCATACAGTCCAATTGCCTCAAAACTATCTAAAAGTCGACTTTCGCTAAGAATATTACTGTTGAAGTCACCAGCAACTATAATATCCGCGTAAGAAACTGTCAACTCGCTCATGACGCCAACTAGAGGCGTAAAGTCCACTAGGCGGTTAGGACGGTATATGCATCCAATAAGAGCTTTCTTATTTTGAAATTTGCTGTCCACTTCTAGGAATAAATATTCAATTAAACTGTCATTTGGATGTTTACATTTAACTTTACATTTAAGCTTACTACTAACATAAACGGCTACACCACCAGCATGACTAACACGATCCGAGCGATACAAGACATAACCATCACAAGCTACTAACAAATCAGACATATCGGACATAAACCAGGTCTCTGAAACACATATCACATCTACATTCGATTGTTTAAACATATACCTAAACTCATCAATCTTCTTCAATAAACTCTGGGCGTTTATATGCACCACCTTCATACCCTTTTTGTAATCGCTTAATATCTTAATAATACTACCAGCCGTGGAACCTCCTATATCATCCTGCATGGATTAAAAATAATATTTTAGGCACGCATACTCAGCATAAAAACTATAATGACTAACAAAAATAACTATTAAATAAGGACATTTATCTAATACTATATTTAACTTAATTAAGAGAGAAAAATTATATTTAAGAGCGAAAGCTCTCCAGCGCCGCTGACCTGGGCTCAGAAACTTCTGCATTAATATTATCAATCGCGCGCAAAGAGAGAGTGGCCGTCGGTGTTCCCTTATCAGGGCTTAAGCGCAAAAGCTCCTCCATACTCTCAATGCACTGTATGCTCTCGCTCCCATTACAGCGCACATGAACAGCTCCGCGTCGAGTAAAAATAGCAGCAACAAATTTCCGCTTTTTTAGTCGCATCGCCTCTTTAAATATGAGATAATTATCTCGTATCAGCTGTTCATTGACATAGATCAGAGCTTCTGAGTCAATTCCCACAAATTTCAAATTTAGTTGGGCTTTTGCTTCTCTACGATAGGCCCCAATTTTTCGAAGAACCGCGATCTTCTCTCGCTCGTTGTCCATTTTGACGATAATGACGGGGTCAACATTGGATTTCTGTGTTTTGCGTGCTCGAAAAATGTCTCGGACGCGCGGTGGAGGTGTGACCTGCAGATTAAAGCAGAGCTGATTGAAAAGTGTCCGTAGGTTTTCCCCTTCCACATAAGGCACGCCATGGACACGCAAGTCAAACACATTATTGTTCGTAATGTATTTTTGTGCAGCGAGTTTTGCCTCCACGCTGCCCACTCTCTCTCTCTAGCGAAGGCCAGACGTATTGGAAATTGCAAACGCTTGAAATTAAATGGTAGATCCGTTGGAATCATTGGTATACGCGGAATCAAGACATCCTCTCCTTTGTATATTCCCTTTATGATTGTTGCCTCAATGACGTTATTCATTAACTTTTTCACAGCCAATCTTGTTCCATTGCACAGTCGAGGTTGGTTAATGTTACGCAGCATGATGACAACTGAGCCTACTTTTAACTGCAAATTGTGAGGTGGTAATCCAGGCAATTCCAGTGAATTTAAAAACTCCGTGGGATAGTTGACTACGTCATCCTGGTTCATGACGGTGTCGACTGATTTGAAGGAAACCAACTGTCCCGGAAGAAAATTCTGAATTGTCGCATTAAGATTCTCGACATCTTTATTTTTCGCCGCTAATATTGCTTTTACACCCATGATTGTTGAATATATGCACTATATCTGGGAAAACACGCTGAATGAGCTCCTCTTTTGAGTCTGTGATGTGACAGAAATCTGTGGGTATTTTGATGAGTCCGGTTGAGGGGTCCGCTGCGACTTCATTGTTTCCAATATCTAACAACTGCTTCGCAAACACATTTGCAGTTTCATCTTGTTGCAAAAACACTCGCATGTTTGTTGTTAATTGGAGTGTTTTTACGTACCGCCACAAAACAGTTGATCGGGGAATAACTGGAAGAGTCTGACGAAAATCACCTGACAACAGAATCATGGCCCCACCAAAAATATTTTGGTTTTTAAATTAAAGCCAAAAAGGTTTAGTGGTAGAAATGGGATGGAGAAAAATGGGAAATCGAAGCTTTTTCATACTGTGGGTTGAACCATTACCAAATAATTAAAAAAGGTGGAAAAAACTAAAATTTTAAATGTAATCTCATGCGGGTCGAGTCCTGCTATGGAAAAAATACAACGGGAGGCATTTTTAGGGCGTCCACTGAAACGGACAGGCTGGTTTTCGAGATATTTGTTGGAACAATGTTGAACCTAATTATATGAGCGGCAGTGTATAATTTAATACCTTGAAAGTGGGCATGAAATTGTCTTGTATAATATGTGTAGCGCCAAACGATGTCATCTGGAAACAGCTGTTATATTTCTATATATTGGCCAAGAAGTGCTTAGAATCATTTCCAATTCCAGAAACTAAAGAGCGTAAAGGATCTGGTGGTGGGACCAATTGTGTCAATTTAACTTTGCCTCCAGCACAACATAATCCAGTAGATTCGCCACTGTATTTTAACGCCTTACAATATTTACAAATTATTGTCATTTCCCCAATTGTTACCGATTTATCGGCACAATAATCTATTGCCGGATCATAGTGGAATGCAGCTCGTTCCAGAATCACAAGAGCATTGCGTCGACGGAATCGCTCAATTTCAATCTGTCGTCCTCGCTGTTGTTGGGTTTGATGTGCACGAACTCGTTGCATTCTAAGCCTATCTACTCCATTGTCACTCATTGAAGAACGCGATTCTGACATAGCAATACGACTATTTTCTTGATCTGTCACTCTCTGGTCATCAGTGCGGTTAGCACGTGAGGTAGCTCTTCGCACATTTGTTTGACTGCGGCGACCTAAGTCAGGTCGTCTTCTCCTGGGCATCGTAAATTGTAATTAACAAAGTAGTAAAGCTTCACTTTCACAAAAGTGAAAAAACCACAAAACTTGAAAAGTCACTACCACAAATCACTACCACACTCCGTGATCGTCTTTGTAATACCCCATTTGTAATACGCGTTCGCCATCCTATATTTGCTCGTCTTGGTCTTGAGAAAATGAGAAAAGTACACACACATATATATAGTACACTTTAACAGTTCTAGACTCACCTTTAATACAAACGACAGGAAATGTTTGACGAAAATTACCTGACAATAATATCAAAGCAGCCGTTTTAGTTATTTATTTATTTATTTATTTATTTCTTAATATCCTAGTGCGACAAGAGTGATCTTATATTTATAGCACTAGTCAAAATGGATTAATACATATTGCGAGTTTGTTTTAAATAATATTTCTTAGTCTAACAATTTACTTATAAATATTTTAATGACATTTTGATTTTGTTACTTATTTCTATATTATTTTGTTTTTATTGATTTTGTATTTTTGTTTTATACCTATATTATCTATATTTCGTTTACTATTTTTGTTTGTTCTATTTTAAATATTCTTTAATTTTTAATTTAAACTGAGTTGCGCACCTAATAGTCTTTAAGTTATGTGGGAGGTTGTTCCAGAGGCGGATAGCATTTGTAAAGAATTGTCTGCTTGAGATTAGAGATTTATATCTTGGGCATATGAAATTATTAGTCCTTGTGGATGTTGCAGAGCAGAGCTTATTGTAGAGATACGGTGGTTGCCGAGTTGTCACAAAATTATGGAAATATATAAGAGTCCTATAATCTATCCACGAGGTCAAGTTTAAGTCAAGTAATTTACATGTCAAGTGGGATACATGGTCAAGTCGATTTAGTTTAAACACATATCTAAGTATAGAATTTAAAGCTACTGTCAACTTATGCATATCTCTAGTGTCGCCATGACCAAAGATCTCTACTCCATAAAAAAGAGTGGGAATTAAAATGGCTTTTGATATAAGCATCCTGATTTGCTGTGGTAAAAAGTCTTTAGATGGAGAGAGCTGACGCAACAGGCCATATGTTCGACCAGTTGCTTTGGAAATATGTTGACTCCAGCTCAAGGTATTATTAAAAGTAATACCAAGATTGGTTGCCGACTCCTCATATTTTATAGGCTTGTTACTAATTGCAAGGCTTTCTAAACATCTAGTTTCTATTGGTTTTTTACTAATTACTATGCATTTTGATTTAGAAGGATTTATGCTTAAGCCATTATCTTTCGCCCAGTTGTCAATAAGATAAAGGACATCATTACTTTTACTTACACAAACATTTAATTGATTAACCGGACTACTAACATAAACCTGAACATCGTCTGCATATAAATGTACTTCACAACCGGACAAGACACTAGGCAAATCATTAACATATATAGAAAACAATAATGGTCCTAATACAGATCCCTGAGGAACTCCCCTACTTAATTCGCTGAAACTTGATATACAGTTTCCAGAAACTACAGCTTGTTGCCTGCCAGCAAGATATGACGAGATGAAACCAACAGCACTATTTGTAAAATTGTAAAGATTTTTATACCCGGTACCCATAGGGTACAAGGGTATTATAAGTTAGTGCCAACCGAGAATGTATGTAACAGGCACAAGGAGAAATTTCCGACCCTATAAAGTACATATATTCTTGATCAGCGTCACCAGCCGAGTCGATTTAGCCATGTCCGTCTGTCCGTCTGTCCGTCTGTCCGTCTGTCCGTCCGTCCGTCTGTCCGTCCGTGTGAAACAACAGATCTCAGAGACTATAAGAGCTAGAGTTACCAAATTTGATGACAACATTGGAATCTGTTGCACGCAGATCAAGTTTGTTTTAAAATTTGGCCACGCCCACTTCCGCCCTCAAAAATTATAAAAAACGTAAAATAAGCTATACTCGTTATTTTCGGGTTAAAGTTAACAGATACAATAAACGTTTTCTGAAAATTTGAGTAAAATCGGATGATAAACATGGGAGATATTAGCAATAAGGTTAGAATTTTAAAACACCCCCCTAAGATGCTGCTATTGCAAGTTGCGCAGCCTGTAGCCGTCTAGGTCGTAGGTTCGAGCCCCGACCGCGCCAATACTTTTTTTTTGCATTTTTTCCTTTTTCCTTTGTTATTATACCCGGAGAAAAAATAGAAAAAAATTTTAGAATAAAAATACAAAAAAGAAAATATTTTGGTTTTTTGTGGGATTGAGCTCGGGCCAATTTTGCAAAACGTAAATGCATCGGTTGCTTAGACAACTGGGCCACTACCTATATTTCATATGAAGCGCCATTTTCATACTAAGTATGCTTCAACAACTGTTAACCTAATTTTGGCAGAACTGAAATAAAATTGCCAGCGATTGTTAAAATCTAATAGCTTCTACATTTTTTTATGAAAGATGCTTTTTATTGTAATAAAAAAGTGTGTGTGAAAGAGAAAAAAGATCGACTGTTTACCAAAAAAATTGCGCCAAACTACAGAAAAGAACGAGCGTGACCAAGAAATGACAAAGAATAACAAAATTCACTTTAATAGCCCAACTTTGCCGAACTGATATAAAATGTATTATTTAAATAAAGAGGAGAAAAAATGAATAAGAATCGGAAAAAAAAATGTAAAAAAATTTTTTTGGCATGGGCGGGACTAGAACTCAGAACTTTCTTGCATAGAAAATGAAGGCGGTTAGTTTATTGTAATAGAGATGCACAAAACAAGTATGTGTGAAAGAGAAAAATTATCGACTGCTGACCAAAAAATTTTCGCCATGCTACAGAAAAGAACGAGCGTGACCAAGAAATGATAAAAAATAACTAAATTTACTTTAACCCAACTTTGCCGAAAAATGAATAGGAATCTGAAATAAAAATGTAAATAAATTCTTTGGCATGGGCGGGTTTAGAACTCAGAACTTTCTTGCATAAAAAACGCTTGCCCACCGCTTAGACGTCTGGGCTATGCTCTATGTTGGGTTATGGACAGCGATTGTTACTTCTAATAGCTTCCACACTTTTCAATAAGGAGGCGATTTGTTTCTTGTAATAGAATGTAATTGTAATAAATGAATAAATGGTTTACCCATTTATTTGCAATGGCCTCCCCGGGTCCCGATTTAATATATGACAAATAATTTATTTAGTCGGGAGCTAATTCGAGCGGTGATTTAATTTTTAATTAAGAAGTATTTAAACCGTCAAACGTTTGGGTACCGGGTATCTCACAGTCGAGCACTCTCGATTGTAGCTTTCTTACTTGTTTAGTTTAGTACTAAGTATGTTGTGGTTCACTGAGTCAAATGCTTTGCTGTGGTCAAGGAGAGTTAGAAATGTTGCACAGTTATTGTCTAGTTGGCGACGAATGTCCTCAACAATGTCTGTTATTGCATTTATACAGCTCCTTTTCTTTCTAAAGCCTGATTGTTTCTGCGAAAGTAACGAGTTACGCTCGAGGAAAGTCTGCATTTGAACAGATATTAAATTTTCAAGGACTTTGCCTAGGAAGGGTAAAATTGAAATGGGCCTGTAATCCTTATTAGGTTTCACTATAGGAATAATTTTAGCCTTTTTCCAAATTGAAGGGAAAGTAGACGTTGTAATGGCTGTATTAAAATATAAGTTATATGACGAAGAAGTAGTGGTAACAAAAGTTTTACAAATTTAGGGTTAATAGCGTCTATACCTTCGGCATTTGATTTTATTTTAAGGATACTCTCTAAGACATCACATTCATTGACTCACACAAAGCTAAAACTATTATCACAGTATGGTTGATATGTCAAATAATTATTGCATCTAGCCTCAGGTACATCAAGATGAGAAAATGCTCGGCATAGTTCCTCTACATCAACACAGTGGTCAGCCATTCGTCTAGATTTCCCTATTCCTAACTTATTAATTTCCCTCCAAGTTTGTTTTGTGGATGCAACGTGTTCAAACTTATTTTTAAAATGTTCACATTTTGCAGATTTTATTCGATTCGAAACCTTGGCTCTAGCCAATTTGTACAGTTCTCTGTGGGTTTCAGTTTTATAGCGCTTCCACTTTTGTAGGCTTGATCACGCTCATATATAAGGCTTTTAATTTCAGAGCTAAACCACTGATTTTGTCTAGGTTTTAGGACTTTTATATATTGGACTTTATATATTGCAAATTATTATTTAAGACATTCAACTGACATTCAACATAAGGACTTTGATAAATAGGACACCAGTCACAAGCATTATATTCCTCCAGAAGCTCATTGTAATTAATACTATTGTAATCTCTATAATTAAACGATTCTTCAGTATAGTCAAGTCGTATGTCATATGTTAAATAAATGAGGTCATGTTTTGAAAATACTGGTACTATAACCTGGTCATATAATAAAATTTTTCTAGGGTCACTGATAAAAATATGTCAAGAAGAGTATCACAGAAATTACTAAAATGCGTCGGGGTCGTCTTATTAACAGCATACAGTCCAATTGCCTCAAAACTATCTAAAAGTCGACTTTCGCTAAGAATATTACTGTTGAAGTCACCAGCAACTATAATATCCGCGTAAGAAACTGTCAACTCGCTCATGACGCCAACTAGAGGCGTAAAGTCCACTAGGCGGTTAGGACGGTATATGCATCCAATAAGAGCTTTCTTATTTTGAAATTTGCTGCCCACTTCTAGGAATAAATATTCAATTAAACTGTCATTTGGATGTTTACATTTAACTTTACATTTAAGCTTACTACTAACATAAACGGCTACACCACCAGCATGACTAACACGATCCGAGCGATACAAGACATAACCATCACAAGCTACTAACAAATCAGACATATCGGACATAAACCAGGTCTCTGAAACACATATCACATCTACATTCGATTGTTTAAACATATACCTAAACTCATCAATCTTCTTCAATAAACTCTGGGCGTTTATATGCACCACCTTCATACCCTTTTGTAATCGCTTAATATCTTAATAATACTACCAGCCGTGGAACCTCCTATATCATCCTGCATGGATTAAAAATAATATTTTAGGCACGCATACTCAGCATAAAAACTATAATGACTAACAAAAATAACTATTAAATAAGGGACATTTATCTAATACTATATTTAACTTAATTAAGAGAGAAAATTATATTTAAGAGCGAAAGCTCTCCAGCGCCGCTGACCTGGCCTCAGAAACTTCTGCATTAATATTATCAATCGCGCGCAAAGAGAGAGTGGCCGTCGGTGTTCCCTTATCAGGGCTTAAGCGCAAAAGCTCCTCCATACTCTCAATGCACTGTATGCTCTCGCTCCCATTACAGCGCACATGAACAGCTCCGCGTCGAGTAAAACAGCAGCAAGAAATTTCCGCTTTTTAGTCGCATCGCCTCTTTAAATATGAGATAATTATCTCGTATCAGCTGTTCATTGACATAGATCAGAGCTTCTGAGTCAATTCCCACAAATTTCAAATTTAGTTGGGCTTTTGCTTCTCTACGATAGGCCCCAATTTTTCGAAGAACCGCGATCTTCTCTCGCTCGTTGTCCATTTTGACGATAATGACGGGGTCAACATTGGATTTCTGTGTTTTGCGTGCTCGAAAAATGTCTCGGACGCGCGGTGGAGGTGTGACCTGCAGATTAAAGCAGAGCTGATTGAAAAGTGTCCGTAGGTTTTCCCCTTCCACATAAGGCACGCCATGGACACGCAAGTCAAACACATTATTGTTCGTAATGTATTTTTGTGCAGCGAGTTTTGCCTCCACGCTGCCCACTCTCTCTCTCACTGCACGCATGTCCGCAATCTCCCGCTGCAGGTGCTCGACCCGCTCACCAAGCTGCTCCCGTTGCGCGCGTAGGTCAACTACTTCGCGTTCTAGGCATAAAACCCTCTCTCCCGTCTTTTAACCTCACCCTCGATTAGGTCCAGGCGCTCCGTAAGGCTGCTGAGGATGCGCGCCTCCGTTTCCCGCACCAGTGTGGCAATTTGGTCGGTGTGCTTCTTCAGACTTTCGCTTAACGATGTGGACATTTGATCCGCGTGCTCTTGGAGGCGCACCGTAAACAAGGCCATAAGCTGGGAGAAGGGCATCCGAGCTGCGCTCGCTTGCAGTCCCAGCGTTGTTGCGTTGTCGCTTGGAGGCCGTTGACGAAGACATTATTTGGAGCTCGATGTATTCTCGCAGTGTATGTTTTATGATCGTTCTCCTCCCTCTCTCTCTTCTTCCAAAACACGGTTGTTTAAGTGTTGTTGTGGTTTTGCTTGTGGCGGCGTCTTCTTGCAGTTTTTGTTAAATTTATAAACAAAAGCTGCACAATTGTTTTGAATTTGATGTTCAATATGTAGAGTGTAGGTTTATCAGTTTATATTTCTTATTTGACAAAATAGTGCGTTGCTGTATCCGTTGAAAATCTTCAATTTATCGGAGCGCGCAATTTTCGTGTGTGACTTTCTTCTCTTTCTCTTATTCTCCTTATGTATGTGAAAAAGAAAATGGCTGTTGAAAATGGCTATTGGCTGCATACTCATATTTTTTTTTACTTTTAAACCTTCCCTGGACTTCCACGAATAATTCAAGCCAAAATTAGCCAAATCGGTCCAGCCGTTCTTGAGCTTTAGCGAGACTAACTAACAGCAATCCATTTTTATACCCTTGCAGAGGGTATTATAATTTTGCCATGATATTTGCAACGCAGTGAAGGAGGCATCTCAGACCCCATAAAGTATATATATTCTTGATCAGCATCACCAGCCGAGTCGATCTAGCCATGTCCGTCTGTCTGTCTGTCTGTCCGTCTGTCTGTCGGTTTCTACGCGAACTAGTCTCTCAGTTTTTAAGCTATCGGGCTGAAACTTTCAGCATAGTCTTATTTCTTTAGCACGCAGTATATATGTCGGAACGGCCGAAATCGGACCACTATATCCTATAGCTGCCATAGGAATAATGGCGAAATTAATGTAAAAAAAAATTTAACTTCTCTGTTTTTCAACGAATTTCTATAAATTTCGAGACATAGTCGTTTTTTGTAGTTCGGTTTAAATTTCATTCAGATCGGACAACTATATCATATAGCTGCCATAGAAGGGATCGTTCGATTTATAAGAAAATGTAAAATTCTACATGTAAAACGTAAAATGTACAAAATTTACATAATTTGACATTTTTTTTTTGTACATTACGAAAATGGATCGAATTTCAATGATCCAATTGCTGACTGCAAGGGTATACAAACTTCGGTTTACCGAAGTTAGCTTTCTTTCTCGTTATATATATAGATAGATTTGATACACATATTGTTAGTCTCGTAAAGGAGAAGATTCAATAAACCAAAGCAAAGTAAAAAAAAAAATACCCAAACACACAGAGCGAGAGAGCAGCGGATAGGGCTGGAGAAAACCACAGATTAAGAGGCAGAAGAAGAGGCTGGAAAAAAGCAGATGTTAAGAAGCAGCAAATCGGACTGAAAAGCAGAAGCGGAACTGGAACACGGAGTTTTGCAAGCAGACGAAGACGACCGGGTGTTTCCAATTGAGTTTGAGACTCGGTGCAGCAGCGAAACAGGCTAGAGGAAAACAGAACGTGAAAAAGCAGAAAACAAGACATTGAATTTGGTGGCGTCATCGGTGCGTGCGGGCAAAACGCGTTGGCCAGGACCGAAACACGGAGTTCTGGAAGCAGACGAATACGACCAAGTGATTCCAACTGGAGGCAGACCATATACCGGAGCCGGTAGCTGTGCGCGGGCAAAATCTTGTTGGCCAACGCTGGCTAGAGGTTATGAGAGCAGACGAAAACGAGAAAAAGCGAGACGGCGAGAAAGGCAATCCGAACTGTGACCAGGATTTGGAGTTCCAGTTTGTATGTATGCGTAAACAAGAAGTATTTCAAGAGCAGGCCTGTAATTGTATTTACATTTTGATTGAAGACATCCGAGTTAAGAAAATTTTGTCATTGTATTAACTGTAATTTCTAACCGGCTACAATTGTAAAATGGAGGAAAAAATTTTGTCAATGTATTAACTGTAATTTCTAACCGGCTACAATTGTAAAATGGAGAAAAGCGAGATCTTGGCGATGCGAGTGGGAGATTTGCGACGGAAGCTGTCAAAGCTGCAATTGAATACAACCGGATTGAGAGTAGATTTACAACAACGTTTACTATCCCACTACGGTTTGACCGACAGGGGTGAGTCAGAGACTGACGATGGGGCTGCAGACTTTAGGCATCGATGCTTATAACCTCAAGGATAGTCAAGATAGTGGTTCACTTTGAAAGATGTCGAGGGTAGTGTTTCCCAATGCGCAATGTCGAGCTGGGACTCATATCAAAGCAGTGGAAGAAAAGTCGTTACAAAGCAAGCTTGTGCACAGTTTGCTTGTGGTCTTGAATGCTCGAATGTTAAGTCCAAAGGACTTGTTAATACAGGAGCAGAGCTTTGCTTGATGCGTAGGCCTGTATTTTTGAAACTAGGCGTAGTAGTTTTCAGTCTCATGGGTCGGCAAATAGTTTTGACAGGAAATGGAGGAAGTCAGGTGCTGACTTTTGGCAGTTTTAAAGCAGCAGTCCATATTGACGGAATTGCAATGTCGATAGAATTTCACGTAATTCCAGACAAGGATATGAAGTTCGATGCGATTTTTGCACAACAATTTTGGAAAATGATGATACGATGGTAACAAAGAAAGGAACAGTATTTTCGAAAAGGATTCAGTGTGTTCAAGCAGGTATTGCTATAGGAACATATGAGCAGATAGGGAAAAGTTCGTGCATGCAGCTGATAAGCAAGTTTGAGAACCTGTGCATGCTAATCACTAAAGATTGCAAGACAGGTATTGGGCTTGAACTTGATCATTTAAGCAAGGATGTCGCTTCAGAAATCGAGTTTATGGTTGGGAGTGGAGATGAAGATTTTATTGACAGATGAGTTACCTGTATATTAACATCCAAGACGTATCAAGCCAAGTACATAGGAGTTTGCTTGGCCTGTCGTTTTGGTAGATGAAAAGAACGGGAACTGCAATTATAGCCAACTGAATGAAAAAAAAAAACGAAAAACTTTAGCCAACCACTACAAGGTATCCTTTGTGGGGGCTCACCCAAACCAAAGCTCTCCAATCGAAACTGTTACTCCGATAAGAAAATTATCAGGTTGCTGGGTCTGCAGGGACGAAGATAGAGCCGAAACATTTGCTTTACATCTCCGAAGCGTCTTCCAGCCGAACCCGGCCACTAGTCCATTTGTCCTACCACAACTCCAAACTAATACTTTGTCTTTACTAACAGCCGAATGAGATCACAAAAGTCATTGGGAAACTGAAACCGAAAAGGCTCCGGGCGATGACTTAATAACTCCAAAAATTATAATTGAACTTCCAAACTTTGCTATTGAGATTATTTGTAAGATCTTCAATTAGACTATATGTCTCGGCTACTACCCAAGGAAATGGAAAAAACCTGTCATCATAATGATACCGAAGCCCGGAAAAGACCACACAGTCCCGTTATCCTACAGACCAATAAGTTTATTATCGTGTCTTTCCAAACTGTTCGAGAAATGCCTCCTAACAGGCATAATATCATCTCTGGAAGCACACAAAGTAAGGTACAACGCAACAACGTCTGACTTCACTATCAAAGCTGGAGTTCCACAAGGAAATGCATTTGGGCCTATTCTGTTTGTCCTTTATACAGCGGATATCTCTACGAACGAGTGGCTAACAATATCCACGTTCGCTGACGACACTGCGATCCTAAGCCGCTCGAGGTGCCCAACCAAAGCAACGCCCCAACTAGCAAATCACCTCATAGTAGTTGAGAAGTGGTTACCTGACTGGCGTATTAAAATAAACGAACAAAATGTTAACACATAACTTTTACTCTTAACAGGCAAACATGTTCTCCAATATCCTTGACAAGTACGCAGATTCCCCAAGTCAACGAAGTAACGTATCTCGGCGTCCACCTCGACAGACGACTAACCTGGCGAAGACACATCGAATGCAAGAAAATCCATCTAAAACTAAAAACCAGCAGCCTCCACTGGATTTTAAACGCCCGATCGCCACTGCGTCTGGACTACAAGGTCCTGCTCTACAACTCCACTCTCAAGCAGCGTGACCGTTTATGGTATATTTTACAATGTAAAAAACGCTCTAGCTGTCCATAAATGAACTATTTTGTTCAGAATTTTATTTAATTTTATCACTAGCATGGTGTCTAACTAAATAAAGTTAAATTTTTAACAAAATAATGCGCTTATGGCCAGCGAGAGCGTTTTTTACATTGTAAAATATACCATAAACGGTCACGCTGCTCTCAAGCCTATCTAGACATATGTCCAGATGATGCTGCTGCGAGCAGCAGCAACCTAGACATCATACAGCGTGCACAATCGAAAATCCTGGGAACTATCACTGGGGCACCATGGTATATTCGCAACCTAAACATCCACAGCGATCTCGGCATTCTTGCAGTAAAAGATGAAATAGACAAACAAAAGGCGACCTACAACAAAAAACTTACTGTGCACCCAAATCATCTGGCAAGAGGCTTGACTCGGGTTTCCAGCATACCCAGCCTGCATCGAAATGACCATCCAATCCAGCAATAATTATCAGGGACATTTAACTCTGTGCCAATCATATAACTGTTAGTTAGGTTATTAATATGAGATAAGGATAAGGAGAAGATTCAATAAACAACAGCAAAGTAGAGACTTGCTAGTTCCATCGTAGCACAAAAATATATAAGAGTTGGCCGGCAACCATCACACAATGCCAGGGATGTTAGAACCAATTGGATACGCACACACGAGAGAACAATTTTAAAAACAAGAAATGAAATTCTGTTTTAAAAAGCATTTTCTTTCTTGAATTCTTATTCTCATTTCTTAAAATTTTATATTAAGAAAAGATTTCTATATTCAAAGGCGGTTTTTTTAAAAACAAGAATTTTTTTTTACAAGAATTCAAAGGCGAGATTTCTACAGCATAGAAAGAAAGTCTTATGGGTGTAAGGCTAAGGCTCTGGTAGTGAAGCGTGTGTGCCAACCTAGCGGGAAAACCAAGAAGTCGTAGAACAAAAGTTGTTCAGCTCGAGCTTTTTAATAAAGTAAATGTGGTTGCAGGACTCTAAAACAAACCTTTTATACAGAACGACAGACAAACACCAGGACAAATGTTTTCATTTTGAAAATGCCGATAAAATGTTGTTTATTGAATATCTTTTGGACGGAGTATCGGATCGGGCTGATAAAAGCTAGCACAGAACAGCATTCAAAATTTCTGAATTTTCGGTTCCGATAGGACTATCGTAGCAGATTTTCAATTCCACGGCTCTACACCCAGCGCACTATGGGGCGAAAATGGCAAAACAGCGACTTAAATCAGCGGAGCCGTGAAGCAAAAAAACTTGTATGAGGTATTGTTAGAAGTAATAAAGTTAGTAAAAAAAAAACATCATAAGATGAAATCACTAAAAAAAAATTTTTTTTAATGTTTTTTTTGCATAACTAAATTATTTATTCGAAGATCATGTTCGACCTTTAACATTATTTTTTTTAGATGTAATTTCATTAAAAAAAAAAAATCAAAATTGGTCGATTATATCTTATATCTCCCATAGGAATGATCTAAAAATTCAAGGAAAAAAAATAATAACTTCGTTGTTTTTCAACATATTTACATCAACTCCGAGACATAGCCATTTTTTACTATTATAAAATTACGGTTTTAATTTTATTGGGATCGGACAACTATATAATATAGCTGTCATAGGAATAATAGGGCCAAACTTCCATATTTTTAACTTTTTTCAATAAAATTGTCTAGAATCTCGAAAAGTTTTTAAAATTAAAATAATGTTTTAAGTTCTAGTTAAATTCTAGTTCATTTAGCTAATAATATAACCATTATATACACCCAACATTTTTATATACATTTATTCATCATAATTATCTTAACTATCACTCTCAGAATAATCAAACATATTTTCATACTCGTGCTGTTCCTTAGGTGTAATTTTTTACAAATCAAGAACCGCCTTCGGCATTTTATGTAATTTTTTTTAGGGCTCTTAAAAAAGTTTGAAATTAAAGGATCTGAGCTAATCAGCAATCTATTTTAAACATCCTTATTTGAGTTCTGTCGATCGCACTTTCCTCAAAAATGTTTGAAGTCCTTGTTTCGTGCTTTCTGGACTTCCTCGGTCTATTGTTCAGTTGGTGGAAGTGCGAATTAAATTATTTCTGGGTCAAGAATACAAAATGTTATGAGAAAACTCAACCAAATGCTCATGCCGCCAACCAAAACAAAGTTATTTGCAAACACCTCATTAGCCGCCTATACTAGGGATTCATATTGTAAGTGCGCGCTACGAAACCAGGGCTGACGAGATTCAAATTTTGTAAAATATCTTCGCTAACTAAAAGAGGATTTTCTCAGAAAAGGCACAAAAAGGCAGGCTAATTTTTTTATGACTAAGTTTAATATTTAAAGTTTTTTTTAAAAGTAGTTTAACAACGGAACTCGACGGCGTTCACTACTTTATGTCCAACAATAACAAAAAAAAAACAGTATTTTTTAGTATTTAAATAAAAAAATAGATAATATAAAGCAATTCGGTTTATATTTTTATTAACATATTAAGTAAGGTCCAATTTTATAGTTATAATAATTTTACTTTGAATTAAACAGTGCGTTAAAAAAAAAAAAAAAAATTTTTAATGCCTTTGACTGTATTATTTCTATAGTTTTGCAAAAATGTATTCCAAAGCCTCTACTTTAAAAGCATGTTGTGGGAGAACTAATCGACGCATATTCGTTTTCTTTCAGATTTATATGCAGAATATAATTATCTTTAAAGTGGCATTTACACAATTTTGAATATCTTAAAAAAAAAAAATTTCATTTTGTCGCGGTATTTGTTCTAGACACCCCATAGTGCAGCGCCGCAAAAAAAACCGCACCTCGAAAATTTATTAATTTTTTCCATCCCTAAGCGGGGATTTTCCTAAATGAGATTCTTCAGTTCTTTGCTCATAATTTTTTTTGCGGTTTCTTAAATATTCTTCACATAGATTCGTCATTTCAAGAGCTCAGGTTTCAAAAAAGCTTTTTCTACATTTTTAAGCCCGGTACCCATAGGGTACAAGGGTTAGTGCCAACCGAGAATGTATGTAATAGGCAGAAGGAGAAATCTCCGACCCTAAAGTATATATATTCTTGATCAGCATCACAAGTCGAGTCGATTAAGCCATGTCCGTCTGTCCATCTGTCTGTCTGTTTGTGTTCGTCCGTGATGGTAAACAGATCTCAGAGACTATTGAAGAAGAAGACACCACCGGAATCTGATCACGCAGATCAAGTTTGTTTTCAAATTTGGCCACGCCCACTTCCGCCCCCGAAAATTATAAATGGCTTTATATAAGCTATAGTCGAGATTTTTTGCCTAAAATAAATAGATAGAATTAATAAGTAGGCAATCGCCGACGTTTTCTGAAAATTTGCAAAAAAGGATGAAAAACATGGAAGGTATTAAGCGATTAAGTTTCTGTAACATATATGCTTTTTTTTTCTTCTATGTTGAGAGCGCACGTGCGTGTTGCTCAACATGTCCCTAGCAGTATTTGTCTCTTTTGGGTGTTGCTCAACATTTTCCGAGCAACATTTGTCTATTTTTGGGTGTTGCTCAACAATAAAGTAATATAAAAATAAAGTTTTTTTTTTCGGAGCCGAAAGTGGGCGTGGCCAAATTTTAAAACATACTTGATCTGCGTGTAACAGAATTTGGTAACTCTAGCTCATATAGCCTCTGAGATCTGTTGTTTCACACGAACAGACAGGCGGACAGACAGACATGGATAAATCGACTTGGCTGGTGACGCTGATCAAGAATATATACATGTTATGGGGTCGGAGATTTCTCCTTCTGCCAGTAACATACTTTCTCGGTTGGCACTAGCTTATAACCTACCCTATGGGTACCGGGTATAAAAAAGGGGTGTGACAAGCCTACGCATGACAGAAGTGAAACTTCTAGTATTTTGAGACCATGTTCTTACAGCGATACCTTTTGGTGTTGCATTCAGAACAGTTTATTATTTGTGTAACAAAAATACCCGTTTGGTTCTAATTCTTATACCATAAGTTCACAAATGTAAAAAATTTGTTGTCTGTAAAGTCGGTTTACTGACGATAGTTGAACGTGACAACGTCTTAAGAAAATACCGATGGAATGGTAGCATTTTTCAAAAGAAAATTTTTATTTAATTTGTTTAACAGATTTGTATGTACATAGAGAAGAAGGTAATTGGAAATCACAATGAAATTGATCAAGTTAGATTTATTTGTACGCATAAATACAATTATGTCAATGTTTTATTTTACAATTTAATAGTTTTTACAAGTATAAATGTGCGTTAAGCAATTGTTTTACAACTTTTAAACATGTATAATATTTAATTTCTTACAATCTGTGTTATTCTGTTGAGAATAGGACGTTGATAGGAAAAGTAGGAAATGAAAGGGAGTGTTTCGAGTTTAATGTGTCTTGAAATAGTCAAATCTATGGTGGTGCCTCCTAGTGTTGTTGAGTTATTAACGTCTGATGCACCATCGACATTAAACATGTCTTTCATGAATTTGATGAATGTTTCGTCATTTTTCACATTTGTGTTGAAGTCGGCACAAAGAAGAATTGGTATATCGGTATCAACTTCCATGATGGGATGTACATACTGGCTGTTATAAACATACGGAAATAGTGCTTGATGTAGCAGAACACTGATGTTAGAAATACTTGCTCCAGGATGAATATAAACTGCGCCAATAACCATTTTGAACGTGGTATCAGCGGTGAAGCATGTAACTTCTGCTAAGCAAACGTCACCAGTGTTTCTAATAAGGCGGGTTGTATCCGAAAGTTCAACGTTGAGAATTTCGGCTGTGGATGTCGATGATAAGTTTCTATAAATTGCCACTCCACCTGCTGCATTTGTTTCAGAATCTGATCGATAATTCTGCCAGGTTACACATTCAAAATTTTCAATTGAAATTGGGTCACAATTGTCACGCATCCACGTTTCAGTCAGAATCAAATAATCAGACAGATCAAAACATGTAAATGTACAATAGACGGATGTCGAACGCTGCCGAACGCAAAGGCCAATTGTGCATTTGTGTGCATAAGAGAAAAACGAAGTTGGCTTCGCGCGAGACGAAGCCTTAAATTAAAAATGCCTGTACTTAAGTTTGAAGGAAAGGGGTGAGAGGGGAAGAGCGGCAAAGCGGTGTTTCTTCGTCTCGCTCTCACCGCCCGTTTTGCGACGGTGTTTCTCCGCCTCGTTCTGCTCTCCCGCTTTGTCTATTTATAGCTCGAACACTGACGCACGCGTATGTGTGTATTTCAGTCTTTGACGCCGCCCTCTGGTTTGCATGCGTGGTGCAGAGGCTAGAGTGTTCGAGTCTTAATCTAACGATCGCGGGTTCGAGTACCAGCAATTGTGTTTTCGAAAAAATGTAAGTTGGCTTTTATAGACTTTCTATAATATTTATATCCATTTAACCTAACATATCAACAAACAGCCGGCACTTCCTAATCCTCTCCAGAAACTGGCCATTTGCAGCCGGCACTGTCTGATCCTCTCCAGAAACTGGCCATTTGCAGCCGGCACTGCCTGATCCTCTCCAGAAACTGGCCATTTGCAGCCGGCACTGCCTGATCCTCGCGCGAACGTCACGTTTGCACTGCCTGTGTCGCGGCAGAGGTAACGACACATGAGTCATGCTTTTTCGAGCGTGCAGCCTGCTCTATCGATTTATAAGACGTTATCACGTCAATATCGTTTGGTTCTAGTTGTGATACCATTGAATTAAGTGCGCTCCAAGGCCAAACATAAAAGGAAAAGAGACAGAAAATAAACAACAGAAATATGTATGCCGCGGCCGCTGAAAAGATAAATGATGGTTTAAATTTTGTATAAGTGTTAAAACATATAGCACAGACTCAATAAAAAATAGTTCTGTAATAAACGGTTTATAGCTGGCATAAATCCTCTGACGAAGCCCTCTACGAGGGTGCCGCCTGGGCAATGGGCACTGTATTATCCCGGATAACGGGTAATGCATTGCCGCTTGCTCTGTCCGCGGTAATGCAGTGTCTAGCTCCAAAGCTTAAACGGAAGTGGGATGTCCCCCGTAAAAGAAACCAGTATGGACGGCAAAAGAGACGAAACCGGGGGTGGGATGTCAGCCCAAACGTCAATGGGAAGTGTGACTGCTACCACCGGCGGGCACGGGGAGGAGAAATCCTCTCTGCGGGTCGCCAGCGGTCACACCTCTGGTATGGCGGGAGCAGGTCATACCAGTTGCAACGCTACTGCCACTACTACAAAAACACCGCTGGGCAAGCTAAGTCGCACAGGTGCCGTCGTCGAGACAGACAAGGACCTGGAGAGCGTGCAGCTTACGCCCGAAGACAAGTAGACATTTCTTCGCTCGCCAAAGTCAGGCACCAGCTCCCTGCCCCTGCGCAGGGACGGGCCGAAGCGCTTAAGCGAGGGGATGAAGGCGAAAGCCGGCTCCAGGACAAGCCCAGCCTCACCAATGAGAAGAAAAAGCTGGCCTGGGCAGAACTAAGGGTTGAGGAAAGCCGGATGCACTTTGCAAAACTCCCAAAAGTGGCGACGCTCCGGTACGCAAGCGCAACGCGGGCACAAGGAGGCAGGCCCTCCACCCAGCACGAATCCGACGAAGAAGAAGACGAAGGTCAGTGAGGTGACCAAACGACATTTGATCGTGGCACTCATTGACCGGAGTGACGACAACGGCAAGATGACCACGCGCGGCTCGTGGAATCGCTGTTTGCATGGATGGAGGAAGACCCGACGGCTCCCATGCCCACATTTGATAGTGCCGGGTGGCTAAATGGGGTAAAAGTCCTGAAGTGCATGGACAACCCGACTCGGAAGTGGCTGACGCAAGCTTTTGGCCAGTTGGAAGCTTTGTGGGAGGGGGCCAAGCTGGAGGTGGTGGACAGGGAGTTAATCCCATCCATTCCAAAGGCGAAGGTACTCTTCCCCATCGTAATCTAGGGGGACCGTGCACTGAAACTCCTACAGCGACAATGGGAGCCCATTACCCAATGAGGGGGGCCAATGCGTGATTCTTCAGATCAGTAAGGAGGCTGAGGATGTGCTATTCCCACGGTACGGGAAGATGACGTGGGGCATGGGTAGGGTCTACCTGCGCCTCAAAAAGCGCCACCCCGCAGACATAAATGTGCATACCCTGCTGGCGGGCGAGGTGGAGAAGGACCTAGATTTGGAGTCCATCGTTCGTAGGGTTCGTAGGAGGAGGAGGACGGTGACCTGACCGTAGTAGTCAACCCGTCAGGAGGTGAGCAGAGTGCCCATGACCTTGAGGGTGCTGCAGCTCAACCTTCATTAAAGCAAGGTCGCATCGACGGAACTCCTGAGTGCCATGAATCAAGGGCCCGTCGACATAGCCTTGGTCCAGGAGCCATGGATTGCCTCTGGCAATTCCGTGGCCGGACTAAGGTCCTCCAACTACAATTTGTTCTTCGCACCATCGGTAAGCAGGAATAGAACCGCCGCACTCGTGCGGAAGGGTATTCACGCTAACCTTATGTGTCATTACAGCTCCGATGACCTAACTGTGGTGATGCTAGAGAGTGAGGAGAGGCGCCTTCCGGTAGCTTCCTGCTACATGGCACACGACAGGACAGCCCTACAAGTACATATAATTTTAATACGAATTCGAACATTCGCCAAAGCTGACAGTCTATAGAAACCCCCGGAGTACAAACTGGGAAAAGTTTAACAAGACAATCAAGACAAGACTCGCCACACACCCGTGCATTGGATTTACATATCGGTGGTACTGTATGGAGTGTAGTGGGGTGGCAAGCCACGGAGAAGAACACATACAACAGCCTTATGGAAAAAACTCAGCGGCAGGCACTGCTCTGCATATCAGGGGCGCTGAGGCCTACCCCAACAAATGCTCTCGAAACCATACTCGGAATCGACCCCTTAGATATCCACGCGGAGCCTTCTGCAGGAAAGGCAGTACAATGCCTAGTTACAGCAGGAAACATGTCGCTTCAAGGATTCGGGCATAGTTTAATTGGGCGTGACATGATCAGTATATCTGACAACATGATACCCAGAACCTACCCGGATGTCAAAACATCAACATTCATGAGATCGGACGACTGGAAAAACGGTCAGGACTATAATGAACACCTCAACATTTACACCGACGGCTCTAAGATGGAAGAAGGAGTAGGAGCGGGCATATATTGTACAGACCCTGAGATAAGGCTGTCATATAAGCTACCGAGCCAATACAGCATATTCCAGGCAGAAGTCTGCCAGGGCTGATAGCATTTTGGCGGAAATTAGCTTTTCTAGCGGGAAAGTTTAGGAAAACTAACAAAAACTAATCCTTTATTCATCAAGCCAAATTCACATTGGATATGATATTTATTTAATTTACAATATATACTGTATATTATAAATATATTAAAATAAAATCATGATTTTATATCAATTTGTTATATACAATAATGTATTCTTTATTTGAAATGGTTTTTTGTAGCCTAAAATCTACACCTGGGATATATATTAAGTAATTGCCTATAAATAATTAATATCATTTTCCGATATATTTTTAATTTTGTTAGTTTTTTTTTTAACTTTTCCATTAGAATAAGCTATTTTCCGCTAAAATTCTGTCAGCATGAGTTATTATCCACCGTTGCGTGATACAAAATTGCCCATGCGTAAGAGCGAGATAGCAAGATGTAACACTTTTTGCAAGCAAAACGGTGAGCGGTGGTGGGGGTATCGCCGATTTTCGTGGCGATCCTGCCTTGGTTTTACTCCGTCCTCGAAGTTAAAGAAGTTTCACTTAAAAAAAAAAAAATTTATTTAATACAAAATATATGTTAAATTATTGCAAATTAAGTATACTTTTGAAGAAAACATCATTATTTGTTAAGTATATGCATATTATAATTATTATAATTTTGTTCTAAAAGTTATAATGAAGTCACCAAAATTAATATGGGACTGGAAAAATAAAAATTGCTATGTACTTTTATTTAAAAATATTTCATTAATAAGTACAAAAAAGTATTTTGGCAATTCAGAAAACATTTATAGAAACACCAAACAAGAAAACATACAAGTCTGTGAATATTTAGACTGCGGCTTTTTTTGTGACGCTGGGTGTGTATAATAGTAGTCTATAGCACCACAGTCTCGGTGCTCATCCTCACTGCGTGAACTGCCGTCCACAACAATGGATTTTTATTTTTTTTATGACACGATTACGGTTGCTGAACTATATTGCTTTGGCAAAATGAGTGTATTCATTAAAGGCTCTAAGTTACATTCCTTTACAACTAACAATTCCGTTTTATTACCGTTAATAATATCTAAAACACCACAAATAAAACATAAACATCTGAAATATAAAAACCGTTTTATTGATACTGTTTTTGAGTAGAGGTTGTCGAGAACGCAAAGTTATTTGCTGGATCGCCAAGAGCTGAAGGGTCTTCCGATGGTGGCACGGGATTTCTGAATTGATCCGCTGAAATTCTCGTAAATAATATCCCAACACCCTCAATAAGAGCCAAAAGAACACCTCCGATTATTGCGCTACCTGCCATAGCTGGAACACCTATAAATAAAAATGTAGACAATTATTAAAATAAATAAATTAATATAACTGAACGTGGCAAGTTTAAATAATATTACTGTTTTAATAATATTATTACACTTGTACCCAAATCTAACAAAAACTCCTATTAACGAGGTTAAATTCAATCGACTAAGAAATGTTCACAGTGCCACAGAGCTTCTAGGGTTTTTATTATTTTTAGACAGACAGACAGACGGACATGGCAACCTAGTCGGACCTTGTAGAACGGGTTGTACAACAGAACGCACCAGCAACGGTTCTATATACCGCCAAATTCTAGCTCAAAAATTTCCAGAACAATGATATAATACATATTAGATGTATGCAATAACATGTGTTCTTTTGTTGCTATATTAGAAGCGAAATAAATAAAATGTGCAACTGTCGATTCTCTAAGAACGCATAAATATACGTTATTTCTTGAGATAATACTGCACCAATAGCGACGTCTGACGCGTCAGTGGTTAAGGTACATTTTTATACCCGGTACCCATAGGGTATAAGGGTATTATAAGTTAGTGCCAACCGACAATGTATGTAACAGGCAAAAGGATAAATCTCCGACCCTATAAAGTATATATATTCTTGATCAGCGTCACTAGCCGAGTCGATCTAGCCATGTCCGTCTGTCCGTCTGTCCGTCTGTCCGTCCGTGTGAAACAACAGATCTCAGAAACTATAAGAGCTAGAGTTACCAAATTTGGTGACAACATTGAAATGTGTTGCACGCAGATCAAGTTTGTTTTAAAATTTGGCCACGCCAACTTCCGCCCCCGAAAATCATAAAAAACGGTATATGTGTGATTTTCGGCGTAAAGTAAATAGATAGACTTAATAAGTAGGTAATCGTGGACGTGTTCTGAAAATTTGAGTAAAATCGGATGATAAACATAAGTTATTAAAGAATAAAGTTTCTGAGAAAGAGCAACATATCAGAATGGCTACAACAACAAAAATATGTAACAAATTTAAGTTTGTAAAATGCATTATAACTAAAGAACGAGAGGTCTCCCATTGGATATTCTGATTTAATATTGAAGTAGAAAGGCCAAAGCTCTTTTTAAGCTGAATACCCGCTCTGGGCAACGTAAGGTTTGGGAGTTATTAAGCCTTGAAAAGTGCCGGTTCAAGCAGTGCATGATACTTTGACCGCGATTTTCTCAAAATTGCTGGGTGATGGAAACTTTTCAGTTTCGGACTAGTAATGTACCGGATCAGATCTATCAGAATCAATGGCTTTTATTCGCCGGCAAAAAAAAGGTCGATTTTTGTCGACCTGTGTAATTGTGGTTTCCCATTTAATATTTTTATAACGTTAATTAATTATTGCATTAAAAAACAATATTATTATTTTCAATATAATTGCAGACATTCTTTTCTAATCACATAAAAAATGTATTGAACGATTTAATTAACCTACATTTTAAATATATACATGTCAAAAGCAATAAAATACACCTTTTATATACCCTTGCAGAGGGTATTATAATTTTGCCATGATATTTGCAACGCAGTGAAGGAGGCATCTCCGACCCCATAAAGTATATATATTCTTGATCAGCATCACCAGCCGAGTCGATCTAGCCATGTCCGTCCGTCTGTCCGTCTGTCTGTCTGTCGGTTTCTACGCAAACTAGTCTCAGTTTTTGAGCTATCGGGATGACATTTTCAGCAGTCTTATTTCTTTAGCACGCAGTATATAGGAATAATGTCGAAATTAATGTTAAAATAAATTTAACTTCTCAGTTTTTCAACGAATTTCTATAAATTTCGAGATATAGTCGTTTTTTATAGTTCTAGAATAACGTTTTTAATTTCATTAAGATCGGACAACTATATCATATAGCTGCCATATAAGGGATCGGTCACTTTATATGAAAATGTAAAATTCTACATGTAAAATGTAAAATTTACTAAATTTACATAATAAAATATTTTTTCAACATTACCAAAATGGATCGATTTTCAATGATCCAATTGCAGACGAGGTAAGAAAAATATAATTGGTGATCAATCATGGCCAAATGGTAGATAAAAATGGTCAGCTTTTAAAACTTAAAATTTTCTCAATACATTTTTGGAAAATTTTCTATATGTTTATATAAATTTTTGAAAATTTCTTAGTTTCATAATTTTGAATTAGGCGTGGGCAAAAAAATTAATTGGTGGGCACACATGAGCAAACGATGGGCAAAAATGGGCCCCTTTCAAATTTCCAAAATTTTAATTTTTTTCAGTAAATGCTTTCAATATTTTCTAAACTAAAACTTGTTTCAAAATTCTAAGGTGTGTCCAAAAGTGGGCAAGCGATTTTATTGCGATTTGCAACACAAAAAAACAAAATTTTAAAAAGAAACTTTTTGTTTTTCGAAAATTTTTGAAGTTCCATAATTTGGAAAGACGTGGGCAAAAAAAAATTAATTGGTAGGCACACATGGGCAAACGATGGACAAAAATGGGCACCTTTCAGATTTCCAAAATTTGTATTTTTTTTCAGTAAATGCTTTCAATATTTTCTGAACTAAAACTTGTTTCAAAATTTTAAGGGGTGGGCAAAAGTAGGAAAACGATTCTATTGCGATTTGCAAAAAATATTTAAAAAAAATTCAAATTTTGATTTTCGAAAATTTTCGAAGCTCCATAATTTCGAAACTAGACGTGGGCACAAAAAATTAATTGATGGGCAAACGATGGGAAAAATATCCACCTTTCAGATTTCGAAAAAAAAAATTTCGCGACCCAGCTTCTTTGAGCTCCAATAATTTCTAAGATTTTTCAGAGCCAACACTATAGCTTAAAGTTCCTTCTTGATAGTTGCATAGACTCGTTCCGTTTTAGACAGGGGTTTTGAAATAAATGTAATTGGTTTACCTTCTTGAGATAATACTGCACCAATAGCGACGTCTGACGCGTCAGTGGTTAAGGTACATTTTTATACCCGGTACCCATAGGGTATAAGGGTATTATAAGTTAGTGCCAACCGACAATGTATGTAACAAGCAGAAGGAGAAATCTCCGACCCTATAAAGTATATATATTCTTGATCAGCGTCACTAGCCGAGTCGATCTAGCCATGT
Source organism: Drosophila triauraria (assembly GCA_014170255.2). Classification (NCBI taxonomy): domain Eukaryota; kingdom Metazoa; phylum Arthropoda; class Insecta; order Diptera; family Drosophilidae; genus Drosophila; species Drosophila triauraria. The sequence goes on along the minus strand of CM024337.1, from coordinate 771,360 downwards.
CCGTCTGTCCGTCCGTGTGAATCAACAGATCTCAGAGACTATAAGAGAATCTGTTGCACTCAGATCAAGTTTGTTTTAAAATTTGGTCGCGCCCACTTATGCCCCCGAAAATCATAAAAAACGGTATATAAGCTATAGGCGTGATTTTCGGCTTAAAGTAAATAAATAGACTTAATAAAAAATTAAGTAAAATCGAAACATAAACATAGAAGTTATTAAACAACAAAGTTTCTTTGTAAATTTCTTCAGAGAAAGAGAGAGAGCGCACGTGCGTGTTGCTCGACATGTTTCTAGCTACATTTGTCTTTGTTGGGTGTTGCTCAACATGTTCCTAGCAACATTTGTCTTTGCTGGGTGTTGCTCAACATGTTCCAAGCAAAATTTGTCGCTTTTAAGAGTTGGTTAACATGTTCCTAGCAACAATTGTCTCTTTTGAGTGTTTCTCAACAAGTTTCTAGCAATAGTTGTCTTCATTAGTCAACATTTTCTTTTTTCCATGTTCATGTGCTGTTTAATTTCACCCACAATGCTTTGGGTGCCGGGTATCCCACAGTCGGTCACAATCGACTGTAGCTTTCCCACTTGTTTATTCTTAGTCTGGTTGAATTAGTTTTACTTGAGCTTTAATAGCTGGGTTATCCAGCTGAAACAATGTTTTCGTTGACATTCTTTTTGAGAGATTTAGTAAGTGGTTTAACTTTAAAAGCATAATTCGGAATATTTTTTGGAAGCGAATATTTAACAATGGAATACATTTTTTCCGGGTCCGTCTTAATGACATTATAGGATACGCTGTATCCTAGAAAACTGGTTTCGCGTTTAAAAAACTTTGATTTCTCCAAAGATATCTTTATATTTGCCCTGAATAGTATTTTATTTATTTTAGTTAAGTCAATATAATGTTGCTCAATTGTAATAGAAAATATTATTATATCGTCCATGTAAAAATGGCACGTTTTACCTACTTCTTCTCTTAAAATGTCGTCCATTGCTCTTTGGAAAATTCTTGGTGCATATGTCAATCCAAATGGCAGCCTCAAGAATTCATACTTCCCATTATTAATAGAGAACGATGTTTTTTTCACAACTGATTCTTTCATCAGAATTTGATGAAAGCCTGTCTTTAAGTCTATTGTTGAGAAATACCTAGTTTTTCCCTAATTAGCTAGTATTACAGAAGGGTCCTGCACCTATCAGGAATTGTACTTTCGTTTAATTTTTTGTAATCAATTACTAGTCTTAGTTTGGGACTTTCGTCCTCGTTTTGGCCTTTCTTTGGTACCACTAAAACAGGAGAATTGAAAGGACAACGACTTGGTCTACTATTTTCGTTATTAACGAAATCTGCGACAGACAAAGCGTACGGATAATGTTTTCCGTAAATAGGTCGGTCATGAACTAAATTGATTTCGCCTTTTATATCAGTGCGAAACGGTATTTGCATATTCATTTTAGAATGTTCAGTTTCGATTTTATTTATTTATTTTTATTATGTATTTGATTTCTGAAATCGGAAATTTCATTACTAATTTCACAGATGAGGTTATTTAAGTTGACGGATACTTCAGAGCCGGCATGTTCGGAAATTTTGTTTTCCAAACTTTTATTATAGAGGGATAAATCAACGTCGGCGTGTTCGAAATTTCCGTATTCCAATCTTTTATTACTTTCTTCTACTTGCAATGATTCGGTTAAATATTTCTTTGTTTCGTCTCTAAATGAGATAATTTATTTACCGAATTTTCATTGTCCAATATCAACTTTTCTTCTTCCTCATTGTACTGTATCGTACCTTTTCCCGTATCAATCCTAGCTCCGATTCTTTTCAGTAAGTTATACCCTATTCATAAATCCGAATCTAACCCATTAATTTCAATAAAATTGTGCTTGGTATTAAATATAGTTTTCCAGTGTAGTTATCAGAGTACCCGTTCACAGTGGATACCCTTTTATAAATTGGAAGTTCATTTTTATTATTATAAGTTGATTTTATATAGCAAAAAGTTGCAACTTGTCAGTCAAAACTTTTAACTTTTTATTTTATTTAGTGTCTTGTCTCAGGATGTAGGGTAAGCTTAATCCTGCGTTTCGCCTAAAAAATGGTCCTCCTCGATATTGTTTAATTACATGGCTTTGTTAACCGGTTTGTTAACAGTTGCAGTTGGTTGCCTTTTATTTTGCGGCTTAATTTGCTGAGGGTACTGAACTTCTTGTTTTTATACCCTTGCAGAGGGTATTATATTTTTGCCATGATATTTGCAACGCAGTGAAGTAGTCATCTCCGACACCATAAAGTATATATATTCTTGATCAGCATCACCAGCCGAGTCGATCTAACCATGTCCGTCTGTCTGTCGGTTTCTACGCGAACTAGTCTCTCAGTTTTTGAGCTATTTTCAGCATAGTCTTATTTCTTTAGCACGCAGTATATTTGTCGGAACGGAAAATTTAACTTCTCAGTCTTATAACAAATTTCTATAAATGTCCAGATATATTCCTTTTTTATAGTTCTAGAATTACGTTTATAATTTCATTAAGATCGGGCAACTATATCATATAGCTGCCATAGAAGGGAAATGTAAAATTTACAAAATATACATAATCAAATATTTTTTCAGCATTACCAAAATGGATCGATTTTCAATAATCCAATTGCAGACTGCAAGGATATACAAACTTCGGTTAACCGAATTTAGCTTTCTTTCTTGTTTAAATATATTTTAATTGTTGTTTTAATGGTTATTAATACATTCTCACCAAACGGATCTTTGTGTATGCTACATACGAGGTGTGTTCAAAAAGTATCGCGAATTTTGAATTTTCCCGGGTTACGTATTTCGATTTTTTTGTGGCAATATGTTGGTACTCATTTCTCTCACTTATGGATGGAAATGGAAAAACGAAATGAAGTGCGCGGATGCATTCCGAATATTGACTGTGGCATACGGAGAAGCCACGTTGGACCAAAGCAACGTTTATCGGTGGTACAAAATGTTCTCAGAAGGCCGAGAAGATTGGCCTTTTGGCCAAAAATTGGCTTTTGCACCACGATAACGCCCCTGCTCACACATCGTTGCTTGTGCGCGACTTTTTGGCCAAAAACAACACACTAATGATGCCGCAGCCACCGTATTCCCCAGATCTGGCCCCCTGTGACTTTTTCTTGTTCCCTAAACTGATGAAGCCCATGAAAGGACGACGTTACGCAACGCTTGACGAGATAAAGACGGCATCGAAGGAGGAGCTGAAGATACAAAAAAATTATGTTTTAAAGTGCTTCAAAGATTGCAAAAACCGTTGGCACAAGTGTAAAATATCTTTTGGGGATTACTTTGAAGGGGACAAAATAGATATTCAAGAATAAATAAATAATTTTTGAAAAAACACAAAATTCGCGATACTTTTTGAACACACCTCTTATGTGTTCTTTAAGCCTTTCTTCATAACAGTTAGATAACTGTTATCAATGGAGCGGTATTTTGCATGAAAAATCATTGCTACAGAACCGTTATTGATGTGTGCTGCAGATGGGTTATATAACGCATATTTTAGAAACTAAAGTTAAAAGCGAAACCCGAAGATCGGCGAAGTGTAATATACATTATTTATATGTTCCGAAAGAACTGTTGCAGCATACAAAAAAAAGAACAGTTGTTTCCTTGTTTCACCCCATATTAATCTGAAAGGAAGACCGCAACATACTGAGAATGCATTCTTTACTCGCTGAGAACGCATAGAAATGTGCTTGCTGGAAGCGACCAGGTCCGACTGGGAAGACCGACTCGTTTGTTGATGCTGATGAAAAATACATATACTTTATGGGGTTGGAGAGTCCTCCTTCACTGCGTTCAAATATCATGGAAAAATTATAATAATCTCAAATGACTCAAATGAGCTATTTTTTTATTGCCTATTCAAAGAAAACAGCAGTGGGTCGATATATATTATATTTTTTTTTTTAACATTACTTAAAATTCTTACTAAATAAGGTGGCAACAGTGGCCCTAGCTCCGAAAATCAGAATCGGACAGAGTGGCACGATTGGCACATATTGATTTGGACTTAAAATCGATCGGCAGAAATTAAATGGGTGATTTGGATATGCAATTACTTAAAGTTACTCATAAAAGAAACCACCTTTATGGAGAAGCAATTTGAAGTATTTTAACTATGTTTTATTAGTGTAAATAACAATATCTCTGCGCAAAAAGACAGTGTTTTTGTTCTTACCGAAATACCTGGTTTAGACCAAGGGGGTTTGAGAAATTGGAGCGAAAGCGATTTCTGTAGCACCCCTGTATATGGTATCATTTTGATGGGTAATATCTCGAGAAAGCGAATTTTCGGTGATATGTGCTATATACCAAAAGTTGAGCAATTTCAAGAGAAACTGTCAAAATCGTTAAACCGTGCAAAAACTAAAAAAAAAAATGTAAAAAATCCTCTGACTGAGCCCACCCCCGAGGGTACCAGCAGTGCTATAGATGCTACACCGACTAACTTTCTGCCCTAAGGCCTTGCAGTATCTAGCTAAGGTGATAAGTCCCCAGACCCTGTCTAAGAGGCCGGGGGCCCAGAACCATGGTCAGGGGCAATAAGTAGAAAATGCACCCTCGAATCTAAGATTCGACCATGGAAGATAAGACTACGAGATCAACTCGGGCTGGGATGTCTGCCCAAACGTCGGTGGGAAGTGTGAGGGAAGTGGTGGGAAAGGCAACGGAGATGGAGTTTGTATTCACAGGCCCATCCATGACAGAAGCTAAGTTTGCGCTTGCGCCAACGAGGATGCCTCTGGATGACGGGCCATCAAGCAGAGATGAAGGCGAAGTGACTGTCGTACTGCGACCCTCCAACAAGACCGAACACAGGAATTTCAGGCGCAAGCAACGTTGTGGGTACGGGGCCTCTGTCAGGTTCTTTAAGGGACTTGGGGCGCAACCCCAGAGTCACTGACCGAGCATGAAAAAAGCTGCGTACAAAACACAAATACAGCGTGCGACACCTAAAATTTGTTGGCCTGCCCATTGACACTCAGTCCGCTGCACAGACAAAGCCAGCCAGTAGCCAGTATACCACGTCGAAGCTGGTGAAAACTAGAACGCCCAACTCACCGTCTACCGGAACAAGTCAGCGGTACCAGCCACACAGACTGCAATGACCAGACCCAGTGTAAGGGAGGGACCGGTCAAATTCTGATTGTTGGCCAACTTCTTATTGTTGGCCGGTCCCTCCCTTACAAGACGACAGCTTCGAGCAACAAGAGACAACGGTCTGATAACTCAGCGAATGTTTCTAAGAGCAAGCGGTTATGTCCGGGAAAAATCCTGGCCAGCTTAGGCTCGAAGAGCTACAGGTGGCTATCATCGACAGGAGTGACCCGGAAGGAAAACTGTTAAACGAAAACTGCCTGCTCAAGGAGTCCTTCCCAGACCACCCCAGTCAGAAGGTTAGACAACACCGACAAACTGGAGAAATCAACTCAAACCATCAAATCCTGCCCGTTACGTACCACGAATAGGTCCATGACTGTGAGAAGGAAGTAGGCAGCACACCACCGCAAAAATAAAGGGTTGATAGTGAGCCTAAGTAAGAACACTAAGGTCCGATTTTTTAATGACAGATTACCTATCGTCATTGAGGAAAATTGTATTTCGGAGTAATCTAGTCGCCCAAACTCATGTTTGTGTATATCTGACTTACAAATTTTTAACTAGAGCTATTTCTTTCAGTTTCATTCAGATGGCTCAAGAACTGAGAGACTAGGTTACGTAGCATCGGACAGACAGACGGACATGGCTGGTGATGCCGGTCAAGAACATATATACTTAATGGGGTTGGAGAAGCTTCCTTCACTGCGTTGCAATCTTCTGGACAAAATTATAATACCCTGCAAGAGTATAGAAATTGTGCGGTAAAATTCGGATTTAAGAAGTCAGAGTTTATCGAGTGAAAATAAAGCCGGCATGCAAACAAAATAAATGAAAAAGTAACATAGCCTTCCGCGATCTTGGCCACGATAATTGTGTGGTGCCGATGCGGTCATTTAAAGAAAGCAAATATTCTTAGGACTGTCGACCGGTCTAGAACATCCCGCCGAACAATGCAGAGTCCATGGTGAATCCCATGGTGAAAACAATTCCGCCGATCTCTGCCGTCCTTCCAAGTCGAAACGCTATAAGTGATAGGACAAGACAAAAAACTGAAATAGTGAGGTAGATTGGGTTTCAAAATCTTTAAAAAAGGCTGTAGAAACCATTCTGCAAAGATCTAACTAGCACCACTGAAACGCCGACTTCGAGGGGTGCTGGCGATTCAGCTACACCAGGTTTGCTGTGGTGTTGGGTTGCTCATGAGTGAACAAAAAAAGAGTTGTTCACTAAACTGAGTGAGTGAACATGTTCCTTCCGATTTGTTCTTTTTTGTTCACTTGTTTATTTTTGCTCACTTGCTCCTTTTTGCTCAACTGTTCAGTTTTGTTCTCTTCCTCATTATTGTTCAGTTGTTCAATTTTGTTCTGTTTTTTTCAGTCACTCTCATTTTTTTGTTTCTCATTATTGTTCAGTTGCTCAATTTTGTTCTGTTTTGTTCGGTCACCCTTTTTTTTTTCATAATGCCGTTCACAGACGAGGATATGATTTTGATGCATCGATGTTTTATCGATGCTTAAATTAAAAACAAAACTTTATCAAAAACTAATACATATGTAACGAATGTGGACTTTTTATGATCAGTTAATATAACAGTGAACAAGTGAGCAATGAACAGTGAACAAATGAGCAACTAGGCAATGAGCAGAAAACAAGTGAGCAAGTGAGCAGTGCAACTGAGCAATATGAGCGGGTTGACTTACTTAAACAAGTGAACATATTCACCCAAATGAACAGTTTTTACCCAACACTACCTGTATGGTACATTCTCTAAAGGCAGACAAGAATCGCTAAAACTCCTTATGGACACGCGTTTTCTGGACTGCTTGGAAAGTCAGAAAGAAGGAGGAAACACCACCTCTAATATCAGCTGGGAGACGGAAGACAAAGTGGGATTCGATGGTGAGGCGCTAATATAAGAGATTGTGAATTAAGAGATGATACTCTGGGCTATCAAGTCGTCCCACGCCTACAAATCAGCTGGACCGGATAACATCAGACCGGCTCTCCTCTCGTGATACATATCAAAAAGCTGAAGAGAAGTGCGAGGGGCATTCATTCCCAAGAAAAAAATCCAAAACCTCAACATTTTATGTATAATTTTTAGGTTATTTAAATTTTAAGTTTATAATTAAAAAAAATATGAATAAATTTCCAACAAAATTAGGTATTACTCATTTTAATTGGATAAAAACTAGCAGAGATACACAACAGATACAAACCAGTGTTGCTAGTACATGACGGATCTATGGAAATTTTTGGGAACGCACTGAACCAGTAATACATTGGTTTACAAATTTGGTGATACCACAACGTTTTCGACTAATTTTTCGCGATTTTTCGGGGGGCTTATAGGCTTTTATTTTTGACGTCATAACGTCTTATAATTCGATAGAGCCGGCTGCACGCTTGAAAAAACATGACTCATGCGTCGTTACCTCTGCCCGTTCTCTGCCGCTACACAGACAGTGTAAACGTGACGTGAGCAGCAGCAGCAGAGAAGAGAGAGAATAAGAGGTCGGAGTGGTTAAATTTTAATGCTTTGCACTGCTCTGGCAACCGCAACGTCTCGCGCGAAGCAAACTTCGTTTTTCTCTTACGCACACAAATGCAAGTCACATGTCATTGTATTTGTGTGGACATCACTGATCTGAGGCTTTCCATGTAAGGCTTGAAGTGCAAGCGAGAGCGCGGAACGAGCGACAAAGAAGCACAATTGGCCTTTGCTTTCGGCAGCGTTCGACATCCGTCTCTCTCCTACGTGAGTGAGCGATGCGTCTGCGTGGACAGCTGCTATACTATTGTACATTTACATATTTTCATCGAGTATCAAGTGCAGGGAAAAGTAAATGTGGTGTCAATTGTTTATAGCAACGATAATTACAGCGATAAAGGTAATGATTCTTCCGATATTAATTATATATTCAGTGATATATTGTCGAATATTCGTGCTTTCATCATTAAAATGAATAGCATCGGTCCGCTAGTGCAGCGATTGTAGGTTATGCTATAATTGTCAAAATTAAAATAATAAGTTAACAGAACTATTTCACGTTGAGTAAAAAATCGACTTACTATTCAATCAAAATAATTATCAAGCGTAGCTATGATTTAAAAAACTTAAAACATAAAAATTAAATTTCCACATATCACAACACCGTGTCTGAAATGACAGGTTGGACCAGTCATCTATCAAAGGGAACATTTTTTCCTATATCAAACACACTTAGCTGAAAAATTTAAAAAGGCAAAACAGGCAGCGTGCCGATTTTGAAACTAATTAAACAATTTTTTAATATTTTTGTTTAAATAACTATTAATCGTCACAAAATTTGGTATCAGAAATTGTTTGAGTTGAATGTCCCATCGTCACTTTAATCTCACCTCGTTAAGAGGTGTTTTTGTTTGATATCAGAAGTGTTTAAAATGCCATATGTATGTAGGTATGTAGGTATGTAGGTGTTAATTAGTATAGCTCAATACCATGTCCAGAGGTCGTTCCTATATGACTTAGCTATTATTAAAAAATTATAGCACATAGGTATGACATCTGATATTAGCTGAACGCCGGTTACAGTCACAAAATTTAGTATCTCGTTAAGTGGTGTTTTTAATATAAGAAGTATTTGTTTCAAATGTGGAAAACTAACAAAAGAAATCCATATATGAAGAAGTTGTCTATATGGGATCATTGGTACTAATTTGAATGAAAAAGCAAATTTTCGGAGATATGAGTAGTACCCCAAAAGGTGAACAGTAATCTCAAGGGTTATACGGCCTGAAGTGAGTATCAAAATCGTTAGAGCAATTTTAAAAAAAAAATTAAGAAAATCCTAAAAAAATATTAATTTTATTTCTAAATTCTTAATTATAATATTTAGATAAATTTGTAAAGGCAAAGTAATTATCATTTAAAAATACCTCCTATTTTCCCGCCAAGGAAGCGGGAAAAGCAAAAAGTGGATCAAATTAAAAACAAACAATTTAAAAGGTTTTTCAAATTTAAAATATTTTACGTTTTGTTTGATGGTTTTATACTTTATTGCAATTGTTCACGTCTTTATATGACTCTACATGTATTTTTACATAAATGTATATATAGTGCACGTAAAAGGTTAGGTATATGGGATCTTTGCTACTAATTTTAATGAGTAATATCTCGAGAAAGCGAATTTTCCCAGATATGATTTATTTACCAAAAGTTGAGCCATCTCAAGGACTATATGGCCTTGAGTGACTATCAATATCGTTAGAGCCACTTTTGAAAAAATTACAAAAATTAAAAAAAAAAAAAAAATTAATTTTAATAATAAATTCTTAAATATTATATTTAGATAAATTAGTTCCAGGCAAAGCTACTATTATTTCAAAATACCTTTCAAACGACATATAGCACGTTTCTGTAGCTTTAGTCGTTTAGAAGTTATGGGCGCGGAAAATCTAGCTTTTTTAGCTGTTTTCCCGCCAAACTAGCAGGAAACCTAAAAACAAAAAATATTTAGCTCGAGCTGTTTAATAAAATAAAAGAAGTTCCAGGAGTCTAAAACAAAAAAATCGACAAACAGACAGACAAACAGACAAACAACAGGACAAACGTTTTCATTTTGGAAAGGCCGTTAAAATCTTGTTTATTGAATATCTTTTGAACGGAGTATCGGATCAGGATGATCGAGGTGTCATTCGACGCGTATTTAAAGCTAGATCACAACAACATTAAAAATTTGCTCCACCGGCCCCCATAGCTCAAATTTTCAAAATTGCACTTTCACTCACATTTCTCCTAAACTAATCCGTTTTGAAAAATCTTAGTATGCAGTTTCAAAGAGGTTTACAATACCTTTCGATCATGATATAAATGGTTCTGATCGGAATATCGTAGCAGATTTTCAATTCTACGGCTGTATATAGTAGTCTCCTTGCGCACCACAGTCTCGGTGCTCATCGTCACTACGTGGACTGCCGTCCACAGTGATAATAAAATCAAAATTTAAATTTTAACAATTGAGTAGAAATTTAAACAATAAATTTTATTCAAGTATTTTGTTGTATTTTTATTTTTTAAATTTAAAATGAAGAATTGAATGAAGAATTTTATGAAACATTTTTATACCCGGTACCCATAGGGTACAAGGGTATTATAAGTTAGTGTCAAACGAGAATGTATGTAACAGGCAGAAGGAGGCATCTCCGACCTCATAAAGTATATATGTATATTCTTGATCAGCATCACCAGTTGAGTCGATTTAGCCATGTCCGTCTGTCCGTCTGTTCGTCCGTCCGTCCGTCCGTCCGTGTGAAACAACAGATTTCAGAGACTATAAGAGCTAGAGTTACCAAATTTGGTGACAACATTGGAATCTGTTGCACGCAGATCAAGTTTGTTTTAAACTTTCGCCACGCCCACTTCCGCCCCCGAAAATCGTAAAAATCTTTATATAACCTATAGTCGTAATTTTTGGCTTAAAGTAAATAAATTAAATAAATAAGTAGGCATTTGCTGACGTTTTCTGAAAATTTGAGTAATATCGGATGATAAACATAGAAGTTATTAAACAATAAAGTTTGTATATGCTTCTTCTTCTTCTTCTGAGCCACAAAAGCAGTAGCGAAAAAAAGTTTTGCGTGCTTTCGCAGTATTAATTTGTAATGCAGCTGCGTACAGCTGCAGAATTTTTCTTTTTTGAACATTGCTCAACTTCATTTGCTCAACATTTGTCAACATTTTGTTTTTTCCATGTCCATGTGCTATTTAATTTCATGCACAGTACTTTGGGTACCGGGTATCTCACAGTCGGTCACACTCGACTGTAGCTTTCTCACTTGTTTTATATTGTATCGAACGACGATTTATTTTACAGAACCGCTTACAATCCCACCATGAAAAAAATGCTACCATTTCATCAGTACTTTCTTAAGACGTTGTCACGTTCAACTATCGTCAGTAAACCGACTTTACAGACAACCGATTTTTTTATTTCCCTCGTCGGATAACAAACGTCCACGGCATTTTACTACAAATTTATTAAATTGTTAACAGAAATATAAAAAAAAATATTTGAAACCAAATCTTTGTATTCAGCCGCAATAATTGAAATGTGTCTTATAATTATGATAAGCTGTTCGGCAAGGCGAAAATCGAACAATTGAAACCAAATCTTTCTCTGTAGCCCTAATAACTGGAATGTGTCGAATGGCTGATACACTTTCAGGCATGACAAAAATTGAACTCCCCTAGAGCTAGATATCAATCTACATGGTGGGATCAAAGACGGAAGAAGGAACCGGATCGGGGTCGATTTCAAGCAAAGATCTACGCTGTCTGACAAAATGAGGAACATATCAATCTATGTCGATAGTCAATCAGCGTTTAAAGCTCTCACATTGAACGCGCACTTTGCAGTTCCTACACATTACACAGAACAGGATAATAATGCTCATAAGAGTTTTAACGGGACGCTGCCACATTGGCCGAATGGCACAACAACACGGTGTATCCTACGGTCACTAAGAACTCTCGACTCACGGATTAGCCACTTATCCGTTTTGAGACACTCACTGATGATGATCGAGATTGCATCATCAGTGAGTGTCGCGAAACAAATTAGTGGCTATCCTGCCTGTAAACTGCCTGACAAATACCTGTCCGGAAAACTTAGTCACCAGATAAAAACATTATGATTTCCTGCCCTTAAAAAATTTATCCGACTGTGAAAGAATAACATAGCACTGTTAACTTTACTGTTAGATTAGTGCTGTAAAGCACTGAACTGTCACTTTTGTGAAAAAAATATACAAATTGGAAAAATGTTGGGAAACAAAAATCGCGGAAAACACCTTCAAGTCGAGGAGTGGCAACCTCTATCTCTGTTTCAGCCATCGCCGAAAGGATAGGTAGAATCATTAAAACAAACGCAAGCATTCAAGACAGCTGTCCATCTCTTTTTATTGTTATCGGTTATCGGAAATAATTTTGTTTCCGGGCCGGAAAATATTTTACAGGGAGTCTGGGTCTCGGCTAAGTTAGCTCTCAAATTTACACGATAGGAAATAAAATTTGCTAAGCTGGAACTTTTATCTGACCTCAAAAATTTAACACGGAGTGTTGAACTCGGTCACACTAAATGTGCCAAAATTAAGCCAAGTTTAGCCACGCAGAATCACTTCGATTTGCGCCGTCCCAGAGAGAGGGAAGAGAAATTTACGTATAAGAAATTCAGCCGAGTATAACCCTTAGTTAGCTATGACCCTTCTATAACAAATAAGAGGTCGCCAATGCAAACATTTATTATTTTATTTAATACGAAGTATGTCAAGGCAAAGTGATTAGCATTTCAAAATACATTTCTTCGCCTAAAAGTTATGGGTGCGAAATATTTAGATTTTTTAGCAATTTTTCCACTGAACTAGCGTGTTTTCTCAAAAGTGTTAGAACAATAATTTAATAAAATAAAAATGGTTCCAGGACTCTAAAATTAAGATTTTATACAGAACAATAAAGATAGATATATTCGGTAAACCGAAGTTTGTATACCCTTGAAGTCTGCAATTGTATCATTGAAAATCGATCCATTTGGGTAAAATAAAAAAAAATATCGAAGTTTGTAAATTTGTATAACATTTACCTACACCTTTTTCATGTCGAATTTTACATTTTCATATAAATCGACCGACTACACCTATGGCAGCTATATGAAACAGCCTAATGAAACTGAAACCGTTTAAAAACAGATGTTAAAATTTTTTTTTACATTAATTTCGCCATAGGATATAGCGGTCCGATTTCGTTCGTTCCTACATATATACTGCTTCCAAAAGAAATAAAACTATGCTGAGAGACTCGACTGGTGATGCTGATCAAGAAAATATACTTTATGGAGTCGGAGATTCCTCCTTCCTGCGTTGCAAATATCATAGGAAAATAATAATAACAAGTGAGAAAGCTACAGTCGAGTGTCACCGACTGTGAGATACCCAGTATTGTGCGTGAAATTAAATAACACACCAACATGGAAAAAACAAAAAGTTGACAAATGAAGACAAATGTTGCTAAAAACATGTTAAGCAACGTTCAAAAAAGGCAAATTCTGCAGCTGAAAGCAGCTGCCTTACGAATTAATACTGCGCTCGAAAGCACGCAACACTTTTTTTCGCTACTGCCTTTGTGGCTCAGAAGAAGAAGAAGCATTGACAGAAAACTTTATTACACTAGTTTACAGCAAAAAAATATATACGTTGAGACCCACTTTTTCCGACTAATTTAGAGCCGCTGAACACGCTGAACTCACTAATTTTTCAAAGAACCGTTTGGTAAATATTCGCGAAAAACCAGATTTTTTATATTACGCTAAAAATATCGAAAACCGTTAGTCCAACAAATTTCAAATTAGTAGTATCCAATAGGCAATAGATACACCTTTTTGAAAACATAAGGTTCTTTAAGATCAGAGCTTTATTAATGAAGATATAGGCACTGAAAGTAAAAAAACATGCAATATTTTTGGCAATATTGTTTAAAGCTAGTTTTCATTTACTTTTTAAAAAAATAAAAAAAATATATAAATTATTTTGAGTAAACAGATCTAAGGATACCTTTGTCCTTATAGGGTTAAGGTTAAATATGTGGGAATTCAATACGAATTCTACAAGTAATGGCGAATTCAATGAAATTATCATATTGCAGTTGTGCTACAATATTGCTTTCCAAGGGTAGAAGCCTGCTTTATGATTTTGTTTTTTGAGATATAGTGAATTAAAAAACATTTTAAGTAAAAAAAAAAATAGTGGCACAAAAGCATAGCAGCTTCTTTGAAGGAAGGATAGTTTTCAGCAAACATCCTAGCCCCTTGCAGGATTCTCGGAATGCTTAGATGTTATTAAAAAAATATAAATAAAAACATTTACTCCGTATTTTCATCCAGCAATAGTCGCTTAGCATTCCTTCATCCCAGAAACCGTCGTAACGCTTTTCAAATGATGACATATCCTGATGAAATCGTTCTCTCTGTTCATCACTTTCTGCCCCCAAGTTCTCCGGAAAGGAGTCCAAATGACTGCTTAGAAAGTGCATTTAAACATTCCGTTTACTTCTTAAAACATTCAAGTCAACTGTTTAAGCAATAAACACAATTAAATATTTCGATAACAAAATTATGACCAAAAGTTGGTTAAAACTGGAGCACTTAAAAACGAAAACGTACGTTTTTGGTCTAAAACAAAAACAAAAAACAATTTGATTTCCAGCCCTTACAAAATTTATCCGACTGTGAAAGAATAACATAGCACTGTTCTCTACTGGTTTTTAACTGAACTGTCACTTGGGTGAGAAAAATATACAAATTTGAAAAATGTCGGGAAACAAAAATAGCGGAAAACGCCTTCAAGTCGAATCCTTGAAAGTTTTGCTCTTAAGTTTACTGCTCAGTCAGGAGTACAACGGCCGTGGAAGATCATCTTAAGAAGAAAAACAGACCAGAGTTTTATGCAGAGAAGCGGGAAAGGTATCGGCACGTTTGGAGGAGTGGCAACCTATATCTCTGTTTCAGCCATCGCCGAAAGGATAGGTAGAATCATTCAAACAAATGCAAGCATTCAAAACTGCTGTCTGTCTCTTTTTATTGTTATCGGATATAGGAAAAATATTTTACGGGAAGTCTGAGTCTCAACTAAGTTAGCTCTCACATTTATAGGAAATACAATTTTTTAAGCCGGAACTTTATCTGGCATCAAAAATTTAACAGGGAGGGTAGGAACCGGCCCTTAAAGTGTTTTGTTTGATATGCTTGATCTGACAAAAACACGTCTTAACAAGGTAAGTTAAAAGTGACGATCACACATTCAACATAAAAAATATCTGATAAAAAATATTGTGCGGATTGCGGAACATTGAAATAAGAAAGGAAATTTAAAGCAGCGGTCCGATTTGGAAACTAATAAAATAATTTGTTTACTATGTATATAGTAGTTGCCTTGCGCACACTCTTTGTGCTCATCGTCACAACGTGGACTGCCGTCTACATGAATTTGTGCTTTAGATTAAGTACAAAACTGTGGTGAGCGTGTATATTACAGTCGAATATGCTCGACTGTAGCTTTCTTATTTGTTAGAAACAAAAACAATAAGCTTGTACCGTTTCTCGCAGCTAATATTCCTCCAGTTGCAGCTCCACTTATAATTGAGTTCCATGGATCTTCTTTTTTGCGAAAGTGGACAAGTGTACAATCAATTGTACTGAACATACCTCCCCATATAGCAAAATTCCCTGCTATTACGGGTGAGCGAGTTTTAATAGCGGTCATACTTCCGACCTAAAAATGAGCAAACAAAATCATTTAATTTTTTTGAGTTTTTAGTAAAAGGAATAATTATTTTTAGCTTAATTTTTTACTCAATCAAACAAAACCCCTCTTAACGAAGACAAAAATGTCGATTGCACATTAAACTTATAATTTTGGGTTCACAATTTTGTGACGGTTAAGTTATTAAAAAATAATAACAAGAAAGGAATCTAACTTCGGCTTGCCGAAACTTGTATACCCTTGCAGTCTGCAATTGGATTATTGAAAATCTATTCATTTTGGTTAAAGTTGAAAAAATATCTTACATTTTACATGTAGAATTTTACATTTTACATGTAGAATTTTACATTTTCAATTAAATCGACCGACCGTTTCTATTGAAGCTATATAATATAGTTGCCCGGTCTTGTATACCCTTGAAGTCTGCAATTGGATTATTGAAAATCTATTCATTTAGGTTACAGTTGAAAAAATATCTTACATTTTACATGTAGATTTTTACATTTTACATGTAGAATTTTACATTTTACATGTAGAATTTTACATTTTCAATTAAATCGACCGATCGTTTCTATTGAAGCTATATAATATAGTTGCCCGGTATTAATGAAATTAAAACCGTTATTCTATAACCGTAAAAAACTGCTATATCTTGAAATTAATTGATATACGTTGAAAAACAAAAAAGTTGAATTTTTTTTTACATTAATTTCGCCATCATTCCTATGGCAGCTATAGAATATAGTGGTCCGATTTTGACATATATACTGCGTGCTAAAGAAATAAGACTATGCTGAAAATTGCAGCCCGATAGCTCAAAAACTGAGAGACTAGTTCGCGTAGAAACCGACAGACGGACATGACTAGATCGACTAGGCTGGTGATGCTGATCAAGAATATATATACTTTATGGGGTCTGAGATGCCCTCACGTGCATGTTGCTCAACATGTTCCTAGCAACATTTGTCTCTTTTGAGTGTGGCTCAACATGTTTGTAACCATATTGGGTACCGGGTATCTCACAGTCGGTCACCCCCGACTGTAGCTTTCCCATTTGTTTAGGAATAGGAAAGTGCAGGCAATGACCAACCATAATGTTGATGTCGATCGTTTTCGCATATCGATGTACCTAAAGCAACTTCTAATCAGTACCTGAGCCATATATCTCACTGTGATAATTTTAGCTTTGTGTGTTGAAGGGAATTCTCAAAG
This sequence comes from Drosophila triauraria, assembly GCA_014170255.2. Lineage (NCBI taxonomy): Eukaryota > Metazoa > Arthropoda > Insecta > Diptera > Drosophilidae > Drosophila > Drosophila triauraria. The sequence goes on along the minus strand of CM024337.1, from coordinate 754,702 downwards.
CTAAATCGAATGCCAAAAGTTTAGATGTTAGTTCTAAATTTGTAAAAATCATGTTTCCAGTACTTCTAGCACATATAACATATATTTTTATTACTGCGATAACCACTTCCCTTAAAATGGAAAAGGCGAAGTCAATTCCAGTTTTGAAACCAAATAAGGACTACAGACCTATTTTCATCCTTCCCTTTCTTGCCAAGGTGCTTGAAATTTAATGTATATTGTCGAAAATAACTCTCTGCCAACACAGAAACAATCTGGGTTCAGAAAAAATAGAAACTGAAACTGAGTGCAATAACGGATATCGTTGAAGATATTCGCAAGCAACAATTATTGTGTAAAGTTTTTAACCCTCTTGGACCATAGTAAAGCATTCGACTCACTAAACCACTCTGTTCTATGCACAAAATTAAAAAAATCTTTCTAACCTCTCTGGTACTGCAGTTCGATTTATAGAGTCATACATTAATGTACGATTACAGGCAGTGGTCTCGGGTACACAAGTCTCTAGCTATAGCCTGCTGTCTCTGGGAGTTCCTCAGGGATCTGTTTTTGGTCATCTGTCGTTCTAGTTATATATACATGACTTGCCAAGTGTTCTGTTTGTTTGTGAATTCCATTTGTATGTAGATGTAACGAGCTGATTTCTTTGGTCCCACCAAATTTATATTATACGTGAATGCCCGCCCAGAGAGAACGCTTTGGGTTGATTTAATATTCAGGTGTTTATTGCACTTCAATAGGATATTTGTAATATAATTTCCGCTGCGTCCTGCTCCTCCCGGGTGCGGCTGCACTCCTTTCTCGCCGATCGCTTGGTTGTCTCGCTGCCGAAGCTAGCATGGTGTATCGCCCAGCCGAAGCCTAGCCACCACGAACGCCCACTTCGCGACCTCACTACAAAGCTAGCAGAGTGTATCGCCCAGCCGAAGCCTAGCCACTCCGAACGCCTGCTTTGCAGCTTCAAGCACCTAGCTAGCAGGATGTATCGCCCGGCAAAGCGTAGCCACCCTTATCGCCCGCTCTGCGCCTTGGTCTGGGATATCGTCGACGCGGTGTATCGCCCGGCAAAGCCTAACCAAGCGCGCAACTCCCACAACTTGACTCCACTCGACCGTTGGTTCTCCGATGGGTCCTTGCCACAGGACCTCGCTGTTCCTGGACTCCTTGACTCCTTGACTCCTTGATTCCTTGACTCCTTGACTCCGTGACCGTACCCTCTGAACGCGACACTTCAAGCTCCGAACTTCTCGACTTTGCTTTTTGATCTTGGTTACTTGGGTTACTTTCACTGGCTCCGTTGAAGCACTCGCTTGAATCCTCGCACTCGTAATGGTCCCTGTGCGCCTGCGTTCTCCGCCTCTTATAGGCTCCGGCAGTCCCGTTACTCTTGCCGGCGTCGGTCACGCCACCCGGTGCAAAGTCCGGTGAATATCGCGTGACCGGGTCCAAAGCCAGAGTCCCGCTATATTAGCGGCGTCTCCTCCTTGCCGACCAAAGTCCACGGCCGCCGATCACGCCACCGAGTCCAAGGTCCGCCAGAGTCCCGCTATATTAGCAGCGTCTCCTTTTGGCGGCCTCGCAACTCTCTGCCTGTTGCTAGGCAGCTTTACCGGGACCATCTTCCCCGTCTAGCCCGTAAAGACTCTTGGAATTAGTGGTTGTATCACTTGGCTTTCGCCGTAGTAGTGGTTTTGACTCGGTTAAATTCACATAATTGTCCCCGACAGCGGCCCACGCCGCAACGTTGCCATTTACGGCTTCGACTTTGCTTTGCTTTCGCTTTGCTCAACTTTGCTTTGCTTTCGCTTTGCACAACTTTGTTCTGTTTTAGATAAACCTTTCCTTTCGTTTTCTTCAGACCAGATATTTTCTCAACTTTTTCAATCGTTTGAAACTTGCTTCAATTTTTGCAAGTCTATGTGAATAGTTATATTAACCAGTTAAATGTTTGTGTAAGTACTAGTTAAAATATGCTCCAAAGTAAACAACTGGGCAAACTTAAATGGCCGAAATATAAATCCGAATAAATCTAAATGTATAGTTATTGCTATGATACCACTAGACACAAGAAACATTCACAATTTGGTCATTAACAACTCAACAATAAAATACGTCGACAACGCAGTTAATTTAGGGATTACTTTGAGTAACACACTTTCTTGGAGCAAGCAAGTTTCAGAAGCTTCTGGTCAAACATATGGTTTGCTCCGACAGCTCTCATGATCAAAAGCCTTCCTTCCGCAAAAAATAAAGATTTTAGGAGCTTAAGTAAAACTTATTCCGACGCTTTTTAATGGAGTCGAAGTGTTTTCACACGCGAGATTTGCGCAAGCTATCGGTAGCCTTTAATTCAATTGTAAGATATGTGTTTAACCTAATAACCTGACCTCGTGGATTACCTATCGGACTCTTATATTCTTACACAAAATTATTACAACTTAAGAACCAATTTATCTGTATGGCATTATTATTATTATTTTCGCTACTTTAAATAGTACCAATAACTTGATATGCCCCAGATACAAAACCCTGTTTACTAAGTGTGAAATTCAATGCGAAAAGCCTGGATAACATAAGCACCAAATTCATTAAAATTTAAATCCCTATGCAAATTTGCCATATCACCCACATATTTTTGTTGTTTACAGAGACTTTTAAAGTTCATTTAGCCAAAATAATGCAGTTAAGCCGTGAACATCGTGCGATTTTTTTTTCAGTTTTAAACGTGGATTAACCAGGCAAGAATACTTCGATGAACTAAAATCGATATATGACGACCAAAAACCATCCTTAAGTACTGTAAAAAACTTGTACAATGAATTTTCACGTGGTCGCAGTTCGCTCACTGACGCATCTCGCGAAGGTCGTCCGAAAACAGTTTTTGTGCCAGCAAATGTCGGTGCAGTGCGCGTAATGATTAAGCAAGATCGACATATTACAGATTCAGGCATCCTTGGGCATAAGTTCCACCAGCGAACATTCAATATTACATGAATGCTTAGTCGTAAAAAAGCATTGTTCGCGTTGTATACAGTCTAATCTGACAAGCGTTAAAAAAAAAACCCGTGTCGATTGGTGCAAGAAAATGATAAAAAAAAAATCAGTGCCGGGACTTCCAGAGATGTCTGCAAAATCGTTACAGGTGACGAATCATGGATTTATGCATATGAGGCCGAAACTAAACAGCAATCGACCGTATTGGTCTTTCAAAATGAGAAAAAGCCAACGAAGGTTGTTCGAGCAAGGAGTTATGTCGCCACCATTCCATTAGAAAACGTTGAACGGTCAAGTTCTCACAAGTCCAAGCAAATAATTGACTTTTTGGGCACTCAAAATATTGAATTGGTGGGTCACCCGCCATACAATTCTGACTTGGCACCTAATGACTTCTTTTTGTTTCCTCATATCAAGAAAAAATTACGTAGTCAACGATTTTCATCGCCAGAAGAAGCATGTTTTAGTGGTTTCTCAGGACGAATGGAAAAAATGCTTTGAAAATTGGCTTGTTCGAATGCAAAAGTGTATCACTGTGGACGGCACTCCACGAAGTGACGATGAGAGCCGAGACTGTGGTGCGCAAGGAGACTAATGTATTTCAATTGTGTTATACTTCTAAGGCGAAAAATATATTTAACCTTTATTAAAAAATTATTTTTGAAAGATTACCTTGCACCCTTTAATTTTTTTTCTTGTGCATCCCAGGTGATTGTGTTCACAGAAACCTGGTTAAAGCCGGAGATCCTAAGCTCCGAAGTTTTTACAGCTGTGTACACAACGTACAGGCTTGATCGGCCTTCCAGGCGAGGGGGCGGTGTCCTCATTGCGGTTGACTCCAACCTCACGTCTGAATTATTAACTTTCGAGGAATGCAGCGATGTTGAATTCCTCTGTGTGAAACTATCATTTAATGGTTGTTTTACTTTTATTACATGTTCCTACATTCCTCCCTTGTCGGAACTTCCTACTTATTGGAACCACCTTTCCGCTATTCAGGCGGTCTCCAATAGACTTTCGGATAGGGACCACTTAGTAGTTCTAGGGGATTTTAACATTCCTGGGGCTAATTGGTCCACAAATGAATCCTCAAATACCCTTTTGACTACAGCACGTCACGACTTTATTGATGGCTTGTCTGACATTTCGCTGTCTCAAGTCAACCATGTACGAAATTCCTTAGATCGCTTGCTAGACCTCTGCTTTGTCTCTGATCCGGCAAGAGTCAGTTTGGTTAGGGTGCCGCCCTTGACGCAACCCGAAGATCCATACCACCATACTTTCGATGTGACTATCGATATTGGGACTGCTATGGAGAATAAGTCTGATCGGCCAGATAAGAAAGTCCACTGCTTTCGTAAGGCGGATTTTCGACGGCTGAATAATTTCATATCTGAATTTGATTGGTCCGATCTCTACATGTGCACTGACATGATGGGTGCCATGGAAATTTTTTTTTTTTACCGAATGTGTTCCGTTATACTATCCGTCAATCTCAAATAAGCCTCCCTGGTTAAGTAACTAGCCTTAAAAATGTCAAGTCCAATCTCTTTTCTAAATTTAAACGTAACGGTTCTCAAGCTGTTTATTCTCGCTATTTAGCGGCTCGGTCAAAGTTTACCGTGCTTAACGCGCAGTGGTTTAAAAACTATTTGACTCGTTGTAGGGTTCAGTTTGCGCAGGACCCAAATCAGTTTTATAATTTTGTCAACACTAAACGTAAGCCTATTACACTTCCTTCCTCGCTTTCATTTGAAAGTACGACAGCAAACAATGATCAGGCAATCGCCGATCTTTTTGCTCAGATTTTTTCAAACTACTTATTTTCAAACCAAACCTATTCTTATAGCATGCCCAAATCAAACCTAATCTTCAGTCCTAGCTTGAACGAAAGCTCCCTTCTTTTGGATTTTCAACGTGTCAAGCCGGTTTATTCGCCAAGCCCCGACGGAATACCAGGCTGTGTGCTTAGGTATTGTGCCGAGTCTCAGTGCAGTCCCCTTCTAAAATTGTTTACCTTATCCTTAGAGACTTCCCAATTTCCCTTTATTTGGAAGGAACCATTCGTGATTCCTCTCCACAAAAAAGGTAGAAAAGTGGATGCTGACAACTTCAGAGGAATCTCTAAGTTGTCAGCTATCCCAAAACTTTTTGCAAACGTAATTACTCCCCATTTGCAGCACCTGTGTATATCAGTAATTTCTCCATGCCAACATGGATTTATTAAACGAAGATCAACGACTACTAATCTTCTGGAGCTCACTTCTTTCATTATAAGAAGCTTACCACAAAATTTGCAGACAGATGTGATCTATACTGACTTCAGTAAAGCATTTGACTCCGTTAATCATTCCCTTCTTGTTAGGAACGTCCAACAGAATAAAAAAAAAAAAAAATCTAAATTAAACTGTTGAATAAGACCAATTTGCTTTATATCTTCAAAAAGAAGGGAAGTGGCGAAAACCCTCAAACGCTTAATAAATTTTGTTTAGAATACCTTACAATAAAATGGGCTTACTGAAAAAACGAAAACGGAAGAAGAAATATTCAAAAACATCGAACAAATGCAGTCAGTATATCCAAAAATTCACCTTTCATGTCTGTCAAGGCCTTTACCGCTCAAATCGACCATGGAACCTGATCTAAAAAGGTTCGTCCTACATCTTAAAATGTAAACTTATCAGAAATAATAAAATAATAAAATGTTAGTTTTTTTGAGACAAGAAAATTTCAAATGGTGCAAAAACTTGCCGAAAATATTTTGCCGTGCTCAAGACCAGATGGGACGAGGGGAGTGTAATATTATTTTATGGAAAGACGAAATAAAAATAAATCTGGTTAATAATGACTGCAGTAGATATGACACAAGGCCCAAAAGGTAAACAATTTGACATCCGCTACACATAGAAGTTCCTCAATCACGGTGGCGGACGTGTAATATTTTGGGGCTGTATTTCTCGTCATGCGGTTGTCCCATACATCGCACAACTGGTACTATGACCAAATTCGGATATAATACAAGTGGAAAAGCTACAGTCGAGTGTGACCGACTGTGAGATACCCGGTACCCAAAGCTTTGTGGCTGAAATTGAATAGCACATGAACCATGGAAAAAGAAAATGTTGACAAATGAAGACAAATGTTGCTAGAAACATGTTGAGCAACACCTACCAAAGACAAATGTTCCTAGGAACATGTTGAACAACACGTACATGCGCTCTTAAAGTATCTCTCTTAAAGTATCTCTCTCAAGAAGAATAAGTGTACACAGAAACTTAATTGTTTGATAACTTCTATGTTTATCATCCGATCTTACTCATTTTCAGAACACGTCCGCGATTGTCTACTTATTAAGTCTATTTATTTATTTTAAGCCGAAAATCACGCCTTTATGATTTTCGGGGCGGAAGTGGGCATGGCTAAATTTTAAAACAAACTTGATCTTGACTTCGCAACTTTCAAATTGCATGCACCATTTCAATGCTATGATTTTTTAAAGTTTTTTGTCCAACAGCGATTATCTCGAAAAGTATTGATGGTAACGAAAAAATATTTAAGGGTCACTATATGGACATGGAGCACTTTAAAATGTTTGTATGCATTTTTTTTTTTCAGAGCGAAAAAAAAACAGGGGTGGCCGAGTTGATACGGAATGTCCCATATACTTTATAGGGTCGGAGATTTCTCCTTCTACCTGTAACATACATTCTCGGTTGGCACAAACTTATAATACCCTTGTATCCTATGGGTACCGGGTATAAAAATGTAAACAAAATTCTTTAGAATGAGCGGGATTTGAACTCAGCCTTTCTTGCATAAAAAAGTTTGCCCAGCGCTTAGAGTGCTAGGCTATGCATGGCAGCTAATTCAAGCGGCGATTTATTTTAAGAAGTATCAAAGTAGAACTATATAGTATGTATTATTTCAAATTGCCGTTTAATGTTAAGCACAATCGTTTAGGTACCGGGTATCTCACAGTCGAGCACACTCGACTGCAGCTTTTTTACTTGTTTTGTATACTCTAGTGGGATTATCTGCCATTCTTCGAGAATAACTGACTTAAGTACAGATTTCGACGTAATCTTGGGTTTTCTTATGCAACGCTCCAGAAGATCCAATAAATTTTGAATATGATTCAAGCCCAGATATTCTGGTGAAGTTCGCAACTGTATTTCTCTCAGTACTCTCAGTACTCTAGTGCTGTGTACTCTAATTTGAGCGCAACGCACTCAGCTGATCGAGTTCGCATCGCACTGTATTCTTATATGATCGCAATTTTGAGTATTCATATGAATTAGCATTGAATGTATGTGTGTGCAAAACGGAATGATTGAATGAATGAAGCATAGAATTGGGTGAATACTCAGAATACAACTCTGAGTGCGTTTTACTAAGGAAATAAGGAAAAATTAATAATTAGTTATTAAGCAAAATAAAAATATAGTACATGGATTGAAATGAAAATAAACATTGTATTATTGTCTCTTATTTAATTTCGCAATAGTAAATACAGCGCACGTAAAAGGAAATAATGCGTCATTCATCTCAATGATTATTTTTGCCCGGTTCTTTCGGCATTCAATTCGCTCTCTCCATGCGTGTGTTCGTTGAGTTGAGTACAGCGGCGTCGCACACATTCGTTCAAATTCATTGCAATTCGCAGCCAAATTCATTGAACTTATTGGCAGATGAATGTCTTATAAACAGTTTTGAATGCGGCCGTGCAGCCCTTTACTAGCCATGTCCGTCTGTCCGTTGCTACGCAAACTAGTCTCAGTTTTGAGCTATCCGAATGAAAGTTTGGATATAGTCTTCTTTCTATTGCAGCTAGTATATATGACGGAACGGCCAGAATCGGACAACTATATCTTATAGCTGCCACAGGAATGCTCGGAAAATTAATGGAACAAACATTTAAAACTTCCCTTTTTTTAAAATTTCGATATATTGCTGTGTTTTTAACGGTTTAAGAATTACGGTTTTAATTTTATTAAGATCGGACAACTATATCATATAGCTTCGATCGGTTGATTTATATGAAAATGTAAAAATCTACATGTCAAATGTAAAACGTGTAAGTAAATGTTATACAAATTTACAAACTTCGATATTTTTTTAAGTTAACCAAAATGGATCGATTTTCAATGATTCAATTGCAGACTGCAAGGGTGTACAAACTTCGGCTTACCGAAGTTAGCTTTATTTTTTGTTAAATATAAACTCTTTCCAGGCAACCACTGGGCACTTTCAACAAAATTTGTCATTAATATGTCAGTGAAGCTCCTATGGTTTAGATTAGGCTCTCAAACAGACAAATTGCCTACGTCATCATTCTTCAGAAAAAATTACCTTATCCAAGGCTCGGAAGGCTTTGAAATGTGGTCATTTGTAAAATTCATATTTTTTCTGATTTCTTTCTGAACCATGTACATAGGTTTCTTCCTGTCCGCACGGCTTTTTTAACATTTTTTTCTTGCCCATCTTATAGTATGATCTTATACGGATTTGGAGAACGGTTCCTTAACTTAAATTTCCAACGTAGGCTGTCAATTTCGGATTGTTCTGAACTACTCAGGGGAATTTCGATTTTTCTCTTTTCGTTAACTAGCTTAGGCGACCAGATTTGGGGGTCAATAAAATTGAGCCGCACAATTTTTATATGGGGATGACTCTTTAAACAGACGATTGCGATCTGCCAATGGTTTTTATACTTCCCGGTAACTTTTCGTACTCAAGATGCAATTTCAGAATAGTTCTTCCAACAACGCATATCCCCTCTTCCTTGGACCCAATAGTGACAAATGCATATAAAATACAAAAAAAAATTGTTGATCCAATTAGGCAAAGCCAACTTTGAACCAAATCATAATTGCATTGGACATTTAATGGCGATTTTCTTAGCTGTACGCAGACTTTTGCGAATGCTTTTTTTAAGGGAGTTTGAGTAAAATGGTTATTATAAGAAAACCGCTAAGCGCATAGTTCTGGAAAAATACAAGGAGACGGCCAATTTAATGAATACTAGAATCAACCAATTTTTAATTCGCAGTGCAAAATATTAGCGGAGGTATTTGACGTTAAAGTCAAAGTTTTGATTTTTTCTGGTGCTGTACGCAGAAATATGCGGGCGAGTGTATTATGTAGTTGCCATAGAAGAGATCGGTCGATTAATATGAATATGTAAAATTCTACATGTAAAATGTGTCGGTAATGTTAAAAATGTACAAACTTTGATATATCTTCAATTTTACCGAAATGAATCGACTTTTAAGGATCCAATTGCAGACTGCAAGGGTAACCAAACTTCGGCTTACCGAAGTTTATATTTAAATAAAACTTTAGAAAACTGCATTAACATTTTACTTTTCATATCATATACATATGTATGTAGCTTATGCGGTAGACGGCTTTAAGGTTTGATTGGATCTTTACACCAAAGAAGTTGTGAGCCACTGTACACATTGTGCTTCGACATCTAGTTTTAACTGATCTTTCATATGTTTATTACATAGATATTATATTACATACCAATCTTCTGCTTATACCAGAAGGCGCATTACGAAATCCCTTGATTGCCTGAAACACGCCACCGCCAATACATCCCATAGCAAAAGCACCCCCACAGTCATCCACTATTCTATATGGGCACGGTTCTCGGGCGTATTCTTCCATAGCTTAGATATAATTATATAAAGGTCAATGCAATTTCGTTTGCTAAATTCAAGTGATTTGGCTCTCTTAGACATGTGAGTAAAGATAACATCAATTTTATTATAAGTTAAGAAGCAAACTATCGATAGTAACAAAAATTCCGCCATGCAAATAATTATGCTACCTGTCCACTACGAAGCATTTTTCAAGCCAAGTAACATCAACGAAAACATACCGTGCGAGGGAAACTTAAATAAAAAATAAAACAGGAAAATATAAAAACATATGAAAAATTAAACAAAGTATCAAGAAAAAAAACTTAAACTTTTTGTCGTTCGGTCGGGTTTCGTTCATCTTAAAGTTTCCGTTAGCAAAATAGGTGAAGCGTTCCAGATTAAAAAATTAACAAGCTGCAATATCGCAAACGAAATAAATCAATCGTGTTTATTTCGCACTCAAGATGGAGGAAAGATTGAAGGAGAAAATAGGTGCTCGGTTGGAGCTTTTCGGCAGCCGCGAAGAAAAAGTGGCAATCTGTTATAGGGCGGCGATGGCGTTAGCGCCTGCTATTATTTTCCTTCCTCTACCGTAATTCATTCATACATTATATAATATCGATGCAAATTGATTGTAAAATGTAGATTTTCTTGTCGTTCAAGAAATTTTTCTGACAAAGTTAAAAGTTCTTTACAATTTTTTTAACACTGCACTTAGTCTTATGAAATCATATTTAAGTAGCCGCAAGCAAGCAGTCGTTACAAACGAAACTCGGTCGAGTGACTAGAGGAAGAGGGAGGACTAGAGGGAGTAAATGGAGGAGGTCCAGCCCCGGAGGTGAAGGACAACTTTGGGTATGCGCCCCCGCCACCCGACTCCTGGGCAGGCTCCGCCACCGGTTCCGTTAGAAGCCAGCTAAAAAAGGCTATTGCCAAGCCCAAGTAGAGTTTTAGAAAGGCGAGAAGCTGCAGAGGAGGAGAGGTGGAGGCCGCCAGTGCAGCATGTACGCCAACTAATATCGTCCACAGGAGCAATAGCCAGTTCAATCCACAGACTGCTAAACGAAATATGTATTAAATGCTAATTAGTTTACAAAACATGGAGAAAATCATGAATTTGTTTCGCTAGCGGGCAACCAATTTCATTTATTCAAAGAATAGCTGGCTAGAGAGCAGAATTGGAAATGCAACTGTAATGGAAACGGGGCCTAAGAAAAAAAGCATCGATGTATCGATACATCGAAGTAAGTTCGGCCCCGTTTCCACAAAAGTTGCTTTTTCTAATTCTGATTTTTGGCTAATAACAACTTTTTCTAGTAGAAAGAGGCAGGAAAGAATCAAATCAGCGAGTTATTATACCGGCATCCGTAGGGTACAAAGGTATTATAAGTTAGTGCCAACCGAGAATGTATGTAACAGGCAGAAGGAGTTATCTCCGACCCCATAAAGTATATATATTCTTGATCAGCGTCACCAGCCAAGTCTCTTTGTGAGATGACTATGTTTTATTATTTGGGGCGGTTCTTAGACAATGTAATCATTTTATATCAAAATATATTAAAAACAAGTAAGAAGGCTGCAGTCGAGTGTGCTCGACTGTGAGATACCCGGTACCTAAACGATTGTGTTTCACATTAAAAGGCAATTTGAAATAATACATACTGTATAATATTTCTACGATACTTCTTTAAATAAAACGCCGCTCGAATAAGCTCCCATGCATAGCCTAGCGGTCTAAGCGCTGGGAAAACGATTTATGCAAGTTCTGCCTTTTCCAGTTTATGTCCTTTTTATTCAGTTAATACATTTTATTTCAGTTTTGCCAAAATTAGGTTATCATTATACTTAGTATGAAAATGGTCGCTTCACGGGTAATATAGTTAATGGCCCAGTTGTCTAAGCGGCCGATGCATTTGCATTTTGCAAAATTGGCCCGAGTTCAATCCCACACTAAACCGAAATATTTTTTTGTTAATTTTTTTAATTTTTCTTTTTCTTTATAGTTTTTCTACGTGCATATTTATAAATAAAGAAGAAACAAACAGAAAAATACTAACAAAAAAGTTTTTTGCGCGGTCAGGGATCGAACCCACAAGCCAGACGGCTACAGTCTGTCCCAGTCGGACCTGGTCGCTTCCAGCAAGCACATTTCTATGCGTTCTCATTGAGTAAAGAATGCAGTCTGAAAATGTTGCGGTCTTCCCTTCATATTAATATGGGGTGAAACAAGGAAACAAGTGTTCTTATTTTTTTGTATGCTGCAACTAACACTTCGGCAATCTTCGGGTTTCGCTTCCAACTTTAGTTTCTAAAATATGCGTTACATAACCCATATGCAGCACACATCAATAACGCTTCTGTAGCAATGTACCTTTCATGCAAAAAACCGCTTTAAAATAACCCATTGATAACAGTTATATAACTGTTATGAAGAAAGGCTTAAAGAACACATCTGTAGCATACATAAAGAACCGTTCGGTGAGAATGTATTAATAACCATTAAAACAACAATATAAATATATTTAAAAAAGGTGTATTTTATTGCTTTTGACATGTACATATATATTCTATATGTGATTAGTGAAGAAAGTCTGCCTTTTGATGCAATAATTAATTAACGTTATACAATAATATTATTATATAATATAATATTAAATGGGAAACTACAATTATATACACTCACCATAAAACGCAAAAATTATCTGAAATAAAAATATTATAATATTATGACCTATAAATAAACGAAATCTGAAATGATAAATATTATATGTTTTATATAATATTAAATTATACATACCAGATCTGAAACAAAAGTAATATATTGTTAATATATCTGAAACTGAAATGAATTATCTTATTTAATAATAGATATAATATGTTATATATAATAACTAAAGCAAGTAACAAAAGAAAACGAAAAAACCAACGGCGTGTTTTTTCATTCTCTTTTCTTCTTTTTTGTTTGTGACTTTCCTTTTTTTTATTCTCTTATTTATGTTTAAAATGCTGGTTTCCGAAATAATGCATCTTTTTACGTTCTAACAGAAGCGCCTTTTTCACTTATATGAAAGAGAAAGACAATAAAAAACAATAACAAATGCTGGTTTCGGATAGAACGCATATCTATGCGTTTTAAGAGAAGCGACAATTGCACGGACCCGAGGCAATAGAAAAAAAAACCGACTGTTCGGGAAGTGTTCGGGTAATTTACTTCTAAAATAACGTATATTTATGCGTTCTTAGAGAAGCGACAGTTGCACATAATATTTATTTTATAACTCATTTCTTTGCTTCTAATATGTATAACCTAATATGTATAATATAATAGTTCTGCCAATTTTTGAGCTAGAACTGGCGGCATATAGAACCGTTGCAGATGCGTTCTGTTGTGCAACCCGTTCTACCAGGTCCGACTGGGATGCAGCTTGCCTTAGCGGATGTCTTAAAATTCGAACTTTATTGCTAATATCTCCCATGTTTATCATCCGATTATACTTGACTGCTCAACCCTATTCACCTACTTTAACTATTAAATTTTTCCCAAAAATAACGAGCATAGCTAATATAACGTTTTTTATGATTTTTGGGGGCGGAAGTAGACGTGGCCATCGTGGTCGAAAATCGTAAAATATTTGATTACGTAATAAATGGACAGCCCCTAAACAGAACTCAGTTGATGCGAAACGATCAAACTTACAGTGCTCTATCTAATAAGTATACATTTAACTTTATAAAATTCTCTGTAATGTAAACAGATTATGTCTTGTTTAAATAAATTGTATCATTTATATCATACAGTGAAAAGCTTGCTTTGTCAATGTTAACTGTTTCACTGATTTGTTGTGTGTTATTTAAATAAATGACACGAGCGCCAAGTACAAAAGTCACCTAAATGTGTAACAAATACTCAATACAAGTTAGTATATTTATAGTAAAGGTAGTTGATGCGGAGTTTATGCGAAAGCAAAGCCGATGTTGCGATATTTGAGAGTTGATGCAGATACGCAGATACATTGTGTAAAAACACTATTAACTGAAATTAATTCAAATTCATTTGATTGGGCATTTTATTAATGTATTACGCAGCGATAGAGGTTAAGGAAAATAATAGTTGGCACCAACGCCATCGCCGACCAATAACAGCTGTTTATTTTTTTAACTGGCAACACCCTACCCGTTTTGCTCACAGAATTTCGCTCATCTTAGTACCCGATCGAACGAAATATCATAAGGTTCTTCTTCTTCTTCAAAACTGGTAAAACTGGTATATCAATTGTATTTTATGGTTTTTATAAACAAATATAATTCAATAAAGTATTATCCCGAACAGCCAGAAGATAAAATAGGCAGACACTTTGATATTATATTAATGAAGTGAAGGCCGTGCCCGCGAGTACAAGCAACTTCCAAAGAGTAAAAGAAGAAGCGCAAGAAGGACCGGTAACATTTTGCGATCTCCTCATCCACTTCACTCACACATATAAACATCAAATATATGCATCTGACTTTTGCTTGTATATGTTTATATTTTACAACATATTTATTAAGCAAGTAATATGGAGGGGAAGGTTGAAGGAGAAATTCGGTGCTCGGCTGGAGCGCTTGGACAGCTTTGAGGATAATGTGGAATTAATAAAAGCCGTAAAGGCGAGGCCTATTAACACATATAAGACATTTTTATTATATTTTGACGTGATAACGTCTTATAAATCGATAGAGCAGGCTGGCTGCAGGCTCGAAAATGGATGACTCATACGTCGTTACCTCTGCCGCGACACAGGCAGAGCAAACGTGACGTGAGCAGCAGCAGCAGAGAAGAGAGAGAATGAGAGAGAGTGGTTAAAATTTAATGCTTTGCACTCTTCTGGCAACCGCAAGGGCAAAGCGGTGTTTCTCCGTCTCGCTCTCACCGCCCGTTTTGCGACGGTGTTTCTCCGTATCGCTCTGCTCTCCTGCTTTGTCTATTTATAGCTCGAGCACTGACGCAGGCGTATGTGTGTATTTCAGTCTTTGACGTCGCCCTCTTGTTTGCATGCGTGGTGCAGAGGCTAGAGTGTTCGAGTCTTAATCTAACGATCGCGGGTTCGAGTACCAGCCGCAGCAATTGTGTTTTCAAAAGAATATAAGTTGACTTTTATACTTTCTATAATATTTATATCCATTTAACTTAACATATCAACAAACAGCCGGCTCTCCCTAATCCTCTCCAGAAACGGGCCATTTGCAGCCGGCACTGCCTGATCCTCTCCAGAAACTGGCCATTTGCAGCCGGCACTGCCTGATCCTCTCCAGAAACTGGCCATTTACAGCCGGCACTGCCTGATCCTCTCCTGAAACTGGCCATTTACAGCCGGCACTGCCTGATCCTCTCCAGAAACTGGCCATTTGCAGGCGGCACTGCCTGATCCTCTCCTAAAACTGGCCATTTACTACAGTCGGCACTGCCTGATCCTCTCCAGAAACTGGCCATTTGTAGCCGGCACTGCCTGATCCTCTCCTGAAACTGGCCATTTGCAGCCGGCACTGCCTGATCAGTGTTATGGTCACACTGGTTTCGAAAGAAATATATCACAATGGAATTCCGTACGCAATTTTCGTCGATGTTAGACTACTACTGTATTGCCTTAGTGGAGGGTTCAAGCATGTTGTCGCCGAAAGCGATGGAGTTGTTGTCGATGTTGTTGACGTACGGAGGATCGGACGAGTCCACCCAGGTGATGGCGAGCAGAGTGTTGTTGCATTCTAGGGACTATCGATAGCCACCCGAGAGAGAATGTCGTCTAAGATGCATCCGAAAACCAAGTTGGCAAGGCCGAATGACAGATTAGGCTCGTCACGCGAAGTTGGTAGGTCTATGGAGGGTGAAAAGGAGTGGGCGGATTCCAATCCACGTAGAAGTTTTACTCGGGCGGATTGAAGCCAACTCTTCCAGTCGTATTTCCTGGCAGATGGCAGACAAGCGAAGGGTCGTTACCGAGACCGGAAGGTGGCAGCCAGGGGCCGCAAGAGGTCGGACTAATGTCCCGTAAAACCGATCAGAACCTATGCATCTCTTGCTTGGTGGACAAAATATACCCAGAAGACAGCTGCGGCTGCACTTACCAAAATACAACGTCTGGTCTGCATAGGCATCACTGGAGCCATCCGGACATGCCCCACTGCAGCACTTGGAGTTATAACTGGCATACCCCCTCTACCCATCACCCTGAAAAACCAGGCCTGCCTGGGGGCACTTCGCCTCCAAAACAGCATCAATATAAAAAGTGGTGATCTAACTGGGCATCTACGGGTACGACACCGGGGCTGGTATTTTCGGACCAAGGTTCAACAAATCCATAGCCATAGGAAAGTCCCCAACCATCTCTCTGTGCTCGTGAATGTCTTCGCAGGAATATGCAAGGCGCACGGATTTACATCTTCTCTGACAGTCAGGCGGCGCTCATAGCGCTGAGATCTTTTACGATCACCTCCAGACTTGTAGAAAACTGTTTCCAGCAGCCTCCCAAAACACCTTAACGGTGGGCTAGGTACCAGGGCATGAAGGCCATTTAGGAAACGAGGTGGCAGACTCCCTAGCAAAACGCGGGGCGATAACACCACTAATCGGCCCTGAACCATTCTGTGGATTTTCGAAAGGACACAAAAGGGAACTGGTCAGGAAATGGAAGGAAAGGGAGATCAGTCGTCACTGGACCGACAGTGCAGGGCTGAGACAAGTCAAACAATTTCTTGTCCCCCAGATGTCGCAATCCAAACGCATCATCAATCTAAAAAAGAGTGAGATTCGCACTCTAACAGGCTACCTAACAGGTCACTGCAACCTAAGGTATCACCTTAAGAGATTAAAACTTTCAGAAATCGACACATGTAGATTCTGTGAGCTGCAGCCAGAAATATCAGAACATGTTCTATGTGAATGCCCCTCACCAATCAGACGTCGACTTCAACAACAAGGAGGTGAACTTATCCCCCCCTACAGGATTTGGGAACAGATAGACCTCGCCAAAGTGCTCTCCTTCATCAGAAGCCTAGGAATAGAGGCTCTACCTTAATCCTACAGGCCGGCACAAAAGACCTAACATCTGGTCGCGGTGCAATTAGGCTTTAGTAATAATAATAATAAGGAGTCCCGCGTAGAAGGGCAGTAGAAGTTCCACAAAAGTAAAAGAAATGGCTGCTGATAATTATGGGCTAAACTACTTAAATCTAATTGCGACATAGCTGCGTCGGGATTACTGAGACGTAGCTTTGTCAATCTTTTCGCTAATTTGCGCTGCACACGACTCGTACACGGAGTAGCAACAATCATATTTTGATTGGAGCAACGGTAAGGTGTCGAGAGACCCTTCTACGGCTATTAGCTCGGAACACTCTTCGTATTCCTTTTCCAGAAGACTCGCTGGAAGCTTTTGCTAATGGATTGGAGATGACAATTCGTGGAGATGTAGCAGAACTTGTCGATGGAAGCTAATTTTCTTTCGGCGTGGAACTGGAGAGTGGAGAGCTAGCTGTAGCTTGTTTGGCTAAGATCGATAACGTTTTCTTATCTCCCTCTATGGGCATAACGTAATACCATACTAAACTTCAAGCCGAAGGGAAGGATAAAAGTGATCTTAATACGGTCACACTGGTCGGAAAACAAAAATTCGGATACGAATTTTATTCTTAAAGCGAGTGGAAAAAAGACGCTTGGACTTTGTCTCAACGGAAAAATAAATTTTTCTGGAAAGTTTGGAGTGGAAACACGTTTGGAGTGTAAGTACGATTGGAGTGGAAATAAATGCGTATGTTGCGTATTAAAATTTGTTGTTTTATATATTGTATTTTATTTGTCGTTCTTCTATTTTGGTTTGGTGTTTTTTTTTAATTGTATTTTTCCAAAAATTAAAAAAAAAAATTGGTTTAGAATTTAAGAGAAAACTGAATTGGATGCCACCACCCGAGATTTTTAGAAACAATAGAATTAATTGGAGTGAATTTCTTAAATTTATGGAAAAAAAAGCTAAAAGCTGAATGACAAAACACTCTATTGGTTTCTGTTTGTTGCTGTTCGATAAAAATGTTTATATTTAATTCGGAATTTATTTTGAATTATTTGATTTGATTTGATTTTTATTTGCCTTCCTAACGCTACAAGTTTAGGAATTAAGGAAATTTTAGTATCGGCACTGTATTCTTGAGTTTAATGTGGGACAATGTATATGTGCTGGTGTTTGTGCACCGGCCGTGTGCAATCACTACAGCTAGCGGAGGGAACAAAGAGGAAACGACGCTGGCGCCGGCCTTGCCGCTTCGGACTTATGTGTATGTTTGTATGTTGGAATGCAGATACGTAAATGCCTCTATGTTTGTATGTACGTATGTAGCTATCGCGAAGTTTCTTGAGTAATTAAAAACAAACTAATTGCTGGTGTATGTTTTTATTTATTTGCTGGAAGTTGGAGTTGAATGGATTTTGTTAGTTTAGAGGTTATTGCTTGTAAAATATGTATTTATTAAGTATCCCTTTTGGTATTTTCGGATGTTTGTGGATGTAAAATATTTAAATGTATTTGTTGGTATGTTTTATATGTTTAGAATAAATATATTGCAGTGTGGGTATAAATGTTTGTTGGGTAAACATATTTTAATGCAAATTGTTTGTTGATATATATATATATATATATGTGAAATAAATGTAGGTATGTGTAGGTATGTATGTTTGTTGGGTAATTAGGCCCCGTTTCCACTACAGTTGCTTTTTCCAATTCTGCTTTTTGCCCAAAAAGCAGCTTTTTCCCTGTGTATAAGGTATAGGAATCTAGTGGTGACAAATTTGATAAAAAAGTTTCTTTTTCGTGGTTTTGTTCGATAGTATCGATTATTTCAGACTTTTTCTGAATAGCGATGTGTGATTTTGCCCAACTATCACCACTAGCCAACTGTTTTTTGAACAAATGAAATTGGCTGGCGGAGCAAATATTGAACAATTTCATGATTTTCTCCATGTTTTGTTAACTAATTCGCATTTAAAACATTTTTCGTTTATTGCACTTCTGTACGATCCTAGCTGGCGTACTTGCTGCATTGGCGGCCGCCACCTCCTCCTTCGTTAAGAGCGTTCTCTCTTTCTAGACGACCACTTTCTCTCCAGCTTCTCGCATTTGTAAAACTCTACTTGGGCATTGCAATAGGCTTTTTTAGCTTGCAAGCTGACACCATCAGTTAGCTGAGCCCTGTGGACAGAAGCGTCGGCGGTGGTGCGCAGGGATCCTCTCACTTCTCCGAGTTCGCATCTTCGCAATTTTCTAACGGAACTGATGGCGGAGCCTGCACAGGAGTTGGGTAGCGGCGGGGGTGCAACCCAAACTCATTCTTTTCCTCCGGGGGCAGTACCACCTCCACTTACTCCTCCTTCGGCAGGGCCAGATGATGAGAATTCGGGATCATAAGAGACTTGCTTAAGAAGAAAAAGGTTGATGCGTCTGCATCCGAGTTGTAGACTCGTCTTCAGGCTAAGAGATTCCAGTGGACTGCAGTGTTTCCTGCAAGTCTTACGTCTCCAGTCAAGCGGCTGGCTGGCGGAACCACGTGAAACCTTTATTGTTACTTAGCCGCAAATAGAAAATAAAGTCTAGCTCTTTCATTTTTAATCTTAGTAAATTTGAATTTGAATTTTGAATTGAATTTTATGTTCCGCCAAATCAAAACCATAACAAAAACAGCTGTTTCCCTTCACGATAGTGCTAAAAAGCACTTTTTCCTAGTAGAAACACCTTTTCTGCTTTTCGTGATTCTCGTGCGATAGTTAGAAAAAGCAACGTAGTGGCAAAGTACCCTTACAAAACATGGAGAAAATCATGAATTTGTTTAATATTTAGCTGGCTAGTGGTGATAGTTGGGCCAAATCACACATCGATATTCAAAAAAAGGCTGAAATAATCGATACTATCGAACTAATCCCCGAAAATTCAACTTTTTTTTATCATTTTTGTCACCACTAGATTCCTTTACCTTATACACAGGGAAAAAGCTGCTATTTGGGCAAAAAGCAGAATTGGAAAAAGGAACTGTAGTGGAAACGCTGCCTTAGATCTTTTAAGCGTCTGTGTGAACAGGCTATTAAAGAAACAAAACCCAAAAACATCGATATTACAAAAAAACATTAAATATCTACGTAATCGATAGTACCAGCGACATTTTCTTAAGTTAAGTCATTTTGATTATATCACAGGCAAAATCTTGAAAAGGTAGTTAATAGGTTTCTCTATGTATAAAAACTGGATATTATTGACTCGCAGTCTTCTTACGACTTGAGGGAATATTACATTTTTACATATTGATATTCTAATCCTACTTTTTTAGTTTCAGCTACCAATATGGCCTTTAGAAGCTGGTTTTCGCTGCCCGTTATTAAAGCCGATGACGATGAGGAGTTAGTTGATCCCCAAGCCGCACTTAGGGTATAGACGATTTGAAACTAATATTTTTTTATACATATGTATGTACATGTGTTTTTTTTTTCAAAAGGAAAAATGCCACGCTAAGGGACACATTGAGTCCTTGTACAACAAATACCAGGAGTGCAATGATCGTGTAAATGGACGATCCAAAACAACTGAGACGTGCGTTGAGGAGTTATTTGACTATGTTGCTGAGTTGGATCATTGTGTTGCTCACAGTCTTTTCTCAAAACTAAAGTAATTTAAAATGAAAGCCAAAAATATAAATACATGATAGCACTGCGTTAGAGTTACGTGGTCAAAATCAATCAAATGTATTTACATATATTCAACTCCTACAGTTGCGGGGAAAGTTCGCAATACAGAACAGTTGCAATATAATAAACTTTTTCTTAGCTCTGCTGCGAGGCTCTGCTGTCAGGTACAATAAATTCAGCTCTGCTGATCACTTGGCTAAATCAATATACAGTATACAAATATTGAATGCAAAGATATTGCCTTATACGAACATACATCACTCGGCCGCATATTTCTGGGCAAAGCAGCATAAAAAATCAAAACTTTAACTAACGTCAAATACTTCCGGTAATATTTTGCACTGCGAATCAAGGCTTGATATTGTAGGCAGTATGTTTTGAGGCAATATTTTTATACCCGGTACCCATAGGGTACAAGGGTATTATAAGTTAGTGCCAACCGAGAATGTATGTAACAAGCAGACGGATAAATCTCCGACCCTATAAAGTATATATATTCTTGATCAGCGTCACTAGCCGAGTCGATCTAGCCATGTCCGTCTGTCCGTCTGTCTGTCCGTGTGAAACAACAGATCTCAGAGACTACAAGAGCTAGAGTTACCAAATTTGGTGACAACATTGGAATCTGTTGCACGTAGATCAAGTTTGTTTTAAAATTTGGCCACGCCCACTACCGCCCCTTGAAAATCATTAAAAACGGTATATAACTAGGCAATCGTAGACGTGTTCTGAAAATTTGAGTAAAATCGGATGATAAACATAGAAGTTATTAGACAATAAAGTTTCTGAGAGAGAGAGAGAGCGCGTGCGTGTTGCTCAACATATTCTTAGCAACATTTGTCTTTGTTGGGTGTTGCTCAGCTTGTTCCTAGCAACATTTGTCTCTTTTGAGTGTTGCTCAACATGTTTCTAGCAATATTTGGTTCTATTTGTCAACATTTCCTTTTTTCTATGTTCATGTGCTGTTTAATTTCACCCACAATGCTTTGGGCACCGGGTATCTTACTGTCGGTCTCGACTGGAGCTTTCCCACTTGTTAATATATAAAGTCTTTTTCCAGGACCAACCGTTGAGAACTTTCAACAAAATTTGCCTTTAATATGTCGGTAACAAACATATGGTTTAGATTAGAATCTCTAACGGACCACATCGTTGGTCGCAATACACCCCTAAATATAACTCTGTCGGCTCCATGTCTTACGGTAGGCATTAAATTTAGCCTTTTTTCCCCCTCATTCCGGTAATGCAAAATTTTCATTCTTCCGAAAAAATTACTTTATCCAAGGCTCGGAAGGCTTTGAAATGTGGTCATTTGTAAAATTCATATTTTTTCTGATTTTTATCTGAAACCATGTATTCTTCTTGTCCACACTGCTTTCTTAACCACATTTTATTTATTGCCCATCGTATAGTATGATCTTATACGGATTTGGAGAACGGGTTCTCAACTTAAATTTCCAATGTAGGACGTCGATATCGGATTTTTGTGAACTTCTCAGGGGAATTTAGATTTTTCTCTTGTCGTTAACTAGCTTAGGCGACCAGATTTGGTAATGACTCTGAACAGATGAGTGCGATCTGTTTATGGTTCTTACACTTTCCCGGTAACTTTTTGCCCATAAGATGCAATTTCAGAATGCATTTTCTTCCGACAACGAAAGTCTCCTCTTCCTTGGACACATTTGTGACAAATGCTTAAAAACCCCAATGAAAATTGTTGATCCAACTAGGCCAAGCCATCTTTGAACCAAAGCAGAATTGCATTGGACATTAATGACGATTTTCTTAGCTGTACGCAGACTGCGGACTGTTTTTTTAAGGAGGGTTTAAGTAAAATGCTTATAAGAATACCGCTAAGCGCATAATTCTGCAAAAGTATAAGGAGACGGCCAATGGAATGACTAATAGAATGAACCCATTTATATTAGCCGAGTTATTTGACGTTAAAGTCAACGTTTTGATTTATTATGGTGCTGTACGCATACATATGCGGCCAGGTGTATGCACATTAAAGGGCTGCACGGCCGCATTCAAAACGGTTTAAGAGACATTCATCTGCAAATGAGTTCAATGAATTCGGCTGCGAATTGCAATGAATTTAAAGGAATTTGTGCGACACCGCTGTACCCAACTCAACGAACACACGCATGGAAAGAGCGAATTGAATGCCGAAAGAACCGGGTAAAAATAATGAGTGCGATGAATGACGCATTATTTCCTTTTACGTGCGCTGTATTTACTATTGCGAAAATAAATAAGAGACAATAATACAATGTTTATTTTCATTTCAATCCATGTACTATATGTTTATTTTACTTAATAACTAATTATATTAATAATATTCTTAGTAAAACGCACTGCGCAATAAGCGGCGCAGAAATTGTATCCTGAGTATTCACCCAATTCTATGCTTTATTCATTCAATCAATTCGTTTTGCACACACATATGTACATTCAATGCCATTTTATATGAATACTCAAAATTGCGCTCATATGAGAATACAGTGCGATGCGAACTAGACATCTGCATGAAATCACTCACAACATATGTTTCATTGAGTACATTCGAATGAAATGGAATGGAGTGAGTGGAATGCAAGAAATGAAACGACATTGTATCAGTATGCGTTCCCGTTTTGCTTCATAGCTTGGGACGTTGAACGAAATGAATGAGAAGGAATGAAAATTTTCGTTTTCGAAAATGAAATAACTGTACATGGCCATGCGTGTTATATTCGAATCATTCGAGTTGTTGTGTAGGAATTCGAATTCTCAGGGACCACCAGCAGTTCGCAAACAGACGCAAGTGCAGACGCAAACATGGACACCTCAATAAAAGAAGCTGACGAATGTGTATCTGTATGTATTTGTAGTCCGCGCATTTAAATTGCTTATGTTTCCTTACACTGGTGTATCTGCAGTTGTAACTCGAATCATTCGAATTCAGCGTCTCAGTTTTCAGAGTTCTCACTTCATTCCATTCCTTTCCCTTTCTCTATTCTTTGTGCGGCTGAGTCGTACGTAAGCGAGTCAACTCATTCAATTCAGTTTGGCTTTTCTTCAAATTCACTCAACTCATTTTGAGCTTTGTGCATTTGAATGTGATTTTTTTGCCACTCATGCAGATGTCTAATGCGAACTCGATCAGCTGAATGCGTTGCGCTTAAATTAGAGTACACAACACTAGAGTACTGAGAGACGCTAAATTTTGAGTCCAGCCGTGCAGCTCTCTAATGTACGTATTGAACTCTCACTTTATCTTACCGTTTCTTCACACATTTAAAAAATATAAAATGGTAGAGGCAAATTTAATAACCATAACCATAATGGTTATGGGCAATATACAACAAGCAAATAGCTGCCTCGATGTCATATTTGGTTATGACTTTGATGAGCACGGTGTGATGTCACGGCCACCGCCCGCTGCTGCTGAAAAGGACATGTACAGCAATGGACAAAACCGGAAGCAGGGAATAACATCGCCACTCCAGCCAAAAGTATGTCAACAGGAATATGGTGTACAATCAAAGTAACTTTGAATATTTCCACCAGTCCAACCATTCGGCAAGCACCGCCACCACAAAGATGGTGGTGAATCCTATTTGGTACGAGCAGAATCACCAGTAGCAGCAGCAGTGACCAATGGGATCGTACGAATAGACGACGGCCTTGCCCTCGTCATCGATCCCGGCCAAAATGATGGGCGGCGGCCGAGAGTATCTGGGCCACAGCGTCGCACAGCTGGCGAAACGGCCCATCTAGCGGCATTTAATTCATAGCTGTTAGGAAATTTTTTTATTGCCAAAGTAAATTTTTTTCTGTACTTGTAAGGGCCGGTACCTACCCTGCCTGTTAAACTGACTGACAACCACCTGTCCGGAAAAATTATTTATACGGCTATGATACAGGGCACAATATTTCATTAACTAGCTACTTCATTAGAACCTAGAAAGAGACAACTATATGTCTTTTTTGGCTCGGGTTTTGGTAAATTTCTGTTAGGGGGGCCATGGGTAAAACCCCATGTTTTAACATGCATTTGGGTATAAAAATTATGTTGGGGACGCTCTTAGTTTAGTCGCAATTAATTTTTGAAGTTTTCATACCAAATTCACTTGGCAGCCGTAGCAAACACGCGCACTGACAAATTATGGATAAAAAGAATCCAAGCGCCTGTCTGTGTGATCATCGCGGTACAGTGGTCTGGGTAGCTTAAAATTTTTGTCTTTCTTTCAAATTAATATGGGGTGAAACAAGGAAACCACTGTTCTTTTTATTGTATGCTGCAACAGTTCTTTCGCAACATATAAATAACGTATATTATCTTCGGAATTCGCTTCCAACTTTAGTTTCTAAAATATGCGTTCTGTAGCAATGTACCTTTCATGCAAAATACCGCTTTAAAATAACCCATTGATAACAGTTATATACATAAGTGTTATGAAGAAAGGCTTAAAGAACACATCTGTAGCATACATAAAGAACCGTTCGGTGAGAATGTATTAATAACCATTAAAACAACGATAAAAATATATTTAAAAAAAGGTGTATTTTATGGCTTTCGACATGTATGTATATATGTAGGTGAATTAAATCGTGCAATACATTTTTTTATGTGATTAGTGAAGAAAGCCTGCAATTATATTGAAAATAATAATATTGTTTTTTGATGCAATATTTAAAAACAGTTATAAAAATAATAACTGGGAAACTAAAATTATATACACTCACCATAAAACGCAAATGTTATCTGAAATAAAAAAAAATTATAATATTATGATCTATAAATAGACGAAATCTGAAATGATAAATATTATATTTTTATATTTATGTATACGTACCAGTTCTGAAATAAAAGTAATACATTATTTATTGTATTATGGCAATGACTTACCTTATATTGTTAACATATCTGAAACTGAAATGAATTATCTTATTTAATAATAGATATACTATGTTTTCTTACCTTGCATACTTATATGAATTTCACAACTGCGTCAAGCTAACTTCTTAATGCAACATAAGCAAGTAACAAAAGAAAACGCAAAAACCAACCGGGTGTTTTTTCATTCTCTTTTCTTCTTATTTTTTTGTGAGCTTCTTTTCTTTTTATTCTCTTACTAGCTGACCCGGCGAACTCCGTTTCGCCACCAGATGGCTTCGTTTTATGTAACATTTAGTTTGGTGATTAAAAGATGAAGAAAAATTGTTTTTTTTTTGTTTTATATTTGAAAAGGAAAAGCTTTATTTCATTTCACAACAGTAATGAATTCATTTTGATTACAAAAGTGAAGTGTTATTTAGTTGAACTTCTCTAAGTGAATGAAAGTGAATCCAAAGTAAATACTGAATCGAAGCGTTATACGTGTCCGCAAATTATCAGTTTCATTGAAGTGCTCTTTGGTAAACCACATTTTTTGTTTTTTGGTCTGACGTTAACACAAACAAAGCGGATGGTTTCCCAACTCGTGAATACGCAACATATAACTGCCCATGTGTGAAACAATGATTTTCTAAATTTATCCCGTAAACACTAAGCGATTTGCCTTGCGACTTCTTAACGCAAGGCGAACTGGAAATTGCAGTCGTTTGAAGTCAAACGAAAGATCAGTCGGAATCATTGGTATTCGAGGAATACATACATTTTAATATGCGTACTTTCCGTTAATAATGGATGCCTCAATTAAATTCCTGCGATCCGATGGCATTCGTTCTAATGCTGTTTTGAACATATTAACCACAGCATTATTAGCGTGAAAAATGCTTGCAACTGTTCAATATTTCGTCTGTTTAACTGTTATGTTCCTGTATATTGCACCGCACATTCAGCTGATCCACCATTTACGAAATGAAATATATTTGCAGAAATTAATGCGGTTCATCTGGTGTTAGCACCATTGAACCATGTAAATGTAATATTTTGTTGTTGTATCTTTTACCTTGCAAGTCGGCATGAAGCCGCCTTCCCGACTGATATTAGCTCCAAAGGAAATCTTGCGAAAGTAGTTATTGCTTTCAAGGATATGTTGAAGAAAATGGATGGAATCGGGATCAGTTCCATCGAACAATGGTTTCAGTGGCTGTGGTGGTGTAAGTAATGGATCCAGTTTAACTTTTCCACTTGCGCAGCACAATCCATCCGTTTCTCTTTTGAACTTTGAAATATCGGCATATAGTCGTCTTTGGCCAAGTATCTAAATTTGCATTATCACTGTAGTTCGCAGTGTGATCATACTGAAATTTCAAGCGATTGTATGATGCCAATGAACTTCGTGTCCTCACGCGTTGTCCCAATCGGGAATTTTCTGTTATTATATTTTGCCTTTCTTCGCTTAAGTTCTGTGAATACACTTGTTGCTGACTTGCATGTCTTGTGCGGCGGCCGATGTTCGCACGTCGTCCTTTAGGCATTTTGGACTATGGACTGAGTGGAGAATTTAATTTCATATGCACGATCCACATAATTTACATAGTTCAACTTACCACCTTAAAGACAAATGCCTGCTGTTGAAACTGAATACAAATTTGAACAATATACGTGATTGATTTGTTGGTTTCCAATTGAAATGTTAGGAAACGAATAACTTATTTTTAAAAATATTTTTCACAATTTCACGGTGAACACAATACCGGTTTGTCACATAATATTAACTGATCAGAGAACAATGAGTAGATGTCAAACAATGTATCACGCACCGCATGCTATGTATCAGAGGTGGCACTATATGTAAAAAAGATTTTCCCCCCTCGAGTCGCGGAAGTATCACGGAAGAATCGCGGAAGAGTAGCGGAAGTATCGCGGAAGAATCACGGAAGAGTCGTGGAAGAGTCGCGGAAGAGTCGGTGAAGTATCGCGGAAGTATCGCGAAAGTATCGCGAAAGTATCGCGGAAGAGTCGGGGAAGTATCGCGAAAGTATCGCTGAAGTATAGCGGAAGAGTCGGGGAGAAGTCGCGGAAGTATCACGAAAGTATTGCGGAAGTATCGCGGAAGTATAGCGAAAGTATCGCGAAAGTATCGCGGAAGTATTGCGGAAGGGTAGCGGAAGAATCGCGGAAAAGTCGTGGAAGAGTCGCGGAAGAGTCGGGGAAGTATCGCGGAAGTATCGCGAAAGTATCGCGGAAGAGTCGGGGAGTATCGCGGAAGTATCGCTGAAGTATCGCGGAAGAATCGCGGAAGAGTCGCGCAAGTATCACGAAAGTATCACGAAAGTATTGCGGAAGTATTGCGGAAGTATCGCGAAAGTATCGCGAAAGTATCGCGAAAGAGTCGCGGAAGTATCGCGGAAGAATCGCGAAAGTATCGCGGAAGTATCTCGGAAGCATCTCGGAAGAGTCGCGGAAATATCGCGGAAGTATCGCGGAAGAATCGCGGAAGTATTGCGGAAGGGTCGCGGAAGAGTCGTGGAAGTATCGCGGAAGAATCCGGAATAATCGCTGAAGTATCGCGGAGGAGCGCGGAAGTATCGCGGAAGTATCGCGGAAGAGTCGTGGAAGAATCGCGGAAGTATCGCGGAAGTATCGCGGAAGAGTCGCGGAAGTATCGCGAAAGTATTGCGGAAGAGTCTAGGAAGTGTCGCGGAAGTGTCGCGGAAGTATCGCGGAAGAATCGCGGAAGAGTCGCGGAAGTATCGCGGAAGAATCGCGGAAGAATCGCGGAAGTATCGCGGAAGAATCGCGGAGGTATCGCGGAGGAGCGCGGAAGTATCGCGGAAGAGTCGCGGAAATATCGCGGAAGTATCGCGGAAGAATCGCGGAAGAGTCGCGGAAGTATCACGAAGGAATTGCGGAAGTATCGCGGAAGTATAGCGAAAGTATCGCGAAAGAGTCGCGGTCATATTGGGTCCATCATTTCAATGTATCCGTACATTATTCATTTCAGCCAAAACAGCAGGACGTATTCGTGATTCACTACAGGTACGGGGTCAACAGATCTATTTCGTGCATTACCTTCATCTGCACTCCGTGATCGTCTTTGTAATACCCCATTTGTACTACCCGTTCGCCTTCCTATATTTGCTCGTCTTGGTCTTGAGAGAATGAGGAAAGTACGCATATATATAGTAAACTTTAACAGTTCTAGACTCACCATTTATACAAACGACAGAAAATGTTTGACGAAAATTACCTGACAATAATATCAAAGCAGCCGTTTTAGTTAAGTATGTGAAAAAGAAAATGGCTGTTGAAAATGGCTATTGGCTGCATACTCATATTTTTTTTTACTTTTAAACCTTCCCTGGACTTCCACGAATAATTCAAGACCAAAATTAGCCAAATCAGTCCAGCCGTTCTCGAGCTTTAGCGAGACTAACGAACAGCAATCCATTTTTATATATATAGAAGATTTAAGTTTCAAATGCTGCTTTCCGAAATAATGCATCTTTATACGTTCTAAGATAAGCGACGTTTGCACTTATATGAAAGAGTAAGAGAATAAAAAACAATAACAAATGCTGGTTTCGGATAGAACGCATATTTATGCGTTTTAAAAGAAGCGACGATTGCACGGACCCGAAGCTATAGAAAAAAAATTGGTTTTCTGTAAAGTCGGTTTACTGACGATAGTTGAACGTGACAACGTCCTAAGAAAATACTGATGGAATGGTAGCATTTTTCAAAAGAAAATTTTAATTTAATTTGTTTAATAGATTTGTATGTATATAGAGAAGGAGGTAATTGGAAATCACAATGAAATTGATCAAGTTAGATTTATTTGTACGCATAAATAAAATTATCAGGCAGGCTCCGGTTTTCACTTTTTTTTTTCGTTTTCGTTTTAGACCAAAATCGTACGTTTTCGTTTTTAGGTGCTCCGGTTTTCACAAACTTTTTGTCATCGTTTTGTTATCGAAATATTTAATTATTTTTATTGCTCAAACAGTTGACTTGGACGTTTTGAGAAGTAAACAGAATGTTTGAATGCCTTTACTTTTTTTAATTGTTTGTTTTAAACCCAAATAAATGCAGAAATTGTTTATTTATCGGTCCAAGAGCGCTGCCACTCTTTAAACAGGAAATTTTATACCTTTTTTAAATGGTTAAAGTACCAATTAAACAATAAAATTAAACTGTTTTATTTATTAAAACCTTTCTTATCTTCTTTGAACATAATTAATGCCCTACTTTTAGTTTTACAAGCATTTCGACCAGATTGTTTGGTTCCACCAACAGTACGGCAGCATTGGCAACCAAAACGAAAGTTGTCGTTGCCGACGGCAAATATTTTTTTTGCAAATTCGAGGTGGGGTCAGAAAATAATTCTTTAAAAAGTAATTACGAACTAGATTGATCCACTGATGGTGTGAAACAAACATCAATATACCAACAAGTCAACTATTTTTGTTTTCCTTTTGCAATTAAGAACCGATTTGATGTAGAAAAAGGCATTTACTTTTCATTTCGACAAGACAAACTTGCCCGTTTTTGAAAACGAAAAAGTCTTGTGAAAGTGAAAACGGGAGCACCGATTTTCGTTTTCGAAAACGAAAACGAAAGAATCTTGTGAAAGTGAAAACCGGAGCCTGCCTGTATGTCAATGATTTTTTTTACTAATATTTGTTAAAGAAATAATTTTTAAGTAACTATCCAGTACCATTATACCCATTTCTATGCATAGCCAAGCATTTGCAATTGTTAAGTCCGTGGCGCATGGATTTTACAACCCTATGTAATCGTTAACAGAGCGATTCCATGAGCAAAGTCATGTTAACGAGCGATTCCATAAGCAAAGTCATGTTAACTTTAATATGGCTTTGCTTATGGAATCGCTCTGTTAACGAAACGTCGAACATGTCAGGTTGTATTGGTGTATACGAATGGGTTTTTTGGCTGCGAGTATTGGTTGAGCGAGCTGTTCGCTCTCGAACTGCGTGACGTCACATCAAGCATTTGGGTTTTATTTCTTCGTTGGGTTCCACCTGTTTTTTGTAAGAATACTAGTCTTTTTTACAAAAACCGTTAAAATACAGACCGATTCTGATCAATTATAATCATGCTCAACCTTCCCAAACCTTATTATGCTTAATTGGGCAGAAGTACATATTTTTCCATAAATAAATATTTTTATTAATCCAAAAGAATAAGAAAGTATTTTACTTTTAAAATCCATTAGGAAATATACTCCTGAACCGCTTAAATATTAAATAATTCTTTAAATAACTCTCAGGTTTGAAAGCGTTCAAAGGTGTTCGAATGTGTTCAAAAGCGTTCGAAACAGTTCGAATTACATATTTAACAACAATAACATCCTATGAGCTCTGTTTACATCTGTCGACGTCGGCAGAGGAAAGTGTTCGACAGCAAAAATTGCGGCTCTATATAGATTCTCTCTGCAAGTAGGAGAGAGACGGATGTCGAACGCTGCCGAACGCGAAGGCCGATTATTCTTCTTTGTCGCTCGTTCCGCGCTCTCGCTTGCACTTTAAGCCTTACATGGAAAGCCTCAGATCAGTGATGTCCACACAAATACAATGACATGTGTGCGTAAAAGAAAAACGAAGTTGACGTTGCGGTTGCCAGAGCAGTGCAAAGCATTAAATTTTAGCCACTCGACCTCTCATTCTCTCTCTTCTCTGCTGCTGCTGCTCACGTCACGTTTGCACTGTCTGTGTAGCGGCAGAGGTAACGACGCATGAGTCATGCATTTTCGAGCGTGCAGACTGCTCTATCGATTTATAAGACGTTATCATGTCTAAAAAGCCGACTGTTCGGGAAGCGCTCGGGTAATTTACTTCCTAAAAAACGTATATTTATGCATTCTTAGAGAAGCGAAAGTTGCACATAACATTTATTTTATAACTCATTTCTTCGCTTCTAATAAACCAACAAAATGTATATGTATATGTATTATATCATAGTTCTGGCCATTTTTGAGCTAGAGTTGGCGGCATATAGAACCGTTTCAGAACCGTTTTTTTTACAACCCGTTCTACAAGGTCCGACTACGACTCATTATGTCAAGTTTCTGCACTGAAAAAAATTGTTGTGAATAAAAAATAAACAAAACGAAAAAAATAAAAAAACATTTTCATAATCTTATTTTCTTAGGAACTACATAATAAATTGTCAATAATTATATTAATTTTGGCCAAGGATAAGTTTAAAAAGGGCTCCAAATGATTCTTAGCCTTGATCTATGCAGGGTTTTTATTTGTTTTAATATTAAAAACGCACTTTCGCGAACATAGGTAGGTGCGATGTCAACCATCTGGTCTGCAACGAAATGTACGACTGATTTCTTGCAATGTAGATTGTGCCAAGATCGAACAACAATTTACATTCGGATTAGCGAGTTAACGGTAAAGCCTATGGAAGTGTTGTTGCCCAGTTCAACGAAGGCGCGGAGAACGGAGAGAACCCGAAAAATTGTTAGTGTAGTCTGCTTTGTCAATGGAGTGAGCCGCACATGCATATGGCAATTGCTCTTCCTATAAGCTTATTAGGCAGACACTCGAACAGCGTTTCTAAGCAGTGAGAGAGAGCGAGAGGTCAATAGTAGGGAAACACTTTTCGACAGCGCTGTTTTAAAGGCCGGTACGCAGATGAACGAACAAAATACCAGAAAAATACCAGGTGGCGCGAGGCAAGACGACTATACAGCACTTTCGATGAGAGATTAATGCATTAATTGCTCATTAATTGACAAACTTATCGGCTTATCAAAAAAAATGCCAGACAAAAAAATGAGTTCGATAGAATATACCGTCTGTAATGCATTAAATTGTATGTAAAAAGTATATTAATGTCTTATTAGACAAAACGGTCTCACAGAATATATTGGGTTTTGCTAAAGGCTTGACATAATTTTCAGCAAATATTCTGCACAAAAGTCAGATAAATAAACAAAATAAATAAATTTTCAGCGGCATGATTTTTCCGCCATTTAATTTTGCAATTGTCATGAATTAACTAAATCTATGTACAAGAAAAGCTTAAAAAATCAGTTTAATGGTTTTCATATTAATTTCTGCAGAAGTATTTGCATGAGGATTCCAGAAATGAATCAATTGTGCACTGCAAATTCCGGCCATTGTTATTGTTTACCTTTTAAGTCAGTGTGACCGTAGTCGCATTACGAAAAAAATCCGAACCAAAAAAGACATATAGCTGTCTCTTTTAAGGTTCTAATGAAGTAGCTAATTAATGAAAACTTGTGCCCTGTATCATAGCCGTATTTAAAAATTTATCTGACTGTGAAAGAATAACAAAGCACTGTTAACTTTACTGTTATTTATCGTTTATTGCTGTAAGGCTCTGAACTGTCACTTGGGTGAAAAAAATATACAAATTGGAAAAATGTCGGGAAACAAAAATCGCAAAAAAACACCTTCAAGTCGAATCCTGGAAAGTTTTGCTCTTAAGTTTACTGCTTAAGCTACTTACTAACTAGCGCTAAAATTTAGCAACCAAATGAGTGCGAGCGAGAGGTGAATACACTTTTTCGGCGCCTCTTAGTAAGGTTGGTACGCAGATGAGCTAAGAGAAATACTAGAATATATATAGTATATACTAGAATGAGGAGGAAACAAAGCCGTATTGCAGGTTTTTGCAACTGGGAAAAAATGATTTTATTTACAATACAATTAAAGAAGTTTGAGTGTGGGATCTTGGCCATAAAATATATACAAATAAAAATTATTAAAATTAAATTAAGTCTTAAAAAATGTTATTAACAGGGAAATAAGCAAATAAAAAAGAAAAGGGCCGAAATCCCAAAATAAAAAATAATAGAAATGATATTTATTTCTTCCCTGCTCCTCCTTGACCAGTGGTCGCCTACTGGGATTCTTTTCTTAGTTGGCTGCCACCACAAAATGCTGGTGCTTCGAAGCATTCAAGGACTACAAAAAGGAGAAGTGGCAACGGGAATGGAAATAACCCGGGAGGACTATGCAAGCAGCCACCATTGGGTTCCGTGAAGAGCTCATGGAGAGAGATCATTGTGGTCAGTCCTAAGGTTCCGCGCGAGTTAACATGCCCCATCTCCCCGGCATGAACGTACCTCCAGCATACAACGCAGACTTGGCAACTGCAACAACAAACATCGCCAACATGCAACTCTGACGAACACACACATCCTTGTAATTTGATAGACACACATACATTTGTAATAAATGTCATTCTCATTCTCATTTGGAACTCCAAGCAATACAGCCGATTTATTTGCAAGCTCCTTTCCAGCATATTCTAAATTCAAACTCGCAGGATGTCTCCTCTGCTCCCTCGGACCCAAGACTGATGCCTCCTCTGCTCCCTCGGACCCAAGACTGTAACTGGCGCAGCCGGACTACGAACAAGGGATTAACCATGCCCACTACGCTTATCGTTCTAACTTCCTTTTGGGGTGAGGTGAGTGAACAGGTGACAACAAATAAAACATTATGACGTGCAAGTGCAAATGGGAGTTCAAAAGGGAAGGCACAACAAGCAACGCAACCAACAGTTCACAAAAGACTACAAAAATGTGCATACATATCCGCACACAAAAGTATGCAAATAAAATAAGCGAAACAGACAAAATCAAATTCTAATTGCCACGCAAGCGACCGTATATGTGTACATCAACCGCTGATAAGGCACCGGGATCGCTTGTACTTGATAATTTACAACAATTATACCAATAAGTGGCTGTGTGCGATGACCGTATATGTGTACATCAATCGCTGATAAGGCACCGGGATCATCCATACACAACAACTCATAAAAAGGAACCAACATAAATAATAAAGAAATCAAAAATTTGACATCTCAAACTACTGTGTGCGATGACCGTAGATGTGTATGTCGGAGAGCATTTGGTGTGTAGTATTGTACCATCCCTGCAGTACCTGTCATCAACGTTTCATCAAAAAAACTTCGTTTTTGTTGATGAATCATCGATGACACTCCATACAAACTGTTGATGAAATTTACATGGGCATGTCCTAGGCTGTCATCAGTGACAAATTCATCAACATTTCATCGATGATTCATCAACAATTTCATCAACATTTCATCGATGATTCATCAACATTTTATCGATGATTCATCAACATTTCATCAACAATTCATCAAATTTCATCGATGATTCATCAACATTTCATCGATGATTCATCAACAGTTCATCGATGATTTATCAACATTTATTAATTTCTGATTTATCAACATTTCTCCTTCTCGGATCACAAATATATTGACACACGATTGTGTGCTCCCAACCCTGAACCAGTAACGTTCTCAAACCCCCGTAGAACCAACTGGCAAGCCTTTAAAAATAGACTGGCTAAAGCCCTTCCAGTTCCACCAGGGCAGATTCCTCCATCGGAGGAACATCTCATTCTTCTCACGACAGTCTTCACTGAAGCCTGCAACAGCGCTTATAAAGCATCCTGTCCAATCAGCAAGCCGAGAGGCAAATGGAAACCACCCTGGTGGAACCAAGAAATAGACAAGCTGAGGGGGGATTGTATTAAACTCTTCAACAGAGCAAAAAGACTAAGTTGTGAACAACATTGGTCTGAGTATAAACACAGTCTAGCTCAATTAAAAAAGCTCATTAGACAGGCAAAAAGAGAGGATTGGAGAAAATTCTGTTCGGGAATTGAATCCTCTTCGGAAGCTGCACGATTACGAAAAGTACTCTCGAAATCGTCCTCGAATCTGGGCTATCTCAAGAAACAGGACGACTCGTGGACTTCTTTTAGCGAAGAAACACTGATGCTATTAATAGACACGCATTTTCCAGGAAACACCTTAGGTCCCCAAACAAACGACCCACAACCATACCACCCGGTCAGATCATTGGATAGCATTATGACTGAATCCAACATCAAATGGGCTATAAATAGCTTCGCTCCCTATAAATCTCCAGGCCCTGATGGGATTTTCCCTGCACAGTTGCAGCAGGGGGAAGATCTCTCTGTCCCTTGGCTAAAAGCCATCTTCACGAACATTATGGCGTTATGCCAAATTCCCGATTCCTGGCTAACGTCCAAAGTAGTTTTTATACCCAAGGCCGGCAAAGCCTCACACACAACACCGAAGGATCTCAGGCCAATAAGCCTGTCCTCCTTCCTTCTAAAAACTTTGGAAAGATTGATAGGGCTGCACCTGAGAACATCAATCAATCCCTCTCTGCTATCTGAATCGCATCATGCATACCGTAAAGGCAAATCGACAGAAACAGCACTTCACTCTGTCATATCCAGTATAGAAAAATCCCTACAAGACAATTAGTATACTCTAGCCGCCTTCTTGGACATAGAAGGAGCTTTCAATAACATCGACTCAAGGGCAATAACCAATGCAATGCTGAGCCTTGGGGTAGATGCTCAGTTGGTGAGTTTAGTCACGCAGCTGCTCCTGAGCAGGAAAGTGACCTCTTCACTAGGAGCATCTACTCTGTGCAGGCACGTCAGCAGGGGTACTCCTCAAGGGGGGGTACTCTCTCCGCTTCTATGGAACTTAGCGGTAAACACGCTGCTACGCGACATAGAAGATAGAGGGTGCAAGATTATTGCTTATGCGGATGATATGGTTGTTATGCTGCGGGGAAAATTTCCACAAAGCCTATGTGACATTATGACAGTTAAATTAAGAAAACTGTCAAGATGGGCATCCGAAGGCGGGTTAAACGTAAACCCAAGTAAAACCGACCTTATTCTCTTCTCCAGAAAGACTAAGATCCCAAAGTTATCTGCCCCAAAATTAAATGGTTCCGTTCTAGAGTTTAGCGACAGTGCAAAATACTTGGGGCTTGTACTAGACAAGAAAATGAACTGGAATCTCACCATAGCGGATAGAGTGCGAAAAGCCAACATTGCACTCTTCACTTGTAAAAAGGCAGTAGGCCTAAAATGGGGGATGTCCACGTCTGTAGTCAGCTGGCTATACAGCGCCATAGTTAGACCCATCCTCCTGTATGGGGTATCCGTTTGGTGGCCAGCGCTATTGTATAGTTCTAAACTCAAGGCACTCAACAAGGTGCAAAGAGTAGCTCAACTATGCATGACAGGAGCTCTTAGAACAACCTCTAGTGAAGCGCTCAACGCTATTACTAGCATATCACCAATTCTACTAGTGGCAAAAGAAACCGCCACCATTACAGCACGACGTCTGAGAGACGCACACTGCTGGACAGTCCATCAATTTGGGCACTCATCCATCCTATCAGTGGGCGCAAGCAAGCAATCGACAGATTATTGCATACCCGTAGAACACACTTCTACAACATTCAATACAGTCTTTCCCTCCAGGGAGGCCTGGGCGGCAAGTCCCTTTGGACAAAATGACTGCATAAATTTCTTCACAGACGGCTCCAAACTCCATAATCGAGTTGGTGGAGGAGTCTTCTGCGAACAACTCGGTATTAAAACACACTTCCGTCTTCCGGACCACTGCAGCGTCTTTCAGGCAGAAATTCTCGCCATAAGCGAGGCTCTTAGTTGCCTACGCCACTCTAGCCTTATAATAAACATTTACTCAGAGTAATAAACATTTACTCAGACAGTCAGGCAGCAATAAAATCACTTCGCGCGCTATCCTCAAACTCGACGATAGTGAACAACTGCCGCAAATCTCTTCAAGAGATGGCACAGCAGTTCGTTATCTCCTAGTCTGGGTGCCAGGGCACCAAAATATTGAGGGAAATAGCTGATGAACTGGCCAGACGCGGCACCACTACGCTCTCCTTCCCTGACAAGGAGGACTTCCGTGTGCCCCTAGCCACTTTTAAGCTCAGGACAAGGGAAGCTTTCAGATTTCTTGAACAAGAAATGTGGAACAATACCACACACTGCAACATCAGTCGCCAAACATGGCCTAAAGTTGACGCCAAACGCACAAAAATGCTGTTAAGTCTACACCGCACACAGTGCTCAGCTGTGATTAGAGCAATCACAGGTCACTGGCTAGTAGAGCCCACGCATCCCGACTAAACGTCCTAAACAACGACTTTTGTAGAAGTTGCCAAAACGAGGAGGAAGTAGAATCAGTAGAGCACTTCTTCTGCTCCTGTGTGGCCCTAGTCAGGCGCAGGAAAAAGTATATGGGAGAACATTTTCTCCATAATCTAGCTGAATTAGCAGCTGTCCCCCCGAAGAAAATAGCAGGTTTCATAAGAGAAACGGGCTGGGACTCTTGCTAACCTTGTGGTAAGAGGGTGATAAAAGATCGGGCCAGCGATGGCCTAAGTGGGCTGACCTTGTGTCAGCCGCCGCCCTAACCTAACCTAACCTAACATATATTTGAATTTTTTTAAATATTTTGTTGTACATTTTAAATTTTACATTTTAAATTTAAACTCCTTCGACCTTTTCACATCATCCCTTCTTTTGTGCACCGCGTCGAGGTTTTTGGCGAACCTCAGGCACTTAGTTAACAATTTCAGAGCGGATTCCGTAGTGTCTGCTTTACCACTAGCAAAAAAAAACAAAACCACAAAAAACTATATTTTTACAAATTAAAGTAAATGAAATCCACAACACACAAATATATAACAGCGAAGGAAAGAAATATTATTTTTGCAGTGACTGAAAATAAGAGATGGCTGCGACTTGGGACTTATTTTTCCTCTTAAATTGATTTCACCGTGGGAAAATTTACTCTTTTCTTCATTTATTATATTCGATCACTGATTTTGTTCACATTTCACATTTATACCGAAAATAAGATATGTACATATGTTTGATTTTAAATTGTAATTTGTTTTGTTGTTTTCTTTTGTTGTTTTGTTTTGTTTTATTTTACTTGTTAATATTATCCACCACTGTTTATACCCTTGCAGAGGGTATAATAATTTTGTCATGATGTTTGCAACGCAGTGAAGGAGGCATCTCCGACCCCATAAAGTATATATATTCTTGATCAGCATCACCAGCTGAGTCGATCTAGCCATGTCCGTCTGTCTGTCCGTCTGTCCGTCTGTCGGTTTCTACGCGAACTAGTCTCTCAGTTTTTGAGCTATCGGGCTGAAATTTTCAGCATAGTCTTATTTCTTCACCACTATATCTTATAGCTGCCATAGAAATAATGGCGAAATTAATGTAAAAAAAAATTTTAACTTCTCTGTTTTTCAACGAATATCTATAAATTTCGAGATATAGTCGTTTTTTATAGTTATAGAATTACGGTTTTAATTTCATTAAGATCGGACAACTATATCATATAGCTGCCA
Source organism: Drosophila triauraria (assembly GCA_014170255.2). Taxonomy (NCBI): domain Eukaryota; kingdom Metazoa; phylum Arthropoda; class Insecta; order Diptera; family Drosophilidae; genus Drosophila; species Drosophila triauraria. The sequence goes on along the minus strand of CM024337.1, from coordinate 716,210 downwards.
TAGAAGGGATCGGTCGATTTATATGAAAATGTAAAATTCTACATGTAAAATAATAATTTGACATTTTTTTTTCAACATTACCAAATTGGATTGATTTTCAATGATCTAATTGCAGACTGCAAGGGTATACAAACTTCGGTTCACCGAAGTTAGCTTTCTTTCTCGTTTTAGTTTAAAAAACTCACCTGCTAGTTTTATTATATTTAAGAAGCACTTTAAACTTTGAACTTTTAACTTAAACAAATTCTCGACTAATCTCTTCAATGCCTTAAACGCCAGTGAGAGTCGCGAAAAAAGACGCATGCCTTTGAGAAAAACACAAAGAATACCGACCAAGAACAACGGTTCCGATAATCATAGGGATTTCTCTGCTCTTTTCTTTTGACATGGTCCCGTTTCTGCATCTTTTGTCGCACATGTAAACATGTCATCAACATTTCATCAAACTGTCATAAACGTAATTTTTGAAGAGAGAAATTGAGCGAGAGAATTGAGAGCGAGAGAGTCGGTTTGACATGATTGAACGAGCGTCGGTTCGGCCGAAGTCGCAGTCGGCGCGTTGATGAAACGTTGATGACAATGGCCTATTGATGACAACTGGTACTGCAGGGTATACCATTACCATACCTCAATACATATACCATTACCATTGCCAATACATCTAAATGTCGAAAAAGCCACCACTAGTAGGTCAGTTAGGGCAGATTAGGGCTAAGGAGCGGGTCCTGTCCACCTGAGATAAGGAAAGAGATGGAAATAGAAGAGCAAAACAAGATAGTTCAACCCCAAAACAATAGTCTCACCGTTGACAATTCATCAACTTTTTCAAACACCAGCCTGAACCTACAACAAATACTACCTCTTGTTCATCAACTACCCACCTACGATGGCCCAACTGACAATCTCGATAGATTTATAGCTAGAGTAGAACAGCTACTCTTATTAGCCGGGTCAGTGGACCAAACACCATGCGGACAGTACTTACTCGGAACTATCCGTGACAAAATTAAAGGCAGAGCAGACGAAGCGCTGAGCGTCTGCGATGTACTCCTCACCTGGGATGACATCAAAGCAAACCTCAAACGACTATACTCTAGCAAGAAAACAGAGGAAATGCTTGTTAGAGATGAAGAAGAAGTCTCGCCGGGCCTCCAAAGTATGCGAAGATAGAGCCTTCCCAATTTGATAGTCTTTAGTTGTTTTTAGTTTGTTTCTTTTATTTAAAATGGTTTGGGTTTTCTTGTCGGAGCAGCCGTTGTTGCCGCTCCGAACTCATATTCGTCTGTGTATTTGGACATTATTCTTTAAGTCTAATTAAGGCTAGGTCTCGTAGCTGCGCTGCCCGCAGACGGCGGCAGAGAGACGGTTAGGTAGGTATATACTTATGTATGTATGAATGTACTTATATACATTGGCTATGCACTCTCAAGTGGAGGCGCGAGGGATATGCATGCTGTCCGTTTGTTACAATTATGCCGACGCTAGCACTCTCTGTGTGCGGGCTAAGCCATAGCGATCGGTTCATATTTCGGCCACTTAGGGTTTATGACCGGGACATTGAAATATGCAAACACTGCAACAAAGTGTTACAGTGCGTACCCTTTAAGTACTCTCGGTACAGTGGGTATTCAATATACGTGCATACTACATCTCCCTCCTTTTGAAAAAATAACGTAATATAATGAAGTTATTTTTATAATAATAATTTTTACTTAATACATTTTTGTTTTTACGTTTTTTTTTTTGATTATTTTAATTTTTTTTTTTGTATTATATTATTATAATCAAAGAAAATGAAATTACTAAAAAAATATGTATATATGTATCTATGTATGGATGTATCTATCTATGTATGGGCATACTAAGTACAATTTATGAAATAAAGATTTCACTGGTCGACAAGAAAAATGCCGGCGAATAAAACCCATTGATTCTGGTAGATCCGAACCGGTACATTACTAGTCCGAAACTGAAAAGTTTCCATCACCCACCAATTTTGAGTAAATCGCGGTCAAAGTCTCATGCACTGCTTGAATCGGCACTTTTCAAGGCTTAATAACTCCCAAACCTTACGTTGCCCAGAGCGGGTATTCAGCTTAAAAAGAGCTTTGGCCCTTCTACTTCAATATAAAACAAGAATATCCAATGGGAGACCTCTCGTTCTTTAGTTATAATGCATTTTACAAACTTAAATTTGTCACATATTTTTGCTATGTTGTAGCTCTGAAACTTAACAAATCTGGTGAGAGTTTTGGCTTTGGTTGGAAACATTGGTTTGGGATTATAACTTAAGTACACAAAACAAACGTTTTATGGGCCGACAACACATTCTCTGGTCATTTTTTCATTATCATATTTATATACAAAGTTGAATTTGTTCTAAATGTATTCAACTTAATAACAATTAATTCTTGGAAAGTTTGAAGAAATATCAATGTTCCGAACCCAAAGCAGTCTCTAACAAAAATGTTTTGAAATATCAGGGCTACAACATAGCAAAAATATGTGACAAATTTAAGTTTGTAAAATGCATTATAACTAAAGAACGAGAGGTCTCCCATTGGATATTATTGTTTAATATTGAAGTAGAAAGGCCAAAGCTCTTTTTAAGCTGAATACCGCTCTGGGCAAGGTTTGGGAGTTATTAAGCCTTGAAAGTGCCGATTCAAGCAGTGCATGAGACTTTGACCGCGATTTACTCAAAATTGGTGGGTGATGGAAACTTTTCAGTTTCGGACTAGTAATGTACCGGTTCGGATCTACCAGAATCAATGGGTTTTATTCGCCGGCAAAAAAAAAGGTCGATTTTTGTCGACCTGTGTTTTTAATCTATCCTTATGAACTGTCTGTATCTTATTTTTATTATTTGTTATTACTATGTTATCTCTATCTCCTATTTCCGTTACTTTATACGGACCTGTGTATTTAGGATCTAACTTATGACCTGTCTCGTTTTTTAGTAAAACTTGATCTCCTACTGATATATCTATATTTCTTACTTTCTGGTCATATAGTATTTTATTTCTATTCTTATTTGCTTCTAACAAAACTCTAGCTCTTTTATATGCTACCTCTAATCTATATTTACTCTCCTTAGCATAGTCATCTATATTATATAGTGCTTCTACGCTATCTATGCTATTAAAATGCTCGGTAAATTACTTGTTTTACCGAATACTAGCTCATATGGACAATAAGTATGTGCCATGGAGGGGGTCGTGTTGAAACAAAAGACAAAATATTGAAGCCATACGTCCCAATCAGTTTTATCAACCGATATGTAAGATCGTATATACTCATTAAAAGTTCTATGACTTCTTTCTATTGTTCCTACTGTCTGGTGGTGGTGTGCTGTAGATGTAATATTTTCAATGTTTAAGTATTTGCACAAATCGTCTATAATTGAATTCTTGTATTCTGTTCCCATGTCCGTAATGAACGTCTTCATTGGACCGTACTTCAGGATAAAAGATTCGAATATTGCTTTAGCGACAGTATTAGCATTTTATTTGGGACAGGTATGGCAACTAAGTACTTAGTTAGATCACATATTAAAGTGACTGCATACTCGTTGCCATTTTCTGATTTTGGTAGCGGACCAATAGTGTCCACTATCACTCTGTCGAAAACATTTATGGGTGTGTCTGTAATTGTTAGTGGGGTCTTGCTATGTTTAGTTATTTTAGCTTTCTGGCATTTTGACATTTTCGTACGTACTCAGTTATATCTTTAGACATACCTTTCCAGTAATAGTGTCTTTTACTTTGGCCAAAGTTTTGATATGCCAGTATGACCTCCTTGAATTGGATCATTATGAAATGTAGACAGAATTGCTTCTTTTCTTTTCAGAATTTATTAGGGTCACCGGGTTGAGTAGCGCTACTCTCAATGATTTTAATGTTTTATTGCCCATTTTCTTGAAATTATCTATAGAAACATGTTCAAAGATATTTTCCCACGGTGCCACTTTGAGTTGGCTGATTTTATGTATACCGGCTTGCATCTCAAGCCTTTGGAAAAACTGACCTAAGTCAAGGACTCCATTGGTATATAAATCGCTAACATCATATCTTGCAGTAATTGTTCTGCCATGTTTAAATAAACATAACATATCTTTTACATGCAATGTCACTACTTTACGTACTTCGTCATTGTTTGTGACTTCATATACGTTGGGCCTAGAAGCTGTATTCAAAGATTGCGTAGGCAATTCTTGTTCTTTATTTTCCGCGCGGATTTTCTGTCTACTCTGGTATCTTGTAGTGACTTTATTGATATTGCCAGTTATATTTTGTAGGTCTTTGATGGTTATTCTTGATAACGCATCAGCTACATAGTTGTCTTTTCCCTTTAAGTATTCAACTGTGAAATCATATTCTTCTAACTCGAGCCTCATACGTGTCAGTTTAGAACTGGGATTGGTCATTGAGAAGAGGTATATTAAAGGTCTATGGTCTGTTTTATTAAGAAATGTTTTCCATATATATATGGTCTGAAATGTAGTATCGCCCAGTGTATTGCAGCTAATTCCTGCTCAGTAGTACACTTATTACTTTCTCCTTTAGTGAAAGATCTAGATGCATAAGCAATGGGAGTTGGAGTCCATCATGGTTTTGAGTTAAAACCGCTCCACATGCTTGTTTGCTTGCATCCGTAATTATACAGAATTCTTTATTAAAATCTGGATACTGTAACAATGTTGGTTCCATTAGTTTGTTTTTAAATATTGGAATGCGTTTTGGCATTCAACTGTCCATTCAAAGGAACATTCTTTTACATAATCTTGTTATGTGCCGGGAATATTCGGCGAAGTTTTTAATGAATCGTCTATAATAATTGCAAAAGCTACAAAACGTCTAGCGCTATCCGCATCGTGCGGCACTGGGTAATTCATGATGACGTCATATTTCTTGTCATCTGGAAGTATTCCTTTATCTGTGCATTTATGACCGAGAAAAGTCACCTCATGCATAAAAATGAGCATTTTTCTGGATGTAACTTTAGATTGTATTTCCTACATTTCTCAAAACATCTGTTAAGTTTTAAGCATATGTTTTCGGAACAACCTATAACTATTAAGTCATCCATGTAAAGGAAAGCTTGTGAAGGTTCTAATCCAGAGAATGCAATAGTCATCATTCTCTGAAATGAATTAGGCGCTATTTTTAAACCGAAAGGTAATCGCGTGAAGCGATACGAGCCATTGTTCGTTGAAAAGACGTTATATCCCGTGAACTTTTTAAGTTCGATTTGATGGAATCCTGACATAAGGTCAAGACACGAAAAATATTTTGCTCGCCCTAGTTGATCTAAGATGTCATCAATTCTAGGGAGTGGAAATTTATCGGACAATAATTTTTGTTTATTTGACGATAGTCGATCACTAATCGCCATTTCTTTGAATCTGAACCGGGAGATGATTTTTGGGGACAAGTAATAATGGGCTATTATATTCAGATACAGAAGGTTCGACTATTCCGTCAGTGATCAATTTTCCGACTTGCTTCTGTATCTCGTTCACCTGACTATGTGGGCTTCGATAGTTCTTTATATAAACTGGTTCATCATCTTTTAATCTCAGTTTTGTTTATAGAAATTGTTTGTTGTTATTGCTTCGGTTTCCAGTCCGAATATATCGCTATACTGGGTGCATAGGCTAGAAAGCTGTGACTTTAACTGTGGAGGAAGTTTTTGAAAGTTGAGATAATACAGATTTTCTCTATTGTCTAGATTTGTGTTGACTACATCGTAGTTCGAAAGTGATTCATATGTTAGATCATCTGTACTGACTACTTGGTCGGTATTTGTTGTATTAAGTAGCCTTACAAATGCATTTTTGTTGTTGCTATTGTGCTAGCTATATAAATACCATGTTTAATTTCCTGGGTTGGAATCAATACACTGTCTTCTTGAGAATTTAATTGAATTTTTCTAATAACTTGGGACCTTGCTGGCAGAAGTATTGAGTTGTTGCCAGAACTGTACGTTATGGGAACGTAAATTGGATATTTAAGATTATCGGGTCTGATTATAAGCCAGTCTTCCGATGGCTTGAAGTCTAATTGACAGTTGTATTTCTTTATGAAGTCGATTCCTAATATGCCATCGCATGGAATAGCGAAATTTAAGTTCACGATATGAAAGTCGTGTTGGATTATATATTTATCTGTTTGTATCTCAATAGAGGTTAACCCTTTTGATTTAGTAACCTCCTGACTTATTCCTTTTATATCTATTATATAATTAACGTTTATGTCATGATAGACATCGGAATTTTCTTTGACTATTGAAATGTCTGCACCCGTATCTACTAAAAACACTAGTTCTTTTCCTGTGGTTACGTTAGTAAAATTAACAAATATATTCTGACTGAGATTAATTGCATGAACCATCACATTGTCTACTGTTGAGTACCTAAAGGGGCTTGTGAGTTTTCCGATGCATTTTGGGTAAATCTCACATTGTTATGGTTATTGTTATTGTGGCCTCGATTTGAGTTACCACGTCCTCGATTGTTTCCTCCGTATTGTCCTCTTCCATTATTATAATTTGTATTATTATGATTGGTATTATTGTAGTTGTTGTAACTATTGTTACGACCACGATAGCTACCTCTAAAATTTCCACGTCCGCGGTTTCCACCACGGTTTCCACCACGCTGAGGATAGTTCCTATAATAAAGGACAGTATTTGGTTGGCCAGTTGCTTCCGTGCAACTGTTTACGAATTGGATATGGCATCATTCATGGTGTTGAAAGTGTCAGCCTGCATGATAAGTTTTACCTTATCAATTGCGCAATTCTTAGTCAATGCCTTAACTGCAGACTGTGTAGAATAACTTCTGGCTAACGCAAGTGGTAAGCCGTCCGATATGTACGCACTTTCCAGAGCTTTTGTCATCTGCTCAACCTCTGAAGTATTTTGGTTAGCAGTTTTGTTGCGCTGCTGTAGATTCATCAGCTTAGCTGACAACACTTCTACAGTTTCGCCTTTGACATTGCTTCTTAGTCCGGAGATGACTTCTGTTATTGTTTTTCATTTCCGACTAAGTTTCTGGCGCCACCTTTTAGCTTTGTTTTATTATTGAAATAGCTAATTGTTCGTGTTCGCCTTTTATTGATTCTATAATTTTCAATGCATCGAGAAAACTTGTTAGGTTTTCTGCTTTACCATCAAATACTGGTATAAGCTTTGATGCAGTGTTAATAAAATCGGTATTTGACTGTGCCATTGTAGTAACTTTTTCTTCTACTATACACGAGCTATTGTCTGAATCTGCTGAATCGTCCAAATCAGACATTAATATAGCTGGGATAGTGAGATTATTTAAATCTTCCTCTACTAATTCTTGCTCGTCGGTATCAATTACTTCTTTTGATTCTGGTTCTTCACCAGTTTCAATTATTACATAAGTATTAAGTATATTAGGTATTGATATCTCTAGCTTGAACTTATCTGTAATAGTTACTAGATTAGATCTTAGTCTGATCAAAAGCTTTGATACCTGAGACCAATGATCTTGATTAAGTTTATCTCTATGTTCATATATTAGTATTCGTGCTTCATTAAAGCATTTAACTAATATTTCTACGTGTTTTCTAACTGTAGTCTTCTGTATTGGCCTATTTTGGGTAAGCGATTTATGCGACTTGTCAAATTCTGCTTTAATGTTTGATAATTCTTTAGATAATTCTTTCCATTCCATTATATTATGGATATGGATTATTTCTTAGATACCATCAAAACTATAGCTCTACCTAGAATTGGATGATCATCTATTCTTGATTTGACTCTCACACCAGGAATGGTTGTTAGTACTATTGCCTTTTGGGTTGCCGTGCAGTGTATCATAGGTGAATCATTACGATTGAAAGTTTCTAAATAGATGTTCTGTAGCTCATATATACTCATTGGTGTTGTAGATACTAACTGCTGAACTCGTTCAGAAAAGAATGGGTCCCTTTCATGTGTCTTGCTTATGGCCCTTTGTGTATCCATACTTTAATATATATATATTTTGGTTTGAATTTACTTTATTTTATTTCATTTTCTTAACGTTACTTAATTAAAAGTTTTATGTTTTACTAAATTATTTATTTGTTGTTTGTGCGTTTCATTCTATATTTTTTTAAATTTTGTCCAAGTCGTTGGCTTGGCTCATATATTTTTCTTTAAACATTTATTGTGTAGTTTGTACAATTTATAAAAAATTGGTACACATTATGACAACAACAATTATTAAAAGTATATGTACCCAATATAAATCAATATTACTTGACTCTACTTTATTTATGACATTGGCAGTGGAATCCACTGTTTTATGTCCAAAGTCATTTTAGTGGGTTTTAAAAATACTTTTCTCTATATGTATTATTATAATTGTTATTGTTTTCTTTTGAAAATTTGCTTATTGCATTGCTATTCATTAAAATTAACAGGTTTCCTACCTAATTTTTGTATGGTTTTCAGGCCACACGCTAATTGGGCAACTTTAATGTCGCTCAATTGTACAATATTTTTCTATATACTATGTAAAAAAAATATGCATCGCAGTGCAATCAAAAAAATTATGCAACGCAGTGCATGGGTTTGGGCTTTTTTTTTTCAGCTCTCTTCCTCTCTTTGGTCCAGGCTTTTGTCCACGTCAGCTGGTCGTCGCCGGTTTGGCTACGCTGACGTTCCTTCGAAGGCGTAAGGGGCGGCCTGCCCCTCACACTTGTTGCTACGGCTGCTGTTGTCCTGGGCCTATGGGCTCAGGCGGTGCCGGTGCCGGTCATCGCACAGGCTTTATACAGGTGGATTCACAATGCGGGGAGTACAGGGGTCCCTCGCAGTCTCTCGGGCACGCCTTCTTCAGTTTTGGGATTTCAATTTTCTCTGGCGGAGGCAATTTTTTGTCAGGTTTGGCAATATTTGTCACAGGGTAGGTGGATGTGCGTGTGGCTGTGGTTTTATTGTTTCTTGTTGTTAGAACATTTTTTATATATTCAACCTCGGCATGTATTTTTACCGAGTTGGTCCAACTTAATTCACTGCCGCTGTTCAGCAGCTTTAGCAGTTCAGCCTTTCTGGCCTTTAGTCTTTTCACAATGCCACTGCGTTTCGCACACATCACACTCTACTCACTGTGTTTCTTTAATATTGGTTTTCTTCCTCGGTGTTTCATCGGTGTTGTTAGTTGCTGTTGTAGTCATTTAGTTTACACATCCGAATTTTGCAAGAAGATTGTCACGGTCGCCATGTGATGAAGAAGAAGTCTCGCCGGGCCTTCAAAGTATGCGAAGATAGAGCCTTCCCAATTTGATAGTCTTTAGTTGTTTTTAGTTTGTTTCTTTTATTTAAAATGGTTTGGGTTTTCTTGTCGGAGCAGCCGTTGTTGCCGCTCCGAACTCATATTCGTCTGTGTATTTGGACATTATTCTTTAAGTCTAATTAAGGCTAGGTCTCGTAGCTGCGCTGCCCGCAGACGGCGGCAGAGAGACGGTTAGGTAGGTATATACTTATGTATGTATGAATGTACTTATATACATTGGCTATGCACTCTCAAGTGGAGGCGCGAGGGATATGCACATGCTGTCCGTTTGTTACAATTATGCCGACGCTAGCACTCTCTGTGTGCGGGCTAAGCCATAGCGATCGGTTCATATTTCGGCCACTTAGGGTTTATGACCGGGACATTGAAATATGCAAACACTGCAACAAAGTGTTACAGTGCGTACCCTTTAAGTACTCTCGGTACAGTGGGTATTCAATATACGTGCATACTACACTCTGCTCTTTTCTTTTGACATGGTCCCGTTTCTGCATCTTTTGTCGCACATGTAAACATGTCATCAACATTTCATCAAACTGTCATAAACGTAATTTTTGAAGAGAGAAATTGAGCGAGAGAGAATTGAGAGCGAGAGAGTCGGTTTTGACATGATTGAACGAGAGCGTCGGTTCGGCCGAAGTCGCAGTCGGCGCGTTGATGAAACGTTGATGACAATGGCCTATTGATGACAACTGGTACTGCAGGGTACATACCATTACCATACCTCAATACATATACCATTACCATTGCCAATACATCTAAATGTCGAAAAAAGCCACCACTAGTAGGTCAGTTAGGGGCAGATTAGGGCTAAGGAGCGGGTCCTGTCCACCTGAGATAAGGAAAGAGATGGAAATAGAAGAGCAAAACAAGATAGTTCAACCCCAAAACAATAGTCTCACCGTTGACAATTCATCAACTTTTTCAAACACCAGCCTGAACCTACAACAAATACTACCTCTTGTTCATCAACTACCCACCTACGATGGCCCAACTGACAATCTCGATAGATTTATAGCTAGAGTAGAACAGCTACTCTTATTAGCCGGGTCAGTGGACCAAACACCATGCGGACAGTACTTACTCGGAACTATCCGTGACAAAATTAAAGGCAGAGCAGACGAAGCGCTGAGCGTCTGCGATGTACTCCTCACCTGGGATGACATCAAAGCAAACCTCAAACGACTATACTCTAGCAAGAAAACAGAGGAAATGCTTGTTAGAGAGCTACATAATCTTCCGGATGGACTCAGTATGGGAAAGCTGTATTACACAACCACGAAAATAAGAAGCGAATTAATGTCACTGGCCAGAGAAGCAGACCCTAGTGGACATTCCCTCACGACCAAACGTGACCAATATGACAGGTTCTGCCTAAATACATTCTTATTGGGATTAAAGGACCCAATTAGGTCAGCCATTAGAAACCAAAAACCAGATACAATCGAGAAAGCGTACGAGTACGGGCAGATCAAATTAAATTTCTCTAGAAGCCTGAATAAACACCAGGAAAACCGACGACGCGACAGCTCGATATACAGGAACCACCCATATCCCGAAAGACAACAATCCAACGGTGACTATAATAGACGATCCCCACATCAACAAAATTTCAAACAAAATTCGAACACCTTCCAAAATGGCGACAGATCGGCTCAGACCCTAAACCACCAAGACAGGAACAACCATAATACAGCGCTCCCCTATGTAACATCAAATATGATGCAAATCTTTTTTTAGAAGCCTCGGGAAGCCAGTCGGCTACATAAGCAATGATTCGGCTACAAGAAGACTCTTGGATCTTCCTTACCATTTGTTCTCCTATCCCCAAACCCCATGGTGTCAAACCCTCTCAAATTCCTAATAGACACTGGATCTACCTACTCATTCATAGATCCAGCACTTATTAATGCAGACCAAATCAAAAAACTAACCTCCGATATCAATATCCACACTGTTCTCAGTACATTAAAAATTCGGGAATATACAGATGGAATAAATTTCAAACAATTCAGAAAAATGCCCATTTTCAAGTTCTTACTATTCAATTTCCACCCCCACTTTAATGGTCTCCTAGGCATGGACTTCCTATACGGCCTAAATGCAAAAATAAACTTTGCCGACTCCATACTAGAAACATCAGAAACACAAGATGGACAACACTATTCAACAAAGACACTAAAGACACAAAAACACAAAAACACTATCCCTAAATTGTTATTTAATAAGGAACAAATACAACATATAGAGAGATAATATGTAAACAAAATGTAACGTTAGCATTAGATTAACACATTTACAAATCATCCTCTTGTTATACCTTCAACACAACACTCTTGTTTTACGTTAAGATACCCATTTTTGATACAATATGTACAAATTCATAATATCGTCGGAGTTCATGGCGTACACCAACAACAACATCCACCAATACCAGCACAAATGCCTAAGAATCCAGTAAAACTACTTCAGCGTAAAACCACAACACGTCGCCTAGGCACCCTTCTCCGATCCGGCCTCTTAATGGCCTTCTCTTCGGACTGGGGGGGGGAGTTAACATGCCCCATCTCCCCGGCATGAACGTACTTCCAGCATACAACGCAGACTTGGCAACTGCAACAACAAACATCGCCAACAAGCAACTCTGACGAACACACACATCCTTGTAATTTGATAGACACACATACATTTGTAATAAATGTCATTCTCATTCTCATTTGGAACTCCAAGCAATACAGTCGATTTACTTGCAAGCTCCTTTCCAGCATATTCTAAATTCAAACTCGCAGGATGCCTCCTCTGCTCCCTCGGACCCAGGACTGTAACTCGCGCGGCGACTTAAGCGCAAAGTTTGTGGCAGCAGCCGTCGTGGACGTGGATGTGCCCAACGATGCGGCACGTCGCAGGTGTTCTACGACAATGCGGAAAGATCGACCAGCAGCCAGCAGAAGGACGAGAAGGAGGAGCAGCTGACGGAAGAGGCCGGACACACAAAGATATCTTTCGGTCAACACTTCCTAGCGGGATCTACAGCAGTGGCAGCAGCTGGAAGGCCAGGAAAAAATCGCCACGAGCAGCTTGGCGGCATCGGGAGCTGGCCCCGCTACATTGAAAATCATAATTTAAGTACATAAAAAAATCATTTCTTCATTTTGCAGATATTTGTTACGCGGTTTGGCGGCGTTTAATTTGAATTGTAAACAAACACAGCTGACAGTATGGCCCTTTCGTATGGATTTTCGGTAAACACCATAAAACCTGGTCACACTTGAATTATGAAACCCTTTCAGCTAGCTAAGGGTTTAGCGCTAGTGAGTATTAGGCTTTAGTCAGGAGTACAACGGCCGTGGAAGATCATCTTAAGAAGAAAAACTGACCAGAGTTTGCTGCAGAGAAGCGGAAAAGGTATCGGCACTGATGGAGGAGTGGCAACCTCTATTTCTGTTTCAGCCAACGCCGAAAAGATAGGTAGAATCATTCAAACAAATGCAAGCATTCAAAACTGCTGTCCGTCCCTTTTTATTGTTATCGGTTATCGGAAAAATTTTTGTTTCCGGGACGGAAAATATTTTACGGGGAGTCTGGGTCTCGGCTACGTTAGCTCTCACATTTATACGATAGGAAATTAAATTTTCTAAGCCGGCACTTTATCTGGCCTCAAAAATTTAACAGGGAGGGTAGGAACCGGCCCTTAAAGTGTTTTGTTTGATATGCTTGATCTGACAAAAACACGTCTTAACGAGGTAAGTTAAAAGGGACGATCACACAATCAACATAAAAAATATTGTGCGGATTGCGGAACATTGCAATAAGAAAGGAAATTTAAAGCAGCGGTCCGATTTGAAAACTAATAAAATAATTTGTTTACTATGTATATAGTAGTTGCCTTGCGCACACTCTTTGTGCTCATCGTCACAACGTGGACTGTCGTCTACAGTTATTATGTAGAGTCTTGGAAAGGTTGACGCATAAAGTCATTTGCAGTAAATTAATTAGTGCTTTAGATTAAGTATGTTACAAAACTTTGGTGAGCGTGTATGTTACAGTCGAATATGCTCGACTGTAGCTTTCTTATTTGTTAGAAACAAAAACTATAAGCTTGTACCGTTTCTCGCAGCTAATATTCCTTCAGTTGCAGCTCCACTTATAATTGAGTTCCATGGATCTTCTTTTTTGCGAAATTGGACAAGTGTACAATCAATTGTACTGAACATTCTTCCCCATATAGCAAAATTCCCTGCTATTACGGGTGAGCGAGTTTTAATAGCGGTCATACTTCCGACCTAAAAATGAGCAAACAAAATCATTTAATTTTTTTTGAGTTTTTAGTAAAAAGAATATTTATTTTTAGCTTAATGTTTTACTCAATCAAACAAAAACCCCTCTTAACGAAGACAAAAATGTCGATTGCACATTAACTTATACTTTTGGGTACACAATTTTGTGACGGTTAAGAGTTATTAAAAAAAAAACAAGAAAGGAAGCTAATAATTATAATAATAATAATAATAATAATAATAATAATAATAATAATAATAATAAAAATAAAAAGAAAGAAAGCTATGTTCGGTAAACCGAAACTTGTATACCTTTGCAGTCTGCAATTAGATTATTGAAAATCTATTCATTTTGGTTACAGTTGAAAAAATATCTTACATTTTACATGTAGAATTTTACAATTTCAATTAAATCGACCGATCGTTTCTATTGAAGCTATATAATATAGTTACCCGGTCTTAATGAAATTAAAACCGTTATTCTATAACCGTAAAAAACTGCTATATCTTGAAATTAATTGATATACGTTGAAAAACAAATGTTCACGCGTGAACACGTATATATGTATGTGTATATATATATATATGTACAAATCAATGCAGATACGCTCTGCAGGCGCAGGCGCGCCTATCTCTAAATATAGCGGCCACTTGGGCACTTGACAAATATTGTTAATGTAATCTGATACTCAGAAGATAAGAAAAAAATAGACTATCAGTGACACAAAAAAAAAAAAGGTCAACAAACGTGAAAAATATATTTTCATAACAAAAAGCAACCACTGAACCTACTACAACTACAAAACCAAGAGCAAACTAACAGAAGGAAGATCAACAACAGCAGCGGCAACGTCAATAGCACCATCGACTATATCGGCAACGTCAATAGCACCATCGACGATATCGGCAACGTCAACAGCATCGAAAACGTCAACGTAGCATCTACAGCAACGGAAACAACAACAGAAGCGACGGCAGCAGAAGAAGCTAAGTCAGATTAAAATTTATAATTCTAGAAAAAGTAGAATTTTTTAAAATATAATTAAGATGTTGTCCGCGGAGACTATTGCTCTCATAAAGAGACAGGTAGAAATAACGACAGAGAGTAGGCAGTTGGAGGACCTTCTAAACCTAAGTTTAAATTCTATAAAACATTTTGAACAGCTTAAGGCAGAATGTGTTAGGAATCATACGGCTTTGTTAAGAATTGGAGTAGTCGATCACGACTCAAAAAGAATCATTTTGAGGAAATGATGTCTTCATTTAAAGGAATTCAAGTTAAAATAGAGCAGTTTCTGCAAAAAGCAGAAACAAACGAGGTGGTAGCCAGTAGTAGTAGGAAGGATACATTTAAGGCAATTGAGGAGAATAAGAAAGAAACGTTTGTAATTAGAATGAAGATGATTAAATTCTACTGGGACAGACTGATTAAATTGAAAAAAGTCGACCAGATTGATGTCACTAATAGGAATTTTGAGGCTATTTTTGAAGAATTAGAATTCGAAATAGATACTGTCACAAACGACATGAATACAAAATTAGAAAAAGTGGTGCCAAAGGTAGAAGTTGCAAATCTGAAAATTGATGATTTGCCAACTCTACCAAAAATACAGGTTCCCACATTTATTGGAGATTTCAAAGATTGGGACCTGTTTTATGAATTGTTTAATGATCTCATACATTTAAGGGAGGATTTGAGTCCGACCTTAAAATTTAATTATTTGAAAAGCTCACTTAAGGGAGAAGCCAGAAATGTGGTTTCTCACTTATTGTTGGGCTCAGAGGAAAATTATGGGGCCGCTTGGCAATTATTAACCAAGCGGTATGAAAATAAAAGAAAAATAATTTCAGACCAATTAAATCGCCTGCTTGATCTTCAAAACTTAAATGTTGAATCAAGTAGGCAATTAAGTTTGTTTATTGACACAATAAATGAGTCAATTCACATGGTAAAGTTAAAGGCACAACTTTCTGATGAGATAGACATAATATTTGCACATATTATTTTGAGAAAATTTAATAATGAGGCTCTTCAGTTATATGAAAGCCATATAAAAAAGACCAAAGAGGTCCAATTATTGTCCGACGTTGTAGAATTTTTAGAGCAACGACTTAGTTCGGTAAGCTCAGTTGAGGTTGAAAATCCTATTAAAAAAATTGTAATGAATAAAGAATATTCAAAAAGCTTTTGTCCCATATGCATAGGTTTGGGACACAATGTATTGCAATGCTACGTATTTAATGCTTTAAGTCCAACTGTACGGATGGAAAAAGCTAAACGGGCAGGGTTGTGTTTTAAATGTTTGACACACTCATATACACAAAGGTGCAGTAGCAAGATTTCATGTGATCATTGTAGGGAAAATCACATTAGCATGCTACACATATTTATAAAAGTTGAAAAAGTTAATACTTGTTTGACGTCGGACAAGGCATTATTAGCTACAGCTAAAGTGCAAATAAAGTCTTATAAAGGAATATTTGAAAAGTTTAGAGCTTTGGTTAACAGTGGTTCACAAAGCACAATTATTTCAGAAGAATCTGCAAAGATTTTAAAATTACCAAAAATTAGGTCGCAAACAGAGATCAGTGGAGTCTCTTTCACAGGAAAGTGCATCTCAAAGCACAAAGTAGTTCTGTTAATTAAAAGCAAAAGTTCCCCAAAAGTTTTGAAAGTCGAAGCAATAGTACTTCCCAAATTAATGAAATCTCTTCCAGTCAGCAAGATTGATGTTGACAAGGCCAAATGGAAGAATTATAATTTAGCGGATCCTGACTTTAATATGCCAGGCCCTATTGATCTGATTATTGGATCAGATCTGTACACTCACATTCTTCAGGATGGAGTTGTTAAAATAAACGGCCTTCTTGGTCAAAAAACGGATTTCGGGTGGATTGTTTTTGGATATACAAAGTCCAAAGTAAGGAAGTCAATCGTAACAAGTACGATTTTAATGACTTAATCAACAATTAACAAACAACATTTTGGTGGTATCACTCACAAGGATAAATACAAATCAAAAAACTTTAAAAGAAATATTCGGGAAAAAGAAATTTTCAAATAAAACTTTAAATGAGAACAGTTACCGTTCTTTTATTCCCCCTGCAGGACCTCACTTCGGAGGTGTTTGTATAACTGGGGTTAAATCTAAAAATTTAAAGGATAAAAGTGGTCGTCAGGTTATTCCCCCGGCAGGACCTCACTTTGGAGGTATTTGTATAACTGGGAGAAGCAATGGGCGACAATTCTTTTAAATATATCAAAGGGCCAAATCAAATTATTGAACCAAAAGAAAAGGAGAAAGATAGAAATATTGATGGGTGCCAAATAATTAAAATTAGAAAAAAATATGTCTGGGTAAATCGGAAAAGGCACAAGAGCAATGCTGATAGGGCAGCTCAACTTGTTCCTTAGAGGGAATGAGGAAAAAAAAAAGGACTAGTGTGGTAATTAAAAAGGAACAATTATGTGTGTGGTATTCTGAGATAAAGTACAATCCTATCTATTGACATCAATCTGGTCGACTAAATACTAATATGTTAATACCATTGGCCAGATTAAACGAGAATTTACAAAATTGAGAACGTCAGTTAACCTAAACAAGGGTTTAGGTAAAAAATTAGCACTGCTCGAAAATAAAAATATATCTCAGTATTCAGAATAAAAGATTTGATATAGGTAAAATACCAGATTTTGAAGTTATCAGCAACCATTTAGGCACACTAATTATTTATCACACAGTAGAAATAAAGAAGAGTTAAATATTAAATTGGTCACACATTGTTAATGGTGGCAATAATAATAATAATAATATCTGTATTAACTATATACATATGTTGAACAATAAAGCAAAATACAAAAGGCATTTACAATCCATACAAAATGTTTAATTATTAAAATTAGCTTGTTAAATGATGAAACAATTAAATAAAATTAAAAACAAATTGTTAATTAAAGAATAAATAGAAAAAAAAAGGTAAAAGAAAATATTGTAAAAAAAAGGTTAAATATGTATAAAGCCTTAAAAAGAAGGCCGTTGTAAACTGTTAGTTGCAGAAGATATTATATCGAATAAAATAAACTAAAAGTAATACAGTCCACTAAATTTTTTACCGCAACTATGAAAAGAATACATTATTGTAAAATACACCCTAAATCTTGCCGGCCTTTGGCGGAATGTTCACACGTGAACACGTATATAGTGACATATCCACAGTCCTATAAACTTAGCATCTATAGTACTCCGAATATTCAGTCACCTTATGTAAACATGTCATACCCGAACATTCCCATTAATTTATGTAAAACCATCACACCCTAACATTCCCATTAATTTATGTATCCCACACTTGTAACAGGACACCATAAGCGAAGGCTAACGGAAAGTCCCCAAAAATCAAAGTCCCCACCGTAGACTAAACAAATCCCTATTTGTCACGATCCCACGTTCGAAGGCAATCAAAGTTCGGCTCGTAAACAGGAAACTCCTATTTCAATTCAAAGTCAGACCAAAGTCATTAAATTAAAGAGAGCACTTGTATCCAAGAGCAAAGGCACTTGTATCCAAGAGTAAATAAAGTTTCACTCAATTGAAAATCGAAAGCTAATGCAAAGCTAACTCAGAATAATTTCGCAACTCACTCAAAATTAGGAAAGCTCGAGACCGAGGCTTGATCGTCAAGTAAATTAGAATACCAAGTCAAGTTCAGTTTGAGACCTCAATATAATAGGTTGGTGTTCTTCATAAAATAAGTAAAACTTGTAACATTCGGTTGAATAAAATAAAAATTGTATTTTTTTATTAAACTGGAGTTGCAGACTTATAATTGGCGCAGTCGGTAGGATCTTAAAATAAAGTCCTTTTAACTACGGTACTGATCAACTAAAAAAGGATATAACTAAACAACTAGTAATCCTTGATCGGCGAAGTGAACACAGTGAACTAAATTGAGATCCGCAAAAGAATCTACGTGTGTAGTGCAGTGACATAAAACCTACGTGTAGTCACACAGATAACTAAAAAATCCTTTACGGTCGGAAATTAAATATTCTGAAAAAACGCAAAACATCTACGTGTGTAGTGCAGTGACATAAAACCTACGTGTAGTCACACAGATAACAAAAAATCCTTTACGGTCAGAGACTTAACATTCTGCAAAAACCAAAAACCAACCAAAAACTAGGAGAGACGCAGTTTAAAGGGAGCATTAGTAAGTTCATAACTGAGCTTGAAAATCAATATCAAAATGTATGGGATAAATTACAATTAGAATCAGACGTATCAGATAAAATTAATTACACCAGAATGCTAGACAAAACGGTTCTTGTTACTATTGATCGAAAACTTCCTGATCGCATGTATATGTCATTAGCTCGCAGAGATATCACCAATATCGAAAAATTGAAACAAGCGGCTATGGAATTAGGTTTTTATGACGCATGTCCAGTAGAACAGTATGCGCAAAACAGAAATAACCAAAGAAATTACCGGAACAGGGGAAATTATCAGGGTAACAATTATAGACATTACGATAATAATCGAAATTCATTTTCATATTATAATTCTAATAATATAACAGCAACTCCTCAGAACCACCCAAATCAAAATCAAAATCAATATCAACAACGTCCCATACCCCACATTTGCAGGGTAATTATCAAACGGTCAGCGCCGGGTTAAATCAGGCCAGACAACAAAACCCAAATAACTATCAAAATCAGAATAACTCATACAGACCCAATTCAAATCCAGTAAAAGACAAAGGGAAAGTCAGAGTGGACAGAGCAGAATGGATGTAAATTTTCATCAAACAGCCTCGGAGACCGAAGAAGTAACCCTATATAAAGCTAGTTTTTCACGACAAATTTTATAAAGGAATGATAGACACAGGATCATCCATTAACATAATGAACAAAAATTTTGCAAAATTAAATGAAATCCAGGAGAATCTAAAAGTTTACACAATTAAAGGTCCGATAGTAATACATAAAAGTATTACAGTAAAACCCAGCATAATTTGTCCGTCCGAACAAAAATTTTACCTCCACAAATTCTCAGATAATTACGATATCCTGTTAGGTAGAAGTTACTTGGAAGCTACCAAGGCAAAGATTGACTATGAAAATGGTACAATCAAACTAGGTCACATTACATACAGGTTCCGTTACAACGATGAAGACATGGAAGTTGAGGATAAGACCGCACAAGAGTGCCTTAGTCCACCTTCTACAGAAGATGAATCAACGAACTTCGCGATAAACAATGAATTGCGCGAATGCAATGAATTTAGGCTCGAGCATCTGAATGAGGAAGAAGTAGAAAGTTTAAAGAAGGTCCTATTCGAATATAGTGACATTCAGTACAGGGAAGGTGAAAATTTGACTTTCACAAGTACGATTAAACACACTATTCAAACTCAACATGAAGACCCAGTGTATCGCAAGCCGTACAAATATCCACAGAGCGTAGATGAGGAAGTCAATAGGCATATCAAAGAAATGATTGAGCAGGGAATAATTCGAAAGTCGAAATCTCCTTACTGCTCACCTATTTGGGTAGTTCCGAAGAAAGCTGACGCCTCTGGAAAACTAAAGTATAGATTGGTAGAAATTTAAATGAAATTACAGTCAACGATAAATTTCCAATTCCCAGAATGGATGAGATTCTCGACAAATTGGGAAAATGCCAGTACTTCACTACAATTGACTTAGCTAAGGGATTCCACCAGATCCAAATGGACACAAATTCAATAGCTAAAACAGCGTTTTCAACGAAACATGGTCATTACGAATATACTCGAATGCCATTTGGGCTAAAGAATGCTCCTGCAACTTTCCAGAGATGCATGAACAATCTTTTGGAAGATTTAATCTACAAAGATTGTTTAGTTTATTTAGACGATATTATAATTTTTCCACTTCATTGGAAGAACACATATTATCTCTAAAGAAAGTCTTTGGAAAACTCAGAGATGCAAACTTGAAGTTGCAATTGGACAAGTGCGAGTTCATGAAAAGGAAACTGAATTCCTTGGTCATGTCGTAACCACTGAAGGTATTCGACCAAATCCAAATAAAACAAACGCCATAACAAATTTCCCATTGCCAAAGACTCCGAAACAAATAAAATCATTTTGGGTTTATGTGGTTTCTATCGCAAGTTTATCCCTAACTTTGCCAACATAGTTAAGCCAATGACTCTTAAATTGAAGAAAGGTGCTAATATTGACACTAATAATAAAGATTACGTAGCGGCATTTGAAAAGTTAAAGGTACTTATTACATCAGATCCGATTTTAATCTACCCTGATTTTACTAAGCCCTTTTCCTTGACTACTGACGCTAGTAATATTGCCATAGGTGCTGTTCTGTCCCAAAATCACAAACCAGTTTGTTATGCCAGCAGAACGCTGAACGAACATGAAATAAACTATGCTACCATAGAAAAGGAACTCTTAGCAATAGTTTGGGCTACGAAATACTTCAGATCATACTTGTTCGGAAGATCTTTCGAAATATTAAGTGATCATAAGCCCCTTGTTTGGCTCAACAATATCAAAGAACCAAACATGAAATTACAAAGATGGAAGATTAAATTAAATGAATTTGATTACAAAATCAAATATCTTCCGGGAAAAGAAAATTATGTGGCGGACGCCCTATCCCGTACCAAGATAGAAGAACTTATGCTTGGAGAAGCAGCTAGTAGCGTAGACGCGACCATTCATAGCGCTTCTGAAGATAATTTAAATTACATACCCATCACAGAGAGCCTTTAATTATTTCTCAAGACAGATAGAGTTAAAGAGGGAGACAGTAACAACACTGAGGTAAACCATTATTTTCACAAATTAAAAATCAGCATAACATATAAAGAAATGACAGAAAGCTTTGCTAAAGACATCATTAAAGAATATTTGTGCACCAAAAGAGCGCAATCTACTTCCATAATGATGAAGATTTCCTTACATTTCAAAGGGCATATATCGAAATAATAAGTCCCAACAATTTGACTAAATTGGTAAAATGTACACTCAAATTAAAAGATATTTTGACTTATGCGGACTTCAAGAATTTGATACTTACAAGGCATAAGGAACTCCTACATCCGGGAATTGAAAAACTGTTAACTGGTTCAAAGAGGAACACTATTATCCCGACAGCCAAAAGTTAATACAAAATATCATAAACGAGTGCGAAATCTGTAATATAGCAAAGACGGAACATAGAAATACTAAACTGTCATTTGAAGTTACACCGGAAATATTCAACGCAAGAGAACGATACGTAATTGATTTCTATTTAGTCGGAAACCAACAGTTCCTATCATGTATCGATATCTATTCGAAATTTGCCACATTAATTGAGGTAAAGAGTAGAGACTGGCTAGAAGCAAAAGGGCCATAATGAAGATATTCAATGATATGGGAAAACCGCAAGAAATTAAGGCAGACAAAGACTCAGCTTTTATGTGTATAGCCTTGCAGAATTGGATAAAATCAGAGGGTGTAAATATAATAATAACAACAAGTAAAAACGGTATATCTGACATAGAAAGGTTTCATAAGACGGTAAATGAAAATTAAGAATTATTGGAAGTGAAGACAATATAGAAAATCGATGTACAAAATTTGAATCGATTCTATACGTGTATAACCACAAAACTAAACACGCCACAACTAATAGAACTCCCGCAAATATCTTTCTATATGCAGGTACACCAGATTTCAATGTCCAACAAAACAAGATAGACAAAATAGATAAACTTAATGAGAACAGACATGAATTTGAGGTTGACACAAAATATAGACAGGCTCCATTAGTGAAAGCAAAGATAACAAATCCTTTCAAGAAAACAGGAGTAGTCAGACAGGTTGACGACAAACACTTCGAGGAGACAAACCGAGGCAGGAAAATCACTCATTACAAATCTAAATTCAAGAAAAGAAAAAGATTAATAAAAGTAAATATGATAATTCCAGATCCGCCGAAGAAAACGAAGACGAATCGTAACCTAACAGTCCCCATATCAATCATGATCATAACATCTCTCATAAGCATTATCAACGGACAGAGTATCGAAATCAACCCCATTAAAGCACAGAATGGATACCTAATATTTAAAACTGGATCAATGGAAATTCCAACGAATTTTGAATACCACTATCTAAGCATAAATATAACAAAGACCGAATTGACATTCAACAACCTGCTGGACGAAGCATAAGAGTTTCAAAACATAGTCCAAGTCCGATACCTAGTTGAAAAGCTAAAACGGGAAATAAACGGGTTAAGAATAGTTAAGCGTAGCAAAAGAGGTCTGTTAAATGTGGTAGGTTCAGCATACAAATATTTATTTGGCACGTTAGATGAAAACGACAAAGAGGAATTAGAAACTAAAATCAATAATCTGTCGGAGAACTCCGTCCAGAATCACGACTTAAATATGATTATTGACGTCGTTAATAACGGGTTAGATATAATTAACAAACTTAAGGAAACCAAGGATAAGGAGCAACAAGCTGCAGTTTTAATATTTAATCTTCAACAGTTTACCGAATACATAGAAGATGTAGAGTTAGGCATGCAGTTAACACGGTTAGGCATTTTAACCCAAAGTTGTTAAAACATGATTATTTGAAGCAGGTGAATTCTGAAAAGTTGCTGAAAATAAAAACATCAACTTGGCTAAAGACCGACACAAACGAAATACTGATAATCTCCCACATTCCCAATGAATTAATTAAAACTCCAATTTATGAAATAGTTCCATATCCAGACGAGTTCAATAACATATTAACTGAAGACACTTCTGATAAATTTTACATTCATGAAGACAAAGTTTTTAACAAAAATACAGAACAAGTTGTTTTTGACACATGCATAAACGGAATAATCAAACAAGAACCAGCTAGGTGCAGATACACTAAAACTCATAGAAATTTCCAAATTAATTACATAGAACCAAATATCTTACTAACTTGGAATGTGCAGAAAGAAACATTAAATCAAAATTGTATAAACACAGAAGTTTCAATCACAGGCAACAACATTATCAAAATTAAAAATTGCACAATTCAATTAGACGAATTTATAATTTCAAACAATATAGCCGATTACTCACAATCAATCTATGTGAACAATAATATCACTAAAATTAAACCATTATCTTACATTCAAACTAAAGAAATAATAGAGTCACATATCAAATATTACAACACATTCCAAATAATATGCCTAACCACATTTGTCATAACTATATTAGGTGTAACATCGTACCTAATCTATAAGTTTAAAAACATACCTAAGAAATTTATTGTAAAATTTTCTAAACACGAAGACACCCCTATTAAGGAAAAGAATATCAAAGTTAATACAGAAGATAACATCATGTTATATCCCAAATTAACGACCTGAGGACAGGCCACATTCAAAGAGTGGGGGAGTGACATATCCACAGTCCTATAAACTTTGCATCTATAGTACTCCGAATATTCAGTCACCTTATGTAAACATGTCATACCCGAACATTCCCATTAATTTATGTAAAACCATCACACCCTAACATTCCCATTAATTTATGTATCCCACACTTGTAACAGGACACCAGGAAGCGAAGGCTAACGGAAAGTCCCCAAAAATCAAAGTCCCCATCGTAGACTAAACAAATCCCTATTTGTCACGATCCCACGTTCGAAGGCAATCAAAGTTCGGCTCGTAAACAGGAAACTCCTATTTCAATTCAAAGTCAGACCAAAGTCATTAAATTAAAGAGAGCACTTGTATCCAAGAGCAAAGGCACTTGTATCCAAGAGTAAATAAAGTTTCACTCAATTGAAAATCGAAAGCTAATGCAAAGCTAACTCAGAATAATTTCGCAACTCACTCAAAATTAGGAAAGCTCGAGACCGAGGCTGGATCGTCAAGTAAATTAGAATACCAAGTCAAGTTCAGTTTGAGACCTCAATATAATAGGTTGGTGTTCTTCATAAAATAAGTAAAACTTGTAACATTCGGTTGAATAAAATAAAAATTGTATTTTTTTATTAAACTGGAGTTGCAGACTTATAATTATATATATAAGAATCCTATGTAAACATCAAACCGCTGCAGCACTGTACTGATAAGCATGTGTCTGCATAGATTTAAATATAAACGCCACTAGAATCTAGAAATGTATATCGAACTGTTGCTTCGGTTCATCCCTTAAATATTTGTACAGCAACTATGTTATCTTGCAGCGGAAAATCCCCGCTTGCATTTGAAAACGGTTTCCCAGCTAGGGGAACAGATGACCGTTGCGTTGGTCTTGTTAGAGATAAGATTATGAGAATTCTCGTTGGTCTAGAAGATAAAACTAGACATAGGATTTTGATGTTAGCTACCTAAGTCTTACAAAAACTTACATGTAAACAAAAAAGTTGCATTTTTTTTTACATTAATTTCGGCATCATTCCTATGGCAGCTTTAGGATGTGGTCCGATTTCGTCCGTTCCGACATATATACTGCGTGCTAAAAAAATAAGACTATGCTGAAAGTTTCAGCCCGATAGCTCAAAAACTGAGAGACTAGACCGACAGACGGACAGACAGACGGACATGGCTAGATCGACTCGGCTGGTGATGCTGATCAAGAATATATATACTTTATGGGGTCGGAGATGCCTCTCTCACTGCGTTGCAAATATCATTTAAAAATAATACCTTCTGCAAGGGTATAAAAAAGCTAACTTCGGCTAGCTGAAGTTTATATACCCTTGCAGATAATAAATAAAACAAAAAAGCTAACTTCGTCTGGTGATGCTGATCAAGAATATATATACTTTATGGGGTCGGAGATGCCTCTCTCACTGCGTTGCAAATATCATGGAAAAATAATACCTTCTGCAAGGGTATAAAAAAGCTAACTTCGGCTAGCTGAAGTTTATATACCCTTGCAGATAATAAATAAAACAAAAAAGCTAACTTCGGTAAACCGAAGTTTGTATACCCTTGCAGTCTGCAATTGGATCATTGAAAACCGATCCATTTTAAATCATAATTTAAGTAATTAAATAAATACTTTGTTCATTTTGCAGATATTTGTGGGGTACACGGTTTGGCGGCGTTTAATTTGAATTGTAAACACTCACAGCTGACAGTATGGCCCTTTCGTATGAATTTTCGGTAAACACCATAATACCTAGTCACACTTGAATTATGGAACTCTTTCAGCTAGCTAAGGGTTTAGCTCTAGTGAATATTAGGCTTTAGACAGGAGTACAACGGCCGTGGAAGATCATCTTAAGAAGAAAAACTGACCAGAGTTTGCTCCAGAGAAGTGGAAAAGGTATCGGCACTGATGGAAAAGTGGCAACCTCTATTTCTGTTTCAGCCAACGCCGAAAAGATAGGTAGAATCATTCAAAGAAACGCAAGCATTCAAGACAGCTGTCCGTCTCTTTTTATTGTTATCGGTTATCGGAAATAATTTTGTTTCCAGGCCGGAAAATATTTTACGGGGAGTCTGGGTCTCGGCTAAGTTAGCCCTCACATTTAAACGATAGGAAATAAAATTTTCGAAGCCGGAACTTTACCTGGCCTTAAAAATTTAACAGGCAGGATAGGAACCGGCCCTAAGCCGGAACTTTACCTGCGCTCAAAAATTTAACAGGGAGGGTAGGAACCGGCCCTTAATTGATTTGAATTTAATTAAAACTAAAAAACAAACTTTTTTTTGTCTTTACATGTGTTTTTTTTTTGTTTGTGAAAGTTGCAATATTTTATCAGGTTTTAAACGTTGTTTATTTAAACCAGGAACAAATGATAAACTAATTTAACTATTTCAATTGTATTCTATTTTTTTGGCTAAAAATATATTTAACCTAAATGGAAAAGTTATTTTTGAATTATTTCCTTGCACCCTTTAATTTGTTTTTTCTTTTGAAATCATCAAATTTTTGGCTTTTTTCAGTCTTTATATATGTCAAGGATAAATTTATTCATAATGGAAAATATTCACAATAATTTAAACAGAAGATATAAAAAACATATTAGTTATTTTAACTATTATACTCTGAATCATTCTCATATGAAGTTTCTTCTGTTAAAAGCTGCAGCATATCCCTATCGACCTCCATCCTTTTTAGCTGCCCTTGTGGTTTGCGTAAACTTGATATTAGTGGATCTTAGGAACTTAATTAGGCATGCATTAAGTCCTCCATAAAATTTATTCGCCATGTTTTCGTATGGTGCTCACGTAAATTGCGATAGTCCTTATTGCGTGCTTCTAACGCTTCTTGCGAAATTTTTCCTATTGGAAGTGGTGATACGTTTATTATGTCGGCTCCATGTAATAAGACTTTGTGACTTTGTAAGAGTGCTTGGTAAAATTTCCATCTAAGTATAATTTCAAAGCCTCATCTCGTGAATATTGAATCTAAAGGATTGCTTTAGATTCTGTAAGCAATTCTATTTTTTGGCAATACCTTCGTCATTTGCCACCGAAACAAGTTGCGCAGCATTTCTTTTACCTGCTATGTGCAAGCTAGGAGAGGTGGCAACTACGAGCTCTGTGAGCAAGCTTTCCTTAACTATTTCGGAAATTCTTATATGTTTTGTTTTATTGAAGCATTCCTAAAAATAGAACATTCTTGCGTTGGTAAGGGTTTTTCCCGCCATAGCTCGGAAAGGGCTAAACTAGGCAGGGTTAAACTGGCTGCAGATGAATTAAGACATTTTACAATCACAAGACATCATAGTAATTTTAAACAAATATATTAGAGCGAATTCACGCGAATCTCAAAAGTTGCAGTCCACGAAATTCTTATTTTGACGATTTTCAAAGAACTAGTGGTATGGACAACTTAAAACAATTTTTTTTTTCTACAGCGGCAACGGCACAGGTAACAAAAAAAATTGGTTTAGTTAATTCATACCTCAAACTTTCAAAAATACTTTTTCTTCCAAATATTTCATAAATGAGAAACTTCAAGCTATTTTGGCAAAGCACCAAAAATGAACTTTAAAACTCAGTGCTGCACTTGCTGAAACATATGGTGTGTTTGAAAGCTCACAGCTGATCAGCTGGAGTATATCATTCACAACAGATCATATTAATAAGCTCACTGGGCTATTTGTAATCGATAAAGAATAAGCTTTGGCGCCAATCAACTCTTTCAAAATTGAATTAAATGGAGCTAAAATGACCGTTTCGCCCACAGTTCGCTGAGGCTGCGACGATGGTGTCGTCTTCACGTTGATTCACTTCGGCGGGCATAGGGAGCGGTGCTCGTTTGCATGTGCATCAAATGTAATTATCTTTGCTCATGCACAGAAGTTAGGGTTGTTTTAATTTTGAATTTATAAATCCATTTATTTCGTGTTTAGTTTATTTGTATGGAAGTTTATTTGATTGGCTGGCTTTTTTTTTTCATTAATTACTGCTACACGCTGATTCTATTGCTTGTGTCACCGTGTGAGTGGGGTCATCCTTCAGGTTTAATTTTACTGTTGTTGTTGTTTGAATTCCGTAAATTCTTAATATGTTCACTTAATAATATTTGAATGAATCCGGAGTTTAAGAAACTTGCGTGCAGAACGCGGAAAATCGTTGAAAGGAGGCGGACACTCAGTTAAGTTGTTCCAAGCTGAGTGGAAACCGTCATTGGTGAGTGGTGAATTGGAGCTATGGAATTAGCTTCACCACTAGTCTAGCATTTAAATGGAGTAACTTTTCGACAGCGGTAAGCCTTGGATTGTATATATAGACCGTTGTGAAAAGGTCACGGAACGCTTTCCAGCGAAGATAATCGCCCGAGAAACTTCTGTATCGCACGGAGGTAACTGGCAACCTGCTGGAGTATAATTTTGAGAGTTGCAGGAGTTGGAGTGTTCTGATAGAGACGTCGCTCGCTCAATTTGCTCGTTGATTTGAGCTGCACATGACTCGTAAACTGAGTAGCAGTAGTCATATTTAGCATGAAGGATTGGCAAGGTGTCGATCGACCCCCCTACTGATATTCGCTCCGAACAAGCTTCATATGCTTGCTCGACTTGGTCCCATACGGTTCGGA
Source organism: Drosophila triauraria (assembly GCA_014170255.2). Classification (NCBI taxonomy): domain Eukaryota; kingdom Metazoa; phylum Arthropoda; class Insecta; order Diptera; family Drosophilidae; genus Drosophila; species Drosophila triauraria. The sequence continues at coordinate 687,567 of CM024337.1, read as the reverse complement.
TGTGATCTCGGCGGACTTGGCATGTGTAGAGGGACGGCATGGAGTGTTGACCATCGCTTCGAATTGGCTTACACGGTCATTTACGGTAATAAATTGATGTAAGGCCGCAGTTATCGCAGTGGGCTTCTCTGTGGGTGGCTTTTTGTTTTTTATTTATATACTAGCTGACCCGGCGAACTCCGTTTCGCCACCAGATGGCTTCGTTTTATGTAACATTTCGTTTGGAGATTAAAAGATGAAGAAACATTTGTTTGTTTGTTTTATATTTGAAAAGGAAAAGTTTCATTTCATTTCACAACAGTAATGAATTCATTTCGGATACAAAAATGAAGTGTTATTTAGATGAACTTCTCTAAGTGAATGAAAGTGAATCCAAAGTACATACTGAATCGAAGCGTTATACGTGTCCGCAAATTATCCGTTTCATTGAAGTGCTCTTTGGTAAACCACATTTGTTGTTTTTGGTCTGACATTAACACAAACAAAGCGGATTGTTTCCCAACTCTTGAACACGACACGTATAACTGCTCATGTAAAAACAATAATTTTCTAAATTTCTCCCGCAAACACTAAGCGATTTGCCTTGCGACTTGTTAATTGTCATTGCAAACGCAAGGCAAACTGGAAAGTGCAATCGTTTGAAGTCAAACGGAAGATCAGTCGGAATCATTGGTATTCGAGGAATACATACATTTTTACCTGCGTACTTTCCGTTAATAATGGTTGCCTTAATCAAGTTCGTGCGTATCCAATGGCATTCGTTCCTATGCTGTTTCAAGCATATTAACCACAGCATTATTAGAGTGAAAAATGCTTGCAACTTTTCAATAATTCGTCTCTTTAACTGTTGTGTTCCTGTATATTGCACCGCACATTCAGCTGATCCACCATCGACGAAATGAAATATATTTGCAGAAATTGATGCTGTTCATCTGGTGTTGGCACCATTGAACCATTCAAATATATAAATATATTTGTCCTTGTATCTGTAATTGCAAACAATCATTTGTTGAAGAATACGGTGTAACTTCTGATCGTGTGATTGTGTAGTGTGTGGTGTATATGTAGTTTGGTTATGTGTGTTGTATGCTTACCTTGCAAGTGGCCTTCTTAAAAGATATTAGCGCCAAAGTAAGTCATGCGACAGCAGTTATTGTATTCAAGGATGTGTTGGAGAATATGGCTGGAATCGGGATCACTTCCATCGAACAATGGTTTCAGTGGCTGTGGTGGTGTAAGTAATGGATCCAGTTTGACTTTTCCACTTGCGCAGCACAATCCATCCGTTTCTCTTTTGAACTTTGAAATATCGGCATATAGTCGTCTTTGGCCAAGTATCTAAATTTTCATCATCACTGTAGTTCGCAGTGGGATCATATTGGAATGCCAAGCGATAGTATGATGCCAATGATCTTCGTGTCCTCCTAGTTTGTCTTTTTCGCTTAAGTTCTGTGAATACACTTGTTGCTGGCTTGCATGTCTTGTGCGGCGGCCGATGTTCGCACGTCGTCCTCTAGGCATTTTGGGCTATGGACAGAGTGGTGAATTTAACCTCAAATGCACGATCCACATAATTTACATAGTTCAACTTACCACCTTAATGACTAATGGCTGCATCACAATTTCACGGTGAACACAATACCGGTTTGTCACATAATTCTAACTGAGCAGAGAACAATGAGTAGATGTCAAACACGCGCCGCATGCTATGTATCAGAGATGGCACTATATGTAAAAGATTTTCCCGCTTGAGTCGCGGAAGTATCACGGAAGAATCACGGAAGAGTCGCGGATGAGTCGCGGAAGTATCGCGGAAGAATGGCGGAAGAGTCGGGGAAGTATCGCGGAAGTATCGCGAAAGTATCGCGAAAGTATCGCGGAAGTATCGTGGAAGTATCGCGGAAGTATCGCGGAGGAGCGCGGAAGTATCGCGGAAGTATCGTGGAAGTATCGCGGAAGTATCGCGGAGGAGCGCGGAAGTATCGCGGAAGTATCGTGGAAGTAACGCGGAGGAGCGCGGAAGTATCGCGGAAGAAGCGCGAACATATTGCGTCCATCATTTCAATGTATCCGTACATTAATCATTTCAGCCAAAACAGCACGACGTATTCGTGATGACCTTGAAAGATTCACTACAGGTACGGTGTCAACAGATCTATTTCGTGCATTACCTTCATCTGCACTCCGGGATCGTCTTTGTAATACCCCATTTGTACTACGCGTTCTATGGCGAACGCGTCTTGGTCTTGAGAAAATAAGAAAAGTACACGCACATATCGTTTTCTCTTTCAAAGTGAACGGTCGTGTTTTTGTTTTGCGCCTCGTATTTGTGTAAAATCTTTGCTATAAACCACCGGGGTTTATTTAAAACTTCTATCCTGTGTCAATAATAATTCACCGTTTCACTTCGCGTGTGCATGCAGCTGTTTTTGTGTATTAATAACTATATTAATTGCAAATTTTAGTTTTCTGCAGCGATCGTTATCTGCATTTTTTGCATTCCTCTTTGTGCTTTATCCGTTACGCCGAATTACAGCTCGACGGCTTAAGCTCCCTAACTCTCGCTCTCTTGCTCTCTAAGTGCACGTAACTACTCTTATTTTCTCTTAACTTCTGACTGGTACAGTGGTAAGTCGCTATAATGTCTTCTAATGTTGTCTGTGTAATAAAACCTGCAAGAAAGTAATTTCTGATGAGGACCCTACTATTGGCTGCTGGCTGTGTGACAATGTCGTGCACGCCAAGTGCATTGAACGCACAGGCCGGCTGGCTGATAATTTTGCCAAAATATTGGATTGCGCTACTGCTGTGAGGCTTGTCGCGATGTTGAAAGGAAATGATGTCATTTATGCGGCAAACCAAAATGGTTTTAAGGAGCTTCTTGTTAGTTTTCGTAAAACTAATGAGGTGCTCCTGGCGCTGGACTCTCAGTTTAATGGCCTTAAGCTATTAAATGAGTCCCCTAAGCGCAAAAAAAACCACGGTTGGCACACCGCATTTGGGCGGATCCCAACAACTCGCTACGAGTTCTCAACAGCTGACTCCCTCGGCACAGCCCCGACTCCAATATATCTAACTCCAATGATATTAAGATCGGGGCGAGAAAAGATTCGGCCTCCGAATGTGCCGCGGGAGGGCAGCGCCTCAATTATATCCGTCGTGTCCGCTGAGGGGTCACAATCAATGACCTCACAGAACCCCACCCAGAAAACTCCCCAGGGTATCAGGCCTGGAATACCGGCCGATATTGGTACTACAAATGTAGTACCGAAAGCCCTAATAGCTATTCCACCTACGAAACAGATATTTGTTTCGCGGCTTTCCCTTCTCAAACATCTGAGGATGTTAGTACCTATATCCTAGGTCGCACTAAAGCCGATAAATCCAAAATTAAGGTGGAAAAATTCAAATTTTCTTATGCTAGGGATATTTCATCTTTCAAAATAAATGTCCCTGACGAACTTTTTAACACAATATGCTCTGCTGCCTTCTGGCCTAAGTATGTTGTTGTTAAGGAGTACGAAGCTAAGAAAAAAGAAAAAAAACAGCCTGTAGGGGTTAGTTTACCCAGGCCGGACAAAACCGCTGTGCCATCTACGTCGTCCGCTTCAAAAACTAACCAATTCTCTTCTCCTTTCCTATCAGAATGCAAGAGGCTTACGTAGTAAGCTTCCCAAATTGTATTCTGATAGTCTTTCATTTGCATCCCAGGTGATTGTGCTCACAGAAACCTGGTTAAAGCCGGAGATTCTAAGCTCCGAAGTTTTTCCAGCTGTGTACACAACGTACAGGCTAGATCGGCCTTCCAGGCGAGGGGCGGTGTCCTCATTGCGGTTGACTCCAACCTCACGTCTGAATTATTAACTTTCGAGGAATGCAGCGATGTTGAATTCCTCTGTGTGAAACTATCATTTAATGGTTGTTTTACTTTTATTACATGTTCCTACATTCCTCCCTTGTCGGAACTTCCTACTTATTGGAACCACCTTTCCGCTATTCAGGCGGTCTCCAATAGACTTTCGGATAGGGACCACTTAGTAGTTCTAGGGGATTTTAACATTCCTGGGGCTATTTGGTCCACAAATGAATCCTCAAATACCCTTTTGACTACAGCACGTCACGACTTTATTGATGGCTTGTTTGACATTTCGCTGTCTCAAGTCAACCATGTACGAAATTCCTTAGATCGCTTGCTAGACCTCTGCTTTGTCTCTGATCCGGCAAGAGTCAGTTTGGTTAGGGTCCCGCCCTTGACGCTACCCGAAGATCCATACCATCCTACTTTCGATGTGACTATCGATATTGGGACTGCTATGGAGAATAAGTCTGATCGGCTAGATAAGAAAATTCACTGCTTTCGCAAGGCGAATTTTCGACGGCTGAATAATTTTATATCTGAATTTGATTGGTCCGATCTCTACATGTGCACTGACATGGTGGGTGCCATGGATATTTTTACAATGCCATGAAATCCTTTTTACCGAATGTGTTCCGTTATACTATCCGTCAATCTCCAATAAGCCTCCCTGGTTTAGTAAAGAGTTGACTCGCCTCAAAAATGTCAAGTCCAATCTATTCTAAATTTAAACGCAACGGTTCTCAAGCTGTTCATTCTCGCTATTTAGCGGCTCGGTCAAAGTTTACCGTGCTTAACGCGCAGTGTTACAAAAACTATTTAACTCGTTGTAGGGTTCAGTTTGCGCAGGACCCAAAACAGTTTTATAATTTTGTCAACACTAAACGTAAGCCTATTACACATCCTTCCTCGCTTTCATTTGAAAATACGACAGCAAACAATGATCAGGCAATCGCCGATCTTTTTGCTCAGTTTTTCAAACTACTTATTCTCCGTCATCCGATTCAAACCAAACCTATTCTTATAGCATGCCCAAATCAAACCTTATCTTCAGTCCTAGCTTAAACGAAAGCTCAATTCTTTTGGATCTTCAACGTGTCAAGCCGGTTTATTCGCCAGGTCCAGACGGAATACCAGGCTGTGTGCTTAGGTATTGTGCCGAGTCCCTGTGCAGTCCCCTTCTAAAATTGTTTACCTTATCCTTAGAAACTTCCCAATTTCCCTTATTTGGAAGGAATCATTCGTGATTCCTCTTCACAAAAAGGTAGCAAAGTGGATGCTAACAACTATAGAGGAATCTCTAAGTTGTCAGCCATCCCAAAACTTTTCGAAAACGTAATTACTCCCCATTTGCAGCACCTGTGTAGATCTATAATCTCTCCATGCCAACATGGATTTATTAAACGAAGATCAACGACTACTAACCTTCTGGAGCTCACTTCTTTCATTATAAGGGGCTTTCCACAAAATTTGCAGACAGATGTGATCTATACTGATTTCAGTAAAGCATTTGACTCCGTTAATCATTCCCTTCTTGTTAGGAAACTCGACTTAATGGGTTTTCCTGTCGATCTTCTTAGGTGGATCTCATGTTATCTGAATGGTAGGACGCAAAAGGTTCTATTTAAAACAACTTGTCGAATGTTCTCCGGGTGACCTCTGGTGTCCCGCAAGGGAGCCACTTGGGTCCCTTACTTTTACTTTATTTATTAACGACCTGCCCAAAGTCTTGACAAACTCCAGAGTACTCATGTACGCTGACGACGTTAAACTTTGTGTGCAATACAAGGACCGCGCTTGCCAGTCGGATTTACAAACAGATCTTAATAACTTTCAAACATGGTGCAATGTAAACTTATTAAACCTGAATGGCTCAAAATGCAAGCTGATGACATTCTGACGTGTCTCTCCCATGCTTGCGACTTATACGCTGAACTGCTGCTCTTTGGAAAGGATCACGCTAGTTGACGATTTGGGTATCCGCCTAGATCCCAAACTGGAGTTTATTGATCATATTTCGTGCATTGTGAATAAAGCCAGGGGTGTGCTGGGATTTATTAAACGGTGGTCGAAGGAATTCGATGACCCTATGTCACGAAGAATTTATACACTTCGTTAGTTCGTCCTATTTTAGAATATGGATCTTGCGTTTGGAGTCCCCAGTGGGACGTCCATAGCAAACGCATTGAGTCAGTTCAAAAGAACTTTTACTTTTCGCTCTTCGTGGCTTAAACTGGGATGCAAACTTTAGGTTGCCCTCTTATTCTAGTAGACTTCTCCTGATTAACCTACCTTCCTTAGCAAACCGTAGAACGATGTTAGGCATTGTCTTTATGTATAATCTGATCCGTGGTGACGTGGAAAGCAGCGATCTATTGGGTCAGTTGAATTTCCACGTACCATGTAGATCCACAAGAACCTACCTGCCTTTTGTTTTGCACCACTGCCGAACATCGTATGAAATGCATGAACCCTTTAGAGTATTATGTGCAAATTATAATGATTTGTATAAAATTACCTCATCTGTAGATAGCCTTCCTAAACTAAAAACATTAATCTTAACCCACCTAGTACACATGCAAGATAACAATCGAGCTGCCTGATAGTAGTTTATATTTCCTCGCATTCTTTTATCTATACTTTTCTTTCGCGCCTATTTAACACCTAACCCTAACAAGCCCGGGCTTGGTTTTAAATGGCCACTTGAGTGTACTGACCGTAGTGCATCTTCAACGCCCAAGAAAATATATATAGTACACTTTAACAGTTCTAGACTCACCATTTATACAAACGACAGGAAATGTTTGACGAAAATTACCTGACAATAATATCAAAGCAGCCGTTTTAGTTATGTATGTGAAAAAGAAAATGGGCTGTTTTTAGCGTTTTCCCGGATATTATTCGATTTTTTCTCGCCGTAAGAACCATCCTTGGACTTCAACGAACATTTAAAAAAAAAGAATTGGCCAAATTGGTCCAGGCGTTGTTGAGTTTTGCGCTGACAACGCGAAACGGGTTTCATTTTATATATATAGATGTATACGTAGGACGGAGACCGGAATGACACACTGGAGTGTGTGGCATCGAAACATTGGAACGTGTGTATTGGAACACTGGAATGTGTGGAATGGAATGTGTGTATCGGAACACTGGAATGTGTGGACTGTAGCACTGAAATGTGTAGCGTATATGTTTATATGTTATTTTTAATTTTGAAATTAACTGAAGCCAATATTAAAAAGGGAATAAAATACTTTTGATGAAAAACCGGTCACACTGGTGCTTTGGACAGGCATGTCGCATAGATGTATTATTTTTATATCCACTTTTCCGGAAAATAGAAATTATCTGTAGAGAATCCCATCTTTTTAGCGATTTTAATCGACGCAATATAAAAATAGCTAAAAGCTGTATGAAATAACCGCCAAAAACTAGCTAAAATATATATAAAAAAGCTATTGGTTTCTGTTTGTAATTATTCGCAAAGTTTGTTTTTTTCTAATTTGAAATTAATTTTTGGATTATTTGAATTGGAGGAAATGTTATTATCGGCACTTTATTTGCCGTTCTTGTTTTTAATCCGTGTTGTAGTTACTGCACATATGCGTGTGAATTTTTGTGCATTGACTGTACCCAGCCAACCATTTTCGGAGCGCTCCGAAGTAGGAGCGAAAAGGGACTCCCGAAATAGCTCCTTAAGGGAGCGTTTTCGGAGCGCTCTGAAATCGGAGCGAAAGTGGACTCCGAAATAGCTCCTTAAGGGAACGTTTTCGGAGCGCTCCGAAGTAGGAGCGAAGAGGGACTCCGAAATAGCACCTTAAAGATGCGTTTTCGGAGCGCTCTGAAGTAGGAGCGAAAGTAGACTCCAAAAAGGTGCAATTTCCGAAGTTGGAGTGAAAAGGGACTCCAAAAAAACTCATCGTAGGAGCGTTTAGGGAGCATAATTTGGTATAGTATGCATTTGTTTTCATCCGCATTCTCTGATTTACCTGAATGGCGACATGCTTAGTGTGCTGGACTTTAAATCTAAAGGTCACGTGTTCGAGTCCCAGTCGGAACAATTGTGTTTCAGAAATGTAAGTTGCTTTATAAAACATGTATAACATTTACATCCATTTAACAGTAACATATTAACTTACATAGCAGTGTCGGTTAGGTTATCTTTGGAAGATTTAAGGACTCTTTTTTTTAAAATCTATAAGCTAATAGAGGAGTCCGCACGGAGTCCTTGCGGTTTATCTACAGGAGCATTTTGGGACTCCGAAAACACTCCTTCTAGGACTCCTAAAGGAGCACTGTTTTCATATAAATTGAAAAGGCCATTTTCTCCCGCAAACATGCTCCCTTAGGACACCTTTCGGAGCCTCCCTAGGAGGGCTTGAGCTCCTCACAGGGAGTCCTAAAGGAGCACCCTGCGGACTCCGATGGTTGGCTGGGTAGAACAATGTACACCACTACAGTCACATGCGATCATTCCATTAGTATGAGTGCAAAATGAATTGTCTATAGCTAGATATGAGAAAAAAATAGCTAAAATGTTCTGTAATATGACAAAAATATAGCTACAACTTAAAAACTAGAACTTTGTGCATAATGTGCATTAGCGGCAGCGACGTCGACTGAGAAATTTCCTATCGCGGGATAGGGCCGTGCCGACCACTGGTGTAGAATAATGCAGATAGCGGAGATACCGAAGGAGAGGAGATAACGAGACACGAAAAAATTTGATAACTAAATCTGTGCATCGTATTTGCCGACGCTGATTTATATAAGTTATCCAACCCGTAAATCAGAGCAACTAATGGGAATAATAAACAATTTTAAAAAAAACCAATCACAGCGATTTACCTTCGCCTTTAATTTCGATTTCATCGTTGCCTTTGTCTTCAATTAAGAGAGTCGCACTTAGCTGGTCTGCTAAGATAAATAAACGAATCTAAAAGTAAACATAAGCTTCCGGTCGAACTATTGCGTTCCAAGTCCCCACCAAATTGCGTCGATCACCTAAATTGCATCGATCAGCATAATTCAATTTCACAATAAGATGCAGCAGTTTCATCCAAAATTTTTATTCTTAACAGAAAATTAAAGTTCTAAAAGTTGACAAAGAAAAAGCTTCTGGCCGAGATTCATTGGCAGAGATCCCAGAATTAAGCGGGCAGTCTTTTTTTGACAAAAGCCGCGATCGGTTCAATAAAGATAAGTGTCTTGTAAAATTAATTAAGTTGAGATAAAAAGGTTTAACACGAAGTTTATATAAAATAAAAATTATATATTTTTAGTTCACAAAATACTAAAGCATTTAATTGGCGCCCAACGTGGGGTCGCGTCATAAAAAGTTCCAAAAATTGTTTAATGAAAAATAAGTTAAATATAAACGAAGCTCGCGCGGGCAACAACTCAACATTTTAAGTGGAAAAATAAAAACATCCACCAACGATATATAACAAGGTAATGGAAAAAAATAAATTAAATAATCCATTAAAAAGTGAATTAAAACAAAAGGTGGACCGAAATCTTAACACAAAAATAATTACAAGAACACAATTTAATCAAACAACGCAACAAATAAATCAAAATTTAAACAAACACAAACGATAAAAAAAAAAAAAAACGCAGAAACAAAAACAAAAATACTAGAGAAGGAAGGAAGAGCCGTAGGACATCCCATCACCAACAATCTACATACTGAAAAGAAGGAAGAGCTGTAGGACATTTCATCGCCAACACCGTCTCGTGAGGAAACAAAAGTTTAATTATAAATTAAAAATTAAAGATTATAATTTAATATCAGGGTACTGACTAATATAATTTTTTTTTTATATGAAATCAGTTAGAAAGTTTCTCAGTTAAATGCAACGATCTGGAAGATTTAATAAATACATTTGGTGAATTGAACTTAACAATGGCAACCTTTTCTGCAGGTGGCATAGCCACAACCGGTAACTGAACAATTGAGTTAATAAATGTTCAACTGACAAAAGTAAGCAAGAAAATAGATGGTTTAGAAGGAAGCTTAGCAAAATATGCAACCACTGTGGAGAATTATAAAATCCAAGATATCTATCAAACTATAAAATGCGACACTACGCTTGAAGTGATAAAATCCTTACCAAAATTAACCGGAGAACAAACACAAAAAGTCGGTTGGAGAGAAGCTGAAAAAACAGCAATGAATCTTTAAAAAATTCTGAGTGAACAGTATTTTATCGCTTTAACAATTTTACGAAACAAAATCATGGGAGCTGCTCATGATGCTCTAACCAATTATGACACCGTTTTAAACTTGCAAGCAATTTTATCTAGATTGGACTTTATATATAACGACAAAAGACCAATTCATACACTCGAGTCTGTAATTGTAATTTTGTAATTTTGTTAAGTTTACGGTTTTAAGCCATACTATGCTAACAGATATTTGTTATGCTAAATAAATAAATAAATAACTTACAATTTAATCCAGTACATTCTATTATTATTTTGTCCCCTGTTATAGACTATAAAAAACTTAAAGAAAATATCATTCCGGATAGATATCCAATGCAAGATCCTTTAGTGATTTTGTCAAACCTTGGGAAAGCTAAATACTTTTCCACGATCAACTTGGAGTCTGGGTTTCACCAGATCCTCATGAAAGAAACAGATATTGAGAAAAACTCATTTTCGATTAATAACGGAAAATATAAATTCCTGAGAATGCCATTTGGGCTAACGAACGCACCCAGAATATTTCAACGTGCAATGGATGATATTTTGTGAGAACAAGTGGGTAAAACATGTCATGTATATATGGATGACATTATTATATTTTCTAAAACAATTGAACAACATAACAAGGCCTTAACCGTCATAATTAAAATGTTGTTGAACGCAAACATGAAATATTCAATTGAAAAATCAAAGTTCTTCAAATTAGAAACCACATTTCTGGGTTACGTTGTCTCACCCAATGTGATCAAAACCAATCTCGAAAAAATTTCTACAATTATCAAATATCCAATCCCAAAAAACATTCGAGAGCTTAGAAGCTTCCTAGGTCTTACCGGATATTATAGAAAATTTGTTCGAAATTACGCAAAAATTGCAAAACCTCTCACAAAGTATTTGGAAGGCCAAAATGGTAAGGTATCCAAAAATATGTCCCGAAAAACTTCAATACAGCTGGACGATTCAACTGTAAGAGCTTTTAACGAGCTCAAAGATAATTTAATTGCACAAATTGAATTGGTTCAATCAGATTAAAATAAAAAATTCACTTTAACAACTGACGCGACAGATTTGGCTATTGGTGCTGTTCTTTCTCAAGAAGGGAAACCAATTACCTTAATTTCCAAAACTCTAACTAAAACCGAGCAAATATATGCCACTAATAAGAAAGAACTTTTAGCCATAGTATGGGCATTTAAAAACTTGCTTAATTATTTATACGGTGATAACAACATCGAGATCTATACAGATCATCAACCACTTTCTTTGTCTATATCTCAAAAAATCCTATCGACGAGATGTAAAGATGGTATTCATTCATTGAAAGTTACTCTCTTAAAAAAAATGTAAAAACCAGGATCTACCAATGTTGTCGCAGACGCCCTATCAAGAATTCAAATTAACAACATAATTGACAGTAACGAATCGACCTCAGATCAAATCACTCAGCATTCAGCAGAGAGTATTTTTGAGAATGTTATACAAGAGACCCGCAAACCCTTAAACCAGTTGAAGCAACAATTGCTATTAGCAACAGGGAGGTATGCAATACATGAGTCGGTTAATATATTCGGAAACACCAGGCATATAATGGAATTTTATATCCCGGAAAATTTGGTATCAATATTACGGGAATAAAATCCCCCTAATATAACAGTAAGTGTTCACTGTACTTTGAAAGACTTATATAAAGTTAAAAATACACTTAAGGAAAATTTCACGAATAAATCCCCATATACAAAAATGTTCGTCCAAGACGTAGAAAACCCAGAAGACAGAGCAGTAATAATAGAAGAAACTCATTGTAGAGCACACAGGGGAATAGACGAAAATTACAAGCAAATAAACAGACTATACTATTGGCCAGATATGAACAAAAAACTCCAGGAGTATATCAAGAACTGTTCAATTTGCAATAATAACAAATATAATAGACACCCTGTACTAATTCCTATAGGTCAGGCACCTATTCCAACTAAAGAAGGATGTAGTAGAAATAGAATTATTCACAAAGATAGTTGTAGTATTAAGCAATCAAGTCAAATATATATTATGAAATGTTTAACTTTAGGAACGAACATTTTAATAATTATTGCACTCTAAATAAGAAAAAAACTTGTTTTTCCCGATTATTAAATGGAGAGAAATCAATTTGTACAAAAATAAGAGAAAAAAATAAAAGAAATATAAATCATACAGGATGGTTCCATTCTTATAAATGGAAACAATATTGTGAACAACTCCCATTTAAACGGCTCCTTCCTAATAACATTTAATGGTACAACCACAATTAATAACATTTCGTACACCAATTTAGAAAACAAAATTCTTCACTATATAATTGCTTCTACCCTTGGACATCGGTATCCTTAGATCCGTTTACTGAAACTAATTAAAATTTTTTTTTTTATATTTTTAAATAGTAAATGAAAACTAGCTATAAACAATATTTCCAAAAATATTGCATGTTTTTTTACTTTCAGCGCTTATATCTTCATTAATAAAGCTCTGACCAGCAAGAGCAGTACATTTTTAGAAAGGTGTATCTATTGCAATTTGGATACTTCTAATTTAAAATTAGTTGGACAAACGGTTTTCGATATTTTCAGCGTAATATAAAAAATTTGGTTTTTCGCGAATATCTTCAAAACGGTTCTTTGAATTTTTTTAATGAGTTCAGCGTGTTCAGCGGCTCAAAATTAGTCGGAAAAAGTGGGTCTCAACGTTTATATAAAAAAAAATATATTCATTTGTAAGCTAGTGTTATCTAATAACTCGGCACTCTCTTTAGATAATATAAACACTTTAAATCCTTTTATTAAAACAAGTGGGAAAGCTACAGTCGAGTGTGACCGACTGTAAGATACCAAATATTGCTAGAAACATGTTGAGCAACACATAAAAGAGACAAATGTTGCTAGGAACATGTTGGGCAACTCTCAAAAGCGACAAATGTTGCTAGGAACAAGCTGAGCAACACCCAGCAAAGACAAATGTTGCTAGGAATATATGTGGGGCTACCATGTTTCAGCCAAATGAGGTCGCGAAAGTCATTGGGAACCTGAAACCAAAAAAGGCTCCGAGCGATGACTTAATAACTCCAAAAATGATAATTGAACTTCCAAACTCTGCTATAGAGGTTATTTGTAAAATCTTCAATGGGATTATATGTCTCGGCTACTACCCAAGGAAATGGAAAAATTCTGTCATCATAATGATACCGAAGCCCGGAAAAGACAACACAGTCAACACATCCTACAGACCAATAAGTCTATTATCGTGTCTGACCAAACTGTTCGAGAAATGCCTGCTAACACGCATAATACCATATCTGGGAGCACACAATGTTATCCCGGCTCTTCAATTTGGCTTCCGTCAAAACCATGGAACCATCGAACAAGTCAACCGAATAACATCAAAGATACGCACAGCCTTCGAGCATCGAGAATACTGCAGCGCAATATTCCTCGATGTAGCTTTCGATTGAGTCTGGCTAAGTGGCCTCATGCATAAAATCAAAATACACTTGCCTACATATACTCATAAGCTACTTGAGTCGTATCTCTACAACAGAGTTTTCGCAGTTAGGTGCAACGCCACAACATCTGGCGACTACACTATCGAAGCTGGAGTTCCACAAGAAAGTGCACTTGGGCCTACTCTGTTTGTCCTTTATACAGCGCATATCCCTACGAACGAGCGGCTAACAACATCCACGTTCGCTGACGACACTGCGATCCTAAGCCGATCGAGGTGCCCAACCCCAGCAACAACACAGCTAGCAAATCACCTCACGGGAGTTGAGAAGTGGCTTTCAGACTGGCGTATTACAATTAACGAACAAAAATGTAAACACATAACTTTTACTCTCAACAGGCAAACATGCTCTCCAATATTCTTGAATAGTACACAGATTCCCCAAGTCAACGAAGTAACGTATCTCAGCGTCCACCTCGACAGACGACTAACCTGGCGAAGACACATCGAATGCAAGAAACTCCATCTAAAACTAAAAGCCAGCAGCCTCCACTGGATTTTAAACACCCGATCGCCACTGCGTCTGGACTACAAGGTCCTGCTCTACAACTCCACTCTCAAGCCTATCTGGACATATGGCTCCCAGTTGTGGGGGAACGCGAGCAGCAGCAACATAGACATCATCCAGCGAGCACAATCGAAAATCCTGAGAACTATCACTGGTGCACCATTCGCAACCTAAACATTCACAGGGATCTCGGCATTCTTGCAGTAAAAGATGAAATAGACAAACAAAAGGCGATCTACAATAAAAAACTTACTGTGCACCCAAATCATCTGGCAAGAGGCTTGACTCGGGTTTCCAGCAGAACTCGCCTGCATCGAAACGACCATCCAACCCAGCAATAATTATCAGGGACATTAGCTAATAATAAAAGTTAGTTATAATAATAGTTAGTTAGGCTATTTATGTAAAATTTGATACACATATTGTTAGTCTCGTAAAGGAGAAGATTCAATAAACAACAGCGAAGTATAAAAAAAAGGAAAAAAAAAGAGGTGAGACCCAGGGTTTGCCCGAGTCGACCCTAACCATAGTTTAACGCAAATTTCGGAGTTTGGCCATGGTGATCTTAGCTTAAAGATTAAACATAAGCAGAGCAGTGACCCAGGGTTTGCCAGAATCTATGCTAGCCGTCGTTTTGGCTTAAATTTCAAAGTCTGATCACGAGTACCGTTACTTGAGTATTAATCCTAGTCCGAGTGTAGACCAAGGACACATCCAAGTCCACGCTAACTGTAGTTTGACGTTGACTTCTAAGCTTCCGTGTTTACCCTGGTTTCAGGCTTACTACAGTTCGCCCAAAGTCGCTAAAGTCACCCGAACCCACAGAAGTTTAGGTTAATGCGAATTTCTGGACTTGCCCGTGCTTACATTAGCCAAATGTTAAATGTCTTCGGATTAGAGGCCCTGTGTATGGCTAAGCTGGCACTACTAGTAACCTGGGTGTGAATTTCTAGGGTGAAGCATATTTCTTAATAGTTCGCAATATCAAACTTTTAGGTGACAGGATATACCCTTTTATCTTGATGAAGATTCTGTGTCTAAGATCTTTGGAGAATTATCGTTAGCCAATATCCGACTAGAGACGATCTCAAGGTCATGAACTCTGTTAGGGTGGTCCCATATAGCTTTGCTCAATCGTCTAGACCTCTTCTAAACCACTATATCCCTCGACTCCTGACAAATAGGCACCCTTGCACGCATTACTAGCACACACGGTCCACTGAAACCACACTAGGCGCACTAGGCGGATGAAAGCCCCGCAGAGCGTGATCAGGCCGAATTTCGGGTAGGGAACGGGAAAAAGCGGTTTAGGAACGAGACGAAGGAAAACGGAAAACCCCAGTATGACAGACAACGGACAGGAAAAGAAATCCACTATGGAGCCGACCGACTGTAGAATCGGCATGCGCTTGATTTACGCACTCAGGAGTGACGAACTTCTGGCATTGGCCCGGACTTGATAACACCGGGAAGGTGGATGAGATGAGGAAACGCTTCGCAGAAGTAGTCAAGGCAGACGAACTAACACAGGCACAGAAGATCCAACTGGTCGAGCTAGAGGCCACCTTCACAGCCGGAGGTTCTAACCTTCCGCGACAGAGAGAGGTAGACACTGGGAACACCCATCTACAGGTACCGGAACTATACGCCCACGTAAGGGAGCTCAGTCGACGAAGCACGAGCTGATGTCTGTCGCAATAAAGACCCGGACTCACATCACGCAGAGTATGTACCGCACGGGATCAATTATAGTCGTCCTCCTGCCCTTGTTGCCGTAGCCGAGCAAGTACGGAAATGGGATCTGAAGTTCGACGGTCATACCGACCCATTAAGTTTCTTGGAAGAGTTAGAAGAAAGGGCCATCTCACCTGCCGAGAGTCATGACCGAAATGCTCACGGATCGGGCAGCGAGATGGTTCAGGACGAGCCGTCTCCAGAGTGCCACCTGGCTCGAATTCCAACGGGAATTCTTAGACTTTTCTTGCCCCTCCATTATTTTAGAGGATGACATAAGATCACGTTATCACCGTGAAGGGGAGCATTTCAAAGACTATATTATCGACATACGCACTCTCATGCGGCACGCTGCATACAGGCAGTCAGCGGAATTAGATAGGAACTACGATAACTCCCTACCTGCATACTAGATGTATGTGAAGCATAGCGATTTTTCGACTCTGGGACAACTCTTGCAATTCGCAGTTAACTACGAGAGTATACAGTATCGCGATCGCACTCGTCTACAGGCCCGGGACTCCACGTTCAAAAACGTGGGTCGACCCCAAGGAAATCCCTAAGATCGGGTGACGTCGCAAGGCCAGCTAACCCCAACACAGAAAAGGAACCTATTCCGGGATAATCCCCTTGTTCCTTCCCAACCACGACCCTCTAACCCGGGGGTAGGAGAGATCTCAAACCGAATGATGAGTCAAGAGGCGCCACAGTCACCGCCAATCAGACGAGTGTGTTACAACTCCGGAGTAGACGGTCATTTCGCTAAAGATTGTCAGGGCCCTCGACGCCTAGTATGTTGGGATTACAGGAGAAAAGGAGTTCGTAAAATCGATTGTTGCAGACGAACGGGGACGGGAAACGAACAGCGTCACAGACCGACCCTGGAATAGTCGGGGACGAGCGTAATAGACATCCGGAATACAACGCACCATTACGTATGGAAGACGGGACGTTCGTGGCAGAGATACGACTCGCTGATCTTCCAGTCTTAGCTACAGTTGAAAGCGGGCTGCGAGTAGTTTCGTTAACGAAAATATCCTTCGGCTGCTAGATGCATCAGCGACAATAAGGGACGTACGCACCAGCATAAGACTAGCTGGAGGCACCGGCGTCGACATAACGAAGATGGTGATCACCGACCTGACGTTAGGAGGACAGACTGTGGAAGTAGCCCTCTTGGTGATGGATTCCATGCTAGCTAAGGTCATATTAGGACTCGATTTCTTGTGTGCCATCGAGACCACCATACGATGTGGGAGGAGCACGTCTCCACTTCCGAGGAAACCGAATCGAGAAAGTACCGTCAGTGGGATGCCGGGGAGCGGCCAGAATCGAAGAGAAGCAGAAACCAAGAAGAGAAAAGGCGAGCAGAACGAACCAGGCAGAGATACAGGACCAAGACGACTCCGTCGGTAACCAGGCAGACGAAGACGCACTCGAAACAGGCGAGGATAAATGAAACGCAACAGGTAATCCCGGAGAATTAACCGGAACAGCCGGGTACTAGCAAGAAGTAAGGACACAGACAGGAAATCTACAACCAATATACGAATTAGTAGATCGAGAAACCAGGAAGCAGCAACCCGTAAAGGAGACGGTGACAGAGAATACCAGAAGTAAAGAGGAACGGGCGAGTCGAGGCTACCAGGACCTCATCGCACGCTACGACATGCTCAACGGGAGGTACGAAGAGCAAGGGAACGTTAACCCTAAAGCAGGAGGAGCAGGAGAACAATCGGCCGGGATGGAAATGCTCCAGGCGTCAATGTCGGCCGGGTTTGATGGACTGGCTGTCATCTCTCACAACGTACAACACACAATCACGATGAAGGACGATAGACCTGTAAAACAGCGCTATTATTCCAAGAATCCAGCTATCCAGCGGGTAATCGACGCCCAGGTGGATAAACTATTGGCTATGGCACAAATACAACCTTCGAAGAGTCCCTATAGCGCGCCCATTGTGCTCGGGCGCAAGAAGAACGACGAGTGGCGGATGTGAGTTGACTTCAGACAATTGAACGCGAGGTCTATCCCGGACGCCTATCCAACGCCAAGAATAAATTATATCTTATAACGCCTCAGTCAGGCCAAGGTTCTGTCAACGCTCGACTTGAAGAGTGGATATTGGCAGATACCAATGGCCCCAGATAGCAAGCAGTTTACAGCGTTCACTGTACCAGGTCGAGGCCTTTACCAATTTCGAGTGATGCCATTTGGGCTACATTTTACAGCGGCTACGTTCCAACGCGCCCTAGATAGTGTCATCGGGCCTGAACTAGATCCGTTTGGATTCGCCTATTCGGACGACATAGTCGTGGTTGGCAAGGATCTCTAAGAGAATGCACAGAACTTACAAGAAGTATTCAGGAACTCAAGGACCGTCTCACTAGTGCCCCTACCATCGCATGTCCGGACTTCGACTGCAAGTTCTCTGTCCAAGCCGATGCCAGTGACTTCGTATTAGGAGCCGTGCTGACCCAGGAAACCAATGGCACAGAAAAGGTGATCGCGTACATCAGCCAGCGACTAGATAAGGCGGAAGAGAACTACACAACGACAGAGAAGGAGTGCCTGGCTGTGGTATGGGCCATACGGAAGTGGCGTTGTTACCTCGAAGGGTACGAGTTCAGCAGAATCACGGATCACCTCGCATTAAAGTGGTTGAACTCGATTGAGAGTCCTTCTGGCCGGATCGCGCGATGGGCCCTCGAGGTGCAACAATTCCGCTACCAGGTAGTGTATAGATGAGGGGTCCAACGCGTAAACCTCGTCAACCTATGGGGACGCTCCAAAGGGTAGAAACGGAAGAGAAGTGTGAATGGTAGAGACAGAAGTGGACGAGATACAGAGAAGATACCCGAGATGATGCCGGACTATTTATGGGAAAACGGTAAAATCTATCGCCGTTTAGGATTTCGACCAGACAACGTAGATTTCGTACCGTGGAAATTGTGTGTGCCGCTCCCACGACGACGAGTACTAGAGGAGTGCCACGACGCTCCTACAGCCAAACATCTAGGGATAAGGAAGACCATCCTCCGGGTCTCAGCCAAATATTACTTGCCCGGAATGTACCGAGATGTTAAGAGGTACGTACAGAACTGTGTCAGCTGCTAAAAATTCAAAGTCAGCCAACAGAAGCCGGCAGGACGTATGCTGACTCAATGGATAGACGAGCCTGGTTCGACTTGCCTAAGTCCAAAGCGGGAAATACGATTCTGCTCGTATTTTTCGACGCTTTCGCGAAATGGCTCGGGCTCGTCCCACTCAGGAAAGCCACGGCAGCAGCTCTCATCAATGCCTTCCGTGAACGGATCTTGGAAGACTTCGGGGTGCCCAGAGTGTTCGTGTGCGATAACGGGGCTCAGTTCACGAGTCGCACGTTCAAGGAGTACATCCAAGGACTCGGGTGCGAGTTACAGTATACAGCCCCGTATTCCCCGCACGAAAACTCTACTGATAGGGCAAACCGCACCGTAAAAACGATGGTAGCCCAATTTATCGAAGGTGAGCAATCGGGTTGGGACAGCCAATTACCAGAGTTAAGCCCGGCAATCAACTCGAGCGTCTCCGACACCACGAACTTCAGCCCGACGTTTCTGATGCAGGGAAGAGAGCTACGGATGCCCAAAGCCTTGTACGAATAAGCGACGACAGGGAACGGTAACCACGCCGAAGGGGCTCAGAAAAAAGCGGAAAAAATGAGGGAGATCTTCGAGGTCGTCAGAATCAATGCGGAACGCGCCAGACCAGAGGCGGCACTACAACCTAAGACGGCGGGAATGGTGGCCGACTGTAGGATCCATGGTGTTGGTCAGACAACGCCAACTTTCAAAAGACGCTGAGGGACTCGCGGCGAAATTAGCACCAAAGTACGACGGGCCGTACAGCGTACTGAAGTTTGTCTCGCCTGACATTGTCCGTCTCCAGAAGACAGATGAGCGTAAGCGAAGAGTAACCAACATCGCTGAACTAAGAGAGTTCTGAGAAGAAGATCAGACCAGTGAAGCAGAAATGGAAATGTAAAGTATGGCTGTATAACTTAAACGATAAGACATATTGTAATTAAACCTAAGTCATAGATTGTAAGCTGCACTAGTAGGTAGTCAGAGTATAGGGTAACGCTTAAGATAAGCGATTTTCTCTTCCACATATATGATGGAGGACGACAATAGTGGTGCGGACCCGGGAGCAGCCCGAGTGAGAGGGTCGACAAGCCGGACGACGACTAGACCGGAGAGGACACAGCGCACGTATTCCGAGACGGACTCGGAATCCCAAGCCCCTGCCAGTCCTATGGACCTCTCGGCAAGCAGCCACACATCACGAAATGGTGGAATGGGCGACGGCGACGACGAAACATCGTCGTACCGGACTCCATCACCCCCGGGGTCACTAAACTGGGGAGGCGTACCGGGATACTTCTCGCCGAACGACGGGTGTCCTCACCCTTCGGGAGTGTGCCGTCTCCCCTCTCTCCAGCCTACGCCCGCAACCACCGATCATGTGGCGACCGGGGTACGGGTGGCCCATCACCGTCAAGGGTCGGCTCGCCCCACTATGCCTTTGGAGAGCAGGCGTTCAACGGGCACGGGCCATGAGAGGGCCCTAGATACGAGGACCCCAGGGTATACGAGTATCCGCCCCGAAGTCAAGGGCCACCATCCCCCCGCTACACCGGCTACACCGAAGACCGCCGATCATTCAACGGCCAGGGTAGAGGAAGACCGATGCTGGACGGCCCACTTCGTAGCGGAGACGGAGAAAGCTCGGCGGGACCAAACGCAGACCCGCACAACCTTAACGGCGAGACATCCCCCGGTTGGCTAAAACGAATCGAGGCCATAGAGGGTGTCTCACCTAGGAAATCAGGACGGCAGAACCCCTAGAGCCTGACCGGGTCACAGAGCAGGTGACGACTGGCAACGACGTCGAGGCAGCAGGGGAGTCTTAAGAAACTGGTAACAGACGGGCGAAGTACTGCACATGGGAGATGGTTTCTCCTCCGATGCAGAAGATCGGGAGCCCGGAGGCGTCGACCGACCACTCCTGAGGCGTCGATACTCCCCTTCCTCCGGCGAAGAATGGGAGGTCAGTCAGGAGGCACAGTTCCCAACGCTCTGCATCCGCCGACGAACCTCAAGGGGCACGACAGAAAAGCCGGATGAAACGGTACCCCCGTTGGTCGGTCCAGATACGGACGAAGAGGTCGCCAGCATCCTCGACGAGAACGCCCGACCCCTCGAGAAGACGTACGAGATTGACCAGCTCCTCCAAGATATCAAGGCTCTCGAACGGCAGGGTCAGGCCAAAACACAAGATGTCGAGGCTCCCGAACACCAGAGTCATGTCAACGTCAGCGAAGAGTTGGTGGAGGCTCCAATGGAGAGTCTTCATATCAGACCGCAGAATCCCGAAGAGACTGTTGGAGGTAGGCTTTGTGTTTGATCCCAAACGGCCTAAGAGGGATCGATTGACCCAGCAGATCGGAAAGGTCGCGTTTCGGGTAAACCGCATCGTCGACCACAGAGGGCAGAGGACCATCAGTATCACGCTTCGCCACTGAAAGTAAGTGTTATTAGTTTTAAGTTCGCCCGCGAGGGAATCTAGTTTGTTAAATAGTTTTAAGTCACAGATTTTAAATATAAGTCGGAGCTAACGAGAAGATAGTTTGCAGTGTATTGACAGAAGGGGATATAGAGGGGGAGAAAGAATAGGAATCTGGGCCCGCAAAACCACGTGTACATGGCGATCTGGACACCGGCTGAGCTGCGCACGAGTAAGCGAGAGTGTACACGCCCGAGTGTCACGGCCACGGCCGCAAATTTCTGCATATACATAATAAGCCAGAGAGCCCGCTGCCGACCGCGCTGCCGACAGCGCTGGCGCGAGTCATCACAAAGGGACGCGAGAGAGAGAATTTTCACGGTCACGGCCACGGCATGCATATAAAGCCGCGAACCCGACGCCGAAGGGCTGCCGCGAGTCAAACGAAATATGCAAGCGATGTTCCGAATAGGCAGGCCCGATGACAGAATAGGCCCAAAAGAATTCGCTCTCTGCCGTCACCACCATGGACAGACAAGGAGTGGCTGGAAGGGAGAAGGGAGAGAGGGAACGCGATCGTGCGGTCGCAGTTGGACCTCAAGGAAATAAAGCGCGGCGCTCTTTCGCTGCCGGTCGAAAAGATTGGAAGTTCGGAAAGGCGACAGAGGACGGCAAATAAAGGGAAGCCGGGCAGCGAAAACGGTCAGACTCGAAAATTTGCAAGTGAACTCGAGCCGGAATAAGTGTGAAAAGAAGAAAACCACATGCACAGGAAAAACTCAGTTAAAACGAGAATACTGTGAAATAAAAGCAAATTAACTAGAAAAAAAAAGTGAAAACTAAAAGGAGCAAGAGCTAGAAAACTGAAAAGAAAGTACGGAAGCAGGGAAGATGAACAAAGATAAGAGCAGATTACAGCGGGTAAGCGAAAAGGAGAGATAATTGGTGCAGCCAGAATTAATGAAAAAGTGTACCAATAAAAACTGAAACATAATGAGATCACATAAAACAAAGAAAAGCAAGTGAATAAAAATTGGAAATGGACATGAAAAATCAAGTCCACGTGTGTATAATCTGACGGTCAAATAACTTGAGAGTCGGCGGCTGCCGACTGAGGGTAAGCATGCAACATACTAACCAAATCCTATATTAACCGTAGTTAAACGCAAATTTCTGGGGTCTGCCCGTTTTTGCAATAGTTAAGTATTAACCGTAGTTTAAAGGCAAATTTCTGGGTCTGCCCGTGTTTGCCTTACCCAAGACAGTAATCATAAGTAGAGTCGAGACCCAGGGATTGCCCAAATCAAGACTAACCGTAGTTAAGAGCAAATTTCTGGGGTCGTGTTTGCTTTAGCTTAGACAGTAATCATAGTTAGAGGTGAGCCCCAGGGTTTGCCCGAGGGTCGTGTTTGCTTTAGCTTAGACAGTAATCATAGTTAGAGGTGAGACCCAGGGTTTGCCCGAGTCGACCCTAACCATAGTTTAACGCAAATTTCGGAGTTTGGCCATGGTGATCTTAGCTTAAAGATTAAACATAAGCAGAGCGGAGACCCAGGGTTTGCCCGAATCTATGCTTGCCGTCGTTTTGGTTTAAATTTCAAAGTCTGATCACGAGTACCGTTACTTGAGTATTAATCCTAGTCCGAGTGTAGACCAAGGACACATCCGAGTCCACGCTAACTGTAGTTTGACGTAGACTTCTAAGCTTCCGTGTTTACCCTGGTTTCAGGCTTACTACACTTCGCCCAAAGTCGGTAAAGTCACCCGAACCGACAGAAGTTTAGGTTAATGCGAGTTTCTGGACTTGCCCGTGCTTACATTAGCCAAATGTTAAATGTCTTCGGTTTAGAGGCCCTGGGTATGGCTAAGCTGGCACTACTAGTAACCTGGGTATGAATATCTAGGGTGAACCATATTTCTTAATAGTTCGCAATAGCAAACTTGTTGGTGACAGGATATACCCTTTTATCTTGATGAAGATTCTGTGTCTAAGATCTTTGGAGAATTATCGTTAGCAAATAAACGACTAGAGACGACCTCAAGGTCATGAACTCGGCTAGGGTGGTCCCATATAGCTTTGCTCAATCGTCTAGACTTCTCCTAAACCACAAATTCCCTCGATTCCTGACAAATAGAGACCCTTGCACGCATTACTCGCACAAACGGTCCACTGAAATATTATAATTTTTTTTTGGAGGTTCTGGCCAACCGCTGAACTAACCCCGGCTGGGAAAACACCTTTACAATATCTTTAGATTTTCCAAAAAAACGTATTTTTATACCCTTGCAGAGGGTATTATAATTTTGCCATGATATTTGCAACGCAGTGAAGGAGGCATCTCCGACCCCATAAAGAATATATGTTCTTGATCAGCATCACCAGCCGAGTCGATCTAGCCATGTCAGTCTGTCTGTCTGTCTGTCCCGGGCTGAAATTTTCAGCATAGTCTTATTTCTTTAGCACGCAGTATATATGTCGGAACGGCTGAAATCGGACCAATATATCCTATAGCTGCCATAGGAATGATGGCGAAATAAATGTAAAAAAAAATTTAGCTTCTCTGTTTTTCAACGGATTTCTATAAGCTGTGAGGAGTTGTATGCAAACTCCCCACAACGCAGGGTGCAGTGGATGCACACTGCCGAGGGCAGCAGCCGCTTGGCAACCAAGCGGGGCAAGGGTACGGGGGGGGAGGATGAGGACTGCCTAGCAACAGGCAGTGCCGATGCAGGTGTCCACTACAAAGGAGACGCCGCTAATATAGCGGGACTCTGGTGGACGTTGTACCCGGTGGCGTGATCGGCGGCCATGGACTTTGGCAGCCAAGGAGGAGACGCCGATAACTAACGGGACATGGGCCGGACTTTGGACCCGGTCACGCGATTTGCGCCGGACTTTGGACCGGGTCGCGTGACCGATGCGTGCAGGAGTAACGGGACTGGCGGAGCCTATAAAAGGCCGAGGACGCATGCGCACGGCGACTAGTGCGTGTGCGAGAATCCGAGCGAGTGCGTCAACGGAGCCAGTCAAAGTTAAACCAGAGGCCGCGAGAGATCAAGAAGCAAAGTCGAGAAGTTCGGAGCTTGGAGTGGCAAGTCTTCCGAACAGAGACTTCAACGCTGAGATCCAACGCGTGGAAGGACGACAACAATCAAGGAGCAGAGAGGTCCAGTGGCAAGGACCAATCGGAGGAATCAACGGTCGAGCAAAATCAAGTTGTGAGAGTTGCGCGCGTGGCTAGGCTTTGCCGGGCGATACACCGTGTCGACGAGATCCCGGACCAGGGCGCAGAGCGGGCGATAAGGGTGGCTAGGCTTTGCCGGGCGATACATCCTGCTAGCTCTGTGCTGGAAGCTGCAAGGCGGGCGTTCGGAGTGGCTAGGCTTCGGCTGGGCGATACACTCTGCTAGCTTTGCAGTGAGGTCGCGAAGTGGGCGTTCGGGGTGGCTAGGCTTCGGCTGGGCGATACACCCTGCTAGCTTCGGCAGCGAGATAACCAAGCGATCGGCGAGAGGGGAGTGCAGCCGCATCCGGAAGGAGCAGACCCAGCGAGAATTATATCCTTGATATCCGATTGAAGTACAATAAACATCTGAATACGAACTTAACCCGAAGCGTTCTCTCTGGGCGGGCCTTCACGTTTATATAAATTTGGTGGGACGAGCACACGATCTCGACTGAGCTAGCCGCACATAATCGTTGCGAGCTACACCTGGGAAATCAGCTCGTTACAAAGCTTTGAGAGATAGTCGTTTTTTATAGTTCTAGAATAACGGTTTTAATTTCATTAAGATCGGACAACTATATCATATAGCTGCCAAAGAAGGGATCGGTCGATTTATATGAAAAAGTAAAATTCTACATGTAAAATGTAAAATTTACAAAATTTACATAATTTGATATATTTTTTTAACATTACCAAAATGAATCGATTTTCAATGATCCAATTTCAGACTGCAAGGGTATACAAACTTCGGTTTACCGAAGATAGCTTTCTTTCTCGTTTTAATAATAATTAGCTGAAGTAAAGATAAAATAAGTAAACCCTATTGTTTAGGTCAGCGGCCCACTGTACCGCCGCTGCTCACTGAGCTTCCGAGCTTTTCGCTCTCGCCCCTCTTACGCTCCCGCGCTCGCTCTCGCGCCTCTGCCATGCTCCGGAGAGCGAGCCTCATGTTCGGATCCGAACTCCACGGTCGGCCGCTGCCGAACTCCCGAACTCTCGGTCTAGCGGAGTAAAGCGGGCGGGAGCGCGGTCTTAAGCTTAAGCTTAGTTTTTAGTCCCATGTATGCAACGAAATAAAGCTGACGCGTACACGCACTGAATTGAACCTCGACGCCCCGAACCTTTTTTTCTTCTAACCTCGACGGGTTATTTCTTCGTTTCGCGCAGTGGGATTTCTTTGTGGTGCACATTCAGGATCTTCTTTAGCGGCAGGATCGCTCCCCCTACAAAACATTGGTCCTTCGAGCCGGATAAGGATATCCTTCTGCCCTTCCGCCAGCCGTTCCGGTGGTTTTTCCGCTAAAAAGATAAGTTCGAGCCCTTTCCATCTCCCTCCTGCCGCCGGTCTTCAGCAGTGGTCCGAACATTAAATTTCGTTCATACGCTGCAAGATTAATTTTTCGTGTCGACTCCATGTCTGAGTTATTCCGACACAACGGCAGTTGAGAAATTTATATTGTTCGTCAAATTTTCCATCCGTCTCCGCTTTGTGTGCACCGCCATATTTCTTGCCTTCCTTTTTTGTTTCCCCGTTGTACATCAACTTGCCAACGTTCAAGGCATATGTGCATACATACATACGCACATACGCGTGCCAACTTATGCACATATTGGAGCGCAATTCTGCCTCCGTGAGAAAATTCGCTGACTAAAAGTAAAACTGTGTGGTGAAAAATAAAAAGGCATAATTAATATCAGCCAACCGGTGTGCACTAGTTTCGGGAGTTTCCCTGGTCGCCGAACAGTCCGCCGCTGTCGAGATTTTTTTGTCCTGTGTATGACATATTTTCTTTTTCTCCACATAATTTTTTTCTGTTCCGTCAATTCAAATACAGTCCACTTCTCGATTCTCTACTGTACCAACATATATACAAAATCGAATGCATGCCCATATATACATAAAAATATTTTCTGCCTCCATACTTTTTTTTGTATGCCCTCACAACTACAGTCCACTTATCGGAATTCCACTGTACGAAAAAGAGCGGCATCCAACTTATGCACACACACACATACATGTTGTGTATGCAAATATATAAATATATTTTCTGCCTCCATACTTTTTGTACGCCCTCGCAACTACAGTCCAGCCATCGGGTTTGCACTGTACGATAAACAGCAGCATCCCTGCAGTACCAGTTGTCATCAATAGGCCGTTGTCATCAACGTTTCATCAACGCGCCGACTGCGTCTTCGGCCGAACCGACGCTCTCGTTCAATCGTGTCAAAACCGACTCTCTCGCTCTCAATTCTCTCTCGCTCAATTTCTCTCTTCAAAAATTATGTTGATGACAGTTTGATGAAATGTTGATGACATGTTTACATGTGCGACAAAAGATGCAGAAACGGGACCATGTCAAAAGAAAAGAGCAGAGAAATCCCTATGATTATCGGAACCGTTGTTCTTGGTCGGTATTCTTTGTGTTTTTCTCAAAGGCACGCGTCTTTTTTCGCGACATTCACTGGCGTTTAAGGCATTGAAGAGATTAGTAGAGAATTTGTTTAAGTTAAAAAGGAGAGTTTTTTAAACTAAAAACAGTGGTGGATAATATTAACAAGTAAAATAAAACAAAACAAAACAACAAAAGAAAACAACAAAACAAAACAAACTACAATTTAAAATCAAACATATGTATATATCTTATTTTCGGTATAAATGTGAAATGTGGTAAAATGTGAACAAAATCAGTGACCGAATATAATAAATGAAAAAAAAGAATACATTTTTCCACAGTGAAAACAATTTAAGAGGAAAACTAAATCCCAAGTCGCAGCCATCTCTTATTTTCGGTCACTGCAAAAATAATATTTCTTTCCTTCGCTGTTATATATTTGTGTGTTGTGGATTTCATTATCTTTAATTTGTAAAAATTTAGTTTTTTGTGGTTTTGTTTTTTTTTTTGCTAGTGGTAGAGCAGACACTACGGAATCCGCTCTGAAATTGTTATTCAAGTGCCTGAGGTTCGCCAAAAACCTCGATGCGGTGCACAAAAGAAAGGATGATGCGGAGAGGTCGAAGGAGTTTAAATTTAAAATGTAAAATTTAAAATGTACAAAAATATATAAAAAAAATTTTAACATATGTAAAACAAAACCAATTTTATGTTGTCGAATTTATAATGATGAAATATCGATGAAATGATGATGAAATGTTGATGAATTGTTGATGAATCAATGATGAAATGTTGATGAATCATCGATGAATTGCTGATGAATCATCGATGACATGTTGATGAATTGTGATGAATCATCGATGACATGTTGATGAATTGTTGATGAAATGTTGATAAATCATCGATGAAATGTTGATGAATCATCGATGAAATGTTGATGAAATTGTTGATGAATCATCGATGAAATGTTGATGAATTTGTCACTGATGACAGTCTAGGACATGCCCATGTAAATTTCATCAACAGTTTGTATGGAGTGTCATCGATGATTCATCAACAAAAACGAAGTTTTTTTGATGAAACGTTGATGAAACGTTGATGACAGGGATCTAACACAAGTACGCACACATACATATTGGCGGGATCACTCATTCAGCTATTTTTCGCTATTCTGCATTGGCAAACGGTTAATGCAAAAACATATAAACACACACAGGCATTGTCTCCAAAACAGTATAGGGGCAAATACAGCAGCGGTCAACGAAATATATCCACTCAAATAAAATAATGCTTGAATGATTTTTTATTAGATTCCAACTAACTAATAAAGTTAGAAACCAAAGTGCACATCCATATCCGCAATAGTGTGACCATATATCTATCGATTTAATTCAAGCTTTTATCCCGAACCAAAGCCAAGGTTTTTTAATTTCACCTCTCCGGCTCCGTAATAATTACGTGTAAAAAATTTATTTAGGGCTTAAAAATTACCGAAATTAGTCATCAGTTTATTTATATTTATTACAGGCCTGTTTTTTTTCTCTTCGCTACTATAGTTAGCTAGCGAAAATATTTCGCCACCCCCAAAAGGCATTAATAATAATATATAAACAATTTCGCAGCAGAATAATAAAATAAATAAGTACAATAAAATAATTTGGCAAACGATACTAAAAAAAATAGTGAATAGTCTTTTTGTTACTGCACTGTGCCTTCCACTCCGCTTAAATTATTACATACTAGCAGTGTGACCGTACTCTGCGTGTTTTTTTTTCTCCTTTTTTCTTCTCTGTTTGCTTTAACGTTCTCTTTTTTTCGTAAACATTAAGTCCATCGGAACACAGTTGCCTAAAATTTTCCTCGTAGTGCCTTGTGGCATTCGCTGTCTGGTATTCCGAGTCCGAGAATGCCCACGGGAGACGACAAGAAGCCGCGGTCAATCCCATCAATCCGATTGACAAGGTCCCAATCCCCGTCTCCGCGGCCGTCTCATTTATCGCCAAAGACTGCCACTGCCATTTTAAGGGCAAAAAGCGACGAGTCCGTCAATACTATCTCTGATCCCTCGTCAAGGCTTACTCGGTCTATGTCCCAAATGGCTCAAACTGAGGTAGACATTGCCCTCAAAAAGTTTATTGCCTCAACAGACCGGATAAGTTAATGAACGGTTTTCCCCTGGCATGTGCCAATGCCATCGGGACCAAATCCGGGTCCTGTGGGAAAAGGTGGAAAAGAGCTATGAAATCTGCTCTGATCTTCTTGCCGTGTCCGCCGATAACACGGCCACTTCGACAGTGCTTGAATCCAAGTACAGATACTGCTACTCCGTCTATTCAAGGTGTTTTGTCCAGCTTCAGGACATAATAAACAAGGCCGCCTCCCAGTCCATTTAGACTCCAGTCAGAGTACCCACACCCCCGTCTACGGGTTGTCGTTTGCCACCAGTGGACACCGAAGTGTTCGCTGGTGATTATCTTCGGTGGCCCACCTTCAGAGACCTTTTCACCGCGATATACATCCACAACTCGAGTCTCACACCGGTGGAGAAATTGTTCCACCTGTTATCCAAGACAAGTGGCGATGCGCATGCCATTGTTTCCAAGGCCCCGCTGACCAATAAAGGTTTTATCTCCGCGTGGCGAAGCCTCACTGACCGCTTCGAGAATCGGTGGTTATTGGTCAATAGCTAGTTGAAAATTCTCTTCAACATTCAGGCTGTCCCCCAAGAGTCCGGAGCCGCTCTGAAAGAGCTGCAAGGCACAATCCAAAGTTGTCTGACAGCCTAAGAGATGTCCGCTATTCAAATCGAGACTTGGGATTGTCTCCTAGTGTATATGGTTTTTTTAAAGCTTCCCAAAATCACACTTTCGATGTGGGAGCAATCCATTCACAACAAGGCTGAAATTCCAACCAGGAATGAGTTAGACTCGTTTTAAGGAGAGCGTCATCGTACTTTGGAGGCTATCGACGACATCAGGCCTAACAGTTCGGGGCAAGTTCCGTCAAGGTCGACATCGGCGAGCGCCCCAGCACGTCGACTCAATTCTAACAAGGACAGAGTTGCTCCAGGCCCAAGAAGGTGCGATCTCTGTTCCAGGGAGAACCATCCGGTTCGCTTATGACCGCGCTTCCTTGAAATGGATCTCAATGGTCGCTCATTAAAAGAAAGCAGCTTTGCCTGAACTGTTTTGCCCGAGGGCACCAGCAACGGGATTGCACTAGTGCCCATAGCTGCTTCACATGCCACAGCCGCCATCACACCCTCCTGCACCGCGGTAATCCATTCGCGGCCGCTCCAAGTCCGTCAGCGCCAGCCAGGCCTCGACCAGCGCCTACTCCAAGGAGCACGGTAGCCTCACAGGATCACTCTGATGTGCAAGTGTGTTTCGCTTCCAGTTCACGAGCTGTCCTACTGGTGACAGCCCTCATTAACATTTGCCATCTATGGTGCAATTTTCTGGCACGAGCCTTGATCGACTCCGGTTCCGAGGCCACCTTTATTACGGAGAGGCTTTTCAACCTCGTCAAACTCCCATTGAAGACTATCCAGGCCCAAGTCTCTGGCCTTAATCAAACTTTGCCATCCATCAAACGCCTTCCAGACCCGGGCTGCAGTTAGAAACTGCAGCTTACGTTCTTCGCAGTTGGCCGGGAATCTTCCATCGTGTCCAGTCCCACGAGACCTTCTTAAGGGACTTCCTGACATGCTCCTTGTGGACCCCAAGTTCTTTGAGAGTTCCGAAATCGATGTGTTGATAGGAGCCGACATTCTCCCGTCCATCCTCCTCGGCAACTCCAAGGCTAACATTTGCCATTTTTGGATAAAAGTTGACAGGCCCCATATCTCCAGTGGCCCCATGAAGTGTGTCCGTCTTCTCTACGCGAGTTACCTGCGGCCTCGACGACTCGTTGGACCAGCTCCTTACAAAATTCGGGGAGGTGGAGAAAGTGCCCACCCAAATCGTCGCCGAGACTGATTCTGTCTGTGAAACAAATTTTGTCCAGACTACAAGAAGAGACACGTGTGGAAAATGCGTTGTGGCGCTCCCCTTGCGCGACCCCGAGCAGAGTGGTTCCGAACTCGCATCTTCACGATCCTTTGCTCTGGCTCAGTTTATGCGTAACGAGCAGCGCCTGAAAAGGGATCCTCCCCTAAAGGCCCGGTATGACGCTGTGATCCAAGAATATATTGATTTAGGACAAGGGCGAGGTTTCATCGACGAACAGTTCCGCCACGTACTATCATCCACATCATGCCGTTCCCAAGCCCGAAAGCACAACCACTAAAGAGCGGGTGGTTTTCAACGCTTCTAGCCCGTCTTCAAACGATACCAGTACTGATCCAATGTTTTTCATCTTTCCTATTCCGCCAATCAGATCACCCACGATGTCTCCACTTCCACGCAGCGCAAGAGCCTTGGAAAGCAGACGTTCAATCAATCAAGAAAATAAAAATAATCATCTTAAGTATTCAATTAATTTACCAATTACCATTTTCTAACGACTTAAAGTCTCAGCAATATGTATAAGCAATAACAAAGGTAGCGATTGTAAGGTCAAGCACAAATGCATATTATGCTGACATGAAGAAGTCGAATTGGGCACCGTTTCCCATTTCTGCATAGATCATAATACACAGTAACCCACATTTCTTTTACACACAATTTCGTTGACATAAGCATATTCTTTATACTTTGTTTAGCTATAAATACCGTTAAGTTTCTTCAATAAAATCAGTAATTGTTTTGACCACAATGCAAGCGTTACTCATTTGGCTGCAATCAACAGAGGCTGTCGCTGAGTCTTCAGATCCTCATGTGCACCATCTATAGTCCAACTGGTTCATGTTCTAGTTGCGGCGACACAAGGCAGACAGTTCAAGTACTGTATGCCAGGCACCATAGCCTACACATTAACATTTATTGACCCCGACGTGATCATTTGTGTAACATTTATTGACCACGACGGTCTAGGAAACATCCTAGATCCTTGAAGGATTTCAATCATCCTTTGGCTCAGAACTCAGATTTCTAGCCGTACCTAATCACAGGAAACATCCGACCCATAAGGAATTTCAATCATCCTTTGGTCACAACTCAAAGTTGTCAATCAGGCGACACTTTGAGGGATTTCAACATCCTTTTGGCTCAGAACTTCTAGCCGTTGATCACATTCAGTGATCCCTACAGGAAACTATTCTGCACACACTTCTCAGAGTTGTCAACAAGGCGACACTTTGAAGAAATCTTCCAAGTCAGTGTTCAACTTCTTCGACCATCGACGGTTGCGAACAGGAGCGTATCCAGCTTTTTAGCAAATAAAACACTCCCAACTGATCAGAAGTGAAGTAACACTATAATGGCTAATACAATGGAATCGCCGAGACGTTAGACTTGCAAGAAAAGATCAGTCAAGAGATCTCGAAATATATCCGCAACTACAAAAAGGATTCAGCGGAGGGGAAACTAAAACCCACGTATTACCAAACCAATTTGGCCGCCATCGATGACGCATGGAATCGGTTTGCGACGAACCATCTTAATATTCCTGAAAAATATAGAACCACTGAGTATACCAAGTTCTACCTATCTACTCACTTTCCTGGGTGCGTGGCCATGGAGCTGTAGTATGCATGTATCGTGTAGCGAGTGCACACTGTACCAATGTCTTCATTGTGCTACAGAATTGTTAAATAAACATAAGCAATGGCCAAGTGGCCAGACGAAATGCGATCACCCTATTGCGCCTCAGAGCTGACAGTATGGGAAGTGCAAGTGTCAGCGAATTCTCACCGCTTGACAACGCACACAGATAGACACATGCATATACCAACTCCACTCGCGCTCTCTTATGTATGAGCATAGATACTGGCATGTATATGGGCGCTGCTGCCGCTGCCGATATTTGGAGGCAGCGCAGCCGCTAGCCCCCTTTAACTTTTAAGCTTAAGATTCATTATGAATAAATGCATAAAACTGAGCAGACGCTCATCCGCTACAAAACCATCGTTTTTTAATAAATATATTTTACCATTTAAAATGTTAACAAATGATAAACTTTACAGAGCAACCCATCTCAGAAAGTGAGGCACCAACCTACCTCTCTGAGATTGGAGAGTGCCCACACCTGCGCGTGGCTATTGTGGCAGACTCCAATGGGGCTGAAAGAAGGGAACCCCCCTATCTATCAGAACGTATTGGAAACATGCCCTTTAGACTGTTTCATCAAAATAGCGTACAATGGGCCATACAAAGTTTTAGCCCATACAAATCCCCTGGACCAGATGGAATTTATCCATGCCTATTGCAGCGGGGACTGCACCAATTTGCACTCCCTTGGTCCGTCTATTCCGAGCTAGTCTCGTGCTTGGACACATACCAAGCAAATGGGCTAAAGTAAAAGTTGTGTTTATTCCAAAGGTAGGGAAGAAAGATTCCCAACTGCCTAAATCGTATAGACCAATTAGCCTTAGCTCCTTCCTTCTTAAAACTATGGAAAAGATAATTGACCAGCACATCAGGAAGTGAACCTCAAGCATCTTCCCCTACATAAGTACCAATATGCGTACCAAACTGGTAAATCAACTGAGACTGCCATCCATTGCCTTACAACAGTCATTGAAAAGGCCATTGGCTCTCAACAAATAGCACTAGGTGCCTTTCTAGACATCTCAGGAGCTTTTGACAACACGTCATACGAGGCAATCCGTGCCTCTCTTGTACGTAAAATGTCGCCACACCCATTATTAGGTGGATTCTGGAAATGCTCAAATCCAGAATCATAACTGTAGACCTAGGAGGAACCATGACCTCAATCACAGCCACAAGGGGATGCCCTCAAGGGGAGTACTCTCTCCTCTCCTGTGGACTCTGGTCATAGACGAGCTACTGTTTGAGCTCAACAACCTAGGGTTCCCACTCAGGGCTACGCTGACGATCTAGTCATCTATATAGTGGGCTGGCATGAGCAAACCATCTCGGACCGCATGCAGCAAGCTCTCAATATAGCCAATAGATGGTGTCAGGATAAAGGACTATCCATAAACCCGTCTAAAACTGTTCTAGTTCCATTTACCAGGAAAAGGTCTCTCTCTCTGACAAGACCATCCCTAAATGGATCAACCATTGACTTTTCGGTTGAAGCTAACTACCTGGGAGTTATACTTGACTCCAAGCTCAACTGGAACTCACACCTTGAAAAGACCATTAACAAAGCCACTCGAGCATACTTTGCGTGCAATAGGCTTTTCGGTAGAACATGGGGCCTGAGTCCCAAAATGATCTACTGGTCTTATAACACTGTGGTAAAACCGATCATAACCTATGCATCTCTTGCCTGGTGGACGAAATCTACCCAGAAGACAGCTGCGGCTGCTCTTACCAAAATACAACGACTGGTCTGCATAGGCATCACTGGAGCCATCCGGACATGCCCCACTGCAGCACTTGGAGTTATAACTGGCATTCCCCTCTATCCATCGCCCTGAAAAGGAGGCCTGCCTGGGGGCACTTCGCCTCAAAAACATCACCGATATAAAAGTGGTGATCTAACTGGGCATCTACGGGTACTCGAACCCTAATAAACGAACCCATTCTGCGTATAACTGACGAGCAGAAACCAAATCTTGTTTTCCACAGAAACTTCTCTGTAGTCCTGTACACCAGACACGACTGGACAACAAAATCAATATCTCTGCCCAGTGGATCACAAACGTGGTACACTGACGGATCGAAATTGGAAAACGGCGACACCGGGGCTGGTATTTTCGGACCAAGGTTCAACAAATCCATAGCCATGGGAAAGTCCCCAACCATCTTCCAAGCAGAGATACACGCCATAGAAATCTGTGCTCGTGAATGCCTTCGCAGGAATATGCAAGGCGCACGGATTTACATCTTCTCCGACAGTCAGGCGGCGCTCATAGCGCTGAGATCTTTACGATCACCTCCAGACTAGTAGAAAACTGTTTCCAGCAGCTGAACGCCCTTGCCTCCAAAACACCTTAACGGTGGGCTGGGTGCCAGGGCATGAAGGCCATATAGAAACGAGGTGGCAGACTCCTAGCAAAACGCGGGGCGATGACACCACTAATCGGGTCTGAACCATTCTGTGGACTTTCGAAAGGACACAAAAGGGAACTGGTCAGGAAATGGGAGGAAAAGGAGATAAGTCGTCACTGGACCGACAGTGCAGGGCTGAGACAAGCCAAACAATTCCTCGTCCCCCCAGATGTCGCGATCCAAACGCATCATCAATCTTAAAAGAGTGAGATTCGCACTCTAACAGGCTACCTAACAGGTCACTGCAACCTAAGGTATCACCTTAAGAAATTAAAACTTTCAGAAATCGACACATGTAGATTCTGTGAGCTGGAGCCAGAAACATCAGAACATGTTCTATGTGAATGCCCCTCACTAATCAGACGTCGACTTCAACAACTAGGAGGTGAACTTATCCCCCCCTACAGGATTTGGGAAGAGATAGACCTCGCCAAAGTGCTCTCCTTTATCAGAAGCCTAGGAATAGAGGCTCTACCTTAATCCTACAGGCCGGCACAAAAGACCTAACATCTGGTCGCGGTGCAATAAGGCCATAGTAATAATAATAATAATAATAATAATACCAAGTTCTACAATGACTGTCGTGCCACATACGAAGAATACAGAGCGAACATGCTCGACAATATAGAACAATCAACAAGCCGCGCTGATGCAAATCCAGAAGCGGGAAGTATACATCAGCCCATGATAGCATCTGACAAACTCAGATCGGCATGTCGCCGACAAAGGGCGATATCCGAGTCTATCAAACGCGCTCTGAAAGAGTTTTCAGAGACAGGAAAGACCATCACAAGTGATTTGATAAAATCACTATGGTCTCAGACGCAAGAAATTCATTTTTCCGTTCACGAAGAATACGATGACCCAATTAAGGGAGGATATGATATGCAGTCCTTCTTAAGAGTGGAAAAGGAAATTCAAGCGGTCTTAGGGCAGAAAACAATACATCAAGCAACGAAGATGTGCACTTGCCCAGAGTCAGCATCCCAAAATTCGATGGAGATCTGCTCAAATGGACTCAATTTTCCGATATATTCAAATGCATGGTCCATGACACTAACATGCCCACCGTACGGAAAATGTGGTATTTCAAAAACACCGTAACCGCATGCATGGGGTATATTGGTTGACGCTTACAACAAACCCCGGACATGTAGCAGACACGATTCTCAATCGTCTCCTGCAACAACGCACAAATAGTGACGATCCGAAGTCATTAAAAGAATTATACATTACAACAATTGAGTTCCTGGCATCGTTAAAGGGACTTGGCATCAATGTATCTAGCTGGGATACAATATTGATTGCCATCATCAAGCAAAAATTGGATTTTGCAACTAGAGCCCTATACGAACAGTCGTTAGATGGGTCTCGAGAGCTACAAAGCTTGGACACAATGGTCAGCTTCCTGGATCAACGAATTCGAGTACAGGAGACAGGAAAAAGAGGCCAACAGGCAAAAAGGGAGCAAATAAAATCTACATGTACCTCTGCCAGCGCTGGAAAGGTATCAAACTGTCCGTTTTGCAAAAGGAATCATCAGCTTACAAATGCGATGACTTCCGCAACAAAACAGTACCCGAAAGACTCAATTGGGGGCAAAAACAACGGTTGTGTGCAAATTGCTATAGCAGTGACCACAAGGCAAAGGAATGCCGAGGTCGCACGTGTTTTAAATGTGACAAAAAACACCATACATTGCTGCATCTTGAAACCACATCAGGTGCAGCAACCGAGCCACAATCGCTTACTGTAGTTGCAGCAAGCAACAAAAGATACAACCTACTCGCCACCGTCAAAGTGGCAGTAAAAGCAAGCAATGGTCAGGTTGCGACCTTCAGAGCTCTGCTTGATTCAGGATCACAAATAAATTTGATTTCTAAACGAATGGCGTCAATGCTATCACTAAAACTACACGGTACTTCACTACGTATCGAGGGAATTGGAGGCAATCCAACAACTAGTAGAGCCAGAGTAAATGTTCTGATGAAATCGATGCATAATGACTTTATTTTTTACATACCACACGTTCGTTGCAATTCGGATCGCTAAAATCCAAACTGTATCTGACCGATCGCAATGGCGTCATGTCTCATCAGGAAATAACCCGGCAGACGTACTATCAAGAGGAATTGCCGCCAGCATATTAGCGGAACATAACCTCTGGCTATATGGACCGCTTTTTCTACACGGTTCCTGTGACAAGTGAGCCAAAGTACCAACCATCGTTCCCAGCGATTTGGAGAACTCTACAACTGTAACCATAGCAACTCCTTTCATAAACTGCAACGTATTGTAGCATACATGATGAGATTCTGTAACAAAAGGAACAGAGCCACTACAACCACATTATGTGTCGGTGAGTTGACTCGTGCAAGGGTTATCATTTTCCGCATTATTCAGCAGATTGATTTCGCTGCTGAATACAAACAGCTTCTTAACCACGAGATTGTGGACAAAAAGAGTTCGATCATCTCCTTATCCCATATACTAGGGAAGGACGGACTTATCAGAGTCGGAGGTAGATTAGAGGAATCTCAACTTCCATATAATGCGAAGCACCAAATCCTGTTTCCTTACAATGATCCGATTGTGAGGATGCTATTGAGAGAGATGCATGAAGAGAACATGCATTGTGGAGCGCAATCACTTCGAGCCATTGCCAGACAGCAGTACTGGATTGTCAATGATAAAACAATGGCAAGAAGCATTATACACTGCTGTGTCAAATGTACAAAGGCACGACCCAAATTAATGCAACAAATTATGGGCAACCTTCCAGAGGACCGAGTATCACAGGCGCGGCCATTCTTCAACTCTGGTATTGATTACTGCGGGCCCATTTGGATCATAATGCATAATGACTTTACTCAACAAGTTGAAGCTTTTGTGTTACCAAACATCATAGCTGATCAACCGGCTCATCACTTAAATTCTACAAATCTACAAGTCCCGAGCAACATTGCCCTAGCTGATCCAAACTTCTACAAGCCAGGAAGGATTGACATGCTTAGCGGAGCCGAGCACTATTATTCATTGCTTCTACCAAACCAGACTCTATTAAAGCCAGGAGGCCCAATTCTTCAAAATACAAAACTTGGATGGATTGTGGCCGGAAAAGTTTCGGCGGAGCAAAACTCTGCTGCAATTTGTGCAGCTGCAGCTACAGATGAAGAAATTGATACGCTGTTGGAACGCTTCTGGACTTTAGAAACTCTAGAAACTGAAGAAAAACACCGATCACCGATGGAGGCTCATTGCGAAAAACATTTTGTAGGAGTTCTCCATGTTACAGCTGATGGAAAATTCATTGTCAAACTCCCATTTTCTAAACAATCTTCAGCCCTGGAGGCATCACAAAGAACTGCAACAAACAGATTCCTGGCACTAGCGCGGAGAACTTCACCTGAAATCTGGAAGGGGTACGTGGACTTTATGGAAGAGTATGAAGGACTTGGACATAATGAACGAGTACATCCCTCAAACATACCAGCTGAAAGCAGCACAACAAAACTACGGGTAGTATTTGATGCTTCCTGTAAAACTACAAGCAATAAATCTTTGAATGATATATTACATGCTGGACCCACTGTCCAGAGCGAGCTGTTTGCAATCTTGCTACGCTTTTGCACTTACAAATATGTGTTCACAGCAGACATTGAAAAAATGTATCGGCAAGTGTGGATGCACCCTGATGATCAATTTCATCAATTAATCGTCTGGAGAAAGAATCCATCTGCCGACCTTAAGTATTACCGTCTAAAACCGTCACCTACGATACAACGTCAGCCCCATTCCTAGCTACAAAATGCTTGGATTATTTGGCCGAGAAGGTCAAGAATAAACTACCGCTTGGAACATCCGTGTTAAAGCATGATTTCTACGTCGACGACTGTCTCACTGGAGCAGACAGTATTCCGGAAGCAGTCCAAATTCAACGAGAATAACGAAATATTGTTGCCATCCGGATTCAAGCTCCGAAAATGGTGCTCGAACAACGAACAAGTGTTAACAGAAATTCCTAAGGAAGACATTGTCAACAATGTCAAGCTAGACGAAACACTGAAACACTGCAGTGTGAAGACCTTGGGTCTTCTATGGATACCACAAAAGGATCAGCTATGTGGGCGATCCCAAAAAAGCGAAGCTTCAACTATCACCAAACGAGTTGTAAGTTCTTAATCTGCACAGATATTCGACCCACTAGGACTATTTGCCCCTGTTGTAGTGAAGGCAAAAATATTTATGCAAACTCTGTGGGGACTAAACCTGGGTTGGGACGATGAGCTCCCACCCCACCTTCAGAATGGTTGGAAGAATTATCGATCTGATTTGCAAGAATAAATACTATGGAAATCCCGAGGCATATCTTTGATGGAAAGGTACCAATCACTCAAGAAAAACACACGTTCGTGGATGCGTCAGAGCGAGCGTACGGAGCGGCAGTATATATACGAGCCACTTACAAAAATAATCAAGTGTCGGTCCGGCTCCTGTGCTCCAAATCAAGAGTGGCACCAGCAGCAAAAGAAACGTTACCTCTTCTAGAACTATGCGCTGCAGTATTGGGCGCTGAACTGACTCACAGAGTGAGGAAGGATTTACGCCTGACTACTGAGAAGGCATCTGGGTATTTTTGGACTGACTCAACTGTGGTTCTATCCTGGATAAACGCATCAGCGTCAACATACCACACGTTCGTTGCAAATCGGATCGCTAAAATCCAAGCTGTATCGCAATGGCGTCATGTCTCATCAGGAAATAATCCGGCAGACGTACTATCAAGAGGAATTGCCGCCAGCATATTAGCGGAACATAACCTCTGGCTATATGGACCGCTTTTTCTAAACGGTTCCTGTGACAAGTGAGCCAAAGTACCAACCATCGTTCCCAGCGATTTGGAGAACTCTACAACTGTAACCATAGCAACTCCTTTCATAAACTGCAACGTATTGTAGCATACATGATGAGATTCCGTAACAAAAGGAACAGAGCCACTACAACCACACTATGTGTCGGTGAGTTGACTCGTGCAAGGGTTATCATCTTCCGCACCATTCAGCAGATTGATTTCGCTGCTGAATACAAACAGCTTCTTAACCACGAGATTGTGGACAAAAAGAGTTCGATCATCTCCTTATCCCCTATACTAGGAAAGGACGGACTTATCAGAGTCGGAGGTAGATTAGAGGAATCTCAACTTCCATATAATGCGAAGCACCAAATCCTGTTTCCTTACAATGATCCGATTGTGAGGATGCTATTGAGAGAGATGCATGAAGAGAACATGCATTGTGGAGCGCAATCACTTCGAGCCATTGCCAGACAGCAGTACTGGATTGTCAATGATAAAACAATGGCAAGAAGCATTATACACTGCTGTGTCAAATGTACAAAGGCACGACCCAAAATTATGCAACAAATTATGGGCAACCTTCCAGCGGACCGAGTAACACAGGCGCGGCCATTCTTCAACTCTGGTGTTGATTACTGCGTGCCCATTTGGATCCATCACAAGATCCGTGGGAAAAGACCCGACAAGGCCTATATAGCAGTGTTCTGCTGTTTCGCCACAAAGGTAGTGCATCTGGAACTAGTGAGTGATTTGACGACGGATGCATTCTTAGCCGCTCTCCGACGATTTTTGAATCGACGCGGAAAATGCCAGACCATTCACTGCGATAACGCAACCAATTTCGTCGGCACCAATAATCAATTAAAAACCTTAGAAAAAGCGATCTTCTCGGACAAGGCCCAGGCCCAAATTATCCACCATTGCAACAAATCGCAGGTGGAATTCAAGTTCATACCGCCCCGAGCGCCATCATTTGGCGGCCTTTGGAAAGCCGCGGCAAAATCAGCAAAACGGCTACTGGTATCAGTCACAGCCACGTCGTCGTTAACATTTGAGGAGCTCAACACTGTGATCATTGAAGTTGAAGCAATCCTTAATTCACGGCTGCTTACCCCAATGTCATCAGATCCGACTGATACATCAGCTCTAACTCCAGGGCATTTTCTGATTGGTGAGCCATTGACCGCTCCTCCTGATGTGAACCTCGCATCACCCGGAAAAACATTGGTGAAAAGATGGGAATTAGTATCCAGACTAAAGCAAGCGTTCTGGAATCAGTGGTCCATGGAGTATCTACAAGAACTTCAAATGCGTAACAAATGGAAGACCATGTTGCAGAATGTCGAAGAAGGACTACTAGTTCTCGTAAATGAAGACAACGTGCCGGTGATGAGCTGGCCAATGGGAAGGATAGTAAAGACCTATCGTGGCAAGGACAACCACGTCCAGGTAGTAGACGTTAAAACCGCCTCTGGAATATTCAAACGCGCAGTTACTCGGCTTGCTCCGCTTCTAAAAGAAGAAGCCACAAAACGTCCTCGCAGCTCCATTGTAGAAGTAACGATGCCGGAAGAAATCCCAACACAGAGGAAGAAGCTGAAGCCTGATCCTTCCAACGTTGCTGGCATTGCTACTCATCCTCCCACTGGCAATGGGACAACCAATAAATGTAACGCAGTTCACAAATAAACCCGGAATATTCTACGAAAGACTCGGCACTTCCAGAATGGCAATTTCAGAATGGACCATCATCGTCTACTACGACTTGAAACCATATTGGACCGATATGAGAATACTATCTGACGGGATTACTGAACTAAAACATAAGTGTTCAGAACTACGAAATGCAAATGCATGTAACTCTATACTTCATCATTTTCAACATTTATATGGCGAGTTATCAACTGGAAATGATTTGATTAACCATTCCCGACAGCGCAGGTCACCACTTGATATAGTCGGAAACGTAGCGCAATCATTATTTGGCGTGCTTGATTCAAACTATACAGAAGAAATAACCAAGGTCATAAACGAAGTCAAAGCCAACGATGATATGCTGATGATGCTGCTCAAGAATCAAACGTCTGTTCTTGATTCCACTATAAATGTAGTCAGAAAAAGCAATTCGGCCAACGACAAACGAATCAGGACGCTAGAACAACAACTAGCAACCATCAAAAGAGAGAGAGGCAAATACGAAGGCGACTACCTACAGCAAGCATTCATGGTCCTAACAGCCCAGCTAACCCTGCTGGCGACGGGGATGCAGCGGATGCAAAATGAGATAGCTAGCGTCCTTACTGATGTCCGCCACCGAACCATTAGTCCCATGCTAGTACCTCCGCAGCAACTGAGAGATCAACTTGATCAAATTCGGGATCATCTTCTACCAGATCAAATGTTACCGATATCATCGGAAAATGCTATCCAGCTCTACCGAATTATGCACGCTGAAGGCACAACAAATACCGATCATGTAATCTTCAAGATCACACTACCTCTGGTATCCACTGCGCAGCAGGAAGTGTTTAGCATCATCCCCATCCTGGCGCTGAAGGCAGGTAGCTGGCATAGATTCGATATCAAGACACATATCACTACCGTCAATGCCCATAGATATCAATTCATGGGATTGACTGAAGACGAATTTGAGTTATGTCTAAAAGTGCCAAACGATGAGCACATATGCTTTAATCATCAAGCTAAGTTTAGCGCGGACAACCAGTGTGAATTTTAGTTGTTTAACGAAAAGACTGAAGCACTATGTGAGACTGTTCAAACAAAATCCGATCTGATTTGGACAAAGACGCATCAACGGAACAGATGGATGTTCGCAAGGCACAGTCCCATAGAGCTTCAAACTGTATGCAAAGGAACACCTTCCACAGTACACCTTGAAGGAACGGGCTTACTATCACTCTCCGCAGGCTGCACCGCGCGCAACTCAAAAATTAGTGTTGGCACATTCAGCACTACGATCAGCGAAACGAAATCAACATATGTTCGTTTCGGCAATATCACCAAGTTTGACGTAGAAGAAACATCAGAACCATCTCAAGAAACTACAACCCGAGTATCCGAACTAGACGAATTAGATGTCCTACAACAAAGACTGGCCAAACTGAAGGATACAACATTGAAAAATCACTTCAGCACTGTGCAGCACCATCAAGTAGCTGCCTATGTGGCCTTAGCAATATCAATTATAGTAAGCATTGCATTCATTCAACGACGGCAATACAGCAAATGGAAGTCACGACAACGAAACTCAGGAAAACGCTGAGCAGTCGTTACTGGAACCTACCCCACGCAGTTTTGCTTTCAAAATTAGCGAGGGTTGAACACCTGTTCAACGGCCGGGAGAATGTTCAGTCTCAGCAATATGTATATGCAATAATAAAGGTAGCGATTGTAAGGTCAAGCACAAATGCATATAATGCTGACATGAAGAAGTCGAATTGGGCACCGTTTCCCATTTCTGCATAGATCATAATAAACAGTAACCCACATTTCTTTTACACACAATTTCGTTGATATAAGCATATTCTTCATACTTTGTTTAGCTATAAATACCGTTAAGTTTCTTCAACAAAATCAGTAATTGTTTTGACCACAATGCAAGCGTTACTCATTTGGCTGCAATCAACAGAGGCTGTCGCTGAGTCTTCAGACCCTCATGTGCACCATCTATAGTCCAACTG
The DNA here is from genome assembly GCA_014170255.2 of Drosophila triauraria. Taxonomy (NCBI): domain Eukaryota; kingdom Metazoa; phylum Arthropoda; class Insecta; order Diptera; family Drosophilidae; genus Drosophila; species Drosophila triauraria. The sequence goes on along the minus strand of CM024337.1, from coordinate 643,939 downwards.
GTTCATGTTCTAGTTGCGGCGACACAAGGCAGACAGTTCAAGTACTGTATGCCAGGCACCTTAGCCGACACATTAACAAAGACCAAAAATCAAATCAAATCAAGGGAAATGATTTGTTTTGAACTCGAAACTTGAAACAAATCAAATCAAGTTGCGTCACTCACACACGCTCCCGCACACACACACATTCTCCAACACCCTTTCGTAGCGTTGATACACAGCGATATTACTCACTGTGGAAAGTCGAGTTTTCACCGCGCTCCGAAAGTGAATCGAAATTTAACCGGCAAACGCCCAGTAAAACACCTGAAATTGGGATAGCGTGCAGTGTGAGACTTCTTGGGACGCGGGTACGTACCAAGTCTGAATCCGCCAGGCTTCCTGGCCATCCTCCACCTTTTGGCACCTGTGGATCCGCTGGACGGATCGGGGGGGCCGGGGGGAATCCTCTCCACACACCATAGGCGAGAAAGCCTCTCCCGCGCACTTTTCCAGGAGCCAAGTTTTCACCGCGCTTTCTGTTTCTGCTTTCCCGTCGGTAAACACGATCAGCTGACCATAGTGTTGAGCAACACCGAGGGTAACAGCGGGCTGTTAACTTCTAACAGCGACCTGCTAAAGCTTAACAGCGAGCTTTGCGGTGCGCACTGTTGTGCCTGGCAGATCGCAGTGTTGGGAATTGCAGAAAGCGCGGGCTTGGGCGTTTTATTTGAATTTCCTTTAAAATTCAAATTTTAAAGCCCAAATTGCAAAGCTCGTAGGTAACTGTCGGTTCTTGACTACAGGGGCTACAAAGTGCTAAAGGCCAAGGAACTGGCTACCTCCCAACCCCCTCGCTGCGGCGGCGCCATTAAATTGGGGGCTCTGGGGTCCGAGAAGGAGCGGAATAACTCCCTCAGGCTTCCACTGGGGAAATCCCAGTGCACCGAGGGACCCCTATTCGAGCCTAGGTACGATGGAGCTAGCGTCAGTAGGCCGGGCTGACGAAACCCCGGCCCTCGCAATAGCCAGGGCAGAAGAGGAGCTGCTGCTCAACTTCGAGCGGATCAAGCAGAAGGTCCAAAGGTCACCCCCTAGACCGGCGATGGAGCCACACCCAATCTCGGCGCCGCCCAAAGTGCACGGGCCTGTGTTTGTGTTTGGACAAAACACAGAGGATCAGGTCACCCCGAAAGAAGCTGGGACTCCACCAGCCCTGAGGGAATGCTGGCTTCCCAAAAGAAGCAGCGCATACAGAAGAGCGCCCCAGCCTCTCCGAGGAACTTGGGAAGATGCTGGAGGAGATGATCGGCAAATTTACGGACACCAAGAGCAACAACAAAAGGCCGTCCGCCATGTCACGCAGGGAACTATAGAATCCTTGCAAGCAATGAGGAAGCTGCAACAGGAGATAAGCGCCTTACTTTGCGAAAAGAAACGCGAGGGTACGACCCGTAGCGTATGGCAGCAGACCACACCTCGCTGGTAGGCCCAGTAGCCCACCCTAACAGGATAGCCAACGGAGCCCACCCGACCGTGACCGAACCCAATCCAGCAGCGAATCCCACCTGGCAGCAAGTAATGCCAAAAAGCAGAAAGCCGCAGAAGAGTACCCAGAAAGCACCGCCCAGATGGACATGCGGACGGAGCCCAAGGACTTAAGGAGAAGGTCCAAGGAATCCGAAGGACAGCCAGTGGCGGCCTGCTGCTCAGGATGCAGAACCCCAGAGACCCTTCCACACAGCATCTCCAGGCAGCCATCCGGACGGCCATCGCCGGCAAGGCCGAAGTGGCGGTTATGCAAGAGACGGTGCAAGTGGAGATCCGCGACCTGGACGAGCTCTCTAATGCTGAGGAGGTAACCATGGCGCTGTTTGCGGGGAAGAAAGCGACATCCCGGGCGACGCAACACCTAGGCTGAGGAAAGGCTTCGGTGGCTCGCAAACTGCCACGGTCAACCTAAGACCCGAGCACGCGCAGAGGCTCCTAGAGAAGGGCAAAATCCGTATTGGATGGTCTATCTGCAGCATCAGGCAGAAGTCGGAGCCGAGGCGTTGCTTCAAATGTATGGAGTTTGGGCACACCTCGGTGAGATGCCGAGCGACCGAAGCAACCGCCACCCTAACACAGGAGTCATGCTTCAAATGCGGAGGCACAGGACACAAGCACGCCAAGTGCACTGAAGCCAAACCCAGATGCATCCTATGCACGAGGAAAGGGAAAAAAGGCAGAGAGGCTGAACACACCACCCTGAGCAGGTCATGCCCAGAGTACCAGAAGGCCCTTAAAAGCCTAAATGGTTAAGTTCCTGCAACTTAACCTGAACCATTGTCGAGCAGCACAGGATCTACTCTCACAGACTGTGACCGAGCAGGGAGTAGACATCGCCATCCTAAGCGAGCCCTACAAGGCAAAAGCAGAAGGCGTGTGGCAGCAGAGCAAGGACGGGGGCGCAGCCATCTGGAGCTGTGGGCAACCTCCAGGGCACCTTTCGCAAAGGGCATCGGGAACTGGCTACTCCAGGGCCAAATTCCAAAAGGTTACCCTATATAGTTGCTACATAGCCCCGAGCATACACATCGACGGATTCAGGGACATAATTCAGGAGATAGTCCAGGACGCCAGGGGACGAGCCCCTGTCTTAATTGCTGGGGACTTCAACGCGTGGGCTACTAACTGGGGCAGCGAAAAAACGACCCAGCGGGGAACAATTCTTCTGGACGCCCTGGCCACTCTGAATGTCTGTCTCCTCAATGAGGGAAACAGGTGCACTTTCAGCAAGGCCGGCCGGGAGTCGATTATCGACCTGACATTTGCAAGCCCGGAGCTCGCAAGGGACTGCGAGTGGAAGGTTACGAACTTGCTAACCTACAGCGATCACGCAGCAATCATCACCCAGACGAGGCGCAACCTGACTGTCCCAACCTGCGGCGAAAGAGTCTACAAGGTACAAACCCTCAACAAGGAGCTGCTTCTAAACAGCATGGATAGCACCACGTTAAACGGCGATGCAAACACCTGTGCGGAGGTGGTAGCGGCTAGGATTAGGGAAGCCTGTGACGCAGCTATGGTGAGCGCTAGCAAGGGAGGAACCAGGCGGCGCCCAGTTCCCTGGTGGAACGAGGAGATTGCTAAGGCCAGGAGCGACTGGATGGTCATGGGTAAACTCAACAGACAGCCGACCCCATCTTGCCAGGAACAGCTTGGAGCGATAGTCTCTGCACTCTTCCCAGCACAGCCGCCGTTAACACCCCCAAGTGTGGAAGTCGGAGAACCGGCTCACATTGACGAGGCGGAAGTCCTAAGAGCGCAAGCATGCAGCAAGGAGTCCAAGGCCCCTGGACCGGATGGCATCCCCAATGCGGCACTGCTAGCTATAATAAAAGCCTCCCGAGACTGTTTGTGCAGTTGTACAACAGGTGCCTCAGCGAAGGAACCTTCCCTAGAATATGGAAGATGCAAAGGCTCGTACTCATCCCGAAGCCCGGCAAGCTCAACGACGACCCTCCTCATATCGACCCCTCTGCATGCTCAATACACTGGGAAGATATTCGAGCGCATAATCTGCAACCTGCTGGAGAAAGAGATAGAAGAACGCGGAGCACTTTCGGACCACCAGCATGGATTTCGGAAGAAGCGAAGCACGGTTGACGCTATCCGGGAGGTAACACAGCTGGCCGCAAAAGCCATCGAGGGCGAAAGGTGGCAGGGCGGCGCCAAGAAATACTGCCTTGTCTGCACACTGGACGTCAAAATGCGTTCAACTCAGCGAACTGGAGCCTTGTCCTCCAAGCACTCCAGCGCGGCGGCATCTCCGGCTACCTCATCCACCTAATAGCCGACTACTTTAAGGACCGCATCCTTCTGTACAGCTCGGAAGCGGGTAAGCAGAAGTACCAGGTGACAGGGGCGTACCACAAGGGTCTGTCCTAGGGCCAATCCTCTGGAATGTCATGTATGACGGGATCCTTAGGCTGCGTCTACCTGATGGATGCTCAGTCGTGGGCTTCGCGGATGACATCGCGCTGGTTACGGTAGAGAAGCACTTGATCGACGTCTCCGGCAAATGCAGCCAGGCGATCGACACCATGATGAAGTGGCTCGCAGAAAACGGACTAGCGCTGGCAGAGCACAAAACAGAGGCAGTGCTCATAAGCAGCAGAAAGGCGGTAGAGAGGTTGCACTTTAGGGTCGGCTCCACCAGCATCGAATCCAGCCTGGTGATTAAATACTTAGGCGTCTTGATCGACCACAGGTTGACGTACAAGTGCCACCTGGAGTATGCAGCTGCCAAGGCATCCAAGGCAACCGCAGCTATCTCAAGGATGATGGCCAACACGCGTGGCCCCAAACAACACAGCAGACGGCTCATTGCCACAGTGGTGACCTCGACCATCCTGTATGCAGCGCCCGTATGGGCAGAGGCCATGACGTCCCCAACCTACAGCCGGCAATGTAAGTCTGTGTACAGACGCTGCGCATTGCGCATATCAAGCTGCTTCTGCACTGTCTCGGAAGAAGCAGCGCTAGTTGTTTCGGGAGCAATCCCGATCGACCTACTGCAGCAGAGCGCAGGACAGGAACCTCGGGCAGCAGAGTTCAGCGAAGCAGCACTGTCGCTCGGTGGCAGGAAAGATGGGACAACGCGAGCACAGGACGATGGACTCACAGGCTCATCCCCAGGCTGACTCCCTGGATACAGAGACGCCACGGGCAGGTGGACTTCTACACCGCGCAGCTCATCACAGGCCACGGATGTTTCAAGGCATACCTGTGGAAGTTTAAGCACGAGGATGATCCGCACTGCGACTTCTGCGGTAGTGCCTACACTGAGGACGCGGAACACGCCTTCTTTGCCTGCCCCCTATTCAGTAGGGAACGAGCCTCGGTGGAAGCAGCCTCGAACTGCCCACTAACGCCGGATACAATCATCGCTTACATGCTGGAGAGCCAAGCCAATTGGAACGCGGTTGCCGATATGGCAGCCTCAATTATGAGAGAGCTGAGACGCAGGGAGCAGTCCCGACGCGCTGACCCAAGCTGAGCGGCAACTTGACCGCCTGCCACCACCGCGAAGTATAGCCTTGCGGCAGTCCCGCGGGTGTGGACACTTTCCTTTCCCCTCCCTCTACTACTGTAAGCCCCTCTATAGTCTTTTGCTTTTCTCCATGTACATACCCATACTACTTCTCCAACAATAATAAAAAAAAAAAAAAAAAAAAAAACCCTTTCGTGGCGGTGGCTGACTTGGCCGCCGTTAGGCAACGCACCAAGCCAAGATGAAGCGAATTAGCAGCGTAATGCGGACGCAGCTGCCTTCAGGAAGAGTAGCCTGCTCCGAAGATCCCCGGTCCTTGCCCCATCCCCGGCACCTGAGAGGACTGCGGGCGGTGAGTCCAAGGACACGCCAAAAAGGGGTAGAGACCCGGCCAGTCCGGCGAGCTTTTAGCGTGAAACGCAGCCGAAAAGGACCAGAGCGTCGCAGGAGGAGCCCACCGGCAATGTGAGCATCCAGATGCCCACATGTGCCGAGAACGTGTCCAGGCTTGGCACGATGATGGACAAGCTGCTTTGTTTGATACACGACAAGCAGGTGCGTCACATCAACATGGGCATGAAGAACATGCTGGGGGAGATGAAGAAGCTGCAGTCCGACATCAAGCTGTCGATAAAGCGAGACGGACCAGCCCGGCGCGTGCCCTGGAGAGCGTATGCCGGAGATGCGAGCACGCTATCTCAAGGGGGGCTGCAGGCGGCGACAAGGAGCATCAGACAGCGACCACAAGGAGGACGGATCGCGCGGCCCAGACAGAGCCGTGGCGGAGGCTAAGCCAGCCGGTCGAGAGACCCAAGGGTATACAAAAAGAGGGCCCGAGAACGGCGCGAGCCCAACCGGTCAAGCCCACAGCTCTTGCTGCTTCAGCAAAGGGCGCCAAGAAGGCCGGAAAAGCCACCCGAGAACGGCCTGGCGAGTTGGAACAGCGGCAAGGGAGCGTGAAAAAGCCCACGGGGCCCGAGGCAGCGGACGTCGTGACAGCAGGAAGCTCGTGGAGCACTGTGGTCAGAAAGAAGCCGACCCGTAGATCGCGCCCCGATGCGGTGATAGTGGAGGCGAGCGGGAAGTCTTATAGCGAGATCCTGGCCCTGGTCACACGAAGGGAGGACCGCCAACTAGCTGAGCTCGGAGTGGCAGTCAATAGGGTGCGACGGACGGCTAGAGGCAACCTGCTCCTGGAAGTGGCCAAAGGTGGCTCAGAGAGTGCCAAATCGATGCGAGAGAGCATCTCTCGTGTCCTTGGCGATTCGACGGAGGTAAGAGCTGTGACCGCGGACTCAAAGGTCAGCATATTCAAAATTCGAGATCTGGACGCGATCACGACGGAGAGCGAGATCCGTACTGCCGTCACGAAGCAGTACCAGCTCAGCGAGGGCGCAGTCAAGGTCCGCAGTCTTCGACCCGGGTACGGCGAGTCGAAAATAGCGGTGATCAGCCTACCATGCTCGATGGCCAAGGAGGTCAGGCGCCGAGCGGAGATCGGGATAGGCAGGACCAGATGCCGAGTGCGGGAGCGCGATGGTCCTCCGCGCTTTTCCGGTGCCTGGAGCTCGGGCACATCGCCATCAGGTGCAAGAGCGAGGTGGACAGGAGCGGGTGCTGCATTAAGTGCGGCGAAGCAGGACACAAGGCAGCTGTCTGCAAAAAGGAGCCAGCGCACCCTCCCGGCAAAGAAGCCTTCAGGCATGAGGCCACGCGCAGACCCGGAGTCAAAAGCGGCCTGATCAGACCCGGTGGTGGCGACCCTCAAAGGATGGTATGCAGTTGATTCTGCTTAATCTGAATCACTGTAGAGCTGAGCAGGATTTACTGCTGCAGACAGTCCGGGAGGTAGCAGCGGATGTTGCCATCCTTAGCGAGCCATATAGGGTGAGCGATGAAGGGGAGTGGGCCAAGGACCGCACTGGCATGGCGGCCCTGTGGCTGTGCGGCGACAGGAAACGGAAGATGTCCAGCATCCTGGCAGCCGATGGATTCGTCCGGGCTGAGGTCAGCGGCTTCTGGCTATACAGCTGCTACCTGGCGCCGAGTCTACCGCTGGAGGCATTCAGCAGGATTCTGGATGATCTTTGCTGCGACCTGCGGGGAAGAGCCAACGTCGTTGTCGGAGGCGATTTCAACGCGTGGGCCCAGGACTGGGGCTCCACCTTGACAAATGCTCGAGGTAGGGTGGTGCTGGAGGCATTCGCCTCGACAGACGTCGTGCTCCTGAACGATGGAGCGTGGCACACGTTTTTCAGAGCGGGAGCAGCGGCAGTCATCGACCTCACGTTCGCAAGCAGCTCAACTTCCAATAATGCCAGATGGAGAGTCAGCGACGTGTACACAGGGAGCGACCACGAAGCGATCCTGTGCACGGTAGGCGAGCCCGCGAGAGAGCCGCTCCCGGTGCGAGACCCGCGAAGGCGTACAGATCGGACACCTTGTGTACCCAGGCATTCGAAAATGCGCTGGGTGACATGACAGTGGAGGTTGAGGAGGGAGCAAACGCGGCGGCGAACAGGATTGCTGCAGTACTGGAGCACGCCTGCGACCAGAGCATGCGGCGTAGGGGAGCTTTTCGGGGGCACCATAAGACGGTGTTTTGGTGGAGCGACAGGATCGCCGGCCTACGGACCACCTGCCTTCGAACCCGGAGACAGCTGACGCGCTCGCGCGGAACCCCGCTAGTCGACGAGTGCAACGAGACCTATAAGGCCGCGAGGAAGGCTCTCAAGGCGGCCATAAGGGACGCGAAGAGAGAATCCTTTCTGCGGCTCTGCGACGCGGCGGATAACGACCCCTGGGGCGGCGCGTACAAGCTGGTGGTCAAGGGACTGAAGGCATGCAGCACCGCCCCCTCGGACCCCACGGTTCTGGATGACATCGTGCAGACGCTGTTCCCGAGAGGGGCACCAGTACGCATTCAGCCCAGGGAGGAGCGACAGCCCTTCAACCTCATTGGCTCCTGCGACGTGACGGAAGAGGAGGTATCCCGGACGGGGAGAACCGTACACCCAAAAAAGGCGCCAGGGCCGGACGCAGTTCCCAACAGGGCACTGAAACTGTCCATCGCCCTGCACCCGAAGGAGTACGTGGCCCTGTTCTCCAAGTGCCTGAGGGAGGGGACCTTTCCGGAGCGGTGGAAGAAGCAGAAGCTGCTGCTGCTGGCCAAGCCGGGGAAGCCACCGGGGGAGCCTTCCTCCTTCAGACCAATCTGCCTTACCGACACCACTGGCAGGGTGTTCGAGAAACTCATAGCAGTAAGGCTAAATGCTGTTATCGAGGAGGCTGGCGGTCTTTCTCCGAGGCAGTTCGGCTTCAGGAAGGGGAGGTCAACGCTGGACGCCATCGAGAAGGTTAGGAAATCGCGAAATCGGCGATCGCGGGCACGAGGTGAAAAGGCGGCTCGAAGAGCTATTGCCTAGTGGTAACGCTAGACATCAGGAACGCCTTCAACACCGCCGACTGGAGCCGCACGCTGGAGTCCCTCGGTGCCCTGAACATCCCTGGGTACCTGCTACGAATAGTTCAGAGCTATTTCAGCGAGAAGGTTCTCAGTGTGGAGACGGACATGGGTTCCAGAGCATACGAAGTCTCAGCCGGAGTCCCGCAGGGCTCCGTTTTGGGACCCCTGCTCTGGAATACCATGTACGATGGGGTTCTGAGGCTCCCCATGCCCAGTAGCACCACAGTCGTGGCCTTTGCAGACGACGTGGCAGTGGTCGTAGTCGCAAAAGAGCGCACCGCAGTGGAGGAGAAGGCGAACGAGGCGATCAAAAGGATCGAAGCGTGGCTCGCTAGCGCTAGAGTACACCCAGAAGAGGTACACCCAGAGGTAAAGACTTACATGCGGGGAGTCGAGTCGACCTACAGACTGTGCGCCATCCGAGTTGCGAGCGCATTTCGGACCATCTCGGACGACGCGGTGCTGGTCATAGCCGGGCTAGTCCCGTTGAAAGAGATGGTACGCGAGAAGGCGGACCTGCGCAGAGCGCTGTGCGGTCACCTTGTACCGGAGGGCGCTAGTAAGGCCAAAATTAAGCGCGCGGCCAGATTGCGAAGCTATGAGACCTGGCAGGAGAGATGGGAGGCCTCGTCCAAAGGTCGATGGACGCACAGGCTGATCCCCAACTTTGAGGCCTGGATGGAGAGGAAGCACGGGCAGGTGGACTTCTATCTGACCCAGGTGCTGAGCGGTCACGCCTGTTTCCGCAGCTACCTCAAGAGGTTCGGCCATGATAAGGAGGATGGCTGCCCGGAGTGCGGATCCGAAATCCTCGAGGATGCGCACCACGTCATCTTCGAATGTCGGCGGTTCGACGAAGAGAGGGAGGCGCTGGAAGCGGTAGCAGGGTCACCGCTCAGGGTAGACACGTTGGTGCCGCTGATGTTGGCGGACCATAGGACCTGGGAGGCGGCAGCAGTTTTCTCGGCGAAGCTGATGAAGACGCTTAGAACCCTTGAGAGAGGGAGAACGGAGCGGACGGGCTGAGCGGTCCAAATTTGTGCGAAGCATTGCTTTGCGGCCGTACCGCACAATGCGGGCCCTTGCCCCGTCTCATGGGTACATGCGCAACGCAGGTCCCATAAATGTTCTTTCTGTATCGTAGTATAATTGTTATGTAGTGTAAATAAATGAATAAAAAAAAAAAAAAACATACATACATGCACGCATATATGTCGAACCAGCCAACTAAAAACAACGACGCTCGCACACACGCACAGCTAATAAAAAAAAAGCATTATTTCACTCAGCGACAATAACAACAACCACAACAGTGGCAATGCCAATAAGAAAAACAATGAGAAGCGGCACCTGCATATGGCTTCTGACTTGGTTTTACTTCGTCCCCGAAAATCCATGAAGCGCCTAAAGAAATTTCACTTCAAAAAATATTTAAGGGGCTTAACTAATTAAAAAAAAAAAAACAAGTGGGAAAGCTACAGTCGAGTGTGACCGACTGTAAGATACCCGTTACCCAAAGCATTGTGGGTGAAATTAAACAGCACATGAACATGGAAAAAAGGAAATGTTGACAAATAGAGACAAATATTGCTAGAAACATGTTGAGCAACACTCCAAAGAGACAAATGTTGCTAGGAACATATTGGGCAACTCTCAAAAGCGACAAATGTTGCTAGGAACATGCTGAGTAACACCCAACAAAGATAAATGTTGCTAGGAACATGCTGAGCAACACGTACGTGCGCGCTCTCTCACTCAGAAAATTGATTGTTTAATAACTTCTATGTTTATTATCCGATTTTACTCAAATTTTCAGAACACGTCCATTATTGCCTACTTATTAAGCCTTTATTTATTTACTTTACGCCAAAAATCACGCATATGGTAATATTTTTTTATGATTTCCGGGGGCGGAAGTGGGCGTGGCCAAATTTTAAAACAAACTTGATCTGCGTGCAACAGATTCCAATGTTGTCAGCAAATTTGGTTACTATAGCTTTTATAGTCTCTGAGATCTGTTATTTCACACGGGCGGACGGATGGACAGACGAACAGACGGACATGGCTAGATCGACTCGGCTAGTGACGCTGATCAAGGATATATATACTTTATAGGGTTGGAGATTTCTCCTTCTGCCTGTTAAATACATTATTGGTTGGCACTAACTTATAATACCCTTGTACCCTATGGGTACCGGGTGTAACAAGTGGGAAAGCTTCAGTCGAGTCTGACCGACTGTGAGATACCCGGTACCCAAAGCATTGTGGGTGAAATTAAATAGCACATAAAACATGGAAAAAAGAAAATGTTGACAAATGAAGCTGAGCAGATGAAAATGAGCAATGTTTAAAAAAGACAAATTCTGCAGCTGTTCGCAGCTGCATTACGAATTAATACTGCGCCCGAAAGCACGCAATACTTATTTTCGCTACTACTTTTGTGGCTCTGAAGAAGAAGAAGAAGCATATTCAAACTTTATTGTTTAATAACTTCCATGTTTATCATCCGATTTTACTCAAATTTTCAGAAAACGTCCGCAAATGCCTTCTTTTTTTTATCTATTTACTTTAAACCAAAAATTACGACTATAGCTTCTAGCATTATGACACTGCATTAAAAACTGCATTAATTGGCGCATTAATTAGAGGCTTGACAGCAACCATATTGTTTTGCCTAAGTGCGAGCAAGACGACTATATGGCACTTTCAATGAGAGGTTAATGCATTAATTGCTCATTAATTGACAAAAAAAATCGAAAAAAATACCACACAAAAAAATGAGTTCGATAGAATATACCGTCTGTAATTCATAATAGCCTTTTTACACAGCCGCTTAAAAGTCGCATCAACATATTTCCTGCGGCGCCTGTTAACACAGAGCACAAGTTGATGCGAATCCAGTAGGCGTACAGTGCTCTGCCTAACTAGTCGACATTTACTTAATGAAATGCTGTATAATTTAAATAGAAAAAGTGGTATTTTAACCAATCTTTATGAAATGGCTCAAATAAACTGTGTCTTTTATATAATATAGTGAACAGCATGTTTGTACGGCAGTGATTACTATTTCGGTGATTTGGACTGAACACTGAATATGGCAGTTGTGGGTTATTTATAATAAATGACACAAGCGCCAAAGCACAAAAATCACCTAAATATGTAAAAATACTGAATACAAGTTAGTATGATTTTAGTATTTGTAGTTGATGCGGAGCTGATGCGACCTTTTCTGTCCCTTTCTGACACATGTATTGCTTACGGAAAAAAAATCCTTGCTGCAATTTTTGAGAGTTGAAGCAGAGTTGAAAACACTATTAAATTGTATGTAAAAAGTATATTAATGTCTCATTAGACAAAACGGTCTCACAGAATATATTGGCTTTTGCTGAAGGCTTGGCAAAATTTTCAGCAACTATTCTTCACAAAAGCAAGATAATTAAGCAAAATAAATAAGTTTTCGGCGGCATGGTTTTTTCGCCATTAAATTTTGCAATTGTTATGAATTAACTAAATCTATGTACAAGAAAAGCTGTAAAAATCAGTTTAATGGTTTTCATGTTAATTTCAGCAGAAGTATTTGCATGAGGATTCCAGAAATGAATATTGTTTTTACATTGTTATTGTTTACCTTTTAGATTGGTCTGACCGTACCCGGTACCCCTAGGGTACAAGGGTATTATAAGTTAGTGCCAACCGAGAATGTATGTAACAGGCAGAAGGAGGCATCTCCGACCCCATAAAGTATATATATTCTTGATCAGCATCACCAGCCGAGTCGATTTAGCCATGTCCGTCTGTCCGTCTGTCTGTCCGTGTGAAACAACAGATCTCAGAGACTATAAGAGCTAGAGTTACCAAATTTGGTGACAACATTGGAATCTGTTGCACGCAGATAAAGTTTGTTTTAAAATTTGGCCACGCCCACTACCGCCCCCGAAAGTTGTAAAAAACTTTATATGACCTATAGTCATAATTTTTGGCTTACAGTAAAAAGATAAAATAAATAAGTAGGCATTTGCGGAGTAGGCAATTTGAGTAAAATCGGATAATAAACATGGAAGTTATTAAACAATAAAGTTTGTATATGCTTCTTCTTCTTCTTCTAAGCCACAAAGGCAGTAGCGAAAAAAACGTGTTGCGTGCTTTCGGGCGCAGTATTAATTCGTAATGCAGCTGCGTACAGCCGCAGAATTTGCCTTTCTTGAACATTGCTCATTTTCATTTGCTCAGCTGCAGTTGTCAATATTTTGTTTTTTCCATGTCCATGTGCTATTTAATTTCATGCACAATACTTTGGGTATCGGGTATCTCACAGTCGGTCACACTCGACTGTAGCTTTCTCACTTGTTTTATTATATATCAAAAACAAAAATCCAACTTTTGTTAAAAAAAAAGGATTTTAAAAAATTGATTACTTGAAAAAAATGTTGTTTTTATACCCATGCACGGTATCATAATTTTTTCCAGAGTTTGCAACGCAGTGAAGGAAGCATCACCGACCACACAAAGTATATATATTCTTAGTCTCTCAATCTTTTAGCTATCTGAATGAAACTTTGCAGATAGTCTTCTTGCTATTGCAGTTACTATATATGCCGGAACGGAATCGGACTAACTTCGGTATACCGAAGTTTGTATACCCTCGCAGTCTGCTATTGGATCATTGAAAATCGATCCATTTTGGTAATGTTAAAAAATGTCAAATTATGAAAATGTTGTAAATTTTACATTTTACATGTAGAATTTTTACAGTTTCATATAAATCGACCGATCCCTTCTATGGCAGCTATATGATATAGTTGTCCGATCTTAATGAAATTAAAACCGTAATTCTAGAACTATAAGAAACGACTATATCTCGTAGTTTATAGAAATTCGTTGAAAAACAGAGAGCTATCGCTCCCTCGCTTGCATACAGTCGGCTGCGGAAGCGGCAGGACTGCCGGCAGTGCAGCCCGAAAAAAAATACAAAATTGCCCATGCGTAAGGGCGAGATAGAAAGCTTGCTATCATCGGTTTTACTCCCCGAATCCATGACCCGCCTAAAGAAGTTTCACTTCAAAATATTTTAAATCTATTGTTTTTAATATTTACCATGTGAATTCCAGACAAAAACTTCGGATATAAAAAAAAACAAAACAAGAACTTCGGCAAGTCGAAATTTATATGTATACATCTGCAGATAAATTGAATGCTTGTATTAGGCGATCTATATTTGTAATTTGAAGGTGAAGCTAACTCTAGGTCTAACCGGCTTAATTTCTCATACGTAATCAAGACTGGATTATATGCCAAGATTACACACAGTTCTTGATGTATAGCGGGTTGTCCAGACATGTTTCGATCGATACCACTCCGATCATCATCAGTGAACTTTGCTGTACGAACAACTTGCAACATTAGCGCCTATTTATAGAATATATTTATAATAGAAACACTATTGGTCTGATCTTTACTAAATTCAGGCATAAACAGAAGCATGTCAAACTTCTCGAAACAAGTTCATAGAAATGTTACCGTAAAAAATTTAAGGTCCGCGAATGAGATGGTAATTATTATCACAAGTCCAAAAAGTTAAGGTCGTATTGGTCATTTGAAATAATGTCATTTTATTTTCAAAGAATTTTTTGTATTTAATAAAAAATAATAACTTTATTTTACTTACATTTTATTATTATTCATTAACAATTACCAACAAAAATATGTTGGGTGATTTGTTAATTTTTTCTAACCAATTCTTACTTCTTTTAGTTTAAATTATAAGCGATATTGTTTAGTATCTTCAAGGAAATTTAGCAATCTTGAGGTGTAATGAAATCACAGTATGGTGCACAACATTTTCTTGTTTAATTTTAGTATTTAGTTGTACATGGCGAATTTCATACAGCCCATTATTAAATTCAGAGGAAAAAACCCCTACTGTGTTTTCGATCGAAAGTGAAATAATAGCAAGTAAAAGCCTTTTTTTGAAGAATAACCTGCTTTTGATCAAAGATCAAGATACAACTTTTGAGATGGCTGCCAATTGATTTACAACTAAGAATATTTGTACAAATGTTCAAAGTGTTTATTCCACATAAATAAAAACACAAACACAAAGACGCAAACATTTTTTTTTTTAACTTCTACCATGAAAATATTCGGAATAAATGAAAACAAAAACGAAACAAACAAAAACATTTTTCGGCGACCCAATTACAATTTATAAACGAATTAGTAAATTATCGGTAAAGCCTATGAAAGTGTTATTGCTCAGCTCAAAGAATGGTCAAGGAATAGAGGGAAAAGGCAAATTTGTTTGATTTGACTGGAATATACATATTCTTGTAATCTGATTTGTCTGGGAAGTGAGCCGTACGTGTGCATATATGGCGATTGCTCTTCCTATAGAAGATCATCAAAAACAAAGAAAGTTAGCTTCGGCAAGCCGAAGCTTAAATACCCTTTCAGATAAATTTAAGAAATTTAAAATTTATTGCTGGAATTAAAATAAAGAATCACATATTAAGTTTTATTCAGATATCTTTAAAAACAACGAAAATTGGCTAATTTGACTTATATTTTTATTTAATCAGATATCATTAAAAACAAGAAATAAAGCTATCTTCGGTAAACCGAAATTTGTATACCCTTGCAGTCTGCAATTGGATCATTGAAAATCGATCCATTTTGATACATTCGATACATTTTGATTACCTTGCAGAGGGTATTTTAATTTTGCCATGATATTTGCAACGCAGTGAGGAGGCATCTCCGACCCCATAAAGTTGCGTCTGTCTATCCGTCTGTTTGTCTGTCTGTCTGTCTGTCTGTCGGTTTCTACGCGAACTAGTCTCTCAGTTTTTGAGCTATCGGGCTGAAATTTTCAGCATAATCTTATTTCACGCAGTATATATGCGGAACGGCCGAAATAGGACCACTATATCCTATAGCTGCCATAGGAATGATGGCGAAAATAATGTAAACAAATTTTTAAGTTCTTTGTTTTTCAACGTATATCAATCAATTTCAAGATATAGCAGTTTCTTACGGTTAGAGAATTACGGTTTTAATTTCATTAAAATCAGACAACTATAGCATATAGCTGCCATAGAAACGATCGGTCGATTTAAATGAAAATGTCAAATTCTACATGTAAAATGTAAAGTTCTTCATGTAAAATGTTAAATTCTATATGTAAGATGTAAAATGTTTACCAACTAAGATATTTTTTTAACCAAAATGAATCGATTTTCAATAATCAAATTGAAGACTGCAAGGGTATACAAATTTTGGTTTACCGAAGATAGCTTTCTTTCTTGTTATTATACCCGGTACCCATAGGGTACAAGGGTATTATAAGTTAGTGCCAATCGAGAATGTATGTAACAGGCAGAAGGAGGCATCTCCGACCCCTTAAAGTATATATATTCTTGATCAGCATCACCAGCCGAGTCGATTTAGCCATGTCCGTCTGTCCGTCTGTCTGTCCGTGTGAAACAACAGATCTCAGAGACTATAAGAGCTAGAGTTACCAAATTTGGTGACAACATTGGAATCTGTTGCACGCAGATAAAGTTTGTTTTAAAATTTGGCCACGCCCACTTCCGCCCCCGAAAATAGTAAAAAACTTATATAAGCTATAGTCCTAACTCTTGGCTCAAAGTAAATATATAAAATAAATAAATATACATTTCCGGAAGTTTTCTGAAAATTTGAGTAAAATCGGATGATAAACATGAAAGTTATTAATCAATAAAGTTTCTGTGATGGTTCGGAGCTACAAAGGCAGTAACGAAAAAAAGTGTTGCGTGCTTTCGGGCGCAGTATTAATTTGTAATGCAGCTGCGTACCGCTGCAGAATTTGTCTTCTTTGAACGTTGCTCAACATGTTTTTAGCCACATTCGTCTTCGCTTGTCAACATTTTGTATTTTCCATGTCCGTGGGCTATTTAATTTCACGCACAATACTTTGGGTACCGGGTATCTCACAGTCGGTCGCTCGACTGTAGCTTTTTCACTTGTTTGTATTATTTTCTGCATTCGTTTTCTTTTTTAGTTGTTATTGACTTTGTTTGCAAGGTGTATCGCTTGCTTAGAGGCGCAACTCGTAGCGCTCACTTCAACTCGCAACTTTTACCGCTAACCGCCGAATCTCTGACTAAACACAAGAGGCGCTCACGCCTTTTTATAGCGGTCTTCACTTACATATGTACATGTTACAGATTTCTTATATATAATTCCAACTAAGGGTTATCTATGCTAGATACTGCTTAGACATTCTTAGACTTAAGATGGGGTAACTAGAGTATTTTGTGTATTCTTTGACTGGTATATATGTGAGTTATATTACACTTGGTTACAAGTACAGATGTATGTATGCTGATAAAGGCGTAAATGCTACTTAGAATATATAACGCGTTGGTAGGCTGTGATTGCAAGTGCTTCTTAAGGTCTAGGCACTTGTGAATTTTTATATACTTGAACATTCTGCGAGGGGCCTTCTTGCCATTATTGGGTTTGAGTTGTATTCATTGGTAGCCCGAACTCTATATTTATTGGGTTTTGATCATTATTACACTTATTTCTTACATACACCAAACTTGTTACCTAGTGTTACACTTGTTTACAGCAAAAAAATATAAACGTTGAGACACACTTTTTCCGACTAATTTTGAGCCGCTGAATTCATTAAAAAATTTTTTCAAAGATCCGCTTTGAAGATATTTGCGAAAAACCAGATTTTTTATATTACGCTAAAAATATCGAAAACCGTTTGTCCAACAAATTTGAAATTAGAAGTATCCAATATGAAATATATACACCTTTGCAAAAATATACGGCTCTTTCTGGTCAGAGCTTTATTACTGAAGATATAAGCGCTGAAAGTAAAACAAGTGGGAAAGCTACAGTCGAGTGTGACCGACTGTGAGATACCCGGTACCCAAAGCATTTTGGGTGAAATTAAACAGCACATGAACATGTGAAAAAAGGAAATGTTGACAAATAGAGACAAATATTGCTAGAAACATGTTGAGCAGTACTTAAAAGAGACAAATGTTGCTAGGAACATGTTGGGCAACTCTCAAAAGCGACAAATGTTGCTAGGTACATGCTGAGTAACACCCAACAAAGATAAATGTTGCTAGGAACATTTTGAGCAACACACACGTGAGCGTTCTCTCTCTCTCTCAGAAACTTTATTGTTAAATAACTTCTATGTTTACCATCCGATTTTACTCAAATTTTCAGAACACGTCCACGATTACCTACTAATTAAGCCTATTTATCTATTGAACGCCGAAAATCACGCACATGGTTATATACCGTTTTTTATGTTTTTCGGGGGCGGAACTGGGCGTGACCAAATTTTAAAACAAATTTGATCTGCGTGCAACAGATTCCAATGTGGTCACCAAATTTGGTAACTCTTACTCTTATAGTCTCTGAGATCTGTTGTTTCACACGGACGGACGGACGGACAGACGGGCAGACGGAAAAACGGACAGACGGACATGGCTAGATCGACTCGGCTAGTGAAGCTGATCAAGAATATATATACTTTATAGGGTCGGAGATTTATCCTTATGCCTGTTACATACATTCTCGGTTGGCACTAACTTATAATACCCTTGTACCCTATGGGTACCAGGTATAAAAACATGCAATATTATTGGAAATATTGTTTATAGCTAAGTTTCATTTACTATTTAAAAATATAAAAAAAAATTTTTAATTAGTTTGAGTCAACGGATCTAAGGATACCTATGTCCTTATAGAGTTAAGGTTAAATATATGCAAATCCAATACAAATTCTAGAAGTTATGGCGAATTCAATGAAATTATCATATTGCAGTTGTGCTACAATATTGCTTTCTAAGGGTAGAAGCCAGCTTTATAATTTTTTTTTTGAGATTATTATTATTATTATCATTACTAGGGCCTTTTTGCACCGCGACCAGATGTTAGGTCTTTTGTTCCGCCCTGTAGGATTAAAGTAGAGCCTCTATTCCTAGGCTTCTGATGAATGAGAGCACTTTGGCGAGGTCTATATGTTCCCAAATCCTGTAGGGGGGATAAGTTCACCTCCTAGTTGTTGAAGTCGACGTCTGATTAGTGAGGGGCATTCACTTAGAACATGTTCTGATGTTTCTGGCTCCAGCTCACAGAATCTACATGTGTCGATTTCTGAATGTTTTAATTTCTTAAGGTGATACCTTAGGTAGCAGTGACCTGTTAGGTAGCCTGTTAAAGTGCGAATCTCACTCTTTTTAAGATTGATGATGCGTTGGGATCGCAACACCTGGGGGACGAGAAATTTTTTGGCTTGTCTCAGCCCTGCACTGTCGGTCCAGTGACGATTTATTTCCCTTTCCTCCCATTTCCTGACCAGTTCCCTTTTGTGTCCTTTCGAATGGTTCAGGGCCGATTAGTGGTGTCATTGCCCCGCCTTTTGCTAGGGAGTCTGCCACCTCGTTTCCTATATGGCCTTCATGCCCTGGCACCCAGCCCACCGTTAAGGTGTTTTTGGAGGCAAGGGCGTTCAGCTGCTGGATCAGTTTTCTACAAGTCTGGAGGTGATCGTGAAGGATCTCAGCGCTATGAGCGCTGCCTGACTGTCAGAAAAGAAGCAAATCCGTGCGCCTTGCATATTCCTGCGAAGGCATTCACGACCACAGATTTCTATGGCGTGTATTTTTGCGTGGAAAATAGTTGGAGACTTTCCCATGGCTATGGATTTGTTGAATCTTGGTCCGAAAATACCAGCGCCGATGTCACCGTTTTCCAATTTCGATCCGTCAGTGTACCACGTTTGTGATCCACTGGGCAGAGATATTGATTTTGTTGTCCAGTCGTGTCTGGTGTACAGGACTACAGAGAAGTTTCTGTGGGAAACAAGTTTTGGTTTCTGCTCGTCAGTTATACGCAGAATGGGCTCGTTTATTAGGGGATCGTTGATGCGCAGTTAGATGACCCCTTTTTATATTGGTGATGTTTTGGAGGTGAAGTACCCCCAGGCAGGCCTCCTTTTTCAGGGTGATGGGTAGAGGGGGTATTCCAGTTATAACTCCAAGTGCTGCAGTGGGTCATGTCCGGATGGCTCCAGTGATGCCTATGCAGACCAGTCGTTGTATTTTAGTAAGTGCATCCGCAGCTGTCTTCTGGGTAGATTTCGTCCACCAAGCAAGAGATGCATAGGTTATGATCGGTTTTACCACAGTGTTAAAAGACCAGTAGATCATTTTGGGACTTAGGCCCCATGTTCCATTTAGGGATGGTCTTGTCAGAGAGAGAGACCTTTTCCTGGTAAATGGAACTAGAACAGTTTTAGACGGGTTTATGGACAGTCCTTTATCCTGACACCATCTATTGGCTATATTGAGAGCTTGCTGCATGCGGTCCGAGATGGTTTGCTCATGCCAGCCCACTATATAGATGACTAGATCGTCAGCGTAGCCCTGAGTGGGGAACCCTAGGTTGTTGAGCTCAAACAGTAGCTCGTCTATGACCAGAGTCCACAGGAGAGGAGAGAGTACTCCCCCTTGAGGGCATCCCCTTGTGGCAGTGATTGAGGTCATGGTTCCTCCTAGGTCTACAGTTATGATTCTGGATTTGAGCATTTCCAGAATCCACCTAATAATGGGTGTGGCGACATTTTTACGTACAAGAGAGGCACGGATTGCCTCGTATGACGTGTTGTCAAAAGCTCCTGATTTACCAGTTTGGTACGCATATTGGTACTTATGTAGGGAAAGATGATTGAGGTTCACTTCCCTGATGTGCTGGCCAATTATCTTTTCCATTGTTTTAAGAAGGAAGGAGCTAAGAGTAATTGGTCTATCGGATTTACGCAGTTGGGAATCTTTCTTCCCTACCTTTGGAATAAGCACAACTTTTACCTTAGCCCATTTGCTTGGTATGTGTCCAAGCACGAGACTAGCTCGGAATAGACGGACCAGGGGGAGTGCGAATTGGTGCAGTTCCCGCTGCAATAGGCATGGATAGATTCCATCTGGTCCAGGGGATTTGTATATTTATATGAAACAGTCTAAAGGGCATGATTCCAATACGTTCTGATTGATAGGGGGGTTTCCTTCCTTCAGCCCCATTGGAGTCTGCCACAATAGCCACGCGCAGGTGTGGGCACTCTGCAATCCCAGAGATGGGTTGCTCCATGGCTACGCACCCACGAAAGTGAGTAGTTAGGAGTAGACTACTCGTTTCCTTTGGGTTGTCTGTGTGTGTTCCATCTGGCTTTTTCAACGTACAAATACCGTTTGAGTGGTCCTTGGAGAGGGCTTTTTGTAGCCTGACAGCTTCCGGGAGAGTTGAAATCTGCCCGCAGTGTTGGCGCCACGTAGCCTGTTTTGACCTTCTCAGCTCTTTGTTGTATAGCGTTTAAGCGGATTTGTAGAAATCCCATGTGGCCTTCCCATTCCTCGCCTTATTGAAAAAACAAGCTGCGCTGTTTAAGATCGTCAAGGCTCTTGTTCCACCAGGGAACAGCCCGACTGATCGTACGAACTTTTTGTTCGCAGCTGACGTGATATGCCGATTCAATGTTTGTGTGAAGCACAGTAGCCTCACGCTCTAACTCGTCTATGGTTATTATCGGACGGGTGGAGCAGTCTCTGGATTGCTCAAGTTCAAAGCAGAAAAGATCCCAGTTTGTGTTTTTGGGATTTCTAGTAACTAGGCTACATTGCAAGGCGTCTCCTATATAAAATCTGATGTACTGGTGATCTGACATAGTGATCTCATTCGCAACGTGCCAGTTTGAGACAACGGACAACATATTCAGACTGCAGAGAGTTAGGTCAAGGACTTCCTCTCTAATTGCATTGATAAATGTAGGCTCGCTGCCCTGAATTAGTAAACCTATGTTATTACTAATTAAGTACCCAAGAAGTTGTTGATGTTGCTGCTCCCCCAGACCGTGTGATGCGCATTGGCATCGAAAGCAATTATCCACCGGAGCCGGTTTCTCTGGCAGTGCTGTACCAGGGCACAGGTTGCCGCAGGAGGCACATCGTCAGTATCGCCGGGTAGGTAGGCAGAGGCCAGCACTGCCTCCTGCTCGCCATGGGCAGTGGGTATTTTAACACAAACCGCCACCAGGTCCTCAGTGATGAACTGTGATAGGGGAACAAACGTTCGATTTTTGTTTATTAACAAAGCCGCTCTAGGGCGAGGTTGGGCGTTTGCATATAGCAGCTTACCAGATGGGGTGCTTAGCCCCAGGACACGTCCGGCATTTACCCATGGTTCCTGGATTAATGCTATGTCCATTGTAGCAAACCTCTCATAAAGGACGTCAGACGCGGCGAATTCGGGTGGGTTCGATTTGACTCGATTTGGGGCTGCTTGAGCACCCTGCTTCTTGGGGGCCATTGTCATTTTCATTAGTTTCCATGTATTGGTCCCACGAGTAGTGAGGAAGGAAGAATCCCACGGGGTAGATTCTCATACCCCGGATCGGGCACTTATACGACCGGAGGTGCCAGGTATCCGGAAGCCACCGTTAGAAGACACACTAACGTAGTGCCATTCATCACAAAAGGCACGGTACGGTAACACCGGTGATTACGGGTTTTTTCGAGTTGTCCCCTCTAGATCCGCCATATTTAGTCTAGAGCAGGGGAACCTCGAGCAGGATGTGGTTCTTTACCACGTATGGTCGGTCTTCAGTAGTCGGCATGTGACTCCCAACTCGCTACTAGAGCCTTAACCCCCTTGTTTTTTGTTTAAAATGAAAAACATTTTAAATATTAAATAAAATCGTGGCACAAAAGCTTAGCATTCCTTCATCCCAGAAACCTTCGTATCGCTCTTCAAATGATGACATATCCTGATGAAATCTTTTGTAAAACTTCGTAGATATAGTTGTAAAGATGTGCAGAAAAAGCAGATTGGAAGGCGTTTTAAAAGTAGTTCACGGATTTTTTGGAAATAAAAGAAGAAGAAATTATCGTGAATTAATTCAAATAATGATGAAATCCTTTCAAACCATTGGTGAGTGGTATTATAATTTAATTAAAATAACATTCATTAATTTTAGTTTCATAAAATGCACGTTGACACTAAGCAGTCATTTGGATTTCTTTCCGGAGAACTTGGGGGCAGAAAGTGATGAAAAGGGAGAACGATTTCATCAGGATATGTTACGAAGGTTTCTGGGATGAAGGAATGCTAAGCGACTATTGCTGGATGCAAATACGGGAAGTTGCCACACATCATAGGCCAAAAAGTTCGAATAATAAAGTACTCTTCCGAGCCCAAAAACTCTTAAGGGAAACTACTACATGGTTGATTAAATGTTTTTATTTATTTTAATAATATTTAAGCATTCCGAGGATCCTGCAAAGGAATAGAATGGTCGCTGAAAACTATCCTTCCTTTAAAGAAACTGCTAAGCTTTTGTGACACGATTTTTTTAATACTTAAAATGTTTTTCAATTCATTATATCTCAAAAAACAAAATCATAAAGCAGGCTTCTACCCTTGGAAAGCAATATTGTAGCACAACTGCAATATGATAATTTTATTGAATTCACCATAACTCCTAGATTTTGTATTGCATTTGCATATATTTAACCTTAACTCTTTAAGGACATAGGTATCCTTAGATCCGTTGACTCAAACTAATTTAAAACTTTTTTTTAATATATTTAAAATGGTAATGAAAACTAGCTATAAACAATTTTGCCAAAAACATTGCATGTTTTTTTACTTTCAGCGCTTGTATCTTCATTAATAAAGCTCTGACCACAAAGAGCCTTATATTTTTGGAAAGGTGTATCTATTGCATATTGGATACTACTAATTTCAAATTTGTTGGACAAACGGTTTTCGATATTTTTAGCGTAATATAAAAAATCTGTTTTTTCGCGAATATCTTCAAAACGGTGAGTGAGTTCAGCGCGTTCAGCGGCTCAATATAAGTCGGAAAAAGTGGTTCTCAACGTTTATATAAAAAAAATATATTAATTTGTAAACTAGTGTTATTGATACCTCGTAATTTATCATTTTCAGTTCTTTGTTATTCAAGCTGACTTTTAATATCAAGTATATCATGTGTATCTATAAAAATTACTCCAGATTTGGGCGGAGGTATTTATACTAGTATGTTACTAGCAGATATTTGCTATTGAAATAAATGAAATGAAATAGATCCTAAGGCCATTGCACTATGTGGAATTTGACTACTTTTTCTGGCCAAAATTAATAACTCAAGAACGGAGCAAGATATTTGACTTATGTTTTTTGTATCGGGTTAAATTGACCAATATCTTTTATCAATAGAAAAATAGTGGCAACGCCCATTTTTTTTTTTTAGCTAATGAAAATTTCTGCTGATTTTTATAGTACTAAATAACTAGTTATAGACGTTCTGTAACAGTCTTAGGTTATATTTATTGGAAAATAGTGGGTGTGGCATTCCTTTAACAAGGTAAAAGTAATACAAAGCCCATCTAAAGTATCTTGTGGCCCTGTAAAGAAAGACAATTAATAATGTATATTAAGTCCTACTCTTCGTTCTCCAACTCAATATTATATTGATTTTCTAATTCCACAACATTAAAAGGGCTTTCATCCTCACCCGCCGTGATGTCATCGGGATTTGATAAGCATTCTAATAGGGCCAAAACCTCTAATGGAAGACACATTCTTCTCTGTCGCTGTATTCTTCTATCCAAATTCACTCTAGAAATGATCGGATCAGAAGTATGTGTAGCTCGCTACCCTAGCGTGATGCAGACGATCAGATTTGTAAAATTTATTCCGAGATTCCGCTCCTTCCTCTCCGAAATAACCAATAGGAAGCACAGTGTTTTCAATAATATCACTTGCGTGAATTAGAATTTTATGAATCCTTGCCGTCATTGGCAACCAGGGGTATTTCTCAATGATTATTTCGGCAGTTCTATAACAAAAGGTTTGGAATTTTGAAACAGCAATGGCAGCTGGCATGAAAGGTTATGTCCTAAAATTAAAAATTCTCGAAAAATCGGAAAAGTGGTATTTTAAATTACATTCATTTGAACAAGAATTTAATACTCTACAAGATGCAATACATCTCGTGGATGGACTCTTCTGGACTCACTTTAAATCCCTTATGAAACATGAGACTTTATTTCAAATATGCATTTGCAAGGCTACTTGCAATTTTGCTCTATTAAGGGGACAACACGATTTTTTCTACAAATGACGTTCACAAACATATAATACAAACCACACAGATTCGAATTCATTTAAAAAAATTTGAGTTAGATTGTTTAATTTTTCTCTTCTGATTACTTAAACTTTGCAAACAAAAATTTATATTTCAGTCGCCTGGTGCTTTGCAAATGCAACGCTGTGTTTATCAGCCGATTCCTTTGTTGTGGCGCCCTCTATCAAAGTTTCTGTTATGCAACACTGTAGATTGGTGTATTGTGAATGCGTTACACTGAAATTTGTTTTAATTTTTCGACTTTCAGAAAATGGGTTTTGGCCAGAAAAAGTAGTCAAATTCCCCATAGTGCATTGGCCATATTTTTTCCTTTCTAATCTTAAAAGCTATGGTTTTAGTGGGGCCACCGGCTCCTTAATGCTGTCTTCTGTAATTATACCCTGTACCCATAGGGTACAAGGGTACTATAAGCTTGTGCCAACCGAGAATGTATGTAACAGGCAGAAGGAGGCATTTCCGACCCCATAAAGTATATATATTCTTGATCAGCATCACCAGCCGAGTCGATTTAGCCATGTCCGTCTGTCCGTCTGTCCGTCCGTCCGTCCGTCCGTGTGAAACAACAGATCTCAGAGACTATAAGAGCTAGAGTTACCAAATTTAGTGACAACATTGGAATCTGTTGCACGCAGATCAAGTTTGTTTTAAAATTTGGCCACGCCCACTTCCGCCCCCGAAAATAGTAAAAAACGATATATAATATGCGTGATTTTCGGCGTAAAGTAAATAGATAGTCTTAATAAGTATGCAATCGTGGACGTGTTCTGAAAATTTGAGTAAAATCGGATGATATACATAGAAGTTATTAAACAACAAAGTTTCTGAGAGAGAGAGAGAGAGATAGATAGAGAGAGAGAGAGAGAGAGAGAGCGCGCACGTGCGTATTGCTCAACATGTTCCTAGCAGCATTTGTCTTTGTTGGGTGTTGCTCAGCATATTCCTAGCGACGTTTGTCGCTTTTGAGAGTTGCCCATTATGTTCCTAGCAACATTTGTCTCCTTTAAGTGTTGCTCAACATGTTTCTGGCAATATTTGTCATTTGTCAAAATTTCCTTTTTTCCATGTTCATGTGCTGTTTAATTTCACCCACAATGCTTTGCGTACCGGGTATCTTACAGTCGGTCACACTCGACTGTAGCTTTCCCACTTGTTTTATCATGTGCAGCTGTTAGAAGGTGAGGTCCGGTGCGGGCGGTTCAGCTGAATTTGGTGACCTGAAATCAACTTGTCCACTCCAAAATCGTTAAAACCTTACACAGCCACGTATTTGAGGTCGACAATTCAATCCATAAGTCCTCAGCAGGGCTCTCTTGGAACTCCCATGATAGACTTAGGCTTTGCTTCAGTGCCGACAACTCAAAGAATTTGTCAGTGGCCGATTTCCAGTTTTCTCGGCACAGAAAACTCTGATTCCGTTGGCGAGTACAGGCATTTAATTTTGTATTTGTTTTTAGGGTGTGAAAACAAAAGTTAAAGTTATATATCAAAAGGTCGGATTTAATTTCTTTAATGACTGTTTTTCCATGACTTTCGAAAGGTAATGGTATCCTTTTATACACAATAACCAGCTTTCCATCCACCACGATTGCTTAAGTTTTCATTAAGTTGTATATCTCCCTTATTTCGGTTCCAGCTGCTGATCCAGGCATGTTTGGTGGTAATCATACCCGGTATATGTAACAGGCAGAAGGAGGCATCTCCGACCGTCCGTCTGTCCGTCTGCCGGTCTGACCCGAAAATCATAAAAAACGTTATATAACCTATTTTCGTGATTTTCGGCTTAAAGTAAATAGGTAAAGATATAATAGATAAAATTTTTTAAGTAAAATCGGAAGATAAACATTAACTTCCTATTTGAGTAAAATCGGAAGATAAACATTAACTTCCATGTTTATCTTCCGATTTTACTGAAATTATTTATTTTTATTTACTTATTTATTTATTTAAACAATAAAGTTTCTGTGTATGCTTCTCATCTTTTATGTTGAGAGCGCAAGTGCTTGTTGCACAACATGTTTCTATCACCATTTGTCAACATTTTCTTTTTCCAATGTCCATGTGCTATTAATTTCACCCATAATGCTTTGGGTATCGGGTATCTTACTCGACTTTAGCTTTCCTACTCGTTTTTTATAAACAAGTGAAGTTTGCTCTCATATCCGTTTTTTAAGATTTTAATTTTCATTCGCCGAAAAGACCAACGGGGCTCCGGAGGACTTTGGACCCAGTGGCGTGACCGACGCCGCCAGGAGTAACGGGACCAGGACTGCCTAAAAAAGGGGCAGAACGCTGGCAGCAAGGCGACCGCGACAAATGAAGAGTGAAAGGAAGTCATCAAGGAGTAAAAAGTGCAAGGATCAGGATCAAGCTAGGATCCAGGATCAAGGACTCAGGATCAAGGATCAGGATCAAGGATCAGGATCCAAGGAGCAACCGCGCGTTACAAGGCACGTCGAGGTCCTGCGACAAGGACCAGCTGAGCGAAGCGACAGTTCAGGTAGCGTCGAGCCGTAGGAGTTGCACGTGTGGCTAGGCTCAGCCCGGGCGATACACTGTGACGACGATATCCTTGGCCGAGGTGCAGAGTGGGCGATAAGGGTGGCTGTGGCGATGAGGAGGAACGGAAGTTCAATCTGTTAGGCAATACATCCATCTAGCTCTGTGCGTAGGGTGCAAAGCGGACAAAAAGAGTGGTAGCGGCGATAAGGGAGGACGCAAGTTCGACCTGCCGGGCGATACATCCTGCTTGCTTTCCCCAGCAAGACAGCCGAACGGTCAGCGAGAAAGGAACGCAGCGGCGAGAGCGGGCGCGATCGAGACGTAGTAGCACAAGCAGAAATCTAATAAATTTGGTTACCGGAGTCGTCTTTTAAGAGAGCTTTTGCTTTTTATTGTATAAACCAGTGGTCGGCACCCAGACACACACAGTTTTTTAGTGCGTATGTGTGCGAAGCTAACAGACCCGAATGATATTAACAGACCCGAATGATACTAACAGACC
Organism: Drosophila triauraria; assembly: GCA_014170255.2. NCBI lineage: Eukaryota > Metazoa > Arthropoda > Insecta > Diptera > Drosophilidae > Drosophila > Drosophila triauraria. The sequence continues at coordinate 616,242 of CM024337.1, read as the reverse complement.
CGAACGATTTGCTTCTCTGCTGCTTCGAGAACCGAGCAATTGTGTACAGGCTACTAGGTAGCTTCTCTGCCGCAGCGGCACCTGAACATATATATACGAAGTTGTTTTTACATAGTTCTGAAGTTTGCTACGTCAGCCTAGCAGAATCCCGAACAAACACGAAGCGCTTATACTATTTCCTATTACTATTTTCCTATGCACAGTGTATACGACGCTGCCGACCCCTGGTATAAACATCCAGATCGAACTGAACTTAAAGGCTAACATAAGTAAGCTTCATAGCGACCTCGCCAATATGCAGAGTTTGCCGGCTATGCACGAGCTTCCGGCCAGCAGTTTGGCCGGCGCTGGTCATTGGACGATCGGTCGTTTCCGTCGCCCGTTTAACTTAGTTAACTTGCACATTCACTGAGCTAAGGTCAGGCAAATCAGATCGTTACATTAGTTTAAAGTTTTTTATGATTTTGGAAGGCGGCCAAATTTGAAAACAAACTTGATCTTTGTGAAACGGATTACAATGCGGTTACTATTATAGTCTCACATGGACAGATAGACGGACAGATGGACATGGCTAAACCGACTCGGCTGGTAACGCTGATTAAGAATATATGTATATACTTCATTCATGAATATATAAACTTGTGGAATCGAAGTACGCCAAATAGTCACAAGTACTACTAGTGAGAGAATAATCGCGGTGGCCTCAATGAAAACTTAACCCCATAAAAGACTTTTAATTAACTTGTTTATAGACGCCAAGTTATTCATGTCTTTGCATGTACCCGTGCAATTTCTGCATACATCGAACTTCGACTTTAGGCGTCTGCACACGCACATAAACAGCAATAATTTTTCGATACTCAGGTACTATCAGTGGCCAGAGCCGAGGAGGAACTGCTGAGCAAATTTCGGCGGATCAAGCAGAAGGTGCAGAGGGCACCTACTGGGCTGGTGTTGGAGACGCATCCAGTCTCTGCGCCACCGAAGGTGCATGGGCCAATGTTCTTCTTTGGCCAAAACGACTAGAATCAGGCCACCCACAAAAGAAGCGGTGACTCCACCAGCCCTAATGGAAAGCAGAAGAAGAAGCGGGTCCAAAGGAGCGCCCCAGCTCATACCGAGGAGCTAGGCATTATGCTAGACCAGATGATCGCGAAATTTACAGATACCAAAGGTAACAACAAGAAGGACGTTCGCCATGTGACTCAGAGCACCATCGACTCGCTATAAGCGATGAAGAAGTTGAAGGAGGAAATCAGCGCTATGCTGAGCGATGGCCACAGCTAGTGCTTGACCTCGAGTGCAAGCCAACAGACCACACCCACTTTGGCAGGCATGGCACCTGAGGCCGCACAGGAAGGGAACGGCGGGCGATCGCCCAATCCCCCCCTGAGCGCATACATAAAATGGTAGTCCCTATGTTATCTAAGCTGAGCAGGCAGGGTACAGCAGATTATTAACAATACTAAGCCGAGGAGTACAACAGTTTCTCCGTTCAAGCTGATAGCAGGATTAGATATGCGTATTGGTAGTAATGTCGAGCTCAAGGAACTGATTCAGGAGTGCCTGATTTTCGAGTTAGATGATGAGAAGGAAAACTTACGCAAAATAGCAGGAGAGAATATCCAGAATAAACAAGCAGAAAAAAAAATAGGCATTTGACTCTAAGAGAAAGGTAGAAAGGAAGTTTGAACTTAACGATCTAGTTGCTATCAAAACGCACTCAGTATGGTACCGGTTTGAACTTAAAAGGACAGTATCTAGGGCCATATAAAGTAGTCAAAATAAACAATCATTGGCGTTACGAAGTTAAAAGAGTTGGAAAACGAGAAAGAAAGCTAACTTCGGTAAACCGAAGTTTGTATACCCTTGCAGTCTGCAATTAGATCATTGAAAATCAATCCATTTTGGTAATGTTGAAAAAAAAAAGTCAAATTACGTAAATTTTGTAAATTTTACATTTTACATGTAGAATTTTACATTTTCATATAAATTGACCGATCCCTTCTATGGCAGCTATATGATATAGTTGTCCGATCTTAATGAAATTAAAACCGTAATTCTAGAACTATAAAAAACGACTATATCTCGAAATTTATAGAAATTCGTTGAAAAACAGAGAAACTAACATTTTTTTTTACCTTAATTTCGCCATCATTTCTATGGCAGCTATAAGATATAGTGGTCCGATTTTGGCCGTTCCGACATATATACTGCGTGCTAAAGAAATAAGACTATGCCCGATAGCTCAAAAACTGAGAGACTAGTTCGCGTAGAAACCGACAGACGGACAGACGGACAGACAGACGGACATGGCTAGATCGACTCAGCTGGTGATGCTGATCAAGAATATATATACTTTATGGGGTCGGAGATGCCTCCTTCACTGCGTTGCAAACATCATGACAAAATTACCCTCTGCAAGGGTATAATGAGAGAGACCATATAGGATTAAAACAGTTGCATAGTATATGAAACCATTCGGGACGAATCAAGCGTCAGGAAGGCCGAATGTGGGATCTGGTGGTGGTAGTGAAGTGGCCAGAGACACCAGAAGCGGTCTCACCTACTAGTCTCTGTCTCTCCCTCTTTCAATTGCAACGTGAGTAACAAGAGGCGGTCACTCCTCGTAAAATTGAGTCGCCGCCAGAATCTCGTGAATCGCACAACCTGTCAAGAAAACTTACCTACGATTTTTTTAATGTTAAAAACCAACGTCGAATGTGAATATACAATATCTACAATATCCACAAAGCTGGTGTTACAACTTTACTTAAAAGAGGACACTGCATAACGCATTTGATATGTTTAAAAACTTTACGACCGAAACGGATTTTACGGATGTGCATTTGACGAACTTTGGATCGTATACCCTAATTTGAAGATAAGTCCATCTATAAACAAATGGGAAAGCTACAGTGGAGTGTGACCGACTGTGAGATACCCGGTACCCAAAGCATTGTGGGTGAAATTGAATAGCACATAAACATGGAATGTTGACAAAAGAAGACAAATGTTGCTAGAAACATGTTGAGCAACACTCAAAAGAGACAAATGTTGCTAGGAACATATTGAGCAAAACCCAAGCAAAAAGATAAATGTTGAGCAACACGCACGTGCGCTCTCTCTCTCTCTCTCTCTCTCTCTCTCTCTCTCTCAAGAAGAAGAAGAAGTATACACAGAAACTTTATTGTTTAATAACATCTATGTTTATTATCCGATTTTACTAAAATTTTCAGAACACGTCCGCGATTGCCTACTTATTAAGTCAATTTTTTTTTTTGCTTGGACTCAAGTGGCCTTCAAAACCAAGCCCGTGCTTAGGGTTAGGTGTTAATAGGCGCGAAAGAAAAGAATAGGTAAAAGAATGCGAGGAAATATAAACTGCTATTAGGCAGCTCGATTGCTATCTTGCATGTGTACTAAGTGGGTTAAAATTAATGTTTTTAGTTCAGGAAGGCTATCTACAGTTGAGGGAATTTTGTACAAATCATTTTAATTTGCACATAATACTCTACAGGGTTCATGCATTTCATACGATGATTTGCAGTGGTGCAAAACTAAAGGCTGGTAGGACCTTGTGGTTCTACATGGTACGTGGAAATTCAACAAACCCAATAGATCGCTGCTTTCCACGTCAGCACGGATCATATTATATATAAAGACAATGCCTAACATCGTTCTACGGTTTGCTAAGGAAGGAAGGTTAATCAGGAGAAGTCTACAAGAATAAGAGGGCAACCTAAGGTTTGCATTCCAGTTTAAGCCACGAAGAGCGAAAAGTAAAAAGTTCTTTTGAACTGACTCAATGTTTTTGCTGTGGGCGTCCCACTGGGGACTTCAATGTGATCAATAAACTCCAGCTTAGGATCTAGCGGATACCCAAATCGTCACCTAGAGTGATCCTTTCCAAAGAGCCGCAGTTCAGCGTATAAGTCGCAAGCATGGGAAAGACACGTGAGAATGTCATCAGCTTGCATTTGGAGCCATTTAGGTTTAATAAGTTTGCATTGCACCATGTTTGAAAGTGTTTAAGATCTGTTTGTAAATCCGACTGGCAAGCGCTGTCCTTGTATTGCACACAAAGTTTAACGTCGTCAGCGTACATGAGTACTCTGGAGTTTGTCAAGACTTTGGGCAGGTCGTTAATAAATAATGTAAAAAGTAAGGGACCCAGGTGGCTCCCTTGCGGGACACCAGAGGTCACCCGGAGAACATTCGACACGTTGTTTGTAAAGAGGACTTTTTGCGTCCTGCCATTCAGATAACTGGAGATCCACCTAAGAAGATCGACAGGAAAACCCATTAAGTCAAGTTTCCTAATAAGAAGGGAGTGATTAACGAAGTCAAATGCTTTACTGAAATCAGTATAGATCACATCTGTCTGCAAATTTTGTGGAAACTCCCTTATAATGAAAGAAGTGAGCTCCAGAAGGTTAGTAGTCGTTGATCTTCGTTTAATAAATCCATGTTGGCATGGAGAAATTACTGATCTACACAGGTGCTGCAAATGGGGAGTAATTACGTTTGCAAAAAGTTTTGGGATTGCTGACAACTTAGAGATTCCTCTATAGTTTTTAGCATCCACATTTCTACGTTTTTTGTGGAGAGAAATGACAAATAATTCCATCCAAACCGGCTTGACACGTTGAAGATCCAAAAGAAGGGAGCTTTCGTTAAAGCTAAGACTGAAGATTAGGTTTGATTTGGGCATGCTATAAGAATATGTTTGGCTTGAATCGGATGAAGGAGAATAAGTAGCTTGAAAAAACTGAGCAAATAGATCGGCGATTGCCTGATCATTGTTTGCTGTCGTATTTTCAAATGAAAGCGATGAAGGATGTGTAATAGGCTTACGTTTATTGTTGACAAAATTATAAAACTGTTTTGGGTCCTGCGCAAACTGAACCCTACAACGAGTCAAATAACACTGCGCGTTAAGCACGGTAAACTTTGACCGAGCCGCTAAATAGCGAGAATGAACAGCTTGAGAACCGTTACGTATAAATTTAGAATAGAGATTGGACTTCACATTTTTGAGGCTTGTCAACTCTTTACTAAACCAGGGAGGCTTATTTGAGATTGACGGATAGTATAACGGAACACATTCGGTAAAAAAGGAGTTCATGACATTGTAAAAAATATCCATGTCTGTGCACATGTAGAGATCGGACTAATCCAAGTCAGATATGAAATTATTCAGCCGTTGAAAATCTGCCTTGCGAAAGCAGTGGACTTTCTTAGCTGGCCGATCATACTTAATCTCCATAGCAGTCCCAATATCGAGTCACATCGAAAGTAGAATGGTATGGATCTTCGGGTTGCGTCAAGGGCGGGACCCTAACCAAACTGACTCTTGCCGGATCAGAGACAAAGTACAGGTTGAGCAAGCGATCTAAGGAATTTCGTACATGGTTGACTTGAGACAACGAAATTTCAAACAATCATCAAAAAAATCGTGACTTGCTGTAGTCAAAAGGGTATTTGAGGATTCATTTGTGTACCTCCTGGAATGTTAAAATCACCTATAATATTTAAAGGGTCACTATCTGAAAGTCTATTGGAGACCGTCTGAATAGCGGAAAGGTGGTTCCAATAAGTAGGAAGGGAGAAGTGTAGGAACATGTAATAAAAGTAAAGCAGCCATTAAATGATAGTTTCACACAGAGGAATTAAACATCGCTGCATTCCTCGAAAGTTAATAGTATAGAAGTGAGGTTTGAGTCAACCGCAATGAGGACACCGTCCCCTCGCCTGGAAGGCCGATCAAGCCTGTACGTTGTGTTCACAGCTGGAAAACCTTCGGAGCCTGGGATCTCCGGCTTCAACCAGGTTTCTGTGAACAAAATCACCTGGGACGCACAGAAAACACTATCAGAATACAATTTAGGAAGCTTACTACGTAACCCCCTTGCATTCTGGTAGGTAAGAAGGGGAGAATTGGTTAGTTTTATGGAGCTGGCACTGTGGCTCTGTCCGGCCTGGGTAGACTAATTCCTACAGGCCGTCTTTTCTTTTTTTTTGGCTTCGTAGTCGTTAACAATAACATACTGCGGCCAGAAATCGGCAGAGCATATTTCGTTAAAGAGTTCGTCAGGGACATTTATTTTGAAAGATGAAATATCCCTAGCATAAGAAAATTTAAATTGTTCCACCTTAATTTTATCGGACTTGGTTCTGTCTCGGATAAAGACAGTAACATCTTCAGATGTTTGAGATGCGTGAAGCCGAGAGACAAATATCTGCCTCGTTGGTGGTACTGCAATAAGGGCTTTTGGTAACACAGACTGGTTGACTGTATTACCAATTTCGGTCGGTAATCCAGGCCACCCTGGGGAGCATTCGGGGCGGGGATCTAAGGGGTCGTTAATTTTGTTTTGACCCGCCTGCGGACTCAACGGACATCACTGGAGCTGCGGTCCCTGTCGCGGCACATTCGGAGGCCGAATCTTTTCTCGACCTCAATATCATAGGAGTTAGATATATTGGGGTCGGGGGCTGTGCCGAGGGGAGTCAGCTGTTAAGATCCTGCTTCGAGTTGCAGGACAGCGGCCAAATGCGGTGTGCAAACCGTGGTTTTCTTGCGCTTTGGAGACTCGTTTAACAGCTTTAGGCCATTAAACTTGGAGTCCAGCGCCATGAGCACCTCATTAGTTTTACGAAAACTAACAAGTAGCTCTTTGAAACTATTTTTGGTTTGCCGCATGAATGCCATCATTTCCCTTTCAACATCGCGACAAGCCTCACAGAAGTAGCGCAATCCAATGTTTTTAGTAATAATATCAGCCATCCGGCCTGTGCATTCAATGCACTTGGCGTGCACACAGCCAGCAGCCAATACTATGGTCCTCTGCAAAAATTACTTTCTTGCAGGTTTTAATTGCACAGACAATACTAGAGGACATTAAAGTGACTTATCACTGTACCAGTCAGAAGATAAGAAAAAATAAGAGTAGTTACATACGTGCACTAAAAGAGAGCAAGAGAGCGAGAGTTAGGAAGCTTAAGCCGTCGAGCTGTAATATCGGCGTAAAGCCTAGTACTAAGATCAACGAAAACCGCTTACGGAATTTCGTGAGCGAAATTGCGATATATTTCGTTCGGGAACCAGTGTGACCGAAGAAAACAAAGAAAATGGTCAGAATCGGTCAAGATCGGTCACACTGACTTGTATTTCCAGCTGTGTTTTGTAAACAAACTTTATAAATAAACTTTAAAAAGAGAAATTAATTTAACGAACTTGATTGGGCGTATTAATAATGTAAAGTTCCGTAATGGAGTTGAAGGCAAATAATAGTGGCGCTATCGCCATCGCCGCCAATAAAAAAAATATGAAATAAAATTGTTAATAAAAACACAGAAAAAAATTAATTTATGTACTAAATTGCATATAATATGGCTTGGCTTTACGACTTTTATCAATTCCACATTATTCTCACGGCTGTCGAAGCGCTACAACCGAGCAGCGATTGCCTCCTCCCCCTTTCCCTGCATGCTGCTTACGAAATATATGCAATTGATATAATTCGCTTAAGGAATCACAGCTGTTTATTAGTGTCTTTTGCCAACCGTTTTACCCGCTTCGCTCACGGAATTCCGTTCATCTTAGTACCCGACCAAACGAAATACCACAAAATTCTTCTTCTTGCTCTTTTCGTTCTTTTTTTTTATATGAAGTTTTCCGTTTATGGATTTTTTTCGTTCATCTTAGTACTAGGCTTAACGGATAAAGCACAAAGAGGAATGCAAAAATTCAGATGAGCGAATCGCTGAACAAAACTAATTTGCAATTAATAAACAAAAAACAGCTGCATGCACACGCGAAGTGAAACGGTGATTTATTATTGACACAAGATTTAACTAAAACCCCGGTGGTTTATAGCAAGTAGTTAACACAAATTCGAGGCGCAAAACAAAAACACAAAAGTTTACTTTGAAAGAGAAAACGATGATTTATTTACTTTAAGCCAAAAATCACGCCTATAGCTAATATAAAGTTTTATATGATTTTCGGGGGCGGAAGTGGGAGTGGCCAAAATTAAAAACAAACTTGACCTGCGTGCAACAGATTCCAATGCTGTCACCAAATTTGGTAACTTTAGCTCTTATAGTCTCTGAGATCTGTTGTTTCACACGGACGGATAGACGGACAGACGGACATGGCTAGATCGACTCGGCTAGTGACGCTGATCAAGAATATATATACTTTATAGGGTCGGAGTTTTCTCCTTCTGCCTGTTACATACATTATCGGTTGGCACTAACTTATAATACCCTTGTACCCTATGGGTACCGGGTATAAAAAATAAAAGAAAAATGCAAAAAAAAAAAACAAGTGAGAAAGCTACAGTAGAATGTGACCGACTGTGAGATACCCGGTACCCAAAGTATTGTGCGTGAAATTAAATAGCACACGGACATTGATAAAACAAAATATTGACAAATGAAGACAAATGTTGCTAAAAACATGTTGAGCAACGTTCAAAAAAGACAAGTTCTGAAGCTGTACGCAGCTGCATTACGAATTACTACTGCGCCCGAAAGCACGCAACACTTTTTTTCGCTACTGCCTTTGTGGTGGAGAAGAAGAAGGGCCACACAAGAAATTTTGTTGTTTAATAACTTCCATGTTTATCATCCGATTTTACTCTCATTTTCAGAAAACGACCGCAGATACCTACTTATTTACTTTATCTATTTACTTTAAGCCAAAAATTACGACTAAAGCTTATATTAAGTTTTTAACGATTTTCGGGGGCGAAAGTGGGCGTGACCAAATTTTTAAACAAACTTGATCTGCGCGCAAAAGATACCAATTTTGTTACCAACTCTAGCTCTATATAGTCTCTGAGATCTGTTTACCAACGCGGACAAACGAACGGACAGACGGACATACACATACGGACATGGCTAAATCGACTCGGCTGGTGACGCTGATCAAGAATATATAGACTTTATAGGGTCGGAGATTTCTCCTTCTGCCTGTCACATAAATTCTCGGTTGGCACTAATTTATAATACCCTTAGACCCTATGGGTACCGGGTATAAAGATAATTTTCGCTTGCTTTATTCCCTTATTAACGACAAATGGGAAAAAGGATTTTGATGCACTCAAAAATTTAACTCCTGATGCAGGGAACGGCTTATTGAGGATACCAAACGGAATACATTGGCAGAAAATGAAACTTCCACATCAACCGGACGTGGAAAACGAAGGCCGAAAAAAATGTTGGAGGATGGTGCAAAATTTCACAAGAAAGAGGAAACTTGCCGAGGCCACCAATGATAAATGGCCCAAATACAAAAAAGGCAATGACAAAAACTATTCGTATATTACAAGAACTATAGTTGATGCATGGCCGGTGCCACTTCAAAGGATTAAGGCGACCATTCCCACGCCCACAAACGTACTCCTTCCAAGTGATAGTTGCGAAGAAGCCTTGTCCTTGGTTATAGACTAAGATCTTTCCAAGGAAAAATATGAGGTTCTATAGTTTTCTTAATTGCGACACGGAGCTCACATTTTACCTGGATACAATCGCATTGCGACAGCCAAAAAGGATCAGTACTATTGCCTACAGAGATACCCGAAGTCGCAGTAAAAACAAATGTTTAGGATCTAATGGACCATACAGTAAAATGACTTATGGAGAGTCTTCCTGAAAATGAGTTGGAAATTCTTACTTAGAAACTGATATAAATCAGTAAGTGGGGCTTACGGATCATGGATCATCTGGACAAAGCATTACAAGCAAAGCAAATCTTCAAATGACGCTACAGTATCAGAAGGGCATACGTTTATGGCATCTATTGTTCCTTTACGACTTAAAGCTGATATTTCAGTCCACTGGAAATATACGATCAATAATGGTTCAGTTTGCAAAAGAATCTCCGGAACTCATTCTGAATACTGGAATTAACAATGATCTTATTAAAAGATTTGGGACGGTCTTGAATGCTTTAAACTATAAAGATAATGTAAATTCTGCAAAATACGGAGAATATGCTTCGAAAACAGAAGCACTTTTGACGGAATTGTAATGCAATTGACATAAATAGTAGAGTGTACCGAAAATCAACTTTTTGATTTTCGATGACGCTGGGTGCGGAAAAGTTGTAAAACCATGTCAAATGAAAGCACGAAAAATTTCAGCCCGTAAGGATAATATTCACTATCCCCGCAACGTCCTTGAAAATTTCGAAATTTTCATGATTACTAGAGTGTATCAAAAATCAACTTTTTTTGAAAATTTCGAAATTTCGATGACGTTGATAGCGGGATAGTGAATATTATCCTTTCGGGCTGAAATTTGTTGTGCTTTCATTTGACATGGTTTTACAACTTTTCCGCATCAAGCGTCATCGAAAATCAAAAAAAGTTGATTTTAAGTTTAAGTTAATTTTTTTTATAGCCCAGCGCTGTCATTTCGGGTTCAATACAATTTCACTTAAAACTAATACTTAAGAAGAAACATTTATTAATGAAGCTAACATGTAACAGAAATTTTACTTATACTATATGGCTAATTTGCTTATATCTGTTTTTTAATTTGTAGAATTTTTATTATTTTAAAGTTTTTATATTTTATTTTATATTGTATTAACTAGTTTTAATTAATTTAATTTATGCTATTTTTCAAGAAAATTTTTATTTTATCAGAAAATAGAGTTGCGCTCCTAATTGATTTGTATTGATGAGGGAGATTGTTTTGTGAAAATATATTAAAGTTCTATATTCTATCCAGGTGGTCAAGTTAAGGTCAGGAATTGTACAAGACAGGTGTGATACATGGTCATAGCGTCTTAAATTAAACACATAACGTACAATTGAAAGAAAAGCGACCACTAAAGTTTGCATGTCCCGCGCATCGCAATGGCCGAAAACTTCGATTCCATAAAAGAGAGGAGGAATAAGAATAACTTTGGAAATAAATAACCTTTAATAACCTTTTCGATACACTCTAATAAATAGGTCATTAGATATGGCAAAGATATAATTGAATACCATTCTATTCCGATTGGAGAAATTTTATAAAAATTCAAACGCTTCAATACGTTTAAAGGTTCAAGGGTGAGGCGAAATGAGGGAATATTTAGCATTTTGGCTCAGAAAATTCATCTATGCGGCATGTGAAATCACAAAAACAGCTAGAATCCATAGAAAATACTTTAGATATGACAAATTTTTTAAATGTACCTTCTCTTTTAAATTGTAAAGATATATATTTTAGAAAATTATAAAAAACCGGCAGAGTTTTTACCAACCACATGTGGCGGGGGCTTGGGCATCACTGGTTTGGACAGACACGATAATAAACTTATTGATCTGTAGGATGACTAAATTGTCTGGTCTTGTCCGGGCCTCGGTATCATTATAATATATTTTTTATTGGGTAGAAAAACCAAGACATTTAGGCCCATTAAAGAGTTTACAAATAACCTCAATAGGACAGAGATGTGAGACATGCCTGAGATGTGAAGGAAATTTTTCGGTTCTATCTTTGTCGCTGCCCAGAAACCTGCATATTTTTTTTATCGGGGCGACTGTTCCGACTGGAGAGCTTAGATTTGGGTAAACCCCACAAAGGATGTTTTGTACTGGTTGCAAAAGTTTTTCGATGTCCCGTTGTGCATTTTTAGCGACTTACTTCAGATCTCGGGCTAGTGTGCGAGGTACTTCCTTAGGACGTTGTTTTGAAGATGGCAAGCACGGCGCCCCTTTTCAGGACAAGCTGTTCAATTTGCAAATTTGTTTTGAATCGGTTGGTTTGCATGTCCTTTCTTTGTGGTGTTGAAAAAATGGCTGCTGCAACGAGTACATCTTCGAGGACTTTAGAAGAGCTTCGATGTCGAGCTGCGGGATTAGTTAAATGTAAAAACTCACATACTTCCTATATTTAAGGCAGTTAGTTCTGTGAGACGTCAGCCTGTGGAAGAGAAGAATGGTCTCCGAAAGCCCTTCGGCACTTATAAAGTTGCGTTAAATATATGTTTTCACAGCAAAGTCTATTAAGTCTGTCATCTTTCTCAAGTCTGATGGTCAATATGTGGGGCTACCAGGGGAAACATAGTCCAATTTGTTGCGCATGCTTACGATTGTATGATATAATTGGCTTTCTTTTGGGGGTCACGAGTCGGGATCCCCAATGCGCATGCTTGGCATTATAGTCTCCTGCAGCTATGAAACGATCTCCAAACGGGTTTCATTCAGGAACTGTGTTGTTTTAAATTAGTGCCGTTCAAATGCCATTGGCGTTCCACATGGTTGTTCGTAAACTAGAAAAAAATTTTTGGACTGCTGAGTTACAAGCAACTGTATCACCACACCCTTTTTAACAAGTGTTTGCATTCTTCATTTTCACAGTCGTTTCCATTTTGCTTTGTGTCTTTCCTGGGGCTTGCTAAACGCTTTCTTGATTATTTATTTATTTTTTTATTTGCATAACAAATATCTGTTAGCACAGCTATACTTAAATTCTAAACAATAAGGCTTAAAACTATAAACTTAACAAAATTACAATTCGGACGACTCAAGAAATATGTAAATATTATTTGTAATGACCTCGATTGATTCGTTAGAAATTATATGGTTCACAGCATTGAAATTTTTACATAAAACTCTAAATGGGTCGTGCTGTGCATAATTAGATTTACATATAGGCAAACGTAAAGGACGGAAGGAAAGAGTAAATCTTGAAGGGACAGCAATATCAACATTACTTAATAAAAATTGCGAGTCGATAAGACCAAGAAGGAGCTTGTGGACGAGGATCGCTCCACTGCAAACTCGACGATGATGTAGGGACGGAAGGTCGATTAATTTAAGCCTATGCCGGTAACTCGGTAAGAATCTTTCAGAATCCCAGTTTAAATTTCGAAGGGCAAAAATAAGAAATTGCTTCTGAACAGATTCAATTAGCTCTTGCTGTTTCTTGTACTGCGGGCTCCACACACAGGAACAATACTCTAAGATTGGTCTGACTAAGGATACATAGAGAGTCTTTGTAGTATAAGGGTCATTAAATTCTTTGGACCATCGCTTGATAAATGCTAAGACACCTTTAGCTTTATTTACCATGGCAGTAATGTGGCTCTTAAAACTTAATTTGTGATCGAAAAGAACTCCTAGGTCGTTCGATGATTCTATCCGATCAAGTGAATGATTCCCATAGGAGTAGGAGACAAGATGAGGAGAATAGCGATAAAAGGTCATGAGCTTACATTTAGAGTAGTTAAGAAATAGAAGATTTATCGAACACCAACTGAGAAAAGAATTTAAGTCATGTTGAAGGTCATTATGTGAGAGTCGATTTGAGTATGGTAGGCAGATCTTGACGTCATCGGCATACATTAGAACAGATGAGAAGGATATCACTTTTGGAAGGTCGTTAATAAACAAGATAAAGAGAAGTGGACCAAGGTCCACTTTGTGTGGGACACCGGAAGTGACATTGATAACATTAGACAGTACATTATTGAACAGAACACGTTAAGTACGGTTTGACAAATAAGAAGCGATCCATTTCAGAATAGAAGGGGAAAATCCTAAAAGAGATAGTTTTTGAAGAAGGAGTGAGTGATTTACAGAATCAAACGCTTTACTGAAGTCTGTAAAGATAACATCAACTTGCATACGACTTTGAAAACTTCGGTTGATCAGATTACTGAATTCCAATAGATTAGTAGTTGTGGATCGCTGTTTAAAAAAACCATGAGCTTGGAAATGGCACGATAATTGGCTACATTTGATCTAGAGCCTTTTTTATGGAGGGGAATGATAAAAGACTCATTCCAAATACTTGGGAGAGTACATTGTTTTAGCGATAGATTGAAAAGATAGGTCAAAGGGAGACATAGAACTTGGGCACAGTGCTTAAGGACACAGCTCGGAATATTGTCAGGGCCAGCAGAGTAGGACATGTCAATAGTTTTTAAACCATGCAGAACATCACTCTCTGCGAAGAAAGGTACGCAGATATTGTTAGCATAAGCTAAACTATAAGGATAGGAAGTAGAAGGATCGTAGGAGACAGAAGTATATGTAGATTGGAAAAATGTTGCAAATAGGTTGGATATGCCCAGCGAGGAAGATTCAGATTGGTCAAGAAAACTAAGCGATGGACGGTAGGCATTAGACTTGCATTTTGAATTTACGAAATTGTAGAACTGTTTTGGATCAGATCGGAAATCGGATTTACATTGTGTAAGATATTGTGAATAAAGTTGGGAATTCAGCGCAAGAAATTGTGATCTTACTGATAAATATTGAGCATATTCATACGGGGACCCATTTTTCTTGTATTTTTTAAAGAGGCTTGCCTTTATATTTTTTAGGTAGGACAAGTTTTTGTTGAACCATGGAGGCTAATGGGAAGCAGAAACAGTCAATTCCGGTACAAAAGTGTCAAGTACGGAGCCAATAGCTGAGTTAAATGCATTTACAGCAAAGTCAATATTACTAAAATTTGTTAAGAACGACCAATCCATTTGTGATAAAGATAAATATAAACCATCAAAGATAGCTTTACGGACACATTTGTAACGAGTAGGAAGTGACGAAGTGGCAGTATTAATAGAGATACAACATTCAACAGATATTGATAAAGTGGGATGATATGGATCTTCTGGATAGGACATAGGACAACATCTGGCTACCGATACCAAGGAAGCATCGGTTACAAATATGGGGTCTAAAAGCCTATCTCGATTATTCTTGACGGGATTAATTTGCTCAAGTGAAGAGTCAGTTAAACCGTCAGTAAATTCTTGTTGAGTGTCCGATAAAAGAAGATTTGAGTCGTTACAGGGAAGCCATGAGAGATGAGGAAGGTTAAAGTCGCCCATGACAACTAGTTGGTCTTCAGGGCTTAGGCCAGACATAACAGTTTGGATAGCAGATAGATGATTCGCATAGACACTAATATCAGATCGGGGAGGTATATAAGAACATGTTAAGAACAAGTTTGCATTGCCGACGCTGACTTTGACGGCAATAAATTCAATGCCCTCAGTATCAATAACTGGGAATAGTTCAGAGGAAAAGTCATTATTAACAGCAATAAGAACACCGCCACCCAAAGCTGAGCGGTCGGATCGGTAAATTAAAAATTATTAACTAATATTTCCTGATCCAAAACTGAAGAATTTAGCCACGTTTCTGAAAAGGCGATAGCATCAAAATCAAACGAGGCACTATTAGAATAAGTTTGATCTAGTTTACCTAGAATACTACGTACATTTTGATAATGGACGCAAAAATATGATTTAGTTTTTGGAGTATTAATGCTGGGATTCTGATTAGAGTTCTTATAAAGGAATTCATGAAGTATCGTGTGTTCAGGCCAAATATTTGGGTCAAGAGCTTTAGTCAAAAGGAATCCGGAAGAATAATTTTAAATGACGATATACTACGCTTATGTTTAAAATTAAATTTAGTGACTATGATGTCATTCGGAGAAACTCCAAGTTTGGAGCAAACGTGATTTTTAATATCATCCTTCGTGGCTTCCGGCATGAGCCGAGAGACAAAATGGTTTTGCGAGGAACCACGGCTCTGAGCAATAGTCCTGAGGAACGGGATGGGGGCCACGCCCATCAGTGGCTTGGGACCGGAGGTACTGGCAGCAGTGTTGGACAACAGGAATCGGATGGCTAACAGCAGCAGTAACAGGAATCGGATGGCTAACAGCAGCAGCAACAGGAATCAGATCATTACCAGCAGCGGCAGCAATTATCGGATGAGAAGAAGGAGCAGCAACAGGATCAGCAGTCAGCAGTTGATCAGTAACCATTCCAGGAGTCGGATTACTAGCCGGAGCGACAGGAACAGAATTAGCAGTCGGCAGGAGATCAATGATCATTCCGGACGTACGAGCAGCCAGAGTATTTTCCGTCGCCGAGGAGTGATGAGCAACAGATACTCCATCGGGTAGGCCAGGATCAGGAAAATCTGAGGTCGAATTGGGCCCTGGGTCAATCGACTCAGAGAATGAGACGGCTGGTGAGATAGCAACGTCCCTTACTGGCAGGTGGGAGGCAGGAGTAGTGCACAGATTTACTTGCAGGTGGTTGGTATTTGCAATTTTACGTCTCGGTGATTCGCTGAGAAGTTTAAGGCCAACAAACAGGGACTCCAGATTCAGAAATTGGTCTTTGAGGGAGCTAAATTGCTTTCGAACCTCCAGAAAACCATTACGAGTTTGCTTCATAAACGTGCGCATTTCGCCCTCTATTTCACGACAGGCTAGACAAGACCAGGTCAATCCAATGTTTTTCCAAGAAGATCACTGATTCGGCCATAATGACCAATGCCAGCACATTTTAGGTGGTAACGGTTATCGCACAGCCAGCAAGTGAGATACGATTCAGCACTGCTAACTCCGCTAAATTCACATTTCCTTGCGGTGCAGATTATACTCATTTTGTCCAGTGTTTATATGCAAACCTCTAAGTTAAGAGAGCGCACAAAAGAGAGTGGTGAATAGCTGATCTTTAAGCAGAGCAAGTGCAGTAGCCACAGGCGGTCCAGCTGAGAGTAGGTTCAAAGCTGACAGATTGGGAGAGCAGTTCAAAAGACCTGCCAAATCCAGCGCAGGTTGAAGATCGGCAAAAGCAGGTGCAGCAACAACAGCAACAGCAGAGTAGTTCAGGAGAGTACAAGAGAGCGGTCCAAAACAGTGCATAGGCAGCGTCGGTGCGACGATCCAGCGAGAGTAGGTTCTGAGCAGACAACTCTGGGAGAGCTGTCAGATTGGGAGCAATCAAATCCGGCGCAGTTGAAGAACGGCGAGCGAAAGTACAGCTTCAGAGAGAGCTTTACAGCAACAGCTGAGTATTCGAGAGAGCAGTCCAGGAGAGCGCAGCAGCGTCAGTACGGCGATCCAGAGAGAGGTGTAACAGGAAAAAAAGAGCAGCAAGCGCGGTGTAACGGGGTCGAAGTGTAAACAACAACACCGAGGATGTCCAAAAACAAAACACTTGGCGGTCTTTTGTATGAGGACAGTATATGCAAATTTATAAATTGTTATAAACTGGCAAGGTAGAAACTTTTTGCGGTCCGATGGTAACGTAATAATAGAAATGTTCCCGGCTGATTACAGTAAAATCAAAGACAACAATTTTAAATGACTCTTTATAGGCGAATCAAAATAGTCGTAGGAGCGAGCAAAAATCACGACCGTCACCTTCAAAAGCTTAACCCATTTGACTGGATAGTGTTTTCCATTCCTATATGAAGGGCATCGGCGTAAGAGAAGCTTTTCTGGGCTCTATAGTTCGCCGTATGGTTTTCTCCGCAGCTTCCACATTTCCTCTTGTATGGGTCTTCCCTGTTAGAAGGGCAGTTTGCGGAATTGTGGAAGTCTCCGCAAACTACACAGACTGAACGTAGTGTGCAGTATGTCCTGGTATGTTCATACTCCTGGGAATTTGTGCACTGCACTGGGTCGTTTCTTTTACGGCTCTTCCACCGTAATTCTTCGGTGCAATATGAATTGCAGGTTATAAATGGGGTACACTTCATTTTTCTTCAAGGCTCTGCTGTCTGGCTAGTCAGCTTGAGCTTGAAAAGTGGTTGCGGTTTTTAATTTTTATTTATGACGTTACTAACGTTCTTTGCAGAAAACCCCTTTTCTTTAAGGGCATCTAGAGCTTCGTTGGGGGATACGTCGGACTCGATTTGCTAGAGGACCCCTTGCAAGCCCTTGCGGTTTTTAATTTGGTAGCTTCATTTTAGCTTCATCCAGGTATTTGGACACAGCTCGAACATGTTCTTCAGATTTGGTCTGAAGTTTGGTTTCGTGGCCAAGGCGTCCGAGCTTTTTTCCCTAATGTAAATTGGCGAGGGCTTTTGGACCCGGTATATCTTTGGCTTGTTATCAATGGCGTTGTTCTCCCGGCTAGGCTTACGCTTAATTTGGATGTAGCGATTAATGCCGGTCCGTATGGCCGGGGCCACTTGTTCAATATTTCGAGTTTAAAAATCATCGTTTCTATTTCAAAATGAACGGTCGTGTTTTTGTTTGGCGCCACGTATTTGTGTAAAATCTTAGCTATAAGCCACTGGGGTTTATTTAAAACTTCTATCTTGTGTCAATAATAATTCACCGTTTCACTTCGCGTGTGCATGCATCTGTTTTTGTGTATTAACTAGCTAACCCAGCCACGCGTTGCAGCGGCGGACCCGACAGACACCCGTGATAGGGTGTTGTAAAAAAAAAAAATTAAAAAAACATTATATAAGGATTTAAAAGTAAACGTTTTATTGTTTATCATGAGAATCATAATTATTAACAAATCACTGTAGTGCTTTATGAAACACGATGTTTTTTGTTTGATTACCATAGCCATAGATGTACTTCTCAGAACGCAGTTTGGTTGCTCTTCACTTAAGTACCTTGTGATAAACGATATTTTTGTTTTATTATCATGCGCAAAACAAACAACGCAGATGGTCTTCCGACCCGTGAACATGCCACGTATAATTGGCCATGAGAAAAACATGGATTTTCTAGGTTTAAGCCACAAACTTTTAAGGATTGGCCTTGTGATTTGTTAATGGTCATTGCAAATGCAAGACGTATCGGAAATTGAAGTCTTTTAAATTCAAAGGGCATATCGTTTGGGATCATCGGGATTCTCGGAATAAGAATTTCCTTACCTTTGAATTTTCCTATCATTATCGTGGCGTAAATGACATTGTTCATCAATTTTTAACCACCAAACGCGTACCGTTGCACAGTTTTGGTTGGTTTATGTTTCGTAGCATGATTATTACGGAGCCAACCTTTAGGCGTAAATTGTGTGGTGGTAAACCAGGCACGTCCAAAGAGTTTAAAAATTCAATGGGATAGTTGGTGGCTTCATCTTCATTTGTGACGCAGTCAATTGATTTGAATGAATGCTCTGTTCCAATTATCTTATTTTGAATTATGTAATTCAAGTCATCTACATCTTTATTCCTTGCCGCTAAAATTGCTCGCTCACTCAACCATTCATTATTTTTGTGGTTAGTAATAATGTTTGGAAATACATTGTTGATAAGTTCTTCTTTTGATTCGACAAAATTACAGAAATTATTTTGAAATGATATAAATCCGCTCGATTCATCGACTGGTACTTGACCATTACAATAAAGTTCATCAGGGACCGAATTTTTTGCCTGAATATACGTGCTGTGATGTCGTGTCTATCACTTGATGTTTGTCCGGGAAGCAGCAATTGAGTAATTTCTATCCATTTTGGATTACACGTAAAAGTAATAAAGAGATCTGGCCGACCGTAATGACGCACATATGTCATTGCATCCTGTGCATATTCATGCATATGACGTGGACTACCAATGTACGTCGCCGGCAGAATAGTTAATCTACCAATATTAGCTGCATTTCCTTCAGTACTAACTGCATCACGTAAATGGATGTACTCCTCAGAACGCAGTTTGGCTTGGTTGAACCTAATGAATGTTAAACGTTCCGTTTCTATTTTTACATACATGTCAACGCAATACTGCTGAAACAATCGACGAAACCGCAGCAAATAGTTGTCAGCATTTTGACGAATCATCAAACGATATGCGTAATAATTCATTGAGCTAACTTTCTTTGTGGTTTCTTCACCATTCAATGGATTTATCATTTTAATATTAAAATAATATCCATCTTCTCCTTGCCAAAACATCAGCGGGTATTGCAATGCGTCATATGATCGATGAGTTTCAGATATATGTTGTAGTTGCCCAGTATTGCGACGTGTAAGCACAATATCGCGTTTTTCAAATTGTTCACCAACAATCAGGATGGCAACTTCGTCTAATGTTGGAGCATTAAATGTGCGTTCGTGTGTTCCAGATGGTCGTTTATCTGCTTTGATGACAACTTTATAGTCATCATTTGGCATGCGCTCTAAAGCACTCTTAAACAACCTGACCAACGCATGATGTTCATGAAGCAGACACTGCAAGTCTTGAAGAATTGCTCGCTTCATTCCTGCATTGATCCCTAGGCGTCGATCAAGTTGTTCTTCCATGTTGCCCATAAAATATATTTGTAAAATGTATTCTGTGTATCTTCGAAAGGTAGTAATGATCCAATTCGATGGTGAATCTGTCCTTGTATCTTAAATGTCGGATTAAATCCTCGTTCTTCGATAATATCTGCCCCAAATGACGTCATTTGGAAACAACCATTGTATTTTTGAGTGTTTGCAAGAAAGTGGCGTGATTCTTGTGTTTCGCCACGAAGCAATGAATACAATGGCTCATGGCGGAGTCAACAACGGCAATTTCACTTTACTATTAAGGCAGCATAATCCAGCCGTTTCTCCGGAAAACTTTAATGCACCACAATACTCACAAACAACATCCATTTGCCCAATGCAAACGCTACGATGCAAGCTGTAATCGACGCGGCAATCGTATCGAAAAGCTGCTCGATTCAAATCAGCTCTTGATAAATATCCTCTGCGTCGCAAATCATCTATTTGTTGACCTCTGTTGTTCGCTCGACGATTCCGCATTGCCAACCGAGCTGTTTCACGGGCTGCTTCACTTTGCTCTTGTGATTGAGAAGCACGAAGTCGAGCCATACTTTCGCGGCGCTGTTCACGTGTATGTTCTTCAGTTCTTTCATTTGCAGTATTTCGTTGCTGTGTATACACTTGTTGCTGGCTTGCATGTCTTGTGCGGCGGCCGATGTTTCCACGTCGTCTTCTAGGCATTTTAGACTATGGACAGACTGGTGAATTTAACCTCAAATGCACAATCCTCATAGTTTACACAGATCAACTTACCACCTTCAAGACAAATGGTTGCTGTTGAAATTTAATAAAAGTTTGCACAATAAACGTGTTTCCAACTGAACTGTTAACAAACGAATAAATTTTACAACAAAACTGAACAATAAACGTGTTTCCAATCGAACTGTTAACAAACGAATAACTTTTACCCCAAATCTGAACAGATTACAATAAGAAGCTGTCAAACAATGTAACAACATGTAATCGAATGGTTACTTGATTAGAGATTTTTGTTAAAGTTGTAAAAAACTTTCCCGGTTTTTCTGCATTCCTGTTGAACATTTTCCTGAATTTTGTTTGTGGTAAACCTTTCCCTGGCTCTAAGCAACCTCCCTACCAATTTACACCCAAATCTGTTTTGCCGTTCTTGAGATATAAAATCAGTAACTAACACGACTTTCTTTTATATATATAGATAACTATATGAATTGCAAATTAGTTTTGTGCAGCGATTTGCTTATCTGCATTTTTGCATTCCTCTTTGTGATTTACCCGTTACGCAGAAATTACAGCTTGACGGCTTAGGCTCCCTAACTCTCGCTCTCTCTTAGTGCACGTAACTGCTCTTATTTTCTGTTAACTTCTGACTGGTACAGTGGTAAGACACTATAATGTCTTCTAGTGTTGTCTGTGTAATTAAAACCTGCAAGAAAGTAATTATTGCAGAGGACCCTATTATTGGCTGCTGGCTGTGTGACAATGTCGTGCACGCCACATGGCTGACAATATTTAGCCTCTGAATGTGCCGCGGGAGGGGCAGCGACTCCAGTTATATCCGTCGTGTCTGCTGAGGGGTCACAATCAATGACCTCACAGAACCCCAGGGTATCAGGTCTGGAATATCGGCCGATATTGGTACTACAAATGTAGTACCCAAAGCCCCAATAGCTATTTCACCTATGAAACAGATATTTGTTTCGCGGCTTCATCCAAGATTAAGGTGAAAAAAATCAAATTTTCTTATGCTAGGGATATTTTATCTTACAAAATAAATGTCCCTGACGAACTTTTTAACATAATATGCTCTGCTGCCTTTTGGCCTAAGTATGTTGTTGTTAAGGAGTACGAAGCTAAGAAAAAGAAAAGCCTGTAGGGGCTAGTTTACATAGGCCGAAAAAAACCATTGTGCCATCTACGTCGCCCGCTTCAAAAAACTAACCAATTCTCTCCTTCTTTCTTATTAGAATGCAAAGGGCTTACATAGTAAGCTTCCTAAATTGTATTCTGATAGTGTTTCCTTTGCATCCCAGGTGATTGTGTTCACAGAAACCTGGTTAAAGCCGTAGATTCTAAGCTCCGAAATTTTTCCAGTATTGTACACAACGTACAGGCTTGATCGGCCTTCCAGGCGAGGGGGCTTTGTCCTCATTGCGGTTGACTCCAACCTCACTTCTATACTACTAACTTCCGAGGAATGCAGCTATGTTAAATTCCTCTGTGTGAAACTATCATTTAATGGCTGCTTTACTTTTATTACATGCTTCTACATTCCTCCCTTGTCGGAGCTTCCTAATTATTGGAACCACCTTTCCGCTATTCAGGCGGTCTCCAATAGACTTTCGGATAGGAACCATTTAGTAGATCTAGGTGATTTTAACATTACTGGTGCTATTTGATCCACAAATGAATCCTCAAATACCCCTTTAACTACTGCACGTCACGATTTTATTGATGGCTTGTTTGACATTTCGTTGTCTCAAGTCAACCATGTACGAAATTCCTTAGATAGCTTGCTCGATCTCTGCTTTGTCTCTGATCCGGCAAGAGTCAGTTTAGTTAGGGTCCCGCCCTTGACGCAACCTGAAGATCCATACCATCCTTCTTTCGATGTGACTATTGACATTGGGACTACTATAGAGAATAAGTCTGCTTTTGCAAAGCGGATTTTCGACGGCTGAATAATATCATATATGTCGGAGATGTATAAAGAGAAACAAAATGTAAATGAAACTGTAAATGTAAAAAAGAGAAACAATATAGAACAAAAGAAACTAAGCATCAGGTTATCTGTGGTTCCTGTTTACTTGCATAGTTGTTGAGAGCGAGGATTGAGAACGAGAGAGAGTGTCGTCTCAGCCGAGTGTGGCGCGGTCAAGTGTTGGTTGCCTCGGAGATAGAGAGACTAGGACCAAAAGGTAATTGCAAATGAGAGAGCGAAAGAGGAAAAGGGATGGGCAATTTGACAAGGCAGACTGCATGGCGCGTGCCGTGAGAAGCGGGCAGAAGGAAGCCAAGTTCAGTTTGCTCTGGGATCTGAAACAGAAAATTGCTCGTAGTTGACCGCGACTCACTGCGCATCAGCATCAAAATGCAAGAAGAAGAGCAGCAAACGACTCAGCACCTGACATATATGACTTTAATTGGTCCGATCGGTGGGTGCCCTGGATATTTTTTACAATGCCATGAACTCCTTTTTTACCGAATGTGTTCCGTTATACTTATCCTTCAATCTTAAAAAAGCCTCCTTGGTTTAGTAAAGAATGTAAAAATGTCAAGTCGAATCTCTAATCTAAATTTAAACGTAACGGTTCTCAAGCTGTCCATTCTCGCTATTTAGTGGCTCGGTCAAAGTTTACCGTGCTTAACGCGCAGTGTTATAAAAATTATTTGACTGGTTGTAGGGTTTAGTTCGCGCAGGACAAAACAGTTTTATAATTTTGTTAACACTAAACGTAAGCCAGATACAAATCCTTCCTCGCTTTCATTTGGAAAAACGACAGCAAACAATGATCAGGCAATCGCCGATCTTTTTGCTCAGTTTTTTCAAACTACTTATTCTCCGTCATCCGATTCAAACCAGACCTATTCTTATAGCATGCCCAAGTCAAACCTAAACTTGAGTCCTGTCTTAAAGAAAAGAAAGCAGCCTTCTTTTGGATCTTCAACGTGTCAAGCCGGTTTACTCGCCAGGTCCCGATGGAATACCAGGCTGTGTTCTTAGGTATTGTGCAGAGGCCCAGTGCAGTTCCTTTCTAAAATTGTTTACCTTATAGTTAAGACATCCCAATTTAACCTTATTTGGAAGGAATCGTTCGTCATTCCTCTCCACAAAAAGTGGATGCTAACAACTAAAGAGGAATCTCTAAGTTGTCAGCCATCCTAAAACTTTTTGAAAACGTAATTACTCCCCATTTGCAGAACCTGTGTAGATCAGTAATTTCTCCGTGCCAACATGGATTTATTAAATGAAGATCAACGACTACTAACCTTCTGGAGCTCACTTCTTTCATTATAAGGGGCTTTCCACAAAATTTGCAGACAGATGTGATCTATACTGCTTTCAGTAAAGCATTTGACTGAATGGCAGGACGCTAAAGGTCCTCTTTAAAAACAACGTGTCGAATGTTCCTCTGGTGTCCCGCAAGGGAGCCACCTGGGTAACGACCTGGCCGAAGTCTTGACTAACTCCAGAGTACTCATGTACGCTGACGACGTTAAACTTTGAGTGCAATACAAGGACCGCGCTTGACAGTCGGATTTACAGACAGATCTTAATAACTTTCAAACATGGTGCAATGCTAACTTATTAAACCTAAATGGCTCCAAATGCAAGCTGATGACATTCTCACGTATCTCTCCCATGCTTGCGACTTATACGCTGAACTGCTGCTCTTTAAAAAGGATCACTCTAGTTGACGATTTGGGTATCCGCCTGGTTCCTAAACTGGAGTTTATTGACAATATTTCGTGAATTGTGAATAAAGCCAGGGGTGTGCTTGGATTTATTATACGGCGGTCAAAGGAATTCGATGACCCCTACGTCCTGAAGAATTTATACACTTCATTAGTTCGTCCTATTTTAGAATATGGATCTTGCGTTTGGAGTCCTCAGTGGGACGTCCACAGCAAACGAGTCAGTTCAAAAGAACTTTTTACTTTTTGCTCTTCTTGGCTTAAACTGGGATGAAAGCATTAGGTTGGCCTCTTATTCTAGTAGACTTCTCCTAATTAACCTACCCTCCTTAGCAAACTGTAGAACGATGCTAGGCATTGTCTTTATGTTTAACCTAATCCGTGGTAACATGGAAAGCACCGATCTTTTGTCGCTTTTGCTGCGATTGCAGAAATTTTACTACTGCTTGTTGTTGGTGCGCCATGCGTCGAATTTGATAGTGAGGGGTCTTAAACTGAGAACTCCTGAGCGGATACGAGCGCAAGCTCAATTTTATTTGAAGTGTTTAAGCTTTTGCTGCGAACGCTGCTTTATAACTAAAATCGTGCGTTTTTCTAGATAGGTTTTTCTTTAATCGTTCCATGTTAACTTTTTATGGGACTCTTCTTAATGAAGTTGTTTGTGACTCTGCTGTACATAACGTATTGTTGTCGATGTGGTCATTGATTTATTTAATCTTTTGTCGTGGATCGACAGGGTTTGGCATGAAGGTCTATTTTACAAATTAATGCCGCTTTTACCTGAGGGACTCTGGAAGCTTATTGTGTCATTTCTGGATAACAGGAAGTTTTCCGTTGAGATCCGTGGACATCGTTCGGAACTACGCCCAATTCATGCTGGTGTACCTCAGGGCAGTGTTCTTGGCCCGGTACTGTACACACTTTACACATCGGATCTTCCAAGCCCCATTGCTCGTGGTACTCTTCTAGCAACCTACGCAGATGACACTGCTTTTCTAGCTGCTGGCAGCACCCCCATATCGGCTTCCAATCGTGTCCAGACATTCTTGGACGAATTCGAATGTTGGGCATCTCGATGGAACATAGCGCTTAACATTGAAAGACACAGCACGCCACTTTCGCCCTTCGGCCTGGCCGCTCACGTGCCCTTTATATGGATGGGAAAAGACTAAAGCATGAGGATAAGGTTACGTACCTTGGCGTAACCCTAGACCGCCGACTTTGCTGGAAGGGCAGATTGACCGAGTCTGCGGATCAGCAAGGACAAAGCTTGAAAAATGGATTGGCTCCTTCGTTCTGATAGCGGTCTATCACTCCATGCCAAGGTGCGATTATTTAAAGCCATTGTCCTTCCGACACTGAACTGGGGATTACATGCTGGGGCACCGCTTGTGACTCTTCACTTAAAGGGTGCAAACATGCATAACGAAGGCTCTGAGAAGGATGCTGGGAGTTAAGTGGCACCACTACGTACACAATGACACGCTATTTCAAGACACAGGAATACCAACTGTAACAGAAACAATTTCATCATTTGCAAACCGATACAGAGACCGCCTGCTAGCGCATACCAACCGTTTGGCAAGACACCTTGCCACCCCGTTAGGCCGACGACGTCTGCGCAGAAGACACCCTGCGGACCTATGGATACTCGGCCGAGACAGACATGGACGATTACTTTAACACCATATAATCACACATAAAATGCCCCAAAGTGCCGCTCTTTCCCACCCGCAGTTTCCGGGATCTATAGTTACTATTAATCAAACACGAAAACAAGAGCTACTCTTGTGAAGCGTGATAATTAAACTTAAAAAAAAACGTGGATCGAGGCCTGGACTGACTTTGGATCCGTGCTATATTTCGCTGACCTGCCTCGCCGCTGTAGATTCGCATAATTACAAGTTCTTATGGAAAGAGGCTAATCTCTTTTTGATTATTTTGGGTATACTTGTACCTTATAGGGTGTATTAAGGGTGCACTCAATTAAATTTTTTCAACAGTCCACTTAGGAAAAATAAAGAGTTGGAGTTTTTTGTTATTTAGTTGTTTGCAACTAAGTCAATTAAATTTTTGCTTACCATGTCTACGTGGAAGCTTATATTAAAAGGCCCAGACTTCCCCATCAAATGCTTTCCGGCTGAATAAAATAATAGCTGATTTTAGAGAGCCAGGTTAAAACGAAAAAGTAATTTCAACGCTTAACAGCCAAAATCTGGGCTTAACATCACAATCCGGTGCGAACAGCCCCAATAACAGTGCAATTTTATTTTTACTCGCTCATTTAACTTAAGGAGGGGAAATCTTTGCTATAGGCCATACGGAAAGTCGCCGCGAACCATAGTTGGATGCGAGATTCTGGGTTTGCCCGCGCTCGCATTAACCAAACCTTAACCGCTTTTAAAGAGAAAATTATTTAAACACATTTGATTGGTCTTATTATTAATGTTGTACGCCGCAATGGAGGTAAAGACAAATAAAAGTGACACCAACGCCATCGCCACCAATAAAATTATTTTCAGTAAAATTTTTAATAAAAATACAATTAAAATATATTTTTTGTGTTAAATTGCTTATAATATGCCTCGCCTTTACGGCTTTTATCAATTCCACATTATCCTCAAGGCTGTCGATGCGCTCCAACCGAGCAGCGATTCCCTCCTTCCCCCTTCCTAACCATGTTGCTTACGAAATATATGGAATTGATATTTGTCGCTCAGGGAATCACAGCATTTTATTGGTTTGTTCTGTCGACCGTTTTACCCGGTTCGCTCATGGAATTTTGTTCACCCGACCAAACGAAATACCGCTAAATTCTTCTTCTTGCTCCTTTCGACCTTTTTTTTTTAACATGATGTTTATCGTTTATAGTAATCTGATTTGTAGCCCGGATCTTGGCTCGATCCTTAAATAATTTAGACGCAAAATTTTGGATTCATACTAATTTAGACGTGGAAATCCGAGGAAAACTATATTAGGCTAGATTGTGGCAAAATAAGGTATAGGCCAACCACTGAACTTATCCCCTACATCTTATAGCTGCCATACAAACGATTGGGTCAAGTTAGCGACTTTCGTTGTTTTTCAAGATATCGGATTAAAACTTAGTAAATGGCCTTTTAAATTAAATATAGCCATAGATTAACCACTATATTTTATAGCTGTCATAGGAATGATCGGGCCAAGTTAGAATTTTTTCGTTGTTTTTAAAGATATCGAAATAAAACTTGGTAAATGCGTCTTTTAATTTAAATTTAGGTATATATTTAAAATATTATACAACTCGGACTTCTATATCTTACAGCTGCCATGGAAACGATCGGTCGAAATGAGCAAATTTTCGTTGTTTTTAAAGATTTGAGGTTAAAACGATATATGTATATGATTATACCCGGTACCCACAGGGTACAAGGGTATTATAAGTTAGTGCCAACCGAGAATGTATGTAAAATTCAGAAGGAGAAATCTCCGACCCTATAAAGTATATATATTCTTGATCAGCGTCGATAGCCGAGTCGATCTAGCCATGTCCGTCTGTCCGTCTGTCTGTCGGTGTAAAACAACAACTCTCAGAGACTATAAGAGCTGGAGTTACCAAGTTTGGTGACAACATTGAAGTCTGTTGCGCGCAGATAAAGTTTGTTTCAAAATTTGGCCACGCCCCTTTCGGCCTCCAAAAATCATAAAAAACTGTATATAAGCTATAGGCGTAATTTTCAGCTTAAAGTAAATAGATAGACTTAATAAGTAGGCAATCGTGGACGTGTTCTGAAAATTTGAGTAATATCGGATGATAAACATAGAAGTTATTAAACAACAAAGTTAATGTGTAAATTTCTTCAGAGAGAGAGAGAGAGAGCGCACGTGCATGTTGCTCAACATGTTCCTAGCAACATTTGTCTTTGTAAGGTGTTGCTCAACATGTCCCGAGCAACATTTGTCTCTTTTGAGTGTTGCTCAGCATGTTTCTAGCAATATTTGTCAACATTTTCTTTTTCCAATGTTCATGTGCTGTTTAATTTCACCCACAATGCTTTGGGTACCGGGTATATCACAGTCGATCACACTCGACTGTAGCTTTTCCACTTGTTATATTATTATTATTATCTGCAAGGGTATATACATTTCGGCTTGCCGAAGTAAGCTTATATTCTTTTTTTATACCCTTGCAGAGGGTATTATAATTTTGCAATGATATTTGCAACGCAGTGAAGGAGGCATCTCCGACCCCATAAAGTATATATATTCTTGATCAGCATCACCAGCCGAGTCGATCTAGCCATGTCCGTCTGTCTGCCCGTCTGTCTGTCCATCTTTCGGTTTCTACGCGAACTAGTCTCTCAGTTTTTGAGCTATCGGGCTGAAATTTTCAGCATAGTCTTATTTCTTTAGCACGCAGTATACATGTCGGAACGACCGAAATCGGACCACTATAGCTGCCATAGGAATGATGGCGAAATTAATGTTAAACGAGAAAGAAAGCTAACTTCGGTAAACCGAAGTTTATATACCCTTGCAGTCAGCAATTGGATCATTGAAAATCGATCCAATTTGGTAATGTAAAATAAAATGTCAAATTATGTAAATTTTGTAAATTTTACATTTTACATGTAGAATTTTACATTTTCATATAAATCGACCGATCCCTTCTATGGCAGCTATATGATATAGTTGTCCGATCTTAATGAAATTAAAACCGTAATTCTAGAACTATAAAAAACGACTATATCTCGAAATTTATAGAAATTCGTTCAAAAACAGAGAAATTAAAAATTTTTGTACATTAATTTCGCCATCATTCCTATGGCAGCTATAGGATATAGTGGTCCGATTTCGGCCGTTCCGACATATATACTGCGTGCTAAAGAAATAAGACTATGCTGAAAATTTCAGCCCGATAGCTCAAAAACTGAGAGACTAGTTCGCGTAGAAACCGACAGACAGACAGACAGACAGACGGACAGACAGACAGACGGACATGGCTAGATCGACTCGGCTGGTGATGCTGATCAAGAATATATTTACTTTATGGGGTCTGAGATGCCTCCTTCACTGCGTTGCAAATATCATGGCAAAATTATAATACCCTCTGCAAGGGTATAAAAAGATGTAACTTTTTTGTTTTTCAACGTATATCAATCAATTTCAAGATATAGCAGTTTCTTACGGATATAGAATTACGGTTTTAATTTCATAAAGATCAGACAACTATATCATATAGCTGCCATAGAAACGATCGGTCGATTTAAATGAAAATGTAAAATTCTACATGTAAAATGTAAAATTCTATATATAAGATGTAAAATGTTTACAAAACTAAGATATTTTTTCAACTGTAACCAAAATGAATAGATTTTCAATAATCCAATTGCAGACTGCAAGGGAATACAAATTTCGGTTTACCGAAGATAGCTATCTTTCTTGTTTTCTATTGAATTCGATTAAAAAATATTCAAGGAACATTTTCAAGCAATGTACAAAAATTTACAATTTTGTTATTTTCGAGCAAAGTTGAAAAATAGTGAAAATATGGACAAATGGTAGATAGTAAATTTCCTAGAGAAACAAGAAGCAAAAAGAAACATTTTAGTTCTTTTGGCTACCTAATAAGTACATTAATGAATAACAAGTAAGAAAGCTACAGTCAAGAGTGCTCGACTGTGTGATACCCGATACATTATTGTGCTTAACATTTAAATGCAATTTTAAATAATACATTCTCTGTAGTACTACTGTGATACTTCTTAAAATAAAACGCCACATAAATTAGCTTCCACGCATAGCCTAGCGGTATAAGCGCCGGGGAAACGTTTTTTAATGCAAGAAAGGTCTGAGTTTAGATCCCGCAAAATCCAAGTTTTTTTTTATTTTTTATTATAGATCCTTATTTATTTTTTCTCCTTTTTATTCCATTATTACCTTTTATATCAGTTCTTTCAAAGTTGGTTTACGAAAGTGTTTTGTTATATTTTGTCATTTTTGGTTCACGCTCGTTCTTTTCTGCAGCTTGGAGCAAATTGTTTGGTCAACATTCGATCTCATTTCTCTTTTACGCACACTTGCTTGTGCATCTCCGTTCCATTAAAAAGTTCGCCTCATTATTGATAAAACGTGAATGCCACCAGACGAAACAATTGCCGCCCATTACGTAGTATACAGCATATGTCAGGGGTCTAATTGCTGGGCAATCGTTCCTTTATGAAGGAAAAGTCTAAGTTCAAGTCCCTCAAAATCCATGGATTCTTTTTTTTAATTTTTGTTTTATTAGCTTTTTGAATTTTTCTTCTTTTTATTCAATTAATACATTTTTTCAATATACATTTTTGGGTCAACAGTTGTCGAAGTTGAGTTAGTATGAAAATCGTCGCTTTATATGTAATATCGGTAATGTCCCAGTTGTCTAGGCGACCAATGCATTTAAATTTTGCAGAACTGGCCCGAGTTCAATTTCAAAACTTTATATACTTTTTTTGGCATTTTTACTCAAAAATTTTGTTTTTGCTGTACTCCGGGTATAATAAGAAAAGAAAACAAGAAAAAAAGCTAACTTCGGTAAACCAAAGTTTGTATACCCTTGCAGTCAGCAATTGTTGAAAAGAATCAAATTATGTACATTTTTTAAATTTTAATTTTACATGTAGAATTTAGCATTTTCATATAAATCGACCGATCGGTCGATGGCAGCTATATGATATAGTTGTCCGATCTTAATGAATTTAAAACCGTAATTCTAAAACTATAAAGAACGACTATATCATGAAATTTATAGAAATTCGTTAAATAACAGGGAAGTTAACATTTTGTATACCCTTGCAGAGGGTATTATAATTTTGCCATGATATTTGCAAAGTTGTAAAGGAGGCCTCTCTGACCCCATAAAGTATAATTATTCTATATCAGCATCACCAGCCAAGTCGATCTAGCCCTGTCCGTCTCTTTGACTGTCTGTCCGTCGGTTTCTTAGCGAAATAATCTCTCAGTTTTTGAGCTATCGGACTTAAATTTTTACCATAGTCTTATTTCTTCAGCACGCAGTATAAATCGAATTACTATATCCTATATTTATATAGGATTTATATATCCCTATATTTATATACTTCCTCTTCTCATGTAACTCTCACAATTTAAGTTATTGGCACAATAACCTACTAACAACACATGAAAACACTCTTAGTACAAAATACTCTATGGAGTTACAGACTGACATAATTTTGTACGCAGCTGCAAGTAATGAGCTATTTAAACTTTTATATAAAAAGCTTAAGCCACGCATTTAATCATAATTGTCCTACACTAATTTACTTCTGTTAGATGCATTTGAGACCCGGAGGCAGTATGACAACCATACAAAATATGTGGATTGGCCTTTTTTTCTCAATTCCATTTTGTATTCTACACTGCGATGGCCACGGGAGACTAATTGAACCACCAAGTAGAGCATCGGCTTGGCGTTATGGATTTCAAACACCACCAGACTATAATGACCATGAATTATACTGTGGCGGGTTTACCCGACAGTGGAAGCGAAATAGTGGTAAATGCGGAGAATGCGGAGACCCATGGGACATTCCGGAGCCACGTCCTCATGAAAGCGGCGGCCATTGGGGGCAAGGCACAATAGTGAGAAGTTATTTTCCAGGGTCCGAGATGACGATACGGGTCGAATTAACAGCTAGTCATATGGGGTATGAAAATAAATGTTTAGTTGTGTTCAAAATGGTAAGCTTTTTTTTTACAGGTATTTTGAGTTTCGGTTATGTCCGAAACCAAGGGCTAAACAGGCATGCCTGGATCAAAATGTATTGCCCATAATGGGTGGTTTTCCCTATCAACCAAGTCCAGCAGATTGGCATAGTCGATTTTATCCCCGAAACGGAAGTCGCATTTATGAAATTAAAGCACGTCTACCAGGTAAAAGCGTATTTTGGGATATACAAACTAAATTTTTATTTTAATTAACAAATTTTTTTCAGATTTAACATGTAACCATTGCGTGTTACAATGGCGTTACGTGGCCGGTAATAACTGGGGAATTTGTGACGATGGTAGCGGAGCTGTTGGTTGTGGTCCACAAGAAGAATTTCGTTCGTGTTCTGATATAACCTTAACTCTAGATTCACCCATTCGTCTAGGTCGACCATTATTCCCTTCATCTACACAATCTAGTAAGATTGCACCAACAACTGAACATATGGCACAAAGGCACCAAAATGAATTATTAACATATTGCATTTTGTTTACCATAGCTTTAGCAATATTTCTTTGCGCTTTGGGAATTTGGTGCAGATCTGAAGAGATCAAACAATTTCTTTACATAAAATGTATACCCCAAAAAAGAAAACCATTTCCGTTAAGAAATTTGATCCCTCAAACCATTTTAAAAAAATTTAAATGTAATATAACAAAAACAGCTATTGATATCAGCAATGATAAAGTTGAGAACCCTCCAATTCCGCCTCCTAGAACTAAAAAGTTAGGAAGCGCGATACAAATTCAGGTTGATAAGTCAACCTTAACTTAAACTAGACATGGTTGGATTTTCAAAATTTCGAATTCTTAAATAAACATACAAAGATAGTCAACCTATAGGTTTCCTTAGATTTGTGAAATTCTAGATGTGTCGATATAAAGTTAATAGTTGTAGTCCTCGCCGGCTCGAAGAACACTGTTTTTTTTTTTTAATTTTCAGATATATTTAAAAGTCTATCGGGATTCTTGTTTAGGGCTGTACAATTAATATAAAAATAAAACACAACGACATATTCCCAGGGACCCAAACTTAGTTAGCGATATCACACTCGAGTGGTAGGCGAATTAAATGTGTAACGACACAACAGTGGTCGCTGGCAGTGAAAGTTTCTTTTTTAAAAAAGGATCGTTTGCGAGCCTTTGATAATATATTTGGCGAGGCGAACTTAATTTTACAAGCGACTATATTAAAAATGATTTGAAAATAATTTTTTTTTTCTGACTCGCTTCTGATATAACAAGTGAGAAAGCTACAGTCGAGTGACCGACTGTGAGATACCCGGTACCCAAAGTATTGCGCGTGAAAATTAATATCACACGGACATGAAAAAACAAAAAGTTGACAAAGAAAGTCAAATGTTACTAAAAACATGTTGAGCAACGTTCAAAAAAGACTTATTCTGCAGCTGTTCGCAGCTGCATTACGAACTAATACTGCGCTCGAAAGCACGCAACACTTTTTTTCGCTACTGCCACCCAAAAGCTAAGTTCTCAGACACGCGAAATTATTCCTAAGCAGTGCGCTCTCTCCCTCTCTTTCTCAGAAACTTTATTGTTTAATAACTTCTATGTTTATCATCCGATTTAACTCAAATTTTCAGAACACGTCCCCGATTGCCTACTTATTAAGTCCATCTATTTACTTTAAGTCGAAAATCACGCCTATAGCAAATATACGGTTTTTCATTATTTACGGGATCGGAAGTGGGCGTGGCCAAATTTTAAAACAAACTTGATCTGCGTGCAATAGATTCCAATGTTGTCACCACATTTGATAACTCTAGCTCTTATAGACTCTGAGATCTGTTGTTTCACACGGACGGACAGACGGACGGACGGACAGACGGACAGACGGACATGGCTAAATCGACTCGGCTGGTGATGCTGATCAAGAATATATATACTTTATGGGGTCGGAGATGCCTCCTTCTGCCTGTTACATACATTCTCGATTGGAACTAACTTATAATACCCTTGTACCCTATGGGTACCGGGTATAAAAACTGGTTTGAAATAGTAGTAAATAAATCTTAAAGCCTCAAGAGCACCCTCGATTGCTTTAGCTTGAGGTGTCGCATTCCATCCTATTCCTTTATTGAAAATACTATTATTCTTTCAGTTTTATGAGTTTATTTGTATATATTTTTGATATAAGGTATACAAAATTAAAGATGTTAAAAATAAGATAAATTTCTGGTGTCTTAAACATACAAAATTAAATATAGAAATGAGATTTTCACGTTTACCAATTCATAATATTTTTCTAGTGTCTTAAAAACACAAATTTTAATTTACAAAAAAAAGTTTTTTTGTACCCCGTACCCATAGGTTACAAGGGTATTATAAGGTACCGAGAATGTATGTAACAGGCAGAAGGAGACATCTCTGTCCCCATAAAGTATTTCTATATTCTTGATCAGCAGCCGAGTCAACTTATCCATGTCCGTCCGTCTGTCTGTCCGTCTGTCTGTCCGTCCTTCCGTCTGTCCGTCTGTCCGTTTGGGTAAACAGATCCCAGAGACTATAAGAGGTAGAGCCATCAAATTTGGTGGCAGCATTCTAATCCGTTGCACGCAGATCAAGTTTGTTTTAAGATTTTGCCACGCCCACTTCCGCCCCAAAAATCATACAGAACGTTATATAAGCTAAAGTCGTAATATTCGATTTAAAGTAAATGCATTAATAAATAGGATTGTTCGGTCGTTTTCAATAAATTGGGAAATTGAAAATAGGCTCTAGCAGACACCTAACGCTTGTTGCAAGGCTGCATGTAGCCGACCGGGTCGAGGGTTCCATCCCAAATTTCTTATTTCTTACTTCTTCAATATTTTTATGTTATTATTATTATTTTTTTTTTTTTTTTACCAAAAATTTAATAGCTGGAAAAAAATGTATAAGCTAAAATAATAAAGAAGTAAAATAAAAAGTTTTGGTTTTCGTTGAAACTGAACTCGGGCCTATCTTTGAAAACTTAACTACAACGGCCACCCAACCCACTGAGCCATTTCCAATATCGTAAAATAAGCGGCAAGTTGCATATTAAATATTGACTCACGATTGTACGTTTTACAAAAAGTGGCGCTAAGCTGAGAACAGAAAAAGTGTTAACAAGAATAAACGAGAAAAAACAAAATTCAGTGCGTTAAATTTTGTTGCATTACCCAACTTTGAAAGAACTGAAAACAAATATATTATTGAATAAAAAACGAAATTTGCAATTAAAATAAAGAATAAAAAAAAGCGTCTTTCCTCTGCAGTAGTGCAGGCAAAACATCTGCAAAATATTTGAAAAACATCGTTTTTCTCTTTCCACCATCGATGTTTTGAGAAAACGAGCACTTTTCGTACTTAAAATATAAAATTTCCTAACAGTATAAAGATTCCGTTTTAAGCCCTCGTAATTTTTCCGTTATTAATCCTCTTGAACCTGGCATGTCAATATTTGGTTATAATACAGCATTTAAGATAAGTGACCGAACTATATTATTTTGTAGATCATGAATGGAAGTTGGTTGAATTGGCAATAAATAAGTAATGTTTTGAAATTAATTTGTGTGACTTTTTACACCCGGTACCCATATGGTACAAGGGTATTATAAGTTAGTGCCAACCGAGAATGTATGTAACAGGCAGAAGGAGAAATCTCCGACCCTATAAAGTTTATATATTCTTGATCAGCGTCACTAGCCGAGTCGCACTGCACTCTGGCTGTCTGCCCCGCTTTCCGACTCGAAATCAGAACAGCCTGTGTTTTGTTAGCCGCCAGTTAAAGGCCAGCTACCGCTAGCCATGCCGCCACAGCGGTCCTTCACCATGGCGAGCTCCTTGGCAACCACCACTAAGGCTATGTCGACGGCGAAGCCCACTTGGGTGGCATTGGCTAGCATCGGCAGCCTTAGGACTCCGTCAAACATGGCATTCCAGAGCAGGGGTCCCAAAAGGAGCCCTGCGGGACTCCGGCTGAGACTTATCCATGACGTATGCCCTAGAGCCCAGATTCGTGTCCATCAAGAGCACCTTGTCGCTGAAATAGCTCTGAGCTATGTTCAGCAGGTAGCCCCGGACGTTGAACCTCCTCAAGGACTCCAGTGTTCGGCCCCAGTCGGCCAAATTGAACGCATTCCCAATGTCTAGAGTTTACCAACAGACAAAAGGACTTTGTTCCTCCTTTCCACCTGGATCCGGCAGTGGCTTCCTCTGCGATTTTTACAATCCTCGTGATAACATTCAGAGTCGACCTCCCCTTCCTGAAGCCGTATTGCTCCGGGGAAAGACCGCCTGCTGCTTCGATGGCTGCGTTCATCCTTGTTGCAATCACCCGCTCGAACACCTTGCCAACCGTGTCCACTAGGCAGATCGGCCGGAAGGAAGACGCTTCTGTTGGTGGCTTGCCCGGCTTGGCCAGCATTTTCCGAAAACTCGTTAAAGAAATCGGATTTCGTGTTGTTTAATTTTGGCACATCTTTCGATACCCTTCAATTAGCAATCGATCAAGGTATTCAAAACCAACATTTTATAACTAAGAAACATTTTTTAGTATTTATAATCGCTGCTCATAGTTGAAAAATTTTTCTGTATTTGAAGAAAATAAAAAGACGCTATAAATTGGTAGACTTAAATTAATTTTTCTAAAAAAGTACTTAAGCTCGAAGATAAAAAATTGCTGTTCTGTTTTAAGAAACCAACTATAAATCTGAATTAAAAATAATAATAAAATTTTCTGTTGCTCTTTTATTTGTTTAGATTTAAAAAAAAAAATTGTATGTTTGCCAATTTTAAATTTTTAGTGGAGAATAAAAAAAATTCCATATTTCGTCAACCTCTAGTTAACACTAAAAATTAGTGGAGATATTCAACTAACAAACAAAAAAAAAACAATTGTGCGCATTTTGAGATATTGATAATTTTTCATACCAACTCATGCTGCCAAACTGACCCTACGTAGTCGGCCAGTATGGAACACTGCAGGGCAGAAAAAAATCACGGTTTGCACACCGCATTTGACCGCTGCCATGCACCTCGACGCAGGTTCTCAACATCTGACTCCCTCGGCATAGCCCCCGACCCCAATATAACTAACTCCTATGATATTGAGGTCGGGTGCAAGAAAATATTCGGCCTCCGAATGTGCCGCGACAGGGACTGCAGCTTTAGTGATTTCCGTTGAGTCCGCTGGCGGGTCAAAATCAAAATGAACGACCCCTCAGGTCCCCGTCCCGAATGCTCCCCAGGGTGACAGGCCTGGATTACGAGCCGAAATATCGTTTTCTCTTTCAAAGTGGACGGTCGTGTTTTTGTTTTGCGCCTCGTATTTGTGTAAAATCTTTGCTATAAACAACCGGGGTTTATTTAAAACTTCTATCTTGTGTCAATAATAATTCACCGTTTCACTTCGCGTGTGCATGCAGCTGTTTTTGAGTATTAATAACTATATTAATTGCAAATTAGTTTTGTGCAGCGATTTGCTTATCTGCATTTTTGCATTCCTCTCTGTGCTTTATCCGTTACGCCGAAATTACAGCTCGACGGCTGCACGTAACTAGTCTTATTTTCTCTTAACTTCTGACTGCTACAGTGGTAAGTCACTATAATGTCTCCTAGTGTTGTCTGTGTAATTAAAACCTGCAACAAAGTTGTATTGGTAGTATTGGCTGCTGGCTGTGTGACAATGTCGTGCACGTCAAGTGCATTGAATGCACAGGCCGGATGGCTGATATTATTACTAAAAACATTGGATTGCTCTACTGCTGTGAGGCTTGTCGCGATGTTGAAAGGGAAATTATGGCATTCATGCGGCAAACCAAAAATGGTTTTAATGAGCTACTTGTTAGGTATTGTGCCGAGTCCCTGTGCCGTCCCCTTCTAAAATCTTTTACCTTATCCTTAAAGTCTTCGCAATTTCCCCTTATTTGGAAGGAATCATTCGTGATTCCTCTCCACAAAAAAGGTAGAAAAGTGGATGCTAACAACTACAGAGGAATCTCTGAGTTGTCAGCTATCCTAAAACTTTTCGAAAACGTAATTACTCCCCATTTGCAGCACCTGTGTAGATCAGTAATTTCTCCATACCAACATGGATTTATTAAACGAAGATCAACGACTACTAATCTTCTGGAGCTCACTTCTTTCATTATAAGGGGCTTTCCACAAAATTTGCAAACAGATGTGATCTATACTGATTTCAGTAAAGCATTTGACTCCGTTAATCATTCCCTTCTTGTTATGAAACTCGACTTAATGGGTTTTCCTGTCGATCTTCTTAGGTGGATCTCAAGTTATTTGAATGGCAGGCGCAAAAGGTCCCCTTGTCAAATGGTCTCCGGGTGATCTCTGGTGTCTCGCAAGGGAGCCACCTGGGTCCCTTACTTTTTACATTATTTATTAACGACCTGCCCAAAGTCTTGACTAACTCCAGAGTACTCATGTACGCTGACGATTATAAACTGTGTGTGCAATACAAGAACAGCGCTTGCCAGTCGGATTTACAAACAGATCTTAATAACTTTCAAACATGGTGCAATGCAAACTTATTAAACCTAAATGGCTCCAAATGCATGCTGATGACATTCTCACGTGTCTCTCCCATGCTTGCGACTTATACGCTGAACTGCTGCTCTTTGGAAAGGATCACTCTAGTTGACCATTTGGGTATCCCTCTAGATCCTAAACTGGAGTTTATTGATCATATTTCGTGCATTGTAAATAAAGCCAGGGGTGTGCTTGGATTTATTATACGGTGGTCGAAGGAAATCGACGTAGGGGTCGTCACGAAGAATTTATAATTTAATTATAATTTCGTTAGTTCGGCCTATTTTAGAATATGGATTTTGCGTTTGGAGTCCCCAGTGGGACGTTCACAGCAAACGCATTGAGTCAGTTCAAAAGAACTTTTTACTTTTCGCTCTTCGTGGCTTAAACTGAGATGTAAAGCTTAGGTTGCCCTCTTATTCTAGTAGACTTCTCCTGATTAACCTACTTTTCTTAGCAAACCGTAGAACGATGTTAGGCATTGTCTTTATGTATAATCTGATCCGTGGTGACGTGGAAAGCAGCGATCTATTGGGTTAGTTGAATTTCCACTTATCATGTAGAACCCCAAGATCCTACCTGCCTTTAGTTTTGCACCAATGCAGAACATCGTATGAAATGCATGAACCCTTTGGAGTATTATGTGCAAATTATAATGATTTGTACAAAATTACCTCATCTGTAGATAGCCTTCCTAAACTAAAAACATTAATCTTAACCCACTTAGTACACATGCAAGATAGCAATCGAGCTGCCTGATAGAAGTTTATATTTCCTCGCATTCTTTTATTTATACTTCTTTCGCGCCTATTAACACCTAACCCTAACAAGCACGGGCTTGGTTTTAAAGGGCCACTTGAGTGAACTGACCGTAGTGCATCATCAACGTCCAAGAAATTGTTAATACAGCCAACCAGTCTGTGTTGCCAAAAGCCCTTATTGCAGTACCACCAACGAGGCAGATATTTGTCTCTCGGATTCACCCATCTTAAACATCTGAAGATGTTACTATCTATATTCGAGACAGAACCAAGTCCGATAAAATTAAGGTGGAACAATTTAAATATTCTTATGCTAGGGATATTTCATCTTTCAAAATAAATGTCCCTGACGAACTCTCTAACACAATATGCTCTGCCGATTTCTGGTCTGAGTATGTTGTCGTTAAGGAGTACGAAGCCAAGAAAAAGAAAAGACGGCCTGTAGGAATTAGTCTACCCAGGCCGGACAAAACCACTGTGCCAGCTCCAAAAAACTAAGCAATTCTCTCCTTCTTACCTATCAGAATACTTGATCGGCCTTCCAGGCGAGGGGGCGGGTCCT
This sequence comes from Drosophila triauraria, assembly GCA_014170255.2. Classification (NCBI taxonomy): domain Eukaryota; kingdom Metazoa; phylum Arthropoda; class Insecta; order Diptera; family Drosophilidae; genus Drosophila; species Drosophila triauraria. The sequence goes on along the minus strand of CM024337.1, from coordinate 576,215 downwards.
CATTGCGGTTGACTCCAACCTCACATTTGAATTATTAGCTTGCGAGGAATGCAACGATGTTAAATTTCTTTGTGTGAAGCATTCATTTTATTTATTTATTTATTTATTTATTGCATAACAAATATCTGTTAGCACAGCTATGCTTAAATTCTAAACAATAAGGCTTAAAACTATAAACTTAACAAAATTACAGTTCGGACGATTCAAGAAACATGTAAATCTTATTTGTAATGGCTTCAATTGATTCATTAGAAATTATATGATTCACAGCATTGAAATTTTTACATAAAACACTAAATGGGTCGTGCTGTGCATAATTAGATTTACATATAGGCAAACGTAAAGGACGGAAAGAACGAGTAAATCTTGAAGGGACAGCAATATCAACATTATTTAATAAAAATTGTGAGTCGATAAGACCAAGAAGGAGCTTGTGGACGAAAATCGCTCCACTGCAAACTCGACGATGATGTAGGGACGGAAGGTCGATTAATTTAAGCCTCTGCCGGTAACTCGGTAAGAATCTTTCAGAATCCGAGTTTAGATTTCGAAGGGCAAAGATAAGAAATTGCTTCTGAACAGATTCAATAAGATCTTGCTGTTCCTTGTACTGCGGGCTCCACACACAGGAACAATACTCTAAGATTGGACGGACTAAGGATACATAGAGAGTCTTTGTAGTATAAGGGTCATTAAATTCTTTGGACCATCGCTTGATAAATGCTAAGACACCTTTAGCTTTATTTACCATGGCAGTAATGTGGCTCTTAAAACTTAGTTTGTGATCGAAAAGAACTCCTAGGTCATTCGATGATTCAATCCGATCAAGTGAATGATTCCCCAAGGTGTAGGAGACAAGATGAGGAGAATAGCGATAAAAGGTCATGAGCTTACATTTAGAGTAGTTAAGAAATAGAAGATTTATCGAACACCAACTGAGAAGGGAATTTAAGTCATGTTGAAGGTCATTATGTGAGAGTCGATTTGAGTATGGTAGGCAGATCTTGACGTCATCGGCATACATTAAAACAGATGAGAAGGATATCACTTTTGGAAGGTCGTTAATAAACAAGATAAAGAGAAGTGGACCAAGGTGACTGCCCTGTGGGACACCGGAAGTGACATTGATAACATTAGACAGTACATTATTGAACAGAACACGTTGAGTACGGTTTGACAAATAAGAAGCGATCCATTTCAGAATAGAAGGGGAAAATCCTAAAGGAGATAGTTTTTGAATAAGGAGTGAGTGATTTACAGAATCAAACGCTTTACTGAAGTCTGTAAAGATAACATCAACTTGCATACGACTTTGAAAACTTCGGTTGATCAGATTACTGAATTCCAATAGATTAGTAGTTGTGGATCGCTGTTTAAAAAACCATGTTGCGATGATGACACCAGGCTTCTACATAGGTGTTGCAGTTGACGAGTTATCAAGTGCTCCAGAAGCTTAGGGATAGCCGAGAGCTTGGCGATGGCACGATAATTGGCTACATTTGATCTAGAGCCTTTTTTATGGAGGGGAATGATAAAAGACTCATTCCAAATACTTGGGAGAGTACATTGTTTTAGCGATAGATTGAAAAGATAGGTCAAAGGGAGACATAGAACTTGGGCACAGTGCTTAAGGACACAGCTCGGAATATTGTCAGGGCCAGCAGAGTAGGACATGTCAATGGTTTTTAAACCATGCAGAACATCACTCTCTGCGAAGAAAGGTACGCATATATTGTTAGCATGAGCTAAACTATAAGGATAGGAAGTAGAAGAATCGTAGGGGACAGAAGTATAAGTAGATTGGAAAAATGTTGCAAATAGGTTGGATATGCCCAGCGAGGAAGATTCAGATTGGTCGAGAAAACTAAGCGATGGAGGGTAGGCATTGGACTTGCGTTTTGAATTTACGAAATTGTAGAACTGTTTTGGATCAGATCGGAAATCGGATTTACATTGTGTAAGATATTGTGAATAAAGTTGGGAATTTAGAGCAAGAAATTGTGATCTTACTGATAAATATTGAGCATAGACATGCGGGGACCCATTTTTCTTGTATTTTTTAAAGAGGCTTGCCTTTTTATTTTTCAGGTAGGACAAGTTTTTGTTGAACCATGGAGGCTTATGGGAAGCAGAAACAGTCAATTCCGGGACAAAAGTGTCAAGTACGGAGCCAATAGCTGAGTTAAATGCATTTACAGCAAAGTCAATATCATTAAAATTCGTTAAGAACGACCAATCCATTTGTGATAAAGATAAATATAAACCATCAAAGTTAGCTTTACGGAAACATTTGTAACGAGTAGGAAGTGACGAAGTGACAGTATTAACAGAGATACAACATTCAACAGATATGGATAAAGTGGGATGATATGGATCTTCTGGATAGGACATAGGACAACATCTGGCTACCGATACCAAGGAAGCATCGGTTACAAATATAAGGTCTAAAAGCATATCTCGATTATTCTTGACGGGATTAATTTGCTTAAGTGAATAGTCAATTAAACCATCTGTTTGTAGGGGGGCGATCCTGCCGCTAAAGTAGATCCTGGAATTGGCACCACAAAGAAATCCCACGGCGCGAAGCGAAGTAAAAAACCCGTCGAGGTTCGAAATGAAAAGCGGGGGCGTCGAGGTGGACTTCAAGTGCGTGTGCGTCAGCTTTATTTCGCTGCATACATTGTACTAAAAAGCTTAAGCATAAGACCGCGCTCCCACCCGCTTTACTCCGCTAAAGCGAGAGCGGGAGTTCGGCAGCGGCCGACCGTGGAGCTCGGATCCGAACATGAGGCCCGCGCTCCGGAGCATGGAAGATGCGCGAGAGCGATCGCGAGAGTGAGCGCGGGTGCGTACGAGGAGCGAGAGCGAAAAGCTCGGAAAGCTCAGTGAGCAGCGGCGGTACAGTGGCCGCTGACCTAAACATTCCGGCCCCCCTTGCAATCACTCGGGTTGCAACATAGTCGTCCTTCTTACGGCTCGTGGCAGGGTCTGTTCGCCTCCTACTTTGGTCGTCGGCAAGCGGAAACTCGTGGGACTGGCGGGAAGGCATCGCCGGTTCGTAGAGATGCAAGAGCGTGTGGTGATCCTGGCCGCACCTTTTGCAGAGATCACCTCGCCGACACGTTCCGTCGGAGTGCTCGTGGGCCAAACATCTGGGGCAGTACCGGTTGGCAAGGACAGCCCGGAGCCTCTTCTCGGCGTTCAAACGGAGGAACCGCCGACATTTTCGAAGCGCGTGGATCCCGCTGCAGATTCGGCAACGGTACGATTGCGTACCTCGGGAACATCTGCTTTCCAAGGCACTGGCGCTGCGTGGACATGGAGACATCGTGGTTGATCTGTTTGGCGGAATAGGACAAGTGAAAAACATTGAATCAGTACTGGTATCGTTTGAAGACGGGCTGGAAGCGTTAAAAACCTCTCGCACTTTAGTGGTTGTGCATTCGGGCTTGAGAACGTCATGATGTGGAAGATAGTACGTGGCGGAACTGCTCGGCGATGAAACCTCGGCCTTGTGACCTAAATCCATATATTCTTGGATCACAGCGTCATACCGGGCCTTTAGGGGAGGATCCCTTTCCAGGCGATGCTTGTTACGCATAACCTGAGCCAGAGCGAAGGATCGTGAAGATGCGAGTTCGGAACCATTCTGCTCGGGTCGCGCAAGGGGAGCGTCACAACGCATTTTCCACACGTGTCTCTTCTTGTAGTCTGGACAAAATTGTGTTCACAGACAGAATCAGTCTCGGCGACGATTTGGGTGGGCACTTCCAACGAGTCGTCGAGGCCGCCGGTAACTCGCGTAGAGAAGACGGACACACTTCGAGGGGCCGCTGGAGATATGGGGCCTGTCAACACCCATCCAAAAATGGTTTCCTGGCCGAGAAGCGAACCGCAAATGTTAGCTTTGGAGTTGCCGAGGAGGATGGACGGGAGAATGTCGGCTCCTATCAACACATCGATTTCAGAACTCTCAAAGAATTTGGGGTCCGCGAGGCGCATGTCAGGAAGTCCCTTAAGAAGATCTCGTGGGACTGGATACGATGGAAGATTCCCGGCCAACTGCGGAAGAACGTAAGCTGCGGTTTCTAACTGCAGCCCGGGTCTGGAAGGCGATCGAATAGAAAGATGGCAAAGTTTCGTGGACTGAGCGGCAACGGTTTGATTAAGGCCAGAGACTTGGGCCTGGATAGTCTTGAATGGAAGTTTGACGAGGTTGAAAAGCCTCTCCGTAATAAAGGTGGCCTCGGAACCAGAGTCAATCAAGGCTCGTGCCTGGAAATTGCACCCTAGATGGCAAATGTTAATGAGGGCTGTGCCCAGTAGGACGGCTCGTGAACCGGAAACACACTTGCACATCAGAGTGATCCTCTGAGGCTCCCATGCCTCTTGGAGTAGGCGCTGGTTGAGGCCTGGCTGGCGCTGACGGATTTGGAGCGGCCGCGAATGGATTACTGCGGTGCAGGAGGGTGTGATGGCGGCTGTGGCATGTGAAGCAGCTATGGGCACTAGTGCAATCCCGTTGCTGGTGCCCTCGGGCAAAACAGTTCAGGCAAAGCTGCTTTCTTTTAATGTAGTCGGAGCGACCATTGACATCCATTTCAAGGAAGCGCGGGCATAAGCGAACCGGATGGTTCTCCTGGAACAGAGATCGCACCCTCTTGGGCCTGGAGCAACTCTGGCCTTGTAAGAATTGAGTCGCCGTGCTGGGGCGCTCGCCGATGGCGACCTTGACGGAACTTGCCCCGAACTGTTAGGCCTGATGTCGTCGATAGCCTCCAGAGTACGATGACGCTCTGTCAAAACGAGTCTAACTCATTCCAGGTTGGAATTTCAGCCTTGTTGTGAATGGATTGCTCCCACATTGAAAGTGTGATTTTGGGAAGCTTTAAGGAAACCATATACACCAGGAGACAATCCCAAGTCTCGACTTGAATAGCGGACATCTCTAAGGCTGTCAGGCAACTTTGGATTGTGCCTTGCAGCTCTTTCAGAGCGGCTCCGGACTCTTAAGGGGACGGCCTGAATGTTGAAGAGAATTTTCAACTGGCTATTGACCAATAACCGCCGATTCTCGAAGCGGTCAGTGAGGCTTCGCCACGCGGAGATAAAACCTTCATTGGTCAGCGGGGCCTTGGAAACAATGGCATGCGCATCGCCACTTGTTTTGGATAGCAGATGGAACAACTTCTCCACCGGTGTGAGACGCGAGTTGTGGATGTATATCGCGGTGAAAAGGTCTCTGAAGGTGGGCCACCGAAGATAATCACCAGCGAACACTTCGGTGTCCACTGGTGGCAAACGACAACCCGTAGACGGGGTGTGGGAACACTGACTGGAGCCTGGACGGACTGGGAGGTGGCCTTGTTTATTATGTCCTGAAGCTGGACGAAACACCTTGAATAGACGGAGTAGCAGTAACTGTACTTGGATTCAAGCACTGTCGAAGTGTCCGTGCTATCGGCGGACACGGCAAGAAGATCCGAGCAGATTTCATAGCTCTTTTCCACCTTTTCCCACAGGGCCCGGATTTGGTCCCGATGGCATTGGCACATGCCAGGGAAAACCGTTCAGAGTCAGGGGCGCCCGGAGTATGGATATCCGCTTCAAATTGACTTATCCGGTCTGTTGTGGCAATAAACTTTTGAGGGCAATGTCTACCTCAGTTTGAGCCATTTTGGACATAGACCGAGTAAGCCTTGACGAGGATCAGAAATAGTGTTGACGGACTCGTCGCTTTTGCCCTTGAAATGGCAGTGGCAGCTTTTGGCGATAAATGAGACGGCCGCGGAGACGGGGATTGGGATCTTGTTAATCGGATTGCTGGGATCGACCGCGGCTTCTTGTCGTCTCCGTGGGCATTCTCGGACTCGGAATACAAGACAGCGAATGCCACAAGGCACTACGAGTAAAATTGTGGGCAACTGTGTTCCGATGGACTTAATGTTAGTTGTCGGAAGGGGAAGCAGAATAAATGCAGAAATGAATTGATGCGAATTGTGGAAACGGAACCAGTTGGAATTTTTGGACTTGAACTAGAATGTCGGAAAAGAACGTTGAAGCAAACAGCGATAAAAAAAAGAAAAAAAGGGCAAAGTACGGTCACACTGCTAGTATGTAATAATTTAAGCGGAGTGGAAGGCACAGTGCAGTAACAACAAAAAGAAAACGGGATCAGTATCTGGAGCTCGATAAACCTGTATTATTTTGTTTAATTTGTTATCCTCTTTGTTCAGTTCTTGTTCTTCTTGTTTATCTTTACTATTTCTTTTAGTATGGTTTGTAAAATTATTTAATTGTTTTATTTATTTTATTGCCTTTTGGGGGTGGCGAAATATTTTCGCTCGCTAACTATTGTAGCGAAAAGAAGAGAAAAAAAACAGGCCGGTAATAAAAAATAAATAACTGCGACTAATTTCGGTCATTTTAGCCGTAAATAAATTTTTGTTTACATGTAGTTATTACGGAGCCGGAAAGGTGGAATTAAAAAACCTTGGCTTTGGTTCGGGAGAAATGCTTGAATTAAATCGATAGATATATGGTCACACTATTGCGGATATGGAGGTGCAGTTTGGTTTCTAACGTTATTAGTTAGTTGGAATCTAATAAAAAATCATTCACGAATTATTTTATTTGAATGGATATATTTAGTTGACCGCTGCTGTATTTTGGAGCCAATGCGTGCGTGTGTTTATATGTTTTTGCTTTACCCGTTTGCGAATGCAGAATAGCGAAAAATAGCTGGGATGAGTGAGCCCGCCAATATGTATGTGTGTGTACTTGTGTTGGATGCGGCTGCTTATCATACAGTGGAAACCCGATAGCTGGACTGTAGTTCCGAGGGCGGACAAAAAGTATGGAGACAGAAAATATATTTATATATGAGCATACACAACATGTATGTGTGTGTGTGTATAAGTTGACTGCCTCTCTTTTTCATACAGTGGAAACCCGATAAGTGGACTGTAGTTGTAAGGGTTGTAGGAAAAAATATTTTTATGTATATATGGGCATGCATTCGATTATGTATGGGTACAGTAGAGTGTCGATAAGTGGACTGTATTTGTGAGGGATTACAAAAAATATGGAGGGAGAAAATATTTTTATGTATATATATGGGCATGCATTCGATTATGTGTGGGTACGGTAGAGTGTCGATAAGTGGACTGTATTTGTGATGGATTACAAAAAATATGGAGGAGAAAATATTTTTATGTATATATATGGGCATGGATTCGATTACGTATATATGTTGGTACAGTAGAGAGTCGAGAAGTGGACTGTATTTGAATTGACGGAACAGGGAAAAATTATGTGGAGAAAAAGAAAATATGTCATACACAGGAAAAAAAAAATATCTCGACAGCGGCGGACTGTTCGGCGACCAGGGAAAACTCCCGAAACTAGTGCGCACCGGTTGGCGGATATTAATTATGCCTTTTTATTTTTTTCACCACACAATTTCACTTGTAGTCGACAAATTTTCTCGCGGAGGCAGAATTGCGCTGCGATATGTGCATAAGTTGGCACTCGTATGTATGTATGTATGTATGCACATATGCCTTGACCGTTGGCAATTTGATGTACAACGGGGAAAACGAAAAGGAAGGCAAGAAATATGGCGGTGCACACAAAGCGGAGACGGATTGAAAATTTGTCGAAGAATATAAATTTCTCAACTGCCGTTGTGTCGGAAAAACTCCGACATGGAGTTGACACGGAAAATTAATCATGCAGCGTGTGAACGAAATTTAATGTTCGGACCACTGCTGAAGACCGGCGGCAGGAGGGAGATGAAAAAGGCTCGTACTTATCTTTTTAGCGGAAAAATCACCGGAACTGCTGGCGGAAGGGCGGAAGAATATCCTTTATCCGGCTCGAAGGACCAATGTTTGTAGGGGGGCGATCCTGCCGCTAAAGTAGATCCTGGAATTGGCACCACAAAGAAATCCCACGGCGCGAAGCGAAGTAAAAAACCCGTCGAGGTTCGAAATGAAAAGCGGGGGCGTCGAGGTGGACTTCAAGTGCGTGTGCGTCAGCTTTATTTCGCTGCATACATTGTACTAAAAAGCTTAAGCATAAGACCGCGCTCCCACCCGCTTTACTCCGCTAAAGCGAGAGCGGGAGTTCGGCAGCGGCCGACCGTGGAGCTCGGATCCGAACATGAGGCCCGCGCTCCGGAGCATGGAAGATGCGCGAGAGCGATCGCGAGAGTGAGCGCGGGTGCGTAAGAGGAGCGAGAGCGAAAAGCTCGGAAAGCTCAGTGAGCAGCAGCGGTACAGTGGCCGCTGACCTAAACACCATCAGTAAATTCATGTTGAGTGTCCGATAAAAGAAGATTTGAGTCGTCACAGGGAAGCCATGAGAGATGAGGAAGGTTAAAGTCGCCCATGACAACTAGTTGGTCTTCAGGGCTAAGGCCAGACATAACAGTTTGGATAGCAGATAGATGATTCGCATAGACACTAATATCAGATCGAGGAGGTATATATGAACATGTTAAGAACAGGCTTGCATTGCCGACGCTGACTTTGACGGCAATAAATTCAATGCCCTCAGTATCAATAACTGGGAATAGTTCAGAGGAAAAGTCATTTTTAACAGCAATAAGAACACCGCCACCAAAAGCTAAGCGGTCGGATCGGTAAATTGAAAAATGATTAACTAAAATTTCCTGATCCAAAACTGAAGAATTTAGCCACGTTTCTGAAAAGGCGATAGCATCAAAATCAAACGAGGCACTATTAGAATAAATTTGAGCTAGTTTACCTAGAATACTACGTACATTTTGATAATTTACGCAAAAAATATGATTTAGTTTTTTGGAGTATTAATGCTGGGATTCTGGTTAGAGTTCTTATAAAGGAATTCATGAAGTATCATGTGTTCAGGCCAAATATTTGGGTCAAGAGCTTTAGTCAAAAAGGAATCCGGAAGAATAATTTTAAATGACGATATACTACGCTTATGTTTAAAATTAAATTTAGTGACTATGATGTCATTCGGAGAAACTCCAAGTTTGGAGCAAACGTGATTTTTAATATCATCCTTCGTGGCTTCCGGCCTGAGCCGAGAGACAAAAATGGTTTTGGTTTTGCGAGGAACCACGGCTCTGAGCAATAGTCCTGAGGAACGGGATGGGGGGGCCACTCCCATCAATGGCTTGGGACCGGAGGTACTGGCAGTTTTTCTTTTATTACATATTCCTACATTTCCCCCTTGTCGGAACTTCCTATTTATTGGAACCACCTTTCCGCTATCCAGTCGGTCTCCAATAGACTTTCGGATAGGGACCATTTAATTTTTCTAGGTGATTTTAACATTCATGGAGCTATTTGGTCCACAAATTAATCCTCTAACACACTTTTAACTACTGCACGTCACGATTTTATTGATGGCTTGTTTGACATTTTGTTGTTTTAAGTCAACCATATACGAAATTCCTTAGATCGCTTGCTCGACCTCTGCTTTGTCTCTGATCCGGCAAGAGTCAGTTTAGTTAGGGTCCCGCCCTTGACGCAACCCGAAGATCCATACCATCCTACTTTCGATGTGACTATCGATATTGGGACTGCTATGGAGAATAAGTGTGATCTGCCAGCTGAGAAAGTCCACTGCTTTCGAAAGGCGGAATTTGGGCGGCTGAATAATCTAATATCAGACTTTAATTGGTCCAACCTTGCACTGACATGGTTGGTGCGATGGATACTTTTTACAATGCCATGAATTCCTTTTTTACCGAATGTGTTCCGTTATACTATCCGTCAATCTCCAATAAGCCTCCCTGGTTTAGTAAAGAGTTGACTAGCCTCAAAAATGTGAAGTCCAATCTCTATTTTAAATTTAAACGTAACGGTTCGCAAGCTGTTCCTTCTCGCTATTTAGCGGCTCGGTCAAAGTTTACCGTGCTTAACGCGCAGTGTTATAAAAACCATTAGACTCGTTGTAGGGTTTAGTTTGCGCAGGACCCAAAACAGTTTTATAATTTTGTCAACACTAAACGTAAGCCTATTACACATCCTTCCTCGCTTTCATTTGAAAATACGACGGCAAACAATGATCAGGCAATCGCCGATCTATTTGCTCAGTTTTTTTAAACTACTTATTCTTCATCATCCGATTCAAACCAAACATATTCTTATAGCATGCCCAAATCAAACCTAATCTTCAGTCTTAGCTTTAACGAAAGCTTCCTTCTTTTGGATCTTCAACGTGTCAAGCCGGTTTATTCGCCAGGTCCCGACGAAATACCAGGCTGTGTGCTTAGGTATTGTGCAGAGGCCCTGTACAGTCCCCTACTAAAATTGTTTACCTTATCCTTAGAAACTTCCCAATTTCCCCTTATTTGGAAGGAATCATTCGTGATTCCTCTCCACAAAAAAGGTAGCATAGTGGATGCTAACAACTATAGAGGAATCTCTAAGTTGTCAGCCATACGAAAACTTTTCGAAAAAGTAATTACTCCCCATTTGCAGCACCTGTGTAGATCAGTAATTTCTCCGTGCCAACATGGCTTTATTAAACGAAGATCAACGACAACTAACTTCTATCATTATACTTCTTTAACTTCTTTCATTATAAGGGACTTTCCACAAAATTTGCAGTCACATGTGATCTATACTGATTTTAGTAAAGCATTTGACTCCGTCAATCACTGCCTTCTTGTTAGGAAACTTGACTTAATGCGATTTCGTGTCGATCTTCATAGGTGGATCTCAAGTTATCTGAACGGCAGGACGCAAAAGGTCCTCTTTACAAACAACGTGTCGAATGTTCTCCGGGTGACCTCTGGTGTCCCGCAAGGGAGCCACCTGTGTCACTTACTTTTTACATTATTTATTAACGACCTGCCCAAAGTCTTGACTAACTCCAGAGTAATCATGTAAGGTGGTCGAAGGAATGCGATGATCCCTACGTCACGAAGAATTTATACACTTCGTTAGTTCGTCCTATTTAAGAATATGGATCTTGCGTTTGGAGTCCTCAGTGGGACGTCCACAGCAAACGAGTCAGTTCAAAAGCACTTTTTACTTTTTGCTCTTTTTGGCTTAAACTGGGATGCAAACCTTAGGTTGCCCTCTCATTCTACTAGACTTTTCCTAATTAACCTACCTTCCTTCGCAAACCGTTAAACGATGTTAGGCATTGTCTTTATGTATAATCTGATTCGTGGTGACGTGAAAAGCAGCGATCTATTGGGTCAGTTGAATTTCCACGTATCATATAGAACCAAAAGATCCTACCTGCCTTTAGTTTTGCACCAATGCAGAACATCGTATGAAATGCATGAACCCTTTAGAGTCATGCAAGATAGTAGTCGAGCTGCCTGATAGTAGTCTATATTTCCTTGCATTGTTTTACCTATACTTTTCTTTCGCGCCTATTAACACCTAACCCTAACAAGCACGGGCTGGTTTCGAAGGGCCACTTGAGTGTACTGACCGTAGTGCATCGACGTCCAACAGTAATCATTTTAAATTTTTAAAGTCATTGATTTCTATAATAAATGTATTTTTTAGTAAAACATCAAAAGTTTTAGTTTATCGAATTAATTACGCCTCTTTTGGTGGGCGTAACTTAAAAAATTAAATATATAAAATTTTTTGGAGACTTGCACATTTTTGTAAAAAAACAAAAAAGAAACAAAAAATTCGGTAAACCGAACTTTGTATACCCTTGCAGTCTGCAATTGAATCATTGAAAATCGATCCATTTGGGTTACAGTTACAAAATATCGAAGTTTGTAAACGTTTTACATTTTACATGTTGAGTTTTACATTTTACATGCAGAATTTTTTTATTTTCACAAAAATAGTCCGATCGTTTCTATGGCAGCTAAATAATATAGTTGTCCGATCTTAATGAAATTAAAACTGTAATTCTAAAACCGTAAAAAACAGCTATATCTCGAAAGTTATATAAATACGTTGAAAAACAGAAAAATTTAAAATTTTTGTTACATTAATTTCGCCAATATTCCTATGGCACCTATACGATAAAGTGGTCCGACTTCAGCCGTTCCGATTTATGTACTGCATGCTAAAGAAATAAGACTATGCTGAAGGTTTCAGCCCGATAGCTTAAAAACTGAATGACTAGTTAGCGTAGAAACCGACAGACAGACGGACATGCCAAGATCGACTCGGCTGGCGATGCTGATCAAGAATATATGTATATACTTTATGGGGTCGGAGATGCCTCCTTCACTGCGTTGCAAATATCATGGCAAAATTAAAATACCCTCTGCAAGGGTATAAAAATAAAGTTGATAACTTCAGTAGTTCAAAAAGTTATTAATTTTGCAGCATTTTTCTTTAGCAATCGATCCACTTTGCGTCTCCCCAGGTAACTTCCTCTCATGCGTCGCACAGCTAAAGGAAGCATTCCCTCTTGCTGTCCCTGATTGCAGTCTTCAGCTCCATAGTTCTCATTGCAAGTAGAAAGGCATAGAAGTTCCCCGACCACCACATTGCTCAGTCCTCGCAGATCGCTGCTCAACGCGTCCTGCTGAAAGACTCCAGCAAGAGGCTGGGCGCAAGATAGCAGCTATATTGCCACGTGCCTCCTACTTTTTATCCCGCAGATTCACAGGGCCGCCTTGCCTGTAAGATCAGGCTGCTACTCCCCGCCCTGTAGTGTTCGCTGAGGATTGCCACATCCGAGCCCCGTTCGCGCACCGTCTGGGTCAGGATATCCTGCGCAGCTCTGCAGTGATTCAGTTTTAGTTGAATCAGTTGCATGATGGCCTTAGGTTCTCGGAACCGCCGGTGAAAGCTGGACAGCCTCTGCCACCTGCTTGATGACCGACCTCTTTACTGTCAGCTGCTGAGCAGATAAAGCACGCCAGCGTCTTACTGCAACTGGCTGTCTTGTGCCCATTCCCGACACACTTGATGCAGCAGTCATTCCGATCCACTGGGCTCTTGCAGTTACCTGCAATTTGCCCGTATTCCAGGCATCGGAAACACCTGGAAGGACCAGCCCTTTTCCGAATCCTGCAGTTAAACCAGCCGATCTGCACCTCATCTCGCTGAAGGACGAGCTTGCCCAGGGGAAAGGACCACAGGCATCTGCGAGCCTGTATAGCCTCGGCGCAGGTTCCGAACCTTGACCCGTTCCGCTGCAAAGCTATACTGGCTTGATATCGCCGCGCAGATCTCCCGCTCCGTCGCGATGGAGTCGATGCCTCGGATCTCCAATACTAGGAGCTTCGACTTCTCCGTCGTGGCTCGCACTGTCATACTCTTCACGCGCTTGTACTATGCGTATTTCCAATGCTCTCGGGCTTCCTAGCGGTTGACCGCGTCGCCACTTCTTCCTGAGGATCCCTTTGGGACTTCCTTTTGGCACCTTTCTGCTCACTGGGGGCTAGGTTGGCGGAGCCAGCTCCGCTGTCGGTACTTCCGGCCCACCCTGGTGGCTGAGCCAACCACACGGATCTGCCTGTGCTGCGGCTTCCTTCTTCCAGACAGTCGTGGTTTCTGCGCCCTGTCTGCGGTCTTGGTGCTCTGAGAGCACTTCGAGCACAGAGTACCCGCGTCTTGGCCTTCCTGACTATCGGTTCTGGCCATAACAGTCTCCAGGATGCTCCTTTGGAGCGCCATCACGCGCACGAACATTTTTCTCGTGGAGACATTGATATGACTTTCGTCCTTTCCATAATTTTTACCGATATCTCCCGCATCAGGGCGCCCAGCTACAGGATGTCCTCAAGGCATGATGCCTCTTGAGAGGCCTTGCTCCTCTCGCGCCCTCTTGGGAGTCTCCCTATCATGAGGCTCAACGGACGACCTTGCTACCCCTTGAACGCCGCACTATGGGGCGAAAATGTCAAAACAGCGACTTAAATCAGCGGAGCCGTGAAGCAAAAAAACTTGTATGAAATATTGTTAGAAGTAATAAAGTTAGTAAAAAAAACATCATAAGATGAAATTATTTAGTGCAAATTTTTTTTTTTTACACTCAAAAATATTTTATTTTTTATGTTTTTTTGCCATAACTAAATTATTTATTCTTAGATCATGTTCTAACTTTAACATTATTTTTTTTAGATTTAATTTCATTAAAAAAAATAAAACTTCAAAATCGGTCGACTATATCTTATAGCTCCCATAGGAATGATCTAAAAATTCAAGAAAAAAAATTATAACTTCGTTGTTTTTCAACATATTTACATCAACTCCGAGACATAGCATTTTTTTTTACTATTATAGAATTACGGTTTTAATTTTATTAGGATCGGACAACTATATAATATAGCTGTCATAGGAATAATAGGGCGAAACTTCCATATTTCTAACTTTTTTCAATAAAATTGTCTAAAATCTCGAATAGTTTTTAAAATTAAAATAATGTTTTAAGTTCTAGTTAAATTCTAGTTCATTTAGCCAATAATATAACCATATTATACACCCAACATTTTTATATACATTTATTCATCATAATTATCTTCACTATCACTTTCCGAATAATCAAACATATTTTCATACTCGTGCTGTTCTTTATGAGTACTTTTTAACAGATCAAGATCCGCCTTCGGCATTCTAAGTATTTGTTTTGAGGACTCTTAAAAAAGTTTAAAATTAAAGGATCTGAGCTAATCAGCAATCTATTTAAACCATCCATATTTGAGTTCTGTCGACTGCACTTTCCTCAAAAATGTTTGAAGTCCTTGTTTCGTGCTTTCTGGACTATTGTTCAGTTTGTGGAAGTGCGACTTCAATTATTTCTGGGTCAAGAATAAAGAATGTTATAAGAAAACTCAACCAAAAGCTCATGCCGCCAACCAAAACAAAGTTATTTGCAAACACCTCATTAGCCGCCTATACTAGGGATTCCTATTGTAAGTGCGCGCTACGGAACCAGGGCTGACGAGAAATTAATTTTGTAAAATATCTTCGCTTACTAAAAGAGGAATTTCTCAGAAAAGGCACAAAAGGGCAGGCTAATTTTTTTATGAATTTAAGTTTAATATTTAAAGTTTTTTTTAAAAGTAGTTTAACAACGGAACTCGACGGCGTTCACTACTTTATGTCCAACAATAACAAAAAAAAAACAGTACTTTTTAGTAATTATTAAAAAAAAAAAATAAAAATAGATAATATAAAGCAATTCGGTTTTTATTTTTATAAACATATTAAGTAAGGTCCAATTTTATAGTTATAATAATTTTACTTTGAATTAAATAATGCGTTAAAAAAAAAAAACAATTTTAAAACGCCTTAGACTGTATTATTTCTATAGTTTTGCAAAAATGTATTCCAAAGCCTCTACTTTAAAAGCATGTTGTGGGAGAACTAATCAACGCATATTCGTTTTCTTTCAGATTTATATGCAGAATTTAATTATATTTAAAGTGGCATTTGCACAATTTTAAATATCTTAGAAAAAAAAATTTCATTTTGTTTCGGTATTTGTTCTAGACGCCCCATAGTGCGCCGCTGCATCTACACCAACGCCCTGGCCACGAAGGGATTTTCGCTATCCTCTATCTTGGCTGACCCGTTCAGTGCAAGGGAAGCTCCCGCGCTGGCCAAAGATTTCCCCTTGACTTAAGATGGGGGATATACCGCCCCTTCTCGGTCCCCAGAGCCCCCTTGAATAGGCACCGCAGCGGGGGTGTTGGAAATTGGCCTGTTCCTCGGCCTTTAGCTCTGTGCCTCCCCTTAAGCCGGGTGCCTGGATTTGAAATTGAAATTCAAAATTCAGAGGAAAGCCCGCGATCGATTACGGCGCTTTCCAACACTGAGTGCTGTTAAGCGCGGAGGTCCAGCTGTAAGCTTGCTGTTTGGCGATCTGTTAGCTTCGCTGTTAGGCCCGGCGTTGTCCAACACTGTGAACAACTGATCTGGCTGATTACAGTTGTATTTTAATGTGAATGTTAGAAAGTTGTAAAAGGTGGTTGTGTTTTATTTTACACTCGTGCAGGATATTATAATTTGAAACAGAAGTTTGCAACGCAGCGAAGGAATCGCATTAAGTATATACATTTTTTTTTATCAGCATCACACGGCTCGATCTAGCCATATCCGTCTGTCTGTCCGTCTGTCCGTTGCTTTGCAAACTAGTCTCTTAATTTTTGAGCTATCGGAAACTTTCAAAATAGTCGTATATATATTGCAGTTAGTATATATGTCGGAACCGGAGATATGGTGCCACTATATCCTGTAGCTGCCATAGGATCGATCCGGTCAAATTGTCAAATTTTCGTTGTTTTAAAGATATCTGATTAAAACTATATATTTGTGCCTTTATTTTAATAATAGCAATACATTTTTAATTTTTTTAACTTATCTGCGAAGGTGAATAAATTTCGGCTTGCCGAAGCTAGCTTTCATTCATGTTATATTTGTTGTATAACCTTAAAGGCGAATCCCGATGTGTTTCGAAATATATTGAAAAATCTAGGGAAAACAGTTTTTATACCCTTGCAGAGGGTATTATAATTTTGCCATGATATTTGCAACGCAGTGAAGGAGGCATCTCAGACCCCATAAAGTATATATATTCTTGATCAGCATCACCAGCCGAGTCGATCTAGCCATGTCCGTCTGTCTGTCCGTCTGTCCGTCTGTCCGTCTGTCTGTCCGTCTGTTTGTCCATCTGTCTGTCCGTCTGTCTGTCCGTCTGTCTGTCCGTCTGTCTGTCCGTCTGTCTGTCTGTCGGTTTCTACGCGAACTAGTCTCTCAGTTTTGAGCTATCGGGCTGAAATTTTCAGCATAGTCTTATTGCTTTAGCACGCAGTATATATGTCAGAACGGCCAAAATCGGACCACTATATCCCATAGCTGCCATAGGAATGATGGCGAAATTAATGTACAAAAGTATTTAATTTCTCTGTTTTTCAACGAATTTCTATAAATTTCGAGATATAGTCGTTTTTTATTGTTCTAGAATTACGGTTTTAATTTCATTAAGATCGGACAACTATATCATATAGCTGCCATAGAAGGGATCGGTCGATTTATATGAAAATGTAAAATTCTACATGTAAAATGTAAAATTTACAAAATTTACATAATATGACATTTTTTTTTACATTACCAAAATGGATCGATTTTCAATGATCCAATTGCTGATTGCAAGGGTATATAAACTTCGGTTTACCGAAGTTAGCTTTCTTTCTCATTTTTATTAATATTTATAATAGGACTTTAAAAACTACCTGATTTTGAGCCGGCGAACTCAATTAAACAACCCACAGGTCACAATTAAATCAAAATCATTTAATTAACAAATATCATTATAAATTTTTTTTTATAACTTATATTTATAATTATTATTTAAATTAATTAAAAATGTGTTCAAGTTAACAAAAAAAAATGAAACATTAATGATGCCTATGTTTATATATGATTACACTGTAAGCTTGTTTTCTTCGGGGTGGAAACTCAGATTTCCCAGGGTCCTCGATAGAAAAATCTATATTTACGGAAACAGAACGGATCAAAGGTATGTTTTCAAAATTACAGACAAAACGGGAAAAAGGTGATTTAGATCTTGGATTCTTAACGGCTATGTCTTATCTGGCGGTAGTCATACGGGGCCGATTTAGCCAGCGTTCAGAGCCTTGGCCCTGCGCCACAAAAAACCAAAGAATAGTAATCGGCATTTTGTCACATTTTTATTTTAAATCACTTAAACTCAAAAAATGTATCTGCCTACTTTATTTTTTAAGGGTAACTAAAATTTTTTTGGGAGGCCACCACTGTACGCTGGAGGAGCGTGTGTGTGTTCGTCAGAGTTCTTGCATGTTGGCGATTTTTGTTGTTGCAGTTGCCAAGTCTGCGTATGCTGGAGGTACGTTCATGCCGGGGTAATGTGGCATGTTACTTACAACGTACAAAATATTGGACAACAAAGAAATGGTCCCAAACGATTTTCTTCTCTGTTGCTGCAAGATCCGAACAATTGTGCAGAGGCTATTCGGTCATATCTCTGTTTTTTGTGTCTTTAGTGTCTTTGTTGAATAGTGCTTATCCGTCTTGTGTTTCTGCCAGATCTTTGGAATTGGTATGGATATTTTAGCCAGATTAATGGCTTATGGTCTGTGACTATTTTGAATTTACGCCCGAAGGGGTATGGTCTGAAATGACCTACAGACCAAATGATAGCTAGCATTTCTCTCTCTATCGTAGAATAACGGACTTCCGTATCCGATAGTGTCCTGCTAGGGAAGGATATGGGTCTGTCATTAGTGTCTGGGCCTTGTGACAACACAGAGCCTATCGCATAATTACTTGAGTCTGTGGTCAACGTGAATTGTTTGTTGAAATCAGGGTATCTGAGTATGGGATCATTACAAAGAAGATCTTTTGACGTTTCGACTGCTTGTTTAAACGTATCGTCTATTAGTATAGATTTCTTTCCTTAATTTCCCTAGTGGTCTTCGGTCAGGGGAAGTCCTTGATGGCTTGAATCTTAAGTAGGTTTGGATTGACTTCTTCTTGGGGGACGATGTGTCCTTCCTTAAAAAGTTGCACTTGCTCGGTTGGATTTTTAGGTTTGCATTTTGGAGTTCTGTGAATACGGATTTAACATCCGCTATATGTTTTTGGAGTGAGGGTGAGAATATTATTATGTCGTCGAGATAGACGAGCCAGACGTTACCGATTAAGTCACCTAAGACATTGTTCATAACGCGTTAGAACGTGGCAGGGGCGTTCTTAAGACCGAGGGGCATTCTCGTGAACTCATAATGCCCATTTTCGACGGTGAATGCCGTCTTTCTTGCGCAGTGTGGGTTCGTTTGAATTTGGTGAAAGCCACGTGCTAAGTCTATGGTTGTGAAATACATGGTCTTTCCTAACTGACTAGTATATATAAGACATTCCATATCAACTCGGCCTCCCCTGTTTTTTTTTCGCTCCGAAAAAAAAAAATGCATACCTACATTATATAGTGCTCCATGTCCATATAAAGACCCATAAATATATTTTCGTTACAATCAATACTATTCGAGATAATCGCTGTTGGACAAAAAACTTTAAAAAACCATAACACTGAAATGGTGCATGCAATTTGAAAGACAAAAAATACGGTTATCCTTTTTTCAAACATATTTTTCATAATTAAATACTAGACTAATCTGGGTTAAATATTAAACGGGTTTTTAATAAAAAAAAACTGTTCTTAATTTTTTATCGTCTTAGGGCCAGTCGATAATCGCTCAAATTTGTTTTTACCAGGTAGAGGAGGTTCAGATACATAAGACACAAAAAATCTTAGAATGGTACAAATGTCTTTGCTAAACACAATCAATTTATTTTTATTGTTTATCTATTAAATACTTTTGAAAAGCGGTATATTGGTTTAATGGACCAGTGGACCAGTTTTGAGGTGTTCTGTCTGAATGTTTAAATGTTGGTCGTTCTGTATCTGTTGCCGCGAACATGCAGTTTAAGTATTTGTGGGTTCGTGGAAAGAATTCTTCTGCCTGTAACGGTTCTTCGCGGTAAAGTGTTTGGATCTGGTCTGAGTTATTGCAGACTTCGAAATAGGCGGATCCTGCGATTGCGGTGTATAAGCCGCCTGTTATGGATATTTGATTATCCAAATTTGTGGTTTCATATATAAAGTCTCCCTGCATGATGTTTACTGGGAGTCGTAATCGCATTTTGGTATTTTGTTGCAGGGTATGTAATGTGTCTACAGGATTTGCCCTTGTGTGGATTGGGATGGCGGTTTCTGGTGTGTCTAGTATGGTGTCGGCAAAGTTTATTTTTGCATTTAGGCCGGATAGGAAGTCCATGCCTATTAGGCCATTAAAGTGGGGGTGGGAATTGAATAGTAAGAACTTAAAATTGGGCATTTTTCCGAATTGTTTGAAATTTATTCCATCTGTATATTCCCGAATTTTGAATGTACTGAGTACAGTGTGGATATCGATATCGGAGGTTAGTTTTTTGATTTGGTCTGCATTAATAAGTGTCATGGTTTTATGAATGTGTAGGTAGATCCAGTGTCTATGAGTAATTTGAGAGGGTTTGGTGATAGGAGAACAAATGGTAAGGAAGATCTATGAGGCTTCTAATAAAAAATTTGCATCATCGTTGATGTAACATAGGGGGGTGCTTGAATTATGGTTATTCCTGTCTTGGTGGTTTAGGGTCTGAGCTGATTTGTCGCCATTGTGGAAGGGGTTCGAATTTTGTTTGGAATTTTGTTGACGTGGGGAGCGTTTATTATTATCGTTGTTAAAGTTCTGTTGGCGCGGTTGGAAACGACCACTATTATTGTTGTTGAAACTTTGTTGTCGCTGTGTAAAGCGACTATTATTGTCATTGTTGGTGTTATATTGTCGTGGTACATGACGAGCGTTGTTGTCATTATTAAAGTTCTGTTGTCGTGGTATGTAGCTATTGTAGTCACTGTTGGTTGATTGTCTTTCGGCATATGTGTGATTCCTGTATATCGAGCTGTCGCGTGGACGGTTTTCTTGGTGTTTATTCAGGTTTCTAGAGAAGTTTAATTCGATCTGTATCTGGCTTTTGGTTACTAATGGCTGACCTAAGTGGGTCTTTTAATCCAACTAGGATTGTATTTAGGCACAATCTGTCATATTGGTCTCGTTAGGCCGTGAGGGTATGTGCACTAGGGTCTGCTTCTCTGGCCAGTGACATTAATTTGCTTCTTATTTTCGTGGCTGTGTAATACAGCTTTCCCATACTGAGTCCATCCGGAACAAGCATTTCCTCTGTTTTCTTGCTAGAGTATAGTCGTTTGAGGTTTGCTTTGATGTCATCCCAGGTGAGAAGTACATCGCAGACACTCAGCGCTTCGTCTGCCCTGCCTTTAATATTGTCACGGATAGTTCCGAGTAAGTACTGTCCACATGGTGTTTGGTCCACTGACCCGGCTAACAAAAGTAGCTGTTCTACTCTAGTTATAAATCTATCGAGATTGTCAGGTGGGCCTTCGTAGGTGGGTAGTTGATGATGGCTAGTATTTATTGTAGGTTCAGGCTGCTGTTTGAAAAAGTTGATGAATTGCGACTATTGTTTTGGGGTTGAACTATCTAGTTTTGCTCTTCTGTTTCCATCGCTTCCCTTATCTAAGGTGAACTGGACCCGCTCCTTAGCCCTAATCTGCCCCTTACTGTGGTACTAGTAGTGGCTTTTTTCGACATTTAGGTGTATGTAAAAAATAAATCTGTATTATATATTGTTGTATGGTAATGGGATGTGTATACTGTATATAATAGTAATAATATATGTATGCGTGTATTAATAATATGTAAAGGTATTCTTGAAGTATAGGGAAAATTCTGGGTGTGTATATTTACTATGCGAGTTCGTTTGTTAATCAAACTGTCATCAACATAATTTTTGAAGAGAGAAACTGAGCGAGAGAGAATTGAGAGCGAGAGAGTCGGTTTTGACACGATTGAACGAGAGCGTCGGTTCGGCCGAAGTCGCAGTCGGCGCGATGATGAAACGTTGATGACAACGGCCTATTGATGACAACTGGTACTGCACGGTATGTACAAGAATGTGTGTGTTCGTCAGAGTTCTTGCATGTTGGCGATTTTCGTTGCTGAGAAGCTCCGTGAGCCCAAAAGACGGTTATTTCTCGTATTTCTCAACGCGCGACAGCGAAGTGCAAAAATCGTCCACAAAGAGCAACCCGGATCTACTGGCAGTCAATAGCTAAAGAGCACGGTCATGCTCACTCGCTGTACTCACTCCTATTCCAACATCATGGAGCTCTCAGTGACAAAACCCCCCCACCATCGGGTCCGACGCATGGCGCACCAACAACAAGCAGTGGTGAAATTTCTGCCCCCTAACAAAATTCTAGATGCCCTTAAATAAAGGGCTTTTCTGCAAAGAACGTTAATAACACTATAAACAACAACAAAAAGCTGCTACCACTCTTCAAGCTCGAGCTGGAACCAGACAGGAGAGCTTTGTAGCCAAATGAAGTGCACCCCATTTATAGCCTGCAATTCCTATTGCACCGAAGAATTCCGGAAGAAAAGCCACATAAAAGATAAGCCATTGCAATGTTCAAATTGCCAAGAGTTTGGACATACCAGGACATACTGCACACATCGATGAGTCTGTAAAGTTAACGGAGACTTCCACGATTTCACAAACTTTCCTTTTAAAAAGGAAAACCTCTACAAGAAGAAATGTGGAAGCTGTGGAGGAAACCATACGGCAAACTACTGCTCTTCGAACCCTCTCCGGTCTAATCTAGAAAATGTTCAGCAAGCCCCAGGGTAGACACAAAGCAAAACAAGAAAGAAAGCTATCTTCGGTAAACCAAAATTTGTATACCCTTGCAGTCTGCAATTGGATTATTGAAAATCTATTCATTTTGGTTACAGTTGAAAAAATAGCTTACATTTTACATAAGAGAGAGAGAGAGAGAGAGAGAGAGAGAGAGAGATTTTGAGAGCGCACTTGCGTACTGCTCAACATGTTCCTAGCAACATTTGACTTTGTTGGGAGTTTCTCAGCATGTTCTTAGCAACATTTGTCTCTTTTGAGTGTTGTTCAACATGTTTCTAGCAACATTTGTCTTCATTTCTTAATATTTAATATTCATGTTCACCACCGGGTATCTCACAATCGGTCACACTCGACTGTAGCTTTCCCACTTGTTTTTATGGTGGATAAATAAAAATATTATTATTATTCTTTTTTTTTTAGTTTACCCATAAGTAAATTTCTTACATAAAATGTATTTAGTCAGATTTTAAGGTACAGGTTCTGGTTTAAGTTCACATTACAAGTTTATTGTTAAGGTTGGTCAAGAGTTTTTTGGACATGAACGTGTATTGAAATGTGGTTTTGTATAGCAAGTGATATTCTGAATGAGTGTAAATAACATTTAAATGTGTACTTATGTATGTAAGTGTATCTTTGAAAGCTAATATTGTATTAGGTATGGTGTGTGTAATATCATGGGGCACGATCATATATATATATATATATACTAGCGGACCCGGCGAACTTTGTCTCGCCCTAATTCGACGCCATTATATAACCCCAGGGTAATAGTCAAACACCGCATTTCTTTATTTAGTATAGAGCGATATGATATACTATGTTTTTTGTTTTATTTTCCGGCGCAAAAACAAACAATGAAGACGGCTTACCAACACGCGAACATGCAACGTATAGCTGGCCGTGCGAAAAACAGGGAAATTCTAGATTTATCCCGCAGACTTCTAACGATTGGCCTTGCGATTTGTTGATTGTCATCGCAAATGCCAATCGGACGGGGAACTGAATCCTCTTGAATTGGAATGGTAGATCAGTTGGAATAATCGGAATTCGTGGTATAAGGACTACGTCTCCTTTAAATGTTCCCTTGATGATCGTCGCCTGAATCACGTTATTAATCAGTTTCTTGACGGACAACCGCGTACCGTTGCACAATTTCGGATGATTTAGATTCCGCAGCATTATAATAATTGATCCCACCTTCAGTTGCAAATTATGCGGTGGAGTTCCTGGCACATCTAGCGAGTTCAAAAATTCTGTCGGATAGTTCGTCGCTTCATCCTCGTCGGTCACGCTGTCAACGGATCTGTATGAATGCAGTTCTCCATCGATTTGATTTTGAATAATGTAATTCAAATTATCTACGTCCTTGTTCTTCGCTGCTAGTATAGCCCGTTCACTAATCCAGTCGATATTTTTATAATTTTGCGCAATGTCGGGGAACACTTTGTTAATGAGTTCCTCCTTTGACGATGTGAACACGCAAAAATTTGCCGGAAACGATATTGATCCAGTCGAAACATCAACAGGAATTTCGCCATTGCCAAGTGCCAGCAGTTGTCTCGAGAATTCAGCAGCGGACGGGTCATTCTGCAATGTGACTCTCATATTCGTGGTTAATTTCAGCTTTTTGACATATCTCCACAATGAAGACGATTTAAGGCATGCATTAACTTCATCGGCAGTCGTAGATTTCGGGATGACGGGAAGCGTTTGACGAAAATCTCCGGACAGCAATATCAAAGACCCACCAAATAGTTTCGAGTCACCGCGTAAATCTTTCATCGTTCGGTCAACTGCCTTCAAAGCTCGATTATGCGCCATCGTGCATTCATCCCAAATGATGATTTTGCATTCTCGCATCAATTTCGCTGTCGCCGAATTCTTGCTTATTGTGCATGTTGGCTTGTCAACCGTGAGAAGATTCATGGGCAGCTTCAAAGCGGAATGTGCAGTTCGACCGCCTTCCAACAACGTGGCAGCAATGCCAGATGATGCAACAGCCAACGCAATTTGAGATCTTGATCGAATCGTTGCCAGAATCAACGAAATGACAAATGTCTTGCCTGTCCCACCAGGAGCATCGAGAAAGTATAAGCCTCCCGATCCATCGTCAACAACCTTCATTATCGAATCGTACACGTTCTTCTGCTCGGCATTCAAAAACGGCACATTGGTTCGGACTCTTTCGGGCAAGTTATCTTGGTTATAGTGTTGCTCCCGTTGAAATTCGCTATTGAAAGCATCGTGCACTGAACGATGTGGCGTTGGCATTCCCAATGTCGACAGTGCCGCACATGAGCATACACATGTCTTCGATCCGTATTAAAGCTTCGTTGTGCATTTCTCCGTTAATGGCAAGAGTGAAATTCATAGTTGTCCTGCGAACGTCTATTAAAATGTCGTCAGCCATATCGTCCTTGTACTTTTCCCACAGTGCGGTCGGGCTCGACGGATGACATGTGGCTATGATTATTGCAAATAATGCACGAATTTGATTTGATCCAGAAAGAGAAACAGTGGCATCAGCGAGCGTTGAGTCCCAATGTGTGTCGTTTTCAAGCAAATTTAAACGTTGGCAAGCCTCCCGAAAAGTGGCGCACAGCACACCATCCACAGTACGCAGGGACTCGAAGGATGTAGGGCCTCTTATGTTCACCAAAAGCAAGCGAATATAAAAACATTCGTCTTGGCGTGGATGAACTGTGTATATTCGTCCGAGAGCATCAGTCGAATAGATATCAGCGAAACCATTTGTCAACGTTGTCGGTGGTGGCCGTTCTGCTCTTTGTGCTGCATTCGCGTCCGTAAAGTAGACACGCTGGCCGTTTTCCAAGTGAACAGATAAGTGTACGACCGTCTGATGACGTTCATGAATCGGAAATGAAAAATGGCCTCGTTACAACTTAAGTAACGTCCAAGTTGAAATTTCGTCACCACGTCGTTTGCATTCGGATCAGCAATGCCAAACACCGCCATGTCGCTCCCTTTGTTCACATATTTGCAAATGTATTTGATTGATTTTATAGAGTTGCAGTACTCAACATTGCAGTGCGTTGAAAACGTTTTCGACAAAAGCGGACAATATGGAACGATTCAGCGGTTATCGACGATGACTTTGTTTTTTTTTTACCATCATTTCGATCCATCTGCCGTTGTCATCTGGAGAACGACGCCTATACAATGGATATCCATCGTTTCCACTGATTGTTTCAGCCACCAACGGACGGGGAAATCGTGTTGTGCAATTTCCGTTTTCCATGCATGGTGATTCTGGGTTGTGGACTCCGCAAGGGCCATGGATCATACTCGTTTTCACAACGGAATGCAGCTCCGGATCAGTTTCTGGATCTGGTATTTCGGCAGAAATAATCGAATCAATATGTTCTGGTCGGATCTTGTCGAACATCCAAAGCAACCGAGTACATCCAACAACGAACTACGCCAAAAACCTTCTGCTTAACGATGTAATCCATAAGAATTTTTACCTTTAGCTTGAATACTCGTGCAGTGATGTCATGTCGATCGCTGGATGTTTGTCCTTGGTGCAACAAATTCGTAATTTCGGGCCATTTCGGATTGCATGTAAACGTGATAAATAAATCAGGTCGTCCGTAATTCCGCACGTACGTCATAGCATCTTGAGCGTTCTCATGCATATGGCGCGGGCTCCCAACATAAGTAGCTGGCAGAATGGTCAAACAACCAATGTTTGCCGCGTGTCCATCAGTAGCGATGGCGTGACGCACGTGTACTCGTCAGATCATAACTTTGACTGATTGAAACGAATGAAATTGAGACGCTCCGTTTCTACTTTTACATATATGTCAACACAGAACTGCTGAAACAAACGGCGGTATCTCAACAGATGATTGTCAACATCTAGTCGAATCATCAAAAATTCATTGAGCTGCATAAAAATTCATTGAGCTGACTTTCTTATTCGTTTCTTCTCCTGTAATATGAATTCAAATTTACGTGCAGAATGAAAAAGAAGTGATTAAACAAACCTGTCGTTGGATTGACCATCTTTATGTTGAAGTGATAGCCATCTTCTCCACGACAGAACATCAACGAATATTGAAGTGCATCATATGACCGATGAGTCTCATAAACGCGTTGCAATTGTCCATCATCCCGACGCTTGAGAACAATATCGCGTGATTCCACATTCTCGCCAACAATCACCACTGCGACTTCATTGATAGTGGGCGCATTGAATTGTCTTGAATGGCTTCCTGCTGGTCTTTTATCTGCTCTGATAATGATTTTGTGGTCGTCAGAATGCATTGTATCCAAAGCTGTTTTGAACAATCTGACCAATTTATTACACTCATGAAGAAGATTTTGCAATTGTTGTATTATTTCACGTTTAGTTGCAGTGAAAATTGCACAACGCTGATTAAGTTCAACTGCCGAATCACCAACGAAATAGATCTGAAGGAATTTATGATCTTTGTTTGGTGGTGGTAACAAAGCGCCCGCTCGATGGTGAATTTGCCCTTAAATCTGAATTTTGTGATGCAATTTCGTGAAAAATTATAGTTGTTCATGTTGATAAAAGAGTGACGCTATTACCTTATAACTCGGATTGTAGCCTGGTTGTTGAACAACCTCTGCTCCAAATGACGTCATTTGAAAACATCCGTTATATTTTTGTGCGTGCAACAGGAAATGGTTTGATTTGCTTGTATTTCCATATAGAAGCGAATACAATGGCTCTGGTGGATGAGTCAAAACCGGCAATTTTACCTTGCCACCTGCGCAGCATAAGCCGGGAGCTTCCAATCGAAACTTCAGTGCATTGCAGTGCTGACATACCACAGACAATAAACCGATAACAACGCAGCTATGGTCTTTGTAGGACGTTGAGAAATTGTATGCAAATGCAGCGCGATTCAAGTCTGTTCTTGGTACTCTTTGTGTAGAGCGAATCTG
Source organism: Drosophila triauraria (assembly GCA_014170255.2). Taxonomy (NCBI): domain Eukaryota; kingdom Metazoa; phylum Arthropoda; class Insecta; order Diptera; family Drosophilidae; genus Drosophila; species Drosophila triauraria. The sequence goes on along the minus strand of CM024337.1, from coordinate 549,045 downwards.
TGCTAAACGGGTTCGTCTCGATTCATTTATTTCTGCACTTTCGTCTTGCGCTTGACTTTCATGGACATTCCGACTATATGTTGCTCGACGTGTACGTCGTCCAATGTTTGGCCGTCTTATAGCAGGCATTATTCCTACAAATCACAGGAAGAAATTAAACAAATCCGGACGTCTGATAAAAACGAATAAGAAACCGAATAATATTGAAACGATTTGTTTTTACTTTGACATATATTTCGATACACTACTGTTTTATATAATTAGATATTTTAATTATCTGTTTTTCACCATTACCCTGGAGGATTTTCTAAAAATTTTATTACGTTCTGACCTTCTCCTGTTAGTTACCTACAACTGAAAAAAAATTTGAACCAAATCGGATCAGCCGTTCTCCAGTAGTTTTTTACGACACATTTTTTGGGCTCCATTTTTATATATATATAAGATAAGAAGATATATCAGACAATATTGGGCAAAAGGTCCCGTTGACTCACCCTCGTTTATTCCATCGTTGAGAGCTCCCGTTCCGGAGTTGAGGTTTTACTTGTTGCAAAAGTTAAGCAGAACTAAGCATATATATATATATATAACATCGTGACATGGGTTTGGGTTTATAAATTCATTCACTAAATTAAAAGTTATATGTGTTGGTGTTGAAAAATGCGTTTATACGTTTCGGAAATTATTTATGTTCTTGCGACTTTGCTTTTATATGATTGTTTTCAGATTAATGTGGCGTTGATGAAATTGGTTCAATTATCCGTCTTTAATAAAAGTTTGGAAAACGAAAATTCCAAACACGCCGACGTTCAATTATCCGTCTTTAAAAATACGTTTGGGAAATATTCCTCAACCACAATTTAAATAATCTCAACTGAGAAATCAGTAATAACATTTCGATATGAGAAATCGAGTACAGAAGAAAATTGAAAATGAGCATACAAAAATCAATATCCAAATCTCATTTCGTAAAGATATAAAAGGCGAAATCAATTAAGTTTATGACCGACATATATATGGAAAACAATGTCCGTACGCTTTGTCTTTTAATAACGAATTCAGAAGAATGCTAAGAGAAGAAATAATAAAACCAAGTCGTAGCCCTTTCAATTTTCCAGTATTAGTGGTACCAAAAAAAGGGCAAGAAGAGGACGGAAGTACTAAACTAAGACTAGTAATTAATTACAAAAAAATTAAACGAGAGTACAATACCTGACAAGTACATGGGGACCCCTCAGGACCCGTCAGTAATACCAGCTAATTTGGGAAGGGCTAGATATTTCTCGACAATAGACTTAGAACCAGGGTTTCATCAAATTCTGATGAAAGAATCAGATGTGATAAAAACATCCTTCTCTATAAACAACTGAAAGTATGAATTCTTGAGGATGCCATTTGGATTGACAAATGCACCAAGAATTTTTCAAAGAGCAATGGACGACATTCTAAGAGAAGTAGTAGGTAAAACGTGTCACGTTTATATCAACGATATAATAATTTTCTCTAATACAATTGAGCAACATTATATCGATATAACTAAAATAATTGAAATATTATTTAGGGCAAATATGAAGATATCTTTGGACAAATCAAAGTTTTTTAAACGCAAAACCAGTTTCCTATAACGTCATCAAGACGGACATAGAAAAAATTGACACCATACATACAAAAAAATAAAACAAAACTATGTCGAAAAAAATTAAATACCCTACCCCTCCTTCGGACGTCGCTATTGGTGCAGTTTTTCTTAAGAAGGTAAACCAATAACATGTATTTCAAAAACCGTGTCTAAAACTGAACGAGTTTATGCAACTATTAAGAAGGAACTTTAACCCATAGTGAGGGCTCTGAAAAATCAGACATTACCTATACGGAGTGATTGGAATCTTATATATTAAAATGAATCGCAAAATGTGTTGCTAAGTGCAAAACTCAATAACGCCTGGACCAATTTGGCCAATTCTTTTTATACCCGGTACCCATAGGGTACAAGGGTATTATAAGTTAGTGCCAACCGAGAATGTATGTAACAGGCAGAAGGAGAAATCTCCGACCCCATAAAGTATATATATTCTTGATCAGCGTCACAAGCCGGGTCAATTTAGCCATGTCCGTCTGTCCGTCTGTCCGTCTGTCCGTCTGTCCGTCTGTCCGTCTGTCCGTCTGTCCGTCTGTCTGTCCGTGTGAAACAACAGATCTCGGAGACTATAAGAGCTAGAGTTACCAAATTTGGTGACAGCATTGGAATCTGTTGCACGCAGATCAAGTTTGTTTTAAAATTTGGCCACGCCCACTTCCGCCCCCGAAAAACAAAAAAAACGGTATATAACCATATGCGTGATTTTCGGCGTAAAGTAAATAGATAGGCTTAATAAGTAGGCAATCGTGGACGTGTTCTGAAAATTTAAGTAAAATCGGATAATAAACATAGAAGTTATTAAGCAATAAAGTTTCTGAGAGAGAGAGAGAGAGAGCGCGCGCACGTGCGTGTTGCTCATCATGTTCTTAGCAACATTTGTCGCTTTTAAGAGTTGCCCAACATGTTCCTAGCAACATTTGTCTCTTTTGAGTGTTGTTCAACATGTTTCTAGCAATATTTTTCTCTATTTGTCAACATTTCCTTTTTTCCATGTTCATGTGCTGTTTAATTTCACCCACAATGCTTTGGGTACCGGGTATCTTACAGTCGGTCACACTCGACTGTAGCTTTTCCACTTGTTTTTTAAATGTTCGTTGTAGTCCAAGGATGGTTCTTACGGCGAGAAAAAATCGAATAATGGCCGGGAACACGCTAAAAACAGCCAATTTTCTTTTTCACATACATAACTAAAACGGCTGCTTTGATATTTTTGTCAGGTAATTATCGTCAAACATTTCCTGTCGTTTGTATAAATGGTGAGTCTAGAACTGTTAAAGTGTACTATATATATGTGCGTGTATTTTTCTCATTTTCTCAAGACCAAGACGAGCAAATATAGGAAGGCGAACGCGTAGTACAAATGGGGTATTACAAAGACGATCCCGGAGTGCAGATGAAGGTAATTCACGAAATAGATCTGTTGACACCGTACCTGTAGTGAAACTTTCAAGGTCATCACGAATACGTCGTGCTGTTTTGGCTGAAATGATTAATGTACGGATACATTGAAATGATGGACGCAATATGTCCGCGACTCTTCCGCGATACTTCCCCGATTCTTCCGCCATACTTTCGCGACTCTTCCGCGATACTTCCGCGACTTCCGCGACTTCCGCGATACTTCCGCGATTCTTCCGCGATTCTTCCGCGATATTTCAGCGATACTTTCACGATACTTCCGCGATACTTTCGCGATACTTCCCCGACTCATCCGCGACTGTCTATAGTCCAAAATGCCTAGGGGACGACGTGCGTACATCGGCCGCCGCATGTACAGAACATAAGCGAAGAAAGACAAAATAGGAGGACACGAAGATCATTCGCATCATACTATCGCTTGGCATTCCATTATGATCCCACTGCGAACTACAGTGATGATGAAAATTTAGATATTGGACCAATGACCGATATTGCAATGCGTTAAAGTTCAAAAGAGAAACGGCTGGATTGTGCTGCGCAAGTGGAAAAGTCAAACTGGATCCATTACTTACACCACCACAGCCACTAAAACCATTGTTTGATGGAAGTGATCCCGATTTCAGCCATTTTCTTCAACACATCCTCGAATACAATAACAGCTTTCGCTTGACTTCCTTTGGAGCTAATATCATTCGAGAAGGCGGCTTCATGCCGACTTGCAAGGTAAAAGATACAACACACATAACCAATCACTCACACTAACACAATGAATTGCAACACATAACAACTACATATACACCACACACTGAACCATCACCCGATCAGAAGTTACACCGTATTCTTCAACAAATGATTGTTTGCAATTACAGATACAAGGACAAATGTATCATTTGCATGGTTCAATGGTGCCAACACCAGGTGAACAGCATCAATTTCTGCAAATATATTTCATTTCGACGATGGTGGATCAGCTGAATGTGCGGTGCAATATACAGGGAACACAACAGGTAAAGAGACGAATTATTGAAAAGTTGCAAGCATTTTTTCACTCTAATAATGCTGTGGTTAAAATGCTCGAAACAGCATAGGAACGAATGCCATTGGATACGCACGAACTTTATTAAGGCAACCATTATTAACGGAAAGTACGCAGGTAAAAATGTATGTATTCCTCGAATACCAATGATTCCGACTGATCTTCCGTTTGACTTCAAACGATTGCAATTTCCAGTTTGCCTTGCGTTCGCAATGACAATTAACAATAAATTTAGAAAATCATTGTTTTTCACATGGGCAGTTATACGTTGCGTGTTCACGAGTTGGGAAACCATCCGCTTTGTTTGTGTTAACGTCAGACCAAAAAACAAAAAATGTGGTTTACCAAAGAGCACTTCAATGAAACGGATAATTTGCGGACACGTATAACGCTTCGATTCAGTATTTACTTTGGATTCACTTTCATTCACTTAGAAAAGTTCAAGTAAATAACAATTCATTTTTGTATTCGAAATGAATTCATTACTGTTGTGAAATGAAATAAAACTTTTCCTTTTCACATATAAAACAATAAAAAAAATGTTTCTTCATCTTTTAATCACCAAACGAAATGTTACATAAAACGAAGCCATCTGGTGGCGAAACGGAGTTCGCCGGGTCAGCTAGTTAATAATAAAACAGATCATCAACCATTATATGTCGCAATCTCGGATAAAAATCCTTATATATAAATGAAACGCTGGTATTCCTTTATAGAAAGTTTCACACCAAAAGTCATATATAAACCAGGTGCAACTTAAATTGTTGCTGATGCATTTTCACGAATTCAGATAAACAATTTGTCCAATAGGGATCAGTCGGAACCATCCGAGTCTGACCAAAATACTTTGCATTCGGCCGAAAGTCGTTTCAAAAATGTAAATGAAGAAACTAAAAAAACTATTATGATTCAATTATTAATAACAAAGGCTAGGTTGAAACGAGGTGGCACACTCCCTAGCAAAACGCGGGGCGATGACACCACTAATCGGCCCTGAACCATTCTGTGGACTTTCGAAAGGACACAAAAGGGAACTGGTCAGGAAACGGGAGGAAAAGGAAGTAAATCGCCACTGGACCGACAGTGCAGGGCTGAGACAAGCCAAACAATTTCTCGTCCCCCAGATGTCGCAATCCAAACGCATCATCAATCTTGAAAAGAGTGAGATTCGCACTTTAACAGGCTACCTAACAGGTCACTGCAACCTAAGGTATCACCTTAAGAAATTAAAACTTTCAGAAATATACACAAGTAGATTCTGTGAGCTGGAGCCAGAAGCATCAGAACGGTAAATTACCGATAGTTAATAAAGCTTTCGAAGGTGACGGTCGTGTTTTTTTGCTCGCTCCTACGATTATTTTGATTCGCCTGTAAAGAGTCATTTAAAATTGTTGTCTTTGATTTTACTGTAATCAGCCGGGAACGTTTCTATATTTACGTTACCATTGGACCGCAAAAACTTTCTACCTTGCCAGTTTATAACAATTTATAAATTTGCATATACTGTCCTCATACAAAAGACCGCCAAGTGTTTTGTTTTTGGACATCCTCGGTGTTGTTGTTTACACTTCGACCCCGTTACACCGCGCTTGCTGCTCTTTTTCTCCTGTAACACCTCTTTTTGGACTGCTCTCTCGAATACTCAGCTGTTGCTGTAAAGCTCTCTCTGAAGCTGTACTTTCGCTTGCCGTTCTTCAACTACGCGGGATTTGATTGCTCCCAATCTGACAGCTCTCCCAAAGTTGTCTGCTCAGAACCTACTCTCGCTGGATCGTCGCACTGACGCTGCCTGTGCACGGTTTTGGACCGCTCTCTTGGAATCTCCTGAACTACTCTGCTGTTGCTGTTGTTGCTGCTCCTGCTTTTGCCGATCTTCAACCTGCGCTGGATTTGGTAGGTCTTTTTGAACTGCTCTCCCAATCTGTCAGCTTTGAACCTACTCTCAGCTGGACCGCCTGTGGCTACTGCACTCGCTCTGCTTAAAGATCAGTTATTCACCACTCTCTTTTGTGCGCTCTCTTATGTTAACTTAGAGGTTTGCATATAAACACTGGACAAAATGAGTATAATCTGCACCGCAAGGAAATGTGAATTTAGCGGAGTTATCACTGCTGAATCGTATCTCACTTGCTGGCTGTGCGATAACCGTTACCACCTAAAATGTGCTGGCATTGGTCATTATGGCCGAATCAGTGATCTTCTTGGAAAAAACATTGGATTGACCTGGTCTTGTCTAGCCTGTCGTGAAATAGAGGGCGAAATGCGCACGTTTATGAAGCAAACTCGTAATGGTTTTCTGGAGGTTCGAAAGCAATTTAGCTCCCTCAAAGACCAATTTCTGAATCTGGAGTCCCTGTTTGTTGGCCTTAAACTTCTCAGCGAATCACCGAGACGTAAAATTGCAAATACCAACCACCTGCAAGTAAATCTGTGCACTACTCCTGCCTCCCACCTGCCAGTAAGGGACGTTGCTATCTCACCAGCCGTCTCATTCTCTGAGTCGATTGACCCAGGGCCCAATTCGACCTCAGATTTTCCTGATCCTGGCCTACCCGATGGAGTATCTGTTGCTCATCACTCCTCGGCGACGGAAAATACTCTGGCTGCTCGTACGTCCGGAATGATCATTGATCTCCTGCCGACTGCTAATTCTGTTCCTGTCGCTCCGGCTAGTAATCCGACTCCTGGAATGGTTACTGATCAACTGCTGACTGCTGATCCTGTTGCTGCTCCTTCTTCTCATCCGATAATTGCTGCCGCTGCTGGTAATGATCTGATTCCTGTTGCTGCTGCTGTTAGCCATCCGATTCCTGTTACTGCTGCTGTTAGCCATCCGATTCCTGTTGTCCAACACTGCTGCCAGTACCTCCGGTCCCAAGCCACTGATGGGCGTGGCCCCCCCATCCCGTTCCTCAGGACTATTGCTCAGAGCCGTGGTTCCTCGCAAAACCATTTTTGTCTCTCGGCTCATGCCGGAAGCCACGAAGGATGATATTAAAAATCACGTTTGCTCCAAACTTGGAGTTTCTCCGAATGACATCATAGTCACTAAATTTAATTTTAAACATAAGCGTAGTATATCGTCATTTAAAATTATTCTTCCGGATTCCTTTTTGACTAAAGCTCTTGACCCAAATATTTGGCCTGAACACACGATACTTCATGAATTCCTTTATAAGAACTCTAATCAGAATCCCAGCATTAATACTCCAAAAAACTAAATCATATTTTTTGCGTCCATTATCAAAATGTACGTAGTATTCTAGGTAAACTAGATCAAACTTATTCTAATAGTGCCTCGTTTGATTTTGATGCTATCGCCTTTTCAGAAACGTGGCTAAATTCTTCAGTTTTGGATCAGGAAATATTAGTTAATAATTTTTTAATTTACCGATCCGACCGCTCAGCTTTGGGTGGCGGTGTTCTTATTGCTGTTAATAATGACTTTTCCTCTGAACTATTCCCAGTTATTGATACTGAGGGCATTGAATTTATTGCCGTCAAAGTCAGCGTCGGCAATGCAAACTTGTTCTTAACATGTTCTTATATACCTCCCCGATCTGATATTAGTGTCTATGCGAATCATCTATCTGCTATCCAAACTGTTATGTCTGGCCTAAGCCCTGAAGACCAACTAGTTGTCATGGGCGACTTTAACCTTCCTCATCTCTCATGGCTTCCCTGTAACGACTCAAATCTTCTTTTATCGGACACTCAACAAGAATTTACTGACGGTTTAACTGACTCTTCACTTGAGCAAATTAATCCCGTCAAAAATAATCGGGATAGGCTTTTAGACCTCATATTTGTAACCGATGCTTCCTTGGTATCGGTAGCCAGATGTTGTCCTATGTCCTATCCAGAAGATCCATATCATCCCACTGTATCAATATCTGTTGAATGTTGTTTCTCTGTTTATACTGTCACTTCGTCACTTCCTACTCGTTACAAATGTTTCCGTAAAGCTAACTTTGATGGTTTATATTTATCTTTATCACAAATGGATTGGTCGTTCTTAACGAATTTTAATGATATTGACTTTGCTGTAAATGCATTTAACTCAGCTATTGGCTCCGTACTTGTGCCCAAGTTCTATGTCTCCCTTTGACCTATATTTTTAATCTATCGCTATAACAATGTTCTCTCCCAAGTATTTGGAATGAGTCTTTTATCATTCCCCTCCATAAAAAGGCTCTAGATCAAATGTAGCCAATTATCGTGCCATCGCCAAGCTCTCGGCTATCCCTAAGCTTCTGGAGCACTTGATAACTCGTCAACTGCAACACCTATGTAGAAGCCTGGTGTCATCATCGCAACATGGTTTTTTTAAACAGCGATCCACAACTACTAATCTATTGGAATTCTCTAATCTGATCAACCGCAGTTTTCAAAGTCGTATGCAAGTTGATGTTATCTTTACAGACTTCAGTAAAGCGTTTGATTCTGTAAATCACTCACTCCTTCTTCAAAAACTATCTCTTTTAGGATTTTCCCCTTCTATTCTGGAATGGATCGCTTCTTATTTGTCAAACCGTACTCAACGTGTTCTGTTCAATAATGTACTGTCTAATGTTATTAATGTCACTTCCGGTGTCCCACAAGGCAGTCACCTTGATCCACTTCTCTTTATATTGTTTATTAACGACCTTCCAAAAGTGATATCCTTCTCATCTGTTCTGATGTATGCCGATGACGTCAAGATCTGCCTATCATACTCAAATCGACTCTCACATAATGACCTTCAACATGACCATAATTCTCTTCTCAGTTGGTGTTCGATAAATCTTCTATTTCTTAACTACTCTAAATGTAAGCTCATGACCTTTTATCGCTATTCTCCTTATCTTGTCTCCTACACCTTGGGGAATCATTCACTTGATCGGATAGAATCATCGAATGACCTAGGAGTTCTTTTCGATCACAAATTAAGTTTTAAGAGCCACATTACTGCCATGGTAAATAAAGCTAAAGGTGTCTTAGCATTTATCAAGCGATGGTCCAAAGAATTTAATGACCCTTATACTACAAAGACTCTCTATGTATCCTTAGTCAGACCAATCTTAGAGTATTGTTCCTGTGTGTGGAGCCCGCAGTACAAGGAACAGCAAGATCTTATTGAATCTGTTCAGAAGCAATTTCTTATCTTTGCCCTTCGAAATTTAAACTGGGATTCTGAAAGATTCTTACCGAGTTACCGGCATAGGCTTAAATTAATCGACCTTCCGTCCCTACATCATCGCCGTGTTTGCAGTGTAGCGATCTTCGTCCACAAGCTCCTTCTTGGTCTTATCGACTCGCAATTTTTATTAAATAATGTTGATATTGCTGTCCCTTCAAGATTTACTCGTTCTTTCCGTCCTTTACGTTTGCCTATATGTAAATCTAATTATGCACAGCACGACCCTTTTAATGTTTTATGTAAAAATTTCAATGCAATGAACCTTATAATTTCTAACGAATCAATCGAAGTCATTACAAATAAGATTTACATGTTTCTTGAGTCGTCCGAACTGTAATTTTGTTAAGTTTATAGTTTTAAGCCTTATTGTTTAGAATTTAAGTATAGCTGTGCTAACAGATATTTGTTATGCAATAAATAAATAAATAATGTTCTATGTGAATGCCCCTCACTAATCAGACGTCGACTTCAACAACTAGGAGGTGAACTTATCCCCCCTACAGGATTTGGGAAGAGATAGACCTCGCCAAAGTGCTCTCCTTTATCAGAAGCCTAGGAATAAAGGCTCTACCTTAATCCTGCAGGCCGGCACAAAAGACCGTACATCTGGTCGCGGTGCAATAAGGCCCTAGTAATAATAATAATAATAATAGGTTGACGATCCTTGAATCTCTTAACGTATTTAATAATACCAGCCATATAGTCGAGTATGACACTCCGGCAAATTTTCAATTCTAAAAGAATATTTACAGCCAAACATCACAGTCGGTATATATTGTACACTTGAAGATTTTTATTTAATTCAAAGACCTCTAAAAGAAAACTTCGTTAACAAATTCCTTTACACGCGAAAGGAAGGAATGTTCCTTCAAGATGTAGACAATGATGAAGACAAGAAAACACACAGTCGAGCTCATCGGGGATTAGAAGAAAACTACAAACAAATCTGTAGATTATATTACTGGCCTAAGTTCTTTTAAAAATTTAAAGAATATATAAAAAACTATAATATTTGCAATGAAAACAAATATAACAAACACCCAATTAAAATTTCAATTGGAAAAGCCCCGATCCCATCTAAAGTGGGCGAACATTTTCATAGTGTTATATATTATGCGCAAGGTTTCACTTTTATAATTTGTATTGACGCCTATTCAAAATTTCTAGTACACCTTAAAAAATCACTTTCTTATCAAATTGATAAGTGTGTTTCAATTTGAAACTACAGCTATCATCAATATTTTAGTATCAATTTAAAACTGCAAAATGTCAAACTGTTACCAAATAGTATGAAAAATTACACCTTGATACTAAAAAGTATCAAACAGACATGAAAGTGTCATTTCGATACTCAAAGCATGCCCTTGTATTCCGAAAATTCGAAAACTAACGCTTATGGTGGAATTAAGTGTTTTTCTGTTTGTCGCGTCAGTGACTTTTCTCAAGTCTTGGTGCATGAACAAATCGGTTTTTTTATGGTTAATTTTTCTCGTCTCTCCCAACTGTTCCGTAGCTCACAATGTTCAAGCGTCGTCAAAACACTTATTTACAAGAGCAGTGGGTTCACATTCTGCTTTTTTGGAATAGACTTTATACCCGGTACCCAATAGGTACTAGGGTATTATAAGTTAGTGCCAACCGAAAATGTATGTAACTGGCAGAAGGAGAAATCTCCGACCCTATAAAATATATATATTCTTGATTAGCGTCACCAGCCGAGTCGATTTAGCCATGTCCGTCTGTTCCTGTCTGTCCGTGTGAAGCAACAGATCTCAGAGACTATAAGAGCTAGAGTAACTAAGTTTGGTGACAACATTGGGGTCTGTTGCACGCAGATCAAGTTTGTTTTAAAATTTGGCAACGCCCACTTCCGCCCCTGGAAATCATAAAAAAACTTTATTAGCTATAGGCTTTATTTTCGGCTTAAAGTAAATGGATAGACTTAATAAGTAGACAGTCGCGGACGTTTAAGTAAAATTGGATAACAAACATAGAAGTTATTAAACAATAAAGTTTCGGTGTATACTTTTTCATAGTCTTGAGAGAGAGAGAGAGATTTTGAGAGCGCACTTGCGTACTGCTCAGCATGTTCCTAGCAACATTTGCCTTTGTTGGGTGTTGCTCAGCATGTTCTTAGCAACGTTTGTCTTCATTTCTTAATATTTCATGTTCATGTTCACCACAATGCTTTGGGTACCGGGTATCTCACAGTCGGTCACACTCGACTGTAGCTTTCCCACTTGTTTTTATGGTGGATAAATAAAAATATTATTATTAGTCTTTTTTTTTTTAGTTTACCCATAAGTAAGTTTCTTACAAAAATTTATTTAGTCAGATTTTAAGGTACATGTTCTGGTTTAAGTTCACATTAACCTTTATAATAGGTTGGTCAAGAGTTTTTTGGACATGAACGTGTATTGAAATGTGGTTTTGTATAGCAAGTGATATTCTGAATGAGTGTAAATAATATTTAAATGTGTACTTATGTATGTAAGTGTATCTTTGAAAGCTAATATTGTATTAGGTATGGTGTGTGTAATATCATCATATATATTTCAGACAATATTGGGCAAAAGGTCCCCTTGACTCACCCTCGTTTTTCCATCGTTGAGAGTTCTCGTTCCGGAGTTGAGGTTTTACTTGTTGCAAAAGTTAAGCAGAACTAAGCATATATATATATATATAATATCGTGACATGGGTTTGGGTTTATAAATTCATTCACTAAATTAAAAGTTATAGGTGGTGGTGTTGAAAAATGCGTTTATACATTAAGGAAATTATTTATGTTCTTGCGACTTTGCTTTTATATGATTGTTTTCAGGTTAATGTGGCGTTGATGGAATTGGTTCGGCTTTTCATTATTGATGTAGAGTCCGCTTTGGTGATATCCAGAATCCTGGAATCCTGTGCCTCGGGGTTGTCGTTGCAGGATTTAGGCCACGCCTAGTGACACGGGAACATTGCCATATTATAGTTAGTTGCACGGTTTATGCTGTACTTTTATTCTGTCACTTTAGACACGGCAAAGATCGGCAGAATTGTTTTAGGCGTGGTATTATTAACACATGTCCTTCAGGATTCACATTGCACTCGGCATTGTTCGACGGGACGTTGTAACAGTCTTAAGGATATTTGCTTCCTTAAAAGAACTGCATCGGAACCGTAAATTTACCGCGGTCAAAATCGCGAAAGTCTATCCGACTTTTACACTTACACTGCTATTTGCACGCATTCAAGTTGAGATTAATGGATTTTCAGACTCTCTGAATAGACTTCCAGTTCCTAACTCTGACTTTGACTATGTTCTGGTACTGCTAAACCGGGTTCTTTTATACCAAAGACTGTGCCAACTTTCACCTAGGAATCACCGGAATAGAACACAAAAGTGTTCCCAGTTAGTGTCATCAATTCCCTCTTTTCACCTATTGGCTAGAGTTCAATTTGGGTCGTCTTTGTTCTAACGTTTGACAGTTCAGCAAAATCAGTGGTGTTGGATTGCCGTTGATTGCATGGCCTAATTTGGCGAGTTTGGCGGTGTCATTTGCCAGAGCAAAATTCTTGCATTGGCTATTCTTGATTTTCTTCCGTGTTACCCGTATGAATCACGTCGCCCTAACCGGCGTACATATTTTTGTAGTAATCAAGTTACTTCGAAAGTATCATTTTGATAATTTCGAAAGTATGAAAAAGTTTTTTTAACTCAATAGTTTCATAGTGATGTTAAAATAGTATCGAATGGAAACCATTTTTTTTTTTGTAGAAAAACTAAACATCGAAAATAAAGTAATGGAACTACTACATCAATTTCCTTAATCCAAAGTAATAATGACCGATACAGAACCGAGCTTTACTTTTGTTCCATTTAAATCTTTTGCACAAAGGTGCGGTTTAACTTTACACTACGCAGATCGGAGGCACAGTACCTCGAACGGTCAAGTTGAAAGCGCACATTTGACACTAACAGAATTAGCTTGTTGAATAAAGGAACAACTTAAATTAACTGACTTTTCCGAAATTGTAATAAGAGCCGCGTAGGAATATAATCAAAACATTCATTCCACAACCAACCAAAAACCCTTTGACATACTTAATAATAAAATCGCGCATGATAATATTCTTCAAATGTTAAAAATTACACAAGAGAAAATGTTTGAAGGATATAATAAAAACTGAAAGGCGAAGGAATATCATGTAGAGCAAGTAGTTTATGAAAAGAAACATGGGGAAAAATTTAAGCTTAATTCTAAAATTCTAAAACCTACCTAATAGGGTTATCATAAATAAAAGAAATCGTATAATTCATAAAGACAACATTAAATTCTAAACAAATTACAGAAAATAATTTCAATAATTGTATTGTTAAAGATAGCCGCCACCAATTCCGAAATAATGGACTAAGCGAACCATGATTTTTTTTTTAACAAAGATTCAAAAGATGCCCTATTTATTAATCTTACGCAGATCTATTCCATACGCCATTTTGAATGTTCACTTAATTGTTGACAGCTGCTTTGCTTGCACGTGTTTTGGATCGTCTTCGATTTTTACCTTTACAAAAAAATTGATCAAAGAACCTGTATCAAATTTTGTGTGATAAAATAAATGAAATGCGCGGATGCATTCCGAAAGTTGACTGTGGCATACGGAGAAGCTACCTTGGACCGAAGCAACGTTTATCGGTGGCACAAAATGTTCTCAGAAGGCCGAGAAGATTGGCCTTTTGGCCAAAAATTGGCTTTTGCGCCACGATAACGCCCCTGCTCACACATCGTTGCTTGTGCGCGACTTTTTGGCCAAAAATAACACACGTATGATGCCGCAGCCACCGTATTCCCCAGATCTGGCCCCCTGTGACTTTTTCTTGTTCCCTAAACTGAAAAAGCCCATGAAAGGACGACGTTACGCTACGCTTGACGAGATAAAGACGGAATCAAAGGAGGAGCTAAACAAGATAAAAAAAAATGATTTTTTGAAGGGCTTTGAGGATTGAAAAAACCGTTGGCACAAGTGTATAATATCTTATGGGGATTATGTTACTTTAAAGGGGACAAAATAGATATTCATGAATAAAAAAATAGTTTTTGAGAAAACAAAAAAATCGCGATACTTTTTGAACACACCTCGTATAACTAATTTAAGCTTATATAAAAATATGATTTAACTCGAAAATTCAAATATAAATAATAGCAATCAGAATTCATAGTAGGCACTTTCCTATGATTAAGACATTATTCTTCTTCTTAATTCTTATCTCGCAAAGTATACCCAATAGAGCTAAAAGGGGAATCAACAAATTATTAACACTTTTGAAATGGATAACAGGGACGCCAGATCATAATGATCTCATAACGGTCCATAAAAAAATTATGATTTAATCCATAATAACAAGAATCAATTTATAATTAATTCAAAATTATTCAAAACTGTATTCTCAGAACAAGAATTCCCACTTAGAAAACACCGCCCTCGTTTGCTAGCTTAGGATGTGATGAATTTAATGGACACAATTACATTAGCAAAAACAGTTGTTTTTAACACTAAAATTCGGAACACTGAAGATATCAAAGAAATTTTTAAACACGAACAAAAGCCTGAAGTAATTACAGACATATTAGATATTTCTAAATTTAAAATCGCCATACACCAAATTATCCATATATATATAAATGGATTGCTGTTCGTTAGTCCCGCTAAAGCTCGAGAACGGCTGGACCGATTTGGCTAATTTTGGTCTTGAATTATTCATGGAAGTCCAGGGAAGGTTTAAAAGTAAAAAAAAATATGAAAATGCTCGGAATCAAATTTTGTTGTTCCGAATGCTCAAGCTTGGGTATTAACGTATCTTATGTGTACTTGTATGTTAAGCAATTTCACCTCAATAAATTCACCACCACTAAGAAAAAATTTTTGACCACTAAATTTTTGGAAGGTAACAGAACTACTTTATTTAAGTGGTAAGAAATTTGCAGCCCATCAATTTAGGAAAGATAAAAAGTTTAATCACAAAATTCAACAGCATTAAATAAAATTTGCCTTCAATTAAATTTGCGCTTCTTTAAAATTTTAGTTGCGGTGCAATTTAATTAAGCTGAACTCAATCCTACTGGGTACAATACTTTTTACTACCACTAAATTCAAAGAGTGGTGAAAAAGAATTTGCACACGACTAAATTGAAACTGAAAGTTTCACCTCACGAAATTTTAGTGGTGGTGGAAAAAGCTTTTAACCACTAAATTTAAGTGGGTAATAATTTTACCATCATATATAATTGTACCGTTTTAAAGTATGAGACAAAGAGTGCATCTTTGTAAGTGACGGTTACCTCTACGTGCGCGAGAACTTTCTTTACTTCGGTGATTCTTTGTGGTAGTGACTTTTTAAGTTTTGTGGTTTTTTTGTAAATCTTTTGTGAAAGTGAAGCTGTTCAGTCATTGAGATTTTTCAATGACTATCCTTTAAACTCGAAATAATAACGCCGATATAATTAGTTAAACGTTATAATAAGAAATTTTATTGTTGCGGATAATATTGGAGGATACAGAAAATATATGCCAATAGCGCGCAATGAACGTACATGAGAGAGTGATCCCGCTTTAGATAATTAGCGGAGATAAAGCTCTCTATCTGACGATGCTGCCGATAAGCGCTGAAGTCGAGCGGCCGAGAGAGAGAGAGAGAGTCGGCTTGCGACCAACGAAGGCGAGAACATAAGCAATTAATATGTAATACGAAAGCTTTGTTTGAGCTTTATCTATAAATTAGGTGGCGGCTGCTGCTTGTCCCGACAGAAGCTTTAATACTTTGTTAATTACAATTTACGATGCCCAGGAGAAGACGACCTGACTTAGGTCGCCGCAGTCAAACAAATGTGCGAAGAGCTACCTCACGTGCTAACCGCACTGATGACCAAAGAGTGACAGATCAAGAAAATAGTCGTACTGCTATGTCAGAATTGCGATCTTCAATGAGTGACAATGGAGTAGATAGGCTTAGAATGCAACGAGTTCGTGCACATCAAACCCAACAACAGCGAGCACGACATAATGATATTGAGCGATTCCGTCGACGCAATGCTCCTGTGATTCTGGAACGAGCTGCATTCCACTATGATCCGGCAATAGATTATTGTGCCGACAAATCGGTAACAATTGAGGAAATGACAATAATTTGTAAATATTGTAAGGCGTTAAAATACAGTGGCGAATCTACTGGATTATGTTGTGCTGGAGGCAAAGTAAAATTGCCACAATTGCTCCCACCACCAGATCCTTTACGCTCTTTAGTTTCTGGAATTGGAAATGATTCTAAGCACTTCTTGGCCAATATTCAAAAATATAACAGCTGTTTCCAGATGACATCGTTTGGCGCTACACATATTATACAAGACAATTTCATGCCCACTTTGATAGAAGCTGTGAACAGTGGATCTGGTGGAATTTATTTCCTTGATGCTCCCGGAGGAACCGGAAAAACGTTCTGAATTTCATTGCTTTTGGCGAAAATCAGATCGCGAAGTGATGTAGCTCTAGCGTTGGCTTTATCTGGAATAGCTGCGACTCTGCTAGAAGGCGGTCGAACTGCACATTCTTACCATTAAACATGCAAATCAACGAAACACCAATTTGCAACATCGCCAAAAATAGCGCCATGGCCAAAATCCTAGAGGTATGCAAATTGATTGTTTGGGATGAATGTACAACGGCCCATAAGAGGTCACTGGAGGCACTGGACAGAACGTTGATAGATCGACCAAAATATTTTTGGTGGGGCCATGATTGTGTTGTCAGGGGATTTTCGTCAGACTCTTCCAGTTATTCCCCGATCAACTGCTGCCGATGAACTGAACGCCTGCCTAAAATCATCAAATTTGTGGCGGTACGTAAAAACACTCCAATTAACAACTAACATGCGAGTGTTTTTGCAACAAGATGAAACTGCAAATGTGTTTGCGAAGCAGTTGTAAGATATTGGAAACAATAAAATCGCAGCGGACCCCTCAACCGGACTCATCAAAATACCCACAGATTTCTGTCACATCACAGACTCAAGAGAGGAGCTCATTCAGCGTGTTTTCCCAGATATAGCGCATCAATTAAAAAATCATAATTGACTGGGTGAACGAGCAATATTAGCGGCGAAAAATAAAGATGTCGAGAATCTTAATGCGACAATTCAGAATTTTCTTCCGGGACAGTTGGTTTCCTTCAAATCAGTTGACACCGTCATGAACCAGGATGACGTAGTCAACTATCCCACGGAGTTTTTAAATTCACTGGAATTGCCTGGATTACCACCTCACAATTTGCAGTTAAAAGTAGGCTCAGTTGTCATCATGCTGCGTAACATTAACCAACCTCGACTGTGCAATGGAACAAGATTGGCTGTGAAAAAGTTAATGAATAACCTCATTGAGGCAACAATCATAAAGGGAAAATACAAAGGGGAGGATGTCTTGATTCCGCGTATACCAATGATTCCAACGGATCTACCATTTAATTTCAAGCGTTTGCAATTTCCAATACGTCTGGCCTTCGCTATGACCATAATTAAATCGCAAGGCCAGTAGTTGGAAGTTTGCGAAGTAGTCTTTCAGGAAAACTCTATTTTGTAAGTAAGCGTGTGTGATTAATCGAAAAGAATAATAAAACTTCATTCATACCGAGCATTTTTTTTATTAATTACGAAATCCTTTTCTTTGTTTTAAGATTATATTTTGCAAAAGTTTAGGTCTTTTATTTATCGCTTGAGGCAGTATGAAGTCTGTCGGGTCTGCTATATGGGATAAATATACTACTGTTTTTCGATAATTCTAAGATAGGTTCACCAATAGTCAATTGCTTGGTTGCGTTAATACAGGATTATTATTTTTTCAAATAGCGGACAGCCCAGCAAAGCGGGCGGGTACGGCTAGTAATATATATAAAATACCCCATTATTACAAAGGTGCGAAGTGTATAGTGAACGATCCATTTCACACAATGATAATAAACTCTTTATTGATAATCATGTCGCTAAATGTTAAAATAAGTATTATGTAATTTCTTATTTTAAGACAGAATTATTTAATAATTATGGCACTATAAATCCAGATAGCACTTGTTTCACTAGACTACTAAATGGAGAAAAATCTCTATGTAATAAAATCATAGAATATTATGAAACGAACGTATAACGAACGTATAATGTATATGTAGGAGCTGGAGTTTCGTAATCTTTGTCCATTCTTTTGCTACCGCTTGTCTATGCCGCGTAGTGAGTCGCAACGTCGTTTCTGCTTCACACTTTCTATCAGACTGTATCACCTCATACCAGAAAGCCATTGCGCCATACTCAGTCCATATAGTTGTCTCACTCGGACCTCGCCATTTGCATATTCAAGTACATAACTCCTCATGAAATAACTATCTTTTCGTCTCCTTCATTTAATTTATTTAATATTTCTCAACACTAGCAATGTTCTTAACATACAGTACATTCAATTTTAACATTTCTTATTTTAAATCTACGACACGGACTTCCTGACTAGCACGCGTCCTCGTGTGTAATATTTAATCTAACTTAGCATTAAGTTTGGCATCATATCTTGCTTTCTTCGTCACAGTTTGTTGAGAAATGCAGAATAAACTCGCCGATCTGCCTACTCCCTTCTATTACATGTATGAGTGCATGTGTGTACATTTACATACATTTGTATTCTGCATATGGCAAAATCAAACTCACCAAACACATATACATATACCTTTTGCTATGTTAAATATACATGTACACAGAACAATCTAGACCACTCTGGTTTTTCTTGTAAATATGACAAGTCGTGTGCAAACGAAAAGAAGAAACAGATGAACAGAAATATTAAACTAAAAAGAACATAGCTCATACTTAATCAACTATCGTGTTTCTTATTAACCTAACTGGCCTGCAAATAAATTATTGGAGCTTGGGAGCAGCGAGATAGAGTGGTGTCGATTTGTCCAGAGGAGCCTCAACAAGCTATCCCCGAATTCTCAAGAATGTGTGCGTGTGTTGGTGCGAGCTGTCCCAGTCGGACCTGGTCGCTTCCAGCAAGCACAGTTCTATGCGTTCTTTGACAGTAAATAATGCATTCTCAATACGTGCAGTCTTCCTTTCAGATTAATATGGGGTGAAACAAGGAAACCACTGTTCTTTTTTTGTATGCTGCAACAGTTCTTTCGCAACATATAAATAACGTATATTACACTTCGGCAATCTTCGGGTTTCGCTTCCAACTTTAGTTTCTAAAATATGCGTTATATAACCCATCTGCAGCACACATCAATAACGGTTCTGTAGCAATGTATCTTTCATGCAAAATACAGCTTCAAAATAACCCATTGAAAACAGTTATATAACTGTTATGAAGGAAGGCTTAAAGAAATCATCAGTAGCATACACATCAAACCGTTCGGTGATAATGTATTAATAACCATTAAAACAACAATAAAAATTTATTTAAAAACATGTATTTTCTTGCATGTAGGTTAATAAAATCGCACAATACATTTTTTTATGTGATTAATGAAGAAAGCCTGCAGTTATATTGAAAATTATAATATTGTTTTTGATGCAATAATTAAATAACGTTATAAAAATAATAAATGGGAAACTAAAATTATATACACTCAACATAAAACGCAAATATTATCTGAAATAAAAATTAGAATATTCTGACCTATAAATAGCCGAAATCTAAAATGACAAACGTTATAGTTTTTATATTTACGTATACATACCAGATCTGAAATAAAAGTAATATATTATTTATTTTATTATGGCAGTGGCTTACCTTATGTTGTTAATATATCTGAAACTGAAATGAATTATCTTATTTAATATATAATATGTTTTCTTACCTTGCATACTTATAAAAATGAATTTCACAACTGCGTCAAGCAAACTTCTTAATGCAACTAAAGCAAGTATTTTTCATTCTCTTGTTTTTTCATTCGCGTGTTTTTCATTCTCTTTTCTTTTATTTGTTTGTGAGTTTCTTTTCTTTTTATTCTCTTATTTACGTTTCAAATGCTGGTTTCCGAAATAATGCATCTTTATACGTTCTAAGAGAAGCGACGTTTGCACTTATATGAAAGAGAAAGAGAATAAAAACAATAACAAATGCTGGTTTCGGATAGAACGCATATTTATGCGTTTTAAGAGAAGCGACGATTGCACGGACCCGAAGATATAGAAAAAAAGCCGACTGTTGGGGAAGCGCTCGGGTAATTTACTTCCAAAAAACGTATATATATGCATTCTTAGAGAAGCGAAAGTTGCACATAATATTTATTTTATAACTAATTTCTTCGCTTCTAATAAACCAACAAAAGAACACATGTTATTGCAAACATCTAATATGTATTATATCATTGTTCTGGCGATTTTGAGCTAGAATTGGAGGCATATAGAACCGTTTCAGAACCGTTTTCTTTACAACCCGTTCTACAAGGTCCGACTGGGGTGCTGCGTGAGAGGCAGCGTGCAGCGTGTGAGCTTTTCCAATAGGTTATGGGCCCAGCCCACGCCTCTTTACTGCAGATAAGTATAAAATTTTGATTTATATAAAATGGGAAGGAAAGCGTAACATAAAACCATTCGATGGAGAAAAATACTCGATCGAAAGCAGTTATTATCATTGAAACTGAAGGGTAATACTTCGTTGTTGCAACACTTTAATAAATTTGATGAATTGATAGCCAAGCAGTTGGCTGCAGGTGCGAAAATGGATGAATTCGACAAAGTTTCGCATTTGCTGTTATCTCTACCTTCAGTGTATGACGGCGTAATAACAGCTATTGAAACATTATCCGAAGATAATCTGACCCTTGCTTTTGTGAAGAATAGGCTGCTTGACCACAAAATAAAATTAAAAATATCAGTAAAGAAACAACACTAAAAGTATTACATATAATAAAATAAAAACAAGTTCAAAGCTAAGAATAAGTTTAACAATAATAATAAAAATTATTTTCATTGTGGCAAAGCAGTCCATATGAAAAAAGAGTGTTACATCTATAAGAGAGAGAGAGAGAGACAACGAAAAGAACAACAACTATAACGACAAGAACAAACATGTACAGGTGGCCACTGCTCAGTCCAAAGAGGTCTCGGAAGGTTTTGCGTTCATGTTCAAACGAGTAAACAATAAAGAAGAAGAAATTTCGTTTGTTTTGAACTCTGGAGCATCTGACCATTTGGTCAATAATGAGAATCTTATTGATACAATCAAATTCTTGGAAAAACCAATTAAAATCGCAGTTTCAAAGTGTGGCCAGTTTATTTATGCAACCAAGAAAGGCACAATGGAGTTGTGCAGTGATTCTCTGGCCTAAATCGTTTTGAACGATGTACTGTTTTGTTCGGAAGTCCCTCAAAACCTCTTATCGGTGAAAAATATGCAGGATGCAGGAGTTACTGTCTTGTTTCATTCAGGAGGTTTAGCTGGTGAGAATATGGTGAGAATATTATGGAAGGGAATTATATTGATAATGTTCCGGTGGTCCGTTTTTCCATGCTAAAAAGGGCATTTATAACTAATGTTCCTAATAAAATAAATAATTATAATTTGTGGCATGAAAGGCTAGGTCATATAAGCAAAGGAAAATATTTAGAAATAAAAGCTAATAATATGTTTGAGGATATCAATATGTTAAATAATATAAAACCAAATAAAGATTTATGTGAGGCTTGCATAAATGGAAAGCAGGCAAGACTTAAATCATATAAAAAAGACATGTCTCATATATTTGAGAGTTTTCGGTTCGAAAGTGTATGTCCATAATAAGATGAGAAAACAAAAGTTTGATAAGAAATCATGGAAAGGAATACTTGTCGGATATGAACCGAATGGATACAAAGTATGGGATGGGGACAGTGGGAAGTTTTCAATTGCTAGAGATGTTGTTTTTGATGAAAATAACATGGTAAACTCAAGAAGGGAGTTAAGAGAAGAGAACATTGAATTCCATAATGAGAGTATGGATATTGTTAATGTGTAGGCTAAGATGCCTGGCATACAGTTCTTGAACTGTCTGCCTTGTGTCGCCGCAACTAGAAAATGAACCAGTTGGACTATAGATGGTGCACATGAGGGTCTGAAGACTCAGCGACAGCCTCTGTTGAATGCAGCCAAATTAGTAATGCTTGTATTGTGGTCAAAACAATTACTGATTTTATTGAGGAAACGTAACGGTATTTATAGCTAAACAAAGTATGAAAAATATGCTTATGTCAACGAAATTGTGTGTAAAAGAAATGTGGGTTACTGTGTATTATGATCTATGCAGAAATGGGAACGGTGCCCAATTCGACAATTCGACTGACAATCGCTACTTTTGTTATTGCATATACATATTGCTGAGACTGAACATTCTCCCGGCCGTTGAACAGGTGTTCAACCATCGCTAATGTTGAAAGCAAAACTGCGTGGTGTAGGTTCCAGGTTCCAATGACTGCTCAGCGTTTTCCTGAGGTTTGGAGGTCCGTTGTCGTGGCTTCCTCTTTCAGAAGCGGAGCAAGCCGAGTAACTGCGCGTTTGAATATTCCAGAGGCGGTTTTAACGTCTACTACCCAGACCAGGATAGGTCTTTACTATCCTTCCCATTGGCCAGCTCATCACCGGCACGTTGTCTTCCTTTACGAGAACTAGTAGTCCTTCTTCGACATTCTGCGACATGGTTTTCCATTTGTTACGCATTTGAAGTTCTTGTAGATACTCCATGGACCACTGATTCCAGAACGCTTGCTTTAGTCTGGATACTAATACCGATCGGTATGAACTTGAATTCCACCTGCGTTTTGTTGCAATGGTGGATAATTTGG
The DNA here is from genome assembly GCA_014170255.2 of Drosophila triauraria. Taxonomy (NCBI): domain Eukaryota; kingdom Metazoa; phylum Arthropoda; class Insecta; order Diptera; family Drosophilidae; genus Drosophila; species Drosophila triauraria. Next base: position 525,934 of record CM024337.1, on the reverse strand, counting down.
GCCTGGGCCTTATCCGAGAAGATCGCTTCTTCTAAGGTTCTTAATTGATTATTGGCGCCGATTATTGCGTTATCGCAGTGAATGGTCTGGCATTTTCCGCGTCGACTCAAAAATCGTCGAAGAGCGGCTAAGAATGCATCCGTCGTCAAATCACTCACTAGTTCCAGATGTACTGCCTTTGTGACGAAACAGCAGAACACTGCTATATAGGCCTTGTCGGGTCTTTTCCCACGGATCTTGTGATGAATCCAAATGGGCCCGCAGTAATCAACACCAGAGTTGAAGAATGGCCGCGCCTGTGTTACTCGGTTCCCTGGAAGGTTGCCCATAATTTGTTGCATTAATTTATGTCGTGCCTTTGTACATTTGACACAGCAATATATAATGCTTCTTGCCATTGTTTTATCATTGACAATCCAGTACTGCTGTTTGGCAATGGCTCGTAGTGATTGCGCTCCACAATGCATGTTCTCTTCATGCATCTCTTTCAATAGCATCCTCACAATCGGATCATTGGAAGGAAGCAGGATTTGGTGTTTCGCATTATATGGAAGTTGAGATTCCTCTAATCTACCTCCGACTCTGATAAGTCCGTCCTTCCCAAGTATAGGGGATAAGGAGATGATCGAGCTCTTTTTGTCCACGATCTCGTGGTTCAGAAGCTGCGAAAGATGATAACCCTTGCACGAGTCAATTCACCGACACATAGTGTGGTTGTAGTGGTTCTATTCCTTTTGATACAGAATCTCATCATGTATGCCACAATACGTTGCAGTTTATGAAAGGAGTTGCTATGGTTACAGTGGTAGAGTTCTCCTCCAATCTGGTCTCGACATGTTGGCAGGCTTACTTGTTTTGACCGTCGTTCCAAATCGCTTTCAACGATGGTTGGTACTTTGGCCCACTTGTTACAGGAACCGTGTAGAAACAGCGGTCCATATAGCCAGAGGTTATGTTCCTCTAATTTGCTGGCGGCAATTCCTCTTGATAGTACGTCTGCCGGGTTATTTCCTGATGAGACATGACGCCACTGCGATCGGTCAGATACAGCTTGGATTTTAGCGATCCGATTTGCAACGAACGTATGGTATGTTGACGCTGATGCGTTTATCCAGGACAGAACCACAGTTGAGTCAGTCCAAAAGTACCCAGATGCCTTCTCACTAGTCAGGCGTAAATCCTTCCTCAATCTGTGAGTCAGTTCAGCGCCTAATACTGCAGCGCATAGTTCTAGGAGGGGTAGCGTTTCTTTTGCTGCTGGTGCCACTCTTGATTTGGAGCACAGGAGCCGGACCGACGCTTGATTATTTTTGTAAGTGGCTCGTATATATACTGCCGCTCCGTACGCTCGCTCTGACGCATCGACGAACGTGTGTACTTCTTGAGTGATTCGCACTTTTCCATCAAAGATATGCCTCGAGATTTCCATAGTATTTATTCTTGCAAATCAGATCGATAATTCTTCCAATCATTCTGAAGGTGGGGTGGGAGCACATCGTCCCAACCCAGGTTTAGTCCCCACAGAGTTTGCATAAATATTTTTGCCTTCACTACAACAGGGGCAAATAGACCTAGTGGGTCGAATATCTGTGCAGATTCAGAGCTTACAACTCGTTTGGTAATAGTTGAAGCTTCGCTTTTTTGGGATCGCCCACAGTTGATCCTTTTGTGGTATCCATAGAAGACCCAAGGTCTTCACACTGTAGTGTTTCAGTGTTTCGTCTAGCTTGACATTGTTGACAATGTCTTCCTTAGGAATTTCTTCGAACACTTGTTCGTTGTTCGAGCACCATTTTCGAAACTTGAATCCGGATGGCAACAATATTTGGTTTAATTCTTCTTGACCTTCTCGGCCAAATAATTCAAGCATTTTGTAGCTAGGAATGGGGCTGACGTTGTACCGTAGGTCACGGTTTTGAGTCGGTAATACTTAAGGTCGTCAGATGGATTCTTTCTCCAGACAATTAATTGATAAAATTCATCATCAGGGTGCATCCACACTTGCCGATACATTTTTTCTATATCTGCTGTGAACACATATTTGCGAGTGCGAAAGCGTAGCAAGATTGCAAACAGCTCGCTCTGGACAGTGGGTCCAGCATGCAATATATCATTTAAAGATTTATTGCTTGTGGTTTTACAGGAAGCATCAAATACTACCCGTAGTTTTGTTGTGCTGCTTTCAGCTGGTATGTTTGAGGGATGTACTTGTTCCATATGTCCAAGTCCTTCATACTCCTCCATAAAGTCCACGTACCCCTTCCAGATTTCAGGTGAAGTTCTCCGCGCTTGTGCCAGGAATCTGTTTGTTGCAGTTCTTTGTGATGCCCCCAGGGCTGAAGATTGTTTAGAAAATGGGAGTTTGACAATGAATTTTCCATCAACTGTAACATGGAGATTTCCTACAAAATGTTTTTCGCAATAAGCCTTCATCGGTGATCGGTGTTTTTCTTCAGTTTCTAGAGTTTCTAAAGTCCAGAAGCGTTCCAACAGCGTATCAATTTCTTCATATGTAGCTGCAGCTGCACAAATTGCAGCTGAGTTTTTCCGGCCACAATCCATCCAAGTTTTGTATTTTGAAGAATTGGGCCTCCTGGGTTTAATAGAGTCTGGTTTGGTAGAAGCAATGAATAATAGTGCTCGGCTCCGATAAGCATGTCAATCTTTCCTGGCTTGTCGAAGTTTGGATCAGCTAGGGCAATGTTGCTCTGGACTTGTAGATTTGTAGAATTTAACTGATGAGCCGGTTGTTCAGCTATGATGTGTGGTAACACAAAGGCTTCAACTTGTTGAGTAAAGTCATTATGCATCGATTTCATCAGAACATTTACTCTGGCCCTACTAGTTTATGGATTGCCTCCAACTCCCTCGATACGTAGTGAAGTACCGTGGAGTTTAAGTGATAGCATTGAAGCCATTCGTTCAGAAATCAAATTTACTTGTGATCCTGAATCAAGCAGAGCTCTGAAGGTCGCAACCTGACCATTGCTTGCTTTTACTGCCACTTTGACGGTGGCGAGTAGGTTGTAATTTTTGTTGCTTGCTGCGCCTACAGTAAGCGATTGTGGCTCGGTTGCTGCCCCTGATGTGGTTTCAAGATGCAGCAATGTATGGTGTTTTTTGTCACATTAAAAACACATGCAACCTCGGCATTCCTTTGCCTTGTGGTCACTGCTAAAGCAATTTACACACAAGCGTTGTTTTTGCACCCAATTGAGTCTTCGGGTACTGTTTTATTGCGGAAGTCATCGCATTTGTAAAGCTGATGATTCCTTTTGCAAAACGGACAGTTTGATATCTTTCCAGCGGTGGCAGAGGTACATGTAGATTTTATTTGCTCCCTTTTTGCCTGTTGGCCTCTTTTTCCTGTCTCCAGTACTCGAATTCGTTGATCCAGGAAGCTGACCATTGTGTCCAAGCTTTGTAGCTCTCGAGACCCATCTAACGACTGTTCGTATAGGGCTCTAGTTGCAAAATCCAATTTTGCTTGATGATGGCAATCAATATTGTGTCCCAGCTAGATACATTGATGCCAAGTCCCTTTAACGATGCCAGGGACTCAATTGTTGTAATGTATAATTCTTTTAATGACTTCGGATCGTCACTATTTGTGCGTTGTTGCAGGAGAGGATTGAGAATCGTGTCTGCTACATGTCGGGGATTGTTGTAAGCGTCAACCAATATACCACATGCATGTAAGTAATTTTCTTGTTTAAGATCGATATGCCTTATCAACCTTTCTGCCTCTCCGGTTACGGTGGTTTTGAGATACCACATTTTCCGTACGGTGGGCATGTTAGTGTCATGGACCATGCATTTGAATATATCGGAAAATTGAGTCCATTTGAGCAGATCTCCATCGAATTTTGGGATGCTGACTCTGGGCAAGTGCACATCTTCGTTGCTTGATGTATTGTTTTCTGCCCCTAAGACCGCTTGAATTTCCTTTTCCACTCTTAAGAAGGACTGCATATCATATCCTCCCTTAATTGGGTCATCGTATTCTTCGTGAACGGAAAAATGAATTTCTTGCGTCTGAGACCATAGTGATTTTATCAAATCACTTGTGATGGTCTTTCCTGTCTCTGAAAACTCTTTCAGAGCGCGTTTGATAGACTCGGATATCGCCCTTTGTCGGCGACATGCCGATCTGAGTTTGTCAGATGCTATCATGGGCTGTTGTATACTTCCCGCTTCTGGATTTGCATCAGCGTGGCTTGTTGATTGTTCTATATTGTCGAGCATGTTCGCTCTGTATTCTTCGTATGTGGCACGACAGTCATTGTAGAACTTGGTATACTCAGTGGTTCTATATTTTTCAGGAATATTAAGATGGTTCGTCGCAAACCGATTCCATGCGTCATCGATGGCGGCCAAATTGGTTTGGTATTACGTGGGCTTTAGTTTCCCCTCCGCTGAATCCTTTTTGTAGTTGCGGATATATTTCGAGATCTCTTGACTGATCTTTTCTTGCAAGTCTAACGTCTCGGCGACTGCTTGCTCTTCCATTGTATTAGCCATTATAGTGTTACTTCACTTCTGATCCGTTGGGAGTGTTTTATTTGCTAAAAAGCTGGATACGCTCCTGTTCGCAACCGTCGATGGTCGAAGAAGTTGAACACTGACTTTGAAGATTTTTTCAAAGTGTCGCCTTGTTGACAACTCTAAGAAGTGTGTGCAGGTGAGTTTCCTGTAGTGATCACTGAATGTGATCAACGGCTAGAAGTTCTGAGCCAAAAGGATGTTGAAATCCCTCAAAGTGTCGCCTGATTGACAACTTTGAGTTGTGACCAAAGGATGATTGAAATCCCTTAAAGGTCGGGTGTTTCCTGTGATTAGGAACGGCTAGAAATCTGAGTTCTGAGCCAAAGGATGATTGAAATCCTTCAAGGATCTAGGATGTTTCCTACACCGTCGGGGTCACCAAATGTTAGTGTGAAGGCTAAGGTGCCTGGCATACAGTACTTGAACTGTCTGCCTTGTGTCGCCGCAACTAGAACATGAACCAGTTGGACTATAGATGGTGCATATGAGGGTCTGAAGACTCAGCGACAGCCTCTGTTGAATGCAGCCAATTGAGTAACGCTTGCATTGTGGTCAAAACAATTACTGATTTTATTGAGGAAACTTATCGGTATTTATAGCTAAACAAAGTATAAAGAATATGCTTATGTCAACGAAATTGTGTGTAAAAGAAATGTGGGTTACTGTGTATTATGATCTATGCAGAAATGGGAACGGTGCCCAATTCGACTTCTTCATGTCAGCATAATATGCATTTGCGCTTGACCTGACAATCGCTACTTTTGTTATTGCATATACATATTGCTGAGACTGAACAGATATTTAAATGAAGATTTCCTTGATACCAGTAATATTGTTGATCAGTTGGAAATCGATAATGTTCTGGACACGAGTCCAAGTGAAAGCAATGAAAAAGGATCTGATAAGATACCAGATGATGATCCCAGTGGTGTGGTAACAGAAAATGCCGATCCAGTTGTGCCTGGTGAAAGTGTATCAGATGATACAAATGAAGAAAGCGAAATTGTCAGAAAAAGTGATTGATTAAAAGATAAGCCAAAGTTATTATATAGAGATATGTTGAATTGTGTGATGAATGCTCAGACTTCTCTGGAAAGTACACCGATTTCTTTGGAGGAAATCAGTATGAGAAGTGATAAGGTACAATGGGAAGAATTAATAAGAGATAAGCTAGAATCACATTCAATTAATAATACTTGGTCCCTTGTTGAACTGCCTGCTAATAAGAATGTTGTAGATTGCCAATGGATATTTACAATAAAACATAATGAATTCGGTAAACCGATTAAATGTAAGGCTAGACTAGTGGCACGGGGTTTTACACAGGAATATTTAGTTGACTACGATGAAACTTTTGCTCCGGTCGCCAGAGTAACTAGTTTTAGATTTATTATGTCTTTTTCAATTCAATACAACTTGACAGTACATCATATGGATGTAAAGACTGCCTTTTTAAACGGCGTTTTAGAAGAAGAATTATATATGAGACCCCCTAAAGGTTTAATTGTTGGCAGAAATCAAGTTTGTAAGTTGAATAAGGCTATTTATGGTCTCAAACAAGCAGCAAGATGCTGGTTTGATGTATTTGAGGAATCATTAAAGGGTATCGGATTCGTAAACTCTCCAGTAGATCGTTGTATCTACATACTCGATAAAGGAGATATTTCAAAGAATATATATGTTTTGTTGTATGTAGATGATTTAGTTATATGTACAGAAAGTATCCAAACAATGAATAAATTTAAATCGTATTTAATGGGAAAATTTAGAATGACTGATTTATCAGACATTAAATATTTTATCGGAATAAAAATTGACAGAGAAGAAGGCCAAATATACTTAAGTCAATCTGCATATATTAAAACAGTTCTATCTAAATTTAAAATGGATGAGTGTAATCCGGTCGGTTCACACCTTCCTTCTAAACTTAATTTTGATGGCTTAAACTCAGATCAAAATTGTGAAGCACCTTGCCATAATTTGATAGAATAATGTAATGAATAATGTTATGTACAAGACCAGATCTCAGTATATCTGTTAGTTTATTAAGTAGATATACTCAATATAATAATAGTGAATTATGGCAATGCTTGAAAAGAGTTCTAAAACATTTAAAAGGAACTATTGATTTAAAATTAACATTTTCGAAAGTTTCAAAATATGATGACATTTTTAGTTGAAATGTTGATTCTGATTGGGGCGGAAATATTATAGATATAAGAAGTACTACAGGATAATTGTATGAATCTAACTTAATTTGCTGGAGTACTCGAAAACAGACCACTCTTGCAGCTTCCTCGACAGAAGCTGCGTATATGACACTATTTGAAGGAGTTAGAGAAGCATTATGGCTTAAATCTTTATTAGAAAGTATTAAAATCAAACTGAATACACCTATTAAAATATATGAGGATAATCAAGGGTGTATTAGTATAGCAAATAATCCTTCTTGCCACAAAAGAACTAAGCACATAGATATTAAATATCATTTTTGCAGAGAACAAGTGAGAAACAAACTAATTAAAATTGAATAAATTTCCACAGAAAAACAGCTTGCAGATATGATGACCAAGGCAGTACTAGATCCACGCTTTTAGGATCTTCGAGATCAAATTGGATTGACTGAATAATTCCAAAGGAGTTTCTTAATAGATATAATTTCCGTATTTACTTTAACAAGATCTCATTATGAAAGAAATTTTTTTAAGTTTGAAGTTGGTCGAGGTTTTACTGGGTTTTCCCCCAATCCCAGCAACGAATTTTGGACCACTATTGTAAATCTCCCAGAGCCAGACTTGTCTCATAAATTTTTTTTAATGCATTTAATTTGAAATGTTAACCTTAAGATTATGTGTCACACACACATATGTAAATGTGGTATGCAATATACACATGTATGTGCGTATATGGATAAATTTGTCAGGAGTCTGTCAGGCGGGTGGGTAGCGCGGATTATGGTGAATAAAACGTATTGTCGTAATTAGGAAATACTTTAATTAATTAATTGAACGTTAAGAAATACAATGTTGATTATTTAATAATGATTTTGGATATAGAACGTTATTTTAAAGTAGACGCGTTCTCGTTGTTGCCGCTCGTTGCAACCGCAGTCTGCTCTCTTCGTTAGTTCGCTCTCGACTACTTCTCGCATTCTCCCATGACTCTGATCGTGCATTTTCCAACACCCCATTTGAGTAAGAAGGATGCCACCGGGTTGAGCTTTGCAAGAAGGAATTACGAACTGGTTCGTGACATATGTTTGGTGCGTTATGTTTTTGAGGAGGTGTGTTGAGAAATGCAGAATAAACTCGCCGATCTGCCTACTCCCTTCTATTACATGTATGAGTGCATATGTGTACATTTACATACATTTGTATTCTGCATATGGCAAAATCAAACTCACCAAACACATATACATATACCTTTTTGCTATGTTGAATTTACCTGTACACAGAACAATCTAGACCACGCTAAGAAGCGTCGCTTCACTTTGGTTTTTCTTGTAAATGTGACAAGTCGTGTGCAAACGAAAAGAAGAAACAGAAGAAAAGAAATATTAAACTAAAAAGAACATAAATCATTCTAAATCAACTATCGTGTTTCTTATTAACTTAACTGGCCTGCAATTTAATTATTGGAGCTTGGGAGCAGCGAGATAGAGTGGTGTCGATCTGTCCAGAGGAGCCTCAACAAACTGTCCCCCGGATTCTCAAGAATCTGTGCGTGTGTTGGTGCGAGCTGTGCTGCGTGAGAGGCAGCGTGCAGCGTGTGTGCTTTTCCAATACAGTTAAAAACGGTAAATTTTATTTCTCAAGTCTTTATTTTTTTGCTTTTACTCTTCATTATTCATTCAAACTCATACCTCAAATGTCAGTTTCCACAGAAACTCACCCATTGGGCTTTCGATTTTATCTTCGCATAGTTCTTGGGTTCTTGCCGCAACTCTGCGACGATATACACTTCTGGCTCATCACCAGGCCAACCGTCCGCCACAAACAATATCATAAATTTACGCCATGGCTATTGCTGCTTGGACCTAACCCCTATGAAAGATGTTCCTACCTAAATGGTAGGCATCGACTGATGATTTACGTCTTTTTCACCGTAATCATCCTCTGCACTATTTTCCACGCCACCATGATAACTTGGCATTGCTCGCAAACTCGCATGAGCATTCTTATACGATATCAGTCACCTTCCAATAATTCAATTACCACGAATGGTCCTTTGAACTTTGGATCCAGTTTCGTCTGGTGCCGTTCTTCACATTTTAGCAAGACATGATCGCCAACCTTATGCCTTACAATTACAGCTTTATTTTTATCGGATCGAAATTTATCATACATTGCGTTCTTATCGATATTCTCTTTAGCTCGTGTTCTTATATCATCTAAATCAATTTCATTTTCAATTTCATTTACAGGCCACATGCCAAATGGTCTGGCTTCTTTACCAATCAATAACTCTAAGGGGATAAACTTGGTTACTCGATTAGTGGTGGAGTTTATGGCTAATTGCACATCTCATAAAGCCTCCTGCCATGATTGCTTGCCTGTCTCTACTGCTGCCAACATGTTTTTCATTGTGCTCATTATGCGATCGACCTGCCCATTGGCACGGCTCGCTCCCGTAGCTATCAAGTGCAACTCGATCTTACTATTCAGAATACACTACTGGCAAAGCTTCTGTCCTGAATCTGCAATAATACAATTAGGCATCCCAAAGAGTGATATACCTGTCTTCACTGCCCTTATGCAGCTTTCTGCATTTAAGTCTAAAGTGTGGTGTAGATGGACATATTTCGTGAACCCATCAACCTCTACAATGACGTATTCCTTCTTATCATTCTTTCCACTTAACTTGCCGCTAATATCTATGTGAATCGATGCCATGGTATTTTAGTTTTGGGAATCGGTTGCATTTCCATTTGCCTTTTACCTGACGATGACTTGGATATCTTACAGGTCATAAAATTCTCTACAAATTTACGCGTATAATTCGACATATTTTCAAACAAATACTGCTCGTTGACTTTATCCAATGTTTTTTGCCAGCCGAGATGCATTATTGATTCATGGGCATAATTAATAACTGACCATCTAAAGCAGGCAAACAGCGAGTTTTGCTATTTCTTTGTATCTAACGATACAATAAACGACTTCTTATCTCATACGTATTCGCAATGTCTTTCTGCATTTCACTACTGTTAAGCTGAGCTACAATGTCGACTTAGTCCTGATCCCGTTGCTGTTCTGCAATTAACCAATTATCCGATATCTCTGCCAAATCAACACGTGCCTCAATCATTCTATCTGGTTGATCTGTTCTCGTTGAGATTGGTTCCTTGACAGAAAATCTACATGTGCATCTGACTTCCTTTTAGATACTCCACATCGAAATCGAACGATTGTAGGTATGCCCACCAACGATGCACCCTTGGAGTTAATTCTATTTTTGTTCGATTTGCATTCAATGAATTGCAATGTGTGTACACTTTAAATTTTCGATCATGCAGGTAATGGCGAAAGTGTCAATTCTGTGCACCAGCATTGCACCATATCCAGCTGTGCTTGCATCTGTATGCAGTTTGATGGGGCTATTTGGATCATAGATGACCAATATCGGGTCACTTGTCAGCGCTTTTATGATCTTTTGACGCAGCAAATCAAGCTACTCATTCCAAATAAAACCACTTCTATTGGAAGTTAATTTATATAATGGCTTCATATGCTCATAGAATCTAGGAGCAAATTGCCTGAAATATGAAGCTAAGCCTATGATTGTCTTAATTGAGTAACTGACACTGGTTGAGTTAGGGCAGACAGTGCCTCTATCTTCCTTGGGTTGGGTTTAATTTCAACACTTTTGATTAGGAATCCGAGGTACTCCATTTCAGTTTGAAGAAAGCGACACTTTTTTATATTTAAGGAAAATCCTGCACTTGATAAAGCTTTCAACACAATGGACAACCTCTCATAAGCTTCCTCTTTTGATTCGGCAACAATTAGGACATTGTCAATGTAGACTACTGAAAATGAGTATGCCAACTCACCTAATGTTCTAACAATTGCATTCAACTCTCTGTAATCTACGCATAATCTGTCGCTGCCATCTTTTTTCTTCACTTACAGCATTGGACTAGCGAATGGCGGACAACTTGGACGAAATACTTTTGCTTCTATCATCTTTTCTATTTTAGTACTAATAAGTTTATTTTCGTCTTCACTTAGTTTGTAAGGCCGCCGCTAAACTGTCTTGTTACTGTCTGGTAAACGGATCTTTAAGTCACCAGTTGTGATACGCTTTTTCGGGATTCCATCCATATGAAACTACCTGAGTACCTATTTAAAATATCTTTTAGCATATACTTTTCACATTCTTGTAGCTCTTTATTTTTATCAATCGACTTCATCAATTTGTTTGTTTCAGACTCCTCATGCACAACGTTTACATTTTTAGTTTTAAACATATCTAAATTCTCTGAATAAATCGTAATACCAAAACCAAGTTGCAATATTTCACGTCCATCATTATGTCATGTTTCAGACAATTGTTATCTACAACATGAAATAGAACCTTTAAGTTGAATTTAGAAATTTGAATTGTTGCCCAGATTTGTAAGTTGCTTTTTACAGTATTTTCTCCAATTTCTCTTAGCACTACCATATTATAAGATATTTTACCAGCTAACTTATTACATACATTTTCTTTAATAAGAGAGCATTCGGCACCAGAATCAAAAAAAGGAATTGATACGGCTCACCATTCGGGTACATCTTCCCTTGGGGCTCCAGCACATCACATATATCTACTCGCTTTTCATTGCCAATTGATGTAGTTGCACCCTTCTTACAAGTGGACGCAATGTGGCCAAGATTTACACACCTGTAGCACTTCACACCTGATCTTCCGACTGTAGGTTTACCATTAGACCCGGTTGCCTTTGTTTCGCCCTTGTCATCTGCTTTGCGCTTACGGCATTCCATTATTTTGTGCCCAAGTTTGGCACAATAATGACATTTGATTTGGGTTTGCATTTTAAGCTTTTTCTTTTCAGGTCAAGAGTCTGATCCAGAACATTTCGCACGCTTGCCAAATGCGTACGCCTTCAACTGCTGCTGCATTTCGCTGCGCGTCTTTATTGTTGTTGTATATAGCAAACGCTGCAGCCGTGTGTCGATTTGCGAGGCATGCGCCATCACAACTAAAACTGCTATTGTTCGATGCACAAAGCGTTTTTTGTGCTGCATAAGATTATCAGGTTGGGGGTGCATAAACTAATTCCCAAACATTAACCGCAAGCGAAAGACAACCGTTCTGCTTGATCTAGAACTGCAACTGACTGTTTATTAACATAGAGAGAGATGACATAGAGCTGCTAACAGAGTATTGTTTACATTATTGGGGCAACGAGCGACCAGCTAAGGGGAAAGCTCAAGTTTGACCGAACATCCCGGCAGCCTTGAAAGGATCTTCTTTCAATAAGAATGTGATTCAGTGGGAAGTACGGCCAGGTAGGACTTTGTGGGACCCTTTCCTCGGATGCAGAGATACGTGTTGAACGGTCCGCAGAAGTCGACGCCACACTTCTGGAACGGTCGCTGTGGTAGTACTCGTTCTAGCGGCAGCGATCCCATAAGTTGGTTCTCCAGTTTTGGCTTGAACCGAACGCACGCCATGCAGGAACGCACCACTCGACGAGCGAGGTCTCTGGCATTGACGATCCAGTATTCCAGCCGGATTAGCGCGACTAAAGCTTTCGGACCTGCGTGACAATTCCGTAGATGCAAGTGCCGAACATAGATCCAAGTGAAGTGCGCCTTGCTAGGAAGCAACAACAGGTGCCGTTCAGAGTCAGGGATGTCAACGTTCTGGAGTCGTCCTCCAACCCTGATGAGGGCATATCCTGAGGAGCTGTCGAGAAATGGAGTTAAATATTTTAGATGACTTGTAAGCGGTTTAGCTTTTTGTAGCGAGCGAAAATCTTCGAGAAACGACTGTTGCTGAATATTGTAGACGATGCTATTCGATGCGCGGCGGAGTTCTTCCGGTGTAAGCGATGCTTCGACAATTTTACCTCCTATTGATAGTGCTGCAAAGCGAAAGACATTGGCGATGGTGCGGAGGCAACGAATGTAGAAGCTAATGCGGGTCAAATGCTGGAGAACATGATTGTTAGTTACGGTTGCGCAGAATGTGCTTCTTCTTTGTTCTGCCTTGACAACTTCTTGATCGATATCGATAGTTTGTGGAGACGTTGGCCACTGGGATGACGGTTGGGTCAAGAACGGTGGGCCTGTAAACCACATTGATGTTGCGAGTTCCGTAGTAGTGGTCCCACGTGAGACAATGTCCGCCGGATTGCTTCCACCGGGAACAAATTTCCACTGGCCATCTGCGGTCCAGTCTTGAATTTCTGATATGCGGTTACCGACGAATGCTGACAGTGTTACTGAGTGTTGTTTTAGCCAATGGAGCACAATTCGTGAGTCCGTCCAAAAATATGCGGTGTATTTCCTGTCCGCTAATAAGGGCTTTACTTTCGCGTACAGTTGGCCAAGCAAGTGCGCTCCGCACAACTCCAATTTCGGGAGAGACTTCTTCTTTGTAGGAGCCACTCTGGATTTGCCAGTCAGCAAATGAACTGCGATATTTCCAGTCGATGTTTCCGAGCGTAGATACAGGCAGCAACCGTAAGCCCGGATTGATGAATCGCAGAAGCCATGAAGTTGAAGTGATCGAAACTTGTGTTGGAGACAATAGCGGGGAATTGACAATTGTGAGACAGTTTGGAAAGACTCAAGACACTTGCTCCAAGCTGTGTGTATATTCTGTGGTACACTCTCATCCCAGCACAGGCCAGCGAGCCAAAGTTCTTGAAGAAGTATTTTTGCGACGACAACAAGCGGCGAGAGTAGTCCAAGAGGGTCGAACAAGGCAGATGCGATGGATAGAATTGTTCTTTTGGTAATGATCGTTGAATGGTGAACTTGAAGAATAGTGTATCTTCCTGTTGGTTCCAGTTGAGCGCTAGCGACTTCCACACCGCACGAACTGAACTCCTTAGTAGTGTGTATTTCCATAAATCCAGCGTCATTTGAGTGCCATTTTGTAAGTGGGAAGTGCCCCCGACGAAGGATTTCCGTGACTTGATCCTTGATTATGCGAAGCGTCTTCAGGTCGTCTGCACCCGTAAGTAAGTCATCAACATAAAATGATGATTTTATGATGTCTGCGCCCACTGGACAGTCAGCCCGATGGATATCGGCAAGATGATTTAGGCTACGTGTTGCTAAAAATGGGGCCGCTGCAGTGCCGTAGGTCACAGTGTTCAGTTGGTATGTGCGCAGAGTGTCTTCTGGAAATGCTCTCCAAAGAATGTACTGGTATTTGCGATTAATAATGTCAAGATTTACTTGCCTGTACATTTTAGTCACGTCTGCAGTGATGACGTAGCGATAAAGTCTAAACTTGAGGAGCTGCATGTACAGGTCCTGCTGGAGTGTTGGGCCAACGCATAGCAAATCATTCAGTGATGTTTGATTCGAAGTCCGACAGGAGGCGTCAAAAACCACCCTGAGCTTGGTAGACTCACTAGTGGGGTTGAGAACGCAGTGATGCGGGATGTAATAGTGAGGCTCGTGCAGATTAGGATGAGTAACCGGGGACATGTGCCCTAAGTTCTCAAACTCCTCCATGAAGTTGCAATACTGTTGACGAAGTTCTGGTGATTTCGATAGACGACGTTCAATGCTCAGAAACGAGTTTCCAAGACGGCTCGGGTCATCCTTAAAGGGGAGTTTGACGACAATCCTACCGGTGCTGTCAAGGCGCGTGCTCGCCATGTACTGCTCCTCACAAATGGAATGCTCCGGCTTCTGAGGAGGTGGCGAATCGACAGCTTCCAGTTCCCAAAGACGTTTGAGATTGCGATCAATTGAGCTTGCGTTGAGAGCCAAGCAAGTGGAGGCTTCTGTTGTAGCGGTTTGCTGAAGTCGGCCAGTTACAACCCAACCGAATGAACAGCGGACCTTGAGGACCCAGCCTTATTTGTCCTACTGTCAAGGCGTCAAAAAAGGCTTCGGTTCCTAGCAACATGTCGACGTGGCGTGATTGATAAAATTTTTCATCGGCGAGCGGCGTGTTTTCTGGTAACTTACAAGTAGAGACGTCAATTACGACGTGAGGCTGATATGCGATTTGCGGAGTGATACAGAGATCTGCGGAGAGAGCGAAAGATGAAATTCGAGATTTGATAGATGCGGTGGTGCGATATTTGATATCAGTTTGTGAATGGCCGATGCTTCGAATTTGGACTGAATGTCTGTCCCGCCGTAAACGAAGTCGCTGTACGAAGTCCTCAGTGATGAAGTTTACTTGGGAGCAGGAATCGAGAAGTGCTCTCCCAAGTCTGTAGCTTCCAAATGCATCCTTCACGAGGACCATTGCAGTTGCGAGTAAAATCTGCGATTTCTGGCCAAGATGCGAATGGGAGTGTGTCGCTGCCTCTAGCGGTGGTGCTGTTGGAGCCGGTGGTGCGGGCGAGACAAATCCAGCGAATGGTTGTTGTGCAATAGAGTATGATGTGCTCTGTTACAGGTGCGGCAGCGATTTTTTGATGGACAGCTCGACAGTTGGTGACCACTGCATAGGCAGTTAAGGCAGAGGCGGTGTACTTTCACGAAATCAAAACGCTCGATGGGATTTAAGCTCTTAAATTTTTCACAACCAAGCAACCTGTGTGAGGGTGTCAAGCAATATGCACACGATGCATTGGTTAGTGAGAATGACGAGCTCTGAGGTCGAGCTGGGGGACGGTTTTGTCTTGACCGTTCCGATCCTTGGGGTTGAGCAGGGCCAGCCGACAAAAGAAACTGGCAATGTCGTTCAAGCAGATGCGTACACTGGTCCCAGGATGGTAGAGTGATGTAGTCCAATGATTCGTTCCATTTTGTTTTGGTCTGCTGGTCGCACTTTTCCATGATAACGTAGATAAGCATTGCCTGTGATATTTGGGCATGCGATCCTAATGATGAAAGGGAACTATATAAGGCAGATGCATTATCGGAGCTGTTGTGCGTTGTGCGCCAGCAGGCTGCAGCTTAAATATCGCCGCGATCGTTTCGACGAATATTAGTGCAGGCTTATCATAACGGGCCTTCAGCTTTTCCAAGGCCTTTGCGTAGTTCTCCCCAGTGATGGCTCCAATGGCTTCTAGTGCGGGTCCCTTCAGACAATTACGGAGATGGTTAAATTTGTCTATGTTAGAGATTTGCTCACAGTTCACAAGTTGAAGAAAAGATGCGATGAAGTTTTTGTACTCCGTATGATTTCCGTCGAAGCAAGGTAATGCCAATCTTGGCAGTCGAGACGGCGTGCTGAACCTTGGTGCTGGGGTGTGATCGAAGACTGTGCTGTGCAATTCCTCGCCGAGAAGGTGTTGGATGGCCAGCTTTGTGGTTACGTAACTGTCCTCCAAGTCCGCACGTCCACTATCTGTGGATTCCAGTGCTTCAATCTCCGACTGCACTGACAGGGCTTGTTTAAAGTATGACTCTAATATGCCCAAACGGCACTGAAGTTCAGCTGGCGATTTTTTCTCTTCTTCTTCATGGGTATCAACCATTCCTTTTATGCGAGTGATATTTCGTTTAATATTTGCGCGCTGGCGTTTAAGAGTATCCAATATAGCCGTTGACATTGTTGCGATAAGAGCGACGAAGGTTTGCGAACGCGAAAATGAGAGCAAGTAATGAAAGAAGCGAAAACGAAAACTTTTATGTTAACGTATTTAACTTGCTATGTGGGCGACGATGAAGTCAAAGTTCGATGGCGGTTATGACGAAGTTGAGTTGAGCGGATCGAGCGAATGATTTATCGATGATGACAAGTTGTAATTGTTTATGGATTAATAATTTGTTAATTAATTGTTTATACACTGCCCCACGTTGGGCGCCAAAATGTTCGATGCACACAGCGTTTTTTGTGCTGCATAAGATTATCAGGTTGGGGGGTGCATAAACTAATTCCCAAACATTAACCGCAAGCGAAAGACAACCGTTCTGCTTGATCTAGAACTGCAACTGACTGTTTATTAACATAGAGAGCGATTACATAGAGCTGCTAACAGAGTATTGTTTACATTATTGGGGCAACGAGCGACCAGCTGAGGGAAAGCTCAAGTTTGACCGAACAGCTATCTCTTCGGTGGTCATAGATTGCCATTTGGTCATTAATGTAGTCACTAAACGGCTTTCATACACAGACAAGAATTCGTTGGTATTTGGGTGGCCATTTAAAATGTTTAACATGGTGGCGGCTGGTGTCTCTATACCCTTATATCTGTGTATGAACAATTCTTGAAATTGCGGCTGTTCGCGCCACAGGGCGCTTAGTTTTTAGAGACAGTGTGGGAGCGAGCGCCCTCGCTCTCGTAGTCGCCCGCTCTCCCTCTCCTCGGCCGTTTTCCCGCTTCCCGTTCCAGCCGGGAAAGGGCGCCTCTCAACCGGCTGAAGCTTACATTTGTTCTTTTTGTTAAATGAGTCTTAAGCAAACACTGAAGAGAAATAAACGCCAAATAGTGAAGCCAACGCCGACGAAACCGACTTCTCCTTCTTCTTCTTTGGCATCTGGGAATTTTCCCAGCCACCTACTCCAACCCTTGCCGAAGCAGCCCCTACAACGAAGCCGGCAACTTATCCTGAGATCCACCCCCTCCAATACATGGTCCTTCGAACCCGGATCAAGCCTGATCCCTACCAGCTCCACTTCGCGGATTTTCTCAAGATAAGTACGAGTTTTTATATTAGCAATTACACAGAGAGATCAAAAGAACAACTCCGAAAGTCTTGCCTCTGTGTGATTCGCTAAAGTCCAAAGTTCAACTGCAATTTTTCCGTGGTCGCCATCTTGTGTTTTCCATCCGTGTCTTTTTCTAGTAAAAAGTGAGAAAAATAGTGTTTGTGGAAATATATACGCCCCAGCCGCAGTGAGAAAATATTTCCTAATATAAAGTGCAAAATTCATAAAAAAGTACTTTGCTAAAAACGGCCCCCTACATTTCTTTTTCTTATGCTCTGCGTTCCTGCTGGTGTCCAAGCGCATATATATACACACACACACTCACAAATACATAAAAAGTTCCTCAATTTTTTAACTAAACTGCATGTTTTTATTCGCCAAAGGTCCATTCCTACATAAACACAATTTCGTACATTTATTTACAAAAACACACACTACAATTTTACCGGCAAATTTAGATAAATACATAATTACCAAACATATAAACATACCTACATACGTGTATCCCTAAATTTATTTCACATATATATATAAGTTAACCCCCAGAATGCTAAATGCTCAACCAAAGTAAGAGTATCGCCACACGCGCAGAAATCTGAACAACAACAAATAGATTACGAGTGTGAGTGCATTAGCACCGATTTCCCAACATATAAAGTTATTGGCCGGAATGTTTCCAAAATATGTCCCCAATTGAGTTCAGCAGCCACTTGCGCTGAGTTTTCACTTCTTCACTTCCTACTCTACGATCGTGGGAAAGCTTAAACGCTGGGTGACTGAACCCAACACAGAGCGCATTTGGCAACGACAATTATTGCCAATTTACATTGACCAATTAGAATAAGAAATGGTCAACTGAACCGCGGCAGCAGCAATATCAGCGACAGCGACCAATTAGGACCGACCACATCAGCGACAACAGCGATGTTCAACGATAGTAGCAGAGAACGTCAGCAGAGGCAGCAGCAGCGGCAGAAGCGGCAGCGGCAAACCAATGAAGCATAGGTTACATTATTAATCATTAGCATAAGAAAAATAAGTTGTAAAATTGCACTCAATAAAGAAAGATTATATTTTTTTAATAAAAATGTTATCTAAACTTTTAACTGGAGCCCGAACAGGGACCTGGTATAAAGTTCGCGAAGGATACAAGTTCCGCGTCTCGTGTAGAGCAGTAAAGAAAATTCTGCCGGTTCGGAAAAATTATTCTGCCTAATCCGCACGAAAAAAACCCGACCACCGAAGCCCGGAAGTGCCACAATTAAAGTGCCGTCCCAGAAAACGCCACAAAAGGACACTCCTACAAAAAGGACTTGTACCTGGTGGACATACCAGGTGATTCCCTCTAGTACCCGTTCGGAGGGAACGTGCAAGGAAAGGTGTAAAGGAGGTGCCCTAGTAGACCCGCATTCTGGAGAAATCGCTGCAACGCGGGACAAAAAGGAAAAACACCAAGATTACCGGCACGAGAGCACACCGAGATATGATTATTTTGTAAGCAAATACTCCAAACAAAAAAGGAGACAATAATCGTCAAGCGACAAACAAATTCCATGAAAAGGAACTATCAAAAATTAAATTAATAAACAAACAACAAACAACAAAGAATCAAAGAATTTTTAAATTAAATTAAATCGATCGCTAAATTTTTATAAAAATTTGTTACCTATCAAATTTAAACAAAAATTATTTAAGGATTAAAAATCTAAATTAAAAATTAAGAAAACACAGAAAAAATCTAAAATCCAAAATCAAAATCTAAGTTTTAAATCAAACTTTATAATATTTACAGCACAAAATAATTAATTATTTTCACCCCGAATTCTGAGTAACTATAAAAAAAATTTCTAAAATATAAATTCATCCCTTTAATCAACTGTTCAAATATCGTGACCACAAAACATAAACTAAAATGCCAGACCAAGATTTAGCAGACCGACTAGGAAACCTTGTAGGCCCTTCCGCAACTAGCAACGCGCGACTCATGACTGAGAGAGATATCGAAGAAATAATAAAAGGCGTCTTAGAAACCAAATTAAGTGGCTTAGTGAAGGAAATAATTAAACCCAATAATGATTTTTCGCAATATACAGACCAAACAATCAGACGAGAACTAGCACACAACCTTAGTGAATTAGACAAAATACCGGACATTGTACGATCGCTTAGAGAATTTTCAGGAAACAAAAGTGAATTTTCCTCATGGAAAAAGAGCGTAGCACGAGTTTTAAAAATCTATGAAGGTAGAATCGGTTCGCCAAAATATTATGGCATTCTTTTAGCAGTCCGCAATAAAATTACGGGACAGGCAGACGCAGTGTTAGAATCATACAACACCCCACTTGACTGGCCAGCTATTATGAAATGCCTAACATCTCATTTTGCCGACAAACGAGACCTTAAAACTTTAAAGTACCAGGTTTATGCCCTTGCTCAAGGAAACAAAACTATAGTTGAGTTCTACCAAACAGTCTACCAACAGCTTTCCTTAATCTTGAACCAAGTTAGTAATCTGGATGCTTCACAGGAGACCATACAATCTTTGACGACTATGTACAGGGAGAAAGCTTTAGATACTTTTCTTAGAGGCCTAAACGGAAATCTAGCTCAACTGTTAGCGATCAAAGAACCGCACGACTTGGGGCATGCACTACACCTATGTAGTTTGCTCGAGAATCAGACCACTAGAAACATCCAAACACCCAAAAGCATTTACTCAGGAAAACCGCCTACACTACCACCAAGAACCCACCAACCGTTCCGAATGGTGGGAGCCAAACAAAATTTTCATCCCCATTTATACTACAATCCTAAACAGATGCAGGTAGTAGCCGCAACCGGAAAATTCCCCTTCACACAAACCACCCAACCTAATTTTTACAACCAAGCTAATTCAAGCCAAGCTAAACCATTAACACCCTATATTTCTCCGACACCGCCCCCGCGACCCCAACCAAAAGCAGAACCTATGGAGGTTGATCAATCAATTCGTTCGCGTCATATCAACTATATGAATAAGCCGGCGAACAATGATTATTTTGGGAAACGACCTCTTAGCACTTCTAATGTTCAGAACACTAGCAAGATGCCAAGACAATTTCATATTCAAACCGAGTCAGAAACTACTACACAACAGGAAGATAAAACTAGTGCAGAGCAGGAATATTACGAAATGGCAGAACAGAATAATATAGGCGAACTTCAAGAAGAATTTACTTGGCAAATTGATACCGAACAACAAGAATACATTGACATGTCCGAGCTCCATTTTTAGAATAAATCGTTCCTCATTACCTTACTTTAAAGTAACGACGGGGAACGGAAAAATCCTAAAATTTCTAATAGACACAGGCTCAAACCAGAATTACATTCAAACACAACTGGTACCACACCCAAAACCAAATGAGAAAAGCTTTTCAGTCAGCTCTGTGGGAGGCAACAATGAAATTACACAACACACGATTCTTAAACTTCCCAATATCTCAGATAAACCAATAAAATTTTTTTTACTAGATACACTAAAAACATTCCACGGCATATTAGGAAACGATACAATGAAATTATTAGGCGCAATTATAGGCGTAAAAAATGATACACTAATTCTTGAAAATAAAAGGAAAATTAAAATTCACCAATTAGCCGCACAAGCCGTTAACACAATAGGACCACAAGTCAGTCATATGACCGAGTCACAAAAAATAATTAAAGAAAACCTTGTTCAAAGCCACAAAAACTTATTCGCCGACCCAGACACAAAATTAGCATACACTACTAAAGTGGTAGGAGAAATAAGAACTTCATCAGACTCCCCAGTTTATGGAAAACACTACCTATACCCAGCTTCACTAAGACAGGAAGTAGAAAAGCAGATAAACGAAATGCTCGAAGATGGCATTATAAGACCTTCACGTTCTCCGTATAATGCACCCGTTTGGGTAGTCAGGTCAGTCCGAAGAAAAAAAGTATAGATTGGTAATAGACTACAGGAAACTCAACGATGTCACTATCTCAGATCGGTACCCTATCCCAGAAATTGGCGAAATTATTGCACAGCTAGGGGATAACAAATATTTTTCAGTGTTAGATCTTAAAAGTGGATTTCATCAAATCCCACTAAAAGAAACAGATATCGAAAAAACAGCCTTTGCCGTAAACGGTGGAAAATATGAATTCACCAAGCTTCCATTTGGTCTCAAAAACTCACCATCTATATTCCAAAGAGCCTTGGACGACATCCTGAGGGAATACATAGGGAAAATTTGCTATGTGTACGTTGACGACATTATCGTTTTAGCAAAACGAAATAGAGCACGGTCAGAACCTCGAAAAAGTATTTTCAACACTACAAGACGCAAACATGAGGGTACAAATAGAGAAATGTCATTTTTCAAAAACGAAGTAGATTTTTAGGGTATACAATCTCACAAGACGGAGTTAAGACAAATATTGACAAAATAAGAGCAGTTTCAAAATTCCCGGTCCCAAAACGTTAAAAGACCTACGATCTTTCTTAGGCATGACAGGGTATTATAGAAGATTTATTAGAGATTATGCAAAATAGCCAAACCACTAACCATTCTCCTCCGAGGAGAAGAAGGCCGCATATCAAAAATAAATCAAGCAGGACAGCTATTAACTTGGACAAAGAAGCAATAAAGGCTTTCGAAAAATTAAAAATACACTCATCTCCTGAGACGTCACCCTTGCATACCCAGATTTTGGAAAAGAATTTCAGCTTACAACCGACGCGTCAAGTTATGCAATAGGCGCAGTCTTAGAACAAAACCATAGACCAATAACATTTATCTCACGTACACTCTCAAAACCGAAGAAAATTATGCAACAAACAAAGAGAAATGTTAGCCATTGTGTGGGCACTTCAAAGCCTGAGACATTATCTTTACGGATATTCGAAAGTAGTAATATACACAGATCACCAGCCTCTAAGTTTTTCAAATAGTGTCAATAATCATAACGCGAAACTAAAATGATGGAAAGACCTTATTGGCGAATATATCACGAAATTAAATACAAGCCAGGAGTAGCTGACGCACTTTCTAGAGCCCCAGCCGAAATAAATTCATTCAGCTCCACAGCAACCATTCATAGCGACGAAAGCTCTTCTCACAATCTTATATTTTCTGTAGAAGCTCCCATTAATGTTTTCAAAAATAAATTATTCCTGCTTATCGACGAAACGGATTCAGATATTTTCGAAATTCCATTCCCAACTTACCACAGACACATAGTAAAAAGAAGAGAGTACACAGAAGACCAAAAATAATAGCAATCCTAACACGCAGATTACACCCCAGATTAATAAACGGAATTTTACTTTCGAAGAAGTAATGGGAAAAATACAAAATATTTACCCCACATATTTCAGTTCATATAAAGTAAGGTTCACGCAAAATCAAGTAGATGACGTCACGTCCGAATTACAACAAAACGAAATAATAACCCTAGAACACAAGATAGCCCATAGAGATGAGAAAAAAATAAAATACAAATACTTAAGAATTATGTTTTCCCACAAACTCAAAAGAAAATTCAAGCAATAGTTCAGTCCTGCCAGACCTGTAAAGAATCTAAATACGATAGGCATCCGCCAAAAGGCGAAATTCAACCAACACCTATCCCCAAATATCCAGGAGGAATAGTCCATGTAGATATTTATATCACAGAAAAAACAGCATATTAACAGGTATCGACAAATTTTCCAAATACGCTCAAGTAAAAATTTTACAGTCAAGGGCAGCTGAAGATATTAAAACCCCTTAAGAGAAATGCTTATCGCTTTCGGTATGCCGAAATGGATAATAATGGATAACGAACGTTCTTTAAGTTCTGCAGCTATAAAATTCATGCTGGAAGATCAACTTAAAATCTCAGTGCACACCACTGCCCCATACGCATCAACAAGTAATGGACAAGTAGAAAGGTTCCACTCGACACTATCCGAAATTTTAAGGTGCTTAAAAAGACAACGGGAGCATGGTATTTGAAGATTTACTTTTCCAAGCGGTCCAGGAATACAACAAATCAATACATTCAGTAACAAGAGAAAAGCCTATAGACATTTTTAGAAACACAATCCCTAATACACCAGAAGATATAGAAAATCAACGAGAGGAAATTAGGCGGAAAATTCAAAAGAAACAACTCTATGACCTAGAATACCACAATAAAAGTAAGAACCTACCAAAACATTTCAGGCCAGGCGAAATAGTACACGTTAAAATCGATAAAAGATTAGGGTCAAAACTAACACCTAGGTATAAAAAGAAAAAGTTGCTGAAAATAAAAACACCACCATTAAAACTCAAAGCGGATAAATAATAAACAAAAATAATATTAAAACATAATTTTTCAGACTATTTTTACCAACCTGCCTGGGTATTACCACGGTCCTTGACTATTCAAACTCCCAACTCATTTCACTCGAAACCGGACTAGCAGCCAAACAAGACGGAACGTTTAAAATCATCCACATTTT
Source organism: Drosophila triauraria (assembly GCA_014170255.2). Classification (NCBI taxonomy): domain Eukaryota; kingdom Metazoa; phylum Arthropoda; class Insecta; order Diptera; family Drosophilidae; genus Drosophila; species Drosophila triauraria. Next base: position 502,092 of record CM024337.1, on the reverse strand, counting down.
CAACTTGACCAGCTACGAAGAGACATTTGCAACTTTAGAGGAATCATTTAAATCACTTATTTCATCTCATCCGCTTCAACCATACCTTTCGTACGAACTAAAACAAATAAAATCCGACTTACGCAGACTACAAACACAAAAAGATCAAAAAGAGCAATAGAAGCAATAGGGACAGCATGGAAGTGGCTGGCAGGATCACCAGATCATCATGATTATGAGGTCATCGAAAATAAAATAAACGAACAGCTTGAAAATAATAACAGACAAGTAGTTATAAACCGGCTAATTAACGAAAAAATAAATCAACTCAGTAATGTCACAAATGCAATGATAAAATTTACTCAAAACTCGGAAGGAATAATGGATCAAAAGCCAATATTTTAAAATATAAAATACAATTAATTAAAGAAGAAATTACAAACATTCTGTACGCAATAACTTGGGCAAAATCTGACACAGTAAATTCATTTATTTTCTCAGCAAAAGAAACCAACATTGTAGAAAACATTTTTAAAGAAGAAAACAGTTTATTTTTGATATAGAAGAACTCTTAGAATTTGCTAAAGTCAAACTTGCCACCAATGGCCACGACCTCATTTACATTATTAGCTTACCAACAATTAATAAAGACACTTGCGGAACATTAAAAGTAAAAGCACTAAAAAGCCCATATAATAACCGATTTAAAATATGAAAATCTACTAGAATGTAAGAAGCAACTATTTGCAATAACAGAACCTTGCGAGGCACATAACGATAAAACTATTTGTAATTCCGAAAAATTGCTAGACTTAAGTAACGATACTTGCGTAAACGCTCTGCTCAACCTTAAGGAACCAGTATGCAAAATGGTCAACAATCAACACATTCCCGATTTCGAGGAAATATTGCCAGGAACTCTACTGTTGAACGACTTCAGCGGACTTGTCTCGTTGGACGAAAAACTCCTAAAACTACAGGGCTCATTTATAATCCAATACAGGAACTCTACAGTAACAATTGGAGAAAACATCTACAAGTCTCAAGAAACCAACCCGGCTGAACCGGAACCCCACTTTTCAATTAGCAGTGGAAAAGTCGAAAATATATGAAGTACTGTCACTACAAATGGTCAAGGAACTTAACATAAACAACACAAGAGTACTAGAGAAACTCAGAGGCGAAGGAATTATAGATTCTCCCCTGAATTATGGATCCGCCATTATCCTATTCGTAGTTATTGTAGGACTGATCACACGATTTCTGCGAAGGTGCAAACCAACGGAAGGCTTACCAGCTCCAGCGAAAACAATCGAAGAGCCATCCCCTTTCGGATCTGTACTCTTTTACGTTGCGACCGAGGACAGTCGCGTTTCAGGGGGGAGGAGTTAACACCCAGAATGCTAAATGCTCAACCAAAGTAAGAGTATCGCCACACGCGCAGAAATCTGAACAACAACAAATAGATTACGAGTGTGAGTGCATTAGCACCGATTTCCCAACATATAAAGTTATTGGCCGGAATGTTTCCCAATATGTCCCCAATTGAGTTCAGCAGCCACTTGCGCTGAGTTTTCACTTCTTCACTTCCTACTCTACGATCGTGGGAAAGCTTAAACGCTGGGTGACTGAACCCAACACAGAGCGCATTTGGCAACGACAATTATTGCCAAATTACATTGACCAATTAGAATAAGAAATGGTCAACTGAACCGCGGCAGCAGCAATATCAGCGACAGCGACCAATTAGGACCGACCACATCAGCGACAACAGCGATGTTCAACGATAGTAGCAGAGAACGTCAGCAGAGGCAGCAGCAGCGGCAGAAGCGGCAGCAGCAAACCAATGAAGCATAGGTTACATTATTAATCATTAGCATAAGAAAAATCAGTTGTAAAATTGCACTCAATAAAGAAAATATTATCTAAACTTTTAACTTATATATCAATAAACAATTTACACTTTAATATATTAACCCAAAAAACATTTATACCCAATCTGCAATATATTTATTCCAAACATATACCAACAAATATATTTAAATATTTTACATACAAATATTTTACAAACACAAACATCCAAAAATACCAAAATTGATTCCTAATAAATACATATTTAAAATCAATTCAACTCCAACTTCCAGCAAATAAATAAAACATACAATCGCAATTATTTTGTTTTTTAATTACTCAACAAACTTCGCGCTATTCTGCACGAAGCTATATACGTACATACAAACTTAAAGGCATTTACATATTTGCATTCCAAACATACAAACATACATATAAGTCCGAAGCGGCAAAGCCGGCGTCTAGCGTCGATTCCGTTGAAAAAAAAAAAAAAAAAGTGCTACTTAGCAGCAGGTTGTGTGTTTCTCCGCGCTCCGAAAGTTCACCCGATTTAAGTCAGTGTTGCTACGGTCGCGACCTAAAAGTGCACTGTGCATTAGCGTGAGACACTCAGGGACAGAGGTACGTACCAGGGCACTGTTCCGGCGGGGTTTCCGGACGTATCTCCTAGTCTCTGACTGGCGAGGCTGCTGGACGGTTCGTGGACCAGAGGGGGGGATCCTCTCTCGCGACCACCGAGTAAAGGTCTTTCACCACGAAAGCCTCTCACTCGCGCACAGCATCCACAAGCTGCCACCCGCGCGATTTCCACTCAACAGCTGATCTTGCTGTTTACAGTGTTGAACAACGCCGGGCTTCAAGCTTAACAGCGTGCTTAACAGCGCAGTCCCCTGCGCTTAACAGCACAAAGTGTTGGGAAGTGCAAAATACGCGGGCCCTGTCTGAATTTTTGAAATTCAGTTCAAACTCAGGCACCCGGAGCTCAACTGGCCCCACCATCCACGCGCCCAACGCAGCAAAAAAGCGCCAAAGCTCCCAAGAGCACCCGAAGAAACCCCCCAAAAGGGCCTCAAGATGGCGTGGCGACGCACGCTGACGCCAGGACAACCGTGAAGACCACGAGCCCCGCAATTCCGGTTGCCGGATGGGAGGTGGTAAAGAAAAAGTCAAGGGCTACGCGTCGCGCAAGACCCGATGCGGTCGTCGTACAGCCGAGCGGGAAATCGTACAGCGAGGTACTAGCCATGGTGACTCGAAGGGAAGACAAACAGTTGTCGGACCTGGGAAGCTGTGTTGCCAAGGTACGCCGCACCATAAACGGCAACTGAGGCCATGAAGGAGAGCATCCCGAGGGTGCTTGGCGACGCAGCGTCAGTGCGAGCCATGTCGGACGAGACGAAGCTGCTTGTATTGGAAATACGAAAAATTAACTCCATCGCAACGGAGCAGAAACTCTGCGCTGCTATAGCGAGCCCATATGGCATCGATGCGGAGCGCATCAGAGTTCGGAGTCTGCGCCGAGGCTACGCGGAGTCGCAGACGGCATCGGGGCGAGGTGCGGATCGGATGGACCATCTGTAGGATCCGGGAAAGAGCAGGCCCCCCAAGGTGCTTCAGATGCCTGGAGACCGGGCATATTGCAGCGAACTGTAAGAGCCCTGTTGATATGAGCGACTGCTGCATAAGATGTGGTGGACAGGGGCACAAGGCAGCCAATTGCAGCAGAGAGCCCTCATGCTTCATCTGCTCTGCGGCAGGCATTAAGGAGACCAGGCACCAGGCAGGAAGCAGATTGTGCTCAGCCACAACCAGCGGGCCCGGGAAAGCTCGACCATCATGCAGTTGATTCAGTTGAATCTGAACCACTGCAGGACCGCGCAGGATCTCCTGAAGCAGACGGTGCGAGAAGTGGGCGCTGAGGTGGCGATACTCAGTGAGCGGGACACGATGGCAGCAGAAGGGTTCGTCCGAGCGAAGGTAGGCGGCACATGGCTCTACAGCTGCTACCTGGCTGCTAGTCTCTCTGTCGACCTTAAGCAGGATCTTGGACGAGCTGAGCAGCGACCTGAGAGGACGGAGCAATGTGGCGATAGGAGGCGACTTTAATGCCTGGGCCGAGGAATGGGGCTCCCTCTACACCAACGCCAGGGGTCGAACCATCCTTGAATCAGTTGCGTCGCTGGACATCGTGCTGCTGAACGAGGGCTCCCAGCACACCTTCAACAGAGCTGGGGCCGGTTCGATAATCGACCTATCGTTCGCAAGCAGTTCCCTAGCCCGTAGCACACGCTGGAGGATAGGCGAGGTTTTCACGGCCAGCGAACATGAGGCCATTCTGCTGTCAGTTGGCGGCCACTGTGCCAAAGTCAGCCGACGACCATACCAAGAAGAGCTTACTTCCAGGACTCCTTTAGGCCACAGGCCTTTGCCAGTGCACTAGAAGGCTTGGCTGTCTCCGAGTTGGACTCGGCAGATAAAGCCACGAACAAGTTGGCAGCTAGACTGGAGGAAGCCTGTGACCAAAGTTTGCAGCAGCGAAAGACCTATCGCAACCACCACGCACCAGTGTACTGGTGGATTGAGGAAATCGCTAGCTTGCGCAGGACCTGTCTTCGAGCCAGGAGAATGGTCCAAAGAGCGAGAGGTACCTCAAGCCTCTCTACCCTCAACTCGACCTTCAGGAGTGCAAAGAAGGCACTCAAACTGGCGATACGGGATAGCAAGAGGGAATGCTACCTCAAGCTCTGCGACGACCTGGAAAATGATCCATGGGGAAGAGCCTATAAAACTGTGTTTAAACGCGTGAATGCAGGCAGTAGGTCGCCCTCAGACCCGGCTGCCCTGGAAAGCATAGTCCAAGTGCTGTTTCCAGAAGGTCGCCCCCATTCCATCCCCCGATGGACGGGACAAGTTGGGAGCCCGATGTGTCCGGTCACCGAGACGGAAGTCTTATCAGTGGCTAAGGACTTAAAGAACAGGAAGGCACCCGGGCCGGATTTGGTCCCGAATATTGCAGTAAAGAGCCTGCTATCCCTACACCCGGAAGCGGCAGCAGCACTGTACAACAAGTGCCTGCTGGAAGGGACATTCCCCGACACGTGGAAACGGCAGAAACTCCTGCTCCTGTCGTAGCCAGGGAAACCAGCGGGAGAAGCATCGTCCTATAGACCGATCTGCCTGCTGGACACCATAGGCAAGGTCTTCGAAAGGATTATAGCTACCAGACTGAACGCAGCTATGGAGGGTGCCGGTGGACTCTCTTCCAACCAATACGGGTTCCGGAAGGGGGATCGACACTGGACGCGATAGAGAGGGTCACCAACATCGCTGCTGAAGCCATCGCTGGTACCAGATGGAAAGGCGGGACGAAGAAGTATTGTCTAGTGGTACACAGCTACCTAAGCAAGAGGGAGCTGGTCCTCGAAACCTCTGTGGGCCCCAGGACATACGAGGTGACAGCCGGAGTTCCTCAGGGATCGGTACTAGGCCCTCTGCTGTGGAACACGATGTATGACGGAGTCCTGAAGCTTCCACTGCCGAGCAGCGCCGACATAGTTGGCTTTGCAGACGACGTGGCGCTGGTTGTGGTGGCCAAGGAAGTTGCTGCCGCGGAAGCAGCTGCGAACTGCGCAATCCGAGCAGTGAAGGAGTGGCTGCAAGTGGCGGGCCTAGAGCTGGCCGCTCACAAAACTGAAGCGGTGCTGATCTCAAGCAGGAAGGCAGTGGAGTCGGCGCACATCCAGATCGGAGGGACAACAGTAACATCTCAGCGTGCCATAAGGTACCTGGGAGTCATGCTGGACACCCGTCTCTGCTATCGCGAACACCTGGAGTTCGTGAACAAGAAGGCAAGCGAGACTACAGGATCGCTCTGCAGGATCCTGCTGAACACCAGGGGTCCGAAACAGGACAGACGTAGGCTCCTCGCGACAGTTGTCAAGTCGCAGTTGTTGTACGCTGCTCCGGTTTGGGCCGAGGCCACTGCTGTCAGTAGCTACATGCGAGGGGTCAACCAAGCGGACCAAAGGACCAAGTCCGAGGTGAAAAGGAGTGCCAGGTGCCAGAGCGTCATTAACTGGCAGGCTGCCTGGGACATGTCCAGCAAGGGACGCTGGACAAACCAGCTCATCCCCAGCATAGAGCCCTGGATAAACAGGAAGCACGGTCAGGTGGATTTCTACCTTACCCAGGCTCTGAGTGGATATGGCTGCTTCCGAAGCTACCTAAAGCGCTTCGGACACGACACTGAGGACGGATGCCCAGAGTGCGGCAGCGGGGTCGAGGAGAACGCTCGGCACGTTCTATTTGAATGTCGCCAATTCGGCCACTGCGAGAGTTGCGCGCCACCGAGAAGGAGAGGAGAGAAACGACAGCCTAGGTGGCTACGTTTGCGCGAAGCAATACCTTGCGGTGATACCGCGCATTTATGGCCCCCTATTTTTTGTCTATTTGTACTTGTTAAGTCTGTATATATATGTTAGGTAATAAAGGATAATAAAAAAAGCATCAAACTCTAGAACACAGTGCCGACACAAAAAGATCCTCCACTAACGATTTTAGAAAAAATTAAATCAGAGAACAAATTTTTAAACTGGCCGAATAAATTTTGATTATTGGAAACTAATTATCGCCATACGCCTTAGCTATTTTTTATTTTTTTTTCAGCTTTTTTGGCCGGTTTCTTTTTTTTTGTTTCTCTGTTCCATGTAAGTTTATTTTTCTATTTTCGTGGTGTTTCTAAATTAAAATAAAGTAAGCCGAAGAATTTTTATTAAGAATCAGCTAATTTCGCCAAACTCTTAGTGACTTTTTTCAAGCTAATTTTTTGATTTTTTTTTTCTTTGCTGGCATGTTATTTAGGGGTTTCTTTTTTGTTCCACCAGCCTTCCTAGTTGTCGTATTCCTGATAACTGGCAGATAAGCTGGTCTAGCTCGACAGGCTACTTTTTGGCTATTATGTTACGTCGGTGGTGTCGTTGTGCCTCAGTCCTTGGAGGACATAGGGCTGAGGAAGTGGCCGCCCGGATAGCAGACACGATTTGTGCAGCTGAGCTCGCCGGATTTGGGGTGGGTTCTTTGGACGCCACTATCCTCTCCAAACGTAATCAGAACAATTATTTACGTGCCTGAAAAATAGAAGAAATCGTTCGTCAGTCTGTCTTTCTGTCCACATTGCCCCGCAAGCAGATTTATGTTTGCGTCGAGAAAACAATCGGGCTATGTTTTGGCCGTTTTCCCTCCCCATTCGCAAACTTCGTGCGCCGTTGGATCGTCGCGGGCCGTGCAATACGATCCCCTGTTGTATATGTCGTTCGTCAAAAGTTATGTAATTTTCTTGACCCAGTATTCCATTCGTACCATTGCCCCCCTTTTAATGGGTTTCTACCAATGCATTTTTGTTGGTTTAGGTTCACATTACAAGTTTATTAATAAGGTTGTTTAATTGTGTATTGGACATTAAAGTGGGTCAAACAGTGTGTTTGTTATAGCTAGGGTTATGGATTCATTAACGGTCATTATGGTTATGGTCATTAACGCAAATAAGATAAATGTGGTAGAGTCGTAAAAAAAAATGTATGCTTAGAGGTGGTTAAAAAGTAATAAATGAAAATAAATAAAAAGGTGGTTTAAAGTACCTTGAACAAAGACTAGTTAAATATAAAAATTATATTATAGATTCAAAGATCTGTATTAGGTAAAAATATTTCTCCGAGTGGAGGTGTAGGGTTGCACATAAATATATATATATATATATGGGTATGTTGAGTGGTTAGGAATCTGGGTTCCGTAGAGCTTACCCTCTTTAAAGGTACAACGACGAGAGATCTCCCGGTCGAATCCTGGGCTGTAGTATTTGGGTTAGCATATATTGATATTTATGTGCATGGGTAAATGTGGGTTTTTAAATAGTAACATATTACACGAGAAAAAAAAACTTAGAGAAAAATAGATATATAAAAAAACTAAGAAGCTCGGGGAGCGGAGTGACGGGTGGTCATTCGACGAGGGTGTCGTCTTCACTTTGTTTCACTTGCTGGTCGGTAGAGAGACGGGTGTACATTTGTAGGCGCACTTGTATATATATATATATATTCGTGTTTAGATGGAGTCAGTATCTACTGCTCAAGTATGGACTGAGGCATGGGTATCCGAAGACAAGCCGACACAATCACCAGTGTAAGTTTGTGGGACTGGATTTTCACTACACGGAAACTATTTTTTTTGAGTTAGTTTTTATGCATATATTGATTTGGATTTGTTTACATATTTATGATGGTCTATTTCCTTAGTAAGTTTTCTTCTTTTAAAGTTTAATTTATAATGTTTATGGTTGGTCTTAAGTGTTTTAAGTTATATTATTGTGGCCACTTCCGGGACATCCATCAGGTGGTTCTTGCAAGGTACACGACTTTCTCCAGTTTGTGTCGACGGTCACGATTTCCCTGGATCACCTTCTTGTATGTGCTAAGTCCTTTTAACAACAGGCTAACGAGCATCATTCCTGCCATGAACATCAGTACTTTGTAGACCTGTACAATTTCGTCTTTATGGTCGATAACTTCTATATTATTAATGACGTTGGCCGTTCTGTCGTCCACCTTGGAAGTCTTGGAGCCCATAGTCCTTGTAGTCTTAGGTGCAGGGTCGTTGATGTTACTATTGCACTCCGAACTGACGTTTTTTTCTTTTTTTAGGACCGTTGGTGGTTTTCCGTCCCTAACGAGGCGAGGTTTTCGTCCCTAACGAGGCGCGTTTTTAGTGATCACGAAGGCTTGCTGGTTTTTGGCTTCCCTGGTACTGGTAAACCGGGGTCTTTTATACCAAAGACTGTGTCAACTTTTGCCTAGGAATCACCGGAATAGAACACAAAAGTGTTCCCAGTTAGAGTCATCAATTCCCCTTGTTCGCGCCAAAAGGGCGCTTATTTTCGAGAGCCAGTGTGAAGCGCTAGCGGCTTCGAATTGTCCCGCTTTACGGAGCCTAGCGCTCTCGCACACTCTCTCTTCCTCCTGACTTCCAGTCCGCAAGAGGTTTCCAAGCCGCTCTCCCAACTTCTATTTATATGTCATGTAATTAGTTCTAATTTTGCGACCAGCCGATGAAGGCGAATAAAGTTCAATCAACAAACAATACAGCCCAACCGATCTTATTCTTTCTACGTGGGATTTTGGGACCTCGACCATTCTCATTTAGGGAACAATCCGCCCACTCCTCTTCATGGTCCTTCGAGCCGGATATTCTTCCTGCTTGCCTCCGAATTCCAGCGTTCAGCAGCGGATTGGTTCCTAAATAAAAGATAAGTACTAGTGTTCTTACTTTACGAAAAGCAATCACACAGACATTTCCTAAGCCCAAGTCCAAGTGTCTTATATCTGTGTGGTTCGCTAGTGTCCAAAGTCCGAAGTCTAATTTCTCCGACATCTTGCAAAATTCCGTTCGTTTTTGGGCGAAGTGAAAATTCCAAACAAAAACAAAAGTGACTGTGAAAATATACATATGCGCCCAGCCGCAGTGAAAATTAAGAGTTCCGAAATTTCAAAAAAAACGTTCCGCCAAAAACGGCTCATACATTATTTTCTCGTTCACTGTGTTCCTGCTGGTGTCCAAGCGTACATACATATGTACACAAATAATCACACGTCGACATACATAAATATTTCCATACAGTCCACTACACTTCACTGCACTACACTACACTACACTACAAAATCAAATATATTCAAAATTTACACCCATTAATACACAATAAAATTATATACGTATGTCCAAATAAAATATTCAAAAATACTCCAAGACAAAAGTTACCGTCCACATCCACCCACATATTATTAAATATATACCCAAAACAACTGTTTTATTTCTAGAGTCGGCACAGAACGCCGACTTAATTACTATATTCATTTGTTTACCTCCGTGCCATTCTGCGCGGCCACAGACATTCATACATATATATATTCATATTTGCATTTACATACAAGTTATATGACACATTACTTAAGGGTTCTTACCCTACTTGTAAACAACTTTGAGCCGAGAGCTTATTTCCCATAGAACTCTGTCAAGACCCAAGATTAACCCGTGGTCAGCAAATTTCTTTCCCACCCAGATCAATTTCACGCGGTCCGAATCTAACGGATGCTATAAACATCCCAGCCGATATTGTAAACATCGGAGTCCGAAGCGATCCCTTGTGTCCGCTAGAATAAACATCAATTTCCGGCCAAGCCCGAATTGCAAAATCAATTGACTAATTGCATCATCCCATTTTCCGACTCTCTTGAGTCCATTCTCTTTATCAATTGGGAGTCATTCTCTTTGACAATATTTAGGGATAGATCTCTTAAGCCGAGGTTTGATTATTAATCAATAACCCAGAGAGCGGCAGTCGATTTTTGAGATCCAATTGAAGCAGTTGATAAATCCAAGCAAAAGTAAAAGAGCAGTGAAATAAGTTCGACCTAATGTAATAGTGATTAAGTGTTTGTTAGCAGCTTACATCGCTTGTTTAAAGGAGCAGCTAATACCGCTCACTTAAACTGGCAACTTATACCGCTAACCGCCGAGCCCCTAGTCAAAACACATCAGCATTTCGTTAGGAACTGAATCTTTATTGGGCGCTCACGCCTTTTTATAGCGGTTTCCACTTATGTACTAGTTACAGCTTCCTTATGTATAATTCCACCTTGGGGTTATCTATGCTAGATTAATCTTGGACATTCTAGGGGCGATCATAGTACTTTGTGTATGCCTAAACTTGTATATATGTGAGTGCTACTGCACTTGATTACATGTATGTACTTATGTTGACAAAGGCGCGAATGATAGTGCGTTCTTGTACTTTACAGAGGCGATAAGAGTATTTCGGGCATACTTGAATCTTATATATAAGTGTGTGTGTACTTCTCACACCAGTTCTTACTGTGTATATAATTATATTACTTGAGCCCTTGATCGGCTTGTGATTTTAAGTTGTTCTTTGGATGCGGACAACTATGCATGTTCACCTTTTTGAACAGTGTTTATTAAAAATAAAAAATATATTTTTTTAAACTAATCTCGATTGAGATATTTAATTGGCGCCCAACTTGGGGCCGTGCGACTAAAAAATTCTAAAACAAAACTTTAAAATAAATGCTAAAAAGTTTTAAAATAAAAAGGAATTTAGCGCGGCCAAAAACCTGATACAACCGACGAATAAATAAAAAGTTTGTGTTGATCAAAAAAACTAAGGTGGAAAATAATTAATGAAATAATCCCCTTAAATCTCAAATTACAAAATAGTGATCGTAACATAAAATTCACTGCTCGGACATAATAAAAATTAAAAAGTGCCAAAATAATTTCATCAATAAAAAATAACCATCGGAAAAAACATTTTAATAAAAAATTCTTCAAAAACCAACAAATAACATTCAAAGAAAACAGGCTGAAGGGAAATCCCTCGCCTCATATAAACATTGAAAAAGAAGGAAGACCCCAAATAAAAAAATCCACAAATCAACCTAAAGAAGGACGACCCCATTCAGGATCATCAGCCAAAAGAAGGACGACCCCAGTCAGGATCATCAACCGAGAAGAAGGACGACCCCAACAGGATCAGAAAAACTTCGAGAAGAAAAAAATAAGGAAGACGATTCGTGAGCGATACTATTTTTTTTATTATTATTTCATAAGAAATTTGTAAAAAATCAAATATAAAAACAAAGTGGAAGACTTAATTGCTGATTTCGAAAAAATCCTCAAGATGACAGAGCCTACAACCAGTCAGGCTGGAGCAAATAAAAGACTCCTCGTAAATCCGCCCCAAAAACATACAAACCATCAACCTAACAATACAGTGTTTAATGTGGGTGATTTAATTAAACAAATTGTAAATTTTGAATTAAATCCATTAAAGGAAGAGATCGTAAATTTAAGATCGCAGCTTTCTGACAAAATTAAAACGGTTGAGGATTATCAGATAGAGACCATAGATCCAGATATCAAGTGCGAAACATCTTATGAAATCATCAAATCTGTCAGAGAATATAAAGGTGAAGAAGATAAATATGTAAGTTGAAGAGAGTCAGCTGAAATAGCCATGGGGCAATATGCCAGAGGTAGTGAAAGATTTTATTCTGCCCTATCCATATTAAGAAACAAAATAACAGGTATGGCAAACGATGCCTTAACCCATAATGGCACGGTATTAAATTTTGATACCATAATGGCCAGACTTGACTTTGTCTTTAGCGACAAACGTCCAATTCATATTATTGAACAGGAATTAGGCGTTTTGAGTCAGGGTAAATTATCCATAATGGATTATTATGGAGCAGTTAATAGAAAATTAACCCTTCTAATCAATAAAACTATTATGACCTATGGTAGAAACAAACCAATAACAGCGGAATTAAATGAGAAGCATAGGAAAACAGCCCTAAGAGTTTTCATTACAGGCCTCAACGGCCAAATTTCAGATACAATTTTCTCAATGAATCCACCTGACCTACCGAATGCAATGGTCATAGTTCAGGAATTAGAAAGCAACAACATGAGGGCTCATTTCGCGAATAGTTTCTCAACAAATCACAGAAAGCATAGTGAGCCAAACTCTAGTGGAAATGGTCAAACCCATTTCAATCACAAGCCAAAACAACAAAACAATAATTACAATAACCAGCAAAACCCTAATAATTTAAGGTTTTATCATGACCACAACCAGAACAGAAATTTTCAAGGTAATTATAATCAGAGCAAAAATAATTCTTGGAACCAGGGTAGATATAATAATAACCAACAAAATCAGTGGAACACTTATAGGCAGCCACAAAGTAAGCCAGAACCAATGGAGGTAGATGAGTCAATCCAGATACAGAACAGGGCTAACAATGGTTATAATAAAAGCTATAATAAATATCCAAATAATAATTATAACCAGAACATGTGGGGTCAAACAAAAAAATTTGAAACCCAGTACACTCAGCAAGGCCAAGCTCAAAATAAAAGGGTACCTACTGGAACTGTTAACCAACCGGTTAACAAGACGATGAGACTAAATAACATTGAAGAGAACCATTTTTTAGGCCAAAGTCAGGAGGAGGCTTACCCTACTTATTTAGAAATGACCCGAAAATAAATAAAAAATTAAAAATATTAATTGACACTGGGGCAACCTCGGGATATATTAGAACAGGCATTTATAAAAACAAAAACGAGCTTCCTATATACAAAAGAGTATCTACAGTGAATGGATATTCTATAATTAAATATTATCATAAAATAACTATTTTTGATACGCCATATATTTTTATGAAATAGAAGGACTAGACTCAGATTTACTGATCGGCTATAACCTATTGAAAAAATAGGAGCTGTAATTGATACAGCTAAGGGAGTTATCAAATATAATGGGAAAGAAGAAAAAGTAATTTATGATAACGGAAACCTATTGAACCAACATTCTTTAACAGACGAAAATACCATTCTTCCATTAACGGAATTTATAGTTAAAAATACTTTGATGAAAAGGCTCAAATCAGATCCGAATCTGAGATGGGTAATCAAAGCGAATTTAGTTTGGGATATACAAATCCTGAGCACGCCGTCGTTGAAATATCCGACCTAAATAAAAGTTTGGAATTTAAAAATTCTGAACATGCCGTCGTTGACATATCCGACAAACATAAAATAAACAACATAAAAACATCATCTGCAGACCAAAGAAAGGATCTGGAGAATGATATATTAAATATTATCAATGAAGAGCATTCTAAAATAAATATGCAGATTCCATTTAGAACAGACATACGCGGGGAGATAAACACCGTAAATGATAGGGCCATTTACAGCAAACAATACCCTTATGCTCTATCAGCTTCAGATTTTGTAAACTCTGAAATAAGTCGAATGCTAAAGAAGAAATTATAAGGCCTAGTAGAAGTCCTTATAATTCACCCGTACTGGTAGTACCAAAAAGGGTTTCAATGAAGATGGAAGTCCAAAACTCAGACTCGTAATAGATTATAAAAACTCAATGAAAACACTATACCCGATAGATACCCAATGCAGGACCCTGCAGTTATTTTATCAAATCTTGGTAAAGCCAAGTACTTTTCAACAATTGACTTGGAATCTGGATTTCATCAGATTCTCATGAATGAACCTGACATACAGAAAACATCATTTTCAATTAACAATGGGAAATACGAATTCCTAAGAATGCCTTTCGGTTTGACAAACGCTCCAAGAATTTTTCAACGAGCGATGGATGATATTTTAAGAGAACAAGTGGAAAAACATGTCATGTTTATATGGATGACATAATTATATTTTCAAATACAATTGAACAACATTACAAAAATTTAATTGTCATTATCAACATTTTGCTGAACGCAAACATGAAAATTTCGATTGAAAAATCAAAGTTTTAAAATTAGAAACAAACTTTCTCGGTTACGTTGCATCTCACAATGTGATAAAACCGATCCCGAAAAATTGCTACAATTGTAAAATATCCGATCCTTAAAAATATTCGAGAGCTTAGAAGCTTCCTAGGTCTTACAGGATATTACAGAAAATTTGTGCAAAATTACGCAAAGATAGCTAAACCTTTAACAAAATATTTAGAAGGCCAAAACGGCAAAGTATCTAAAAAAAGCATCACGTAAAACTTTGATACAGTTTGATGACTCAGCTGTTGGAGCTTTTAACGAGCTCAAACAAAATCTAATTGCACAAGTAGAACTAGTACAACCAGACTACAATAAAAATTTACTTTTACAACTGACGCGTCTGACCTAGCAATTGGTGCTGTTCTTTCTCAGGAAGGAAAACCAATTACATTTATCTCTAAAACTCTAACCAAAACTGAACAGTTATATGCAACTAATAAAAAGGAACTTTTGGCCATAGTATGGGCTTTTAAAAACCTTCGAAATTACTTATACGGGGTTAACAACATCGAGATCTATACTGATCACCAACCACTTTCATTCTCAATTTCTCAAAAAAATCCCAATATTAAAATGAAAAGATGGTATTCCTTTATTGAAAGCTATTCACCCAAAATTATTTATAAGCCAGGAGCAACAAATGTTGTTGCGGACGCTTTATCAAGGATCCAAATTAATAACTTAACGGAAAGTAATGAATCGGTCTCTAATCAAAATACTCAGCATTCAGCAGAGAGTAGTTTTGAGAACGTAATACAAGAAACCCGAAAACCCTTAAATCAGTTTAAGCAACAATTGCTAATTGCAACGGGGAGGTATACGATACATGAGTCGATTAATTTTTTGGAAACACGAGGCATATAATAGAGTTTGACACTCCGGAAAATTTAATATCACTCTTAAGAGAATATATTCCACCCAATATAACAATAGGAGTTCACTGTAATCTAGAAGATTTTTATAGAATTCAAAAACCACTCAAAGAAAATTTTATAAATACATTTTTATATACTAAGACATTTGTCCAGGATGTCGAAAACGCCGAAGACAGATCTTTGATAATCACGGAAACTCATTGTAGAGCTCATAGGGGGCTTGATGAAAATTATAGGCAAATAACTAGACTTTATTATTGGCCTAATTTATACAAAAAGCTGAAGGAATTTATTAAGAATTGCACGATCTGCAATCAGAACAAATACAATAGACATCCGGTACAGATTCCTATCGGTCAAGCACCTATTCCAGAAAGAGAAGGTGAAAGCTTGCATCTTGACATCTATTACGCCCAAAATTTGATATTCATTACTTGTATAGATTCTTATTCAAAATACTTAGTCGTAAAAGAAATTTTCTAATAAACTAAATATAGAAAATAAAGTTTCAGAAATTTTACTACAGTTCCCATTAGCCAAATCTTTGATGATACATAACGAACCGAGTTTTTCTTCATCACAATTTAAATCCTTTGCACAGAGAAATGGGATATCTCTATTCTTTGCAGATCCTCGACATAGCACGTCCAACGGACAAATAGAAAGGGCACACTCTACTTTAACAGAAATAGCTCGCTGTATTAAAGATGAGCTTAATTTAGTTGATTATTCCGAAATAATAATTAAAGCAGCACAACAATATATTTTAACAATTCACTCAATAACCAACCAACGACCTTTTGACATATTATTTAACAAAATCAAGCACGATGATATTCCTAAATTATTGCAACAAGCTCAAGAGAAAATGTTGCATTTTCATAATAAAGATAGACAAAATAAGGATTATCACGTAGGAGAGGTAATTTACGAAAAGAAACATGGGGAAAGAAACAAGCTTAATTCCAGATACAAAAACAAGTAGTTAAGGAAAACCTTCCTAATAAAGTTATTATAAATAACAGAAACCGAACTATTCATAAAGATAATATTAAATAATCTGTTTCAAATTACAGATAATGTTTTCAATAATGTACTAATTATTGCTTGTATCAACAACCAAATGCGATATTATGGATTACACGAACCATGATTTCCTTCTTTTCAAGGACACCAAGGATGTTCTGATTTATAAATCATACGCAGATTTATTTCATATAACTAATATAAGTTTTTATAGAGATATAATTAATCTTGAAACAGAAATTCTAAATAGTCACGACGACAAGAATTTTCCTTGGGAAATATCCCACGATTTAAAAATTATCAGAATACTTATCTCTCAATTAATACCCAGTAGATCGAAAAGAGGCATTAATGAAATAGGCACTATCTGGAAGTGGATAGCAGGATCTCCAGACCATGATGATTTTATAACAGTCAAAAATAAAATAGACGATTTAATACAAAATAATAACGATCAATTCGTTATAAATTCTAAAATATTTAAAGAGATCAAATCTTTGTCTGAACAATTCAAAACAGCCTTTAAGAATCAAGAAATTCCACTTAGAAAATATCGTCTGCGCTTGCTTACTTACGATCTTATGAATTTAATGGACACAATTACACTCGCAAAAATTGATGTATTTAATACCAAAATTCTAAACAATGATGATATACAAGAAATTTATAAACACGAAAATAGACCGGTAATTTTAACAGACCTTTTAGATATATCTGAATTTAAAATCGCTCTGCACAAAGATCTTATTATAATTTACATAAAATACCCTATTATTACCGATCGTTGTGACGTTTACAATTCAAGATCCATTTCACATAATGATGGAAAACTATTAATTGATAATCATGTCGCAAAATGTAGAAATAAGTATTATGTAATGTCTAATTTTAAGACAGAAATATTTAATAATTATTGCACACTTAACCAGAAGATTCTTGTTTCACAAAATTACTAAATAGAGAAAAATCTTTTGTAATAAAATCCGAGAAAAAATAAAAATGTAGATGTTATCCAAGATGGAGCCATTTTTGTAAATGGAGATAATACAGTTAATGACACTAATTTAATTGGTTCATATTTAATAACTTTTAATGGCACCACTAAAATAAATAATATATCTTACACCAATGTAGAAAATAAGATATTGGAATACATCACTGCTCGAAAATATACAGATTTCTTAGTATCCGAATATATTATATCTAATGATTCGGAACTCTCGTTCGATAATATTAACATACTAAATCCATTTATTCAAATTAAACAAACTCAAATACCAATTACATTAATATTAATCATATTTACACTTATATATTTAATCATTATGGTTATAATCAAATTCAGAAAATTTTTAATATTCAAACCAAGGCAAATTCATATGGAAATTGAAAACAATATGTCCGAAAATGATATAAATAATATTCCCGACAATGGTAATACCCTAGAAGAAAATATCATCGTCGGATTAACCAATCAATTACATATAATATACCCATCAGTTCCAATGAATCGGGACGATTCAATTTAGAATGGGGGGAGTTATATGACACATTACTTAAGAGTTCTTACCCTACTTGTAAACAACTTTGAGTCATTCTCTTTGACAATATTTAGGGATAGATCTCTTAAGCCGAGGTTTGATTATTAATCAATAACCCAGAGAGCGGCAGTCGATTTTTGAGATCCAATTGAAGCAGGTGATAAATCCAAGCAAAAGTAAGAGAGCAGTGAAATAAGTTCGACCTAATGTAATAGTGATTAAGTGTTTATTAAAAATAAAAAATATATTTTTTTAAACTAATCACGATTGAGATATTTAATTTACATACATCAGAGTCGTCGAAGTCGATGCACTGATTTTTTGGCAATTCTTTCCGTCTCTCGTTTCCGCCTCTCGTTCTCTTCTCTTGTTTTGTTATCTCCGCTATCTGCATTGACCCACGGCCAATGCACAAACATCTGAACGCATTAAAAACAAGAGCGGCGAAACAGTGCCGATAAATAAAATTCCTCCACTACAAATAATACAAAACTATTAATTCCTAAATAAAAATAAAACTGTTCAAAATATAACGAATAATTACAAGACAAAATTAAATAGCTAGATATATCCAATTTAGCTAGTTTTTGTTATTTTTTCATTGTTTTAGCGTTTTTTTGGTTAAAAATTCGCTAAAAATACAGTTTGTTCCGTTCCTTTTACTTATTTAATTCTTTTAACGTAATTCCAAACTTAAAAAAGATCCCGTTATCGAAATAGTTTCATTCCACACATTCCGGTGGTTCATTCCACACATTCCGGTGGTTCATTCCACACATTCCGGGGTTTCATTCCACATATTCCAGTGTTCGATATCACACTTTAAAGTGTTTCGATATCACACATTCCAGAGTTTCGATTCCACACATTCTAGTGTTTCATTCCGGTGTTCCGTCCTTCATACACATATATAAATAAAATAGAAAATGCCGCTGCGGCCTTACATAAATTTATTGCCGTTAGTGACCGTGTAAGCCAATTCGAGGCGATGGTCAACACTATTGGCCTCTCCACGCCATCGCTCTACACATTCAAAGTCCGCCGAGATCACATCCGAGCCTTATGGGACAAAGTTGAACAAGCTTACGAAGCCTGTTCGGATCTAATAGCAGTAGAGGGGTCGATCGACACCTTGCCAATCCTCCAGGCCAAATATGACTACTGCTACTCAGCTTACGAGTCATGTGCAGCTCAACTTAACGAGCAAATTGAGCGAGCGACGTCTCAATCAGCACAATCCAACTCCTGCAACTCTCCAAATTATACTCTAGCAGGTTGTCAGTTACCTCCGTGCGATACCGAAGTTTTCTCGTGCGATTATCTTCGCTGGCCCACGTTCCGCGACCTTTCACAGCGGTCTATATAGACAATACAAGACTTTCTGCTGTCGAAAAGTTATTCCATTTAAATGCTAAGACTAGTGGGGAAGCTAATTCAATAGTTTCCAATTCGCCACTCACCAATGACGGTTTCCGCTCAGATTGGAACAACTTAACTGAGCGTTTCGAAAACAAACGGTCATTGGTGAACAACTCATTGAAAAAGTTATTCAATGTGCAATCCATAGCACATGAATCTTCAGCTGCCTTGAAGAAGCTGCAAGAAACCATTCAGAGTTGTTTAACGTCCTTAGAAATGTCCAGCATGAATACTGAAAATTGGGGCTGTCTTTTGTTTTATTTGTGCTCTACGAAGCTACCAAAGCTTACGCTTTCATTGTGGGAGCAATCCTTAAAGAATAAAACCCAGATTCCCAAGTGGCAAGAGCTCGATGCATTCCTGACTGAGCGCCATAGAACTCTAGAGGCCATAGATTCCATTCAACCTTCCAAGGTATGTCTCCGTCAGTTCAAACCGACAACCTCCAAGGTGTCCCCACGAGTACTAAAATCCTTCTGTACACAAGTGGTTCCAAAACCGACAACCTCCGAAGTGTCCCCACGAGTGCTGAAGTCCTTCAGTACGAAAGTGGTTCCGAAAACGGCACGCTGCGATTTGTGTTCAAGAGAGAACCATCCAGTACGTATCTGTCCACACTTCCTACAGATGACGGTAGACGATCGTTCGTCCTATATCCGAAAGAAACAGTTGTGCTTGAATTGCTTTGCAAGAGACCATACACTTCGGGATTGCACAAGCGCCCACAGCTGTTTCACTTGCCGAGGTCGGCATCACACGTTGTTGCATCCAAGCAACTCTTCCTCCGGTGTTACGACTCCTCCTATTGGTTCAAGGTCAGTATCCTCCCCCATCCAACGGATTTCCGCGTTCTGCACGAAAGTTTCTAAAACTCCGGATTCATCCAAATATTGGGTTCCGTACGACGCCATGAACTGCAGACGTTCCCGAGGTATTTTATCCTACCAATGCCGAATCTGCCAACGGAACCATCCTCTTCGGAAATGTCACCGTTTTTTGCAGCTAAGCGCTGAGAAACGGCTCCAGGCGGCCATTGATAAGAAGTACTGCGTCAATTGCTTGGCCCACCACCATTCCAAAGGATCTTGCCGCAGTGGTGACCGATGCCAATCGTGTGGACAGGATCACCACACTCTACTCCATCTCCACGAACGCTCAGCGTATCCAACGCTTTCCCGAGCTACCTGTTCCTGAGGTTCTTGCTGCGTACCCTCGCAATGGGGGGGAGAATGTTTGCGCCAAAAGGGCGCTTATTTTCGAGAGCCAGTGTGAAGCGCCAGCGGCTTCGAATTGTCCCGCTTTACGGAGCCTAGCGCTCTCGCACACTCTCTCTTCCTCCTGACTTCCAGTCCGCAAGAGCTTTCCAAGCCGCTCTCCCAACTTCTATTTATATGTCATGTAATTAGTTCTAATTTTGCGACCAGCCGATGAAGGCGAATAAAGTTCAATCAACAAACAATCCAGCCCAACCGATCTTATTCTTTCTACGTGGGATTTTGGGACCTCGACCATTCTCATTTAAGGAACAATCCGCCCACTCCTCTTCACCCCTCTTTTCTCCTATTGGCTAGGGTTCAATTCGGGTCGTCTTTGTTCTAACTTTTGACAATTTCGCAAAATCAGCAGTGTTGGGTTGCTAGTGATTGCATGGCCTAATTTGGCGGTGTCATTTGCCAGAGCCAAATTCTGGTGCAATCTTGCCAGTGATTCTCTATGGAACTAGCGTATTGTTATATATATTATATGTTGTTTTTACGCGCCCAACGTGGGCCTCGACCCATACCCTGAGGTTAAGAGTCTTCAGCTTTACCGACTGAGCTAGCTGGGCTGATAGGGCCTCTGAGTTTTAACTTGACTCCGCAAGAAGTATACAAAAAAAACCTGAAATGTAGAAATACCCCATTCCCTCCCGCTTATTCAGAAGCACAATTTTTTTAAATTTATTTTTAAAGGAAAGATTTTTATTTTGCTTTCTTCAATTTTAGACAGAATCCCTCCGAGCTAGATATCGCGGGTCGCCCTCGTAGTCCGGCTCCTCATGTTCACGATATCCGATCCCCTTCCATACAAAAATCCGGGTGTGTAGGGGTCGGTCGTTAGGCGACGAGCTGCGTCGGCGCGCCGGACGATGTACATAAAAGTGCCGCCGGTTCAGCTCGCCTTGCTTCCAACCCTTATAAGCTTGGAAGCTGAGCTTGTGTAGGCTCTCCGGCTCAGTCCTCGGGGGTGGCGGATCGAGGGCGGCGTAGACGCGCTCACGGTGGTATTGATCCCAAGCCTCCTCGTAGAAGGCGGCCCCTTTTCCAAGTACTTCTTCCTCGTACTTCTGATAATCCGGTGGGGGAATGCTTTCATAAGACATGTTTTCTGTTGGTTGTCTGACAGGTCTTTAAATTGCAGGTAAACTGCCTTGGTTGACTGCGCTCGGTGTGGTGAGTTTTTCATGCCGCAAACAAGCCTTTAGCATGGTAAATTCCGATACTCTTCCCAACTACATTTCCCAACTCATATAAGGAATTTCCTTTCCTTTTGAGTACGACACACCGAATCCTGTTAGGTCCTAATTTTGCATTATATCCTTCTGCACGGTTACTTTGCTTATAGTTTTTCCGGTATACAACCTGACCTACAGCAAATTCGACCGGTCGACAGCGTGTGTTGTACGTCCTTTCCGCCTTCTCGTGAGCTCGTGTCAGTCCTTGTTTTACTTTCTCTCGAATTAGCTCCATTTTATCTGGTTGATCATGAGCTGCTCTTCCGTTTCTAGGTCTCCGAGGCGCCTGCGTACTGGGTACGCACTGGCATGCGTAACCATGCGTGCCCCAAACATAGCATTAGCTGCGAATCCCAGTTTCGCTGGTTTTGGTCAGTTGCTGCCCTAAGCATTTGTAAAACGGATCGGTTTATCCTTTCGGCGGAGTTGGCCTGAGGTGAGTAGAACGCCGTCCGTACGGGTTGAACGCCATATCGGGTGAGTAATTCGGTGAAGATATGTGACACGAACTGTTTTCCATTGTCAGAGTGAATGTACTCCGGTACTCCGAACTGATGAAAAATATTCTTTTCAAGAAAGTCAACGACCCCTGCGGTGGTAGCTTTCCGCATAGGTTGCAACCTAACGAATTTGGTGAAATGATCGATGCACACAAATATTACTGTGTTACCGGACTTTGACCTGGGGTATGGCCCCATGAAATCGATAAGCATTCTTTGCAGTGGCCGTTCAGTAATCCGCTGTTGGCCCATTTGCTGACTTTGCAAATTTCAAAGTCCCTATCTACTTGTTGTACTTCGGTCGTCATAGATGGCCAATAGTAAAATTGCCGCAGCCTTGCGAGTGTTTTGTGTAATCCTCCGTGTCCAGCGATGATGTCATGATGTGATCTCCAAACTAGATCTGCGCGAAGCTCCACCGGAACCCAAAGTTTCCATGCCCTGTCATTGTTTATCACATCATGACTACTAAAACCCAAACGTTTGTATACCACGCCCTCGGATATCTAAGTGTCTGATATTTTCCCTGCATTTTCCTTGATCCTTTGTATCAACATTTTGTACTCCGGAGATTGAAACGCGGGCGACTTGAGGTCTAGCTGTAATTCCATGGAATCCGCTGCGGGTGTTTGAATTTCGTCCATGTGCACCCGTGAGAGTGCGTCGGGTACTACATTTAAAGCTCCCTTACGATGCTCTATTGTAAAATCGAATGCCTGTAATTTTAGACTCCATCGCGCTAGTCTCCCGGATAAATCTTTTTGGCCCATTAACCATTTTAGACTGGCGTGATCGGTAACTACTTTAAACGGCATCCCTTCTACATAAGCCAGAAATTTGCTGATCCTAATTATCGCCGCATAACATTCCAATTCGGTGATACTATAGTTTCGTTGCGCTTTTTTAGTTTCGCTGACACATACGCAATTGGGTGTTCCCCGCCGTCATCGTCAGTTTGAAATAAGACTCCCCCCACTCCCGTTGTAGAGGCGTCGCATTGGATAGTGAACGGTTTCTTGAAATCTGGTGTGAGGAGCACGGGCGCTGACACCATGTTCACTTTCAATGCCTCGAACGCTTGTATCCCCTCTTCACTCAACTCAAACTTCTTGAGTCGGTCTTTTGTTAAACACTCGTGTAGAGGTGCTGCAATTTGCGCATAATTTTGAATAAAGCGCCGATACCACCCAGTCATTCCCAAGAATCTTCGCAATTGTTTGGCGGAGGTAGGTATTGGAAAATCCTGGATAGCTTTGATCTTTGACTGGTCTGTTTTTATGCACCCCCACCTACGACATACCCCAAATATTTAGCCTGTTTGTAGCAGAGTTTACTTTTCTCTACGTTGATTGTCAGTTTTGCCCGTTTTAGACAATCACTGACCTGTCGCAACATTTCCAAATGTTCTTCAAACGTCGGAGAGCACACCAGCAGGTCATCCAAATATACAAATACATTATCGCGTAGCGCGGCTAGAATTACTTTGTCCATCAGCCGGCACATTCTCTGTGCAGCTTGGTACACAAGCCGAATGGCATGACTGTAAATTGATATAAAGGTCTGCCGGGTACAGTAAATGCGGTTTTTTCTCTACTTTTGGCTTCCAGTGGGAACTGCCAAAAAGCGTCTTTTAAATCAACTGCCGAAATATATTATGTTTCTTGCAGTCGACTTAACAGTCCCTCAATATGTGGCAAGGGAAATGCATCTTTAATCGTCCGTGAGTTTTCCTTGCGCGCATCCAAACAAAGGCGGTTCTTTGTGCCCTTCTGCACTAAGGTCACTGGAGAACTCCAGCTACTGTTGCTTTCTTCTATCACTCCTAGTCCAATCATTCTGTCTAGTTCTGCAAACACCAGTTGTTGTTTAGCTGGCGAAATTGGATAGTGACGCTGTTTAATGGGTAGATTTTCTTGTGTTATCTCGATGACATGTTCCTCTAAATCGGTTTTCCCCAGGCCCATGTCTGTACAAGATGGAAATGTACTAACTAAATTTTGTAATATTGCTTTTTGCTCCACTGTTAGTTCATGCGGAGTATACGCTGTCTCTGTCTGGGTCGAAGTTTCTTCGTCTAACGTTGCCTCTACCTCCAGTTCTGCAACCTGGGCTAATCGTTGCCCATGCAACGGCAAGTGAAATTCATCCCAGAACTCAATTCCAAAATAAAACTGTTGCTGCAAGGCTGGCACTATTAAAAACTCTAGCTCTTTTGTTTCCCCTTCCCATTCTACAGGCAAGTGAATCATGCCGGTAACTTGAGTCTTTCCCCCGTTAGCGGTTTGTACGTCTTGTCTCTTCAACCTGCGCACCTTATGTTGTCGCCCTTGTAAAAATCTCTCCGCCCCTCTTCCAATGCAATTGGCACTAGCGCCAGTGTCAAGTAGTGCTATTATTTCTTCCCCGTCTACTTTAGTCATGGCGAACAGGGGATTATCATCTTTTAGGCTCATCACTGAAGCTATAATCTTTTTCTTGGTTTTTCTTTCAGCTTCCTTATATTGGTGTAGATATTGAAGTTTTTTGTCTGTCCTGGTTTCTGTTGTGTCTACGCCATGGAATATTCGTTCGCGCGCCGCCTTGTATTCTTGTTTTCGCTGGTGATACGATTTGTATGGCGAAATTTGTGCCGGGCGCGCGGTGCTACGACTTATTGTGTTGGGGTAGGTCTGGTCTGAGCAGGCTTCCCCGACCCTCCTGTCAGACTCTGCTGTAAAAAAGGCTGACTCGGTGGAATGATACGAGTCGTTTTTGCCGCAATAGTTGCAGGCGGTGTCATGAAATCGCGCTTGGCACCTGGCTCCTTCTGTTCCTCCGCGTTTCCGATAGAAGTCCGGTGGCTTGTTACAAGTGTAACATAGGTAGGTATGAAAAGGAGATGTACATTCTTTCCCGGAGTCTTGTTCCCTCCTACTTGAAGATGCTTTCCCCCCTGGCTTCCTGTCAAATGCGTTTCCTCGCCCAAACGATGCTCCTCCGTTGTTCTGAGGAGTACGCCTTTTTGAAATGCCCCGCCTTGATATTCATCGGTCTCGATGTCACCCACTGGGTCTTCGATGATCTCGTTTACCTGCCTAGGTCGAGCCCGTTTCTCTCGGATCCATTTCTCGACTCGGATTCCCTCTTTCTTAAAGGCCGCCAAGGTGTTTATTGGCGAAGCAAGTAAGAAAGCTCCCATTTGTGTGTTCAGATTTTCCTTCAAATTTCCTACGAAGCTATCTTCCGGAATTTTGTTCTTCAATTTGAATTGAAGATTATGCATGGCTGCAATTAAAACGTCAAAGCTCTCGTTGTACCCTTGTCGTCGTTCCATAAGTTCTTTAATAGTAACATAGTCATTGTCTGACGTAGAGAAAGCTTTAGTCATTTCGTTAGTCATGTCATAATATCCAAATTCGAAATCGTCTGCCCGGTCTTCCATCAACTGCCAGTACCATTTGGCTGCAGTACCACTCAATAAGCAGTGAAATTCCTTAAATATCTTATCAAAAGTGTACCCGTGCATTTCCGTTAAGCGACTCACTCGGAACAGAAAACTCTCTACCGACATGCCCCTACTGGACCCATCAAACTTAAGGTTCCATTTGTCCAGGCGTGTTGGTCGAGTTCCTGTATAGCTGCTAAGCTGTGTTTCGTTGTCTCTGGCGCTGGGATTGGGCTGGTTTTCCACGGCTACCTCTCTAGGACTTGGTATTGGTTGGTTTGCTGCTGCTGATGTCTGTCTTGGTTGGCCCTGCCGAGCGACTCCGTGTCTCTGAGGCGTCAAACTGACCTCGGGGTCTTCCCTGGGTATTGGGCTCTCTCTTGGCTGTACTGCGGACAGTTCGGCTACTTGGCGCCGCAGGCTGACTACTTCCTCCTGCATTTTGGCCATTCTAGTTGTCATGGTTGTCTTCATCTCATTATTTGACACAATTAATGCTGAGAGCATTCGCTCTAGCCGATCATTGTCAGCATTATATCTGGGTCTAGCTCCTTGGTTAGTCGGAAGAATACTGGACCGCCCTAGTGGTGGCCCTAAGTCGAGTTGTTCCCCTCCTACAGCTCCTTCGGAATCGTCCATGATTACGCTGCTGTAATCTGCTAAACTCCCTAAGTTATTTAGTTTGCTATTAAAGCATATCGACTGATTGTTTTCGTCAACTGGCGATAAGCTAGCTCTTGCCGGTGTTTCTGTTCTGGTTTGTCTGGCTTCTCTTACCGCCAGGGTTGATGCTCGGAAAGTCCTCAACGGAGGTAGATTAAGTGTAACCTTCTTCTTTTTCTTATCTCCTGCCATATGTTAAAATATTGTATATATATATATGGCCGACCACCCTGCCGTGTAATCGCGGTACTTATTTGTTTGCGTTTGTTATTAAACTTTTGGTAATAAGATATATTTATACGTGCTGGCGCGTTGTTGACTTTTGTTAAGTTATTTTTCGTTTTCGTGTACTACAATATTTTTGCTTGGCAGCAAAAGTTTTTAGAACGAATAAAATTTGAGTAATTCAAAACGGGGTGCGCTGGTACTCCTGGTTAATGGTATAGGTCAAGAATCGTCCGAAATTAAGCCCCAAATAAAATTTCAAATAAGCCCTATTCAAGTAAATTCGCTGAATGGATTCAACTGCCCTCCACCGGAGTGATCTGTTCCTTCTGCGCCCACTTGACATCTTCCCGGGAAAACACAGTACATGGGACTGCTGCTCACCCACAGGAAGGCTTTGTCCGAACCCCCTCCCTCTGGTCGTCGGAAACAGGTAGACTCACTCACATGCAGACGGATGGAGCTTTATTCCAGACAGGCGAAAGGAATTGCCTCCCTGCCCATCTCTCTCTGGACTCGAACCTTGCGAGCGACCTGGTTCTGTGCCTAGTACGACTAAATAGCGTCGGCCAGAGAGATAAGTACTGTCGTCCCGCCCGTTAGTCGTGGTAACCGTACGGACTCGAACCTTGCGAGAGACCTGGCATAGCCTAGTACAACTGAATAGCGTCGGCTGTACGGTTACGGTCATTCCCCCATCCCTTTCAGTACTGGATCGACAAACGATGACGAACCGCTACCCCAACCGATGATGGCGGCTATATTATGGCGATGACTGGATACTATTAAGACCGGTCAGTGGTGCGCCGTTATTCGCTTGCGACCCTGCTCTTCCTGGACTCGAACCTTGCGAGCGACCTGGCATAGCCTAGTACGACTGAATAGCGTCGGCCAGGAAGCGCAGCTAAGTTTATTTACGTTAAATATTTCAAAAATGGTCTGCACTTTTATAGAGAAGCTATTATGGTATTATTTTTTTTTTAAACGAGGAACTATGGTGCAAGGATTGAGTTTTAATATTTAAGATTTAAAAGGGTCCTCAAAGTCAGATGCCAATTCTAAAACTACAAGTGTCGGATCGGATGACCTTTCCGCTTCTACAACTATCTGTCTGAGAAGTTGGTGACTTTAAAAGAAAGTACAGAAAAGTTATATTTGATGTGTATATTATAAATTTACCGAAAAATGTTATAAAAATTGTTAGCTACTTTTCGACACCAAAGTGATCAGCTCTGATATCTCTAAATTCTTGGAACAGTCCTAAAGAATTGTTTAGCTGAATGAATGAAGAAAATAAGTTTTTGGCAATAAAGGATGTAAGCATATTGCCTAAGTTGGGCGCCATTTCTGTTACGTCGGTGGTGTCGTTGTGCCTCAGTCCTTGGAGGACATAGGGCTGAGGAAGTGGCCGCCCGGATAGCAGATACGATTTGTGCAGCTCGCCGGATTTGGGGTAATCAGAACAATTATTTACTTGCCTGAAAAATAGAAGAAATCGTTCGTCAGTCTGTCTTTCTGTCCACATTGCCCCGCAAGCAGATTTATGCTTGCGTCGTGAAAACAATCGGGCTATATTTTGGCCGTTGGATCGTCGCGGGCCGTGCAATACGATCCCCTGTTGTACATGTCGTTCGTCAAAAGTTATGTCATTTTCTTGACCCAGTCTTCCATTCGTACCATTGCCCCCCTTTTAATGGGTTTCTACCAATGCATTTTTGTTGGTTTAGGTTCACATTACAAGTTTATTAATAAGGTTGTTTAATTGTGTATTGGACATTAAAGTGGGTCAAACAGTGTGTTTGTTATAGATAGGGTTATGGATTTAAAATGTGTAGGGAATATTTAAGTGAGCTAAAATTAACATGAATCTGTTTTGATCTATCGGGTCATTAACGCGAATAAGATAAATGTGGTAGAGTCGTAAAAAAAATGTATGCTTAGGGGTGGGTAAAAAGTAATAAATGAAAATAAATAAAAAGGTGGTTTAAAGTACCTTGAACAAAGGCTAGTTAAATATAAAAATTATATTATAGATTCAAAGATCTGTATTAGGTAAAAATATTTCTCCCAGTGGAGGTGTAGGGTTGCACATAAATCTATATACATATATATATGGGTATGTTGAGTGGTTAGGAATCTGAGTTCTGTAAAGCTTACCCTCTTTAAAGGTCCAACGACGAGAGATCTCCCGGTCGAATCCTGGGCTGTAGTATTTGGGTTAACATATATTGATATTTATGTGCATGGGTAAATGTGGGTTTTTAAATAGTAACATATTACACGAGAAAAAAAAACTTAGAGAAAAATAGATATATAAAAAACTAAGAAGCTCGGGGAGCGGAGTGACCGGTGGTCATTCGACGAGGGTGTCGTCTTCACTTTGTTTCACTTGCTGGTGGGTAGAGAGACGGGTGTACATTTGTAGGCGCACTTGTATATGTCGGAGAATGTAGTATGCGGTACTACGTTTGACATGGCGCGAACTGTGTGATTGGCTGTTCTTTGTGTCAGCCCTGGTTTAGTGGGACTCTAGGTGTATGAACTAGAGTCGAGTGTGGCTCCGTATGCATTGCTAGGGTTGGAAAAGGTATGAACGGTCTAATGACAGTTGACGTGTGGATAGACGTTTCCTCTTTCCTTTTTGGTTACTGAACAAGCAACACGGCTGCGGAGACTCGCTGCGCTAATCCAGCTAATATAAAAGCATCAAACGTAAACTTATAGAAAAGATGGCTGATAAATTGCAAGATGATGTCGTCCTGACTGGGGAAGATAATATTTCCCCGACATCAGAAGTGGGATTCAGCTCTCGTCCAACAACCTTTTCGGAGCAGTTTTATGTGTTGTTCGACCAGCAAAATCGAAATTTTCTGGAGCTGGCGAAAAGTTTAAGGGCATCGGCAAGCGAACCACAGCAACAAGGCGTACTAACACTGCCGAAGTATAATCCGGACATTTCTGGAGGCGATGCTACTCAGTGGTGTGCTACGGTGGAGCTTATTTTTGACGAGAAACCACTAATCGGCAGTGCGCTCATAATGGCATTGAGCAAATCTTTGGAAGGAAGCGCATCACAATGGCTGTCGCAGATATGTTATCCCGGAATAACATGGCAGGAGTTTCGGCAGTTATTTGAGCAGCGATACGAGACACCCGAGACGCCAGCAGCAACATTCTTGCGTTTGCTCAGTAGCCGTCCAAATAACGGTGAAGGCTTGTCTGCATATGCAAGCCGCATTGTGACGTCGTTATGCACAAAAATTCGTAACATGGATCACGAGCAAATCGCCGTGGCGTTTGTGCTAGGACACATGGCAAATTTCGATCGACGTTTGCAGAGAACTGCATACACGTCGAACATAAAGAATAGACGTGACTTACAATCGGAACTACAAGTTTTTAACTTACTGAAAAGTCAAAGCAATACACCAAATTGGGAACCGGAAACCAAGCGTGCCAAAACAATGGAGGTTAAGTGCTATCTTTGTGGCAAACTGGGCCATAAAAAGGTGGACTGCAGAGCCGGAAAAGGGTTCAAAAATTCACCAGCTGAAGGAGAACGTCGTTCCGGAGAGTCTTTTCATCAAGGAAAACATGATCAACATCTGTCGCAGGGAAAGCCGAAAGTGACATGTTACCGTTGTCGTGAGCCGGGCCACATCGCCCCTAAGTGCCCCAAAAACGTGTCGACAGGAGGAACAGGATCCAGGTCAGAAAAGAGGATAGAACTATGCGTCGTGGATGAACCTAAGTCTTTTATGATGGTACAAGGTGAGAAGTTTCCAATATCATTCGACTCTGGAGCAGAGTGCTCATTGGCTAAAGAAAGTATTTCCAATAAGTTAGTTGGTAAGAGAACAAATAATGTAATTTCCTTAAAAGGTATAGGTAATGCCAATATTTACAGCACAGTTCAAATTGAAAGCAACGCTATTATTGATGGCAATTGTTTAGAAATCTTGTTTCACGTAGTTCCGGATGATTGCATGAAAAATAATGTTACTATCGGTAGAGAAGTATTGGCTCAAGGGTTTACAGCAGAAATTTCTTATGATGGCTTTAAAATTGTACGATCTTAAATTGTTAACACATGTAACTTACCGGAGCCAGCTAATTTCGATAATTTAGAAACAGAAGTTGTTACTGATGAAAGAGTAAAATTAATATCATTGTTGAAGAAGTACTCAACGTCTTTTATTGAAGGCACTCCTCAAACTCGTGTTAATACTGGTGAAATGTGTATTCGTCTGCGTGAACCGACTAAAACTGTACAGAGACGACCGTATAGATTCAGCCCAAGTGAGAGAGATAGTACGTACTAAGATCAATGAACTAATAGAATCTTAAGTCATTAGGCCAAGTAGCTCACCGTTTGCTAGCCCTGCGTTGATCGTAAAGAAAAAGAATGGGTCTGCCAGGCTTTGTGTCGATTATCGAGAATTAAATAGCAATACAGTGGCCGATAAGTTTCCGTTGCCTTTGATATCGGACCAAATTGCGAAATATTTTACCTCTCTGGACATGGCTAGTGGATACTACCAGATTCCAATGCACCCAGAATCAATTGAATATACTGCCTTCGTTACCCCTGATGGGCAGTATGAGTTTTTGTCAATGCCGTTCGGTTTGAAAAACGCACCGTCAGTGTTCCAAAGAGCTGTAATGAAAGCATTGGGTAATCTCGCACATTCATTTGTAATCGTTTATATGGATGACATATTGATTGTTGCGTCGACTAAAGAAGAAGCATTTGACAGGTTGCAACTTGTGCTAGAAGTGTTGGTAAATGCTGGATTTTCCTTTAATATTTCGAAATGCTTTTCTTGAGGACTACTGTGCGATATCTTGGCTACGAGGTACAAGCGGGAGAAATACGACCTAATGCAAACAAAATTGAGTCGCTGGTTGCGTTGCCACCTCCAAGATCAGTTGCGACTTTACGTCAGTTTATTGGGTTAGCATCATATTTCCGTCAGTTCGTTTCGGGATTTTCACAGATGATGAAGCCTTTGTATTTTCTTACATCGGAGAAAAATAGTTTTGAATGGAAAGCAGAACATGAAGAGGTTCGTAAGAAAATTATCAACATACTTACAAACAAACCGGTGTTGACCATTTTTGACCCCAAGTATTCAATTGAGTTGCATACTGACGCCAGCTCTATCGGTTATGGAGCCATTCTGTTGCACAGAATAGACAATAAGCCCCATGTCATCGAATATTATAGCAAAACGACCAGTTCTTGTGAGTCAAGGTACACTTCATATGAATTAGAAACTCTGGCAGTTGTAAATGCCGTAAAACATTTTCTTCATTACCTTCACGGAAGAAAATTTGTTATATTCACTGATTGTAATTCTCTAAAGTCGTCGCGAACTAAGATCGAGCTGTCTCACCTAGAGTTTACCGTTGGTGGGAGTTTCTTCAAACGTTTGATTTTGAAATCCAATACAGAGAAGGAAAGCGAATGGCACATGTAGATTTTTTGTCAAGAAATCCAATTCGTCAACAATTGGTTCAAAATAAGGTGCAGGAGAAGCGGGTTGACTTGACAGAAATATCCGAAAATTGGTTACACGTGGAACAACAAAGAGATCCGGAAATTACAGAAATAATTACAAAATTGACAAATGATGATTTGCCATTGGCTTTGGTTGCAACATATGAACTGAGGTCGAATGTTTTATACAGAAAAATTCAAAGACACTCTAAAACACGTTGTCTTCCTGTTGTTCCTCGATCTTTCCGCTGGTCTGTTATAAACCAAGTGCATGAGTCTATCATGCATTTGGGGTGGGAAAAACGTTAGATAAGGTATACGATCACTACTGGTTTACTGGCATGGCAAAATATGTTCGTAGATTTGTTGAGAATTGCATCACTTGCAGAGTGTCGAAATCTGCATCTGGTAAAACACAAGTAGAGCTACACTCAATTCCGAAAATTAGTGTTCCCTGGCATACAATTCATATTGACATATCTGGCAAGCTAAGCGATAAAAGCGACCGCAAGGAGTACATAATCGTACAAATTGACGCCTTCTTTAAATATGTTTATTTGTATCACACCTTTTCGCTTGATTCTAACACCTGTATCAATGCACTAAAATCTTCGATTTCCATGTTGGAGTGCCAACTCGATTGATTGCGGATCAAGGAAGAAGCTTTACAGGTACAAAGTTTGCGGAATTTTGTTCGTCGCAAAAGATACAACTGCATCTGATTGGTACTGGTGCTAGTAGAGCTAATGGCCAGGTTGAGAGGGTAATGAGTACACTTAAGAATCTGTTGACTGCTGTTGAAACAAGCTCTAGATCCTGGCAGGATGCATTGGGGAGGTGCAGTTGGCACTTAATTGTACGTTAAATCGGGTTACCAAAGCAAGCCCATTAGAACTTTTAATTGGTAAAGTGGCTCGACCGTTGGGGTTGACCCTATTAGTAATGAAGAAACCGAAATTAATCGGTCAGTGTTGAGAGAGCAAGCAGTTAAAAACATGCAAGATGCCGGCGTGTACGAAAAAACGTTTTGATAAAAATAAAGCTAAGGTAATTAGATTCAACGTGGGCGACTATGTATTGCTAAAAACAGCGAAAGACAGCAAACCAAACTAGATCCAAAATTTAGAGGCCCGTTTTGGTTACAGAGGTTTTGGACGGAGACCGATACATTTTAAAATCCACGAAATATAATAGACTTTATAAGTATAAACATGAAAGTTTGCGTAAGATGCCAGATGTTGAGATACCAGAAGAGCTGGATATTGACAGAGAAAACTCAAGTTTGTCGAATGAGATAGTTGAATTTGACGAGGATAATCGTGAAGCCATGGTTTATGGTGATGGACGAGGATAATCGTGAAGCCATGGTTTATGGTGATGGACGAGGATAATCGTGAAGCCATGGTGTATGGTGATGGACGAGGATAATCGTGAAGCTGTTGTGTACGGCGATGGACGAGGTTAATCGTGAAGCTGTTGTGTACGGCGATGGACGAGGTTGATCGTGAAGCTGTTGTGTACGGCGATGGACGAGAAGTAGTTGTGTTGTCATTGAGTATGACAAAGTTCGAGCGATATGCTTGCTATTAATTCCGTGAAGAAATTTTAAATTTTAAATGCAAGCACAAGTGCAAACTTTCAATTGACATGGCGTGCTGGGCATCGAATAAAATAAAGCAGTTGATAAAAAAAAGTTAAGAAGTGAAAATTGAATTTGATATCATGGTTGTGTACCTTGATTTAAGAGTTGATATAAGACAGTTTAAGTAACGCAATGTAATTTGATCGATCTAATCCAAGACGGATAAATATTTTGTTTGAAATAATTCATAAAGAGAATGTAAAATTTGAGATGATGTTTATGATCTAAGAAGTTAAATTATAATTATAATAAAGGAAATCAGACAAAGAAGTAAGATTCTGTGACACGAGGACGTGTGAATGTCAGAATGGCCGTGTCGGAGAATGTAGTATGCGGTACTACGTTTGACATGGCGCGAACTGTGTGATTGACTGTTCTTTGTGTCAGCCCTGGTTTAGTGGGAGTCTAGGTGTATGAACTAGAGTCGAGTGTGGCTCCGTATGCATTGCTAGGGTTGGAAAAGGTATGAACGGTCTAATGACAGTTGACGTGTGGATAGACGTTTCCTCTTTCCTTTTTGGTTACTGAACAAGCAACACGGCTGCGGAGACTCGCTGCGCTAATCCAGCTAATATAAAAGCATCAAACGTAAACTTATAGAAAAGATGGCTGATAAATTGCAAGATGATGTCGTCCTGACTGGGGAAGATAATATTTCCCCGACATATATATATATATATACTAGCTGACCCGGCGAACTCCGTTTCGCCACCAGATAGCTTCGTTTTATGTAACATTTCGTTTGGTGACTAAAAGATGAAGAAACATTTTTTTTTTTTTGTTTGTTTTATATCTGAAAAGGAAAAGTGTTTTATGTAACATTTCGTTTGGTGATTAAAAGATGAAGAAACATTTTTTTCTTTGTTTTATATTTGAAAAGGAAAAGTTTTATTTGATTTCACAACAGTAATGAATTCATTTTGATTACAAAAGTGAAGTGTTATTTAGTTCTTCTCTAAGGGAATGAAAGTGAATACAAAGTAAATACTGAATCGAAGCGTTATACGTGTCCGCAAATTTTCAGTTTTATTGAAGTTCTCTTTGGTAAACCACATTTTTGTTTTTGGTCTGACGTTAACACAAACATATCGGATGGTTTCCCAACTCGTAAATACGCAACATATAACTGCCCATGTGAGAAACAATGATTTTCTAAATTTATCCCGCAAACACTAAGCAATTTGCCTTGCGACTTGTTAACGCAAGGCGAACTGGAAATTGTAATCGTTTGAAGTCAAACGGTAGATCAGTCGGAATCATTGGTATTCGAGGAATACATACATTTTAATATGCGTACTTTCCGTTAATAATGGATGCCTAAATTAAATTCCTGCGATCCGATGGCATTCGTTCTAATGCTGTTTTGAACATATTAACCACAGCCTTATTAGCGTGAAAAAATGCTGGCAACTGTTCAATAATTCGTCTGTTTAACTGTTATGTTCCCTGTATATTGCACCGCACATTCAGCTGATCCACCATTTACGAAATGAAATATATTTGCAGAAATTGATGCGGTTTATCTGGTGTTAGCACCATTGAACCATGTAAATGATATATTTTGTTGTTGTATCTTTAACCTTGCAAGTCGGCATGAAGCCGCCTTCTCAAATGATATTAGCTCCAAAGGAAGTCATGCGAAAGCAGTTATTGTATTCAAATATATGTTGAAGAAAATGGATGGAATCGGGATCACTTCCATCAAACAATGGTTTTAGTGGCTGTGGTGGTGTAAGTAATGGATCCAGTTTGACTTTTCCACTTGCGCAGCACAATCCAGCCGTTTCTCTTTTGAACTTTAACGCATTGCAATATCGGCATATAGTCGTCATTGGCCAAGTATCTATATTTGCAGTGGGATCATATTGGAATTCCAAGTGATTGTATGATGCCAATGAACTTCGTGTCCTCACGCGTTGTCCCAATAGGACATTTTCTCTTATTATATTTTGCCCTTTTCGCCTAAGTTCTGTGAATACAATTGTTGCTGGCTTGCATGTCTTGTGCGGCGGCCGATGATCGCACGTCGTCCTCTAGGTATTTTGGGCTATGGGCAGAGTGGTGAGTTTAACCTCAAATGCACGGTCCACATAATTTACACAGTTCTACTTACCACCTTACAGACAAATGCCTGCTGTTGGTTGAAATTGAATAAAAATTTGGACAATTCACGTGATTGATTTGATGGTTTCCAATTGAAATGTTAGAAAAGAAATATCTTATTTTTAAAATTATTTTTCACAATTTCACGGTGAACACAATACCGGTTTGTCACATAATATTAACTAAGCAGAGAACAATGAGTAGATTCAATGTAACACGCACCGCATGCTATGTATCAGAGATGGCACTATATGTAAAAAGATTTTCCCCTCGAGTCGCGGAGGTATCACGGAAGAATTGCGGAAGAGTAGCGGAAGTATCGCGGAACAATCACGGAAGAGTCGCGGCAGAGTCGCGGAAGAATAGCGGAAGAATAGCGGAAGAGTCGCGGCAGAGTCGCTGAAGAGTCGCGGAAGAGTCGGGGAAGTATCGCGAAAGTATCGTGGAAAAGTCGGGAAATTATCGCGGAAGTATCGCGAAATTATTGCGGAAGTATCGCGGAAGAGTCGTGCAAGTATCACGAAAGTATTGCGGAAGTATCGCGGAATAATCGGGGAAGAGTCGTGGAAGTATCGTGGAAGAATCCCGGAAGAATCGCGGAAGTATCACGGAGGAGCGCGGAAGTATCGCGGAAGTATCGCGGAAGAGTCGTGGAAGTATCGCGGAAGAATCCCGGAAGTATCGCAGAAGAAACGCGGAAGTATCGCGGAAGAGTCGGGGAAGTATCGCGGAATTATCGCGAAAGTATCGCGGAAGTATCGCGGAAGAGTCGGGGAAGTATCGCTGAAGTATCGAGGAAATATCGCGGAAGTATCGCGGAAGAATCGCGGTAGTATCGCGGAAGTATCACGAAAGTATTGCGGAAGTATCGCGGAACTATAGCGAAAGTATCGAGAAAGAGTCGCGGAAGTATCGCGGAAGTATAGCGAAAGTATCGAGAAAGAGTCGCGGAAGTCTCGCGGAAGAGTCGCGGACATAATGCGTCCATCATTTCAATGTATCCGTACATTTATCATTTCAGCCAAAACAGCACAACGTATTCGTGATTCACTACAGGTACTTCCACGACTCTTCCACGATTATTCCGCGATACTTCCCACCGTGCATTACCTTCATCTGCACTCCGTGATCGTCTTTGTCATACCCCATTTGTACTACGCGTTCGCCTTTCTATATTTGCACGTATTGGTCTTGAGAAAATGAGGAAAGTACACGCACATAAATATAGTAAACTTTAACAGTTTTAGACTCACCATTTATACAAATGTTTAATGAAAATTACCTGACAATAATATCAAAGCAGCCGTTTTAGTTATGTATGTGAAAAAGAAAATGGCTGTTGAAAATGGCTATTGGCTGCATACTCATATTTTTTTTTACTTTTAAACCTGCCCTGGACTTCCACGAATAATTTAAGACCAAAATTAGCCAAATCGGTCCAGCCGTTCTCGAGCTTTAGCGTGTAAGGAATCTTTAGGATTCCTTACAATAAGCCAAAGGGAACGCAGGATAGACAGAAGAGAGAACAGTATAAGAGAAAGCAGTAGAAGAGATGGAGTGAGAGCGGAGAAAGGGAGAGAAAGCTTGCAGCAGAGCGGATAGTCAGCGCATAGCGGGACACGGATGCGCTGAGCAAGGAGTTTTGGCGGGAGAGCGGGCCGCTGAATTGGCAGCAGCAGCGCCGCAGAGGATCGGCTGAGCAAGGAGTTTTGGCGGGAGAGCGGGCTGCTGAATAGCAGCGCTGCAGGGGGGTATAAAAGAGCGAGGCAGGAGTCAGTTGGGGATTCAGTTGGAGAGGCAGTTGGACAGTTAAGTGTGGAGTTAAGTCGTCGTTGAACAGTGACCAGTGCTAGTGCTAGTGAAAGTGACTCCTTGGGAAACGAGCCAAGGATCAGTTCAGGGGACAGCAGAGCAGAGCGGGTTTACCAGCAGCAGTAACGCAGTAAGTCTTGGGGAGGATTCCCTTTGACCAAGCGAGTCCAGTTCACTACTTCCTTCCATCTCGTATTTTGTAAGTGCCCAGGCGGACGGTGAGTTTGCCAGCGCGTCAGCTTAGCGGGAGCATCTGGAGCGTGCAGCACCAGAGTATCTAGCGGAGCGAAGCTTAGCGAGAGTATCCGAGTGCGGGTAGCACCGGAGTATCAAGCGGAGCGTAAGCGCGGCGTGATCACCCAGACGGCGTTGGCCGGCGAGTCGGGCGTAAACTAATTGTTAGAGATAGGGCGTCTTGTGCCCCGCTTAAGACAGGTGTGGTAGAAAAGAGGTGCAACTCCCAGTTCAAATATATATTATATTACTTAATTCTAAACCCCGGAGTTCTTATTTTGGCACAGTGCCCAACAAATATAAATTTGTTGCAGCGAATCCTGGACGAGACTGAGCTATCCCGCCCCGATCGTTACAAGCGAGACTAACGAACAGCAATCCATTTTTATATATATAGAAGATTCGTGTTTAGATGGAGTCAGTATCTACTGCTCAAGTATGGACTGAGGCATGGGCATCCGAAGACATGCCGACACAATCACCACTGT
This sequence comes from Drosophila triauraria, assembly GCA_014170255.2. Taxonomy (NCBI): domain Eukaryota; kingdom Metazoa; phylum Arthropoda; class Insecta; order Diptera; family Drosophilidae; genus Drosophila; species Drosophila triauraria. Next base: position 463,882 of record CM024337.1, on the reverse strand, counting down.
AAGTTTGTGGGACTCGATTTTCACTACACGGAAACTATTTTTGTTTGAGTTAGTTTTTGTTGATTTGGATTTGTTTACATATTTAAGTTGGTGTATTTCCTTAGTAAGTTTTCTTCTTTTAAAGTTTAATTTATAATGTTTATGGTTGGTCTTAAGTGTTTTAAGTTATATTATTGTGGCCACTTCCGGGACATCCTTCAGGTGGTTACTTGCGGTCGCCGGACCAGTTGTTTGCAAGGTACACGACTTTCTCCAGTTCGTGTCGACGGTCACGATTTCCCTGGATCACCTTCTTGTATGTGCTAAGTCCTTTTAACAACAGGCTAATGAGCATCATTCCTGCCATGAACATCAGTACTTTGTAGACCTGTACAATTTCGTCTTTATGGTCGATAACTTCTATATTATTAATGACGTTGTCTTTTTAGGACCGTTTTTGGTTTTCCGAACTAGGGACGAGGTGCGTTTTTAGTAATCTCCACGAAGGCTTGCTGGTTTTTGGCTTCCCTGGTACTGGTAAACCGGGGTCTTTTATACCAAAGACTGTGTCAACTTTTGCCTAGGAATCACCGGAATAGAACACAAAAGTGTTCCCAGTTAGAGTCATCAATTCCCCTTGTTCGCGCCAAAAGGGCGCTTATTTTCGAGAGCCAGTGTGAAGCGCAAGCGGCTTCGAATTGTCCCGCTTTACGGAGCCTAGCGCTCTCGCACACTCTCTCTTCCTCCTGACTTCCAGTCCGCAAGAGGTTTCCAAGCCGCTCTCCCAACTTCTATTTATATGTCATGTAATTAGTTCTAATTTTGCGACCAGCCGATGAAGGCGAATAAAGTTCAATCAACAAACAATACAGCCCAACCGATCTTATTCTTTCTACGTGGGATTTTGGGACCTCGACCATTCTCATTTAGGGAACAATCCGCCCACTCCTCTTCATGGTCCTTCGAGCCGGATATTCTTCCTGCTTGCCTCCGAATTCCAGCGTTCAGCAGCGGATTGGTTCCTAAATAAAAAGATAAGTACTAGTGTTCTTACTTTACGAAAAGCAATCACACAGACATTTCCTAAGCCCAAGTCCAAGTGTCTTATATCTGTGTGGTTCGCTAGTGTCCAAAGTCCGAAGTCTAATTTCTCCGACATCTTGCAAAATTCCGTTCGTTTTTTGGGCAAAGTGAAAATTCCAAACAAAAACAAAAGTGACTGTGAAAATATACATACGCGCCCAGCCGCAGTGAAAATTAAGAGTTCCGAAATTTCAAAAAAAAACGTTCCGCCAAAAACGGCTCATACATTATTTTCTCGTTCACTGTGTTCCTGCTGGTGTCCAAGAGTACATACATATGTACACAAATATTCACACGTCGACATACATAAATATTTCCATACAGTCCACTACACTTCACTACACTACACTACACTACAAAATCAAATATATTTAAAATTTACACCCATTAATACACAATAAAATTATATACGTATGTCCAAATAAATTATTCAAAAATACTCCAAGAATAAAGTTACCGTCCACATCCACCCACATATTATTAAATATATACCCAAAACAACTGTTTTATTTCTAGAGTCGGCACAGAACGCCGACTTAATTATTATATTCATTTGTTTACCTCCGTGCCATTCTGCGCGGCCACAGACATTCATACATATATATATTCATATTTGCATTTACATACATACATCAGAGTCGTCGAAGTCGATGCACTGATTTTTTGGCAATTCTTTCCGTCTCTCGTTTCCGCCTCTCGTTCTCTTCTCTTGTTTTGTTATCTCCGCTATCTGCATTGACCCACGGCCAATGCACAAACATCTGAACGCATTAAAAACAAGAGCGGCGAAACAGTGCCGATAAATAAAATTCCTCCACTACAAATAATACAAAACTATTAATTCATAAATAACGAGAAAGAAAGCTAACTTCGGTAAAATGAAGTTTATATACCCTTGCAGTCAGCAATTGGATCATTGAAAATCGATCCATTTTGGTAATGTAAAAAAAATGTCAAATTATGTAAATTTTGTAAATTTTACATTTTACATGTAGAATTTTACATTTTCATATAAATCGACCGATCCCTTCTATGGCAGCTATATGATATAGTTGTCCGATCTTAATGAAATTAAAACCGTAATTCTAGAACTATAAAAAACGACTATATCTCGAAATTTATAGAAATTCGTTGAAAAACAGAGAAATTAAACATTTTTGTACATTAATTTCGCCATCATTCCTATGGCAGCTATAGGATATAGTGGTCCGATTTCGGCCGTTCCGACATATATACTGCGTGCTAAAGAAATAAGACTATGCTGAAAATTTCAGCCCGATAGCTCAAAAACTGAGAGACAAGTTCGCGTAGAAACCGACAGACAGACGGACAGACAGACGGACAGACAGACGGACAGACAGACAGACGGATAGACAGACGGACAGACAGACAGACGGACATGGCTAGATCGACTCGGCTGGTGATGCTGATCAAGAATATATATACTTTATGGGGTCTGAGATGCCTCCTTCACTGCGTTGCAAATATCATGGCAAAATTATAATACCCTCTGCAAGGGTATAAAAATAAAACTGTTCAAAATATAACAAATATTTACAAGAAAAAATTAAATAGCTAGATATATCCAATTTAGCTAGTTTTTGTTATTTTTTCATTGTTTTAGCGTTTTTTTGGTTAAAAATTCGCTAAAAATACAGTTTGTTCCGTTCCTTTTACTTATTTAATTCTTTTAATTCTTTTAACGTAATTCCAAACTTAAAAAAGATCCCGTTATCAAAATAGTAGTCCGGTGTTTCATTCCACACATTCCGGTGGTTCATTCCACACATTCCGGTGGTTCATTCCACACATTCCGGGGTTTCATTCCACATATTCCAGTGTTCGATATCACACTTTAAAGTGTTTCGATATCACACATTCCAGAGTTTCGATTCCACACATTCTAGTGTTTCATTCCGGTGTTCCGTCCTTCATACACATTCATAAATAAAATAGAAAATGCCGCTAAACGAGAAGCCCACTGCGACAACTGCGGCCTTACATAAATTTATTGCCGTTAGTGACCGTGTAAGCCAATTCTAGGCGATGGTCAACACTATTGGCCTCTCCACGCCATCGCTCTACACATTCAAAGTCCGCCAAGATCACATCCGAGCCTAATGTAGAGTCCGCTTTGGTGATATCCAGAATCCTGGAATCCTGTGCCTCGGGGTTGTCGTTGCAGGATTTAGGCCACGCCTAGTGACACGGGAACATAGCCTTATTATAGTTAGTTGCACGGTTTATGCTGTACTTTTATTCTGTCACTTTAGACAAGGCAAAGATCGGCAGGATTGTTTTAGGAGTGGTATTATTAACACATGTCCTTCAGGATTCACATTGCACTCGTCTTTGTTCGACGGGACATTGTAACAGTCTTACGGATAATTGCTTCCTTAAAAGAAATGCATCGGCACCGTAAATTTACCGCGGTCAAAATCGCGAAAGTCTATCCGACTTTTACACTTATGCTATTTGCACGCATTCAAGTTGGGATTAATGGATTTTCAGACTCTCTGAATAGACTTCCAGTTCCTAACTCTGACTTTGACTATGTTCTGGTACTGCTAAACCGGGGTCTTTTATACCAAAGACTGTGCCAACTTTCACCTAGGAATCACCGGAATAGAACACAAAAGTGTTCCCAGTAAGAGTCATCAATTCCCCTCTTTTCTCCTATTGGCTAGGGTTCAATTCGGGTCGTCTTTGTTCTAACTTTTGACAATTCCGCAAAATCAGCAGTGTTGGGTTGCTAGTGATTGCATGGCCTAATTTGGCGCGTTCTCTTCTGTGTTACCCGTGGGAAGCACGTCGCCCTAACCGGCGTACGTAACAATTATTTTCGGCGTGTTTTTGGTCGTTTTTGTGTTTCTCGCACCATTTCTACGATTTTTGTAGTCGTATTCCTGAGTCAGTTTCGAGCAAGTGGCTCATAATTTCCGCCAATTTCCGTAGCTAGTTTTTATCCATTTTTTTGGCTAGTTTTAGCAATTTTCTAGCTATTTCTATTGATTCGTCGATTAAATTCGGACTGGGGGTGTTTTCTTCCATCGAGCAGCGACATTTTCGGTTTTTTTGGAGCTTTTCTACCACTTTCTTCCAACTGTTGCGGCGTGCAGGCCTTCCTATTTGTAGAGTAAGCTGAGTATGCCCAGTGAGGGTGATAAGAAACCGACAACTACCCCAGGAAAAGAACCAATCCGTCCTCTCCGCTTCCCGCTCGCGCTAAGCCAGCACCTAAGGCCTTAAGTCCAAGTCAGTCAGAGCGGTATCCACTCCTAAAGAAAAGAATCTTCCAACGACAAGTTGGAAGACAACTCCAAAAATATTTATTTCGAAACCGTTGACGAAATCTTCTAGCGAGTCTTCACTTGCGGTCAAGCCAGAAAATCCCTCTGCTTCCGGAACCGAATTCCTAGAGTAACTCGCGCTATCAGCAAAAAAATGGCATCCTCAGACCAGCCAACCACCGCAACAGCAGCGTTGCACAAATTTATTGCAGTCAGCGATCGCGTTAGCCTCTTTGAAGCACAGATCAATACTCCTGAACAAGCTCCTCTGTCTCTACATACGTTGCAAGTCCGTCTTCAACAAGTGCGAGCCTTATGGGACATCATCCCAGTCGCTAATTTCGTCCGGTTGCCGCTTACCTCCCTGCGATACAGAAGTGTTCGACGGGGATTATCTTCGATGGCCAACTTTCAGGGACCTTTTTACTGCAGTATACGTCAATAACCCTAGGCTGACACCGGTCGAGAAGTTGTTTCACGTCATTACCAAAACAAGTGGCGAGGCCAAGGCGATTGTAACCGAATCCCCTCTCACCAATGACGGGTTCGCTACGGCTTGGGAAGCACTTCAAGACCGTTTCCAAAATAAGCGACTTCTAGTCAACAGCCAACTCAAGCTCTTGTTTAACTTGAGTTACCCACGAATCTGGTCTTGCGTTAAAATAACTTCAAACCACAATTCAAGGGTGTTTGACAGCACTAGCACATTCCCAGATATCCACGGAAAACTGGGATTGGTTGCTGGTACTCCTATGCGCCAGTAAACTGCCTAAGGTGACCCTTTTTCTATGGGAACAATCCTTATCTTCCAAGTCCGAAATTCCTGCGTGGGAAGAAATGAACACGTTCCTAAATGAAAGATATCGGCCATTAGAGGCCATCGAGGACATTAAGCCAAGTCCATCGGCCCCGAAAAACTTCAGTCCTTCGAGACAAAGGTTAGCTCCAAGCCGAGAGGGTGTGACTTATGCTCCAAGGAGAACCATCCGGTCAGGTTGTGCCCGCGCTTTCTGCAAATGTCAATTGACGCGCGTTACGGGTACAAAAAGAGGAAGCAGCTATGTCTAAACTGCTTTGCGAGAGGCCACCAGCTACGTGACTGCACCAGCACACACAGCTGCTTTACTTGTAAGGGGAGACATCATACGCTGCTGCATCGCGGCAGCGCGAGTTCCGAAAATGCTAGAGCCTCAACCGCCTCGCTCTCCACACAACCACCCTCGAGACCCTCCAGCCATAATGCATGCGCGAGCACTTCGAAGGTGCAAAACTACTTCGCATCGGGCACTACAGCCGTGCTGCTGAGCACGGCAATTATTGATGTGTGTCATTTGGGCACGAATTATCGAGCACGAGCTTTAATCGACTCGGGATCCGAGGCGACATTCATTTCCGAACGCCTTTTCAATTTAATCAAGCTGCCATTCCGTAACATCCAGACTCAAGTCTCCGGGCAGAACCAATCGGTTTCGGCAAAGTCTACCAGGCTATGCCATTTTACGATTCGTTCCCCCAACAAGCCGGGTATACAGCTAGACACCGCAGCCTACGTCCTTCCGGAATTGGCCAGCAAATTGCCCTCACATCCAATTTCCCGGAATTCTTTGAAAGACCTGCTCGCTCTCCAATGGACAGACCCCACCTTCTTTGAAAGCTCGCAAATCGACAACCTGATCGGAGCCGACATCTTACCGTCGGTTATGTTGAGTGGCACTCGAAGGAGTATTTGCGGCTCACTCCTAGGCCAAGAGACCATTTTTGGGTGGGTGCTGACGGGACCAATTTCCCATGTTAAATCCAATAAAGTCGCATCCTTTACGACTCAGGTTCACCAAATAGGTAATGATTCGCTGGACACGCTTCTCAGCAAGTTCTGGGAGGTGGAGGATCTACCAGTTCAGATGGTAAAAGAGTCGGATTCTTATTGCGAAAGGAACTTTCTTCAAACGACTAAATGTGGTCGCCTCAGCGCCTCCAGAGGTTTGCAATATGATGAGCGCCATCTAATAATAATCCCCTATAATTGTAGACTGTCTCGCCTTCTCATTCAATTTGCTCACCAGATTACTCTTCACGGCGGTAGCCAATTATGGTACGCCTGATCCGATCGAAGTATTGGATTTCTAAAATCAAGAATCTGGTGAAAGCTGAAAACACAGCTCATGGGCGATCTTCCGACAGACCGAGTCTCGTTCTCAAGGGCGTTCACGACACGGGCATTGATTATGCCGGCCATTTTGAGATCAAGAATTATACAGGGAGAGCGTGCCTTATTACTAAGGGATATGTTTGTGTGTTTGTGTGTTTCTCTACAAAGCCTTTGGATTTGGAACCCACCTCCGATACCACAACGTAGAAATTCCTCTCGGCCTTTGCTCGTTTTGTAGCTAGGCGCGGGTGTCCTCAGCGGGTCCATTCGGATAATGGCAAAAACTTTGTGGGTGCAGCAAATCTGCTTTCTCGGGTCTTTTTACAAGCCATGAAGGAGTCCATGACTGATGCATATAGCCATCAGGGACTAGTGTGGCGCTTTATCCCCCTTCGCATATGGGAGGTCTGTGGGAAGCCGGTGTTAAAAGTTTCAAAACGCTTTTCTTTAAGTCCACCCCATCCCGCAAAAACACGTTTGAAGAACTTGCCAGCTTTCTTGCAAAGATTAAAGCTTGCCTTAATTCCAGGCCTTTTTTCCCGATGTTCGAAGATCCAACGGATTTGCTCGCACTCACGCCAGGCCATTTACTAATTGGTGGGCCGTTGCTTTCCACGACTGAGCCCGAAATAAAAGGCGAAACCAATTCGATTATAAATCGATGGCAACATTTAAAGGCTCAACATCAGCAGTTTAGTGCACGATGGAAAGAAGAGTATCTTAAAGAACTCCACAAGCGCAACAAATGGCATTTCCCGACCAAAAATCTTCAGATCGACGATATGGTGGTCGTCAAAAAAGACAATTTGCCATTGGACGACTGGCGGCTCGGCAGAATCGTATCTGTTTCCCAGGAGCCGATAGCCGAGTTCGAGTTTTTAAAATCCGTACTGCTCGCGGGACAATTAAACGTTTAGTTCAGAAAGTGATCCTCCTTCCTACCGAGGTTACGAATTCCTTCGGTTCCAAGGAGTAATTTTATATTCGCTCTCCGAGTTCCTACTAAGTCATTGTATTCTTTCTTATTTTCGCAGACTAACTCTTACTCAATATGGCTCCTCGTCCACGATCCGCCCGAGCTTTGGATAGCATACGTTCCCGAGGTACGAATTCATAGCGCTGCCGAGTCTGCCGGGGAATCCATCCTCTTCGGAAATGCAAGCAGTTTCTGAGGTTAAGTTCGGAGAAGCGTCTCCGAGCAGTGCTGATAAACAAGTACTGCTCCAATAGCCTGGCTCTTCAGCACTCCGATGGGACGTGTCTCAGCGAAGGCGGCTGCAAGAAGTGTGGAGAAGCCCATCATACACTTCTGCACTCGCACGAGAAGGGGTCTCCACCGCGTCGCGATCATCCCGCCAGTCATCGCCAACACCAGCACGCCAGGCATCGCCATCTCCACCACGCTCATCACGCGCGCTGCATTGGCAGTCGGTGCCTCCTCGGCAACGTCCGATGTCGGTCTCGAGGACTCCGTCGCCAACACCGGCACCCAGGACGCCTCGCGACTCGTCCCCCGCTGTCACGGCTCTGCGGCAATTGCAGAGCACCCACATCCTGCCGACAGCCGTCGTGGTGCTCGACTCCGGGAAGACCACCTACGAGACGGCTGCAATGATCGACCCGTGCATGCCCGTGAGCAGCATCGACCGATCTCTGGCGACCGCTTTCCGGCTGGTCCCAATACAAGTCGGGGACGACGAGGTCTGCGCGGTGACCCTCAGGTCCCGAACGGGCAGCTTCGCCCTCAGTCTGGTCCTTAAGCTCGACAACCACCTGAAAATCCGGACTCCTATTCGGGCTCTGAGCGACGAGACACGGGCTCGTTTCGATGATGTCCGTCTCGGTGATGAGCGCTTCCACCGCCCGGCAACCATCTCCCTAGTGTTGGGATCGGATGTCTATCCGAAGCTGATCCAACCAGGATTTCTAAAGCTGCAAAATGGTCTTCCCGTGGCTCAGAGTACCGTGTTCGGTTGGATCGTTTCCGAAGCATGCACGGAATCCTGAACGTCGACCGTTTACATTTCTTTCGCTCGCGCAAGGGGGGGGAGAATGTTCGCGCGCTTAGTTTTCAGAGACAGTGTGGGAGCGAGCGCCCTCGCTCTCGCGCTCGCCCGCTCTCCATCTCCTCGGCCATTTTCCCGCTCCCTCCGTTCCAGCCGGGAAAGGGCGCTTCTTCACCGGCTGAAGCCTACATTTGTTCTTTCTGTTAAATGAGTCTTAAGCAAACACTGAAGAGAAATAAACGCCAAATAGTGAAGTCAACGCCGACGAAACCGACCTCTCCTTCTTCTTCTTTGGCATCTGGGAATTTTCGTAGCCGCCAACTCCAACCTTTGCCGAAGCAGCCCCTACAACGAAGCCGGCAACTTATTCTGAGATCCGCCCCCTCCAATACAGCGACCAAGTTATGCCGGGAAAGCAAATTTGCGACAACCATTGCGATGCGCTTCCAGTTAATTATTTGCTAAGCGCCATAACTAGAGCACTCACTTCGAGTGGATTTTCGCTTAAAATCATATCCGCAGTTTTGCACCTCCCACGCCGCGTCGGCGTGGGAGGCTTGAACGTTGGCAGCGCAATCGAAACTTCGAGATTTTTGTTGTTGCTGCCGGCGTTTGCCTTGTCTTTAACAATTTCATAAATTTTTGGTTTTGCGATTCCAGAAGCGCCTGTAACACATTTTCAGGATACAACTGAGGACGTGCCGATCCCACTTCTGGTGTAGGAGCTGGAGTTTCGTTATCTTTGTCCATTCTTTTGCTACCGCTTGTCTATGCCGCGTTTCTGTTTCACACTTTCTATCAGACTGTATCACCTTCATACCAGAAAGCCATTGCGCCATACTCAGTCCATACAGTTGTCTCACTTAGACCTCGCTTTTGCATATTCAAGCTAATCACTTTTCATGAAATAACTATCTTTTCTTCTCCTTCATTTTATTTATTCAACATTTCTAAACACTAGCAATGTTCTTAACAGATAGTAAATTTAAATTTAAAATTGCTTATTTTAAATCTACGACATATATATATTCTTGATCAGCGTCATAGCCCCAGAAAGATGACAGACTTATTAGACTTTGCGGTGAATACATATATTTCACGCAACAATATAAGTACCAAAGTGTTTCGGAGCTTTCATCAGACAATTTTCTCACCACATGCTAACGTCTCACAGAACTAACTGGCTTAAATATAGGAAGTATATGAGTTTCTACATTGAAATAATCCTGCAGCTCTACATCGAAGCGGACATTGACTGCTCTTCTAAAGCCCTCGAAGATGTACTCGTTGTTTACATTTGGGAGACTAGCTCAGTTTAAGGTAGAAGAACTGCGGCGCAATTGAAACTTAATAATGAATTATAATTGGAGTGGGGAATATAATGAGAACTCTGGAACTAGTGGGAAAGCTGAGTAAGAAGATCCCATCCAGAAGTTGCTTGCAAATTGGGTAAGGAGCCTGGGATCTTGGGTTTGGTAACTCCCCCCATCCTAAATTGAATAGTCCCGATGCATTGGAACTGATGGACAAAGTGAATTTAAATGAGTGGTTAACTCAACTACAATTTCATCTTCAAAGGTATTTGCATTGTCTGCTTCAACATGAGTGTTTGCACTGCTTCAATATGAGTGTTCAAACATGAACACGTTTATATATAAATATATACATATGTCGTGGATTACTTGGCCAATTCAAATTATAACAACTGTTAGCTTTGGTTTGTCTTTCGCTTTCCATTCGTTGTCATGTACTTCTGTGCTGTTCCTTCGGCTGTTCAAACGGAGGCAACAGTTTCTGTTGTCAACGTTAGTCTGTGTGCACTGGTGAGCGAGACAGAAGGATGCAGGTGTCCGCATCAAAAAGGAATTGCAGAAAGTTCTTATTAGTGTGTGCACTGGTGAGCGAGACAGAAGGATGCAGGTGTTCGCATCAAAAAGGAATTGCAGAAAGTTCTTAGTAGTGTGTGCATTGGAATGCGAGAGCGAGAGTAGAATAAAGTAGAAAGCGACGCTGGCAAAAGGGACGCAAGCAGTAAGAGAGCGTCATTCGTATTTGAAGAGCCAAACTGAAAAGATGCCACGCGCCAGAAAACGTTTCCGTTCGGACCAGCACGAGGAGCAGCCTGAAGCAGAGGATAATTCTAGTGACTCCTCGACATCAGAAGTGGGATTACCCAGGCCTCAAACCGAAAGCGAAAATAATCTGAAGATGCTTTTGGAATCACAAAATCGTACTTTCGCCGAACTTATAAAAGCAGTACAGCGAGCCCCGAATGACGCAGTTACCGTTGTGTTGCCGAACTTTAATCCTGATCGTGCAAGCGCGGATGCAGTATCATGGAGTGCAACGGTGGATTACATTCTTTCCGAGAACAGTCTAGAAGGCAGCGCTCTCGTGATGGCTCTCAGTCGGTCCTTGCAAGGAAGCGCGTCTCATTGGCTTGCACAAACGGTCTACCCTGGGATCACATGGACGCAGTTCAGAGAACTATTTTGCAGTATTTCGCCGGGACGGAGACCTTGGCTGCAACTGTGTTGAATCTGCTGAATGGTCGCCCAACAGAGGGAGAATCTATGTCGCTGTATGGAAGCAGAGTTGTAACATCCCTGATGTCCAGGTGGAAGTCCCTGACGGTAGAGCAAATTGCCGTTTCTGTTGCTTTGGCACACGTGGCTGGATTGGACAAGCGATTGCGACGCTTGGCTTTTACTACAGAAGTCAATTCTCGGATCGAGTTGCAACAGGAGTTGAAAGCCTTTTCTTTTGAAGCTGGACCGAGCCGCGGTACTGGACACTTCTTGTCGGCCCCGACTAATAAGAAAACAAGACCATTCTTCAATATCAGATGTCACAAATGCGGAAAAGAGGGTCACAAGCAGGCGGAGTGTCGCTCGTCTGGTGTGCCCCCGCGACATAGTCAACTAGCTAATCAACGTTCTGGACATAACGGAGGAAGAGATCGCTCGACTCTAATCTGCTTCAAGTGTGGAAAGGAAGGGCATGTGGCTACTGTGTGCCCGGATCGTCAGGAGCACTCGATGACGGTCAAGAGGGATTATGTTAAAGATGTCAACCTGTGTACCGTACTTGAGCCCCTTGGAACTTTTCAACAATTTGGTGAGTCGTTCCAATTTTGTTTCGACTCAGGAGCCGAGTGCTCGCTCATCAAGGAAGCCGTAATTTTAAGAGGTATTGGTAGTAATACGGTTTGCAGCACCCTACAGATATTGGCTAAAGTTTTGATTTGTGATCATTCCTTCGAAGTTCTTTTTCATGCAGTTCAAGATAGTTATATCAAATATGATGCTTTGATTGGGCGCGAAATTTTGAGCCAGGGAATCGGTGTAACAATTACATCTAATTCACTTTCAATGTTTAATGAAAAACTGTATTGCCTGTCTTGACTTCAGACTGTGTTCCCGATTTGGCCAATGTTGATACCGATCTAAGTGGTTTAGATAAGGATAGGCTAACATCAATGCTTCAAAATTATTCTGGTTCGTTTATAAACGGTATTCCACAAAGTCGCGTAACTACGGGGCAGCTAGAGATTCGCCTGATTGATCCAAACAAGACAGTTCAGAGACGACCTTACAGATTAAGCGTGGAAGAAAAAGAACAAGTGCGAATGTCTATTAAACAGCTGTTGGATGCGAACATTATAAGACCAAGTTCCTCCCCTTTGCAAGTCCGATGCTTCTTGTTAAGAAGAAAAATGGAACTAACCGTCTCTGCGTTGATTATAGGGAACTGAATTCGAACACTATTTCTGACAAGTATCCGTTGCCACTTATTTCGGACCAGATAGGTAGACTAAGTGGTGCTAAGTTTTTCACCTGCATAGATATGGCAAGCGGATTTCACCAAATCCCAATTCATCCTAATTCGATCGAACGAACAGCGTTCGTTACTCCAGACGGACAGTATGAGTTTGTTACCATGCCATTTGGGTTAAAGAATGCCCTTCCGTATTTCAACGAGCTATTAATTGTGCTTTAGGTGATCTTGTTCATTCGTATGTAGTCGTTTACATGGACGACGTTATGGTAGTAGCAGGTACCAAAGACGAAGCTTTAGAAAGACTTGAGGTAGTTTTGCAAACTCTAACTAAAGCCGGATTTTCTTTTAATATCACCAAATGCTCATTTCTTAAATCCTGTGTTGAATATTTGGGGTTTGAAGTAAGGGCAGGTGAAATAAGACCCAATCCAAGGAAAATAAAAGCATTGACTGATTTGCCACCCCACAGTCTGTGACCCAGCTGAGACAGTTTATTGGTCTCGTTTCTTATTTTAGGCAATTTGTCCCTCAGTTCTCACAATTGTTGAAACCTCTGTATGCTTTAACTTCCAAAAGCATATCGTTTGAGTGGAACCCGGAGCACGAGCAAGTACGACAAAGAGTAATTTTATCTTGACCAATCAACCCGTGCTCACTATATTCGACCCACTTTTTCCGATTGAGCTTCACACCGACGCAAGTGCTGATGGTTACGGGGCCATTTTATTGCATAGGATTGAGAACAAGCCTCGAGTGATCGAGTATTTCAGCAAAAGGACTTCCCCCGCCGAATCACGCTACCACTCATACGAGTTGGAAACGCTCGCAGTGTATGTCTCCATGAAGTATTTCCGTCATTACTTGCATGGTCGTCAATTTACGGTGTATACGGACTGTAATTCGCTCAAAGCTTCCAAAACCAAAGCCGAGTTAACTCCTAGAGTGCAAAGGTGGTGGTCGTATATGCAGGTTTTTAAGTTCGATATTGAGTATAGACCAGGTGATCGAATGGCTCATGTAGACTTTCTCTCTCGAAACCCAGTGTTGGAAGATCGTAAAAATTCAAAAGGTGTTACCGAAAAGCGTATAAACTTGACAGAGATTACCGACAACTGGTTGCTGGCAGAGCAGCAAAGAGATGAGGAAACATCATCTATCGTGTCCAAATTGCGCAATGGAGAACTTCCTGAGGATATAGCAAAAACCTTTGAGTTACGTGGTGGTACTCTATATAGGAAAATTCAAAGACATGGGAAAACTCACTGTCTTCCTATTATTCCAAAGCCCTTTAGGTGGTCTGCTGTTAACAACGTTCACGAGGCAATTATGCATCTCGGTTGGGAAAAGACCCTTGCAAAAATGTACGAGTACTATTGGTTTGACAAAATGTCAAAGTATGTCCGTAAATTCGTTGACAATTGCATTACCTGTAGGTTATCTAAACCTCCGACTGGCAAGGTACAAGCTGAATTGCATCCCATTCCGAAAGTGAGCGTCCCGTTTCATACAGTTCATATTGATATCACAGGGAAGCTTAGTGGTAAAAATGACCAAAAGGAATATATAATCGTTCTAATAGATGCATTTTCTAAGTTCGTCCATTTGTTTCACACCACTAGACTAGACTCTGAAAGCTGCATCAAGTCAGTGAGGTCTTTAGTATCGATTTTTGGGGTTCCTTCCCGTTTGATAGCTGATCAGGGACGTAGCTTTGCTAGTACTGTGTTTCGTGACTTTTGCTCAGCACAAAAGATAGATTTACATTTGATCGCAACTGGCGCCAGCCGAGCCAATGGCCAGGTCGAAAGAGTGATGAGTACTCTTAAATCTATGCTAACTGCGGTTGAAACAGGCAAGGGATCTTTGCAGGACGCTTTGTATGAAATCCAACTGGCTCTTAATTGCACTCCCAATCGGGTAACGAAGGTTAGTCCCATAGCATTACTAATTGGAAAAGAAGCTAGACCATTTGGTCTTGTATCCGTTGCTGAAAACGAGAGTGTGGTTGCTGTAAATCTAATCAGAAATATAGCTAAGCACAATATGGAACAAAATTCCAAATATGACAAATCAAGATTCGATCGGAATAAAGCCACTATTGTTAAGCATAAAGTTGGGGATCATGTCTTACTCAAGAATGAGGAGCGACACCAGACAAAACTAGACCCCAAGTTTAAAGGCCCATTTTTAGTTGTTGAGATATTACCAGGTGATCGATATAAATTAAAAGCGTTAAAGGGCAATCGAACTTACAAATATTCCCACGAATTTTTACGAAGAATGCCTGAGAAGGGGATTACCACAGAGCATGACGAGGCGGTCATGGATGAAGATGATGTTGATCGAGCCGGTGATGGCTGCGATGATTTGTGAAATAAGAAAATGTAAATGATAACTGTGTGCTATATGTTGGCCGGTTGGTTGAAATGAAAACCCGTAAATTGATCTGTTTACAGTTAAGACAACTGCGTGCTATGTGTTGGCCGGTTGGTCAATTGATCTGTTTATAGTCGAGACAACTGTGTGCTATGTTGGCCGGTTGGTCGAGACAAGACTTAATTTGTTAAGTAAAATGAAAACTGTTAGAGATAGTGATTGACGATGTAACAATGTGATTGCTTATTGGAGAAGCAAATGAAAATGGAAAATGAATATTGTTTGAATTGATGGTAGTCCGGATCTCAAGGCTTAATATAATAAAAGTATTGTCATTTGTTTACGTATGAGGAAGTGTAAGTTCGATCTGCTAGTTAAGAATTAAGAATTCTGTATAACTTTTGAATTTAAAAGAATAATGTTATTGAGGAAAAATGTTAAGAAAGGAAAAATGATAAGTTTGATTTGTTATTCATAGATTAATAAATTATAAGGCTTCTGATTAATGAAAATATAGTTATTTTGCTTTAACTTCAAGGTACATATCTAGTTCTATTTATTATTGAGAGATAATATTTTGTAATGTTTTAAAGTTGGAAACACACGAGGACGTGTGAAAGTCAGGATGGCCGTGTCGTGGATTACTTGGCCAATTCAAATTATAACAACTGTTAGCTTTGGTTTGTCTTTCGCTTTCCATTCGTTGTCATGTACTTCTGTGCTGTTCCTTCGGCTGTTCAAACGGAGGCAACAGTTTCTGTTGTCAACGTTAGTCTGTGTGCACTGGTGAGCGAGACAGAAGGATGCAGGTGTCCGCATCAAAAAGGAATTGCAGAAAGTTCTTATTAGTGTGTGCACTGGTGAGCGAGACAGAAGGATGCAGGTGTCCGCATCAAAAAGGAATTGCAGAAAGTTCTTAGTAGTGTGTGCATTGGAATGCGAGAGCGAGAGTAGAATAAAGTAGAAAGCGACGCTGGCAAAAAGGGACGCAAGCAGTAAGAGAGAGCGTCCTTCGTATTTGAAGAGCCAAACTGAAAAGATGCCACGCGCCAGAAAACGTTTCCGTTCGGATCAGCACGAGGAGCAGCCTGAAGCAGAGGATAATTCTAGTGACTCCTCGACACATACATACATACATATGTACATAGATCTGTCACAAATAGATGCAGCTGTGATCTGCTTGAGCGCATGTGCGCGTATCTATAAAAACAACGGCCACTTGTGTCTAACACAGATCTATACACTAGACAAATAAATACACTTGAGATGTAATATGACCCTTGCGAGGGTCACAGATAAAGATATGTGCGAGAGGGTTGTTTTTCCCCTATCGCGACCAAGAATTTTCCCATGTTAGAGATAAACTAACCAATTCGTTGGTCTAGCGATAAGACTAGTTTTAGGGATCTCACGACCGCTACGTAAGCGAGGACTTTAAAAATAAAATCAGGTTTGAAATATCAACTCAACAAATGTAGACGGTTGCTTTATTTGCAGCCTCTCTTACAATGAGCCTCTCGTGGTTTGCATATTAGATATTTTTTTTTATTTTAATAAAAGCGTGATAATTAAATTTATTACAATAAATATGATCAGTATTAAATCGACTGGGATTTGAGTTTGTTTAATTTGAATTAAAGTGTTTAGGGCCGATTTGTCAATGTCAGGTTGACTTTTGTCAATCAAATCAATTGTTGTTTCGGAGTATTTTAGTCGTCAAAAATCATGTTAGCTTTCATCCTACTGACAACAATTTTTTTTAGCTAGAGCTATTCCTCTAGTCAGGAGTTGTCAGTCAGATAAACAAAAACATGATTTTGAGGGGCCTTCGTTACTCCGAAAAAAATTTACCTCAATGACAAGAGTTAACCTGACATTGAAAAATCGGGCCTTAATAAGTCAATGTTATCGAATGTAAATTGGATTTGAATTGAATTTGACATAAGATATTTGGATGTTAGGAAATTATTATATTGTTTAGCAGTGATATATATTTTAATATCTTATGGTCCACATCAGTGTAGGAAATATTATTTATTACAGTAGTGCTTTTAAAAGCAATTAAAAACAAGTGGGAAAGCTACAGTCGAGTGTGACCGACTGTGAGATACCCGGTACCGAAAGCATTGTGTGACATTGAATCGTTCATTGAATGTTCACAAATGAAGTCAAATGTTGCTAGAAATGTGTTGAGCAATACTGGAAAGAGACAAATGTTGCTAGGAACATGCTGAGCAACACCCAACCTCATATTTGTAACCGATGCTTCCTTGGTATCGGTAGCCAGATGTTGTCCTATGTCCTATCCAGAAGATCCATATCATCCCACTTTATCAATATCTGTTGAATGTTGTATCTCTGTTAATACTGTCACTTCGTCACTTCCTACTCGTTACAAATGTTTCCGTAAAGCTAACTTTGATGGTTTATATTTATCTTTATCACAAATGGATTGGTCGTTCTTAACGAATTTTAATGATATTGACTTTGCTGTAAATGCATTTAACTCAGCTATTGGCTCCGTACTTGACACTTTTGTTCCGGAATTGACTGTTTCTGCTTCCCATAAGCCTCCATGGTTCAACAAAAACTTGTCCTACCTAAAAAATAAAAAGGCAAGCCTCATTAAAAAATACAAGAAAAATGGGTCCCCGCATGTCTATGCTCAATATTTATCAGTAAGATCACAATTCCTTGCGCTGAATTCCCAACTTTATTCACAATATCTTACACAATGTAAATCCGATTTCCGATCTGATCCAAAACAGTTCTACAATTTCGTAAATTCACAACGCAAGTCTAATGCCTACCCTCCATCGCTTAGTTTTCTCGACCAATCTGAATCTTCCTCGCTGGGCATATCCAACCTATTTGCAACATTTTTCCAATCTACTTATACTTCTGTCTCCTACGATTCTTCTACTCCCTATCCTTATAGTTTAGCTCATGCTAACAATATCTGCGTACCTTTCTTCGCAGAGAGTGATGTTCTGCATGGTTTAAAAACTATTGACATGTCCTACTCTGCTGGCTCTGACAATATTCCGAGCTGTGTCCCAAGCACTGTGCCCAAGTTCTATGTCTCCCTTTGACCTATCTTTTCAATCTATCGCTAAAACAATGTACTCTCCCAAGTATTTGGAATGAGTCTTTTATCATTCCCCTCCATAAAAAAGGCTCTAGATCAAATGTAGCCAATTATCGTGCCATCGCCAAGCTCTCGGCTATCCCTAAGCTTCTGGAGCACTTGATAACTCGTCAACTGCAACACCTTTGTAGAAGCCTGGTGTCATCATCGCAACATGTTTTTTTTAAACAGCGATCCACAACTACTAATCTATTGGAATTCTCTAATCTGATCAACCGAAGTTTTCAAAGTCGTATGCAAGTCGTTGTTATCTTTACAGACTTCAGTAAAGCGTTTGATTCTGTAATTCTTCAAACCTCTTCTTCTATTCTAGGATCGCTTCTCAAATGGTACTTGTTCCGTTCAATAATGTCTGTCTAATGTTATTAATGTCACTTCCGGTGTCCCACAAGGCAGTCACCTTGGTCCACTTCTCTTTATCTTGTTTATAAACGACCTTCCAAAAGTGATATCCTACTCATCTGTTCTAATGTATGCCGATGACGTCAAGATCTGCCTACCATACTCAAATCGACTCTCACATAATGACCTTCAACATGACCTTAATTCTCTTCTCAGTTGGTGTTTGATAAATCTTCTATTTCTTAACTACTCTAAATGTAAGCTCATGACCTTTTATCGCTATTCTCCTCATCTTGTCTCCTACACCTTGGGGAATCATTCACTTGATCGGATAGAATCATCGAAAGACCTAGGAGTTCTTTTCGATCACAAATTAAGTTTTAAGAGCCACATTACTGCCATGGTAAATAAAGCTAAAGGTGTCTTAGCATTTATCAAGCGATGGTCCAAAGAATTTAATGACCCTTATACTACAAAGACTCTCTATGTATCCTTAGTCCGTCCAATCTTAGAGTATTGTTCCTGTGTGTGGAGCCCGCAGTATAAGGAACAGCAAGATCTTATTGAATCTGTTCAGAAGCAATTTCTTATCTTTGCCCTTCGAAATTTAAACTGGGATTCTGAAAGATTCTTACCGAGTTACCGGCATAGGCCTAAATTAATCGACCTTCCGTCCCTACATCATCGCCGAGTTTGCAGTGGAGCGATCTTCGTCCACAAGCTCCTTCTTGGTCTTATCGACTCGCAATTTTTATTAAATAATGTTGATATTGCTGTCCCTTCAAGATTTACTCGTTCTTTCCGTCCTTTACGTTTGCCTATATGTAAATCTATTTATGCACAGCACGACCCATTTAATGTTTTATGTAAAAATTTCAATGCTGTGAACCATATCATTTCTAACGAACCAATCGAAGTCATTACAAATAAGATTTACATGTTTCTTGAGTCGTCCGAACTGTAATTTTGTTAAGTTTATAGTTTTAAGCCTTATTGTTTAGAATTTAAGTATAGCTGTGCTAACAGATATTTGTTATGGAATAAATAAATAAATAAATAAATAAGACAATGTTGCTAGGAACACGATGGCAACACTCACGTGCGCGCTCTCTCTCTCTCTCTCATGAAGAAGAAGTATACACAGAAACTTTATTGTTTATTAACTTCTATGTTTATCATCCGATATTACTCAAATTTCCAAAACACGTCCGAAATCACGACTATTGCCTATATTAAAATTTTTTTTAGAATTTTCGGGGGCGGAAGTGGGCGTGGCCAAATTTTAAAACAAACTTGATCTGCCTGCAACAGATTTCAATGTTGTCACCAAATTTGGTAACTCTAGCTCTTATAGTCTCTGAGATCTGTTGTTTCACACGGGCGGACGGACGGACGGACAGACGGACATGGCCAAATCGACGCTGATCAAGAATATATAAATGTCGTAGATTTAAAATAAGCAATGTTAAATTTGAATGTACTGTCTGTTAAGGACATTGCTTGTGTTGAAAAAAGTTAAATAAATGAAATGAAGGAGAAGAAAAGATAGTTATTTCATGAAGAGTGATTAGCTTGAATATGCAAAAGCGAGGTCTGAGTAAGACAACTATATGGACTGAGTATGGCGCAATGGCTTTCTGGTATGAAGGCGATACAGTCTGATAGAAAGTGTGAAGCAGAAACGTCGTTGCGACTCACTACGCGGCATAGACAAGCGGTAGCAAAAGAATGGACAAAGATAACGAAACTCCAGCTTCTACATCAGAAGTGGGATCGGCACGTTCTCAGCCGAGATAACAGTTTTGGTCAGATTTGCGCATCTCGCTCTCTCGCACTCTCTCCACTCCTCTCTCCAAGCGGCTCTTGAAACCTCCACCCCGTAGCTTTAAGTTTAGTTCGAATGTACAAGTGCATAAGAGGGAATCAAGCGAAGAATAAATCCTGAATTTTTTATAACGAAAACCCGCCCCCCGTCATTTCAAGGTCCATCGAGCCAGATAATTCCAGAAGAGGAGAAAAGTTCCAGCACCAGCGTTCACCCAGCGGATTTTTCCTAATTTGTCTTCCATCAATTCAAGATAAGTACGACCGTTCTTATTTCTGCCGACCAGCCAGATATTTCCAATTTTTCCAATCCAATTTCTTATATCTGTCTGGTGATAGGCCATTCCATTCCATACGATCGACATATTCCGGCTTCTTTTCTCGTATTGCTATTTCCAATTTCATACGATCGCCATATTCCGGCTTCTTTTTATACCCGGTACCCATAGGGTACAAGGGTATTATAAGTTAGTGCCAACTGATAATGTATGTAACAGGCAGAAGAAGAAATCTCCGACCATATAAAGTATATATATTCTTGATCAGCGTCACTAGCCGAGTCGATCTAGACATGTCCGTCTGTCCGTCTGTCTGTCCGTGTGAAACAACAGATCTTAGAGACTATAAGAGCTAGAGTTACCAAATTTGGTGACAACATTGGAATCTGTTGCACGCAGATCAAGTTTGTTTTAAAATTTGGCCACGCCCACTTCCGCCCCGGAAATCATAAAAAACGGTATATAACCATATGCGTGATTTTCGGCGTAAAGTAAATAGATAGACTTAATAAGTAGGCAATAGTGGACGTGTTCTGAAAATTTGAGTAAAATCGGATGATAAACATAAAAGTTATTGATCAATAAAGTTTCTGAGAGAGAGAGAGAGAGAGAGCGCACGTGCGTGTTACTCAAAATGTTCCTAGCAGCATTTGTCTCTTTTGAGTGTTGCTCAACATGTTTCTAGCAATAATTGTCTTCATTTTTCAGAAAATGTTCTTTTTCCATTTTCATGTGCTGTTTAATTTCACCCACAATCGGTACCGGGTATCTAACAGTCGGTCACACTCGACTGTAGCTTTCCCACTTGTTTCGTATTGCTATTTCCATTTTCATACGGTCGAAATTTTCCGGCTTCTTTCTTCGTATTTCCCCATTTCCATATTCTTGTTCATACGGACATATAATCCTGATGCACACTCTTTAATGTACGTACATATGACCATCGCAACATATGTACGTAAGTTAACATACACGTACCTCCATTCGCGGTACACCCCACAAACATTTCTACAGCGACATTTACCATACAGTCCACATTATCTCCAATTACCAAATTTATTAAAAATTACAATTTTAAAATACAATTTATACACATACATTACCGAGTTCCCACAAACACACATATCCATACGCCCATACATAAACACACAATCCTAATGCATTCTTATTAATGTACGTACATATCTACATATGTATTTATTTCAACATATGTATATAATTGGAAAAGTCGTAGCGTGACGTAAGGCAACGTAAGCACGATAACCCACATACGTGCTTTCGCGGTACACCCCACAAACATTTCTACAGCGACATTTACCATACAGTCCACATTATCTCCAATTACCAAATTTATTAAAAATTACAATTTTAAAATACAATTTATACACATACATTACCGAGTTCCCACAAACACACATATCCATACGCCCATACATAAACACACAATCCTAATGCATGCTTATTAATGTACGTACATATCTACATATCCATTTCAACATATGTACATAAGGGGAAAAGTCGTAGCGTAACGTAAGGCAACGTAAGCACGATAACCCACATACGTGCTTTCGCGGTACACCCCACAAACATTTCGAAAGCGACATCCAGTCCACATTATTTATAATTTCCAATTATAAGAAGTACTATATAAACACATATAATCCTGATGCTTGCTGATTAAGATACATTTATTAATATATGTATAACTAGCGGACCTGGCGAACTTTGTCTCGCCCTAATTCGACGCCATTATATAACCCCAGGGTAATAGTCAAACACCGCATTTCTTTATTTAGTATAGAGCGATATGATATACTATGTTTTTTGTTTTATTTTCCGGCGCAAAAACAAACAATGAAGACGGCTTACCAACACGCGAACATGCGACGTACAGCTGGCCGTGCGAAAAACAGGGAAATTCTAGATTTATCCCGCAGACTTCTAACGATTGGCCTTGCGATTTGTTGATTGTCATCGCAAATGCCAATCGGACGGGGAACTGAATCCTCTTGAATTGGAATGGTAGATCAGTTGGAATAATCGGAATTCGTGGTATAAGGACTACCTCTCCTTTAAATGTTCCCTTGATGATCGTCGCCTGAATCACGTTATTCATCAGTTTCTTGACGGACAACCGCGTACCGTTGCACAATTTCGGATGATTTAGATTCCGCAGCATTATAATAATTGATCCCACCTTCAGTTGCAAATTATGCGGTGGAGCTCCTGGCACATCTAGCGAGTTCAAAATTCTGTCGAATCGTTCGTCGCTTCATCCTCGTCGGTCACGCTGTCAACGGATCTGTATGAATGCAGTTCTCCATCGATTTGATTTTGAATAATGTAATTCAAATTATCTACGTCCTTGTTCTTCGCTGCTAGTATAGCCCGTTCACTAATCCAGTCGATATTTTTATAATTTTGCGCAATGTCGGGGAACACTTTGTTAATGAGTTCCTCCTTTGACGATGTGAACACGCAAAAATTTGCCGGAAACGATATTGATCCAGTCGAAACATCAACAGGGATTTCGCCATTGCCAAGTACCAGCAGTTGTCTCGAGAATTCAGCAGCGGACGGGTAATTCTGCAATGTGACTCTCATGTTCGTGGTTAATTTCAGCTTTTTGACATATCTCCACAATGAAGACGATTTAAGGCATGCATTAATTTCATCGGCAGCCGTAGATTTCGGGATGACGGGAAGCGTTTGACGAAAATCTCCGGACAGCAATATCAAAGACCCACCAAATAGTTTCGAATCACCGCGTAAATCTTTCATCGTTCGGTCAACTGCCTCCAAAGCTCGCTTATGCGTGCATCGTGCATTCATCCCAAATGATGATTTTGCATTCTCGCATCAATTTCGCTGTCGCCGAATTCTTGCTTATTGTGCATGTTGGCTTGTCAACCGTAAGAGGATTCATGGGCAGCTTCAAAGCGGAATGTGCAGTTCGACCGCCTTCCAATAACGTGGCAGCAATGCCAGATGATGCAACAGCAAACGCAATTTGAGATCTTGATCGAATCGTTGCCAGAATCAACGAAATGACAAATGTCTTGCCTGTCCCACCAGGAGCATCGAGAAAGTATAAGCCTCCCGATCCATCGTCAACAACCTTCATTATCGAATCGTACACGTTCTTCTGCTCGGCATTCAAAAACGGCACATTGGTTCGGACTCTTTCGGCCAAGTTATCTTGGTTATAGTGTTGCTCCCGTTGAAATTCGCGATTGAAAGCATCGTGCACTGAACGATGTGGCGTTGGCATTCCCAATGTCGACAGTAGACTGCCGCACATGAGCATACACATGTCTTCGATCCGTATTAAAGCTTCGTTGTGCATTTCTCCGTTAATGGCAAGAGTGAAATTCATAGTTGTCCTGCGAACGTCTATTAAAATGTCGTCAGCCATATCGTCCTTGTACTTTTCCCACAGTGCGGTCGGGTTCGACGGATGACATGTGGCTATGAGTATTGCAAATAATGCACGAATTTGATTTGATTCAGAAAGAGAAACAGTGGCATCAGCGAGCGTTGAGTCCCAATGTGTGTCGTTTTCAAGCAAATTTAAACGTTGGCAAGCCTCCCGAAAAGTGGCGCACAGCACACCATCCACTGTACGCAGGGACTCGAAGGATGTAGGGCCTCTTATGTTCACCAAAAGCAAGCGAATATAAAAGCATTCGTCTTGGCGTGGATGAACTGTGTATATTCGTCCGAGAGCATCAGTCCAATAGATATCAGCGAAACCATCAATAGCATCGCCTCTTTTTCGGCGTTGAAACTTTTTCGATGCAGCGTTCCATGTATAATAGCGTGGCATTTCCGAATAGAGTAAAGTCCTTGCGAACGGATCGCTT
Source organism: Drosophila triauraria (assembly GCA_014170255.2). Lineage (NCBI taxonomy): Eukaryota > Metazoa > Arthropoda > Insecta > Diptera > Drosophilidae > Drosophila > Drosophila triauraria. Next base: position 439,764 of record CM024337.1, on the reverse strand, counting down.
TCGCATGTAGAAAAGAAATTTGTCAACGTTGTCGCTGGTGGCCGTTCTGCTCTTTGCGCTGCATTCGCGTCCATAAAGTAGACACGCTGGCCGTTTTCCAAGTGAACAGATAAGTGTACGACCGTCGGATGACGTTCATGAATCGGAAATGAAAACAGACGCCAAATGGCCTCGTTACAACTTACGTAACGTCCAAGTTGAAATTTCGTCACCTTGTCGCTCCCTTTGTTCACATATTTGCAAATGTATTTGATTGATTTTATAGAGTTGCAGTACTCAACATTGCAGTGCGTTAAAAACGTTTTCGACAAAAGCGGACAATATGGAACGATCCAGCGGTTATCGACGATGACTTTGTTTTTTTTTACCATCATTTCGATCCATCTGCCGTTGTCATCTTGGAGAACGACGCCTATACAATGGATATCCATCGTTTCCACTGATTGTTTCAGCCACCAACGGACGGGGAAATCGTTTTGTGCAATTTCCGTTTTCCATGCATGGTGATTCTGGGTTGTGGAATCCGCAAGGGCCATGGATCATACTCGTTTTCACAACGGAATGCAGCTCCGGATCAGTTTCTGGATCTGGTATTTCGGCAGAAATAATCGAATCAATATGTTCTGGTCGGATCTTGTCGAACATCCAAAGCAAAATGTGCGCATGTGGTAAGCCACGCTTCTGCCATTCAACCGAGTACATCCAACAACGAACTACGCCAAAAACCTTCTGCTTAACGATGTAATCCATAAGAATTTTTACCTTTAGCTTGAATACTCGTGCAGTGATGTCATGTCGATCGCTGGATGTTTGTCCTTGGTGCAACAAATTCGTAATTTCGGGCCATTTCGGATTGCATGTAAACGTGATAAATAAATCAGGTCGTCCGTAATTCCGCACGTACGTCATAGCATCTTGAGCGTACTCATGCATATGGCGCGGGCTCCCAACATAAGTAGCTGGCAGAATGGTCAAACAACCAATGTTTGCCGCGTGTCCATCAGTAGCGATGGCGTGACGCAAGTGTACTCGTCAGATCATAACTTTGACTGATTGAAACGAATGAAATTGAGACGCTCCGTTTCTACTTTTACATACATGTCAACACAGAACTGCTGAAACAAACGGCGGTATCTCAACAGATGATTGTCAACATCTAGTCGAATCATCAAAAATTCATTGAGCTGCATAAAAATTCATTGAGCTGACTTTCTTATTCGTTTCTTCTCCTGTAATATGAATTCAGATTTACGTGCAGAATGAAAAAGAAGTGATTAAACAAACCTGTCGTTGGATTGACCATCTTTATGTTGAAGTGATAGCCATCTTCTCCACGACAGAACATCAACGGATATTGAAGTGCATCATATGACCGATGAGTCTCATAAACGCGTTGCAATTGTCCATCATCCCGACGCTTGAGAACAATATCGCGTGATTCCACATTCTCGCCAACAATCACCACTGCGACTTCATTGATAGTGGGCGCATTGAATTGTCTTGAATGGCTTCCTGCTGGTCTTTTATCTGCTCTGATAATGATTTTGTGGTCGTCAGAATGCATTGTATCCAAAGCTGTTTTGAACAATCTGACCAATTTATTACACTCATGAAGAAGATTTTGCAATTGTTGTATTATTTCACGTTTAGTTGCAGTGAAAATTGCACAACGCTGATTAAGTTCAACTGCCGAATCACCAACGAAATAGATCTGAAGGAATTTATGATCTTTGTTTGGTGGTGGTAACAAAGCGCCCGCTCGATGGTGAATTTGCCCTTAAATCTGAATTTTGTGATGCAATTTCGTGAAAAATTATAGTTGTTCATGTTGATAAAAGAGTGACGCTATTACCTTATAACTCGGATTGTAGCCTGGTTGTTGAACAACCTCTGCTCCAAATGACGTCATTTGAAAACATCCGTTATATTTTTGTGCGTGCAACAGGAAATGGTTTGATTTGCTTGTATTTCCATATAGAAGCGAATACAATGGCTCTGGTGGATGGAGTCAAAACCGGCAATTTTACCTTGCCACCTGCGCAGCATAAGCCGGGAGCTTCCAATCGAAACTTCAGTGCATTGCAGTGCTGACATACCACAGACAATAAACCGATAACAACGCAGCTATGGTCTTTGTAGGACGTTGAGAAATTGTATGCAAATGCAGCGCGATTCAAGTCTGTTCTTGGTACTCTTTGTGTAGAGCGAATCTGTGCTAAACGGGTTCGTCTCGATTCATTTATTTCTGCACTTTCGTCTTGCGCTTGACTTTCATGGACATTCCGACTATATGTTGCTCGACGTGTACGTCGTCCAATGTTTGGCCGTCTTATAGCAGGCATTATTCCTACAAATCACAGGAAGAAATTAAACAAATCCGGACGTCTGATAAAAACGAATAAGAAACCGAATAATATTGAAACGATTTGTTTTTACTTTGACATATATTTCGATACACTACTGTTTTATATAATTTGATATTTTAATTATCTGTTTTTCACCATTACCCTGGAAGATTTTCTAAAAATTTTATTACGTTCTGACCTTCTCCTGTTAGTTACCTACAACTGAAAAAAAATTTGAACCAAATCGGCCCAGCCGTTCTCCAGTAGTTTTTTACGACACATTTTTTGGGCTCCATTTTTATATATATAGATTATATATTATACATATCACCAATAATAACTTGATTCCACTGAACAGAATTTATTATATATCACACTTATAACAAAATAACCTGATTCCACCGAACCCATCACCACGACACGCCTCCAAAATTCGCATGACATTTTTTTCAGCAGCGCTAATTCGCACACACCGTCGGCTCACATCCATTAAAGTAAAAATAAATAAATACATTTTTTTTTTTTTGTGCAAGCCGTAACGGTGCGCGATATATATATTTTCCGATTCCTACCGCTCCTTTTCACAGCACAGCAATAAACTGCAAATATCTTGCAGAATATTTTTTTCCAAATCAGCGTTATTTTCCTCGCACCTAAGAAAAGTTGTTCCGAAAACTTTGAAATTTGTACTGGTGTTCCGTTTCCACATGTTCCAAAGGTAGACCGGAGCTGCAACGCTAATAGGAAACACAAAGCGGACCGCTTGCAATCTATACCGAGAAAACTAAAAAGCCACAGCGATAAATTATTTTTTTTTGTTTTTTTTTTTTTTTTTAAATCAAGTTAATACCATACGTTTTTTTTTTTGTCCCGTCGCTCCACTATACATTGACATTGTTGACATTCAGCTATTAGGATTTTTGAAATTTTGGGGCCGCACTTGTATCTTTCGTCGTTCCTTTTCTTTTCGAATCAATCCCGGTGATCCGCAACAGCGTGACCACATTCCAGGACAGACTTTTCCGGGCGGGTCTAATTCTTACAAGGCCAGACAAGTTTTTTCCAGTTAATCCGATTGCTGGAATGCCAGGAGTCAAAACAAAGTTATCAGTACCGTCTGCGAATAAAACGCGATCGCTATCCGCATCTCCTCGCGCGCGCACCTTAAGCCCAGTAGCTCAAAAATCAATAACGAAGGCAAAGAGCGAAACTTCATTAGCCACCCAAGAAGGCAACAAGAAGTTGTCTGTTCCTACGAGCAATCAGGATCAAGTCCGCTCGCTATGGGACAAAGAATTTGAAGCGTGCAAGATCTCCAGTATAACGACTGAAGGGGCGGAGGATATTTTGCACCGCAAATATGATTAGACCTTTTCAATGCCGTCTACGTCAACAACACACAGTTGACGCCGGTCGAGAAATTATTCCATCTCAACGCAAAGACGAGTGGTGAGGCAAAGGCAATTGTTGCCAAGTCCCCGCTCACTAACGATGGTTTCGCTTCCGCTTGGGAGGCGCTTCGAGACCGTTTCGAAAACAAAAGAGCTCAAGCTCCTATTTAACTTGAGTTCCGTTAATGCCGAAACTGGCCACTCCATAAAAGAGCACCATCCAAGGGTGCTTGACAGCATTAGCCCATTCCAAAATATCAACAGAAAATTGGGATTGCTTGCTCGTATACCTGTGCGCCAGTAAGTTGCCCAGGTTGACCCTTTCCTTGTGGAAACAATCCCTTACATCAAAGTCCGATATTTCTACATGGGATGAGATGAACGCGTTCCTTAGCGATAGGTAAAGAACCTTAGAAGCCATTGAGGATATGAATCAGAGTCTTGGTGGTCCGTCAACTTCCAAAAATCCTCAGGTTACGAAGAAGCTTAACTCATTTGAAGCCAAAGTGAGTGCCAAACCCAAGAGCTGCGATTTCTGCTCTAAGGAGAGTCACCTAGTGCGGTTGTGCCCTCGCTTCATTCAGATGGCAATCGAGGGGCGGGAAAGCTACATAAAACAGAAGCAGTTATGCTTGAACTGCTTCGCGAGAGGTCATCAGCTCCGGGATTGTTCCAGTACGTACGGCTCTTTCGTATGCCGAGGAAGACATCACACGGTTTTGCATCGAGGCAACCCTTTTTCCAACAATCCAAGTTCCTCTGGAAATGCGAGACCTAGACCCGATCCTCCGGGGGCTCAGACATTCCCGATGAACACTCAACTGTACAAGTTTGTTTTGCCTCAGGCTCAAAGGCAGTTCTCTTGGGCATTGATATCTGCCGCCTCGGTACCCACTACCGAGCACGCGCTCTGATCGACTTGGGATCTGAAGCGACGTTCATTACGGAGCGTCTTTTCAAGTTGGTCAATCTGCCGTTCCATTCAAGCTCAGGTGTCTGGTTTAAATCAGACCGTTTCTGCCCAGTCAACACGGCTTTGCCATTTCGCCATTCGTTCTCCTACTAAGCCGGGTCTGCAGTTAGACATCGCAGCGTATGTTCTGCCGGAATTAGAAGGCAGATTACCCTCACATTCAATTCCACAAGATGTCCTGAGAGATTTGGCAAAGCTTCAATGGACAGATCCCACATTTCTCCAGAGTTCCCAGATAGACGTTCTTATCGGAGCTGATATTCTTCCATCCGTGCTGCTGAGCAGCACAGAGACCAACATTTGCGGATCTCTTTTAGGGCAAGAGACCATCTTCGGGTGGGTGCTCACTGGTCCAGTGTCCATGTCCACAAGCAACCGAGTTTCAGCCTTTACGACTCAAGTTAGAAAGACAAATGAGGTGTCCTTAGACAAACTTCTTACTAAGTTTTGGGAGGAGGAAAATCTACCATCAAAAATGGTAAAAGAGTCCGATTCCGTCTGCGAAAGTAGTTTTCTACGAACCACACAACTAGAGAAGCGAGCGGGAAGTACGAAGTGACGTTTCCGTTCTGCGACCCCGATCATTGTGGATCTGAGTTGGGTCACTCAAGGTCTATAGCACTTGCTCAGTTTCTGAAGGCGAGAATCGTTTACGAAGAGACACTCCATTAAATGAGCAGTACAACTCTGTAATCCAAGAATATTTGGATTTAGGCCATATGAGAGAGGTTTCGCCCACTCACAATTCTCCAAACTACTACCTCCCACATCATGCGGTGATAAAACCCGAAAGCACCACCACGAAACTGCGGGTGGTATTCAACGCTTCCAGCCCTTCAGCAAATGGGACTAGCTTGAACGATGTGCTTCATGCCAGTCCAGTCCTCCAATCTGACTTAACAATTCAGATTTTAAAGTGGCGCTATTTCAAGTATGTCTTTAGTGAGGACATCACGAAAATGTATAGGCAGATCAGGTTTGATCCAAAGCACACGCCTATTCAAAGGATTCTATTAAGAAACAAGGAAGGTGATATTTGAGATTACGAGCTGAAAACCGTAACATTCGGTGTCAATTGCGCGCCCTATCTCGCCATCCGAGTGCTGCAACAGCTGGCTGATGACGTCGATCAGCAGTTTCCAAAAGCCAGTCACATAATCCGCAACTTCTTGTATGTTGATGACGTTTTAGCAGGATCAAATTCTCAACAAGAAGCTCAACTTGCCATCCAGGAGTTAGTAACCGCTTTGAATTCTGCCGGTTTTTCGCTTAGAAAGTGGACTTCCAACCACAAGGGGGTTTTAATGGACATTCCAAATGAGCATCTTCTCAATGCTGAGTTCCTGAATATTGATGCCGAAAGCACAGCCAAAACTCTCGGCATTCGCTGGAGAGCAACCACCAACGAGTTCTACTTCGTGCCCCCAGAAATATCCGTCAAGTCTTCCTATACGAAAAGAGAAGTTCTCTCCCAGATCGCAAAGCTATTCGATCCCGCTGGATGGCTTTCCCCGTTCATCGTCCGGGCCAAAATTTTTATGCAGGAGATCTGGCTGCAAGAAATAGGCTGGGATGACAACCTTCCCGACGAAATGAGCCATAGATGGCAAGTGTTCCTGCAAAGTTGTTCCGATCTCGATCAAATCCGTATTCCGAGATGGATCGGTTACCAGCCCCATGTAAAAATCGAGCTTCACGGTTTCTGTGACACTTCCCAAAAGGCCTATGGGGCTGCGCTGTATGTCAGGGTAGAAGTCGGTCAGCAGATATTGACTAATCTGCTTACGGCAAAGACCCGGGTTGCCCCTGTGAAAACTGTATCCCTCCCCCGACTTGAGCTATGTGGTGCCCTATTGCTGGCAGATATGGCATCCACCATCCTTCCAAATATGCTGTCAGATAGCTCTGAGATTTTCTGCTGGACAGACTCCACCATTGTCCTGGCATGGTTAAAAAAACCAGCCTGTTCCTGGACCACATTCGTAGCCAACCGCGTAACCAAAATAGCTTAAGCTACAAAGATTGAGAATTGGTCACATGTGCGATCAGAACACAATTCTGCCAACCTAGCTAGTCGCGGCGTGTCCCTCTGGTGGCATGGGCCCCAATGGTTACAACTGCCCAAACTTCAATGGCCATAACTTTGGATCCACACCCAGTCACTGATTTAGAGCAGTGCGCGGTGAAGGTTCATTTCGTAAGGCTCCCCGCTGATGATTTCCTTAAACGGTTCTCCAGACTAGACAAGGCTTTACGAGTCCTAGCTTACGTCCAAAGGTTCCAAAGGCTAAATCGCTGTCGTAAGGCTCCGGTAAGTCCGGATAGGCAGCTCAGTAATCGGGAAATCCGGGAGGCTGAGAGGACTTACATAATACTTGTCCAGCGGGAAGAGTACGCGCTCGAGCTTCGATTGTTGCAAAGTAAAAGTTCCATACCCTCATCAAGCTAAATTGCTAATTTATTTCCATTTATAGACCAACATGGCCTCTTAAGAGCATGTGGTATGACGAGCGCCATCCTGTAATACTCCCGTACAGCTGTCGGCTATCTCGTCTTCTTGTCCAATTTACGCACCAGATTACGCTTCATGGCGGCAACCAACTGATAGTGCGCTTGATACGATCCAAATATTGGATTCCTAAAGTCAAGAGGTGCACCATTTATAAAAAAAGACTGCAAACACTATTGAAGGGCGATTTTCCGACTGATCGAGCCTCTTTTTCCAGGCCATTTACTTACACCGGCGTCGATTACGCCGGCCCCTTTGAAGTAAAAAACTACACAGGGAGAGCATGTCTCATCACTAAGTTATATGTTTGTGTTCTTTTCTACGAATGCCATCCATTTGGAACCCACCTCCGATCTTACAACTGAGAAGTTTCTAGCAGCGTTTGCGCGTTTGGTCGCTAGAAGAGGTTGTCCTCAGCGGGTCCATTCCGACAACGGCAAAACCTTTGTTGGTGCCACAAGCCTTCTTTCCCGTGACTTTACGCAAGCATTAAAGGAGTCGGTGACTGAGGCGTATAGCCACCAGGGACTCGTGTGGCGTTTCATACCCCCAGGAGCTCCTCATATGGGAGGCCTGTGGGAGGCAGGAGTAAAGAGTTTTAAAACTCTGTTTTACAAATCCTCGTCCGCTCGCAAGTATACCTTCGAAGAGCTTTCCACGCTTCTTGCAAAGATTGAAGCCTGCCTTAATTCCAGACCACTTTCTCCAATGTCAGAGGACCTGACAGACTTGCTGGCACTGACGCCAGGCCATTTTTTGATCGGTTGTCCGTTGCTTTCCACGGCGGAGCCTGAAATCAAAGGCGAATCCAAGTCGATTATAAATCGATGGCAACATCTCAAGGCTCAGCATCAACAATTTTGTTCGCGATGGAAAGAAGAGTATCTAAAGGAACTCCACAAGCGCAACAAGCTAAGTCCATTCAGAAATCTGAAAGTCGTTGATATGGTAGTCATCAAGGACGATAACTTGCCATCAAACGACTGGCGGCTCGGCAGAATAGTAGCTGCTTTCCCAGGAGCTGATACTAGAGTACGCGTCGTAGATATCCTTACTTCTCGTGGAACCATCCAACGTCCGATCCACAAACTAATTCTCCTTCCTATGGAGGCTAAGGCAACCTCTAAATCTCCACAATAACGCCTGCTGTTCCCGCTGCCCACCCCGTAGACATTACTAAAGCGACTCCCTTTCTGATTGGTTTGTTGTTTTTTTTCTTTCTCTTCCAAGTAAAGTTTTAGAATGGCTCCTCGTCCCCGCCCACGCACTTCCCAGACCCTTGACAGCAGATGTTCTCGAGGTCTAAAATCCTACCGCTGCCGAGTCTGCCAGGGTATACATCCGCTACGGCAATGCAACCGATTCCTGAGGCTCAGTTCAGAGAAGCATCTCCGAGCAGTACTGGTGAACAAGTACTGCCACAATTGTTTGGCTTATCAACACTCTGGAGGGAAATGCCGCAGTGGCGACGCATGCAAAAAATGTGGATAGGATCATCACACCTTGCTCCACATGCACGAGATGCCCGCGATAACTCGTCAGTCGCCTTTCCAGCAACGCCACCAGTCGCCTTCCCCGCAACGTCGCCATTCGCCGTCCCCAATTCGTCAGCAGTCACCACAGCAGCAGTCATCCGCATCGCAGTATCGGTCGTCAGGCTCACCTGATCAAACACGGCCCTCAAGTCAGCAAGCTGCGTCTATGGTGGCCCCATCCGTGACCTCGCTCCAGCAGCACAGGAGTCTACATATTCTGCCGACGGCCATTTTGGTCATCGACACAGGGGCCAATTGCTATGAGACGGGCGCGCTCATCGACCCGTGTACACCCGTGAGCAGTATCGACAGCTCGCTGGCAAGAGCTTTTCGGCCAAAGCGGCTCTTCCCCTTTCGTGGAAACCGGCCCTGGAGTCTTAACAGTCGAGAGAACAGTTTTGGTCAGATTTTCGCATCTCGCTCTCTCGCAATGTTAAGTGTCTCCACTCCTCTCTCCAAGCGGCTCTTGAAACCTCCACCCCGTAGCTTTAAGTTTAGTTTGAATGTACAAGTGCATAAGAGAAGTCAAGCGAAGAATAAATCCTGAATTTTTTATAACGAAAACCCGCCCCCGTCATTTCAGTGTTACAGGTGCTTCTGGAATCGCAAAACCAATAAATTTATGGAATTGTTAAAGACTATGCAAACGCCGGCAGCAACAACAAAAAATCTCGAAGTTTCGATTGCGCTGCCAACGTTCAACCCTGAAGCCTCTGGCGCCGACGCGGCGGCGTGGTGCAAAACTGCGGATATGATTTTAAGCGAACATCCACTGGAAGGGAGTGCTCTAGTTTGGCGCTTAGCAAATCATTAACTGGAAGCGCATCGCAATGGTTGTCGCAAATTTGCTTTCCCGGCATAACTTGGTCGCTGTATTGGAGGGGGCGTATCTCAGAATAAGTTGCCGGCTTCGTTGTAGGGGCTGCTTCGGCAAAGGTTGGAGTTGGCGGCTACGAAAATTCCCAGATGCCAAAGAAGAAGAAGGAGGGGTCGGTTTCGTCGGCGTTGATTTCACTATTTGGCGTTTATTTCTCTTCAGTGTTTGCTTAAGACTCATTTAACAGAAAGAACAAATGTAGGCTTCAGCCGGTGAAGAAGCGCCCTTTCCCGGCTGGAACGGAGGGAGCGGGAAAACGGCCGAGGAGATGGAGAGCGGGCGAGCGCGAGAGCGAGGGCGCTCGCTCCCACACTGTCTCTGAAAACTAAGCGCCCTGTGGCGCGAACATTCTCCCCCCGTTGCGCGAGCGAAAGAAATGTAAACGGTCGACGTTCAGGATTCCGTGCATGCTCCGGAGACGATCCAACCGAACACGGTACTCTGAGCCACGGGAAGACCATTTTGCAGCTTTAGAAATCCTGGTTGGATCAGCTTCGGATAGACATCCGATCCCAACACTAGGGAGATGGTTGCCGGGCGGTGGAAGCGCTCATCACCGAGACGGACATCATCGAAACGAGCCCGTGTCTCGTCGCTCAGAGCCCGAATAGGAGTCCGGATTTTCAGGTGGTTGTCGAGCTTAAGGACCAGACTGAGGGCGAAGCTGCCCGTTCGGGACCTGAGGGTCACCGCGCAGACCTCGTCGTCCCCGACTTGTATTGGGACCAGCCGGAAAGCGGTCGCCAGAGATCGGTCGATGCTGCTCACGGGCATGCACGGGTCGATCATTGCAGCCGTCTCGTAGGTGGTCTTCCCGGAGTCGAGCACCACGACGGCTGTCGGCAGGATGTGGGTGCTCTGCAATTGCCGCAAAGCCGTGACAGCGGGGACGAGTCGCGAGGCGTCCTGGGTGCCGGTGTTGGCGACGGAGTCCTCGAGACCGACATCGGACGTTGCCGAGGAGGCACCGACTGCCAATGCAGCGCGCGTGATGAGCGTGGTGGAGATGGCGATGCCTGGCGTGCTGGTGTTGGCGATGACTGGCGGGATGATCGCGACGCGGTGGAGACCCCTTCTCGTGCGAGTGCAGAAGTGTATGATGGGCTTCTCCACACTTCTTGCAGCCGCCTTCGCTGAGACACGTCCCATCGGAGTGCTGAAGAGCCAGGCTATTGGAGCAGTACTTGTTTATCAGCACTGCTCGGAGACGCTTCTCCGAACTTAACCTCAGAAACTGCTTGCATTTCCGAAGAGGATGGATTCCCGGCAGACTCGGCAGCGCTATGAATTCGTACCTCGGGAACGTATGCTATCCAAAGCTCGGGCGGAACGTGGACGAGGAGCCATATTGAGTAAGAGTTAGTCTGCGAAAATAAGAAAGAATACAATGACTTAGTAGGAACTCGGAGAGCGAATATAAAATTACTCCCTGGAACCGAAGGAATTCGTAACCTCGGTAGGAAGGAGGATCACTTTATAAACTAAACGTTTAATTGTCCCGCGAGCAGTACGGATTTCAAAACTCGAACTCGGCTATCGGCTCCTGGGAAACAGATACGATTCTGCCGAGCCGCCAGTCGTCCAATGGCAAATTGTCTTTTTGACGACCACCATATCGTCGATCTGAAGATTTTTGGTCGGGAAATGCCATTTGTTGCGCTTGTGGAGTTCTTTAAGATACTCTTCTTTCCATCGTGCACTAAACTGCTGATGTTGAGCCTTTAAATGTTGCCATCGATTTATAATCGACTTGGTTTCGCCTTTTATTTCGGGCTCAGTCGTGGAAAGCAACGGCCCACCAATTAGTAAATGGCCTGGCGTGAGTGCGAGCAAATCCGTTGGATCTTCGAACAACGGGAATAAAAGGCCTGGAATTAAGGCAAGCTTCAATCTTTGCAAGAAGGCTGGCAAGTTCTTCAAACGTGTTTTGCGGGATGGGGTGGACTTAAAGAAAAGCGTTTTGAAACTTTTAACACCGGCTTCCCACAGACCTCCCATATGCGAAGGGGATAAAGCGCCACACTAGTCCCTGATGGCTATATGCATCAGTCATGGACTCCTTCATGGCTTGTAAAAAGACCCGAGAAAGCAGATTTGCTGCACCCACAAAGTTTTTGCCATTATCCGAATGGACCCGCTGAGGACACCCGCGCCTAGCTACAAAACGAGCAAAGGCCGAGAGGAATTTCTACGTTGTGGTATCGGAGGTGGGTTCCAAATGGATAGGCTTTGTAGAGAAACACACAAACACACAAACATATCCCTTAGTAATAAGTAATAAGGCACGCTCTCCCTGTATAATTCTTGATCTCAAAATGGCCGGCATAATCAATGCCCGTGTCGTGAACGCCCTTGAGAACGAGACTCGGTCTGTCGGAAGATCGCCCATGAGCTGTGTTTGTAGCTTCTTCTTGTGAATCGTGCAGATCTTACACGAATTCACAACAGCTTTCACCAGATTCTTGATTTTAGAAATCCAATACTTCGATCGGATCTGGCGTACCATAATTGGCTACCGCCGTGAAGAGTAATCTGGTGAGTAAATTGAATGAGAAGGCGAGACAGTCTACAATTATAGGGGATTATTATTAGATGGCGCTCATCATATTGCAAACCTCTGGAGGCGCTGAGGCGACCACATTTAGTCGTTTGAAGAAAGTTCCTTTCGCAATAAGAATCCGACTCTTTTACCATCTGAACTGGTAGATCCTCCACCTCCCAGAACTTGCTGAGAAACGTGTCCAGCGAATCATTACCTATTTGGTGAACCTGAGTCGTAAAGGATGCGACTTTATTGGATTTAACATGGGAAATTGGTCCCGTCAGCACCCACCCAAAAATGGTCTCTTGGCCTAGGAGTGAGCCGCAAATACTCCTTCGAGTGCCACTCAACATAACCGACGGTAAAATGTCGGCTCCGATCAGGTTGTCGATTTGCGAGCTTTCAAAGAAGGTGGGGTCTGTCCATTGGAGAGCGGGCAGGTCTTTCAAAGAATTCCGGGAAATTGGATGTGAGGGCAATTTGCTGGCCAATTCCGGAAGGACGTAGGCTGCGGTGTCTAGCTGTATACCCGGCTTGTTGGGGGAACGAATCGTAAAATGGCATAGCCTGGTAGACTTTGCCGAAACCGATCGGTTCAGCCCGGAGACTTGAGTCTGGATGTTGCGGAATGGCAGCTTGATTAAATTGAAAAGGCGTTCGGAAATGAATGTCGCCTCGGATCCCGAGTCGATTAAAGCTCGTGCTCGATAATTCGTGCCCAAATGACACACATCAATAATTGCCGTGCTCAGCAGCACGGCTGTAGTGCCCGATTCGAAGTAGTTTTGCACCTTCGAAGTGCTCGCGCATGCATTATGGCTGGAGGGTCTCGAGGGTGGTTGTGTGGAGAGCGAGGCGGTTGAGGCTCTAGCATTTTCGGAACTCGCGCTGCCGCGATGCAGCAGCGTATGATGTCTCCCCCTACAGGTAAAATAGCTGTGTGTGCTGGTGCAGACACGTAGCTAGTGGCTTCTCGCAAAGCAGTTTAGACATAGCTGCTTCCTCCCAATGTACCCGAAACGTTCGTCAATTGACACTTGCAGAAAGCGCGGGCACAACCTGACCGGATGGTTCTCCTTGAAGCATAAGTCACACCCTTTCGGCTTGGAGCTAACCTTTGTCTCGAAGGACTGAAGTTTTTTCGGGACCGATGGACTTGGCTTCATGTCCTCGATGGCCGATATCTTTCATTTAGGAACGTGTTCATTTCTTCCCACGCAGGAATTTCGGACTTGGAAGATAAGGATTGTTCCCATAGAGAAAGGGTCACCTTAGGCAGTTTACTGGCGCATAGGAGTACCAGTAAACAATCCCAGTTTTCCGTGGATATCTGGGAATGTGCCAGTGCTGAATCGTGGTTTGAAGTTCTTTTAACGCAAGACCAGATTCGTGGGATATAGAACTCAAGGTAAACAAGAGCTTGAGTTGGCTGTTGACTAGAAGTCGCTTATTTTGGAAACGGTCTTGAAGTGCTTCCCAAGCCGTAGCGAACCCGTCATTGGTGAGAGGGGATTCGGTTACAATCGCCTTGGCCTCGCCACTTGTTTTGGTGATAAGGTGAAACAACTTCTCGACCGGTGTCAGCCTAGGGTTATTGACGTATACTGCAGTAAAAAGATCCCTGAAAGTTGGCGATCGAAGATAATCCCCGTCGAAAACTTCCGTATCGCAAGGAGGTAACCGGCAACCGGACGAAATTAGCGGCTGGGATGAAACTTGCACGGCTTGGGGCGTCGCTTTGTCGATGTTTTCGCCAATAAGTGCTGCACATGACTCGTATACTGAATAGCAGTAGTCATATTTTGATTGCAGCAGCGGCAATGTGTTGAGGGCAATTAGATCAGAGCACGTTTCATACTCCTTTTCTACTTTGTCCCCTAAGGCTCGCACTTGTTGAAGACGGACTTGCAACGTATGTAGAGACGGACGAGCTTGTTCAGGCGTATTGATCTTTGCTTCAAAGAGTCTAACACGATCGCTGACTGCAATAAATTTGTGCAACGCCGCGGTTGCGGCGGATGGCTGGTCTGAGGATGCCATTTTTTTTGCTGATAGAGCGAGTTACCCTTAGGAATTCGGTTCCGGAAGCAGAGGGATTTTCTGGCTTGACCGCAAGTTAAGACTCGCTAGAAGATTTCGTCAACGGTTTCGAAATAACAATTTTTGGAGTTGTCTTCGAACTTGTCGTTGGAAGATTCTTTCCTTTAGGAGTGGATATCGCTCTGACTGATGGACTTGAGGCCTTAGGTGCTGGCTTAGCGCGAGCGGGAAGCGGAGAGGACGGTCTGGTTTTTTGTTCTTTTCCTGGGGTAGTTGTTGGTTTCTTATCATACTCAGCTATACCCTACAAATAGGAAGGCCTGCACGCCGCAAAAGGTGGAAGAAAGTGGAAGAAAAGCTCAAAAAAAACGAAAATGTCGCTGCTCGATGGGAGGAAACTCCCCCAGTCCGAATTTAAATCGATGAATCAATAGAAATCGAACAGCAGACATCGTTAGTGGAGGATTTTTTTTGTATCGGCACTGTGTTCTTGAGTTTAATTTCGGACAATGTATATGTGCGGGTGTACAATCACTGCAGCTAGCGGAGGGAACAGAGGAATCGACGCTAGACGCCGGCTTTGCCGCCTCGGACTTATATGTATGTTTGTATGTTTGGAATGCAAATATGTAAATGCCTTTAAGTATGTACGTATATAGCTTCGTGCAGAATAGCGCGAAGTTTGTTGAGTAATTAAAAAACAAAATAATTGCGGGTGTATGTTTTATTTATTTGCTGGAAGTTGGAGTTCAATTGATTTTAAATATGTATTTATTAGGAATCAATTTTGGTATTTTCGTATGTTTGTGTATGTAAAATATTTGTATGTAAAATATTTAAATATATTTGTTGGTATATGTTTGGAATAAATATATTGCAGATTGGGTATAAATGTTTTTTGGGTTAATATATTAAAATATAAATTGTTTGTTGATATATATATATTTATGTGAAATAAATGTAGGGAAATGAAGGTATGTATGTATGTTTGGTAATTATGTATTTATGTAAATTTGCCGGTAAAATTGTAGTGTGTGTTTATGTAAATAAATGTACGAAATTGTGTTTATGTAGGAATGGAACTTTGGCGAATAAAAACATGCAGTTTAGTTAAAAAATTGAGGAACTTTTTATGTATTTGTGAGTGTGTGTGTGGGTGTATATATATGCGCTTGGACACCAGCAGGAACGCAGAGCATAAGAAAAAGAAATGTAGGGGGCCGTTTTTGGCAAAGTACTTTTTTATGAATTTTGCACTTTATATTAGGAAATATTTTCTCACTGCGGCTGGGACGTATATATTTCCACAAACACTATTTTTCTCACTTTTTACTAGAAAAAGACACTAATGGAAAACACAAGATGGCGACCACGGAAAAATTGCAGTTGAACTTTGGACTTCAGCGAATCACACAGAGGCAAGACTTTCAGAGTTGTTCTTTTGATCTCTCTGTGTAATTGCTAATATAAAAACTCGTACTTATCTTGAGAAAATCCGCGAAGTGGAGCTGGTAGGGATCAGGCTTGATCCGGGTTCGAAGACCCATGTATTCGAGGGGGCGGATCTCAGGATAACTTGCCGGCTTCGTTGTAGGGGCTGCTTCGGCAAAGGTTGGAGTAGGTGGCTGCGAAAATTCCCAGACGCCAAAGAAGAAGAAGGAGAAGTCGGTTTCGTCGACGTTGGCTTCACTATTTGGCGTTTATTTCTCTTCAGTGTTTGCTTAAGACTCATTTAACAAAAAGAACAAATGTAAGCTTCAGCCGGTGGAGAGGCGCCCTTTCTCGACTGGAACGGAGGGAGCGGGATAACGGCCGAGGAGAGGGAGAGCGGGCGAGCGCGAGAGCGAGGGTGCTCGCTCCTACACTGTCTCTGAAAACTAAGCGCCCTGTGGCGCGAACAGCCGCAATTTCAAGAATTGTTCATAGACAGATATTAGATAAGGCACAAAATAATGGAATGCCGTAAGCGCAAAGCAGATGACAAGGGCGAAGCAAAGTCAACCGGGTCTAATGGTAAACCTACAGTCGGAAGATTAGGTGTGAAGTGCTACAGGTGTGTAAATCTTGGCCACATTGCGTCCACTTGTAAGAAGGGTGCAACTACATCAATTGGCAATGAAAAGCGAGTAGATATATGTGATGTGCTGGAGCCCCAAGGGAAGATGTACCCGAATGGTGAGCCGTATCAATTCCTTTTTTTGATTCTGGTGCCGAATGCTCTCTTATTAAAGAAAATGTATGTAATAAGTTAGCTGGTAAAATATCTTATAATATGGTAGTGCTAAGAGAAATTGGAGAAAATACTGTAAAAAGCAACTTACAAATCTGGGCAACAATTTAAATTTCTAAATTCAACTTAAAGGTTCTATTTCATGTTGAAGATAACAATTGTCTGAAACATGACATAATGATTGGACGTGAAATATTGCAACTTGGTTTTGGTATTACGATTTATTCAGAGAATTTAGATATGTTTAAAACTAAAAATGTAAACGTTGTGCATGAGGAGTCTGAAACAAACAAATTGATGAAGTCGATTGATAAAAATAAAGAGCTACAAGAATGTGAAAAGTATATGCTAAAAGATATTTTAAATAGGTACTCAGGTAGTTTCAAAGATGGAATCCCGAAAAAGCGTATCACAACTGGTGACTTAAAGATCCGTTTACCAGACAGTAACAAGACAGATTAGCGGCGGCCTTACAAACTAAGTGAAGACGAAAATAAACTTATTAGTACTAAAATAGAAAAGATGATAGAAGCAAAAGTAATTCGTCCAAGTTGTCCGCCATTCGCTAGTCCAATGCTGTAAGTGAAGAAAAAGATGGCAGCGACAGATTATGCGTAGATTACAGAGCGTTGAATGCAATTGTTAGAACATTAGGTGAGTTGGCATACTTATTTTCAGTAGTCTACATTGACAATGTCCTAATTGTTGCCGAATCAAAAGAGGAAGCTTATGAGAGGTTGTCCATTGTGTTGAAAGCTTTATCAAGTGCAGGATTTTCCTTAAATATAAAAAGTGTAGCTTTCTTCAAACTGAAATGGAGTACCTCGGATTCCTAATCAAAAGTGTTGAAATTAAACCCAACCCAAGGAAGATAGAGGCACTGTCTGCCCTAACTCAACCAGTGTCAGTTACTCAATTAAGACAATCATAGGCTTAGCTTCATATTTCAGGCAATTTGCTCCTAGATTCTATGAGCATATGAAGCCATTATATAAATTAACTTCCAATAGAAGTGGTTTTATTTGGAATGAGTAGCTTGATTTGCTGCGTCAAAAGATCATAAAAGCGCTGACAAGTGACCCGATATTGGTCATCTATGATCCAAATAGCCCCATCAAACTGCATACAGATGCAAGCACAGCTGGATATGGTGCAATGCTGGTGCACAGAATTGACACTTTCGCCATTACCTGCATGATCGAAAATTTAAAGTGTACACACATTGCAATTCATTGAAGGCAAATCGAACAAAATAGAATTAACTCCAAGGGTGCATCGTTGGTGGGCATACCTACAATCGTTCGATTTCGATGTGGAGTATCTAAAAGGAAGTCAGATGCACATGTAGATTTTCTGTCAAGGAACCAATCTCAACGAGAACAGATCAACCAGATAGAATGATTGAGGCACGTGTTGATTTGGCAGAGATATCGGATAATTGGTTAATTGCAGAACAGCAACGGGATCAGGACTAAGTCGACATTGTAGCTCAGCTTAACAGTGGTGAAGGAAGACATTGCGAATACGTATGAGATAAGAAGTCGTTTATATAAAAATAGCAAATATAAATAGCAAAACTCGCTGTTTGCCTGCTTTAGATGGTCAGTTATTAATCATGCAAATGAATCAATAATGCATCTCGGCTGGCAAAAAACATTGGATAAAGTCAACGAGCAGTATTTGTTTGAAAATATGTCGAATTATACGCGTAAATTTGTAGAGAATTTTATGACCTGTAAGATATCCAAGTCATCGTCGGGTAAAGGGCAAATGGAAATGCAACCGATTCCCAAAACTAAAATACCATGGCATCGATTCACATAGATATTAGCGGCAAGTTAAGTGGAAAGAATGATAAGAAGGAATACGTCATTGTACAGGTTGATAGGTTCACGAAATATGTCTATCTACACCACACTTTAAACTTAGATGCAGAAAGCTGCATAAGGGCAGTGAAGACAGGTATATCACTCTTTGGGATGCCTAATTGTATTATTGCAGATTCAGGACAGAAGCTTTGCCAGTAGTGAATAGAAAGATCGAGTTGCACTTGATAGCTACGGGAGCGAGCCGTGTCAATGGGCAGGTCGAGCGCGTAATGAGCACAATGAAAAACATGTTGACAGCAGTAGAGACAGGCAAGCAATCATGGCAGGAGGCTTTAGGAGATGTGCAATTAGCCATAAACTGCACCACTAATCGAGTCACCAAGCTTATCCCCTTAGAGTTATTGATTGGTAAAGAAGCCAGACCATTTGGCATGTGGCCTGTAAATGAAATTGATCTAGATGATATAAGAACACGAGCTAAAGAGAATATCGATAAGAACGCAATGTATGATAAATTTGGATCCGATAAAAATAAAGCTATAATTGTAAGGCATAAGGTTGGCGATCATGTCTTGCTTAAATGTGAAGAACGGCACCAGACGACACTGGATCCAAAGTTCAAAGGACCATTCGTGTTAATTGAATTATTGGAAGGTGACCGATATCGTATAAGTATGCTCATGAGAGTTTGCGAGCAATGCCAAGTTATCATGGTGGCGTGGAAATTAGTGCAGAGGATGATTACGGTGAAAAAGACGTAAATCATCAGTCGATGCCTACCATTTAGGATGGCAGGAACATCTTGCATAGGGGTTAGGTCCAAGCAGCAATAGTCATGGCGTAGATTGATGATATTGTTTGTGGCGGACGGTTGGCCTGGTGATGAACCAGAAGTGTATATCGTCGCAGAGTTGCGGCAAGAACCCAAGAACTATGCGAAGATAACATCGAAAGCCCAATGGGTGAGTTTCTCTGGAAACTGACATTTGAGGTATGAGTTTGAATGAATAACGAAGAGTAAAAGAAAAAAAATAAAGACTTGAGAAATAAAATTAACCGTTTTTAACTGTATTGGAAAAAGCCCACACGCTGCACGCTGCCTCTCACGCAGCACAGCTCGCACCAACACACGCACAGATTCTTGAGAATCCGGGGGATAGTTTGTTGAGGCTCCTCTGGACAGATCAACACCACTCTATCTCGCTGCTCCCAAGCTCCAATAATTTAATTGCAGGCCAGTCAAGTTAATAAGAAACACGATAGTTGATTTAGAATGATTTATGTTCTTTTTAGTTTAATATTTCTGTTCTTCTGTTTCTTCTTTTCGTTTGCACACGACTTGTCACATTTACAAGAAAAACCAAAGTGAAGCGACGCTTCTTAGCGTGGTCTAGATTGTTCTGTGTACATGTAAATTCAACATAGGAAAAAAGTATATGTATATGTGTTTGGTGAGTTTGATTTTGCCATATGCAGAATACAAATGTATGTAAATGTACACACATGCACTCATACATGTAATAGAAGGGAGTAGGCAGATCGGCGAGTTTATTCTGCATTTCTCAACACACCTCCTCAAAAACATAACGCACCAAACATAATCTTAAGGTTAACATTTCAAATTAAATGCATTCAAAAAATTAATGAGACAAGTCTGGCTCTGGGAGATTTACAATAGTAGTCCAACGTTCGTTTCTGGGATTGGGGGAAAACCCAGTAAAACCCAATCAGACCAACTTCAAACTTAAAAAAATTTCTTTCATAATGAGATCTTGTTAAAGTAAATACTGAAATTATATCTATTAAGAAACTCCTTTGAAATTATTCAGTCAATCCAATTTGATCTCGAAGATCGTTAAAGCGTGGATCTAGTACTGCCTTGGTCATCATATCTGCAAGCTGTTTTTTTGTGGAAATATATTCAATTTTAATTAGTTTGTTTCTCACTTGTTCTCTGCAAAAATGATATTTAATATCTATGTGCTTAGTTCTTTTGTGGCAAGAAGGATTATTTGCTATACTAATACACCCTTGATTATCCTCATATATTTTAATAGGTGTATTCAGTTTGATTTTAATACTTTCTAATAAAGATTTAAGCCATAATGCTTCTCTAACTCCTTCAAATAGTGCCATATACTCAGCTTCTGTCGAGGAAGCTGCAACAGTGGTCTGTTTTCGAGTACTCTAGCAAATTAAGTTAGATTCATACAATTTAAACAAATATCCTGTAGTCATTCTTCTATCTATAATATTTCCGCCCCAATCAGAATCAACATTTCAACTAAAAAGGTCATCATATTTTGAAACTTTTGAAAATGTTAATTTTTAATCAATAGTTCTTTTTTAATATTTTAGAACTCTTTTCAAGCATTGCCATAATTCACTATTATTATATTGAGTATATCTACTTTTTTCAGTCTCAGCAATATGTATATGCAATAACAAAAGTAGCGATTATCAGGTCGAGCGCGAATGCATATTATGCTGACATGAAGAAGGCGAATAGGGCACCGTTCCCATTTCTGCATAGATCATAATACACAGTAACCCACATTTCTTTTACACACAATATCGTTGACATAAGAATATTCTTCATACTTTGTTTAGCTATAAATACCGTTAAGTTTCCTCAATAAAATCAGTAATTGATTTGACCACAACGCAAGCTTTACTCATTTCCCTGCATTCAACAGAGGCTGTCGCTTCAGACCTTCATATGCAATCCTCAATTCACGGCCACTTACCCCAATGTCATCAGATCCGACTGATACATCAGCTCTAACTCCAGGGCATTTTCTGATTGGTGAGCCATTAACCGCTCCTCCTGATGTGAACCTCGCCTCACCCGGAAAAACATTGGTGAAAATATGGGAATTAGTATCCAGACTAAAGCAAGCGTTCTGGAATCAGTGGTCCATGAAGTATCTACAAGAACTTCAAATGCGTAACAAATGGAAGACCATGTCGCAGAATGTCGAAGAAGGACTACTAGTTCTCGTAAAAGAAGACAACGTGCCGAGCTGGCCAATGGGAAGGATAGGAAAGACCTATCCTGGCAAGGACAACCACGTCCGGGTAGTAGACGTTAAAACCGACTCTGGAATATTCAAACGCGCAGTTACTCGACTTGCTCCGCTTTGTATATGCAATAACAAAAGTAGCGATTATCAGGTCGAGCGTGAATGCATATTATGCTGACATGAAGAAGTCGAATTGGGCACCGTTCCCATTTCTGCATAGATCATAATACACAGTAACCCACATTTCTTTTACACACAATTTCGTTGACATAAGCATATTCTTTATACTTTGTTTAGCTATAAATACCGTTAAGTTTCCTTAATAAAATCAGTAATTGATTTTACCACAACGCTCACTTCCCTGCATTCAACAGAGGCTGTCGCTGAGTCTTCAGACCCTCATGTGCACCATCCTTAGTCCAACTGGTTCATGTTCTAGTTGCGGCGACACAAGGCAGACAGTTCATGTACTGTATGCCAGGCATCTAAGCCTACACAATAACATTTGGTGACCTCGACGGTCTAGGAAACATCCTAGACCCTTGAAGGATTTCAATCATCCTTTGGCTCAGAACTCAGATTTCTAGCCGTTCCTTATCACAGGAAGCATCCGACCTTTGAAGGCTTTCAATCATCCTTTGGTCACAATCTCAAAGTTGTCAATCAGGCGACACTTTGAGGGATTTCAACATCCTTTTGGCTCAGAACTTCTAGCCGTTGATCACATTCGGTGATCCCTACAGGAAACTATCGTGCACACACTTCTCAGAGTTGTCAACAAGGCGACACTTTGAAGAAATCTTCCAAGTCATTGTTCAACTTTTTCGACCATCGACGGTTGCGAACAGGAGCGTATCCAGCGTTTCAGCAAATAAAACACTCCCAACGGGTCAGAAGTGAAGTAACACTATAATGGCTAATACAAAGGAAGAGCAAGCAGTCGCCGAGACGTTAGACTTGCAAGAAAAGATCAGTCAAGAGATCTCGAAATACATCCGCAACTACAAAAAGGATTCAGCGGAGAGGAAATTAAATCCCACGTATTACCAAACCAAATTGGCCGCCATCGATGACGCATGGAATCGGTTTGCGACGAACCATCTTAATATTCCTGAAAAATATAGAACCACAGAGTATACCAAGTTCTACAATGACTGTCGTGCCACATACGAAGAATACAGAGCGAACATGCTCGACAATATAGAACAATCAACAAGCCACGCTGATGCAAATCCAGAAGCGGGAAGTATACATCAGCCCACGATAGCATCTGACAAACTCAGAACGGCATGTCGCCGACAAAGGGCGATATCCGAGTCTATCAAACGCGCTCTGAAAGAGTTTTCAGAGACAGGAAAGACCATCACAAGTGATTTGATAAAATCACTATGGTCTCAGACGCAAGAAATTCATTTTTCCGTTCACGAAGAATACGATGACCCAATTAAGGGAGGATATGATATGCAGTCCTTCTTAAGAGTGGAAAAGGAAATTCAACGGGTCTTAGGGGCAGAAAACAATACATCAAGCAACGAAGATGTGCACTTGCCCAGAGTCAGCATCCCAAAATTCGATGGAGATCTGCTCAAATGGACTCAATTTTCCGATATATTCAAATGCATGGTCCACGACACTAACATGCCCACCGTACGGAAAATGTGGTATCTCAAAACCACCGTAACCGGAGAGGCAGAAAGGTTGATAAGGCATATCGATCTTAAACAAGAAAATTACTTGCATGCATGGGGTATATTGGTTGACGCTTACAACAATCCCCGACATGTAGCAGACACGATTCTCAATCGTCTCCTGCAACAACGCACAAATAGTGACGATCCGAAGTCATTAAAAGAATTATACATTACAACAATTGAGTCCCTGGCATCGTTAAAGGGACTTGGCATCAATGTATCTAGCTGGGACACAATATTGATTGCCATCATCAAGCAAAAATTGGATTTTGCAACTAGAGCCCTATACGAACAGTCGTTAGATGGGTCTCGAGAGCTACAAAGCTTGGACACAATGGTCAGCTTCCTGGATCAACGAATTCGAGTACTGGAGACAGGAAAAAGAGGCCAACAGGCAAAAAGGGAGCAAATAAAATCTACATGTACCTCTGCCAGCGCTGGAAAGGTATCAAACTGTCCGTTTTGCAAAAGGAATCATCAGCTTTACAAATGCGATGACTTCCGCAACAAAACAGTACCCGAACGACTCAATTGGGTGCAAAAACAACGGTTGTGTGTAAATTGCTTTAGCAGTGACCACAAGGCAAAGGAATGCCGAGTTCGCACGTGTTTTAAATGTGACAAAAAACACCAAACATTGCTGCATCTTGAAACCACATCACTTACTGTAGGTGCAGCAAGCAACAAAAGTTACAACCTACTCGCCACCGTCAAAGTGGCAGTAAAAGCAAGCAATGGCCAGGTTGCGACCTTCAGAGCTCTGCTTGATTCAGGATCACAAATAAATTTGATTTCTGAACGAATGGCTTCAATGCTATCACTAAAACTCCACGGTACTTCACTACGTATCGAGGGAATTGGAGGCAATCCAAAAACTAGTAGACCCAGAGTAAATGTTTTGATGAAATCGATGCATAATGACTTTACTCAACAAGTTGAAGCTTTTGTGTTACCACACATCATAGCTGATCAACCGGCTCATCAGTTAAATTCTACAAATCTACAAGTCCAGAGCAACATTGCCCTAGCTGATCCAAACTTCGACAAGCCAGGAAAGATTGACATGCTTATCGGAGCCGAGCACTATTATTCATTGCTTCTACCAAACCAGACTCTATTAAAGCCAGGAGGCCCAATTCTTCAAAATACAAAACTTGGATGGATTGTGGCCGGAAAAGTTTCGGCGGAGCAAAACTCTGCTGCAATTTGTGCAGCTGCAGCTACAGATGAAGGCTCATTGGATGGAGGCTCATTGCGAAAAACATTTTGTAGGAAATCTCCAAGTTGCAGCTGATGGAAAATTTATTGTCAAACTCCCATTTTCTGAACAATCTTCAGCCCTGGGGGCATCACAAAGAACTGCAACAAACAGATTCCTGGCACTGGAGCGGAGAACTTCACCTGAAATCTGGAAAGGGTACGTGAACTTTATGGAGGAGTATGAAGGACTTGGACATATGAAACAAGTGCATCCCTCAAACATACCAGCGGATCACTACTTTATCCCGCACCACTGTGTCCTTAAACCTGAAAGCAGCACAAGAAAACTACGGGTAGTATATGATAGGTAGTATATAAACCACAAGCAATAAATCTTTGAATAATATTGCATGCTGGACCCACTGTCCAGAGCGAGCGGTTTGCAATCTTGCAACGCTTTCGCACTCACAAATATGTGTTCACAGCAGACATAGAAAAAATGTATCGGCAATTTTTATATTGGCCAAGAAGGTCACGAATAAACTACCGCTTGGATCATCCGTGTTAAAGCATGATTTCTACGTCGACGACTGGCTCACTGGAGCAGACAGTATTCCGGAAGCAGTCCAAAATCAACGAGAATTAAACCAAATTTTGTTGCCATCCGGATTCAAGCTCCGAAAATGGTGCTCGAATACGAACAAGTTTTAACAGAAATTCCTAAGGAAGACATTGTCAACAATGTCAAGCTAGACGAAACACTGAAACACTACAGTGTGAAGACCTTGGGTCTTCTATGGATACCACAAAAGGATCAACTATGTGGGCAATCCCAAAAAAGCGAAGCTTCAACTATCACCAAACGAGTCGTAAGTTCTGAATCTGCACAGATATTCGACCCACTAGGACTATTTGCCCCTGTTGTAGTGAAAGCAAAAATATTTATGCAAACTCTGTGGGGACTAAACCTGGGTTGGGACGATGAGCTCCCACCCCACCTTCAGGATGATTGGAAGAATTATCGCTCTGATTTGCAAGCTTTAAATACTATGCAAATCCCGAGGCATATCTTTAATGGAAAGTTACCAATCACTCAAGAAAAACACACGTTCGTGGATGCGTCAGAGCGAGCGTACGGAGCGGCAGTATATATACGAGCCACTTACAAAAATAATCAAGTGTCGGTCCGGCTCCTGTGCTCCAAATCAAGAGTGGCACCAGCAGCAAAAGAAACGTTACCTCGTCTAGAACTATGCGCTGCAGTATTGGGCGCTGAACTGACTCACAGATTGAGGAAGGATTTACGCCTGACTAGTGAGAAGGCATCTGGGTATTTTTGGACTGACTCAACTGTGGTTCTGTTCTGGATAAACGCATCAGCATCAACATACCACATGTTCGTTGCAAATCGGATCGCAAAAATCCAAGCTGTATCTGACCGATCGCAATGGCGTCATGTCTCATCAGGAAATAACCCGGCAGACGTACTATCAAGAGGAATTGCCGCCAGCGAAGTAGCGGAACATAACCTCTAGCTATATGGACCGCTCTTTCTACACGGTTCCTGTGACAAGTGGGGCAAAGTACCAACCATTGTTCCCAGCGATTTGGAACGACGGTCAAAACAAGTAAGCCTGCCAACATGTCGAGATCAGATTGGAGGAGAACTCTACCACTGTAACCATAGCAACTCCTTTCATAAACTGCAACGTATTGTAGCATACATGATGAGATTCTGTAACAAAAGGAATAGAGCCACTACAACCACACTATGTGTCGGTGAGTTGACTCATGCAAGGGTTATCATCTTCCGCACCATTCAGCAGATTGGTTTCGCTGCTGAATACAAACAGCTTCTTAACCACGAGATTGTGGACAAAAAGAGCTCGATCATCTCATTATCCCCTATACTAGGGTAGGACGGACTTATCAGAGTCGGAGGTAGATTAGAGGAATCTCAACTACCATATAATGCGAAGCACCAAATCCTGCTTCCTTACAATGATCCGATTGTGAGGATGCTATTGCGAGAGATGCATGAAGAGAACATGCATTGTGGAGCGCAATCACTACGAGCCATTGCCAGACAGCAGTACTGGATTGTCAATGATAAAACAATGGCAAGAAGCATTATACACTGCTGTGTCAAATGTACAAAGGCACGACCCAGATTAATGCAACAAATTATGGGCAACCTTCCAGCGGACCGAGTAACACAGGCGCGGCCATTCTTCAACTCTGGTGTTGATTACTGCGGGCCTATTAGGATTCATCACAAGATCCGTGGGAAAAGACCCGACAAGGCCTATATAGCAGTGTTCTGCTGTTTCGCCACAAAGGCAGTGCATCTGGAACTAGTGAGTGATTTGACGACGGATGCATTCTTAGCCGCTCTTCGACGATTTTTGAGTCGACGCGCAAAATGCCAGACCATTCACTGCGATAACGCAACCAATTTCGTCGGCGCCAATAATCAATTAAAAACCTTAGAAAAAAACGATCTTCTCGGATAAGGCCCAGGCCCAAATTATCCACCATTGCAACAAATCGCAGGTGGAGTTCAAGTTCATACCGCCCCGAGCGGCATCATTTGGCGGCCTTTGGGAAGCCGCGGTAAAATCAGCAAAACGACTACTGGTATCAGTCACAGCCACGTCGTCGTTAACATTTGAGGAGCTCAACACTGTGATCATTGAAGTTGAAGCAATCCTCAATTCACGGCTGCTTACCCCAATGTCATCAGATCCGACTGATACATCAGCTCTAACTCCAGGGCATTTTCTGATTGGTGAGCCATTGACCGCTCCTCCTGATGTGAACCTCGCCTCACCCGGAAAAACATTGGTGAAAAGATGGGAATTAGTATCCAGACTAAAGCAAGCGTTCTGGTATCAGTGGTCCATGGAGTATCTACAAGAACTTAAAATGCGTAACAAATGGAAGACCATGTCGCAGAATGTCGAAGAAGGACTACTAGTTCTCGTAAAAGAAGACAACGTGCCGGTGATGAGCTGGCCAATGGGAAGGATAGTAAAGACCTATCCTGGCAAGGACAACCACGTCCGGGTAGTAGACGTTAAAACCGCCTCTGGAATATTTAAACGCGCTCCGCTTTTAAAAAGTGAAGCCACAAAACGTCCTCGCAGCTCCATTGTAGAAACAACAATGCCGGAAGGAATCCCAACACAGAGGAAGAAGCTGAAGCTTCCGATCCATCCAACGTTTCTGGCAATGCTACTCATCCTCCCACTGGCAATGGGACAACCAATAAATTGTAACGCAGTTCACAAATAAACCCGGAATATTCTACGAAAGACTCGGCACTTCCAGAATGGCAATTTCAGAATGGACCATCATCGTCTACTACGACTTGAAACCATACCGATATGAGAATACTATCTGACGGGATTACTGAACTAAAACATAAGTATTCAGAACTACGAAATGCAAATGCATGTACCTCTATACTTGATCATTTTCAACATTTATATGGCGAGTTACAAGCTGGAAATGATTTGATTAACCATTCCCGACAGCGCAGGTCACCACTTGATATAGTCGGAAACGTAGCGCACTCATTATTTGGCGTGCTTGATTCAAACTATGCAGAAGAAATGGCCAAGGTCATAAACGAAGTCAAAGCCAACGATGATATGCTAATGATGCTGCTCAAGAATCAAACGTCTATTCTTGACTCCACTATAAATGTAGTTAGAAAAAGCAATTCGGCCAACGACAAACGAATCAGGACGCTAGAACAACAACTAGCAACCATCAAAAGAGAGAGATGCAAATACGAAGGCGACTACCTACAGCAAGCATTCATGGTCCTAACAGCCCAGCTAACCCTGCTGGCGACGGGGATGCAGCGGATGCAAAATGAGATAGCTAGCGTCCTTACTGATGTCCGCCACCGAACCATTAGTCCCATGCTAGTATCTCCGCAGCAACTGAGAGATCAACTTGATCAAATTCGGGATCATCTTCTACCAGATCAAATGTTACCGATATCATCGGAAAATGCTATCCAGCTCTACCGAATTATGCACGCTGGTATCCACAGCGCAGCAGGAAGTGTTCAGCATCATCCCCATCCTGGCGTGGAAGGCAGGAAGCTGGCATACACTCGATATCAAGACAAATATCATTGCCGTCAATGCTCATAGAAATCAATTTATGGGATTGACTGAAGACGAATTTGAGTTATGTCTAAAAGTGCCAAACGATGAGCACATATGCTTTAATCATCAAGCTACGTTTAGCGCGGACAACCAGTGTGAATTTCAGTTGTTTAACAACAAGACTGAAACACTATGTGAGACTGTTCAAACAAAATCCGATCTGATTTGGACAAAGACGCATCAACGGAACAGATGGATGTTCGCAACACACAGTCCCATAGAGCTTCAAGCCGTATGCAAAGGAACACCTTCCACAGTACACCTTGAAGGAACGGGCTTACTATCACTCTTCGCAGGCTGCACCGCGCGACACTCAAAAATTAGTGTTGGCACATTCAGCACTACGATCAGCGAAACGAAATCAACATATGTTCGTTTCGGCAATATCACAAAGTTTGACGTAGAAGAAACATCAGAACCAACTCAAGAAACTACAACCCGAGTAACCGAACTAGACGAATTAGATGTCCTACAACAAAGACTGGCCAAACTGAAGGATACAACATGGAAAAATCACTTCAGCACTGTGCAGCACCATCAAGTAGCTGCCTATGTGACTTTAGCAATATCAATAATAGTGAGCATTGCATTCATTCTACGACGGCAATACAGCAAATGAAAGCCACGACAACGAACCTCCAAGCCTCAGGAAAGTTTTCCTTTCAACATTAGCGATGGTTGAACACCTGTTCAACGTCCGGGAGAATGTTCAGTCTCAGCAATATGTATATGCAATAACAAAAGTAGCGATTATCAGGTCGAGCCCGAATGCATATTATGCTGACATGAAGAAGTCGAATTGGGCACCGTTCCCATTTTTGCATAGATCATAATACACAGTAACCCAAATTTCTTTTACACACAATTTCGTTGACATAAGCATATTCTTCATACTTTGTTTAGCTATAAATACCGTTAAGTTTCCTCAATAAAATCAGTAATTGATTTGACCACAACGCAAGCTTTACTCATTTCCCTGCAATTAACAGAGGCTGTCGCTGAGTCTTCAGACCCTCATATGCACCATCCTTAGTTCAACTGGTTCATGTTCTAGTTGCGGCGACACAAGGCAGACAGTTCATATACTGTATGCCAGGCATCTAAGCCTACACAATAACATACTTAATAAACTAACAGATATACTGAGATCTGGTCTTGTACATAACATTATGTACATTAAACAACCTATCAAATTACGGAAAGGTGCTTCACAATTTTGATCTGAGTTTAAGCCATCAAAATTAAGTTTAGAAGGAAGGGGTGAACCGACCGGATTACACTCTCCATTAATATATGCAGATTGACTTAAGTGTATTTGGCCTTCTTCTCTGTCAATTTATATTTAATTTCTTATCTTATTATGGACATACACTGTCGAACCGAAAACTCTCAAATATTTGAGGCATGGCTTTTTACCATGCCACATTTCATATGGTGTTTTCTTGCATTCTTAGAATGCATTACTTGTTAGTTAGTTAAATAAGTTTCTGTCAAAACAGCTTCTCCACAAAAGTATTTTTGTACTTTTGCCCCTATAACCAAAGCACGAGCTTTTTCTGTTATATTCATTATCATCCTTTCGGACACACCATTCAACTGTGGGGTACGCGGAACTGTAAGGTGGTAACTAATGCCCTTTTCACTGCAAAATTCTTTCATCTCATTCGATAGATATTCCCTGCCGTTATCGATATATAGATTAACTGCTTTTAAATTAAAGTGCGCCTCACTTTTAGCAATAAAATCCTTAAAAGCATTAAACACTTCCGACTTATAAGTCAGTAAATATGTTACGCAATAATGTGTACTAGGATCGCCCAGTGGGGGAAAATCCCCCACTCTACCAACTGTCGACGTCTTTTCATAATGCAAACAAACGATGTTCTATTTCAAATGAAACATTTTATTTTGAATGAAAGAAGATTTGAAACATTCCCTGATTATGTGCAGTAACATCCAATCAAGAATTAAAATGAAGATTTGAAACATTCCCTGATTATGTGCAGTAACATCCAATTAAGAATTAAAATGATATTTTGGAACTTCCGAATATTTTGAAGTCGATTTGATCAAAATGCAATATCAAAACCTTCTAATAAGAAATCGGTATTGTCCACATGAAAATTGGTATTAGTGACAATGATCTTGCCATCGGTTTCGCAAGTTTGGATTCTCTTGCTGAGAGCCAATTCCAATAGAATTTCATTGCACGGATACCGATCATAAATGGTGAAGTACATTCCTGAAATACAAATTGAATTGATTAATGTGAGCAAAATGTGAATTGTACAGTTCCGAACTTATTACCTCTCAATTAGCCTCATGACGAACGTGTTCTACAACTAACTTGATTCAGTCATTATCTTATTTTGATATCTCATGAATGACTTTCAATGTTGCAATACTTCGCGATATACAATATTTTTGGTAAACACTCTGTCATCTCGAGCTAAGTGACCTTGCCATTTATGCTCGCTTATGAAGATTCTCAAACCATCAAACGATCGAACACGGCTCGCCGCTACATACAATTGCCCGTGTGAAAAACTGGCTCCCTCAATAATAAACCAACTTTACTGAATGTTTGGCCTTGTGATTTGTTTATGGTCATTGCAAATGCTGGAATCACGGGAAATTGAGTACGTTGGAAGTCAAAGGCAATATTGTTCCCGAATATGTCAAGTTTATGCGAGGTATCAATATGCGTGAATTGCGCGCTGTGCCTGTAAGGACTTCACAATCTATCATATTGTTATACATGCATTTGACACGCATTCTGGTCCCATTCACTAATGCTTGCGCAGTGTTCAAATTTCGAATGAGCAATACAATGCAATTGACTTTTAGAATCAGCTTATGCGGCGGTAAGCCACTGACATTCAAGGAATTCAGAAATTCTACGGGATAATTATTGATTTCGTTCACATTATCACATTTCACCTTATCGTAGCTATAGAAAATTCTTTCCTGGTCGCCAGGTATCTGTTGCATTATTTGATTATTAATCAAGCCACACACCTCATTTGTTGGTGACAAAATAACCGAATTTAACATTCGTTCTGTTAGTAGATTTTCTGAGATATTTCCGAAAATTTCATTTATAATTTCGGTTTCATTTCCAATCAATTCAGTTGGAATTTCGATCATATCATCCCCAAATTGTGGAAAATGTTGAGCCTCTCCATTCCCGATTTTCTTTAAAATTCAACAAATTCTCTCATTTGGCAATGCTCGCATATTGCGAGTAAGTGTTACATGGTGAAAAGATGGGAATTCATGCCAACTTGTAACACAGTTCTCAACCAACACTGCACGTGAACCATGTGGAATGACGGGTAAAATTTGCCGAAAATCACCGCATAACAATACCGTCTTGCCTCCAAATAGTTTATTCTTGTTTGTCTCTTCGGTACAAAGATCTTTCAATAATCTATCGATTATTTTCAGTACTCCAATTGGACACATTGAAATTTCATCAATGATTATCAATGACGATGAATTGATATGACGTCCTTGACCACTATTTGGAGTAACATTTGAAACCGATGTATCGAGTATTGGAATCGGTAATTTGAAGACATTGTGCAATGTTCTACCACCTATCAATAATGTCGAGGCAATTCCACTGAACGCAGTCGCAATGACACGTAAATTAAGTGCGTTCAATCTATGTATGATTGCAGTTTGAATGAACGTCTTTCCACAACCTGCATATGCTGTGAGGCAATATACATTTGAGCCTGTATCATGAAATTGGATTTCACGAATAACTTGATCAATTATTCGACGTTGTTCGTCGTTTGCTCGATCATACAATTCATTAAATAGTAACTGTTCTTCCATGGGATCAAAATTGTCGAAATCTTGCCCATCTGTCAAGATTCGTGGTGTTGGTAAGCCAAGCGCTTCACATGTAACATTATTTGAAATCAAAATGTCTTGGATTTCAAGAAGAGCTCGATTGAATGAGGTGACTTCATCTTGAGTGCGCAAAAATCTTCACTCATATCAACTTTGAACTCATTCCAAAGTGCTGCCGCATTGGCTGGCACATTCAATGAACAAATGAATCCGAACAATTCTCTCAATTGCTTCGGAGATTTTAATGATATAGCTTCAAGCAGACATTCACGCCATTCATTGTCGTTGGATGCTATGCCACGTGCATGGCATGCTTCAACGAACGACCCATATACTATTCCATTGTATGTTCGAACATCTGCAAAGTTCTTTGGTCCGCAAACATGAAGCAATAATAATCTCAGATGGAACAGTTCAATGTCTTTCGGTGACACAACATACATTCTAGAAATTATTTTGTCGCCACCACGTAGCCGACGTTTCCACATTTTTCTCTATCATGCCATGTATAATGCAATGGTATTTCCGGATATTTATACGCATGCGCGGCTGTATCAATCGAGTTCAAAGCGAAATATGCCAATAACTTTGTTTTGTGTGCATTTTCAACGGCTCGATTTTCGTTGCCTGGAACAAAGTATACGGTTTGTCTTGATGGTAAATGAAGATCAAGCCGAACAATGGCGTGTGATTGGAAATGCATTGGATATTCATTAATTCGCCACTGTGCTTCTGTCGAACCAACATATCGTCCGTTCAGAAAATTGGTCACTTCATCTGTTCTCATATCATTTGCTTCATTTCCGATTTGTATTGTCGCACTGTCATACCCTTTGTACACATATTTGTAAATGTACTTCACACTTCTTACAGTTGTGCACACTTCGACATTAATATGGCAATTAAACTTGGCAAGTAGATATGGATTATACGGTACAACATATCGATTGTCCAGTGATTGACCTCTGACGTCTACACTAATGCCATTGTCCCGTCTTCTATACAATGGATATCCATTTACCGTTTCTCGAGTAAATTCATTAAATGGTTTTGGAAATTCCTTAGAACATTTCCCGTCTCTCATGCAAACAGCATTTTGATTGAGAGCTCCACATGGTCCATGCATCATGTGTTTTTACATATTCATGCAACTTCGGGTGAGTTGTAATATTCGGTATTTCGGCACAAACAACTTTGTCAATTTCAGCTGCACCAGTGATTTTATCATTTTCAGCTAATGTTATTAGAATGTGTGCATGAGGTAAACCTCTTTTTGGAATTCAATCGTATAAATAATGACTTCGACCTTTCCGAATATTTGTTTATTCACAATCGCATCGATCAATGCCTTCAGCTTTCCTTGAAAACACGCACAACTATGTCAGGACGAAAATTGGGCTGTTCAATATAATCGATACTATTCACAATTTCATCCCAATTCGGATTGCAGGTCATTGTTATGAATAACGATGGCTTGCCAAAATGCTGCACAATCGACATCGCATCTAAATAATTTTGATACATGTTTCTGGGAGACCCAGTAAACGATGATGGCAGAATTACTCGACGCCCAATAGGTCCAGTATCACCAATTTCTAAATGGTCTGTCAAATTGCTATAGACTTCTTTCCGTAAATTTGCCTGATTCTTCCTAATATAATGCAATCGTTCACCTTCGATCCGTACATACATATCCACTATCCATTGAAGAAATAGTTTCTGAGAATGATGCAGTAAGCTAAAATCATCTCTTATCGCGAGGCGATAAGAAGCATACTGTAAATGGCTCACTTTATTTCGAGGAGCATTACTTGTGGATGCTCTTTGGATATTATGAATCATACGTGTATGCCAACCGGGATCTCCATTAGGAAATAGAAGAGGATAAGCTAATGGATCAAGGGATGAATCCAAAGTGGAAACAACTCGAATAGTTCCATTTGTTCTTGGAAAGGAAATCATGTTCCTTTCAAACGGTGGCTCGCCATCAACACTACTAAAAATGACAGCGACATCTGTTTGGGTAGCGTCATTGAAACGTCTCATGTCCAAATTTTGATTAATTTTTATCACCATACAAACTTCTGTATCCGGACTTTGCAATCGTTCAATATATTCCTTCATCGTTACGAATGAGCGTACATAAGGATTTATGCGATGAAGCTCAACTGATATTTCGCGCATCAATACACTATCACACTCCGAATTCGTTTGTCGACGTATTCTATAATTTGTCGCCGTATCGACATCGTAGAAATATAGTTGTGCATAGCACGGATCAAGCCCATAAGCGGAAGTCATTGGACCCGCTCTATGATAGAATACGTCGTGTATTTTAAAATGGTATATTCCACGTGCAACTGAGTCAGATACTTTAGCTTCAGAACTAATCATTGCGAACGCTGAATTTATCTTCCGTATATTTTCAAAATAATGTTTGGATCGCCTCTTAACGCTTGGATTTGAATGGCTTAGATCGTGGTAAAACCGATTGAAATACTCATTTTGTGTCAATAATGGAATGTCGACTTTGCCCTTGTGACAACAGAGTGTGAATGCGGTTCTGTAATTTGACGTTATTTCACATGCAAAATGTCTCGCATTGCAAAATCTACAATATAATTCGAGTCGACCGAGTGAATAACTATCGAAATTACGCGGAATAACGTTTAATGCAACTTTGTAACTATCATTCAATTCATCGAAAGGAACTTCATCATCATCATAAGTAATATCTGGATTAATTACATTGCGGTGAGAAGCAACGCTTTGTCTAACGGCTCTCCTCTCCCCCCTCCCTGTTAATGTTCGGTGGCGAGGCATAACGCGTTCGAAATTCTAAATTCTTCAATTGAAAACCACAATTAATCGATGTGATAGAATGAAAGACACTCACCGAAACAACCTTTAGACTGACGCTTCTACGATGTGAATAACGAATAACTTGAACAATCGCAATTCTGAAATTATCTTTTCAAAATAACCACGTTCTTTGGATTCACAATTCACTTTTGCCAAACTCACCAATTTTCTCCAGTTTTTCTGCTTAAATTTGAACAACTTTTGATTTATCGCAATAGAACGGAAAAGATTTCCAATGCTTGCTTCGTTAAATTGTTGTTGTTTCCGTTTCGTATGCTTCATATACGTATTTCTCGTTTACCTGCACTTAACAGGTAACATTGTCAAATTCAATTTTTTTTCATATTCTGCACATCTACAAATTAATACGAATCGAATGGTATATTCCGTTTCAAAATCGGTTAACGGGAAGTAGGGGAAAAAGGGATTACTAAAAAAGGCTTAGCCTATTAATATATAGAAGATATTGGTCAATAAACACAACATAATAGTTTTTCCTATCGATAGTTGCAGGAGTAATCGGACCACATACATCGGAATGAATAACAAACAAAGGCCTGTTAATATAATTTAAGTCTTGCCTGCTTTCCATTTATGCAAGCCTCACATAAATCTTTATTTGGTTTTATATTATTTAACATATTGATATCCTCAAACATATTATTAGCTTTTATTTCTAAATATTTTCCTTTGCTTATATGACCTAGCCTTTCATGCCACAAATTATAATTATTTATTTTATTAGGAACATTAGTTATAAATGCCCTTTTTAGCATGGAAAAACGGACCACCGGAACATTATCAATATAATTCCCTTCCATAATATTCTCACCATATTCTCACCAGCTAAACCTCCTGAATGAAACAAGACAGTAACTCCTGCATCCTGCATATTTTTCACCGATAAGAGGTTTTGAGGGACTTCCGAACAAAACAGTACATCGTTCAAAACGATTTAGGCCAGAGAATCACTGCACAACTCCATTGTGCCTTTCTTGGTTGCATAAATAAACTGGCCACACTTTGAAACTGCGATTTTAATTGGTTTTCCAAGAATTTGATTGTATCAAAAGATTCTCATTATTGACCAAATGGTCAGATGCTCCAGAGTTCAAAACAAACGAAATTTCTTCTTCTTTATTGTTTACTCGTTTGAACATGAACGCAAAACCTTCCGAGACCTCTTTGGACTGAGACGTTGCCACCTGTACATGTTTGTTCTTGTCGTTATAGTTGTTGTTGTTTTCGTTGTCTCTCTCTCTCTCTTATAGATGTAACACTCTTTTTCATATGGACTGCTTTGCCACAATGAAAATAATTTTATTATTATTGTTAAACTTATTCTTAGCTTTGAACTTGTTTTTATTTTATTATATGTAATACTTTTAGTGTTGTTTCTTTACTGATATTTTTAATTTTATTTTGTGGTCAAGCAGCCTATTCTTCACAAAAGCAAGGGTCAGATTATCTTCGGATAATGTTTCAATAGCTGTTATTACGCCGTCATACACTGAAGGTAGAGATAACAGCAAATGCGAAACTTTGTCGAATTCATCCATTTTCGCACCTGCAGCCAACTGCTTGGCTATCAATTCATCAAATTTATTAAAGTGTTGCAACAACGAAGTATTACCCTTCAGTTTCAATGATAATAACTGCTTTCGATCGAGTATTTTTCTCCATCGAATGGTTTTATGTTACGCTTTCCTTCCCCATTTTATATAAATCAAAATTTTATACTTATCTGCAGTAAAGAGGCGTGGGCTGGGCCCATAACCTATTGGAAAAAGCTCACACGCTGCACGCTGCCTCTCACGCAGCACCCCAGTCGGACCTTGTAAAACGGGTTGTAAAGAAAAACGGTTCTGAAACGGTTCTATATGCCTCCAATTCTAGCTCAAAAATCGCCAGAACAATGATATAATACATATTAGATGTTTGCAATAACATGTGTTCTTTTGTTGGTTTATTAGAAGCGAAGAAATTAGTTATAAAATAAATATTATGTGCAACTTTCGCTTCTCTAAGAATGCATATATATAAGTTTTTTGGAAGTAAATTACCCGAGCGCTTCCCCAACAGTCGGCTTTTTTCTATAGCTTCGGGTCCGTGCAATCGTCGCTTCTCTTAAAACGCATAAATATGCGTTCTATCCGAAACCAGCATTTGTTATTGTTTTTATTCTCTTTCTCTTTCATATAAGTGCAAACGTCGCTTCTCTTAGAACGTATAAAGATGCATTATTTCGGTAACCAGCATTTGAAACGTAAATAAGAGAATAAAAAGAAAAGAAACTCACAAACAAATAAAAGGAAAAGAGAATGAAAAAACACGCGAATGAAAAAACAAGAGAATGAAAAATACTTGCTTTAGTTGCATTAAGAAGTTTGCTTGACGCAGTTGTGAAATTCATTTTATAAGTATGCAAGGTAAGAAAACATATTATATATTAAATAAGATAATTCATTTCAGTTTCAAATATATTAACAACATAAGGTAAGCCACTGCCATAATAAAATAAATAATATATTACTTTTATTTCAGATCTGGTATGTATACGTAAATATAAAAACTATAACGTTTGTCATTTTAGATTTCGGCTATTTATAGGTCAGAATATTCTAATTTTTATTTCAGATAATATTTGCGTTTTATGTTGAGTGTATATAATTTTAGTTTCCCATTTATTATTTTTATAACGTTATT
Source organism: Drosophila triauraria (assembly GCA_014170255.2). NCBI lineage: Eukaryota > Metazoa > Arthropoda > Insecta > Diptera > Drosophilidae > Drosophila > Drosophila triauraria. The sequence continues at coordinate 401,969 of CM024337.1, read as the reverse complement.
TAATTATTGCATCAAAAACAATATTATAATTTTCAATATAATTGCAGGCTTTCTTCATTAATCACATAAAAAATGTATTGTGCGATTTTATTAACCTACATGCAAGAAAATACATGTTTTAAATAAATTTTTATTGTTGTTTTAATGGTTATTAATACATTATCACCGAACGGTTCAATGTGTATGCTACTGATGGGTTCTTTAAGCCTTCCTTCATAACAGTTATATAACTGTTTTCAATGGTTTATTTTGAAGCTGTATTTTGTATGAAAGATACATTGCTACAGAACCGTTATTGATGTGTGCTGCAGATGGGTTATATAACGCATATTTTAGAAACTAAAGTTGGAAGCGAAACCCGAAGATTGCCGAAGTGTAATATACGTTATTTATATGTTGCGAAAGAACTGTTGCAGCATACAAAAAAGAACAGTGGTTTCCTTGTTTCACCCCATATTAATCTGAAAGGAAGACTGCACGTATTGAGAATGCATTATTTACTGTCAAAGAACGCATAGAACTGTGCTTGCTGGAAGCGACCAGGTCCGACTGGGACAGCTCGCACCAACACACGCACACATTCTTGAGAATTCGGGGATAGCTTGTTGAGGCTCCTCTGGACAAATCGACACCACTCTATCTCGCTGCTCCCAAGCTCCAATAATTTATTTGCAGGCCAGTTAGGTTAATAAGAAACACGATAGTTGATTAAGTATGAGCTATGTTCTTTTTAGTTTAATATTTCTGTTCATCTGTTTCTTCTTTTCGTTTGCACACGACTTGTCATATTTACAAGAAAAACCAGAGTGGTCTAGATTGTTCTGTGTACATGTATATTTAACATAGCAAAAGGTATATGTATATGTGTTTGGTGAGTTTGATTTTGCCATATGCAGAATACAAATGTATGTAAATGTACACACATGCACTCATACATGTAATAGAAGGGAGTAGGCAGATCGGCGAGTTTATTCTGCATTTCTCAACAAACTGTGACGAAGAAAGCAAGATATGATGCCAAACTTAATGCTAAGTTAGATTAAATATTACACACTAGGACGCGTGCTAGTCAGGAAGTCCGTGTCGTAGATTTAAAATAAGAAATGTTAAATTTGAATGTAATGTATGTTAAGAACATTGCTAGTGTTGAGAAATATTAAATAATTTAAATGAAGGAGACGAAAAGATAGTTACTTCATGAAGAGCTGTGTACTTGAATATGCAAATGGCGAGGTCCGAGTGAGACAACTATATGGACTGAGTATGGCGCAATGGCTTTCTGGTATGAGGCGATACAGTCTGATAGAAAGTGTGAAGCAGAAACGACGTTGCGACTCACTACGCGGCTTAGACAAGCGGTAGCAAAAGAACGGACAAAGATTACGAAACTCCAGCTCCTACATATACATTATAAGTTTGTTATACGTTCGTTTTATAATATTCTATGATTTTATTACATAGAGATTTTTCTCCATTTAGTAGTCTAGTGAAACAAGTGCTATCTGGATTTATAGTCCCATAATTATTAAATAATTCTGTCTTAAAATAAGAAATTACATAATACTTATTTTAACATTTAGCGACATGATTATCAATAAAGAGTTTATTAACATTGTGTGAGATGGATCGTTCACTATACACTTCGCACCTTTGTAATAATGGGGTATTTTATATATATTACTAGCCGTACCCGCCCGCTTTGCTGGGTTGTCGCTATTTGAAAAAATAATAATCCTGTATTAACGCAACCAAGCAATTGACTATTGGTGAACCTATCTTAGAATTATCGAAAAACAGTAGTATATTTATCCCATATAGCAGACCCGACAGACTTCATACTGCCTCAAGCGATAAATAAAAGACCTAAACTTTTGCAAAATATAATCTTAAAACAAAGAGAAGGATTTCGTAATTAATAAAAAAAATGCTCGGTATGAATGAAGTTGTATTATTCTTTTCGATTAATCACACACGCTTACTTACAAAATAGAGTTTTCCTGAAACACTACAAACTTCCAACGACTGGCCTTGCGATTTATTTATGGTCATAGCGAAGGCCAGACGTATTGGAAATTGCAAACGCTTGAAATTAAATGGTAGATCCGTTGGAATCATTGGTATACGCGGAATCAAGACATCCTCTCCTTTGTATTTTCCCTTTATGATTGTTGCCTCAATGAGGTTATTCATTAACTTTTTCACAGCCAATCTTGTTCCATTGCACAGTCGAGGTTGGTTAATGTTACGGAGCATGATGACAACTGAGCCTACTTTTAACTGCAAATTGTGAGGTGGTAATCCAGGCAATTCCAGGGAGTTTAAAAACTCCGTGGGATAGTTGACTACGTCATCCTGGTTCATGACGGTGTCGACTGATTTGAAGGAAACCAACTGTCCCGGAAGAAAATTCTGAATTGTCGCATTAAGATTCTCGACATCTTTATTTTTCGCCGCTAATATTGCTCGTTCACCCAGCCAATTATGATTGAATTGATTAAATTGATGCGCTATATCTGGGAAAACACGCTGAATGAGCTCCTCTTTCGAGTCTGTGATGTGACAGAAATCTGTGGGTATTTTGATGAGTCCAATTGAGGGGTCCTCTGCGATTTTATTGTTTCCAATATCTAACAACTGCTTTGCAAACACATTTGCAGTTTCATCTTGTTGCAAAAACACTCGCATGTTAGTTGTTAATTGGAGTGTTTTTACGTACCGCCACAAATTTGATGATTTTAGGCAGGCGTTCAGTTCATCGGCAGCAGTTGATCGGGGAATAACTGGAAGAGTCTGACGAAAATCACCTGACAACAGAATCATGGCCCCACCAAAAATATTTTGGTTGTCCCGAAGATCTTTCAACGTTCTGTCCAGTGCCTCCAGTGACCTCTTATGGGCCATTGTACATTCATCCCAAACAATCAATTTGCATACCTCTACGATTTTGGCCATGGCGCTATTTTTGGCGATGTTGCAAATTGGTGTTTTGTTGATTTGCATGTTTAATGGTAACTTCAAGGCAGAATGTGCAGTTCGACCGCCTTCTAGCAGAGTCGCAGCTATTCCAGATGAAGCCAACGCTAGAGCTACATCACTTCGCGATCTGATTTTCGCCAAAAGCAATGAAATTCAGAACGTTTTTCCGGTTCCTCCGGGAGCATCAAGGAAATAAATTCCACCAGATCCACTGTTCACAGCTTCTATCAAAGTGGGCATGAAATTGTCTTGTATAATATGTGTAGCGCCAAACGATGTCATCTGGAAACAGCTGTTATATTTTTGAATATTGGCCAAGAAGTGCTTAGAATCATTTCCAATTCCAGAAACTAAAGAGCGTAAAGGATCTGGTGGTGGGAGCAATTGTGGCAATTTTACTTTGCCTCCAGCACAACATAATCCAGTAGATTCGCCACTGTATTTTAACGCCTTACAATATTTACAAATTATTGTCATTTCCTCAATTGTTACCGATTTGTCGGCACAATAATCTATTGCCGGATCATAGTGGAATGCAGCTCGTTCCAGAATCACAGGAGCATTGCGTCGACGGAATCGCTCAATATCATTATGTCGTGCTCGCTGTTGTTGGGTTTGATGTGCACGAACTCGTTGCATTCTAAGCCTATCTACTCCATTGTCACTCATTGAAGATCGCAATTCTGACATAGCAGTACGACTATTTTCTTGATCTGTCACTCTTTGGTCATCAGTGCGGTTAGCACGTGAGGTAGCTCTTCGCACATTTGTTTGACTGCGGCGACCTAAGTCAGGTCGTCTTCTCCTGGGCATCGTAAATTGTAATTAACAAAGTATTAAAGCTTCTGTCGGGACAAGCAGCAGCCGCCACCTAATTTATAGATAAAGCTCAAACAAAGCTTTCGTATTACATATTAATTGCTTATGTTCTCGCCTTCGTTGGTCGCAAGCCGACTCTCTCTCTCGGCCGCTCGACTTCAGCGCTTATCGGCAGCATCGTCAGATAGAGAGCTTTATCTCCGCTAATTATCTAAAGCGGGATCACTCTCTCATGTACGTTCATTGCGCGCTATTGGCATATATTTTCTGTATCCTCCAATATTATCCGCAACAATAAAATTTCTTATTATAACGTTTAACTAATTATATCGGCGTTATTATTTCGAGTTTAAAGGATAGTCATTGAAAAATCTCAATGACTGAACAGCTTCACTTTCACAAAAGATTTACAAAAAAACCACAAAACTTAAAAAGTCACTACCACAAAGAATCACCGAAGTAAAGAAAGTTCTCGCGCACGTAGAGGTAACCGTCACTTACAAAGATGCACTCTTTGTCTCATACTTTAAAACGGTACAATTATATATGATGGTAAAATTATTACCCACTTAAATTTAGTGGTTAAAAGCTTTTTCCACCACCACTAAAATTTCGTGAGGTGAAACTTTCAGTTTCAATTTAGTCGTGTGCAAATTCTTTTTCACCACTCTTTGAATTTAGTGGTAGTAAAAAATATTGTACCCACTAAGATTGAGTTCAGCTTAATTAATTTGCACCGCAACTAAAATTTTAAAGAAGCGCAAATTTAATTGAAGGCAAATTTTATTTAATGCTATTGAATTTTGTGATTACACTTTTTATCTTTCCTAAATTGATGGGCTGCAAATTTCTTACCACTTAAATAAAGTGGTTCTGTTACCTACTAAAATTTAGTGGTCAAAAATTTTTTCTTAGTTTTGGTGAATTTATTGAGGTGAAATTGCTTAACATACAACTACACATAAGATACGTTAATACCCAAGCTTGAGCATTCGGAACAACAAAATTTGATTCCGATCATTTTCATATTTTTTTTTTACTTTTAAACCTTCCCTGGACTTCCATGAATAATTCAAGACCAAAATTAGCCAAATCGGTCCAGCCGTTCTCTAGCTTTAGCGAGACTAACGAACAGCAATCCCTTTTTATATATATAGATAATTTGGTGTATGGCGATTTTAAATTTAGAAATATCTAATATGTCTGTAATTACATCAGGCTTTTGTTCGTGTTTAAAAATTTCTTTGATATCTTCAGTGTTCAGAATTATAGTGTTAAAAACAACTGGTTTTGCTAATGTAATTGTGTCCATTAAATTCGTCACATCCTAAGCTAGCAAACGAGGGCGGTGTTTTCTAAGTGGGACTTCTTGTTCTGAGAATACAGTTTTGAATAATATTGAATTAATTATAAATTGATTCTTGTTATTATGGATTAAATCATAATTTTTTTATGGACCGTTATGAGATCATTATGATCTGGCGTCCCTGTTATCCATTTCAAAAGTGTTAATAATTTGTTGATTCCCCTTTTAGCTCTGTTGGGTATAATTTGCGAATCATATTAAATCATATTTTTATATAAGCTTAAATTAGTTATACGAGGTGTGTTCAAAAAGTATCGCGAATTTTTTGTTTTCTCAAAAACTATTTTTTTATTCATGAATATCTATTTTGTCCCCTTCAAAGTAACATAATCCCCATAAGATGTTATACACTTGTGCCAACGGTTTTTCCAATCCTCGAAGCCCTTCAAAAATCATTTTTTTATCTTGTTTAGCTCCTCCTTTGATTCCGTCTTTATCTCGTCAAGCGTAGCGTAACGTCGTCCTTTCATGGGCTTTTAAGTTTAGGGAACAAGAAAAAGTCACAGGGGCCAGATCTGGGAATACGGTGGCTGCGGCATCATACGTGTGTTGTTTTTTGGCCAAAAAGTCGCGCACAAGCAACGATGTGTGAGCAGGGGCGTTATCGTGGCGCAAAGCCAATTTTGGCCAAAAGGCCAATCTTCTCGGCCTTCTGAGAACATTTTGTGCCACCGATAAACGTTGCTTCGGTCCAAGGTAGCTTCTCCGTATGCCACAGTCAACTTTCGGAATGCATCCGCGCACTTCATTTATTTTTCAGACAAAATTTGATACAGGTTCTTTGATAAATTTTTTGTAAAGGTAAAAATCGAAGACGATCCAAAACACGTGCAAGCAAAGCAGCTGTCAACAATTAAGTGAACATTCAAAATGGCGTATGGAATAGATCTGCGTAAGATTAATAAATAGGGCATCTTTTGAATCTTTGTTAAGAAAAAAATCATGGTTCGCATAGTCCATTATTTCGGAATTGGTGGCGGCTATCTTTAATAATACAATTATTGAAATTATTTTCTGTAATTTGTTTAGAATTTAATGTTGTCTTTATGAATTATACGATTTCTTTTATTTATGATAACTCTATTAGGTAGATTTTAGAATTTTAGAATTAAGCTTAATTCTATCCCCATGTTTCTTTCCATAAACTACTTGCGTTACATGATATTCCTTCGCCTTTCAGTTTTTATTATGTCCTTCAAACATTTTCTTTTGTGTAATTTTTAACAATTGAAGAATATTATCATGCTCGATTTTATTATTAAGTATGTCAAAGGGTTTTTGGTTGGTTGTGGAATGAATGTTTTGATTATATTCCTACGCGGCTCTTATTACAATTTCGGAATAGTCAGTTAATTTAAGTTGTTCCTTTATTCAACAAGCTTATTCTGTTAGTGTCAAATGTGCCCTTTCAACTTTACCGTTCGAGGTACTGTGCCTCGGATCTGCGTAGTGTAAAGTTTAACCGCACCTTTCTGCAAAAGATTTAAATGGAACTAAAGTTCGGTTCTGTATCGGTCATTATTACTTTGGATTAAGGAAATTGATGTAGTAGTTCCATTACTTTATTTTCGATGTTTAGTTTTACTACAGAAAAAAAAAAAAATGGTTTCCATTCGATACTATTTTAACATCACTATGAAACTATTGAGTTAAAAAAACTTTTTCATACGATGCTTGTCAATTTGATACTTTCGAAATTATCAAAATGATACTTTCGAAGTAACTTGATTACTACAAAAATATGTACGCCGGTTAGGGCGACGTGATTCATACGGGTAACACGGAAGAAAATCAAGAATAGCCAATGCAAGAATTTTGCTCTGGCAAATGACACCGCCAAACTCGCCAAATTAGGCCATGCAATCAACGGCAATCCAACACCACTGATTTTGCTGAACTGTCAAACGTTAGAACAAAGACGACCCAAATTGAACTCTAGCCAATAGGTGAAAAGAGGGGAATTGATGACACTAACTGGGAACACTTTTGTGTTCTATTCCGGTGATTCCTAGGTGAAAGTTGGCACAGTCTTTGGTATAAAAGAACCCGGTTTAGCAGTACCAGAACATAGTCAAAGTCAGAGTTAGGAACTGGAAGTCTATTCAGAGAGTCTGAAAATCCATTAATCTCAACTTGAATGCGTGCAAATAGCAGTGTAAGTGTAAAAGTCGGATAGACTTTCGCGATTTTGACCGCGGTAAGTTTACGGTGCCGATGCAGTTCTTTTAAGGAAGCAAATATCCTTAAGACTGTTACAACGTCCCGTCGAACAATGCCGAGTGCAATGTGAATCCTGAAGGACATGTGTTAATAATACCACGCCTAAAACAATCCTGCCGATCTTTGCCGTGTCTAAAGTGACAGAATAAAAGTACAGCATAAACCGTGCAACTAACTATAATATGGCAATGTTCCCGTGTCACTAGGCGTGGCCTAAATCCTGCAACGACAACCCCGAGGCACAGGATTCCAGGATTCTGGATATCACCAAAGCGGACTCTACATCAATAATGAAAAGCCGAACCAATTCCATCAACGCCACATTAACCTGAAAACAATCATATAAAAGCAAAGTCGCAAGAACATAAATAATTTCCTTAATGTATAAACGCATTTTTCAACACCACCACCTATAACTTTTAATTTAGTGAATGAATTTATAAACCCAAACCCATGTCACGATATTATATATATATATATATAGTGACATATCCACAGTCCTATAAGACTAAGCATCCTATAGTACTCCGAATATTCCATCACCTTATGTAAACATATCATACCCGAATATTCCCATTATTTTATGTAAAACCATCATACCCTAATACTCCCATCAATTTATGTATCCCACATTCGTAACAGGACACCATAAGCGAAGGCTAACGGAAAGTCCCCAAAAATCAGATTCCCCATCGTAGACTAAACAACTCCACAATTGTCACGATCCCACGTTCAAAGGCAATCAAAGTTCGGCTCGTAAACAGGAAACTCCTATTTCAATTCAAAGTCAGACCAAAGTCATTAAATCAAAGAGAGCACTTGTATCCAAGAGCAAAGGCACTTGCATCCAAGAGTAAATAAAGTTTCACTCAATTGAAAATCGAAAGCTAACTCAAAGCTAACTCAGAATAATTTCACAACTCACTCAAAATTACAAAAGCTCGAGACCGAGGCTTGATCGTCAAGTAAATCAGAATACCGAATTAAGTTCAGTTTGAGACCTCAATATAATAGGTTGGTGTTCTTCATAACATAAGCAAAACTTGTAATATTCAGTTGAATAAAATAAAATTATATTTTTTATTAAACTGGAGTTGCAGACTGGAATGTATTGTAGTATTTGACATGTGAATCTATTATTTCTTTGGTTTGAATGTAAGATAACGGTTTTATTCTGGTGATATTATTATTTACATAAATTGATTGTGAATAGTCTGCTATATTGTTTGAAATTATGAATTCATCTAGTTGAATTGTACAAGTTTTAATTTTGATAATGTTATTGCCTGTAATTGAAACCTCTGTATTTATACAATTCTGATTCAATATTTCTTTCTGTACATTCCAAGTTAGTAAAATATTCGGTTCTATGTAAGTAATCTGAAAATTTCTATGGGTTTTTGTGTATCTGCACCTAGCTGGTTCTTGTTTAATTATTTCGCTTATACATGTGTCAAATACAAGTTGTTCTGTATTTTTATTGAAAACCCTGTCTTCGTGAATGTAAAATTTGTCGGAAGTATCTTCGGTTAATATGTTATTGAACTCATTCGGATATGGAACTATTTCGTAAATTGGAGTCTTAATTAATTCATTAGGGATGTGAGAAATTATCAGTATTTCATTTGAATCTGTTTTTAACCAAGTTGATGTTTTTATCTTCAATAACTTTTCAGAATTCACCTGTTTCAAATAATCATGTTTCAACAACTTTGGATTAAAAATGCCTAACCTTGGTAACTGCATGCCTAGTTCTACATCTTCTATGTATTCAGTAAACTGCTGGAGATTGAAGATAAAAACATCAACTTGGTTAAAAACAGATTTAAATGAAATACTGATAATTTCTCACATCACTAATGAATTAATTAAGACTAATATTTACGAAATAGTTCCATATTCCAAATCAAAGATTGGGGGAGTGACATATCCACAGTCCTATAAGACTTAGCATCCTATAGTACTCCGAATATTCCATCACCTTATGTAAACATATCATACCCGAATATTCCCATTATTTTATGTAAAACCATCATACCCTAATACTCCCATCAATTTATGTATCCCACATTCGTAACAGGAAACCATAAGCGAAGGCTAACGGAAAGTCCCCAAAAATCAGATTCCCCATCGTAGACTAAACAACTCCACAATTGTCACGATCCCACATTCAAAGGCAATCAAAGTTCGGCTCGTAAACAGGAAACTCCTATTTCAATTCAAAGTCAGCAAAGGCACTTGCATCCAAGAGTAAATAAAGTTTCACTTAATTGAAAATCGAAAGCTAACTCAAAGCTAACTCAGAATAATTTCACAACTCACTCAAAATTACAAAAGCTCGAGACCGAGGCTTGATCGTCAAGTAAATCAGAATACCGAATTAAGTTCACTTTGAGACCTCAATATAATAGGTTGGTGTTCTTTATAATATAAGCAAAACTTGTAATATTCAGTTGAATAAAATAAAATTATATTTTTTTATTAAACTGGAGTTGCAGACTTATAAGTATATATATATATATGCTTAGTTCTGCTTAACTTTTGCAACAAGTAAAACCTCAACTCCGGCACGAGAGCTCTCAACGATGTAATACACGAGGGTGAGTCAACGGGACCTTTTGCCCAATATTGTCTGAAATATATATGATGATATTACACACACCATACCTAATACAATAGTAGCTTTCAAAGATACACTTACATACATAAGTACACATTTAAATATTATTTACACTCATTCAGAATATCACTTGCTATACAAAACCACATTTCAATACACGTTTATGTCCAAAAAACTCTTGACCAACCTTTATAATAAACTTGTAATGTGAACTTAAACCAGAACCTGTACCTTAAAATCTGACTAAATAAATTTTATGTAAGAAACTTACTTATGGGTAAACTAAAACAAAAGAATAATAATAATATTTTTATTCATCCACCATTAAAACAAGTGGGAAAGCTACAGTCGAGTGTGACCGATTGTGAGATACCCGGTACCCAAAGCATTGTGGTGAACATGAACATGAAATATTAAGAAATGAAGACAAACGTTGCTAAGAACATGCTGAGCAACACCCAACAAAGGTAAATGTTGCTAGGAACATGCTGAGCAGTACGCAAGTGCGCTCTCAAAATCTCTCTCTCTCTCTCTCTCTCTCTCTCTCAAGTCGATGAAAAAGTATACACCGAAACTTTATTGTTTAATAACTTCTATGTTTATTATCCAATTTTACTCAAATTTTCAGAACACGTCCGCGACTGTCTACTTATTAAGTCTATTAATTTACTTTAAGCCGAAAATAAGGCCTATAGCTAATATAACGTTTTTTTATGATTTCCAGGGGCGGAAGTGGGCGTTGCCAAATTTTAAAACAAACTTGATCTGCGTGCAACAGACCCCAATGTTGTCATTAAACTTAGTTACTCTAGCTCTTTTAGTCTCTGAGATCTGTTGTTTCACACTGACAGACAGACGGACAGACGGACATGGCTAAATCGACTCGGCTGGTGACGCTAATCAAGAATATATATATTTTATAGGGTCGGAGATTTCTCCTTCTGCCAGTTACATACATTCTCGGTTGGCACTAACTTATAATACCCTAGTACCTATTGGGTACCGGGTATAAAAAGTTTCTTCAAAAAAAGCAGGATGTGAACCCACTGCTCTTGTAAATAAATGTTTTGACGACGCTTTAACATTGTGAGCTACGGAGCAGTTGGGAGAGACGAGAAAAATTAACCATAAAAAACCGATTTGTTCATGCACCAAGACTTGAGAAAAGTCACTGACGCGACAAACAGAAAAACACTTAATTCCACCATAAGCTTTAGTTTTCGAATTTTCGGAATACAAGGGCATGCTTTGAGTATCGAAATGACACTTTCATGTCTGTTTGATACTTTTTAGTATCAAGGTGTAATTTTTCATACTATTTGGTAACAGTTTGACATTTTGCAGTTTTAAATTGATACTAAAATATTGATGATAGCTGTAGTTTCAAATTGAAACATACTTATCAATTTGATAAGAAAGTGATTTTTTTAGGTGTACTAGACATTTCGAATAGGCGTCAATACAAATTATAAAAGTGAAACCTTGCGCATAATATATAACACTATGAAAATTTTCGCCCTCTTTAGATGGGATCGGGGCTTCTCCAACTGGAATTTTAATTGGGTGTTTGTTATATTTGTTTTCATTGCAAATATTATAGTTTTTTATATATTCTTTAACTTTTTTAAAAGAACTTAGGCCAGTAATATAATCTATAGATTTGTTTGTAGTTTTCTTCTAATCCCCGATGAGCTCGACTGTGTGTTTCCTTGTCTTCATCGTTGTCTACATCTTGAAGGAACATTCCTTCCTTCAGCGTGTAAAGGAATTTGTTAATGAAGTTTTCTTTTAGAGGTCTTTGAATTAAATAAAAATCTTCAAGTGTACAATATATACCGACTGTGATGTTTGGCTGTAAATATTCTCTTAGAATTGAAAATTTTCCGGAGTGTCATACTCGACTATATGTCTGGTATTATTAAATACGTTAAGAGATTCAAGGATCGTCAACCTATTATTATTATTATTATTACTAGGGCCTTATTGCACCGCGACCAGATGTTAGGTCTTGTGTGCCGGCCTGCAGGATTAAGGTAGAGCCTCTATTCCTAGGCTTCTGATAAAGGAGAGCACTTTGGCGAGGTCTATCTCTTCCCAAATCCTGTAGGGGGGATAAGTTCACCTCCTAGTTGTTGAAGTCGACGTCTGATTAGTCAGGGGCATTCACATAGAACATGTTCTGATGCTTCTGGCTCCAGCTCACAGAATCTACTTGTGTATATTTCTGAAAGTTTTAATTTCTTAAGGTGATACCTTAGGTTGCAGTGACCTGTTAGGTAGCCTGTTAGAGTGCGAATCTCACTCTTTTTTAGATTGATGATGCGTTTGGATCGCGACATCTGGGGGACGAGAAATTGTTTGGCTTGTCTCAGCCCTGCACTGTCGGTCCAGTGGCGATTTACTTTCTTTTCCTCCCATTTCCTGACCAGTTCCCTTTTGTGTAATTTCGAAAGTCCACAGAATGGTTCAGGGCCGATTAGTGGTGATCGCCCCGCGTTTTGCTAGGGAGTCTGCCACCTCGTTTCAACCTAGCCTTTGTTATTAATAATTGAATCATAATAGTTTTTTAGTTTCTTCATTTACATTTTCGAAACTACTTTCGGCCGAATGCAAAGTATTTTGGTCAGACTCGGATGGTTCCGACTGATCTCTATTGGACAAATTGTTTATCTGAATTCGTGAAAATGCATCAGCAACAATTTTAGTTGCACCTGGTTTATATATGACTTTTGGTGTGAAACTTTCTATAAAGGAATACCAGCGTTTCATTTATATATTAGGATTTTTATCCGAGATTGCGACATATAATGGTTGATGATCTGTCTTATTATTAACTAGCTGACCCGGCGAACTCCGTTTCGCCACCAGCTGGCTTCGTTTTATGTAACATTTCGTTTTGGTGATTAAAAGATGAAGAAACATTTTTTTTATTGTTTTATATTTGAAAAGGAAAAGTTTTATTTCATTTCGTGAACACGCAACGTATAACTGCCCATGTGAAAAACAATGATTTTCTAAATTTATCCCGCAAACATTAAGCGATTTGCCTTGCGACTTGTTAATTGTCATTGCGAACGCAAGGCAAACTGGAAATTGCAATCGTTTGAAGTCAAACGGAAGATCAGTAGGAATCATTGGTATTCGAGGAATACATACATTTTCACCTGCGTACTTTCCGTTAATAATGGTTGCCTTAATCAAGTTCATGCGTATCCAATGGCATTCGTTCCAATGATGTTTCGAGCATATTAACCACAGCATTATTAGAGTGAAAAATGCTTGCAACTTTTCAATAATTAGTCTCTTTAACTGTTGTGTTCCCTGTATATTGCACCGCACATTCAGCTGATCCACCATCGACGAAATGAAATATATTTGCAGAAATTTATGCGGTTCATCTGGTGTTGGCACCATTGAACCATGCAAATGATATATTTGTCCTTGTATCTGTAATTGCAAACAATCATTTGTTAAAGAATACGGTGTAACTTTTGATAGTGTGATGGTGTAGTGTGTGTAGTTGTATATGATTGGTTATGTGTGTTGTACTCTTACCTTGCAAGTGGCCTTCTCGAAAGATATTAGCTCCAAAGTAAGTAATGCGAAAGCAGTTATTGTATTCAAAGATGTGTTGGAGAATATGGCTGGAATCGGGATCACTTCCATCGAACAATGGTTTCAGTGGCTGTGGTGGCGTAAGTAATGGATTCACTTTGACTTGCGCAGCACAATCCAGCCGTTTCTCTTTTGAACTTTAACGCATTGCAATATCGGTCATTGGTCCAATATCTAAATTTTCATCATCACTGTAGTTCGCAGTGGGATAATAATTGAATGCCAAGCGATAGTATGATGCGAATGATCTTCGTGTCCTCCTATTTTGTCTTTCTTCGCTTAAGTTCTGTGAATACACTTGTTGCTGGCTTGCATGTCTTGTGCGGCGGCCGATGTACGCACGTCGTCCCCTAGGTATTTTGGACTATGGACAGTCGCGGATGAGTCGGGAAGGTATTGCGGAAGTATCGCGAAAGTATCGCGGAAGTATCGTGGAAGTATCGCGGAAGTATCGCGGAAGTATCGCGGAGGAGCGCGGAAGTATCGCGGAAGTATCGCGGAAGCCCCGCGGAAGAATCGCGGAAGTATAGCTGAAATATCGCGGAAGTATCGCTGAAATATCGCGGAAGAGTCGCGAAAGTATCGCGGAAGAATCGGGGAAGTATCGCGGAAGAGTCGCGGACATATTGCGTCCATCATTTCAATGTATCCGTACATTAATAATTTCAGCCAAAACAGCACGACGTATTCGTGATGACCTTGAAAGATTCACTACAGGTACGGTGTCAACAGATCTATTTCGTGCATAACCTTCATCTGCACTCCGGGATCGTCTTTGTAATACCCCATTTGTACTACGCGTTCGCCTTCCTATATTTGCTCGTCTTGGTCTTGAGAAAATGAGAAAAGTACACGCACATATATAGGTAAATGTTTGTATTTTTGTTTTGAGTCGAATTAATGTCCCGTCAGGTGACTAAGGACAACGCTAAGAATTAAATAAACGAGAGAAAATTATTATACCCGGTACCCATGGGGTACAAGGGTATTATAAGTTAGTGCCAACCGAGAATGTATGTAACAGGCAGAAGGAGAAATCTCCGACCCTATAAAGTATATATATTCTTAATCAGCGTCACTAGCCGAGTCGATCTAGCCATGTCCGTCTGTCCGTCTGTCCGTCTGTCCGTCTGTCCGTCCGTGTGAAACAACAGATCTCAGAGACTATAAGAGCTAGAGTTACCAAATTTGGTGACAACATTGGAATCTGTTGCACGCAGATCAAGTTTGTTTTAAAATTTGGCCACGCCCACTTCCGCCCCCAAAAAACGAATAAAACTTAAATAAGCTAGATTCGTAAATTTTGGCTCAAAGTAAATAGATACAATAAATAAGTAGGCATTTGCGGACGTTTTCTGAAAATTTGTAAAATCGGATGATAAACATGGAAGTTATTAAACAATTAAGTTTCTTACCATCTTGAGCCACAACGGCAGTAGCGAAAAAAAAGTGTTGCGTGCTTTTGGGCGCAGTATTAATTCGTAACGCAGCTGCGTACAGAATTTGTCTCTTTTAAACTTTGCTCAACATGTTTTTGGCAAAATTTGTCTTTATTTGTCAACATTTTGTTTTTCCCATGTCAGTGTGCTATTTAATTTCACGCACAATACTTTGGGTACCGGGTATCTCACAGTCGGTCGCACTAGACTGTAGCTTTCTCACTTGTTATTTATTATTATTATTACGAAATTATCGCGCAATTACAAATTGTGCGTAACTTAAATAAATAGAAGCTATAGCGACTAAGGCCTTAAGCTAACGAGATAAAATAAGTTTATGTCTTTATTCAATCGATCTCAGCTTAAGACTAATTTCTTGTGACAAGGATTTTACTTGTGGTGCCCTTTTGTTTACATTAATTTGGGAGCGAGCTCTCCCGCTTGGGATATGGGTTGTACATAATAATTTGAGAGTAAGAGAGAGTGGGTCTTAGTCATTTCAATAATTGTTTATGTTATTGAGGAGCAGCATAGCCTGCTCCGGATGTGGAATGTTTACAATGGTTTTGCGTGGGATTGCCTACACTGCATATTCTTATTTTTTGTACATAGCTGAATATGTGAATATGTCACTGAATATGTGAATATGTCACTATATATAGTACACTTTAACAGTTCTAGACTCACCATTTATACAAACGACATTAAATGTTTGACGAAAATTACCTGACAATAATATAAAAGCAGCCGTTTTAGTTATGTATGTGAAAAAGAAAATGGGCTTTTTTTAGCGTTTTCCCGGCCATTATTCGATTTTTTCTCGCCGTAAGAACCATCCTTGGACTTCAACGAACATTTAAAAAAAAAGAATTGGCCAAATTGGTCCAGGCGTTATTGAGTTTTGCGCTTAGCAACACATTTTGCGATTCATTATACCCGGTACCCATAGGGTACAAGGGTATTATAAGTTAGTGCCAACCGAGAATGTATGTATCAGGCAGAGGGAGAAACATCCGACCCCATAAAGTATATATATTCTTGATCAGCGTCACTAGCCTAGTCGATCTAGCCATGTCCGTCTGTCCGTCTGTCCGTCTGTCCGTCTGTCCGTCTGTCCGTCTGTCCGTCTGTCTGTCCGTGTGAGACAACAGATCTCAGATACTATAAGAGCTAGAGCTACCAAATTTGGTGACAACATTGGAATCTGTTGCACGCAGATCAAGTTTGTTTTAGAATTTGGCCACGCCCACTTCCGCCCCCGAAAACCATAAAAAACGGTATATAGCCATATGCGTGATTTTCAGCGTAACATAAATAAATAGTCTTAATAAGTAAGCAATCGTGAAGGTGTTCTGAAAATTTGAGTAAAATCGGATGATAAACATAGAAGTTATTAAACAATAAAGTTTCAGGGAGAAAGAGAGAGAGAGAGAGCGCGCACGTGCGTGTTGCTCAAAATGTTCTTAGCAACATTTGTCTTTGTTGGGTATTGCTCAGCATGTTCCTAGCAACGTTTGTCGCTTTTGAGAGTTGCCCAACATGTTCCTAGCAACATTTGTCTATTTTAAGTGTTGCTCAACATGTTGTCTTCATTTGTCAGAAAGTGTTTTCTTTTTCCATGTTCATGTGCTGTTTAATTTCACCCACAATGTTTTGGGTACCGGGTATCTTACAGTCGGTCACACTCGACTGTAGCTTTCCCACTTGTTTTTATATATAAGATTCCAATCACTCCGTATAGGTAATTTCTGATTTTTTAGAGCCCTCACTGTGGCTAAAAGTTCCTTTTAATAGTTGCATAAACTCGTTCAGTTTTAGACACGGTTTTTGAAATACATGTTATTGGTTTACCTTCTTAAAAAAAAAACTGCACCAATAGCGACGTCCGAAGGAGGGGTAGGGTATTTAATTTTTTTCGACATATTTTTGTTTTTTTTGTATGTATGGTGTCAATTTTTTTTATGTCCGTCTTGATGACGTTATAGGAAACTGGTTTTGCGTTTAAAAAACTTTGATTTGTCCAAAGATATCTTTATATTTGCCCTAAATAATATTTCAATTATTTTAGGTATATCAATATAATGTTGCTCAATTGTGTTAGAGAAAATTATTATATCGTCCATATAAACGTGACACGTTTTACCTACTACTTCTCTTAGAATGTCGTCATTGCTCTTTGGAAAATTTTTGTGCATTTGTCAATCCAAATGACATCCTCAAGAATTCATACTATCAGTTGTTTATAAGTTTAGTTTTTAAGTTTATTTTTATTTTTTAGCCCAGCGCTGCAAGTTTAGACTTATTATTATTGCGCTAGTCATTTCGGGTTCAATACAATTTCGCTTAAAACTAATACTTAAGTAGAAACATTTATTAATAAAGCTAACAGCAATTTTACTGATACTATATGGCTAATTTGTTTAATTCTGTTTTTTAGTTTGTAGAATTTTTATTGTTTTTAAGTTTTTATATTTTATTTTATATTGTATTTACTAGTTTTAATTAATTTATTCATACTATTTTTTTTTTTTTAAGAAATTTTTTTATTTTATCAGAAAATAGAGTTGCGCTCCTAATTGATTTATTTTGATGAGGGAGATTGTTCCACAATCGGATACCATTAATAAGAAACTGCCTCTTCGAACAAAGTGTTAGCGTTCGAGGGCATATATAATTGTTCGTCCTTAGCGAAGTCTCAGGAGAAAGTTTTTCATATAAATATATAGGTTCTTTGGTCGTCACAATTTTGTGAAAATATATTAAAGTTCTATATTCTATCCAGGTGGTCAAGTTAAGGTCAAGAATTTTACAAGACAGGTGTGATACATGGTCATAGCGTCTTAAATTAAACACATAACGCACAATTGAGTGAAAAGCGACCACTAAAGTTTGCATGTCCCGCGCATCGCAATGGCCGAAAACTTCGATTCCATAAAAGAAAGTAGGAATAAGAATAACTTTGGAAATTAATAACCTTATTTCTTCTGGTATAAAAGATTTAGAAGCAGCAAGCTGACGCAACTGACCATATGTGCGACCAGTTGTTTTATTAATGTGCTTGCTTCATGTTAAGGTATTACTAAAAGTTATGCCCAGGTTAACTACATGGCCTTCATTACTGATTGAAGTATTGTTAATACATATTTTTGGGAGAATTTTAGTGTCAATCGCTTTTTTAGATATGACGATACATTTCGATTTTCTTGGATTTATTCCAAGGCCATTGTCCTTCGCCCATTTGTCAATAATTGACAGTATTTTATTACTTTTACTGACACAAACATTTACTTCTTTGACAGGACTACTAACATATATTTGAACATCATCAGCATATAAATGTACTTCACAGTCAGACAGGACACTAGGTAAATCATTGACATAGATTGTAAACCATAATGGCCCTAAAACTGATCCCCGAGGTACACCTCTAGTTAGTTGCCATAAGGTGGAAGACTTTGTTCCAGCGACTACTGCTTGCAATCTATTAGTCAAATATGAATTAATTAAGTTTACTGCAGAGTCTGAAAAATTAAATAAGTTCTTTAGCTTTGAAGCTAAGATTTTATGATTGACTGAGTCAAAGGCTTTGCTGTGGTCAAGAAGTGTTAAAAACGTAACACAATTGTTGTCAAGTTGCTGCCTAATATCTTCACTAATGTCAAATTTTGCACTAATACAACTCCGTTTTTTTTGAAAACCGGACTGTTTACGATGGATTAGCGAGTTGCTATTCAGAAAAAGTTGAATTTGAGAGGACATTAGGTTTTCAAAAGCTTTTGAAAGGAAAGGCAGTATAGATATGGGCTTGAAATCGTTATTTGCTTTTAGGATCGGAATGATCTTGGCTTTTTTCCATTCGGCCGGAAATAAGCTCGTGGTTAAAACGGTGATAAAAACATGTGTGACGTGGGGCAACAGCAAGGGAAGTAAAATTTTAACAAATTTTGGGCTTAGACTATCGAGACCTTCCACGTTTGATTTTACCTTAAGAATACTATCAAGGACATCACACTGATTTACGCACATAAAACTAAAATTAAGGGAGGTGCAGTGTTCAGGTACGGGTTGCATATTGCTTCAAGTACATCTATTTCCAAAAATTTTAGGTTTAGTATTTCAACATCTGCATTAAGTTCAGTCTTTAGTGTGCCTTTTCCTATACCTAGCTTATTAATTACAGTCCAGCGGTGTTTTACATTTGCATTTTTGTACTTATTGTGATGATCCACAGTCTTGTATCGCTTCCATTTTAAGTAAGCGGCATCACGCTGATAAATTAAATTTTTTATTTCACTACTGAACCATGGATTCTGTGTAGGCTTTATAACCTTTGTTTTTAACGGCACAAACTTATTAAACAAATAACGGACATTGTTATTTAAAACATTTAATTGACTATTACTAACAGAGGTTTGATAAATTGATGACCAGTCACACGCATTAAAATCTAGGTCAAGTTCAGTGTAGTCAATATTCTTAAAATCTCTATACTTAAAAGAAGTTGTATTATTGTCAAGGGTCAAGTCATATGTCAGGAAAATTAAGTCATGTCTAGAGAAAGCTGGTACGGAGACCTGGTCATAAAGTAAAATTTTACTACGGTCAATAATAAAAAACAAGTCAAGAACTGTAACACAGGTACTTCCGAAATGTGTAGGCATCGTTGAGTTCACGGCATATAGGCCTAGTGAGTCAAAATTATCTAAAAGATGGTTCTCTTTTAGAAGATTACTATTAAAGTCGCCTGCTAGTATAATGTCTGTATATGAAAGAGAAATGTCCGATAACACACTAAGTAGTGGCTCATAGTCAGTGGTACGATTCGGTCTGTAAATGCATCTGTTTGGTCATGCCCTCTCGAAGTGATGGCCCGGCAGCAGCCGAATAATGCACGCATAGCTATCTGCATTTATCTATGCGCAACCTCGGCCTTTGCCCTAAGCACAGCTTCGGCCGCCTATTTTGCCGAAGCTATCAGTTAGTTGTCTTTCGATCGTTCTATACGAGAGATCAATTCTTGTTCGCTTATCTCACTTATCGGGCGCAGCATAGTTGTTGTTGTCTTACACAATAGTTCGAGCGCAGCCAGTATTGCTGTTCGCAAAGCTTACATACCCCCAAATTTATATATATATATTGCCCTGCGCGGCTGAATAAAACAATTGAAACTAATGAAACAATCGCGTTTTGTTTAATTAAGTTAGTGAAAAAGCTCACTAGCCCAACATTTGGTGACCCCGACGTGATTAATATTATCACTAAACTAATAATTTGACTTAAATAGCTAATGCTTGTCCCCTTGCATTGCGTCGCGTTTCGGTACATATATACGTGCGTCCAATACATACCTAACTCTATTCGCGATCATCGACCGCCGCGGTTTCGCTCAGCGGATAACTATCACAGAGAAGCGGTTTTTAATTGCGGATTCCCCTTTGCTTATATATAACCTGCAAACACTTGTGATTTAAAATGTCGCTGGATTCAACAATTATAAGGCCTAATACCGGGGCAATATTTTATAAGCAGAAGGCAGCGTCATTACTTAATCGTGCAAAGAGCATCCACACGCTGCTCACCAGAGATAAAATTTGTGACATGTCTGATGACGAGTTAAAGGTGCGTCTGGAAATGGTTGCGGAACTGAAAGCCTCATTTACCTTGGCGCATGATAAGTTGGAGGAGCTGGACTTCGACGAGATTGGCAGCAAAACACGGGACGAATTTGATGAGTTGGAAGTTGACCTGCGATGCGACCTGAGCGTGGAACTTGGAAAGCGACAACAACAGACATCAAATGTGGCGTGTTCGACTATGCGAAATGAATCCACGCTGGAAACCGCCCCCACTAGTTTGTTTAGGAAATCGTTCTTACCGGAGTTAAGACTGCCCGAATTCAGTGGTGGCTATACGGAATTCGCCAGTTTTATGTCTATGTTCTCAACGATAATCGATCAGGAAACCGACCTCCCCAACGTTGTAAAGCTGCAGCATCTAAAATCTTCAGTGAAGGGCGCAGCGTTGGATACAATTCGATCGCTTGAGATCACTGATAAGAATTATTCTATTGCTTTAGAGTTATTAAACAGGCGGTATAATAACAAGCGTCTTATATTTCAGGCACATATCACCGAGATTTTGGGCGTCAAGAGGGTAGAGCTGGCTTCTGCTGCAAACCTAAGAGGGTTGTCTGACAAAATCAACGCTAATCTACGGGCTCTTCGTACAATGGGAACCCCAGCGCAAATTGGTGAATGCATGATCATGCACCTTCTGCTGCAGAAGGTGGATGCAGTTACCCAGTCTCTATGGGAAGAAGAAAGATCTGCAAACGAAATCCCTACATCTGACCAATTTTTGGAATTTTTGGACAAGCGATGTCTCAAGTTGGAAAACATGGAGCACGCCACTGCTGCATACGCAGTCGGCTGTCAGGTGGGCAACAATCGTGGTGTTAACATGCATCGAAATACTCTCATCGCCAGTAACAATTTACACAGCTGCGTGGTTTGCCGTAGCGAAAATCATGCAATTTATCTCTGCCCTCAATTTGCCAATCTATCGCCTCCAATGCGGCTTCGAGAAGCCAAGAGATTAGGCCTTTGCATAAATTGCCTTAAAAGGGGCCATTTAGTGAGAAATTGTGACTCGATGTCTTGCCGATCCTGTGGTGCTAGGCACCATACTCTTCTTTATATAAATTCTCAAAATGTTGAAGCACTGGCACCTTCGTCATCTGCAGTAGGGTATGAGATAGCACAGCCATCAATGTCACAGCCATCGACGATGATTACCAACTTGTCAAACTCTACCTCTCTTTTGGCCCAAAATTTAAATCCAGGTGTTGTGCTTCTCGCAACTGCAGTCGTCAAAATTAAAAGCCGAAATAGCTCATGGATACCCTGCCGAGCATTATTGGATTCCGGTTCTCAAATTCATATCTAACTTCTTTTCTTGCTCATCAATTACAATTGCGTCTAATTAAAGCTACTTCCTCTGTATATGGTTTGGGTGACGTGCAATTTGCATCTGAGGGCTATTCTGTATGTCTGACCATGAAATCAATAAATTCCGATTTTTCCACTAGCATCACGGCGTTGATTGCTCCAAACATCACCGGAAAGCAGCCGAGTCAGTCATTAAGTCCTGCAGGTTGGAAAATTCCGTCAGATATTCGATTAGCCGACCCAGAGTTTCACACATCGCAAAGAGTCGATCTTCTAATAGGAGCCAGCCTTTTCTTCGAGCTTCTTTGTGTTGGCCAGATTAAGCTAGAGGATGGGCTTCCGCTGCTTCAAAAAACTCGCCTTGGATGGGTGGTGTCTGGAGGTGGTTCAGAGCAAACCCAGGCAGTTACTCTAGGTGCCATTTCATCAGGGAGGACATCGCATTGATGAAATAGTGCGCAAATTTTGGGAAATCGAAGGCTTGGGAGATTCCGACTATCGAATCAGTAAGGACGAAATTGATTGTGTTGATCACTTTAAAGAAAATTATACATGGTTGGCTACTGGCGAATATTCAGTTCGACTTCCAGCTAGGCATAGCTTGGACATGCTAGGCGACTCCTATTCGCAGGCAAGGCGTAGGTTCTTAAATTTGGAACACAAGCTGGAAAGGCGTCCACAGCTCAAACGTCAATATTCCGAGTTTCTTCAAGAGTATCTGGCACTTAAGCATATGTCGCCCGTTGATGAAAGCTCTAAAAATTTATGCAGATATTTTTTGCCCCATCACTGCGTTTTGAAAGCCGAAAGTACCTCGACTAAATTAAGGGTTGTATTCGATGGATCTGCCACCTCATCATCAGGATATTCGTTGAATGACTTACTTCTGGCCGGTCCGACCATACAACCGAAGCTTTTCAATACGATTCTTCAGTTTAGGACGTTCCCTGTAGCGTTGACTGGCGATATTTGCAAAATGTATCGCTGTGTGAGGATGGCTGAATCCGATAGTTATTTTCAATGCATCTTGTGGCGAAATTCTCCAGATGAGGACATACAGATTTACAAGCTCGATACAGTCACATATGGTACCAAGCCAGCCGCCTTTTTAGCGATTCGAACAATGCATCAATTAGCAACTGACGAAAGGGATACATTTCCGCTGGGATCAAAAATAGTGCTCAGAGATTTTTATGTGGATGACCTAATTACTGGTGGAAACTCAACTCAGGAAGTTGAAGAGATTATGAACCAAGTTACAAAGCTGTTAGAGCGAGGACACTTCAAAATCAGAAAATGGTGTTCTAATGATGCCGGAGTCTTGAGTAAAATACCTGATTCAGAAAGGGATACCTTTTTAAAATTTGATGATGGGAGCGACATAACTAAAACTTTTGGACTTGTGTGGGATCCAAGCTCGAACAATCTGCTATTCTCCTTTCGCCCCATGCAGACCATGCTCAAACCTAGTAAACGAGCCGTTCTCTAGACCATTGCTCATTTTTACGACCCACTTGGACTGATTTGCCCCGTCATTACGAAGGCCAAAATCTTTCTACAAATGCTCTGGAGAGAAAAGCTAGATTGGTATGAGAGTTTGCCTGCCTCTCTGCATTCTATGTGGGTAAAGTTATCTACTGGAATTGGTCGCACTGAAAATCTGAAATATCCTCGCTTAGCAATAAGACCAGGTTGCGTGGTGGAGGTGCATGGGTTTAGTGATGCAAGTCTAGATGCTTACGGCGGTTGCGTATATGTCGTTTCTATGAATCAAGGAAAGCGAGCAGCTCATTTGCTGTGTGCCAAGTCGCGCGTCGCTCCATTAAAGACACTTACAGTGCCCAAGCTCGAATTGTGTGGTGCATTACTGTTGGCTCAATTAATGCGAGAAGTCAAATCTATGGACTTATTTTCCTGCCCCATTATTGTTGGTCTGACTCTGCGGTAGCATTATCTTGTATAAAGGATGAGCCCTGCAAGTTTCAAGTATTTATTGCTAACCGAGTTTCTTTGATTCAAGCTGCAACTACTGGAATGGAGTGGCATTACGTTCCGACAAAATCGAATCCTGCTGATATACTGTCAAGAGGAGCATTGCCCAGCGAGCTTGCAGAGTCTAATTTGTGGGCTCATGGCCCCGATTATCTAAGGGAAGAAAAAGGACACTGGCCAGAGTCGTGCCTAATAGTAGAGCCCCTGCCTGAGTTGAGGATGAAAGTTCTGTTGGGAAGCGCCACTAGCGCTGATGTCTCGCTTGGGTGCAAGTTTGCCAACTCGTGGCAAAAATTAAGGAGCTCTTTTGGCTACGTTTACAAGTTTCGGCATCGACTATCTAACGTACCCCTTTCTGTAGAACATATTCTGGGCGGAACCAAAATGCTTCTACGCTCTATTCAGATGACACACATGGAGGAGGAATACAAAAGCCTGCTGAAAAATCGTCCAGTTAAGGCTTCAAGTACTATAGTTTCCCTGGCCCCTTTTGTTGACAAAGAAGGACTGATGCGTGTAGGCGGACGCTTGAAGAATTCCGCGCTAGCGTTCGAGGCTCAACACCCAATTATTTTACCACGCCAGCATTCAGTGACACGAGCTATAATAATGCATTTTCATCTCCGCAATCTACATTCAGGACCCCGTGCGCTGTTAACACAAATTCGGCTGGAATATTGGCCAATTCGTGGACGGAAGACAGTAACAAGTGTGGTCAGCAAATGCACTATTTGCTTTCGGGCAAGGCCACGGCTAGCGGAGCACATTATGGCGGACCTTCCCAAGGATCGAGTGACAGGATCGAGCACATTTAATGTTACAGGATTGGATTTCTGCGGACCTATCTTTTACAAAAGCGGCATACGTAGCAAGGCTCCTATTAAATGCTACATATGCGTCTTTATTTGCTTTGCTACAAAGGCAGTGCACCTTGAGCTGGTGTCAGACCTAACGACGTCATCATTTCTCAGCGCCCTCAAGAGATTCATTTTAACTAGAGGAAAGCCGTCTCGCATATGGTCAGACAACGCCACTAACTTCGTGGGCGCAAAAAACGAATTGGCTGAGCTGAAAAAACTTTTCTGGAGTAGTTGTCATCAGGAGGCTGTACGGGATTTTTGCATAATGGACGACATAGAATGGCAATTCATTCCGCCACGCTCTCCGCACTTTGGAGGACTCTGGGAAGCAGCGGTCAAGACTGCGAAGTTCCACCTTTATCGAGCTGCTGGGTCTTCACTTTTGCCTTTTGACGATCTTCGCACCTTAATCTGTCATATCGTAGCAATAATTAATTCACGCCCATTAGTCTCACTTTCAGAAAGCATTGAAGACCTCGAAGTGTTAACTCCGGCACATTTTTTGGGCACTGCTCCATTGGCACTATTCCCTGAGCCTGACGTCAGTGGGCTCAATTTCAATCGTCTGGATCGCTGGCAGAAGATAAGCTACTTTCAACAAATCTTCTGGTCCCGTTGGCGTGAGGAATGTCTTACGATGATGCAGCAGCGTGCCAAGTGGCGCACTCCTGAACCTAGCATTAAGGTCAATGATGTCGTGCTGGTGGAGGATGAGAACTTGCCCCCTTTGAAGTGGCCATTGGCTCGAGTATTAGAGTTGGTGTGTGGAGCTGATGGCGTGGCGCGCGTAGCTGTGTTAAAAACGGCTAATGGAACAACGAAGAGAGCCGTTCGAAAGCTGTGTATCCTGCCCGCCCAAGATGAAGTCGCCGTGCCTGACCAAGTTGTTGTTGCAAGTCCCAGTCCTGCAAAGGGGGGAGGATGTTTGGTCATGTCCTCTCGAAGTGATGGCCCGGCAGCAGCCGAATAATGCACGCATAGTTATCTGCATTTATCTATGCGCAACCTCGGCCTTTGCCCTAAGCACAGCTTCGGCCGCCTATTTTGCCGAAGCTATCATTTAGTTGTCTTTCGATCGTTCTATACGAGAGATCAATTCTTGTTCGCTTATCTCACTTATCGGGCGCAGCATAGTTGTTGTTGTCTTACACAATAGTTCGAGCGCAGCCAGTATTGCTGTTCGCAAAGCTTACATACCCCCAAATTTATATATATATATTGCCCTGCGCGGCTGAATAAAACAATTGAAACTAATGAAACAATCGCGTTTTGTTTAATTAAGTTAGTGAAAAAGCTCACTAGCCCAACAGCATCCAAGTAGAATTTTTTGTTTTACTTTATATGTGATTTCTAAAAACAAATATTCAATTAAGCATTCACTTGGTTTCTTACATTTAACACTACATTTAAGCTGCACATTTACATATACAGCAACACCACCAGCATGTCCAATACGATCAGAACGAAACACAACATCACAACACATATCACATCCACATTTGATTGGGTAAAAATAAATTTAAATTCGTCAATTTTCTTTAATAGACTTTGTGCATTTATGTGCACGACCTTGAGACCCTTTTTATATTTACTAATTGTTTTTGTCACGGCACGAGCTATGGAACTACCTATCTCATTTTGCATAAATATTATTAGGAATTGTTAGGAGCGCAATCTCAATATTTAAAATCGAAACTATAAAATAAGAGTATAATTCTAAACCTAACTTAATTAAGAGAGCTGTGCATAAATGCTTAAGAACGAAAGCTATTAGAGCCACCCG
Organism: Drosophila triauraria; assembly: GCA_014170255.2. Lineage (NCBI taxonomy): Eukaryota > Metazoa > Arthropoda > Insecta > Diptera > Drosophilidae > Drosophila > Drosophila triauraria. The sequence goes on along the minus strand of CM024337.1, from coordinate 375,332 downwards.
CAGCATTATCAGGTCCAGCTGATGCTACGGTGTGAGAGGCACTTGAACAGTGCGGGAGAGGATCGGGCGATTTAAGAGATAAAAGCTCCCCGATGCGCTCAATGCAGTGAACGCCCTCTCTTCCATGACAGCGCACGTGTACAAGACCACGCCATGTGAAGACAGCGGAGAGAATTCTGTGCTTTTTCATACGCATGGCTTCTTTAAAAATTGGGTAATTTTCTCTTAAAAGCTACTCATTTACATATAGCACAGCTTCGGAGTTGAAGCCCAATAATTGCAAGCTGAGTTGTTTTTTGTGCTCGCGCCGGTACAATCCAATTTTAGTAGGAAGGGCTATCTTCTCGCGGATGTTTTCCGTTTTAAGAATAATAACTGGATCCACGCGCGTTTGTTGCGATTTTCGGGCTCGGAAAATGTCGCAGATTCTTGGTGGTGGGGTTAGCTGGAGATTGAAGCAGAGCTTGTTGTACAGAGCTCTAACGTTTTCTCCCTCCACGAAGGGGACACCGTGGATGCGCAGCTCGAACGCGCTGGTGGCCATGTGTTGGGCAGCCTGTTTTGCCTCCAGTCGACCCACTCGCTCACCCATTTCTCTCAGATCAGCCACCTCCTGGTCCAGCCGCTCCACTCGGTCGCTGAGTCGATCCCTTTGAGATCGAAGATCGACCACGTCGCGTTTCAGATTGGTGACACGGGCACCCATCTCCTTGACCTCACTCGAAATGAGCTCCAAGCGATCCAAGAGACTGCTGAGGATGCGCTGCTCGGCCTCCATGATGCTGTTTGCAATCTGGTCCGTCTGCTCCTGGAAACGAACCTTGAGCAGATCCAGCAGCTGGGGTGAATATGCCTCAGATACGCGGTCGCTAGAAGTCCCGGCGTTGTTCCGGGTGCGCTTTGTCGGCGGTGCAGTGGAACCCATTATAATTTTTTGTTACAGTGTATTTTTTCAGCTGTGCGTATTATTTTGTTTTGCTGTGTGATTCGGGTTGGTGCCGTTATAATTGTGACGTGTGTGTGTAGAAGTTTGAAGTCGGTGTTCGAAGTATGGAGAAGTTGCAAGGGCACAGGCAACAACAAAGGCTTAGCAACTTGGCGTCTGCAGATTATTTATTTTTATTATAGAGAAGGATGTTTTATTTTATAGAGAAGGATGTTTTTATCACATCTGATTCTTTCATCAGAATTTGATGAAACCCTGATTCTAAGTCTATTGTCGAGAAATATCTAGCCCTTCCCAAATTAGCTAGTATTACTGACGGGTCCTGACGGGTCCCCATGTACTTGTCAGGTATTGTACTCTCGTTTAATTTTTTGTAATTAATTACTAGTCTTAGTTTAGTACTTCCGTCCTCTTCTTGCCCCTTCTTTGGTACCACTAATACTGGAAAATTGAAAGGGGTACGACTTGATCGTATTATTTCTTCTCTTAGCATTCTTCTGAATTCGTTATTAAAAGACAAAGCGTACGGACATTGTTTTCCATATATATGTCGGTCATGAACTTAATTGATTTCGCATTTTATATCTTTACGAAATGGGATTTGCATATTGATTTTTTTTGCTCATTTTCAATTTTCAATCAAATGTTATTACTGATTTCTCAGTTGATTACTTAAACTGTGGTTGACGAATACTTCAACGTCGGTGTGTTCGGGATTCATATTTCCCAAACGTTTTTTTAAAGACGGATAATTGAACGTCGGCGTGTTTGGAATTTTCGTTTTCCAAACTTTTATTAAAGACGGAACGTCGGCGTGACCGACATTTTCGTGTTCCAAACTTTTATTACTTTCCTCTACTTGCAATAATTCGGTATTATATTTCTTTATTTCATCAAAATATTTTTGAATAATAAGCTCTCTCAATGGTAGTCCTACCATTTTGTCTCCAAATGAGATAATTTATTTACCGAATTTTCTTTGTTCAATATCAACTTTTCTTCTTTCCCATTGTACTGTATCAATCTTAGTTCCGATTCTTTTTAGTCGGTTATACCCTATTAATAAATCTGAATCTAACCCATCAATTTCATAATAAATATGCTTGGCATTAAATTTAGTTGTCCAATGATAATATTTAATTATGGAGTACCCGTTTACCGTGGATATCCTTTTATAAATTGAAAGTTAATTTTTGTTGTTATACATTTTTGTTTTTATAGAGCAAGAAGTTGCACCTGTATCAATCAAAATTTTTTTTATTTATTTTAGTATCTTGTCTCAGGATGTAGGGTAAGCCTACTACTGCGTTTCTCCTAAAAAATGGTCCTCCTCGATATTGTTTAATCGCATCGCTTTGTTAACCGGTTGGCTAACAGTAGCAGTTGGTTGTCTTTTATTTTGCTGTTGATTTTGCTGATTGTACTGTACTTCTTGTTTTTATACCCGGTACCCATAGGGTACAAGCAAAGACTCTTTAATTACTAAGATGAGTAACGCCATACGATTTTTTTGCACATGTTTTTTTCGGGCTGGCTCTAGGAGCTGGCTCCAGGCTCTCTTCGAATTTTGCTCTCTCGAATTTTTGCTCTCTCGTACACATACAGCAGCATCCGTACGACCATGATAAAATTATAGAAGGTAGTCTCGTCGTGTGTTTGGCGTTCGGGTGTAGGGCCTTATTGAACACTTCGTGTTTGTTCGTTGACGTGAAAGGCTGTGTGTGTACAAATTATATTATCTTTCATTAACCCTTATATGAAACAAAAAAATGTTTTTTTGCAATTTTTTTTCGCAAACACGTCCAAGGCGTAAATTTTATTAATGCACCGAAATGTTTGGTAAAAAAAACGTTAGGGGAGCCAATTTTGGAGTGCAGCATTAGTGAGAACTCGAGAATTTGCGACACGCATTTTAGTGCTTCCTAGTGGAAGTCGATAACCAATAAGGGAAAGACTTTCAAGAAAAGGCGACTAAACAATGATGCTGTTTCGGAAAGAAAAGCAGAGCCGGAACCAGCAATTCCAAAATTAAGCTACGCCGAATCGAGCTCGCAAATTAAAAATTAAATTATAAATAAAGAGCACCAACTTAATATTATAATAGGCCAGATTTAACCCCAAATACCAAATAAGGGTTAACACACATTTTCTATTGTCGTATACATTTGTTTCTCTCACACGAACTTTGACAGCCGAACTAGGGCCTTATTGTTACGAACGAGGGCCTTATTTTTCCGACGAGACTACCTTCTATAATTGTATCATGCGTACGACTGTATGTGCACACGTATTCTCATGTATTGTTAATCTGCCTGCATGTATTTGTTTGCTTACATCGTGCTGTTGAAATATACCCTTCACTTTATAAGTTCAAAGTTAATTTTGAAAGACGCTTGCCCCATCATACTAAAAATTCTTATTTAGTAATGCCTTTATATAATAACTACTCGAATATAGTATACATAATAGTAATGGTCGGATATATGTACGTATATAAAGAAACATAATATATTTTATACATTATGTCATATTGAAACTATTGTCATTAGGGTATTTAACATATGACTTGTTAAAAATATGCGAATGCAACGATTTTTAGGTGCTTATGCACGCAAGTCGCGCCTCAAGAACGTTAATTATGCGATTGAACAGGTTGAATAGATTTTATTATATATACATACATATATTAATTTATGAATTTGTATTGCTTTAATATAATAATAATACATTTCCTAGTAAGTTGCATTAAATATGCATTTAAAAACAGAATTTCATTTCTGGTTCTAAAAATTGTTCTCTCGCGTGTGGGCATGTTTGTTATTCCCAACTGGTCCTAACATCCGTGGCATAGGGTGATGGTTGCCGGCCAATTCTAAGATATGTACGTACATATTTACATTAAATTTACTATAAACATACAAATGTACATAATCATGTATGTACATATATAAACGGTAGTAAATTCGAGCGGCGTATTAGGATAACTTTTTTATTAAGGAATATTTTGCTAGATAATTTAAAAACCAATTTGCATCAAAAAGCTATGTACATATACACAAAAAAAAAACCTTCTCTGTAATTTTGGAAAAAGTCAATTATATTCATATATTCATATTTAATATTAAATATAAAAATGGGAATTTATAAAAAATAAAAATACATTTTTTAATATTTTATGTATATAACATCGTTAATGCATTCTTAAGCTGCAATAAGCTAATACATCAAATAAACTTTTATTATCTGTATGCACATACAGCCCCCACCCCTTTTTCTATTGCTGTCAATGAAATTCGTTTTAGCCCAAAAATGATTTCGGCCCGAAAATCGTATTTGCGCACACGAAAGCGCACATGCGCACACGAAGGCACACATGCGCACTTGCCTTTTCGTTGCCCTTACTCACACAAGCAAGTGCATCCTATTTTTAGATTTTTACGCTCTGACAGCGAAGAGAGCGAGATTTTCGTCGCAAGGAAAAATAAGGCACCATATGCAAAAGCAATACATGGCCGTTCGGCATCTTATAAATTACATTGTCTTTGGTACAAGGGTATTATAAGTTAGTGCCAACCGAGAATGTATGTAACAGGCAGAAGGAGAAATCTCCGACCCAATAAAGTATATATATTCTTGATCAGCGTCACTAGCCGAGTCGATCTAGCCATGTCCGTCTGTCCGTCCGTCCGTCCGTGTGAAACAACAGATCTCAGAGACTATAAGAGCTAGAGTTACCAAATTTGGTGACAACATTGGAATCTGTTGCACGCAGATCAAGTTTGTTTTCAAATTTGGCCACGCCCACTTTCGGCCCCGAAAACTGTAAAAACGTTTTATTAACTATAGGAGTGCTTTTGGGCTTAAAGTAAATAGATAGAATTGATAACGAGGCGATTGCGGACGTGCTCTGCAAATATGAGTAAATCTATATATATATAAAAATGCAGCCAAAAAAATGTGTCGTAAAAAACTACTGGAGAACTGCTGGGCCGATTTGGTTCAAATTTTTTTTCAGTTGTAGGTAACTAACAGGAGAAGGTCAGAACGTAATAAAATTTTTAGAAAATCTTCCAGGGTAATGGTGAAAAACAGATAATTAAAATATCAAATTATATAAAACAGTAGTGTATCGAAATATATGTCAAAGTAAAAACAAATCGTTTCAATATTATTCGGTTTCTTATTCGTTTTTATCAGACGTCCGGATTTGTTTAATTTCTTCCTGTGATTTGTAGGAATAATGCCTGCTATAAGACAGCCAAACATTGGACGACGTACACGTCGAGCAACATATAGTCGGAATGTCCATGAAAGTCAAACGCAAGACGAACGTGCAGAAAGAAATGAATCGAGACGAACCCGTTTAGCACAGATTCGCTCTACACAAAGAGTACCAAGAACAGACTTGAATCGCGCTGCATTTGCATACAATTTCTCAACGTCCTACAAAGACCATAGCTGCGTTGTTATCGGTTCATTGTCTGTGGTATGTCAGCACTGCAATGCACTGAAGTTTCGTTTCATTCACGAATCATCAATCGATATGCATAAAAATTCATTGAGCTGACTTTCTTATTCGTTTCTTCTCCTGTAATATGAATTCGAATTTACGTGCAGAATGAAAAAGAAGTGATTAAACAAACCTGTCGTTGGATTGACCATCTTTATGTTGAAGTGATAGCCATCTTCTCCACGACAGAACATCAACGGATATTGAAGTGCATCATATGACCGATGAGTCTCATAAACGCGTTGCAATTGTCCATCATCCCGACGCTTGAGAACAATATCGCGTGATTCCACATTCTCGCCAACAATCACCACTGCGACTTCATTGATAGTGGGCGCATTGAATTGTCTTGAATGGCTTTCTGCTGGTCTTTTATCTGCTCTGATAATGATTTTGTGGTCGTCAGAATGCATTGTATCCAAAGCTGTTTTGAGCAATCTGACCAATTCATTGAACTCATGAAGAAGATTTTGCAATTGTTGTATTATTTCACGTTTAGTTGCAGTGAAAATTGCACAACGCTGATTTAGTTCAGCTGCCGAATCACCAACGAAATAGATCTGAAGGAATTTATGATCTTTGTTTGGTGGTGGTAACAAAGCGCCCGCTCGATGGTGAATTTGCCCTTGAATCTGAATTTTGTGATGCAATTTCGTGAAAAATTATAGTTGTTCATGTTGATAAAAGAGTGACGCTATTACCTTATAACTCGGATTGTAGCCTGGTTGTTGAACAACCTCTGCTGCAAATGACGTCATTTGAAAACATCCGCTATATTTTTGTGCGTGCAACAGGAAATGGTTTGATTTGCTTGTATTTCCATATAGAAGCGAATACAATGGCTCTGGTGGATGAGTCAAAACCGGCAATTTTACCTTGCCACCTGCGCAGCATAAGCCGGGAGCTTCCAATCGAAACTTTAGTGCATTGCAGTGCTGACATACCACAGACAATGAACCGATAACAACGCAGCTATGGTCTTTGTAGGACGTTGAGAAATTGTATGCAAATGCAGCGCGATTCAAGTCTGTTCTTGGTACTCTTTGTGTAGAGCGAATCTGTGCTAAACGGGTTCGTCTCGATTCATTTCTTTCTGCACGTTCGTCTTGCGTTTGACTTTCATGGACATTCCGACTATATGTTGCTCGACGTGTACGTCGTCCAATGTTTGGCTGTCTTATAGCAGGCATTATTCCTACAAATCACAGGAAGAAATTAAACAAATCCGGACGTCTGATAAAAACGAATAAGAAACCGAATAATATTGAAACGATTTGTTTTTACTTTGACATATATTTCGATACACTACTGTTTTATATAATTTGATATTTTAATTATCTGTTTTTCACCATTACCCTGGAGGGTTTTCTAAAAATTTTTTTACGCGGTGATTCGAAACTATTTGGTGGGTCTTTGATATTGCTGTCCGGAGATTTTCGTCAAACGCTTCCCGTCATCCCTAAATCTACGGCTTCCGATGAAGTTAATGCATGCCTTAAATCGTCTTCATTGTGGAGATATGTCAAAAAGCTGAAATTAACCACGAACATGAGAGTCACATTGCAGAATTACCCGTCCGCTGCTGAATTCTCGAGACAACTGCTGGCACTTGGCAATGGCGAAATTCCTGTTGATGTTTTGACTGGATCAATATCGTTTCCGGCAAATTTTGCGTGTTCACATCGTCAAAGGAGGAACTCATTAACAAAGTGTCCCCCGACATTGCGCAAAATTATAAAAATATCGACTGGATTAGTGAACGGGCAATACTAGCAGCGAAGAACAAGGACGTAGATAATTTGAATTACATTATTCAAAATCAAATCGATGGAGAACTGCATTCATACAGATCCGTTGACAGCGTGACCGACGAGGATGAAGCGACGAACTATCCGACAGAATTTTTGAACTCGCTAGATGTGCCAGGAACTCCACCGCATAATTTGCAACTGAAGGTGGGATCAATTATTATAATGCTGCGGAATCTAAATCATCCGAAATTGTGCAACGGTACGCGGTTGTCCGTCAAGAAACTGATTAATAACGTGATTCAGGCGACGATCATCAAGGGAACATTTAAAGGAGACGTAGTCCTTATACCACGAATTCCGATTATTCCAACTGATCTACCATTCCAATTCAAGAGGATTCAGTTCCCCGTCCGATTGGCATTTGCGATGACAATCAACAAATCGCAAGGCCAATCGTTAGAAGTCTGCGGGATAAATCTAAAATTTCCCTGTTTTCCGCACGGCCAGCTGTACGTTGCATGTTCGCGTGTTGGTAAGCCGTCTTCATTGTTTGTTTTTGCGCCGGAAAATAAAACAAAAAACATAGTATATCATATCGCTCTATACTAAATAAATAAATGCAGTGTTTGACTATTACCCTGGGGTTATATAATGGCGTCGAATTAGGGCGAGACAAAGTTCGCCGGGTCCGCTAGTTCGGATGATAAATATGGAAGTTATTAAACAATAAAGTTCCTGTGTATGTTGATGCTACGTACGTATGCTTTCACACTCTCTCGCTCTATCGCACTGCTTAGAAATAATTTCTCGTGTCTGAGCACTTAGCTTTTGAGAGAGGGAGATAGAGATGTTGAGAATGCCAAAGCATGTTGCTTAAAATGTCCCTAGCAACATTTGTGTTTTTTAGGTGTTGCTCAACATGTTTCTAGCAACATTTGTCTACATTTGTCAACATTTTCGTTTTTCAATGTTCATGTTCTATTCAATTTCACCCACAATGCTTTGGGTACCGGGTATCTCACAGTCGATCACACTCGACTGTAGCTTTCCCACTTGTTTTATTTTGTTGCCATTCTGATTATAATCGTTACAATTATTATAGCCCTGATTGTTGTTGTATCTAGGCCTATTCTGAACCTGTAAGGATTGGTCTACTTCCATCGGTTCTGGTTTGTTTTGCTAAGGTCAATATGAATTCCACTGATTCTGATTATTGTGTTGGGGATTATTATATAACATCTGCCTTGATTCCAAGTATTATTTTTATTTTTATTAAAACTATTTTTGTTTTGATAATCGGGTTGGTTAAACCTTAAGTTATTAGTATTATTTTGATTTTTATCATAATTATTATTGTTATTCTGTCTGGGTTAATTATTTGAGTAATGTTGCCCGTATGAATTTGACACATAATTCTTCCGCTGGGAAATTGCGAAATTATTCGCGAATTGGGCGCTTATAATATTGCTTTCTAGCTCCTGGACAGTAAACATAGAGTTTGGTAAGTCCGGAGGGTTATTGAAAAGATGGTGTCGGCAGTTTGAACGTTAAGACGTGTTATTAAGACCCTCAATGCATTTTTTCGATGCTTCTCATTAAGCTTTGATGTAATTGGCTTATTCCTCCCATGTGTCATAATTGTTTTGCTTATTAATATAGTTAATTTTTTATTCGCCAAATTATAAAATTTCATAATCGACAGTTTTCCCCGACTTATTACACTTTTGTTCTAGAATATGAATTGGTCGCTTGTCACTTAAAACAAAATCTAGTCTTGCCATTATGGCATAAATATTCGATACGGTTCCGTTATGAGTTAGGGCATCATTGGCAATGCCTGCAATTTTATTTCGAAGAATTGATAATGCCGGAAAGTATTTTCTCTTTCCCTTATGTATTGTCCCATATCTATTTCCGCAGACTCTCTCCAACTGACATAGCTATCTTCTTTGCCCTTAGAATCTCGGACCGACTTAATGATCTCATAAGAGGTATCGCACTTAATGTTTTGATCAATTTCTTCTACATGATAATCTTCAAAATTTTTTATACTGCACCCAAAAAAAAAAAACCAAGAGTTTAAACTTAATACGCGTTGTCTCAAAATTATACTCCAAGCAGTATAACGAAATTAGTATTGATTTCATACTTAACAATATAATATTTATACGAGAAGTATAGCTTTTATACTCGATAGTTTAAATTGTATATTTTCGAGTATCATTTTTATACGAACCTACATCGAAAATTGTATAACATGTGGCGTTAGCAGGAATTTAGTGCTATTCTGTTTGTCGCGTTAGGGATTTTTGTCAAGTCTTGGTGAATCTATAAATAGATTTTTGTATGGTTAATGTTCCTCGCCCCGCAAATGGCATCCTCATATGGCTATTTATAACGCTTTCTTATGTGATGCCGATTGGCTGAATTGGTAAGACGTTCGCCTGCCATGCATTAGGTTGAGAGTTCGAGCCCTGGGTAAGGCAAGCTTTTCAGTTTATGTTTTCTTGTGTTTATTTGTCACTCAGTTCGCTTATACCAGCGTTGTATAGAGTTTATACGAAATAGTTTAGAATATATACGCAAGAGGATAGAATTTATACGATTTTTATACTGCGCAGCATAAAACTTATACGAATTAGAATTAAAACAAGTGGGAAGTGGTAAGATACCCGGTACCCAAAGCATTGTGGGTGAAATTAAGCAGCACATGAACATGGAAAGAAGGAAATGTTGACAAATAGAGAAAAATATTGCTAGAAACATGTTGGGCAACACTCAAAAGAGACAAATGTTGCTAGGAACATTTTGGGCAACTCTCAAAAGCGACAAATGTTGCTAGGAACATGTTGAGCAACACCCAACAAAGACAAATGTTGCTAGGAACATGTTGAGCAACACGCACGTGCGCTCTCTCTTTCTCTCTCTCTCAGAAACTTTATTGCTTTATAACTTCTATGTTTCACTTATCGTTTTCTCTTTCAAAGTGAACGGTCGTATTTTTGTTTTGCGCCTCGTATTTGTGTAAAATCTTTGCTATAAACCACCGGGGTTTATTTAAAACTTCTTTCCTGTGTCAATAATAATTCACCGTTTCACTTCGCGTGTGCATGCAACTGTTTTTGTGTATTAATAACTATATTAATTGCAAAATTTTAGTTTTCTGCAGCGATCGTTATCTGCATTTTTTTGCATTCCTCTTTGTGCTTTATCCGTTACGCCGAAATTACAGCTCGACGGCTTAAGCTTCCTAACTCTCGCTCTCTTGCTCTCTCTTAGTGCACGTAATTACTCTTATTTTCTCTTAACTTCTGACTGGTACAGTGGTAAGTCGCTATAATGTCTTCTAATGTTGTCTGTGTAATAAAAACCTGCAAGAAAGTAATTTCTGATGAGGACCCTACTATTGGCTGCTGGCTGTGTGACAATGTCGTGCACGCCAAGTGCATTGAACGCACAGGCCGGCTGGCTGATAATTTTAATAAAACATTGGATTGCGCTACTGCTGTGATGCTTGTCGCGATGTTGAAAGGGAAATGATGTCATTTATGCGGCAAACCAAAATGGTTTTAAGGAGCTTCTTGTTAGTTTTCGTAAAACTAATGAGGTGCTCCTGGCGCTGGACTCCCAGTTTAATGGCCTTAAGCTATTAAATGAGTCCCCTAAGCGCAAAAAACACGGTTGACACACCTCATTTGGGCGGATCCCAACAACTCGCTACGAGTTCTCAACAGCTGACTCCTCGGCACAGCCCCCGACTCCAATATATCTTACTCCAATGATATTAAGATCGGGGCGAGAAAAGATTCGGCCTCCGAATGTGCCGCGGGAGGGCAGCGCCTCCAATTATATCCGTCGTGTCCGCTGAGGGGTCACAATCAATGACCTCACAGAACCCCACCCAGAAAACTCCCCAGGGTATCAGGCCTGGAATACCGGCCGATATTGGTACTACAAATGTAGTACCGAAAGCCCTAATAGCTATTCCACCTACGAAACAGATATTTGTTGCGGCTTTCCCTTATCAAACATCTGAGGATGTTAGTACCTATATCCTAGGTCGCACTAAAGCCGATGAATCCAAAATTAAGGTGGAAAATTCAAATTTTCTTATGCTAGGGATATTTCATCTTTCAAAATAAATGTCCCTGACGAACTTTTTAACACAATATGCTCTGCTGCCTTCTGGCCTAAGTATGTTGTTGTTAAAGAGTACGAAGCTAAGAAAAGAAAAAACGGCCTGTAGGGGTTAGTTTACCCAGGCCGGACAAAACCGCTGTGCCATCTACGTCGTACGCTTCAAAAACTAACCAATTCTCTTCTTCTTTCCTATCAGAATGCAAGAGGCTTACGTAGTAAGCTTCCCAAATTGTATTCTGATAGTCTTTCATTGCATCCCAGGTGATTGTGCTCACAGAAACCTGGTTAAAGCCGGAGATTCTAAGCTCCGAAGTTTTTCCAGCTGTGTACACAACGTACAGGCTAGATCGCCCTTCCAGGCGAGGGCGGTGTCCTCATTGCGGTTGACTCCAACCTCACGTCTGAACTATTAACTTTCGAGGAATGCAGCGATGTTGAATTCCTCTGTGAAACTATCATTTAATGGTTGTTTTACTTTTATTACATGTTCCTACATTCCTCCCTTGTCGGAACTTCCTACTTATTGGAACCACCTTTCCGCTATTCAGGCGGTCTCCAATAGACTTTCGGATAGGGACCACTTAGTAGTTCTAGGGGATTTTAACATTCCTGGGGCTATTTGGTCCACAAATAATTCCTCAAATACCCTTTTGACTACAGCACGTCACGACTTTATTGATGGCTTGTTTGACATTTCGCTGTCTCAAGTCAACCATGTACGAAATTCCTTAGATCGCTTGCTAGACCTCTGCTTTGTCTCTGATCCGGCAAGAGTCAGTTTAGTTAGGGTCCCGCCCTTGACGCTACCCGAAGATCCATACCATCCTACTTTCGATGTGACTATCGATATTGGGACTGCTATGGAGAATAAGTCAGATCGGCCAGATAAGAAAATTCACTGCTTTCACAAGGCGAATTTTCGACGGCTGAATAATTTTATATCTGAATTTGATTGGTCCGATCTCTACATGTGCACTGACATGGTGGGTGCCATGGATATTTTTACAATGCCATGAAATCCTTTTTTTACCGAATGTGTTCCGTTATACTATCCGTCAATCTCCAATAAGCCTCCCTGGTTTAGTAAAGAGTTGACTCGCCTCAAAATGTCAAGTCCAATCTCTATTCTAAATTTAAACGCAACGGTTCTCAAGCTGTTCATCCTCGCTATTTAGCGGCTCGGTCAAAGTTTACCGTGCTTAACGCGCAGTGTTACAAAACTATTTGACTCGTTGTAGGGTTCAGTTTGCGCAGGACCCAAAACAGTTCTATAATTTTGTCAACACTAAACGTAAGCCTATTACATCCTTCCTCGCTTTCATTTGAAAATACGACAGCAAACAATGATCAGGCAATCGCCGATCTTTTGCTCAGTTTTTTCAAACTACTTATTCTCCGTCATCCGATTCAAACCAAACCTATTCTTATAGCATGCCCAAATCAAACCTAATCTTCAGTCCTAGCTTAAACGAAAGCTCCCTTCTTTTGGATCTTCAACGTGTCAAGCTGGTTTATTCGCCAGGTCCCGACGGAATACCAGGCTGTGTGCTTAGGTATTGTGCCGAGTCCCTGTGCAGTCCCCTTCTAAAATTGTTTACCTTATCCTTAGAAACTTCCCAATTTCCCCTTATTTGGAAGGAATCATTCGTGATTCCTCTCCACAAAAAAGGTAGCAAAGTGGATGCTAACAACTATAGAGGAATCTCTAAGGATTTATTAAACGAAGATCAACGACTACTAACATTCTGGAGCTCACTTCTTTTATTATAAGGGGCTTTCCACAAAACTTGCAGACAGATGTGATCTATACTGATTTCAGTAAAGCATTTGACTCCGTTAATCATTCCCTTCTTGTTAGGAAACTCGACTTAATGCGTTTTCCTGTCGATCTTCTTAGGTGTATCTCAAGTTATCTGAATGGTAGGACGCAAAAGGTTCTATTTAAAAACAACTTGTCGAATGTTCTCCGGGTGACCTCTGGTGTCCCGCAAGGGAGCCACTTGGGTCCCTTACTTTTTACTTTATTTATTAACGACCGGCCCAAAGTCTTGACTAACTCCAGAGTACTCGTGTACGCTGACGACGTTAAACTTTGTATGCAATACAAGGACCGCGCTTGCCAGTCGGATTTACAAACAGATCTTAATAACTTTCAAACATGGTGCAATGTAAACTTATTAAACCTGAATGGCTCAAAATGCTAGCTGATGACATTCTCACGTGTCTCTCCCATGCTTGCGACTTATACGCTGAGCTGCTGCTCTTTGGAAAGGATCACGCTAGTTGACGAGTTGGGTATCCGCCTAGATCCTAAACTGGAGTTTATTGATCATATTTCGTGCATTGTGAATAAAGCCAGGGGTGTGCTGGGATTTATTAAACGGTGGTCGAAGGAATTCGATGACCCCTACGTCACGAAGAATTTATACACTTCGTTAGTTCGTCCTATTTTAGAATATGGATCTTGCGTTTGGAGTTCCCAGTGGGACGTCCACAGCAAACGCATTGAGTCAGTTCAAAGAACTTTTACTTTTCGCTCTTCGTGGCTTAAACTGTGATGCAAACTTTAGGTTGCCCTCTTATTCTAGTAGACTTCTCCTGATTAACCTACCTTCCTTAGCAAACCGTAGAACGATGTTAGGCATTGTCTTTATGTATAATCTGATCCGTGGTGACGTGGAAAGCAGCGATCTATTGGGTCAGTTGAATTTCCACGTACCATGTAGATCCACAAGATCCCACCTGCCTTTGGTTTTGCACCACTGCAGAACATCGTATGAAATGCATGAACCCTTTAGAGTATTATGTGCAAATTATAATGATTTGTATAAAATTACCTCATCTGTAGATAGCCTTCCTAAACTAAAAACATTAATCTTAACCCACCTAGTACACATGCAAGATAACAATCGAGCTGCCTGATAGTAGTTTATATTTCCTCGCATTCTTTTATCTATACTTTTCTTTCGCGCCTATTTAACACCTAACCCTAACAAGCCCGGGCTTGGTTTTAAATGGCCACTTGAGTGTACTGACCGTAGTGCATCTTCAACGCCCAAGAATTTATCATCCGATTTTACTCAAATTTCAAGAACACGTCCACGATTGCCTACTTATTAGGTATATTTATTTACTTTACGCCGAAATCACGCATATGACTAAAAAACCATTTTTTATGATTTTCGGGGGCGGAAGTGGGCGTGGCCGAATTTTAAAACAAACTTGATCTGCGTGCAACAGATTCCAATGCAGTCACCAAGTTTGTTAACTCTTGCTCTTTTAGTCTCTGAGATCTGTTGTCTCACACGGACGGACGGACGGACAGACGGACAGACGGGCATGGTTAGATCGACTCGGCTAGTGACGCTGATCAAGAATATATATACTTTATAGGGTCGGAGATTTCTAATTCTGCCTGTTACATACATTCTCGGTTGGTACTAACTTATAATACCCTTGTACCCTATGGGTACCGGGTATAAATATACTAAAGGAAAATACTAGAAAGTATAACTTTTACACTCTAAGGTATAAAATTTATAAATTCGAAAGTATAATTTTTATACTTTCGAAAGTATAAAATCAATAAGCATCTTAGAAAGAAATTTTTAATACTCGAAAGTATACAATTCATGTAACAATCGTATCGATTCTATAACGACTTTTTTTGGGTGTGTGATTTAATTGTGCCTTTAAACTTACGATCTCATTCTTTAAAGGATTAAACTCATTTTTAACAATTTGTGATATTAAATCGCTTACGTTAAACATCGGATTATTAGCCTGGCTGCTAGAAGCCACTGTATGTAAGGGTAGGGTCATGGTGAGAATTCTTTCAAAATCGTTATTTAAATCTACCACCTTGTTTCTTTCTATTTAATTTTTCGCACTATGTTCTTATAAATAGTATAGCGATTGCTTTTTAAACTGCATACTAAGATTTTTTAAAATCGTATTAGTTCAGGTGAGATGGAAGTGAATGTGCGAAATTGAAAATTTTGAGATTATGAGCTATTGCGGCCGGTGGAGCAAAAATTTTTAATATTGTTGTGATCTAGCTTCAAATACGCGTCGAATAACGCCTCAAAAATCCCGATTTTATACTCCGTTAAAAAAAATGCAATAAACCAGATTTTAACGGCCTTTCCGAAATGAGAACGTTTGTCCTGTTGTTTGTCTGTGGGTCTATGTGTCTGTGTAAGGATTTGTTTGTTTTAGATTCCTGGAACCACTTTTATTTTATTTACCAACTCGAGCTTAACCTCTTTTGTTTTACGACTTTTTGGTTTACACGCTAGGTCTGCGGGAAAACCGCTAAAAAAGCTAGATTCCTGAGCCCATAACTTCTAAACGACTAATGCTACGTGCTATATGTCGTTAGAAAAGTATTTTGAAATGATAATAGCTTTGTCTTGACTTAATTTATCTAAATATAATATCTAAGAATTTAAATTTAGGTGTTTTTTAGGTGTTCTAGCTATCTCGAGTTTTAAACGCGTCTGGTAACCCGCTGTAAAACAAAGATTTGTGTGGGTGGTTCCCCAGAAAATTAACTAGTATGAACGATACGAAGAAGGAAACTGGGGCTGGGATGTCAGCATAAACGTTGACCGTCCCGCCATACTAGAGGTGTGACCGCTGGTGACACGCAGAGAAGATGCAGAGAGGTGCCCGCCGGTGGTAGCAGTCACCACACCTCTGGTATGGCGGGAGCAGATCATACCAGTTGCAACTGCCACTACTACAATAACACCGCTGGGCAAGCTAAGCAGCACAGATGTCGTCGTTGAGACAGACATGGACCTGGAGAGCGTGCATCTTACGTCCGAAGGCGAGGAGAAACTTTTTCGCTCGCCAAAACCAGGCACCAGCTCCCTGCGCAGGGATGGGCCGAAGCGCTCAAGCGAGGGGATGAAGGCGAAGGCGAAGTATAAGGCTGCCCTCAAAATCCAGAGCCGGCTCCAGGACAAGACGGACCTTATTATACCCGGTACCCATAGGGTACAAGGTATTATAAGTTAGTGCCAACCGAGAATGTATGTAACAGGCAGAAGGAGAAATCTCCGACCCTATAAAGTATATATATTCTTGATCAGCGTCACTAGCCGAGTCGATCTAGCCATGTCTGTCTGTCCGTCTGTCCGTCCGTGTGAAACAAGAGATCTCAGAGACTATAAGAGCTAGAGTTACCAAATTTGGTGACAACATTGGAATCTGTTGCACGCAGATCAAGTTTGTTTTAGAATTTGGCCACGCCCACTTCCGCCCCCAAAAAACGAAAAAAACTTAAATAAGCTAGATTGGTAAATTTTGGCTCAAAGTAAATAGATACAATAAATAAGTAGGCATTTGCAGACGTTTTCTGAAAATTTGAGTAAAATCGGATGATAAACATGGAAGTTATTAAACAATTAAGTTTCTTACCACCTTGAGCCACAACGGCAGTAGTGAAAAAAAGTGTTGCGTGCTTTTGGTCGCAGTATTAATTCGTAATGCAGCTGCGTACAGAATTTGTCTCTTTTAAACCTTGCTCAACATGTTTTTGGCAAAATTTGTCTTTATTTGTCAACATTTTGTTTTTCCCATGTCCGTGTGCTATTTAATTTCACGGACAATACTTTGGGTACCGGGTATCTCACCTAACCCTTTGAAACCTAACCTAATAAAAAAATTAAAAAAATTTTAAAATATTTTTGCTTGCTGAAGCTGGCTTTATTTTTTGTTAATTTACGATTTGATACACTTATTATTAGTATCGAGAAGAGAAGTTAGTAAAGAGAAGATTCAATGAATAACACCAAAGCACAAAAAAAAAACAACAGAAAACAAGTACAAGCTACAGTTGAGTGTTCTCGACTGAGATACCCGGTACACAAACTTTCACTTCCCGAACAAAAACTTTGTCGAATTAGAACAATCATTAATTAAAACTATTCGCAATGAAAATGACGAAGTACCAACACTCGCTCGATCGCGGGCAACGAATAATATTTCTAGGCGCTTTCCGAATGAAAAGCGATTGCGTCTTCTTCCTGTTGCGCGGCGAAAAATTGAAGCTTCTTAGAGCAAAAGTATTTAAGATGTTTAGTGCGACATTTGTCGCAAACTATATAATATAGGGTGTAGCCTGGAGGTCTGAGTTCCGGGTTTGTGTTGTTTTCGCCAAAAACAGCATGAGTTCAACTCCCGCTCATTCCAATGATTTTTTTCCTATTCTTTATTTCTATTCCATATTTCGTTTTTTTCCTTTTTTTTCAATTAATAAATTTAATTTCAGTTCTACCGAAGTTGGGTAATGCAACAAAATTGAACACAGTGAATTTTGTTATTTTTGTCATTTCTTGCTCATGCTCCTTCTGTTCCTTCTGTTTTGACCCCATTTTTTTTTTCAACATTTTTCAAAGGATAGTTAGTATGAAAATTACCGATTCATACATAAGTAATATCGATAATGGCCGAGTTGTCTAAGCGGCCGATGCATTTAAGTTTTGTGAGATCGGCCCGTGTTCAGTTCCAACGAAAGCCAAAATTATTATTTTTTTCATTTTTATTCTATAACTTAGCTTACAAATTTAGATCTCTTTTATTTAATTTTTGGTTAAAAAAAATGTTAATAATAGTTTAAAACAAATAAAAAAGCTACAGTCGAGTGCGCGCGACTGTGAGATATTCGGTACCTAAACGATTGTCCTTAGCAAAAAGGCCCGGCCCGCAAAAGCACGAAATAGGCCCGCCCGAAATAGACCCGAAAACAATTTTTATTTGTTCGCGCTAGTTTTGTTTATGCTCGAATTAGAACCGCCATTTTTATAGCGGATCATGAATATAGTAGCTTTGATGACATAACTAATAACATAAGCCCAAATAATTCCGAACTTATATTAAAAAAACGAAAAGTTGAGAAAAACACTATCAACATAGAGCTTGACAAATATTTGGCCTATCCAGCAGCTCTTGGCACACATATTTTATAATTGTGGAAAAATGCAAGGGACTTAGAATACCTTCCCAAATTAGCTCGGACCATTTTAAATGAAAATCGCACTAGGCTAAATAGCACAAATTTAGAAAAAATTGTATTTTTAAATAAAAACATGACATTGTTTGTTTTTTATTAAATACATAACAAGATTCATGTATGTATACCAGGGGTCGGCAGCTTCGTATACACAGTGTATAGGAAACATTTTCAGGCAGCGCTGTCGGCACATGTATGTATAGTATAAACGCTTCGTGATTGTTCGGGATTCTGTTAGACTGTCGTAGCAAGCTTTGGGGCTATGTAAAAACGGCTTCTGGTTCCGCTGCGGCAGAGAACCTACTGAGTAGCCTGTACACAATTGCTCGGTTCTCGCAGCAGCTGAGAAGCAAATCGTTCGGGTCTGTTAGTATCATTCGTGTCTGTTAATATCATTCGGGTCTGTTAACGAGCAATGCTAATATAAGGTTTTTTATGATTTTTGGGGGTGGAAGTGGGCGTGGCCAAATTGTAAAACAAACTTGATCTGCGTGCAACAGATTCCAATGCTGTCACCAAATTTGGTGGCTCTAGCTCTTATAGTCTCTGAGATCTGTTTACCAGCACGGACAGACGGATAGACGGACATGGTTAAATCGACTCGGCTGGTATTGCTGATCAAGAATATATATACTTTAGGGGTCGGAGATGCCTCCTTCTACCTGTTACATACATTCTCGGTTGGAACTAACTTATAATACCCTTGTACCCTATGGGTACCGGGTATAAAAAGTGTAAAATGTCGTAATTGCTTCGCAGACATACAGACTTTAAAAATCAAAACTTAATAAATGACTTGACAGATCGCTGCAATTTTCTGCAAATAAATTGTAGGCAACGAATGTGTTTTAAATAAAAAATTTGTTCTAGCTAAAACCGTTTGCGTTGGCGCACAGACATATAAATAGTGCTTTTTCATCGCGAACACACATTACGGAGGAAACAATTTTACCTTTAATTCTCTTTTTAGTCTTTCCACAGTATGGAGGTATTTCATGAAATAATTTTAAACATCATCATCATTTTTATACCCTTGCAGAGGGTATTATAATTTTGCCATGATATTTGCAACGCAGTGAAGGAAGCATCTCCGACCCCATAAAGTATATATATTCTTGATCAGCATCACCAGCCGAGTCGATCTAGCTATGTCCGTCTGTCTGTCTGTCCGTCTGTCTGTCCGTCTGTCGGTTTCTACGCGAACTAGTCTCTAGCATAGTCTTATTTCTTTAGCACGCAGTATATATGTCGGAACGGCTGAAATCGGACCACTATATCCTATAGCTGCCATAGGAATGATGGCGAAATTAATGTAAATAAAATGTTAACTTCTCTGTTTTTCAACGAATTTCTATCAATTTCGAGATATAGTCGTATTTTATAGTTCTAGAATTACGGTTTAAATTTCATTGAGATCAGACAACTATATCATATAGCTGCCATAGAAGGGATCGGTCGATTTATATGAAAATGTAAAATTCTACATGTAAAATATGAAATTTTACAAAATTTACATAATTAGCCATTTTTTTTTACCATTACCAAAATGGATCGATTTTCAATGATCCAATTGCAGACTGCAAGGGTATACAAACTTCGGTTTACCGAAGTTAGCTTTCTTTCTCGTTTACTATTCTTCTAAGAAATGAGAAACTGAAAAAAACATTAGAACTGTCACTTTAATAATAACAAGGGTATTATAAGTTAGTGCCAACCGAGAATGTATGTAACAGGCAGAAGGAGAAATCTCCGACCCTATAAAGTATATATATTCTTGATCAGCGTCACTAGCCGAGTCGATCTAGCCATGTCCGTCTGTCCGTCTGTCTGTCTGTCCGTGTGAAACAACAGATCTCAGAGACTATAAGAGCTAGAGTTACCAAATTTGGTGACAACATTTTATTTTGTTGCACGCAGGTCAAGTTTGTTTTAAAATTTGGCCACGACCACTTCCACCCCAAAAATCGTAAAAGCTTCATATAAGCTATAGTCGTAATTGTTGGCTTAAAGTAAATGGATAAAATAAATAAGTAAGAATTTGCGACGCTTTCTGAAAATTTTAGTAAAATCGGATAATAAACATGGAAGTTATTAAACAATAAAGTTTCTGTGTATGCTTCTTCTTCTTCTTCTGAGCCACAAAGGCAGTAGCGAAAAAAAGTGTTTCGTGCTTTCGGGCGCAGTATTAATTCGTAACGCAGATGCGTACAGCTGCATTTTGTTTTTTCAATGTCCGTGTGCTAATTTAATTTCACGCACAATACTTTGGGTACCGGGTATCTCACAGTCAGTCACACTCGACTGTAGCTATCTCACTTGTTTTTAAGTTGTTTAATACAGTGATGATATCAACAGTTGTTTTAAAATGAAAAAAGGATATGCAAACTTTGGCTTTCCGAAGTAAGATTGCGTTTTTACTTCTTACTGAATATAAAATTTTGTGACTGGTACGATAATGTAAGTTAAAACATGTTGCCCTAAAGATGCTTGTTTTGCCTTTTTAAATTTTTCAGCTAAGTGCCGATTTTGAAACTAATTAAAAAATTTTTTAATATTTTTGTTTAAATAACTATTAATCGTCACAAAATTTGGTATCAGAAATTTTTTGAGTTGAATGTGCCGTCGTCACTTTTATCTCACCTCGTTAAGAGGTGTTTTTGTTTGATATCAGAAGTTTTTAAAATGTCATATGTATGTAGGGCTCCAATTGTTAGTGTTAATTAGTATAGCTCAATACCATATCCAGAGGTCGTTCCTTTATGACTTAGCTATTATTAAAAAATTATAGCACATAGTTATGACATAGGATATTAGCTGAACGCCGGTTACCGCCACAAAATTAAGTATCTCGTTAAGAGGTGTTTCTGATACCAGAAGTATTTGTTTAAATGTGAAAAATTAAAAAAAAATCCATATATAAAGAAGTTAGCTATATGGGATCATTGGTACTAATTTTGACGAGAAAGCGAATTTTCGGAGATATGAGTAGTACCCCAAAAGGTGAACAGTAATCCCAAGGGTTATACGGCCTGAAGTGAGTATGAAAATCGTACGAGCCATTTTCTTACAAAAATTTAAAAATCTTTAAAAAATGAATTTTAATTATAAATTCTTAATTATAATATTTAGATAAATTTGTAAAGGCAAAAAATGATCATTTTAAAATACCTTTCCAACGACATATAGCACGTTTCAGTAACTTTAGTCGTTCAGAAGTTATGGACGCGAGAAATCGGTTTTTTCCTATTTTCCCGCCAAAGTAGCGGGGAAAGCAAAAGTGGATCAAATTAAAACAAACATTTTAAAAGGTTTTTTTAAATTTAAAATATTTTACGTTTTGTTTGATGGTTTTAAAGTTTATTACAATTGTGCACGTCTCTATATGACTCTATATGTATTTTTACACAAAAATGTATGTAGAGTGCATTGAAAAGGTTATTTATATGGGATCTTTGCTACTAATTTTATGTATTATATACCAAAAGTTGAGCCATCTCAAGGGCTATATGGCCTTGAGTGACTATCAAAATCGTAAGACCCAATTTTGAAAAAAAATTACAAAAACTAAAAAAAAAAATTTATTTTAAATATAAATTTTTAGATATTATATTTAGATAGATCATGTCCAGGCCAAGCTAACATCATTTTAAAATACCTTAACGACATATAGCACGTTTCTGTAGCTTTAGTCGTTTAGAAGTTATGGGCGCGGGAAATCTAGCTTTTTAGCTGTTTTCCCGCCAAACTAGAGGGAAACCCAAAAGTCGTAGAACAAAAATGTTTAGCTCGAGCTGTTTAATAAAATAAAAGTGGTTCTGGTTTTCATTTCGGAAAGGCCGTTAAAATCTTGTTTATTGAATATCTTTTGAACGGAGTATCGGATCAGGATGATCGAGGTGAAGCCTGATCACAACAACATTAAAAATGTAGGGATTTTTGCTCCACCGGCCCCCATAGCTCCAATTTTCAATTTTTCACTTTCACTCACATTTCTCCTAAACTAATCCGTTTTTGAAAAATCTTAGTTCTTCAAAGAGGTTTACAATACCTTTCGATCAAGATATAAATGGTTCTGATCGGACTATCGTAGCAGATTTTCAATTCTACGGCTGTATATAGTAGTCTCCTTGCGCACCACAGTCTCGGTGCTCATCTCACTACGTGGACTGCCGTCCACAGTGATATTCAATTTCAAGGTCAAGCTGCTGTGATTGAATATAAAATAAACAAATCTGAACTGGTTGCCGAAAACCCAGTTTTCTTTTGGTTCCTTTTATTATTCGACAAATTTATTCAAGTCGCCCGCTTGGTTTGGTAAGTAACCCAGAAAACATTTTTATGGTAACAGACTCGCCGTATTCAAAAATAAATAAAACTGTCTCAAAATAGATGAAGAATAATCATACACAGAAACTTTTTGTTTAATAACTTCCAAGTTTATCATCCGATTATACTCAAATTTTCAGCAAACATTCCCTCTAGCCTATTCATTTATTTTATTTATTAACTTTAGCCCGAAATTAACGAGTATAGCTTATTTAACGTTTTTATGTTTTCTTGAGGGCGGTAGAGGCCGTTGACAAATTTTAAATCAAACTTAATCTGCGTGCAACAGATTCGAATGTCGTCCTCCAAATTTATTAACTAGCTTGTATAGTCTCTGAGATCTGTTTTTTTAGACGGAGAGACAGACGCACAGATAGACAGACGGACATGGTTAGATCGAATCAGCTGGTAACGCTGATCAAGAATATATAATGATCAAGAATACAAAAAGAAGTAGATAAATGTTTGAATCAAGTAGAGAAATTCTAAAAATTACCCACATTCCCATATTAAGATTTATTTTATTTTTAAAATAAAACAGTTCTGAATTGGTTTTAGAATTACTTGTGATTTTATCTGGATTAATCTGTAATGCTTGCCTTAAAACAAAGTAATAGTCATTTAAGTTTTTTCTAGCAATAATTGCTCCTTAATATTATTTTTTGTTTTCCTACATAAACTACCGTCGTATTGCCATAAGCTAGTATCTCACATCAGAAGGACTTCATATGCTACGATATTGTCTCAGCAGTTGCTAGAACCGGTTGGGTATCATACATGTGAAGGTAGTAAAAAATACGATTGAAAATTCTCATTTTAAGAATAATTTGATATTAATTTAAGCGTTAATTTTAAGATTGTGGAAAATCAACAGGCAATACGCCCAAGAAACCGTACGCATTTAAAGCATGAAAATATGCATTACACAAACAGGCCTCTAAAAATCCGCACCGCTTCTGGAAAGCTCGACGTAGCTTTTAGTTTCGACAAAAGTCCAAGAGACCCAAATTGGGAGACGGAAGAAGTAAAACCTCCTCCCGCTAGCCCCCAAAAATTCGCATTGTCTATAATAGACACTTTGTCTGATTCCCAAATCCTGGTTGCGCGACACAGTCGTTGTAATAGGCGCTAATGTTAGAGGTTGATCGTACAGTAAATTCCAACTGGACAACCCACTATACAACAAAGATCTGTGAGTGATCTTGGCAAAATCGAGTCTTTAATTACTTAAGAGAAACTAAGACGATTATGACCTCGAGTTAGTTAAACGACTCAAACTGTGGAAAATCTTAAATTAGGTTCATTTGGTTCATGAATAAAAGTTGATAAATCTAGTTTTGGAATTTTAGGTATTAAAAGAATATTTTATTTTTCTATTAGTGTATGGTTACCGGGTATAAAAATAAAATATTGAGTTCTTGTGAAAAGCCGCTTTGAATTCGTGTTAAAAATCCCTATAATTGTTGGTGATTAAATCAACATTTAAGAAAGTTTATTTTAGGTGTAGAGACGTCCTAAAATTTTGTTTTCAAAAATAATATAAATAATGTTATGAATGTGTAGGGTTAGATTAAAAGTTGGAAATTAATGTTTCTTATTTTCTGCCCCAACTTCTAAATGGTACTTTTATAGGTTGTAAAAGCTTATTGGGCAGGATACAAAAACTCGTAGATATTGAAAACACACTCGTAGATATTCTCAAATTGTTTTTCCTTACTAAAGAGTATGCTTACTACAGCAGATCTCTGTTTGCAATTATGTGTTTTAATTAGGGTTTAATATACAGAAAATACTATTTATATCAGCATGTTGGATTAATATAACTTTAATAATATTATTTTAAATACTGTTCTTATGATTGTTAATAAAAATACAAGTATGTGTGAAACACTTCTGTCGGTATTACTTAACTAAAACTTCGGAAAGGGTATCTTTCGGTCCGCTAAGCTTGCCTACATCTCGGGCTTAAAATTGACTTCCAAATCGCATGTTTAAAAGTATTCGAACACGGGACACTCAGTTAGCATTTAGTGATGTAAAACCGTAGGAACATCAACTTCGGGTATTTCATGAAATGTAAGGAACAGTCATCAACAGATTAAAACTAGATGAAATCGAATAAATTGTGATTATTGTTGTTATTATTATAACCCAGGGGCTAAAGCTTCATTAAGTGTGAACTAATAAGATCGTTCAGTTTTAATGCAGATGGGTATAATGCCAACGTATACCACCTATTGGGAATGTGTCAATCAAAAACATCTTATGTTTTTAATCATTGGAATTGCGTCGTCTCTATGGATTTATTGGCTTTTTATACCATTTATATGGAGCAAAGTACGTACATCAATATTTTTAGCCGGTCAGAGGATAATATATTATTATATAATTATATTATTATATTATTATATTAATATATTATTATATTATTATATTATTATATTATTATATTATTATATTATTATATTATTATATTATTATATTATTATATTATTATATTATTATATTATTATATTATTATATTATTATATTATTATAGGTCGCAACTGTAGGCAGAAAATATAACTTTCTTTATTTATATACACCTGACATAAAAGTCTGCGTACAAACCTTACGCCAAACTTTGACGGCAAAAATTAAACTAGTACTGGAGAAGTTAGCATTATTGGTGAAACACACTCCTGTGCACACAGAGTTCTTAAAAACGTTAACTAATGGAAAAAAACAGCTAAAAGCCTTTAAAACAAAAATTAGGTGCGTTTTGAGGTTATGTAAAAAATAATGTTTACTTAACTTTTAATTTTTTAACTTATTGCCAATGAAATTTCAGACAAAATATTTATTTCATGAATCCATTTCCCTCATCCCGAATTAATGTCTTTTGATATATGTTTACATATGTAATAAATTCACGTCTTGTCACAAGATAAATGTAAAAAATGATTAGCAATAAGTAAACGATGTTTGGTTTACAGTTATCAATGCCAAAAAGCAATTAAAATGCTTTAATTACCTATAATTTGACGTTCTTTGCTTTTGCACGCAGATAAATACAAAATAAATATTTTTTTAATGTTATAAACTGAAACAACTTATAAACTTAAACTTCGGCAAGTCGAAGCCTTGCATATAATAATTAAAATTGATACAAGGAATCGTTTTAGTTCAAAATCTTTAAAAACAACGAAAATCGGCTAATTTGGACCGATCGTTTCTATAACAGCTATAAGAATTAAATGGTATTTTAAATGTATAGCTCGATTTAAATTATAAGACCATTTACTAAGACATAATTCGATTCTTTAAAGACAACGAAAATCTGATAATTTGATCCGATAGTTCCTATGGCAGCTGAAAGATATATTGGTCCGATTTAAATGAAATTTGAAATGTATGGCTATAATTAAATTAGAAGACCATATGTTTAACTTAAGTCCGGTATCTGTAAAAACAGCAAATATCGCCTTATTTGGGCCAATCTCTGATATGGCAGCTATAAGATACAGTGGTGCTATTTCGTCCGTTCCGACATTATTGAGATAGCTGATAAACTGAGAAACTAGCTTGCGTAGAAACGGACAGACGGACTGACGGTCGGTAGATCGACTCGGCTGGTGATTCTTATCAAGAATATATATGCTTTATGGGGTCGGAGATGCGTCCATCAGTGCTTTGCAAACTACTGATCAAAATTATATCCCCTGCAAGAGTATAAAAGGGCACATAACGTCAAAAACGTACCTAATTTTTGAAGCTTTAAGTCGTTTTTCCCATTAAATAACAGTATGAAGAACTCTTTGTGCACAGGAGTAGGTTTCACCAATAATGCGTACAATTTCCCGAATCGGTTTCCTTAGGTCAAGATTAATATCTTTTGATATTTATTTATATAATAAATTTCACGTGTTAAAATCAGATGGGCTGAGCGACCACTGTTTGTGGCATTAATTAATAACTTAAAAACGAAGCAATATTTTTAGATTCTGTTTTTGATATAATTTTTGTATAACAAATGCAAGGTATTTTAAGAAAAATTGGCGTGGTCCCGCCTTTTAAAGAATTTAATTTGTTTTTTCATTGAAAATATAAATTTTTTTTGTTGTTTTTCTTTGTTCACTTAAAGTAGTATTCTTAAATAAGACAATGTGTAAAAATGGGCATTGTCCTATCTTTTTGCGCATAAAATTACAGTTGGATCTTTTGCACAGTGCGGGCGATCGGACTTCCGTGTTTTCGCAGCCTCTTTACAAAGTTACTAACTGGAAGAACCGTGGTTTATTTAATATGATCTGAGTGTACAAGGATTAAGTAATCCATCGTTAAAAAATTGATATCCCTAGTATTTTCCTTATCTTTGTGTTTTATACGTCAAATAAATCGGTTTTTTGACAATGTTCAATTTTAAAGAAAGAAAATTGAATACTTTACAACAATGAGCAATGAGCTGCGTTCACTTTGTAGCTCTATTTTAAACTTAGAGTACACTAAAAATTTATAGTTTTTTTGGGTTAGAGCTTACACAATAGTATAGAGACACCTCAGTCTATATCTGCAGTGGGACTGCATTTAAAAAAAAGCGCATAAATTAGTTTATTTTAAGCGTAATGGCACTTTAAACTTGGAATGTAAACAATAGATTTAACAGCGCTCGTTTCTAGCTGAGGTAACAGCTGATTTAACAGCGGATAACGTAACAGTGACGCGCTCTGTTAAAAATTTTGTACGTAACATTAAAGTTTATTGTTTTTAAATACATAGTGGTTAAAAAAAACATATTTTAACGCCTTTTAAAAAATGGGTTTTGGTCAGATTAAGTGGTCGTTCAGACCACAGTGCAGCGGAGTTAAGTTAGCTTTCATTGTATTTCATAGTGATCAAGCATTCACAAGAGTTCTCCGATTTAATTTACATAAAAACTAATTATCACTTTAATATTCTTATATTTACTATACTTCTACTTTGGAGTGATTAAATATATATTTTTCTTTATTTTGTCAACGTCTTTTTTTATGATTGGTTGGAGTTTTAGATTTAATTAAAAAAATTCACACTAGGTTTGCTTGTCACTGTATTTGTCTGACTCTTAAATTAAGTTAAAGAAATTGTCGCGAACGTACGTAAATACGCTGTTAATGCATAGAAAAAATAAGAACACACATTTTTTTAATTTTTTTTTTTGTTTGCTTTTTAAAAGCATTTTGTAAGTTTTTGCTTAGTGTTGGGGTTCAGCGAGTTTTTGTTTTCATAATGCATGCAAAAACATGCGGTCGCGAACGTATTGAAAATAGAAGTCGATTTTGGTCTAAACTACTAAAATGCAAAAATATTTGAATTGCGATGGAATATTCTAAAGCGTTAACTTGACTTTTAAATAGTATTCATGTAACTAGAAAAGTCTATTCACAAGATAATATTTTCCTTTTTTTAGTTCCGGTTTTTACGTCACGTTTTTTACGTCACGTATTCCCATGAAAAGCTTTATATTTCCTAGAAAAAAAATATTTCTCTACTTAATAGGCTTCAATGAGGAGATTTGGTAGAAAAACTTTAAGTATAAGCATATGTTTTGCATTCGATATAATTAAATATAACAATGCCTTTAAAAGTAACTAAAAGTGACAAAATTTTAGTATTTTCAGTTTTAGGCCGATTTTTACATGAAATAACTGAGCTTTGCTATGTAACCCAGTTCACCTTCGATAGCCAAAGCGATCGGTCGTGTTCTGCGGCAAAATGTTAACGCAGCGCAGCATTCAAGCACAAAGCAAACGAAGCGATAGACACCTCTTATCTACACCCAAAAAAAAAATCGTCGTAGAATCTATACAATTGTTACCTGAATTCTATACTTTCGAGTATTAAAAATTTCTTAATAAGATGCTTATTGATTTATTTATTATATTTTTATTATATTTTTATTATTTTTTATAAAAATTATATTTTCGACTTTATACATTTTATACCTTAGAGTATAAAAGTTATATGTTTTTGTAAAAAAAACAGCTTATACGGGCATATCTAAAAATCGTAAAAAAGTTTATTTATTTCGCTATTATTGCTCGTTTCGACAATAGCTTTATTATCAACGGTTGGTGGTTTTAACATAGTGTTATATTACATATTATATACATAGGCGAACTGAATGACAAATAAACACAAGAAAACATAAACTGAAAAATTTGCCTTACCCAGGGCTCGAACTCTCAACCTATAGCCTAGAACTAAGATCAACGAAAACCGCTTACGGAATTCCGTGAGCGAAATTGCAATATATTTCGTTCGGGAACCAGTGTGACCGAAGAAAACAAAGAAAATGGTCAGAATCGGTCAAGATCGGTCACACTGACTTGTATTTCCAGCTGTGTTTTGTAAACAAACTTAATAAATAAACTTTAAAAGAGAAATTAATTTAACTCATTTGATTGGGCGTATTAATAATGTAATGTTCCGTAATGGAGTTGAAGGCAAATAATAATGGCGCCAACGCCATCGCCGCCAATAAAAAAATATGCAATAAAGGTGTCAATAAAAACACAAAAAAGTTAATTTATGTACTAAATTGCATATAGTATGGCTTGCCTTTACGACTTTTATCAATTCCACATTATTCTCACGGCTGTCGAAACGCTACAACCGAGCAGCGATTACCTCCTCCCCCTTCCCCTGCATGCTGCTTATGAAATATATGCAATTGATATAATTCGCTTACGAAATCACAGCTGTTTATTAGTGTCTTTTGCCAACCGTTTAACCCGGTTCGCTCACGGAATTTCGTTCATCTTAGAACCCGACGAGCCCATTCTGCGTATAACTGACGAGCAGAAATGTTAACTTCTCTGTTTTTCAACGAATTTCTATCAATTTCGAGATATAGTCGTTTTTTATAGTTCTAGAATTACGGTTTAAATTTCATTGAGATCAGACAACTATATCATATAGCTGCCATAGAAGGGATCGGTCGATTTATATGAAAATGTAAAATTCTACATGTAAAATATGAAATTTTACAAAATTTACATAATTAGACATTTTTGTTTACCATTACCAAAATGGATCGATTTTCAATGATCCAATTGCAGACTGCAAGGGTATACAAACTTCGGTTTACCGAAGTTAGCTTTCTTTCTCGTTTACTATTCTTCTAAGAAATGAGAAACTGAAAAAAACATTAGAACTGTCACTTTAATAATAACAAGGGTATTATAAGTTAGTGCCAACCGAGAATGTATGTAACAGGCAGAAGGAGAAATCTCCGACCCTATAAAGTATATATATTCTTGATCAGCGTCACTAGCCGAGTCGATCTAGCCATGTCCGTCTGTCCGTCTGTCTGTCTGTCCGTGTGAAACAACAGATCTCAGAGACTATAAGAGCTAGAGTTACCAAATTTGGTGACAACATTTTATTTTGTTGCACGCAGGTCAAGTTTGTTTTAAAATTTGGCCACGACCACTTCCACCCCCAAAAATCGTAAAAAGCTTCATATAAGCTATAGTCGTAATTGTTGGCTTAAAGTAAATAGATAAAATAAATAAGTAAGAATTTGCGACGCTTTCTGAAAATTTTAGTAAAATCGGATAATAAACATGGAAGTTATTAAACAATAAAGTTTCTGTGTATGCTTCTTCTTCTTCTTCTGAGCCACAAAGGCAGTAGCGAAAAAAAGTGTTGCGTGCTTTCGGGCGCAGTATTAATTCGTAACGCAGATGCGTACAGCTGCATTTTGTTTTTTCAATGTCCGTGTGCTAATTTAATTTCACGCACAATACTTTGGGTACCGGGTATCTCACAGTCAGTCACACTCGACTGTAGCTTTCTCACTTGTTTTTAAGTTGTTTAATACAGTGATGATATCAACAGTTGTTTTAAAATGAAAAAAGGATATGCAAACTTTGGCTTTCCGAAGTAAGATTGCGTTTTTACTTCTTACTGAATATAAAATTTTGTGACTGGTACGATAATGTAAGTTAAAACATGTTGCCCTAAAGATGCTTGTTTTGCCTTTTTAAATTTTTCAGCTAAGTGCCGATTTTGAAACTAATTAAAAAATTTTTTAATATTTTTGTTTAAATAACTATTAATCGTCACAAAATTTGGTATCAGAAATTTTTTGAGTTGTATGTAGGGCTCCAATTGTTAGTGTTAATTAGTATAGCTCAATACCATATCCAGAGGTCGTTCCTTTATGACTTAGCTATTATTAAAAAATTATAGCACATAGTTATGACATAGGATATTAGCTGAACGCCGGTTACCGCCACAAAATTAAGTATCTCGTTAAGAGGTGTTTCTGATACCAGAAGTATTTGTTTAAATGTGAAAAATTAAAAAAAAAAATCCATATATAAAGAAGTTAGCTATATGGGATCATTGGTACTAATTTTGACGAGAAAGCGAATTTTCGGAGATATGAGTAGTACCCCAAAAGGTGAACAGTAATCCCAAGGGTTATACGGCCTGAAGTGAGTATGAAAATCGTACGAGCCATTTTCTTACAAAAAATTTAAAAAATCTTTAAAAAAATGAATTTTAATTATAAATTCTTAATTATAATATTTAGATAAATTTGTAAAGGCAAAAAAATGATCATTTTAAAATACCTTTCCAACGACATATAGCACTTTTCAGTAACTTTAGTCGTTCAGAAGTTATGGACGCGAGAAATCGGTTTTTTCCTATTTTCCCGCCAAAGTAGCGGGGAAAGCAAAAAGTGGATCAAATTAAAAACAAACATTTTAAAAGGTTTTTTTAAATTTAAAATATTTTACGTTTTGTTTGATGGTTTTAAAGTTTATTACAATTGTGCACGTCTCTATATGACTCTATATGTATTTTTACACAAAAATGTATGTAGAGTGCATTGAAAAGGTTATTTATATGGGATCTTTGCTACTAATTTTATGTATTATATACCAAAAGTTGAGCCACCTCAAGGGCTATATGGCCTTGAGTGACTATCAAAATCGTAAGACCCAATTTTGAAAAAAAATTACAAAAACTAAAAAAAAAAAATTTATTTTAAATATAAATTTTTAGATATTATATTTAGATAGATCATGTCCAGGCCAAGCTAATATCATTTTAAAATACCTTTCTAACGACATATAGCACGTTTCTGTAGCTTCAGTCGTTTAGAAGTTATGGGCGCGGGAAATCTAGCTTTTTTAGCTGTTTTCCCGCCAAACTAGAGGGAAACCCAAAAAGTCGTAGAACAAAAAATGTTTAGCTCGAGCTGTTTAATAAAATAAAAGTGGTTCTGGTTTTCATTTCGGAAAGGCCGTTAAAATCTTGTTTATTGAATATCTTTTGAACGGAGTATCGGATCAGGATGATCGAGGTGAAGCCTGATCACAACAACATTAAAAATGTAGGGATTTTTGCTCCACCGGCCCCCATAGCTCCAATTTTCAATTTTTCACTTTCACTCACATTTCTCCTAAACTAATCCGTTTTTGAAAAATCTTAGTATGCAGTTTCAAAGAGGTTTACAATACCTTTCGATCAAGATATAAATGGTTCTGATCGGACTATCGTAGCAGATTTTCAATTCTACGGCTGTATATAGTAGTCTCCTTGCGCACCACAGTCTCGGTGCTCATCTCACTACGTGGACTGCCGTCCACAGTGATATTCAATTTCAAGGTCAAGCTGCTGTGATTGAATATAAAATAAACAAATCTGAACTGGTTGCCGAAAACCCAGTTTTCTTTTGGTTCCTTTTATTATTCGACAAATTTATTCAAGTCGCCCGCTTGGTTTGGTAAGTAACCCAGAAAACATTTTTATGGTAACAGACTCGCCGTATTCAAAAATAAATAAAACTGTCTCAAAATAGATGAAGAATAATCATACACAGAAACTTTTTGTTTAATAACTTCCAAGTTTATCATCCGATTATACTCAAATTTTCAGCAAACATTCCCTCTAGCCTATTCATTTATTTTATTTATTAACTTTAGCCCGAAATTAACGAGTATAGCTTATTTAACGTTTTTATGTTTTCTTGAGGGCGGTAGAGGCCGTTTACAAATTTTAAATCAAACTTAATCTGCGTGCAACAGATTCGAATGTCGTCCTCCAAATTTATTAACTAGCTTGTATAGTCTCTGAGATCTGTTTTTTTAGACGGAGAGACAGACGCACAGATAGACAGACGGACATGGTTAGATCGAATCAGCTGGTAACGCTGATTAAGAATATATAATGATCAAGAATACAAAAAGAAGTAGATAAATGTTTGAATCAAGTAGAGAAATTCTAAAAAATTACCCACATTCCCATATTAAGATTTATTTTATTTTTAAAATAAAACAGTTCTGAATTGGTTTTAGAATTACTTGTGATTTTATCTGGATTAATCTGTAATGCTTGCCTTAAAACAAAGTAATAGTCATTTAAGTTTTTCTAGCAATAATTGCTCCTTAATATTATTTTTGTTTTCCTACATAAACTACCGTCGTATTGCCATAAGCTAGTATCTCACATCAGAAGGACTTCATATGCTACGATATTGTCTCAGCAGTTGCTAGAACCGGTTGGGTATCATACATGTGAAGGTAGTAAAAAATACGATTGAAAATTATCATTTTAAGAATAATTTGATATTAATTTAAGCGTTAATTTTAAGATTGTGGAAAATCAACAGGCAATACGCCCAAGAAACCGTACGCATTTAAAGCATGAAAATATGCATTACACAAACAGGCCTCTAAAAATCCGCACCGCTTCTGGAAAGCTCGACGTAGCTTTTAGTTTCGACAAAAGTCCAAGAGACCCAAATTGGGAGACGGAAGAAGTAAAACCTCCTCCCGCTAGCCCCCAAAAATTCGCATTGTCTATAATAGACACTTTGTCTGATTCCCAAATCCTGGTTGCGCGACACAGTCGTTGTAATAGGCGCTAATGTTAGAGGTTGATCGTACAGTAAATTCCAACTGGACAACCCACTATACAACAAAGATCTGTGAGTGATCTTGGCAAAAATCGAGTCTTAATTACTTAAGAGAAACTAAGACGATTATGACCTCGAGTTAGTTAAACGACTCAAACTGTGGAAAATCTTAAATTAGGTTCATTTGGTTCATGAATAAAAGTTGATAAATCTAGTTTTTGGAATTTTAGGTATTAAAAGAATATTTTATTTTTCTATTAGTGTATGGTTACCGGGTATAAAAATAAAATATTGAGTTCTTGTGAAAAGCCGCTTTGAATTCGTGTTAAAAATCCCTATAATTGTTGGTGATTAAATCAACATTTAAGAAAGTTTATTTTAGGTGTAGAGACGTCCTAAAATTTTGTTTTCAAAAATAATATAAATAATGTTATGAATGTGTAGGGTTAGATTAAAAGTTGGAAATTAATGTTTCTTATTTTCTGCCCCAACTTCTAAATGGTACTTTTATAGGTTGTAAAAGCTTATTGGGCAGGATACAAAACTCGTAGATATTGAAAACACACTCGTAGATATTCTCAAATTGTTTTTCCTTACTAAAGAGTATGCTTACTACAGCAGATCTCTGTTTGCAATTATGTGTTTTAATTAGGGTTTAATATACAGAAAATACTATTTATATCAGCATGTTGGATTAATATAACTTTAATAATATTATTTTAAATACTGTTCTTATGATTGTTAATAAAAATACAAGTATGTGTGAAACACTTCTGTCGGTATTACTTAACTAAAACTTCGGAAAGGGTATCTTTCGGTCCGCTAAGCTTGCCTACATCTCGGGCTTAAAATTGACTTCCAAATCGCATGTTTAAAAGTATTCGAACACGGGACACTCAGTTAGCATTTAGTGATGTAAAACCGTAGGAACATCAACTTCGGGTATTTCATGAAATGTAAGGAACAGTCATCTACAGATTAAAACTAGATGAAATCGAATAAATTGTGATTATTGTTGTTATTATTATAACCCAGGGGCTAAAGCTTCATTAAGTGTGAACTAATAAGATCGTTCAGTTTTAATGCAGATGGGTATAATGCCAACGTATACCACCTATTGGGAATGTGTCAATCAAAAACATCTTATGTTTTTAATCATTGGAATTGCGTCGTCTCTATGGATTTATTGGCTTTTTTATACCATTTATATGGAGCAAAGTACGTACATCAATATTTTTAGCCGGTCAGAGGATAATATATTATTATATAATTATATTATTATATTATTATATTAATATATTATTATATTATTATATTATTATATTATTATATTATTATATTATTATATTATTATATTATTATATTATTATATTATTATATTATTATATTATTATATTATTATATTATTATATTATTATATTATTATATTATTATATTATTATATTATTATAGGTCGCAACTGTAGGCAGAAAATATAACTTTCTTTATTTATATACACCTGACATAAAAGTCTGCGTACAAACCTTACGCCAAACTTTGACGGCAAAAAATTAAACTAGTACTGGAGAAGTTAGCATTATTGGTGAAACACACTCCTGTGCACACAGAGTTCTTAAAAATGTTAACTAATGGAAAAAACAGCTAAAAGCCTTTAAACAAAATTAGGTGCGTTTTTGAGGTTATGTAAAAATAATGTTTACTTAACTTTTAATTTTTAACTTATTGCCAATGAAATTTCAGACAAAATATTTATTTCATGAATCCATTTCCCTCATCCCGAATTAATGTCTTTTGATATATGTTTACATATGTAATAAATTCACGTCTTGTCACAAGATAAATGTAAAAAATGATTAGCAATAAGTAAACGATGTTTGGTTTACAGTTATTAATGCCAAAAAGCAATTAAAATGCTTTAATTACCTATAATTTGACGTTCTTTGCTTTTGCACGCAGATAAATACAAAAATAAATATATTTTTTTAATGTTATAAACTGAAACAACTTATAAACTTAAACTTCGGCAAGTCGAAGCCTTGCATATAATAATTAAAATGATACAAGGAATCGTTTTAGTTCAAAATCTTTAAAAAACAACGAAAATCGGCTAATTTGGACCGATCGTTTCTATAACAGTTATAAGAATTAAATGGTATTTTAAATGTATAGCTCGATTTAAATTATAAGACCATTTACTAAGACATAATTCGATTCTTTAAAGACAACGAAAGACTGATAATTTGATCCGATAGTTCCTATGGCAGCTGAAAGATATATTGGTCCGATTTAAATGAAATTTGAAATGTATGGCTATAATTAAATTAGAAGACCATATGTTTAACTTAAGTCCGGTATCTGTAAAACAGCAAATATCGCCTTATTTGGGCCAATCTCTGATATGGCAGCTATAAGATACAGTGGTGCTATTTCGTCCGTTCCGACATTATTGAGATAGCTGATAAACTGAGAAACTAGCTTGCGTAGAAACGGACAGACGGACTGACGGTCGGTAGATCGACTCGGCTGGTGATTCTTATCAAGAATATATATGCTTTATGGGGTCGGAGATGCGTCCATCAGTGCTTTGCAAACTACTGATCAAAATTATAATATCCCCTGCAAGAGTATAAAAGGGCACATAACGTCAAAACGTACCTAATTTTTGAAGCTTTAAGTCGTTTTTCCCATTAAATAACAGTATGAAGAACTCTTTGTGCACAGGAGTAGGTTTCACCAATAATGCGTACAATTTCCCGAATCGGTTTCCTTAGGTCAAGATTAATATCTTTTGATATTTATTTATATAATAAATTTCACGTGTTAAAATCAGATGGGCTGAGCGACCACTGTTTGTGGCATTAATTAATAACTTAAAAACGAAGCAATATTTTTAGATTCTGTTTTTGATATAATTTTGTATAACAAATGCAAGGTATTTTAAGAAAAATTGGCGTGGTCCCGCCTTTTTAAAGAATTTAATTTGTTTTTTTTCATTGAAAATATAAATTTTTTTGTTGTTTTTCTTTGTTCACTTAAAGTAGTATTCTTAAATAAGACAATGTGTAAAAATGGGCATTGTCCTATCTTTTTTGCGCATAAAATTACAGTTGGATCTTTTGCACAGTGCGGGCGATCGGACTTCCGTGTTTTCGCAGGCTCTTTTACAAAGTTACTAACTGGAAGAACCGTGGTTTATATAATATGATCTGAGTGTACAAGGATTAAGTAATCCATCGTTAAAAAATTGATATCCCTAGTATTTTTCTTATCTTTGTGTTTTATACGTCAAATAAATCGGTTTTTTGACAATGTTCAATTTTAAAGAAAGTGCGCAAGAGTGCACTTTTATACTTACATAATATATTAAGAATTGAATACTTTACAACAATGAGCAATGAGCTGCGTTCACTTTGTAGCTCTATTTTAAACTTAGAGTACACTAAAAATTTATAGTTTTTTTGGGTTAGAGCTTACACAATAGTATAGAGACACCTCAGTCTATATCTGCAGTGGGACTGCATTTAAAAAAAAGCGCATAAATTAGTTTATTTTAAGCGTAATGGCACTTTAAACTTGGAATGTAAACAATAGATTTAACAGCGCTCGTTTCTAGCTGAGGTAACAGCTGATTTAACAGCGGATAACGTAACAGTGACGCGCTCTGTTAAAAATTTTTGTACGTAACATTAAAGTTTATTGTTTTTAAATACATAGTGGTTAAAAAAAACATATTTTAACGCCTTTTAAAAAATGGGTTTTGGTCAGATTAAGTGGTCGTTCAGACCACAGTGCAGCGGAGTTAAGTTAGCTTTCATTGTATTTCATAGTGATCAAGCATTCACAAGAGTTCTCCGATTTAATTTACATAAAAACTAATTATCACTTTAATATTCTTATATTTACTATACTTCTACTTTGGAGTGATTAAATATATATTTTTCTTTATTTTGTCAACGTCTTTTTTATGTTTGGTTGGAGTTTTAGATTTAATTAAAAAAAAATTCACACTAGGTTTGCTTGTCACTGTATTTGTCTGACTCTTAAATTAAGTTAAAGAAATTGTCGCGAACGTACGTAAATACGCTGTTAATGCATAGAAAAAAATAAGAACACACATTTTCTTAATTTTTTTTTGTTTGCTTTTTAAAAGCATTTTGTAAGTTTTTTGCTTAGTGTTGGGGTTCAGCGAGTTTTTGTTTTCATAATGCATGCAAAAAACATGCGGTCGCGAACGTATTGAAAATAGAAGTCGATTTTGGTCTAAACTACTAAAATGCAAAAATATTTGAATTGCGATGGAATATTCTAAAGCGTTAACTTGACTTTTAAATAGTATTCATGTAACTAGAAAAGTCTATTCACAAGATAATATTTTCCTTTTTTTAGTTCCGGTTTTTACGTCACGTTTTTACGTCACGTATTCCCATGAAAAGCTTTATATTTCCTAGAAAAAAAAATTATTTCTCTACTTAATAGGCTTCAATGAGGAGATTTGGTAGAAAAACTTTAAGTATAAGCATATGTTTTGCATTCGATATAATTTAATATAACAATGCCTTTAAAAGTAACTAAAAGTGACAAAATTTTAGTATTTTCAGTTTTTAGGCCGATTTTTACATGAAATAACTGAGCTTTGCAATGTAACCCAGTTCACCTTCGATAGCCAAAGCGATCGGTCGTGTTCTGCGGCAAAATGTTAACGCAGCGCAGCATTCAAGCACAAAGCAAACGAAGCGATAGACACCTCTTATCTACCCAAAAAAATCGTCGTAGAATCTATACAATTGTTACCTGAATTCTATACTTTCGAGTATTAAAAATTTCTTAATAAGATGCTTATTGATTTATTTATTATATTTTTATTATATTTTTTATTATTTTTTATAAAAATTATATTTTCGACTTTATACATTTTATACCTTAGAGTATAAAAGTTATATGTTTTTGTAAAAAAAACAGCTTATACAGGCATATCTAAAAATCGTAAAAAGTTTATTTATTTCGCTATTATTGCTCGTTTCGACAATAGCTTTATTATCAACGGTTGGTGGTTTTAACATAGTGTTATATTACATATTATATACATAGGCGAACTGAATGACAAATAAACACAAGAAAACATAAACTGAAAAATTTGCCTTACCCAGGGCTCGAACTCTCAACCTATAGCCTAGAACTAAGATCAACGAAAACCGCTTACGGAATTCCGTGAGCGAAATTGCAATATATTTCGTTCGGGAACCAGTGTGACCGAAGAAAACAAAGAAAATGGTCAGAATCGGTCAAGATCGGTCACACTGACTTGTATTTCCAGCTGTGTTTTGTAAACAAACTTAATAAATAAACTTTAAAAGAGAAATTAATTTAACTCATTTGATTGGGCGTATTAATAATGTAATGTTCCGTAATGGAGTTGAAGGCAAATAATAATGGCGCCAACGCCATCGCCGCCAATAAAAAATATGCAATAAAGGTGTCAATAAAAACACAAAAAAAAGTTAATTTATGTACTAAATTGCATATAGTATGGCTTGCCTTTACGACTTTTATCAATTCCACATTATTCTCACGGCTGTCGAAACGCTACAACCGAGCAGCGATTACCTCCTCCCCCTTCCCCTGCATGCTGCTTATGAAATATATGCAATTGATATAATTCGCTTACGAAATCACAGCTGTTTATTAGTGTCTTTTGCCAACCGTTTTACCCGGTTCGCTCACGGAATTTCGTTCATCTTAGAACCCGACGAGCCCATTCTGCGTATAACTGACGAGCAGAAACCAAAACTTGTTTTCCACAGAAACTTCTCTGTAGTCTTGTACACCAGACACGACTGGACAACAAAATCAATATCTCTGCCCAGTGGATCACAAACGTGGTACACTGACAAATCGAAATTGGAAAACGGTGACAGCGGGGCTGGTATTTTCGGACCAAGGTTCAATAAATCCATAGCCATGGAAAAGTCTCCAACCATTTTCCAAGCAGAGATACACGCCATAGAAATCTGTGCTCGTGAATGCCTTCGCAGGAATATGCAAGGCGCACGGACTTACATCTTCTCTGACAGTCAGGCGGCGCTCATAGCGCTGAGATCTTTTACGATCACCTCTAGACTTGAAAAACTGTTTCCAGCAGCTGAACGCCCTTGCCTCCAAAAACACCTTAACGGTGGGCTGGGTACCAGGGCATGAAGGCCATATAGGAAACGAGGTGGCAGACTTCCTAGCAAAACGCGGGGCGATGAAACCACTAATCGGCCCTGGACTTTCGAAAGGACACAAAAGGGAACTGGTCAGGAAATGGGAGGAAAGGGAAATAAATCGTCACTGGACCGACAGTGCAGGGCTGAGACAAGCCAAACAATTTATCCTCCCCCAGATGTCGCGATCCAAACGCATCATCAATCTAAAAAAGAGTGAGATTCGCACTCTAACAGGTTACCTAACAGGTCACTGCAACCTAAGGTATCACCTTAAGAAATTAAAACTTTCAGAAATCGACACATGTAGATTCTGTGAGCTGGAGCCAGAAACATCAGAACATGTTCTATATGAATGCCCCTCACTAATCGGACGTCGACTTCAACAGCTAGGAGGTGAACTTATCCCCCCTACAGGATTTGGGAACAAATAGACCTCGCCAAAGTGCTCACCTTCATCAGAAGCCTAGGAATAGAGGTTCTACCTTAATCCTACAGGCCGGCACAAAAGACCTAACATCTGGTCGCGGTGCAATAAGGCCCTAGTAATAATAATAATAAATAGTACCCGACCAAACGAAATACTACAAAATTCTTCTTCTTGCTCTTTTCGTTCTTTTTTTTTTATATGAAGTCTTCCGTGTATGGATTTTTTTCGTTCATCTTAATACTAGGCTTAAGCATGGCAGGCGAACGTCTTACCACTTCAGCCAATCGGCATCACATAAGAAAGCGTCATAAATAGCCATATGAAGATAATTTTGAGACAACGCGTATAATGTTTAAACTCTTGGTTTTTTTTTTTGGGTGTACATTTCGTGCGGTGCAGCAGAAAATTTCGGCAACTTTAAGCAATCTTATAGATCGTTGACCCCAACATGTGCGAACCGCCGGTTATCTGGAGGAAGCATCATTCTGACAAAATATACCTAGTAGCAACTAGCAAAGGTGGTAATTTCAAGTCGTAAGTTAGTATGCCAACAAATACTTCTTACATCAATATACCCATCAAAATTACCGAACACCTAACCCTCAACTGCACGAAAGTTTTAGTAAATAGTATCAGAGAGAGTATGTATTATTAAATATGCCGTTACTACATTACGTCAATTTATAGGATTAGCTTCATACTTTCGGCAGTTCGTTCAAGGAATTTCTCAGCTTATGAAGCCAATGTATTTTCTCACATCTGAGAAAAGTAACTTATTTTGAAAAAATGAGCAAACCAGTTTTGACAATATTCGATCCACAATACCCTATAGAGTTGCATACGGATGCGAGTGCCATTGGTTTTGGAGCAATACTCTTGCATCGCATTGAATGTAAGCCCTATGTATTGGAGAATTTGAGTAAAGCTACTATTCATTGTGAGTCAAAGTACACATCGTATGAGTTGGAAACTCTTATGGTTGTCAATGCTGGTAAACATTTTAGATACTTTTAACACGGTAGGAGGTTTGTTCTTCTTACTGACTGTAATTCGCAGAAAGCGTTCAGAACAAAAATCAAATTATCATGTGGAGTATACCGTTGGTAGGCATTTCTACAGTCCTTTGATTTTGAGATAGAGTACCGATAGGAAAAGCCTAACAAGAGTAAAAAAATACAGAACAAGGTTATTGAATAGCGTGTAAAACTTATGGCTTTTACTGAAAGTTGGATTTAAGCAGAACAGCAACGCGATCAGGACATTTCAAGTACAATTAAAAAACTGGATGACTGTGAATTATCGCAAGAAATGGCTACAACTTATGAAAAAAAAATTACGAAAGTTCAAAGACATTGTAGAACTCGTTGTCTGCCTGTTATACCTCGAGCTTTCAGGTGGTCAATTATCAACCAGGTTCATGAGTCTATTTTGAATTTAGGCTGGGAAAAGACACTTGACAAGGTGGATGATCATTATTGGTGTGCAGAAATGTCGAAATACGTATGAAAATTTGTTGAGAACTGTATTTCCTGCAAAGTGACAAAATCGGCGTCAAGAAAAATTCAAGGTGAGTTACTTTTAATCCCAAAAGTCAGCATACCATGGCACACGTTGCATATTGACATCACAGGAAAATTAAGTGGCAAGAATGATCGTAAGGAGTACAGTATAGTAATCTGGTTACACTGGTCGACAAGAAAAATGCCGGCGAATAAATGCCATTGATTCTGATAGATCTGAACCGGTACATTACTAGTCCGAAGCTGAAAAGTTTCCATCACCCACCAATTTTGAGAAAATCGCGGTCAAAGTATCATGCACTGCTTGAAACGGCACTTTTCAAGGCCTAATAGCTCCCAAACCTTACGTTGCCCAGAGTGGGTATTCAGCTTAAAAAGTGCTTTGGCCTTTTTACTTCAATATTAAACAATAATATCCAATGGGAGACCTCTCGTTCTTTAGTTATAATGCATTTTACAAACTTAAATTTGTAACAAATTTTTGCTATGTTGTAGCCCTGAAACTTAACAAATCTGGTGAAAGCAACATTGGTTTGGGATTATAATTTAAGTGCACAAAACAAACGTTTTATGGGCCGATAACACATTCTCTGGACATTTTTGATTATCATATTTATATACAAAGTTGAATTAGTTTTTAATGTATTCAACTTAATAACAATTAATTCTTGGAAAGTTTGAAGAAACATCAATGTTCCGAACCCAAAGCAGTCTCTAACAAAATTGTTCGAAATATCAGGGCTACAACATTTGTGACAAATTAAAGTTTTTAAAATGCATTACAACTAAAGAACAAAAGGTCTCCCATTGGATATTATTGTTTAATATTGAAGTAGAAAGGCCAAAGCTCTTTTTAAGCTGAGTACCCTCTCTGGGCAACGTAAGGTTTGGTAGCTATTAAGTCTTGAAAAGTGCCGATTCAAGCAGTGCATGATACTTTGACCGCGATTTTCTCAAAATTTGTGGGTGATGGTAACTTTTCAGTTTCGGACTAGTAATGTACCGGTTCAGATCTATCAGAATTAATAGCTTTTATTCGCCGGCAAAAAAAAGGTCGATTTTTGTCGACCTGTGTTATCAATCAATGCAGGATGCTTTGGGAGAGTACATCTGTCATCAAATTGTACCATTAAATGAGTTACGAAATCTAGTCCATTAGATATATTAATTGGAAAATGCTTCCGACCACTGGTTTTGGTGCCAATTTGTGACGAGGAAAGTGAGGTTGATTTAAATAAACAAAGAGGAGAAGCTATAAAGAATATGGAAAGCGCAGCAGAATATGACAACATAAGATTCGACAAAGGCTAAGCTAAAGTTGTCAAGTTTACTAAAGGAGATTATGTCCTTCTCAATAATAGCGAGCGAAAGCAAATTAAGTTAGATCCGAAGTTTCGTGGACCTTTCGTTATCACAGAAGTGTTAGACGGTAATCGATACAAACTAAAGTCTAGTAAGAAGCAGTACAAATATCCCCACGAGAGCTTACGTAGAATGCCAGAAGAGCAGGTAAAAAGCGAGCTAGATATTGATGAAGCTGTCGAGGACCGAGAAGACCAATGTGTCATTGGTGCGGATGAAACAGGCCGTGAAGACTAGTGTGGGACTAGCAATGCGGGTAAAACATACCGTTGAAGACTAGTGTGGCACTGGCAAGAAGTTGTGGCCAGTGTGGCACTAGCGTGTGTTGAAGGCCAGCGTGGCACTGGCAAAGGAGTTGTGGCTAGTGTGGCGCTAGCGTGTGGTGAAACCAGTGTGGCACTGGTATGTTGTAATGTCGATGCTACGTGGCGGTACCTGGCCCAGAGGTTAAGAAAATTTATTTTTTTGTATCAAAGATGTTAAATCGTAACTAAGAGTAAGCAAACTTTGTTAAAAAAAATTGAAAGCAAGCGTAGTTGGAGAAACGTTTTCCTTTGGATTGCACAAGGACGTGAAAGCTGTCAGTATGGCCGTGGTGGAGAAAGATTTTTTTTTTCTGTTGTTGTACATGAAAATTTGTAAGTGGTCAGAATGACCGTGTCGGAGAAAGAGGACGTGTTAGTTGTCAGTATGGCCGTGTCAGAAAATATCAATTGCATGTTATTTGAATTGCGCGCATAAATAGGCTATGGGTTGCCACTGACAGTTCGGGTAAAGTGGGATACTGTTTGTGAAACTGTATCAAGTGTGGCTACTATTGAGGATAGGTAATGACTTGGCAGGAAGTGCTGACTTCCATTTCTTTTGTGGAAAACCTTTGAAGCGACAACAAGGCTGCGGAGACTCACTACACTAAACCCACAATTAGAGCCCAATCCCTTATACTTTGGCATACAGATGGCTGACAAAAACTCGGGGGATGTACTTATAAGGCATACAATAGAACAAACATTTTGCTGTTTGCATCTTGTTTCTCCAGGTAATTAATTATTTACAAACTATCCATATTTGCATTATTTTTAAACTTTGATGGATAATAACCATTTTTGTACATTTGCCATATTTTTGTAAAATGTTCTTTGAATATTTCTTAATCGAATTCAATAGAGTCTTGCTGTAGCTTTCTGCAGCGCCCATACACATCGAGGCAAAAAACGTAAGAAAGTCACGGTTCCAGAAATTGTTTTTCGAGCAGCCCTGGTGTAAAATCACTGATAAACGTACGCCTGCAGGAACAAAACAAAAAATTACAAGATAATTTTTTTTTTTGTCAAACTTTTTTTTATACCCGGTACCCGTAGGGAACAAGGGGTCTTATAAGTTAGTGTCAATCGAGAAAGTATGTAACAGGCAGAAGGAGGCATCTCCGACCCCATAAAGTATATATATTCTTGATCAGCATCACCAGCCGAGTCGATTTAGCCATGTCCGTCTGTCCGTCTGTCTTAAAGGCTTAAATTATATGATAAAATAAATAAGTAGGCATTTGCGGACGCTTTCTGAAAATTTGAGTAAAATCGGATGATAAACA
Source organism: Drosophila triauraria (assembly GCA_014170255.2). NCBI lineage: Eukaryota > Metazoa > Arthropoda > Insecta > Diptera > Drosophilidae > Drosophila > Drosophila triauraria. The sequence goes on along the minus strand of CM024337.1, from coordinate 330,644 downwards.
TGGAAGTTATTAAACAATAAAGTTTCGGTGAATGCTTCTTCTTCTGAGCCACAAAGGCAGTAGCGAAAAAAGTGTTGCGTGCTTTCGGACGCAGTATTAATTCGTAATGCAGCTGCGTACAGCTGCAGAATTTGTCTTTTTTGAACGTTACTCAACATGTTTTTAGAAACATTTGTCTTTATTTGTCAACATTTTGTTTTTTCCATGTCCGTGTGCTATTTAATTTCACGCACAATACTTTGGGTACCGGATATCTCACAGTCGGTCACACTCGACTGTAGCTTTCTCACTTTTTTTTTTAATAAAACACATAAGCACATACAAAAATTTCAAAAGGTGAAAAAAAATTTTATTTTTAAATTAAACTTGATGTTTTTCTGATATTTATAGGCTTTGACTTTGATAAATTATAACTAACCATCTGAAAAGAGTAGCACATTGTTTATACATTTTTTTAAATGCTGAAAAATTATCTGTCACATGCTTTTTAAATTATGCGATTATCTGACTTAGTTCAAAAGTTATTATTTTTGCAACGAAAAAACTCAAATGGCCCCACTGTGCGACGGGGATTTTATAGCGTTTGCCACTAACTCCCCGTCGGGGGGATTATCATTTCAACACTCTATGGAAATAAGTATTTATTTTACTATTTTAACTATTTAGTACCTAAACCCATTAAAATTTGGCGCCGCTTAGAAAATATAAAAAACAAGAAAGAAAGCTAACTTCGGTAAACCGAAGTTTGTATACCCTTGCAGTCTGCAATTGCATCATTGAAAATCGATCCACTAATGTTGAAAAAATATCAAATTATCAGGCAGGCTCCGCTTTTCACTTTTGTTTTTCGTTTTCGTTTTAGACCAAAATCGTACGTTTTCGTTTTTGGGTGCTCCGGTTTTCACAAACTTTTTGACATCGTTTTGTTATCGAAATATTTATTTATTTATATTGCTCAAACAGTTGACTTGGATGTTTTGAGAACTAAACGGAATGTTTAAATGCCTTTACTTTTTTTAATTGTTTGTTTTAAACCCAAATAAATGCAGAAATTGTTTATTTTTGTCGGTCCAAGAGCGCTGCCACTCTTTAAACAGGGACTTTTATACCTTTTTTAAATGGTAAAAGTACCATTTAAACAATAAAATTAAACTGGTTTTTTTATTAAAACCTTATGTTATCTTCTTTAAACATAATTAATGCCCTCCTTTTAATTTTACAAGCATTACGACCAGATGGTTTGGTTCCACCAACAGTACGGCAGCACTGGCAACCAAAACGAAAGTTGTCGTTGCCGACTGCAAATATTTTAATTGCGAATTCGAGGTGGGCTAGAAAATAATTTTTTTAAAAGTAATTACGAACTAGATTGATCCACTGATGGTGTAAAACAAACATCAATAGACCAACGAGTCAACTATTTTTTTCCTTTTGCAATTAAGAACCGATTTGATGTAGAAAAAGGCATTTACTTTTCATTTCGACAAGACAAGCTTGCTCGTTTTTGAAAACGAAAAAGTCTGGTGAAAGTGAAAACGGGAGCACCGATTTCTCGTTTTCGAAAACGAAAACGAGAGAATCTTGTGAAAGTGAAAACCGGAGCTGGCTGCCTGATAGAACAGCTTTCCGAATTGAAATTAAGGCTGTTTTAGCTTAGTTATGACAGACAGAGGGACATGGCTGATCACGAATATATATACTTTATGGGGTCGGAGATGCCTCCTTCACTGCGTTGCAAATATCATTGCAAAATTATAATACCTTCTGCAAGGGAATAAAAAAAGAAAATAAGCTTACTTCGGCAAGCCGAAATGTATATAAACTTGCAGATAATAATAATAATAATAAAACAAGTGGGAAAGCTACAGGCGAGTGTGACCGACTGTGAGATACCCGGTACCCAAAGCATTGTGGGTGAAATTAATTTTATTCAAATTTTCAGAACACGTCCACGATTGCCTATTTATTAAGTCTATATATTTACTTTAAGCCGAAAATCACGCCAATAGCTTATATACTGTTTCTTATGATTTTCGGGGGCAGTAGTGGGCGTGGCCAAACTTTAAAACAAATTTGATCTGCGTGCAACAGATTCCAATGTTGTCACCGAATTTGGTAGCTCTAGCTCTTATAGTCTCTGAGATCTGTTGTTTCAATCGGACAGACAGACGGACAGACGGACAGACGGACAGACGGACAGACGGACATGGCTAGATCGGCTTGGCTAGTGACGCTGATCAAGAATATATATACTTTATAGGGTCTGAGATTTCTCCTTCTGCCTGTTACATACATTCTCTGTTGGCACTAACTTATAATACCCTTGTACCCTATGGGTACCGGGTATAACAAGTGGGAAAGCTACGTTCGAGTGTGACCGACTATGAGATACCCGGTACCCAAAGCATTGTGGGTGAAATTAAACAGCAAATTAACATGGAAAAAAGAAAATGTTGACTAATGAAGACATATTTTGCCAGAAACATGTTGAGCAACACTCAAAAGAGACAAATGCTGCTAGGAACATGTTGGGCAACTCTCAAAAGCGACAAATGTTGCTGGGAACATGTTGAGCAACACCCAACAAAAAAAAATTTTGCTAGGAACATGCTGAGCAACACGTACGTGCGCTCTCTCTCTCTCTCTCTGTCCCAAGAAGTACACAGAAACTTTATTGTTTAATAACTTCTATGTTTATCATCCGATTTTACTGAAATTTTCAGAACACGTCCACGATTGTCTATTTATTAAGTATATCTATTTACTTTAAGCCGATAATCACGCCCATAGCTTATATACAGTTTTTAATGATTTTTGGAGGCCGAAAGGGGCGTGGCCAAATTTTGAAACAAACTTGATCTGCGCGCAACAGACTTCAATGTTGTCACCAAACTTGGTAACTCCAGCTCTTATAGTCTCTGAGATCTGTTGTTTCACATCGACAGACAGACGGACAGACGGACAGACGGACATGGATAGATCGACTCGGCTAGTGACGCTGATCAAGAATATATATATGTAGGAGCTGGAGTTTCGTTGTCTTTGTCCGTGTCTTCTACCGCTTGTCTATGCCGCGTAGTGAGTCGCAACGTCGTTACTGCTATTCACTTTCTATCAGACTGTATCGCCTTCATACCAGTAAGTCATTGCGCCACACTCAGTCAATATAGTTGTCTCACTCGGACCTCGCATTTTGCATATTCAAGCTCATAACACTTCATGAAATAACTATCTTTTCGTCTCCTTCATTTCATTTACTTAACATTTTTCAACACTAGCAATGTTCTTAACAGACTGTACATTCAAATTTATCATTGCTTATTTTAAATCTACGACACGGCCTTCCTGACTAGCACGCGTCCTCGTGTGCAATATTTAATCTAACTTGGCATTAAGTTTGGCATCATATATTGCTTTCTTCGTCACTTCATTACTCAAGTCTTTATTCTTTTGCTTTTACTCTTCATGATTCATTTACCTCAAATGTCAGTTTCGACAGAAACTGGCCCACTTGGCTTTCGATTTTATCTTCGCATAGTTCTTGGGTTCTTGCCGCAACTCTGCGACGATATACACTTCTGGTTCATCACCAGGCCAACCGACCGCCACAAACAATATCATCAATCTACGCCATGACCATTGCTGCTTGGACCTAACCCCTATGCAAGATGTTCCGGCCATCCTAAATGGTAGGCATCGACTGATGACTTACGTCTTTTTCACCGTAATCATCCTCTGTACTCATTTCCACGCCATCATGATTACTTGGCATTGCTCGCAAACTCTCATGAGCATACTTATAAGTTCTTTGCTAGTCAATTATTTTAAAAGATATCCAATAATTCAATTACCACGAATGGTCCTTTGAACTTTGGATCCAGTTTCGTCTGGTGCCGTTCTTCACATTTAAGCAAGACATGATCGCCAACCTTATGCCTTAGAATTTTAGCATTATTTTTAACGGATCGAAATTTATCTTACATAGCGTTCTTATCTATATTCTCTTTAGCTCGTGTTCTTATATCATCTAGATCAATTTCATTTTCAATTTCATTTACAGGCAACATGCTGGCTTCTGGTCTGGATTCTTTACCAATCAATAAGTCTAAGGGGATAAACTTGGTTACTCGATTAGTGGTGCAGTTTAGGGCTAATTGCACATCTTATAAAGCCTCTTGCCATGATTGCTTGCCTGTCTCTACTGCTGTCAACATGTTTTTCATTGTGCTCATTACGCGCTCGACCTGCCCATTGGCACGGCTCGCTCCCGTAGCTATCAAGTGGAACTCGATTTTACTATTCAGAATACACTACTGGCAAAGCTTCAGCCCTGATCTGCAATAATACGATTAGGCATCCCAAAGATATACCTGTCTTACCTCCCCTATGCAGCTTTCTGCATCTAAGTTTAAAGTGTGGTATAGATGGACATATTTCGTGAACCCATCAACCTGTACAATGACGTATTCCTTCTTATCATTCTTTCCACTTAACTTGCCGCTAATATCTATGTGAATCGTATGCCATGGTATTTTAATTTTGGGAATCGGATGCATTTCCATTTGCACCTTACCTGACGAAGACTTGGATATCTTACAGGTCATACAATTCTCTACAAATTTACGCGTATACTTCGACATATTTTCAAACCAATACTGCTCGTTGACTTTATCCAATGTTTTTTGCCAGCCGAGATGCATTATTGATTCATGGACATGATTAATAATTGACCATCTAAATGCTCGCGGTATAACAGGCAAACAGCGAGTTTTGCCATTTCTTTGTATCTTACGATACAATAAACGACTTCTTATCTCATACGTATTTGCAATGTCTTCCTGCATTTCACCACTGTTAAGCTGAGCTACAATGTCGACTAAGTCCTGATCCCGTTGCTGTTCTGCAATTAACCAATTATCCGATATCTCTGCCAAATCAACACGTGCCTCAATTTTTCTATCTGGTTGATCTGTTCTCGTTAAGATTGGATTCCTTGACAGAAATAAATTCCTTGACAGAATATTAACTTTCGAGGAATGCAGCGATATTGAATTCCTCTGTGTGAAACTATCATTTAATGGTTGTTTTACTTTTATTACATGTTCCTACATTCCTCCCTTGTCGGAACTTCCTACATATTGGAACCACCTTTCCGCTATTCAGGCGGTCTCCAATAGACTTTCGGATAGGGACCACTTAGTAGTTCTAGGGGATTTTAACATTCCTGGGGCTATTTGGTCCACAACTGAATCCTCAAATACCCTTTTGACTACAGCACGTCACGACTTTATTGATGGCTTGTTTGACATTTCGCTGTCTCAAGTCAACCATCTACGAAATTCCTTAGATCGCTTGCTAGACCTCTGCTTTGTCTCTGATCCGGCAAGAGTCAGTTTGGTTAGGGTCCCGCCCTTGACGCTACCCGAAGATCCATACCATCCTACTTTCGATGTGACTATCGATATTGGGACTGCTATGGAGAATAAGTCTGATCGGCCGGATAAGAAAATTCACTGTTTTCGCAAGGCGGATTTTCGACGGCTGAATAATTTTATATCTGAATTTGATTGGTCCGATCTCTACATGTGCACTGACATGGTGGGTGCCATGGATATTTTTTACAATGCCATGAACTCCTTTTTTACAGAATGTGTTCCGTTATACTATCCGTCAATCTAACTGGTTTAGTAAAGAGTTGACTCGCCTCAAAAATGGCAAGTCCAATCTCTATTCTAAATTTAAACGCAACGGTTCTCAAGCTGTTCATTCTCGCTATTTAGCGGCTCGGTCAAAGTTTACCGTGCTTAACGCGCAGTGTTACAAAAACTATTTGACTCGTTGTAGGGTTCAGTTTACGCAGGACCCAAAACAGTTTTATAATTTTGTCAACACTAAACGTAAGCCTATTAAACATCCTTCCTCGATTTCATTTAAAAATACGACAGCAAACAATGATCAGGCAATCGCCGATCTTTTTGCTCAGTTTTTTCAAACTACTTATTCTCCGTCATCCGATTCAAACCAAACCTATTCTTATAGCATGCCCAAATCAAACCTAATCTTCAGTCCTAGCTTAAACGAAAGCTTCCTTCTTTTGGATCTTCAACGTGTCAAGCCGGTTTATTCGCCAGGTCCCGACGGAATACCAGGCTGCGTGCTTAGGTATTGTGCCGAGTCCCTGTGCAGTCCCCTTCTAAAATTGTTTACCTTATCCTTAGAAACTTCCCCATTTCCCCTTATTTGGAAGGAATCATTCGTGATTCCTCTCCACAAAAAAGGTAGCAAAGTGGATGCTAACAACTATAGAGGAATTTCTAAGTTGTCAGCCATCCCAAAACTTTTAGAAAACGTAATTACTCCCCATTTGCAGCACCTGTGTAGTTCTATAATCTCTCCATGCCAACATGGATTTATTAAACGAAGATCAACGACTACTAATCTTCTGGAGCTCACTTCTTTCATTATAAGGGGCTTTCCACAAAATTTGCAGACAGATGTGATCTATACTGATTTCAGTAAAGCATTTGACTCCGTTAATCACTCCCTTCTTGTTAGGAAACTCGACTTAATGGGTTTTCCTGTCGATCTTCTTGGGTGGATCTCAAGTTATCTGAATGGTAGGACGCAAAAGGTACTATTTAAAAACAACTTGTCGAATGTTCTCTGGGTGACCTCTGGTGTCCCGCAAGGGAGCCACTTGGGTCCCTTACTTTTTACTCTATTTATTAACGACCTGCCCAAAGTCTTGACTAACTCCAGAGTACTCGTGTACGCTGACGACGTTAAACTTTGTGTGCAATACAAGGACCGCGCTTGCCAGTCGGATTTACAAACAGATCTTAATAACTTTCAAACATGGTGCAATGTAAACTTAGTAAACCTGAATGGCTCAAAATGCTAGCTGATGACATTCTCACGTGTCTCTCCCATGCTTGTGACTTATACGCTGAACTGCTGCTCTTTGGAAAGGATCACGCTAGTTGACGATTTGGGTATCCGCCTAGATCCTAAACTGGAGTTTATTGATCATATTTCGTGCATTGTGAATAAAGCCAGGGGTGTGCTGGGATTTTTTAAACGGTGGTCGAAGGAATTCGATGACCCCTACGTCACGAAGAATTTATAAACTTCGTTAGTTCGTCCTATTTTAGAATATGGATCTTGCGTTTGGAGTCCCCAGTGGGACGTCCACAGCAAACGCATTGAGTCAGTTCAAAAGAACTTTTTACCTTTCGCTCTTCGTGGCTTAAACTGGGATGCAAACTTAAGGTTGCCCTCTTATTCTAGTAGACTTCTCCTGATTAACCTACCTTCCTTAGCAAACCGTAGAACGATGTTAGGCATTGTCTTTATGTATAATCTGATCCGTGGTGACGTGGAAAGCAGCGATCTATTGGGTCAGTTGAATTTCCACGTACCATGTAGAACCACAAGATCCTACCTGCCTTTGGTTTTGCACCACTGCAGAACATCGTATGAAATGCATGAACCCTTTAGAGTATTATGTGCAAATTATAATGATTTGTATAAAATTACCTCATCTGTAGATAGCCTTCCTAAACTAAAAACATTAATCTTAACCCACCTAGTACACATGCAAGGTAACAATCGAGCTGCCTGATAGTAGTTTATATTTCCTCGCATTCTTTTATCTATACTTTTCTTTCGCGCCTATTTAACACGTAACCCTAACAAGCTCGGGCTTTGTTTTAAATGGCCACTTGAGTGTACTGACCGTAGTGCATCTTCAACGCCCAAGAATAAAAAAAAATCTACATGTGCCATCTGACTTCCTTTTCGATACTCCACATCGAAATCGAACGATTGTAGGTATGCCCACCAACAATGCACCCTTGGAGTTAATTCTATTTTTTTTCGACTTGCCTTCAATGAATTGCAATCTGTGTACACTTTAAATTTTCGACCATGCAGGTAATGGCGAAAGTGTTTCACAGCATTGAACACGTCCAGAGTTTCCAACTCATAAGAATGATATTTGGATTCCGCTGCCGTAGTACATTTGCTGTAGTATTCAACCACCCTGCATTTCCCGTCAACTCTGTGCACCAGCATTGCACCATATCCAGCTGAGCTTGCATCTGTATGCAGTTCGATGGGGCTATTTGGATCATAGATGACCAATATCGGGGCACTTGTCAGTGCTTGTATAATCTTTTGACGCAGCAACTCAAGCTGCCTGAAATATGAAGCTAAGCCTATAAATTGTCTTAATTGAGTAACTGACACTTGTTGAGTTAGGGCAGACAGTGCCTCTATCTTCCTTGGGTTGGGTTTAATTTCACCACTTTTGATTAGGAATCCGAGGTACTCTATTTCAGTTTGAAGAAAGCTACACTTTTTTATATTAAAGGAAAATCCTGCACTTGATAAAGCTTTCAACACAATGGACAACCTCTCATAAGCTTCCTCTTTTGATTCGGCAAAAATTAGGATATCGTCAATGTAGACTATTGCAAATGAGTATGCCAACTCACCTAATGCTCTTACAATTGCTCGCTGGAAAACGGAAGAGGCATTTTTCAGCCCAAATGGCATAGCAAGGAATTCGTACTGCTCGTCTGGGGTTACAAATGCTGTTCTTTCAATTGACTCAGTACTAATAGGAACCTGATAAAATCCACTAGCCATGTCCAGACTTGAAAAGTATTTCCCGTTACGCAGTCTAGCAATTTGATCAGAAATTAGTGGCAACGGATATTTGTCTGACACTGTATTCGCATTCAACTCCCTGTAATCTACGCATAATCTGTCGCTGCCATCTTTTTTCTTCACTAACAGCATTGGACTAGCGAATGGCGAACAACTTGGACAAATTACTTTTGCTTCTATCATCTTTTCTATTTTAATTCTAACTAGTTTCTTTTCGTCTTCACTTAATTTGTATGGCCGCCGCTGAACTGACTTGTTACTGTCTATTAAACGGATCTTTAAGTCACCAGTTGTGACACGCTTTTTCGGGATTCCATCTATAAAACTACCTGAGTACCTATTTAAAATATCTTTAAGCATATACTTTTCACATTCTTGTAGCTCTTTATTGTTATCAATCGACTTAATCAATTTGTTTGTTGCAGACTCTTCATGCACAACGTTTACATCATTATGTTATGTTTCAGACAATTGTTATCTACAACATGAAATAGAACCTCTAAGTTGAATTTAGAAATTTGAATTGTTGCCAAGATTTGTAAGTTGCTTTTTACAGTATTTTCTCCAATTTTCTCTCTTAGCACTACCATGTTGTAAAATCTTTTACCAGCTAACTTATTACATATCTTTTCTTTAATTAGAGAGCATTCGGCACCAGAATCAAGAAAGAATTGATACGGCTCACCATTCTGGTACATCTTCCCTTGGGGCTCCAGCACAGCACATATATCTACTCGCTTTTCATTGCCAATTAATGTAGTTGCACCCTTCGTACAAGTGGATGCAATGTGGCCAAGATTCCGCACCTGTAGCACTTCACACCTGCTCTTCCGACTGTATGTTTACTATTAGACCCGGTTGCCTTTGCTTCGCCCTTGTCATCTGCTTTGCGCTTACGGCATTCCATAATTTTGTGTCCAAGTTTGCCATAATAATGACATTTGATTTGTGTTTGCATTTTGAGCTTCTTTTTTTCAGGTCCAGAGTCTGATCTAGAACATTCAGCACGCTTGCCAAATGCGTACGCCGTCAACTGCTGCTGCATTTCGCTGCGCGTCTTTATTGTTGTTGTATATAGCAGACGCTGCAGCCGTGTGTCGATTTGCGAGGCATGCGCCATTACAACTGAAACTGCTATCTTTTCGGCGGTCATAGATTGCCATTTGGCCATTAATGTAGTCACTAAACGGCTTCCATACACAGACAAGCATTCGTTGGTATTTGGTCGGCTATTAAAAATGTTTAACAAGATGGCGGCTGGTGTCTCTATACCCTCATATCTGTGTATGAACAATTCTTGAAATTGCGACCAAGTTATGCCGGGAAAGCAAATTTGCGACAACCATTGCGATGCGCTTCCAGTTAATGATTTGCTAAGTGCCATAACAAGAGCACTCCCTTCCAGTAGATGTTCGCTTAAAATCATATCCGCAGTTTTGCACCACGCCGCTGCGTCTGCGCCAAAGGCTTCGGGGTTGAACGTTGGCAGCGCAATCGAAACGTCGAGATTTTTTGTTGTTGCTGCCGGCGTTTGCATTGTCTTTAACAATTCCATAAATTTTTGGTTTTGCGATTCCAGAAGCGCCTGTAACACATTTTCAGGATACAGCTGAGGACGTGCCGATCCCACTTCTGATGTAGGAGCTGGAGTTTCGTTGTCTTTGTCCATTTCTTTTTCTATCGCTTGTCTATGCCGCGTAGTGAGTCGCAACGTCGTTACTGCTATTCACTTTCTATCAGACTGTATCGCCTTCATACCAGCAAGTCATTGAGCCACACTCAGTCCATATAGTTGTCTCACTCGGACCTCGCCTATTGCATATTCAAGCTCATAACACTTCATGAAATAACTATCTTTTCGTCTCCTTCATTTCATTTATTTAACATTTCTCAACACTAGCAATGCTCTTAACAGACAGTACATTCAAATTTATCATTGCTTACTTTAAATCTACGACACATACTTTATAGGGTCGGAGATTTCTCCTTCTGCCTGTTACATACATTATCGATTGGCACTAACTTATAATACCCTTGTACCCTATGGGTACTGGGTATAATCATATACATATATCGTTTTAATCTGAAATCCGTAAAAACAACGAAAATTTGCTCATTTCGACCGATCGTTCCTATGGCAGCTTTAAGATATAGAAGTCCGACTTGTGTAATATTTTAAATATAAATTAAAATTAAAAGACGCATTCAAGTTTTATTTCAATATCTTTAAAAACAACGAAAAAAGGCAAACTTGGCCCGATCATTGCTATGGCAACTCTAAGATATAGTGGTTAATGTATGGCTATATTTAAATTAAAAAGCCATTTACTAAGTTTTAATCCGATATTTTTAAAACAACGATGGCAGCTATAAGATATAGGGGATAATGTCAGTGGTTGGCCTATACCTTATTTTGCCACAATCTAGCCTAATATAGTTTTCCTCGGAGTTCTACGTCTAAATTAGTATGAATCCAAAATTTTGCGTCTAAATTATTCAAGGATCGAGCCAAGATCCGGGCTACAGATCAGATTAATATAAACGAAAAACTTCATGTAAAAAAATAGAGCGAAAAGAGCAAGAAGAAGAATATTGCAGTATTTCGTTTGGTCGGGTAAACGAAATTCCATGAGCGAACCGGGTGAAACGGTCGACAGAACAAGTCAATAAAAAGCTGTGATTCCGTGAGCGAAATATATCAATTCCATATATTTCGTAAGCAACATGGTTAGGAAGGGGGAAGGAGGGAAGCGCTGCTCGGTTGGAGCGCATCGACAGCCTTGAGGATAATGTGGAATTGATAAAAGCCGTAAAGGCGAGGCATATTATAAGCTATTTAACACAAAAAATAAATTTTAATTGTATTTTTATTAAAAACTAGCGGACCCGGCGAACTTTGTCTCGCCCTAATTCGACGCCATTATATAACCCCAGGGTAATAGTCTGCATTTCTTTATTTAGTATAGAGCGATATGATATACTATGTTTTTTGTTTTATTTTCCGGCGCAAAAACAAACAATGAAGACGGCTTACCAACACGCGAACATGCAACGTACAGCTGGCCGTGCGAAAAACAGGGAAATTCTAGATTTATCCCGCAGACTTCTAACGATTGGCCTTGCGATTTGTTGATTGTCATCGCAAATGCCAATCGGACGGGGAACTGAATCCACTTGAATTGGAATGGTAGATCAGTTGGAATAATCGGAATTCGTGGTATAAGGACTACCTCTCCGGGTATCGACGATGACTTTGTTATTTTTTACCATCATTTCGATCCATCTGCCGTTGTCATCTGGAGAACGACGGCTATACAATGTATATCCATCGTTTCCACTGATTGTTTCAGCCACCAACGGACGGGGAAATCGTTTTGTGCAATTTCCGTTATATGCATGGTGATTCTGGGTTGTGGACTCCGAAAGGGCCATGGATCATACTCGTTTTCACAACGGAATGCAGCTCCGGATCAGTTTCTGGATCTGGTATTTCGGCAGAAATAATCAAATCAATATGTTCTGGTCGGATCTTGTCGAACATCCAAAGCAAAATGTGCGCATGTGGTAAGCCACGCTTCTGCCATTCAACCGAGTACATCCAACAACGAACTACGCCAAAAGCCTTCTGCTTAACGATGTAATCCATAAGAATTTTTACCTTTAGCTTGAATACTCGTGCAGTGATGTCATGTCGATCGCAGGGTGTTTGTCCTTGGTGCAACAAATTCGTAATTTCGGGCCATTTCGGATTGCATGTAAACGTGATAAATAAATCAGGTCGTCCGTAATTCCGTCATAGCATCTTGAGCGTACTCATGCATATGGCGCGGGCTCCCAACATAAGTAGCTGCCAGAATGGTCAAACAACCAATGTTTGCCGCGTGTCCATCAGTAGCGATGGCGTCACGCAAGTAGATGTACTCGTCAGATCATAACTTTGACTGATTGAAACGAATGAAATTGAGACGCTCCGTTTCTACTTTTACATACATGTCGACACAGTACTGCTGAAACAAACGGCGGTATCTCAACAGATGATTGTCAACATCTAGTCGAATCATCAATCGATATGCATAAAAATTCATTGAGCTGACTTTCTTATTCGTTTCTTCTCCTGTAATATGAATTCGAATTTACGTGCAGAATGAAAAAGAAGTGATTAAACAAACCTGTCGTTGGATTGACCATCTTTATGTTGAAGTGATAGCCATCTTCTCCACGACAGAACATCAACGGATATTGAAGTGCATCATATGACCGATGAGGCTCATAAACGCGTTGCAATTGTCCATCATCCCGACGCTTGAGAACAATATCGCGTGATTCCACATTCTCGCCAACAATCACCACTGCGACTTCATTGATAGTGGGCGCATTGAATTGTCTTGAATGGCTTTCTGCTGGTCTTTTATCTGCTCTGATAATGATTTTGTGGTCGTCAGAATGCATTGTATCCAAAGCTGTTTTGAACAATCTGACCAATTCATTACACTCATGAAGAAGATTTTGCAATTGTTGTATTATTTCACGTTTAGTTGCAGTGAAAATTGCACAACGCTGATTAAGTTCAACTGCCGAATCACCAACGAAACAGATCTGAAGGAATTTATGATCTTTGTTTGGTGGTGGTAACAAAGCGCCCGCTCGATGGTGAATTTGCCCTTGAATCTGAATTTTGTGATGCAATTTCGTGAAAAATTATAGTTGTTCATGTTGATAAAAGAATGACGCTATTACCTTATAACTCGGATTGTAGCCTTGTTGTTGAACAACCTCTGCTCCAAATGACGTCATTTGAAAACATCCGTTATATGGTTTGATTTGCTTGTATTTCCATATAGAAGCGAATACAATGGCTCTGGTGGATGAGTCAAAACCGGCAATTTTACCTTGCCACCTGCGCAGCATAAGCCGGGAGCTTCCAATCGAAACTTCAGTGCATTGCAGTGCTGACATACCACAGACAATGAACCGATAACAACGCAACTATGGTCTTTGTAGGACGTTGAGAAATTGTATGCAAATGCAGCGCGATTCAAGTCTGTTCTTGGTACTCTTTGTGTAGAGCGAATTCGTCTCGATTCATTTCTTTCTACACGTTCGTCTTGCGTTTGACTTTCATGGACATTCCGACTATATGTTAATGTATTTTAGTTGCTATCGTAGCAACCCGCGCAGGATAACTAATAATTTCATTTATACGTTGAATATAATTATTTTTCCTACTGAATTTTAAATGTAGCCTACTAAGATTTTGCAAAATTCAGCTCTAGGCCTGGCTCAACTCTAACTTGGCTGTTTAAAGGGTTTTTCCGGCAATTATTCGAATGTTTCTCGCCGTAAAAACCATCCTTGAACTCCAACGAACATTTAAAAAAAAGAATTATCGAAATCGGTTCAGCCGTTCACACGTGTTGCCATGACAACGCGAAACGGGTTTCATTTTTATATATATAGATTTTACTGAAAATTATTTTATTGGTGGCGATGGCGTTGGCGCCACTTTTATTTGTCTTCATCTCCAATGCGGCGTACAACATTAATAATAAGGCCAATCAAATGCGTTTAAATTAATTTCTGTTTAAAAGCGGTTAAGGTTTGGTTAATGCGAGCACGGGAAAATCCAGAAACTCGCATCCAACTATGGTTCGCGGCGACTCCGCGACCCTAGGGTCTCAGGACAAACTATGGTTGGATAATTGGCAAACACGGGCAATCCCAGAAATTTTCGTCAGAACTACGGTTAGCGTCGACTCGGGCTAACCCTGGGTCTCAAAACATACTTTGGTTGAAATTATGGCAAACACGGTCAATCCCGGAAACCTGAGTCGCAACTACGGTTAGCGTCAACTCGGGCAAACCCCGAGTCTCGGCTCAAGCTACGGTTAGAATTAAACTATGGCAAACCCTGAAAAATTTGCGTTAAATTAAGATTAGCTTCGACTCGGACAAAGCGTGGCTCTCGGCTTAAACTACGGTTAGAACTAAACTACGGCAAACACGGGCAAATTCAGAAAATTGCGTTAAATTAAGGTTAATACCGATCTCGGTTAATAAGTTTTTATCGCATGCTTACCCACAGTCGGCAGCCGCCGACCCACGATCTAATGTTCCGCTGAGCATACGTTCGATTTCCAATATAAATTTCAAATTATACCCTTTGCGGGTATTATAATTTTGTCCAGAATTTTGCAACGCAGTGAGGGAAGCATCTCCGACCCCATAAGGTATATATATTCTTGACCACTTCCGTCTTTGCTACGCAAAGTAGTCTCTCAGTTTTTGAGCTATCGAAAATATATACCGTACATACCGTTTTTTATGATATGAAAATATATACCTTATATACCGTTTTTATGATTTTCGGGGGCGGAAGTGGGCGTGGCCAAATTTAAAAAAAAAAACTTGATCTGCGTGCAACAGATTCCAATGGTGTCACCAAATTTGGTTACTCTAGCTCTTATAGTCTCTGAGATCTGCTGTTTCACACGGACAGACAGACGGACAGACGGACATGGCTAGATCAACTCGGCTAGTGACGCTGTTCAAGAATATATATACTTTATAGGGTTGGAGATTTCTCCTTCTGCCTGTTACATACATTCTGGTCTGGCACTAACTTATAATACCCTTGTACCCTATGGGTACCGGGTATAAAAACATTTTACTTTCGCTCTTCGTGGCTTAAACTGGGATGCAAGCCTTAGGTTGATATTCTAGAAGTCTTCTCCTAGCAAACCGTAAAACAATGCTAGGCATTGTCTTTATGTATAACCTGATCCGTGGTGACGTGGAAAGCTGCGATCTATTGGGACAGTTAAGTTTCCACGTACCTGTAGAACCACTAGATCCTACTTACCTACTTGCCTTTAGTATGAAATACATGAACCCTTTAGAGTACTATGTGCAAACTATAATAATTTCACAGGTCGACAAAAATCGACCTTCTTTTGCCGCCGATTAAAAGCCATTGATTCTGATAGATCTGAACCGGTACAATACTAGTCCGAAACTGAAAAGTTTCCATCACCCACAAATTTTGAGAAAATCGCGGTCAAAGTATCCTGCACTGCTTGAATCGGCACTTTTCAAGGCTTAATAACTCCCAAACCTTAAGTTGCCTAGAGCCGGTATTCAGCTTAAAAAGAGCTTTGGCCTTTCTACTTCAATATTAAACAATAATATCCAATGGGAGACCTCTCGATCTTAAGTTATAATGCATTTTACAAACTTTAATTTGTCACAAATTTTTGCTATGTTGTATCCCTGATACTTCAAACATTTTTGTTAGAGACTGCTTTGGGTCCGGAACATTGATGTTTCTTCAAACTTTTCTAGATTTAATTGTTATTAAGTTGAATACATTAAAAACAAATTCAACTTTGTATATAAATATGATAATCAAAAATGTCCAGAGAATGTGTTATCGGCCCATAAAACGTTTGTTTTGTGTACTTAAATTATAATCCCAAACCAATATTGCTAACCAAAACCAAGACTTTCACCAGATTTGTGTTCACCAGTGTTTTCACAAAATTACTTTATCAGCAGATAGCCTTCCTAAACTAAAAACATGAACCATAACCCACTTAGTAAACATGCAAGATAGTAATCGATCTGCGCGCTAGAAGTCTATATGGTGTACAGTAGTTTTCTTGCATTCTTTGACCTCTACTTTTCTTTCGCGCCTATTGACACCTAACTCTAACAAGCACGTGCTTGGTTTCGAAAGGACTTAAGTATACTGACCGTAGTGCTTCAACGTCCAAAAATACTGTACAAAGGTTTGCTTGCCTGGTTGTTACAAGATGTATTCGTTTTACTTTCCAAGCAGCACTTGAAGTTGTGCTTGATAAGGATCTTATTGGTGTTTTTCTCAAGCATATTGCAGCAAGGAGTGCGATTAATCTGCACTCCCAACGTCTCCTTAAACCTAGTTCATCGAGCCACATCATCATTTTACGCTCAGTAAAACCAACTATAGTAGAAGAAAATGACTACAGTGTGCTAAATCTGCAGTGGGAATAAATCTTTACAACTGGAATCCCCGAAAGATCAGAACCAACTTGAAATTCCCTTAAGGCAGAACGAGTTTTCCATCTACACGGACGGATCGAAGACGAAAGATGGAACCGGATCGGGAGTTTATTCCGGTGACCATGATTCAGCTCTCATACCGTCTTCCTGACTGGTGCAGTTAGTTTTAAGCGGAGATCTACGCTTTCTGACAAGCAACAAAATTGATACATGTAGGAATCAGTAGAGGGCTAGAAGAGCAAGAAGTGAGAAAGACACGCAGTGGCCGTCATTTCTAACTATATCGGCTGAGAGAGATCAGAGATTCCAGCGTAATTCAAATCTTGTAAAAGTAGACGGTGCCGAAACCTCGATCGCTCCGTATGCACAAAACAGAACTGGTAAAATTCATTAAAGCTAAAACGCACATATTTGTATTTCAATACCAAATCTAAAACAATTGAAATAAACTATAATAACTATATTACCGTCTTCTCAGGAGTTATGTGGGATTCGAAACTGGCGGGCAACCTATCATTCGTCGCAGCCGGCTTGCCTATATGGCAAAACTTCCATTTGATAAACGGATATAAGATTTGATTTGGGAGTCGTCTGTGAGAGTCGGTTGCAGATATACAAAAAATGTGTTAGAAAGAAATAAAACTAGAGTACTCCAGAAATAAGAAAAACTAATGAAATAAGAAGAACTAAAGAAATAAACTTTACGAAGTAGTTGTAATCATTTATTCTAAGCACTTTTACGTTTAAACTAAAAAAATAAAATATTGTATGATAACCTAATTCCTACAATTTGGGGGCTTGTCCCAAACGTAAAGAGTTAAAACGTTAAAAAAAAAAGTTTGGCTAAAAACTTTGTAATTGATCAGTTATACTAAATCCTTTAAAAAATTTTCGATTTGAACAATTTTGTCATAAGTCATGGTGAAATTCAACTCGACGCAAGTGTGCAACAAATTTCGCAACCGACAGAAACGGACAGATGGATAAAAGATTTGGGTGTGTATATCTGTGTACCAAAGAGGCACACAAAGAGTGGAACGAAAATTGAAGAAAGACGGGTGGATCGAAAATTTCTATGATTCGATAGTCCAAAGTTGAGTTTGCATTCGTTCACGGCAGACTGGGAACTTGTAAGGGCTGATCTGGAGAAGGCGTTGGCGAGCAGAGGCAAGCAACGACAAGCAGAGGCAAGCGGAGCGAGTCGATCAAAAGTAGACACAGAGAGAGGGGCAGATACATTTCTGGACCTACAATGTACGACGGAGATTGCGGCTAAGAGTGGTTATACATCATCTGAAGAAGCAAACAACGACAAGCAGGGACAAGTAGCGACAAGCAACGACAAGCAAATTCATGCAAAGACGATCGGAGCGAGAGACCTTCAACGCAGCAAGCCAAGCTGTGGAGAAGTAATACAATCGAAGCCGCACACACCTTTAGGAGAAAACCAATAAGCAGGCGAGCAGTGGCTAGAGATAACAGAGAGCAGTAAGGTTACAGCAGCAAAGAAGTACTGAGCGGTTCGTGGCTGCAGAGTGGAGTTTACTGGTGATCTGGGGAGGCGAAACAAACCAATTTTAAGACGTTGGCAAGCACTAAGGTAACAGCAGCTAATCAGCAACAATAAGCTGTGCGTGGCCGTAGTGGGAAGCTTTATGGGTGATCTGCAGAGGCGAAACGGTCTAATTGGAGGACGTTGAGAAGCAGTAGTGACCAACAAGCAGACGGAAGCAGTTGAAGAGCAGTGCATCATAAGAGGTGCACTCTGAAGCAGTATTTAGTTGGGAAACTTTAATGTATAGATGAATTACAAATTTAACAGAAAAGAAAGATAAACAGAGATAATATTAAATTCATTACATTTTTTTTCACACTTAACAATGTATACATTTACACATTTCATTTGGTTTTTTTAAGTTCAAAGCATTTATCCAAAAGTAATGTTTAAAATTATAACTCAAAATGGAAGTCGAACAAATTATGTTAATAAGAGTGGCAGAGCTGCGCTCCGAGCTACATAAGTGAGCTAGAATTATCAAAATCCTATGTACGCAGTCAGGTAAATATCAGAGACTGGATAAAATGACATTATTTCAACATCCACGTCGTTTACGATTAAGCAAAGAAGTCCCTCCTTGACGTTGTCCTGCTGCTGATGCCACTTGCCCCGAATTTGTAGGCCCAGCACATACTCCCGGGACCATCGCCGCCCGAACGTTTGCCTGACTGACGAGACAAGCCGCCATCGCCGCAAGCAACTGAGACCCGCCTGGTCCGGGGTCCGGAGTGCTGGTGCTGCGAGGAGCGGCCCGCCTGTCAGCAGGTGTCCGGGAGTTAGCGCCTCTCCGTCGTTGGGTCCTGGCTGATTGCTCCGAGAGGCCGCGAGTTCATCACGGCTTCGATCCCGACGAGGACTGTCCCCAGCTCTTCCGCGTTGAGGAGCGCGCTGCCCACCGCTCGTAGGAGTAGGTGCTTGGCAGTTTTGACACCTGCCTCCCATAGACCACCCATGTGCGGAGCCCGAGGGGAGCCAATAAAAAGGAGTCAGTGCTTAGATCTGAAACAATTTCTAAGTGAACCGCCTTGGACGCAAAGCAAACAAACAGGGCAATGTAAGACTTATATGGAGGCCTTCCTCGAAGTTTTAACGTCGTATAGACAGGGCCACAAAAATCAACGCCACATATCGCAAATGGGCGGAGAGCACGGAGTCTATCTGCGGGTAATTTTCCCATGATTTGTGTCATCAGTCGAGGCTTGCATTTAAAGCAGCGCACACATGATCGAACTGTCTGACTGCAGAGTTCCTGAGCGTTTACGATCCAAACACGCTGTCGTAGGATGCTCACAAGTGCTCGTGGACCGATATGAAAGTTTGAATGGTGCAGATGCCGGACGTAGCTTTGCACAAAGTGGGAGCGTTTCGTCAACAGCAAGGGAAACTTGGCATCATACGATATAGGAGCGTTAGCTAGTCGCCCCCCAACTCGCAACAACGAAAATTTGCACCAAGTGCCCGTATCTTCATGAATGAAAGGGTTCAAACGTTGAAGACTAGGGCCAACATTGGCGCCTTTACGAACTTTTTCAATTTCTTTTGGATACTCGTGCTTTTGTAATATTTCAACAATTTTATGAAAAGCTTCAAGGTATTCAGTCGGAGACAGAGTTTTTTCGAAAACTATACTCTTGTCTTTGCATTTTCTTATGAAGCGGAACATATAAGCGAACACCCTTAGCAGTTTGAGGTGTGACGAAAATCCCTCGATGACATCCAGCAACTCTGAAGTTTGCACAGCAGCGGTCAGTCCGACCTTAGTCTTCCTTGCCTCCTGTCGCAAGACTTCCTCTTCCAGCTCGAAATGTGCATTTTTGGGCCAGTTTTCTTCCTCGTCCTTCAAAAACGTTGGTCCAGTAAACCAGATTGACTGCCCAAGTTCGTCGACGTCACAACCTCTCGAAACAATATCTGCTGGGTTCTGCTTTGTTGGTACATGCCGCCATGTAGCTTCTCCTGACCATTCTTGAATCTCCGCTACCCTGTCCGAAACGAATGTCGACAACGAAGATGGATGAGATCGAATCCAATGAAGAGTAACTTCAGAATCCGACAAGTATACTATTCGTTCGATAGGGACTTTTAATAAGGGTTTGATTCTATGGCAGAGATCTGCGAGAAGGTGAGCGGCACATAACTCAAGCCTAGGGAGCGTTTTAGTCTTGAGCGGCGCAACTTTAGACTTGAAAGTCAACAACGATAGTTTGAAACCTTCGGCAGTTTTGCTACGAATATAGACGCAGGCTCCATATGCTCTCATGGATGCGTCGGCAAATGTATGCAACTGTACCGGTGACATCGGTTCGGTATGCACAAACCGAGGAATAGATATCTCGTCCAGTTGAGACAGGGTGCTTTTTAGCATATTCCATGCTGTTTTCAAATGTATTGGAATCGACTCATCCCAATCTAACTTATTAAGCCAAAGTTCCTGCAATAGGATCTTTCCTTTAATTACTATGGGACTTAATAAGCCGAGGGGGTCGAACAGCTTCGATGTTACCGATAGTATGTTCCGTTTTGTCGCTCGGAGACCCATGACAGATGTGTCAATTTTGAACTTAAAGGCATCTTCGCTTGGCAACCACGAAATTCCTAACGCCTTCGTTGACTCTGAATCCGAGATAGGTATCGACTTAACAGTGCTCTCAGATGCAGTGACCTCAGGTGAGTTTGAAAACCACTTTGTCAATTCAAATCCTGCTGTTTGAAGAACCTGAGACACTTCAGACTTGATCGTCTTTAGCTCCTCTACGCATGCAGCACCAGTTAACATGTCATCGACGTAAAAATCGGATCCATTTACGTCAGCAGCTCTAGGGAATGAAAGTTTTGCTGATTCACTCAACCTTTTTAAACACCGAATAGCCAGAAATGGGGCTGGTCCAGTACCATACGTTACGGTGTTGAGCTTATACAATCTCAAGGATTCAGAGGGGTCTCTTCTCCACACTATGAGTTGAAACTGCCTATCCGTTTCATGAACCATCACTTGGCGATACATCTTTTTTACATCGGCAGTCAGGGCATACCTGTGCAGCCGGAAGCGGAGTAGAGTGGAGTACAACTCTTCTTGAATTGTCGGCCCAACCATCAGGATGTCATTTAAGGCCACTTGAGACGACGTCTTGCAAGACGCATCGAAAACGACGCGTAGCTTAGTGAACGTACTCTGGGGCCTCAAAACACACTGATGAGGTATGACATAGTGTGGAGCGGAAGGAATTTTGTTGTCTGTAGGCGACATGTGACCTAGGGCGAGATATCAAAAATGGCGACGAAGATACCAAAAAATAAGCAAACGATTTTTTATCATTATGGGAAACAGAAATAAACGTGAACATAAATAAAAGAGCAATCGAAGACCAATCAAAAAACATCGCACAGTAAAATGCTTGTTGCCCTCACAGGAAGACATTAAAATATTATATGAATTCGTACATAATATCTCAGAAACAGCTTTAAATAAATTAAATGAGAAAAAGTCTAAGTCTGCATTAATCTCTTTAAAACAAAGTACACTTATAAGCTTGCTTATTTTTAACCGGCGCAGGGTAGAGGAACTTGAACGACTAGCTGTAGAAAATTACAGAACCGCTCATTCGGTAAATTACTTAGTTTTTTTATTTATTTTTTATTTTTTTTATTATATTATGCTGTTGTTTATTGAATCTTCTTCTTTACGAGACTAACAATATGTGTATCAAATCTTATATAAATAACCGAACTAACAGTCATATGACTGGCACAGAGTTAAATGACCCTGATAATTATTGCTGGGTTGGATGGTCGTTTCGATGCAGGCGGGTTCTGCTGGAAACCCGAGTCAAGCCTCTTGCCAGATGATTTGGGTGCACAGTAAGTTTTTTATTGTAGGTCGCCTTTTGTTTGTCTATTTCATCTTTTACTGCAAGAATGCCAAGATCCCTGTGGATGTTTAGGTTGCGAATATACCATGGTGCCCCAGTGATAGTTCTCAGGATTTTCGATTGTGCGCGCTGAATGATGTCTATATTGCTGCTGCTCGCGGTCCCCCACAGCTGGGAGCCATATGTCCAGATAGGCTTGAGAGTGGAGTTGTAGATCAGGACCTTGTAGTCAAGACGCAGTGGTGATCGGACGTTTAAAATTCAGTGGAGGCTGCTGGCTTTTAGTTTTTGATGGAGTTTCTTGCATTCGATGTGTCTTCGCCAAGTTAGTCGTCTGTCGTGGTGGACGCCGAGATACGTTACTTCGTTGACTTTGGGAATCTGCGTACTATTCAAGAATATTGGAGAGCATGTTTGCCTGTTGGGAGTAAAAGATATGTATTTCAATTTTTTTGCTCGTTAATTTCAATACGCCAGTCAGAAAGCCACTTCTCGACTACCATGAGAGGATTTGCTAGCTGTGTTGTTGCTCGGGTTGGGCACCTCGGCTTAGGATCGCAGTGTCGTCAGCAAACGTGGATGTTGTTACCCGCTCGATTGTAGGGATATCCGCTGTATAAAGGACAAACAGAGTAAGCTCGAGTGCACTTCCTTGTGGAACTCCAGCTTCGATAGTGTAGTCGCCAGATGTTGTTGCGTTGCACCATACTGTTGTAAAGATACGACTCAAGTAGCTTATGAGTGTATGTAGGCAAGTGTGTTTTGATTTTATACATGAGGCCATTTAGCCAGACTCGACCGAAAGCTTGAGATACATCGAGGAATATTGCGCTGCAGTATTCGCGATTTTCGAAGGCTGTGCGTATCTCTGATGTTATTCGGTTGACATGGTCGATGGTTCCATCGTTTTGACGGAAGCCAAATTGATGAGCCGGGATAACATTGTGTGCTTCCAGATATGGTATTATGCGTGTTAGCAGGCATTTCTCGAACAGTTTGGACAGACACGGTAATAGACTTATTAGTCTGTAGGATGACGGGACTGTGTGGTCTTTTCCGGGCTTCGGTATCATTATGATGACCGATTTTTTCCATTTCCTTGGGTAGTAGCCGAGACATATAATCCCATTGAAGATGAGCAGAGTTTGGAAGTTCAATTATCATTTTTTTGGTTTCAGGTTCCCAATGACTTTTGCGATCTCATTTGGCTGAAATAATGTTGGTAAAGACAAAAAATTAATTTGAATTTGCGGACAAGTTGACTAGTGGCCGGATTCGGCTGGAAGACGCTTCGGAGATGTAAAGCAAATGTTTCGGCTCTATCTTCGTCGCTGCGGGCCGAGCAACCTGATGATTTCCTTATCGTGGTAACTGTTTCGATTGGAGAGCTTAGGTTTGGGTGAGCCCTCCACAAAGGATGCCTTGTACTGGTTGGCGAAAGTTTTTCGATGTACCGTAGTTGTGCGTTTTCAGCGTCTTGTTTCAGAGCTCGATTTAGTAAGCGAGTGGCTTCATTAAAACGTTGTTTTGAAGATGGCGATCTGTTGGTTTGCCAAGCACGTCGCAGACGCCTCTTTTCCAGGACAAGCTGTTCAATTTATTGATTAGTTTTGAATTTTTTGGGCTGTACGTCCTTCCCTTGTGGTGTTGAAATAGTGGCTGCTGCAGTGAGTACGTCTTCAAGAGCATCAGTAGAGCAGTCGATATCCGCTTCGATGTTGAGCTGTGGGGTTAGTTCAATGTGGGAACTTACACATTTCTTATATTTAAGCCAGTTAGTTCTGTGCGACGTCAGCCTGTGGGGATGATTGATAATTTCTGGGCTTTGAAGAAGACTTATAAGCACTGGCGAATGGTCTGATGAAAGATCCGAAAGCGCTTTGGCACTTATTATGTTGCGTGAAATATTTTTTGTCACTGCTAGTCTATAAAGTCTGGCAATTTGTCTTCCTTTGGGTCACGAGAAGCGATCCCCAGTGCGTATGCTTGGCATTATAGTCTCCTGCAGCTATAAAGCGATCTCCAAGTGAGTTGTTAAAATCCATGAATTGACCTTCAGAAATTGTAAAGCGAGGCGGGCAGTAGACAGCGGCTATGGAAAGGTTGCCGTTACCTGACTGCACTTTAATAGACGTCGCCTGCAAGTAATTAGTTGAATACCTTTGGTGAAAGTGGTGCTTGATGCGTTCTCTGATTAGGACGCCGGTTCCGCCGTGGGCTTTACCATCTGGATGATCTGTGCGGTAGAAGGCGTAACCTTTTATTTGAAAGTTGTATTTGTTTGTGAGGTGCGCCTCTCCAAGCAGCAACTGTGTTATTTCAAGTTTATGCCGTGAGAAGCCATTGGCATTCCACATGGTTATTCGTAGACTAGACATCAGTTATTTGGACTGCTGAGCTACAAGCAATTGTATCACCATGTTCTGATTTTGAACAAGTGTTTGCATGGTCGTTTTCATGAAGGACATTAATTCCGTCAGACTTTGTTGCATGGTAAGTATCATAGCTTCCATTGTGCTTTGTGGCTGTCCTGTGGCTTGTTGAACGTTTTCCAGATTAGACTGGAGTGAGTTTTTCATACCTGTTCGAAGTGCATCGGCGTAGGAGAAGCCCTTCTGGGCATTCAGCGGACCAAATGAGGATCTTGCGGCCTTAGCGAAAAATACGTCCGGCGTCGTTTGTGAATTAGTGAACACGTTTCGTGTATTTTGATGGCGAGTGGCTGTCACTCTTCGCATGCGATTTTTCAGTTCCTTGTAGACCATACAGCCCCTGTAGTTTGGCGTATGGTTTCCACCGCAGTTTCCACATTTTTTCTTCTGGGGGTCTTTCCTATTAGCAGGGCAGTTTCTGGAATTGTGGAAGTCTCCGCAAACTACACAGACTGATCGAAGTGTGCAGTATGTACTGGTATGTCCATACTCCTGGAATTTGGGCACTGCACTGGGCCGTTTGTTTTATGTGGCTCTTCTACCGTAATTCTTCGGTGCAATAGGAATTGCAGGTTATAAATGGGGTGCACTTCGTTTTTCTTCAAGGCTCTGCTGTCAGGCTCCAGCTCGACCTTAAAGAGTGGTTGCGGCTTTTTATTTTTGTTTATAATGTAGCTAACGTTCTTTGCTGAAAACCCCTTTTCTTTAAGGGCATCTACAAATATATTTAGGTGGGAGTTACGTCGGGTCGATTCCTTTTAATACTACTTGCAAGCCCTTGCTGCTTTTTAATTGGTACGTGTAATAACTTTTCTTAGCTTCATCCAGGTATTTGGACACTGCTCGGAAATGTTCTTCAGATTTTGTTTGCAGTTTCGTTTCTTGTATATTCCCTTTAGTAAGCGGAACAACATAAAAATTTCCATCCCCGACCAGCGCAACAATTTTGTTGACCAGGTCGTCTGAGCTTTTCTCCCTAATGTAAATTGGTGGGGGCTTCGGTTTCTTTTGGGTCTCTTGACCCATTTCCGGTTGTTAATTCGCTAAAAGGGCAAATCTGTTGTTATTATATCTCCCGGGTTGATCGTTGTCTCTTTGGATACGGTTTATTTTTGGCTTATTACCGACCGCGTTGTTCTGCGGGCTAAGCTTACGCTTAATGTGGATGTAGCGATCCATGCCGGTCTGTATGGCCGGGGCCGCTTGTTGAACATTGCCGATATTGGCTTTGGAGCTTGCAGTTTTGGTTGTTATTGTATGTGCAGTCGATGGCATCGTAGTCTTTACCGCGATACTGGCCGTTGCTGTTTTGTTGTTGCTGTATCTTTTGCTGCAGTTGCAGAAATTTTTTCAGTGCTGTTTTTTGGGCTTTGCACTAAGAACTCCATGATGTAGGTGTAGGAGTGAGAAGAGCGGGTAAGCAAGACCGTGCTCTTTGGCTATCGATCGCCAAAAGGTTGCTCTTTGTCGCCGTTTCGTTGTTGTCGAGCGTTGAGAAATACGAGAAATAACCATTACTTGGGCTCACGGAGCATCTACGCTCTTTCTTTTGTTCATCGTTCATTGAGCTATTTCGCGTGGCACTTGTTTTTATAAAATAATTATGCACTTGTTTTAATCATATCACTAATTTTGTGTGTCGAAACTATTCATTTTTCTGTTTTAGCGTCTTTTCGCTTATCTTGGAATACTCCAGTATTTTAAACTTTATTTTTTGTCTTTAAATCATCCACTTTCTATAATTTTCCCGGAGCTCGCGCGAAACACTTCCGCTCTCTACGGAAGTACGAAGCACTACCGACTTAGTTGACGGCGCTTAATGACTTAGTTGACGGCGAATCCTCATTAATTTTTAAAAACATGACTAAAAACATGAAAAACGTCTCAAAAAACTTCACTCAAGTTACAACCCGTGGAAAAAAAATCGCACTGTACCCGTACTCAAACTTAAATTGCCTTACTCCACAAGCTAATCTAGATTGCCCAACCACAAAAAATAATTTCAAATGCTCCCCATTACAGGCCATATTGGAACGTAAGTAATTTTTATATTACTTATGTGTTATTATACTAAAATAGCTTATTTTACGCGGGTCTTCATGGTCACCAAGGTGGTCTTTTTTCTTAACGTTTTTAACTTTGATGTTGGTATCATAGAAATTTAAAAATTTCCTAAATTGTTCACGGCGATTTCGGACAAATACCTTTCTGGAGCTGTACAAAACATTTCTGTATATAGCAACAAATTTTTGCTGAGATTTTTTTTATTTTCTTATGCAAATTGACCGATTGTTCCCAAAGCAGATATGACAGCTATATAAATTGTACATGTTTATAAGCTTAGCCAATTACTGAACGTTCTTCTGGCAGCTATATGATATGATTTTCCGATTTCTATAATTCAGAACCCTAATATTAAGATCGTAAAAATTGGGAAAATGGAAAAATGTTGAAAACAGCGAAGTTATAATATCTTTTTTTTTTTCGATCGTAACTATGACAGCTTTATTATGCAGTCGTTTGATCTGGCCAGCTCAAACTACCTACAATAGAAAGAAGAGTATTAGCAAAGTTTCTTCCCAAAAACTGAGAGTCTAGTTAACTAAAAGACAGGCGGGCTTACAGAACAGATGAACATGGCTAAACCCCCAAATACATAAATATTATCAGAGCAGTTACAAATATATTTCGGTTTTGCTGAAAAGATACATTATGTAATAGCATTAAAAATTCTTTTAAGGATATTTTAATGAAATATAACTGAAATTTCAAACTTCATCAGATCTTGGCGATAGCGATACGGGCTCCAGCGATTAAGATTAGCCGGACTTCTCAGACTCCTGTGATGATGAAAATTACTCGCCAAGCATGAATAAAAAGAAGCGAAGTAGTGATTAGTTCTTAAATTAAAAACAAAAACCCCATATTTACATACATTAAATAATTTTCTAATATATACAAATCATTAACATTTAAATTCGCATATCAGTTTTGGTCCAATTAACAATAAATACCTAATATAATATAATAAATTAAATTTAAAAAATTCTTTGTTTTAATAGGCGCCTCATTTGTGAAATCTGGTCAAGTACCATGAAATCCCGAGGAAAGAAAACAACTGGATGACATTTTTGAATATTTAGCTGAAATTGAAAAATTGCCGTCGCTGAAATCATGCACGGAAATATTAACAATTATACTTGCTTTCGTGGTCCCTGCGCAAATTAAAACCATTCTGGATAACTAACAAAAGGCAAATATCGCAAAAATCGATACAAAACTTTCAAATTAAACCCAAGAAAAATCTTTTTGTAATATTTTGATTGTGTATTCTATTAAAAATACGTGTTTATTGAAATTGAATTAATGAAAACAATTAAATTAAGAGAAATCGTTTTGTAATATTTGGACTATGTATTCTATAAACAATATGCGTTTTCTGAAAATAAATTAGTAAAACAGTTAAATATATATCTTAGGTGTAACTTTGGTTTTTTCTTTCTTCCCTGTCCTCTTTCCTTCCGTATCGCAAATTAATTTTTATCATCTGCTGCGGTATCAAATTGCAGATTACTCGCCGACTCGATTAAAGACGGAATCAAAGAAACATATTCCTCTTTCTTCCACGCCTAATTGAAGCCAAGTAGCAACAACATCTTAAGCAGCAACAATAACTTAACGGAGAAATTTTCGTTTCAGTCAAGTGCAATCACAATGGAAATCAAAAATTCCCAACGAATGCGTGAGAAAAAGGCCCTTTAAGTTTTTTGTTTGTCGCGCTGACAGAGTCGCGCTGAATGCTTAATACGGTTGATCCATGTTTCAAAGTTTTGGAAAATATATAACATGCTGTAAAGTATTTATTAAATTAAAAATATTGTTGAAGATATTTATTAAAAGATGGTTTTAAAGCATTTATTCAGAATGATTATTAAGCTTAAAAGTCAAAGGGGCTAGCGGCTGCGCTGCCTTCAAATATCGGCAGCGGCAGCAGCGCCCATATACATGCTCATACATAAGAGAGAGCGCGAGTGGAGTTGGTATATGCATGTGTCCCTTGTGTGCATTGTCAGGCGGTGGGAATTCGCTGCCACTTGCACTTCCCATACTCCCAGCTTTGAGGCGCAATAGGGTAATCGTATTTCGGCTGGCCACTTGGCCATTGCTTATGTTTATGTAACAATTATGTAGCTCAATATAGACATTGGTACAGTGTGCACTCGCTACACGATACATGCATACTACATCTCCCTCCTTTTAAAAATAACGTAATACAATTAAGTTATTTTCTATTGTATTTGTATAATTTTTTTTTCTTTTTAAAGAAATTAATTTGTTTCTTATAATAATTTTATGTATCGCAAATGTTTTTATCTCTGTTTTTTTTTTTTTGCTAAAATTGACAAATTTTTAAATTTAATATATATGAATTTACGTTATTATTTTATTTTTAAAATTCTTAACGTATAAAAAAACTTTAAAAAATAAGTAATTAAAAGAATTAAAAATATTTTGATTTTTTTTCCCCCGTTTTATTAGACCTATATTTTTATTTCATGAAACGTTTCATTGAATATATATTTTTAGCCTATCCTTATGTACCTTTTGTTTGTGACGGTACGATTTTTTTTGTTTCTTATTATTTTATTATTATTATTCTTTCTTATTATTTTAAATAAACCGCCATAAAATTACCAACTTGATCTTAACAGCACGATTGGTGCTGTTAACGCTAAACGAAAGATCTGGTATTTCCGACCCTTGACAGTTGTCAAACGAGGATCCGGCAACCCTTACTTTGCCAAGAATAAACTTCCAATCAGCCAAATCTTTCTTTTGCGATAGGAGCATTTAAGGAAACAGACGTGCGTTTTAACTTAACTTAAAAGTTCCGCGTGTGCAACATAACCATTGCGAGCAAGTCCTAATATATATAGGCATCCCATCCATTCGTGTTCCAAAACAGTATTGCAGCCGGCGCAGACCAAATTCGGTCCGCTGCTTCTTCTTCCTCGTCGTTCCGCGTGTATAAGAAGCCGGCAGGTGAGCAGTTTAAAATTCTGCAAACGCGAGGGCTATAGTAATTGTGTTTTCTGGGTTAGATCGAAGCAAGTGCTGATTCCGTGCAGTGCAAAATAACAGTCTTGGCAGTCTGCTGAACTGCAGCAAGCGACCCAAACCTCGGCTCATGGAGCACCTTGACGGCAGTCCCTGACAGGGTAACATTTCGGCTTTCTTGCTGGACAGGTGTCTTAGGTATGCATAGATTAGCCCTGCTAAAAGTTCGGGTTTAACCTCATTATATTCTCAGGCATCCAAAAACTTTTGATCAGCCCCTAAACGTTCAAGAAGCTGGCCCACTCTCAAAACTGCACTCAGCTAGAAACTCAAGTGTCGATCGGCAACTTGTGCGTGATTGGGGCAGCGTCTGATCGAAAGTTCTGGCATAACCTCTCCTAGGCAGCACCCGGATTTAACCTCACTCGGACATACTCTAAGCCAGATTTAACCTCACTCGGATACAATCTCAATTGGACTTACTTCACTTTCAACTGGATTTATTCTAACCTGGATTGTCACTCAACTAGAAATAACCCCACATTGACCAACGGTTTCGATAAGCTGTAGATCGCGCTGCAGTCGCTGTCTTAACAACTTTTTGTAACGATTAACCGGCAGCGCAATCGCTAGTGTACCGCTCCATAAAGGAATAATCATCAGCAACAGCAGATCGCGGTTATTAGGCCAAAAGAAGGCCATTTGAGTAATATTTTGGTAGTATTTAAGTAACTTTAAAATATTTTCTTTTATTATCATTATTCGACCCCATACTCATATTATTTTCTTATAGCGTACATATCATTCATTCGTTGGCCTTATTATATCAAGTCATCTTTATTAATTAACATTTAACTAGTATCTAGTCATCACAGAACTTTAGTCTACAGGCCTGCGGACTTCGAGGGATTGATCGTGAGTACACATATAAATAATAACTACCGAAAAACACGTCAAGAACTAATCAATCTGAACGTGATTTAAGATTCGTGGCACAGCAAAAACATCCTAAAGGAAAACTGCCACAAAATAACTTAATAACAATAAACCAACATAAAATAATATCTGCCAAACTTTTGGTTATTCGCGAAAGCCGTTCGACCTTTGGATCCTCCAGTTCCTCTTGCCTATCCATTCGCAGAGAGAGCGGTCAGTGTTACGAGAGCATCATCGATCGCTTTGCATTGTTTTTGTTTATTATTTTGCTGAATGTAACGGTAACGGAACAGCCAAAGAGGATTAGCAAAAGAGATGTCGAAACAACAACAAAAGCGTGTTCGTACCGACTCGTCGCTGGACTTGAAGGCTGGTCGCATTTCGGATGCTCTTTCACCGCAGCTGATCGAAATAATCAATCAGCGATTTGAAGAACAGGCGAAACACATCAGCTGCAGTGTAAGAGAACACTTGATCGAGCTTATTAATCAGCGCTTTGATGAACAAGCCAAACAGATGAAGGAATCTGAGGAACGATTCTTACGCGAGATGGAAAAAAAGTTCGAGTCTAAGCTTAACAATCTTACTGAGGAATGCCATATGCTGTGCCAAAGAGTAGAAGAACTTGAACAGAAAAACAAAAAACTAAGTGCGCTATACAACAAAATAGAGGAGCTAGAGGCGAAAGTTCAAGCCAAAGCCGCTGCAGATGCAGAAGCAAGCATTGCAAACGATGTAAGGGTACATGGAGTGCCCATCGTGGAAAATGAGAACCTGAAGACTCTCTTAAATAGCCTATTTTACTCTTTAGGTCTTACCCCACCACCGAAAATTAAAGAGATTTTTCTTGTTAAGGGGCTGGAACATTCTGTTATTGATCCCGTCATAATAATAAAGTTCGAAACCAGGCGAGACAAAATAATGCTGCTGAAACGGGCTGGAGAGCATAGACGACAGACCAAGCAACCACTGAGCTTGGAACTGTTTGGCATCCAGGCCCTAACTCCATTCTACATCAACGAGCAGCTGACCAAGAGTAATTATAATATTTTTAAAGAGGCAATGAAGATGAAGAAGCATAAAGTGCTGTCAGCTGTCTACACCCGGCAAGCTCTTGTCTATGCTCGACAGAGTCTAGGCGGGGATTTCGTCTGTTTAAAGAGTATGGAGGATCTGGCTGCTCTTCAGAAGCCGAATCTTGTTGCTGCGACTGAGGCGGGACGAAATAATTTTCGCTAGATTGTTAGAATTAATACTCTACATCTACATTAAGTTTAATCTATATATATAAAAATGAAACCCGTTTCGCGTTGTCATGGCAACACGTGTGAACGGCTGAACCGATTTCGATAATTCTTTTTTTTAAATGTTCGTTGGAGTTCATGGATGGTTTTTACGGCGAGAAACATTCGAATAATTGCCGGAAAAACCCTTTAAACAGCCATGTTAGAATTGAGCCAGGCCTAGAGCTGAATTTTGCAAAATCTTAGTAGGCTACATTTAAAATTCAGTAGGAAAAATAATTATATTCAACGTATAAATGAAATTATTTAGTTATCCGGCGCGGGTTGCTACGATAGCAACTAAAATACATTAACATATAGTCGGAATGTCCATGAAAGTCAAAATGAATCGAGACGAACCCGTTTAGCACAGATTCGCTCTACACAAAGAGTACCAAGAACAGACTTGAATCGCGCTGCATTTGCATACAATTTCTCAACGTCCTACAAAGACCATAGTTGCGTTGTTATCGGTTCATTGTCTGTGGTATGTCAGCACTGCAATGCACTGAAGTTTCGATTGGAAGCTCCCGGCTTATGCTGCGCAGGTGGAAAGGTAAAATTGCCGGTTTTGACTCATCCACCAGAGCCATTGTATTCGCTTCTATATGGAAATACAAGCAAATCAAACCATATAACGGATGTTTTCAAATGACGTCATTTGGAGCAGAGGTTGTTCAACAACAAGGCTACAATCCGAGTTATAAGGTAATAGCGTCATTCTTTTATCAACATGAACAACTATAATTTTTCACGAAATTGCATCACAAAATTCAGATTCAAGGGCAAATTCACCATCGAGCGGGCGCTTTGTTACCACCACCAAACAAAGATCATAAATTCCTTCAGATCTGTTTCGTTGGTGATTCGGCAGTTGAACTTAATCAGCGTTGTGCAATTTTCACTGCAACTAAACGTGAAATAATACAACAATTGCAAAATCTTCTTCATGAGTGTAATGAATTGGTCAGATTGTTCAAAACAGCTTTGGATACAATGCATTTTGACGACCACAAAATCATTATCAGAGCAGATAAAAGACCAGCAGAAAGCCATTCAAGACAATTCAATGCGCCCACTATCAATGAAGTCGCAGTGGTGATTGTTGGCGAGAATGTGGAATCACGCGATATTGTTCTCAAGCGTCGGGATGATGGACAATTGCAACGCGTTTATGAGACTCATCGGTCATATGATGCACTTCAATATCCGTTGATGTTCTGTCGTGGAGAAGATGGCTATCACTTCAACATAAAGATGGTCAATCCAACGACAGGTTTGTTTAATCACTTCTTTTTCATTCTGCACGTAAATTCGAATTCATATTACAGGAGAAGAAACGAATAAGAAAGTCAGCTCAATGAATTTTTATGCATATCGATTGATGATTCGACTAGATGTTGACAATCATCTGTTGAGATACCGCCGTTTGTTTCAGCAGTACTGTGTCGACATGTATGTAAAAGTAGAAACGGAGCGTCTCAATTTCATTCGTTTCAATCAGTCAAAGTTATGATCTGACGAGTACATCCACTTGCGTGACGCCATCGCTACTGATGGACACGCGGCAAACATTGGTTGTTTGACCATTCTGCCAGCTACTTATGTTGGGAGCCCGCGCCATATGCATGAGTACGCTCAAGATGCTATGACGGAATTACGGACGACCTGATTTATTTATCACGTTTACATGCAATCCGAAATGGCCCGAAATTACGAATTTGTTGCACCAAGGACAAACATCCTGCGATCGAGATGACATCACTGCACGAGTATTCAAGCTAAAGGTAAAAATTCTTATGGATTACATCGTTAAGCAGAAGGCTTTTGGCGTAGTTCGTTGTTGGATGTACTCGGTTGAATGGCAGAAGCGTGGCTTACCACATGCGCACATTTTGCTTTGGATGTTCGACAAGATCCGACCAGAACATATTGATTCGATTATTTCTGCCGAAATACCAGATCCAGAAACTGATCCGGAGCTGCATTCCGTTGTGAAAACGAGTATGATCCATGGCCCTTTCGGAGTCCACAACCCAGAATCACCATGCATATAACGGAAATTGCACAAAACGATTTCCCCGTCCGTTGGTGGCTGAAACAATCAGTGGAAACGATGGATATCCATTGTATAGGCGTCGTTCTCCAGATGACAACGGCAGATGGATCGAAATGATGGTAAAAAATAACAAAGTCATCGTCGATACCCGGAGAGGTAGTCCTTATACCACGAATTCCGATTATTCCAACTGATCTACCATTCCAATTCAAGTGGATTCAGTTCCCCGTCCGATTGGCATTTGCGATGACAATCAACAAATCGCAAGGCCAATCGTTAGAAGTCTGCCTGATAAATCTAGAATTTCCCTGTTTTTCGCACGGCCAGCTGTACGTTGCATGTTCGCGTGTTGGTAAGCCGTCTTCATTGTTTGTTTTTGCGCCGGAAAATAAAACAAAAAACATAGTATATAATATCGCTCTATACTAAATAAAGAAATGCAGTGTTTGACTATTACCCTGGGGTTATATAATGGCGTCGAATTAGGGCGAGACAAAGTTCGCCGGGTCCGCTAGTTTTATCTATATTATCTATATTCTAGGTTTATTGTCTTTTAGGAATCTCACTCTCTCTAAATTTTCTCATATTTTCTTATTACTCACTCTAGCAATGCATAGATTATCACTTTTTATAAAACTGGAAACGGCGTGTGTTGTTCTAATTGTCTTTTTTGTTGACAATGGATGATAATACATGGTCATCGAGTGCGAGCAGCTATGCAATGATAAGAATGCTTAACAATCAAGGAACTGGTCTACGCATATGCCACATCAACGCTCAAAGTCTTACGAAAAAAATTGAAGAGTTTACGTACTTATTTCTAAAATCTAATATTGATGTTATTTGTTTGTCTGAAACATGGTTTTCGTCTCATGTTAGTGATTCGTTAGTAGAATGTGATGGCTATAATCTATTTCGATCTGATCGAGAAAGTCACGGTGGTGGAGTAGCCATGTATGTCAGTAAACGTCTAAATGCAAAATGTATATGTAAACATCCTAGTGAAAGTGCTGTCGAATGGATTTTTGTTCAAATTTCAAATGCAATGTATTCCTCCAAAATGTTAATAGGCTGTGTTTACAGACCACATCGATATATAGACTATCAAAACCTAATTGACTTATTGTTTACTCTCTCTCTTGACTATACGGACGTAATTTTAGCCGGGGATTTTAACAGCAATATTCTCAGAGAGAATAAACTATCAGATGACATTGAATCCACTGGCTTAAAGTTAGTTAATTCCTCTGAGCCCACACACTTTTCGTCTCAGTGTGATACCTTACTTGACTTGTTTTTCGTAAACCACTGTGATAAAGTCTCTAAGTATAGTCAACTCTCGATGCCAATGTTCTCAAAACATGACTTAATTTACTTGACGTATAATTTTCGTACAAGCTTGACCGAACAAACAATAGTATATAGGGACTTTAAACATATTGACTACGCCTTGTTAAGTGCTGACATTAATACATGTGACTGGGACTCTATCTATAACTTTCCAAATATCGGATCACAACTGACTGTCCTACATAATAATATAACGTAGTTATATAATAAATCAGTTCCACTTGTGACGAAA
Organism: Drosophila triauraria; assembly: GCA_014170255.2. NCBI lineage: Eukaryota > Metazoa > Arthropoda > Insecta > Diptera > Drosophilidae > Drosophila > Drosophila triauraria. Next base: position 295,160 of record CM024337.1, on the reverse strand, counting down.
ATTCTTAAGCCACGGGGAACCCCGTGGTTTAATTTGGAAATCAAAAGATTAATAAATAAGCGGGACGTTGCATTTAGGAAATGGAAACGATATAGAACACATCAGCATGCTGAACAGCATAGGTTACTAAAGAAAGCTGTGATAAAATAAATTAACTTAGAGAAACGAAAATATTTTTATAATCAATTTAACGAGGCTACATCCAATAAGCAAAAATGGGTCTACATTAAAGACCTGGGTATTGGAAAATCCAAAGCTAGACCAACCAGTCAGGTTGATCCGGAGGAACTAAATATAACTTTTTTAGACTGCAAAGTACCTGAGGTGACCGAGGCTGAATATGTTGCCTTACATAACTTTTATTTATAATACAGCCTTAACTAAATCCATATTTCCTGACTCCTGGAAACTAGCAAAAATAATTCCAATCCCTAAAAATGCTAAAGACTACAGGCCAATCTCCATTTTACCATATTTTTCTAAAGTGTTAGAGCGACTTATGGCTGATCAAATGTTAAGTTACTTGACAGCACAAAAAATCTTGACTGATAAGCAGTCGGGCTTGCGTGTGGGCAGAAGTTGCACAACAGCAATAATTGACATTGTAGAAGGCATTAGGGAAAAATTGCATAGTGGCAATATAACATTCTTGACACTTTTGGACTACAGTAAAGCTTTTGACACGGTTAACCACGATATTCGGTGTCTTAAGCTAAGTCGTCTATGTCACTTTTCGTGTACCGCTACACGACTAATTTCTTCATACTTAAGTAATCGAAAGCAGTCAGTCTCCGTAAATAATGTATGCTCGTCTTTTCTCAGTGTCAAACGTGGAGTCCCTCAAGGATCCGTTCTTGGGCCACTTCTTTACTCTGTATATGTTAATGATCTTCCTAATATATTGTCGAATTGTGAAATACACATGTATGCTGATGAGGTTCAAATGTATGTTAGCCGCGGCGGCACGTGGCAGCACAGCACCTTTTTTTTCAGTCACTATTTCACAAGTTTACTTATCTGTTTCCTATGCGTAGATTTGGGCCCATAAACTATTGGAGATTGACTAAACAAAACAGGACTCAGCAACTCCCAGCAGACACTAAAACAGAACACTTGTGTTTTATATTGCAGTTGATAAATTTGTCTTTTAATTTATAGCTCTTTTCGTCGCACACGGACGCCACGGTCAAAAGTCAAAAGGAAAAGGAAAGAGGGAACTTAAGTGTGACCAGATCCATGGTCTCTAAAAATACTTTTTCAGTATTGCGTAATATTATTTTTGATAACAGAATAGGGATATTCGACAAATGTCTTTACAGGTAGGGCGGGCCAAGCCGAAGAGCAATTACTATTATTATTATTACTAGAGCCTTATTGCACCGCGACCAGATGTTAGGTCTTTTGTGCCGGCCTGTAGGATTAAGGTAGAGCCTCTATTCCTAGGCTTCCCAAATCCTGTAGGGGGGATAAGTTCACCTCCTAGTTGTTGAAGTCGACGTCTGATTAGTGAGGGGCATTCACATAGAACATGTTCTGATGTTTCTGGCTCCAGCTCACAGAATCTACATGTGTCGATTTCTGAAAGTTTTAATTTCTTAAGGTGATACCTTAGGTTGCAGTGACCTGTTAGGTAGCCTGTTAGAGTGCGAATCTCACTCATTTTTAGATTGATGATGCGTTTGGATCGCGACATCTGGGGGACGAGAAATTGTTTGGCTTGTCTCAGCCCTGCAGAAACGACTTATCTCCTTTTCCTTCCATATCCTGACCAGTTCCCTTTTGTGTCCTTTCGAAAGTCTACAGAATGGTTCAGGGCCGATTAGTGGTGTCATCGCCCCGCGTTTTGCTAGGGAGTCTGCCACCTCGTTTCCTATATGGCCTTCATGCCCTGGCACCCAGCCCACCGTTAAGGTTTTTTTGGAGGCAAGGGCGTTCAGCTGCTGGAAACAGTTTTCTACAAGTCTGGAGGTGATCGTAAAAGATCTCAGCGCTATGAGCGCCGCCTGACTGTCAGAGAAGATGTAAGTCCGTGCGCCTTGCATATTCCTGCGAAGGCATTAACGAGCACAGATTTCTATGGCGTTTATCTCTGCTTGGAAGATGGTTGGGGACTTTCCCATGGCTATGGATTTGTTGAACCTTGGTCCGAAAATACCAGCCCCGGTGTCGCCGTTTTCCAATTTCGATCCGTCAGTGTACCAAGTTTGTGATCCACTGGGCAGAGATATTGATTTTGTTGTCCAGTCGTGTCTGGTGTACAGGACTACAGAGAAGTTTCTGTGGAAAACAAGTTTTGGTTTCTGCTCGTCAGTTATACGCAGAATTGGTTCGTTTATTAGGGGTTCGAGTACCCGTCGATGCCCAGTAGATTTCGTCCACCAAGCAAGAGATGCATAGGTTATGATCGGTTTTACCACAGTGTTAAAAGACCAGTAGATCATTTTGGGAATTAGGCCCCATGTTCCTCCGAAAAGCCTATTGCAAGCAAAGTATGCTCAAGTGGCTTTGTTAATGGTCTTTTCAAGGTGTGAGTTCCAGTTGAGCTTGGAGTCAAGTATAACTCCCAGGTAGTTAGCTTCAACCGAAAAGTCAGTGGTTGATCCATTTAGGGATGGTCTTGTCAGAGAGAGAGACCTTTTGCTGGTAAATGGAACTAGAACAGTTTTAGACGGGTTTATGGATAGTCCCTTATCCTGACACCATCTATTGGCTATATTAAGGGCTCGCTGCATGCGGTCTGAGATGGTTTGCTCATGCCAGCCCACTATATAGATGACTAGATCGTCAGCGTAGCCCTGAGTGGGGAACCCTAGGTTGTTGAGCTCAAACAGTAGCTCGTCTATGACCAGAGTCCACAGGAGAGGAGAGAGTACTCCCCCTTGAGGGCATCCCCTTGTGGCTGTGATTGAGGTCATGGTTCCTCCTAGGTCTACAGTTATGATTCTGGATTTGAGCATTTCCAGAATCCACCTAATAATGGGTGTGGCGACATTTTTACGTACAAGAGAGGCACGGATTGCCTCGTATGACGTGTTGTCAAAAGCTCCTGAGATTTCTAGAACGGTACCTAGTGCTATTTGTTGAGAGCCAATGGCCTTTTCAATGACTGTTGTAAGGCAATGGATGGCAGTCCCAGTTGATTTACCAGTTTGGTACGCATATTGGTACTTATGTAGGGATAGATGCTTGAGGTTCACTTCCCTGATGTGCTGGTCAATTATCTTTTCTATAGTTTTAAGAAGGAAGGAGCTAAGACTAATTGGTCTATAGGATTTAGGCAGTTGGGAATCTTTCTTCCCTACCTTTGGAATAAACACAACTTTTACTTTAGCCCAATTGCTTGGTATGTGTCCAAGCACGAGACTAGCTCGGAATAGACGGACCAGGGAGAGTGCAAATTGGTGCAGTCCCCGCTGCAATAGGCATGGATAAATTCCATCTGGTCCAGGGGATTTGTATGGGCTAAAACTTTGTATGGCCCATTGTACTCTATTTGGATGAAACAGTCTAAAGGGCATGTTTCCAATACGTTCTGATAGTTAGGGGGGTTCCCTTCTTTCAGCCCCATTGGAGTCTGCCACAATAGCCACGCGCAGGTGTTGGCACTCTCCAATCCCAGAGGTAGGTTGGTGCCTCACTTTCTGAGACGGGTTGCTTCATGGCCACGCACCCAGGAAAGTGAGTAGTTAGGAGTAGACTACTCGTTTCCTTTGGGTTCTTTGTGTGGGTTCCATCTGGCTTTTTCAACGTACAGATGCCGTTTGAGTGGTCCTTGGAGAGAGCTTTTTGTAGACTGACAGCTTCCGGCAGAGTTGAAATCTGCCCGCAGTGTTGGCGCCACGTAGCCCGTTTTGACCTTCTCAGCTCTTTGTTGTATAGCGTTAAGGCGGATTTGTAGGAATCCCAAGTGGCCTTCCCTTTTCTCGCTTTATTGAAGAGCCTTCGCGCAGCTTGTTTAAGATCGTCAAGGCTCTTGTTCCACCAGGGAACAGCCCGACTGATCTTACGAACTTTTTGTTCGCAGCTGACGTGATATGCCGATTCAATGTTTGTATGAAGCACAGTAGCCTCACGCTCTAACTCGTCTATTGTTAGTACCGGAAGGGTGGAGCAGTCTCTGGATTGCTCAAGTTCAAAACAGAAAAGATCCCAGTTTATGTTTTTGGGATTTCTAGTAACTAGGCTACATTGCAAGGCACCTCCTATATCAAATCTGATGTGCTGGTGATCTGACATAGTGATCTCATTCGCAACGTGCCAGTTTGAGACAGCGGACAACATATTCAGACTACAGAGAGTTAGGTCGAGGACTTCCTCTCTAATTGCATTGATAAATGTGGGCTCGCTGCCCTGATTTAGTAAACCTATGTTATTACTAATTATGTACTCAAGAAGGTACTCAAAGCATTGGCATCGCAAGCAATTATCAACCGGAGCCGGTTTCTCTGGCAGTGCTCTACCAGGGCACAGGTAGCCGCCGGAGGCACATCGTCAGTATCGCCGGGTAGATAAGCAGAGGCCAGCACTGCCTCCTGCTCGCCATTGGCAGTGGGTATTTTAACCTAGACCGCCACCAGGTCCTCAGTTATAAACTGTGAAAGGGGAACAAATGTTAGATTTTTGTTTATTAACAAAGCCGCTCTGGGGCGAGGTTGGCCGTTTGCATATAGCAGCTTACCAGATGGGGTGCTAAGCCCCAGGACACGTCCGGCATTTATCCATGGCTCCTGGATAAATGCTATGTCCATCGTATCAAACCTCTCACAAAGGACGTCAGACGCGGCCTTTGCATGGTGGAGGTTCGCTTGGAGACATCTGAGGTGTTTTCGGGTGTTGGGGAGGGTGGGGGGAGGAGGACGGGACATTAGTCCGCCCTCTTGCGGCCCCTGGCCGCCATCTTCCGGCCTCGGTTCGTGCGCAGAAGGGCCTCCTCCTCAGGTGTGCGCCTTACACCCTTGTTTATGCGCCCTGTTCCGCGCGTGATGCGCCCGTACAGGGGCGTGGGCTCTTGGGCAACTATGGTGCCGCTAGCCTCTGTGCCTGCGCGGGTTGTGCCATTGGCGGCATTCTTTGGCGTTGTCGCAGCCGTGCCCTGTGTTGCCTTGGAGCAGGTGGGCTTCTCCGCTGCGAGAGCAGGAGCCACCGCCTTCGTCTTCGGCTGCGCGCTGGCCTTTGGCTTTAGAGTAGCCGTGCCCCACGCGAAGGACAGCTGGTATGCCAGCGACTTCAAACGATTGGCCGAAACAGGATCCAGCGCAATCGTGATGATGGCCATGCTTTGCCTCATTTCTCGGTGGAAGAGGCGCCAATCTCCCACTCGCAGGCCGCTGTTCTGGCCATCGACGAGCTTAAGGATCTCGTCTGTCTTCATTTCCGCGTTTGGGAGCGGAAAGTACCCAATGAAGACAGCGGCACGAGGATCCTCTGCCTCTGGGACCACTTTGTGCATAGCCACTCGGCTGTCTCCGCATTCCCACATGTTACGGCCATCCACCCTGGTCGAAAGGTACAGCCAGAGAACAGCGGCTTCACAGAGCCGTGTCTCAGGGCCATCACATTCGATAGGATGGCGGACTGAATGGTATTCAGTTGCTCCGTCGTGAGAAGATGCTCAGGGTAGTCCATCTTCACCGAGCTGGCAACGTCCCTGTAAGAGGCCATGACACCGACTTGGGGCGACCGCTCCTGTGTTGCCTGCCCATCCGCTGCTGCGGTTGTGGTGGCTGCTGGAGCCTCCGTGGCCGGCAAAACATTTGCAGGATCGCCCTTCGTCTGGGCACTAGGTGCTGCGGTTTTTTACATGGCCCTCTTTTTCGACGCCTCTTCTGGGGTCGTGTTGGCCGATCTACCTCTTTTGTTGGTGGTAGCGCCACTCCTGCTGGGCATTTCCCTTGGAGGGTCCATAGGCTTCTGGGCGAGCCTTTTGGCCTCCTCCATTGGTACGCCGTTCGCAAGGTGTCTGCGCAACCTCTTCCTTGCAGCGCCCTATAGTGCGATCCGCTTGGGCTTATCATCTTTTGGGGAGGCGAGTAGGGTTTCTTCCTCTTCCTTAGTGATGCTGTCGGTGCCAGAGCTTTGTGAACAGATGTCCATAGCATCTTCGGGCTCCAGGGTGGGTTTGATTTGACTCGATTTGGGGCTGCTTGGGCCACCTTGCTTCTTGGGGGGTATTTTCATTTTTAATAGTTTCCATGTATTGGTCCCACTAGTAATGAGGAAGGAAGTATCCCCCGGGGTAGAGCCTCATACCCCGGATCGGGCCCTTATACGACCGGAGGTGCCAGGTATCCGGAAGCCACCGTTAGTCTAGAGCAGGGGCACCTCGAGCAGGATGTGGTTCTTCACCACGTATGGTCGATCTTCAGTAGTCGGCATGTGACTGCCAACTTCTACTGGCTGAGTTAGCTTGGCGCGGCGTCAGGCACACACGCTTCGCTACCAGAGCCTTAGCCCCCATCATTTTTCATACCAACTTATGCTGCCAAACTGACCCTACGTCGTCGGCCAGTGTGGCACAATGCAGGGCAGGTTCAAATACCGGAGTAGCAAATAAAAATTTTTTTCATTTTTTTTTTTAAATAAATTTATATTTATTTTTAGAATGAGTATTAAAAAATATATTTAATCACTTCGAATTTTTAAATTCATTGATTCCTATTAAAAATGTATTTTTTTAGTAAAAAATGACAAGTTTTAGTTTGTCGAAAAAGTTACGTCTCTTTTGGTAGGCGTAACTTAAAAAATGGAATATTAAAAAAAAAAAAAATGGAGATTTGGAAAATATTATAAAAAAATTAAGTAGATACCTTCAATAGATCAAAAGTTATTAATTTTTGAGAAAACGAGCCACAGTGCGCCGCATACCTGGCCTCAGAAACTTCTGCATTAATATCATCAATTGCGTGAAAAGAGAGAGTGGCAGTAGTGGTTTCCTTATCAGGGCTTAAGTGCAAAAGCTCTTCCATACTCTCAATGCACTGTATGCTCTCGCCCTCATTACAGCGCACATGAACAGCACCGCGTCGAGTAAAAACAGCGGCAAGAGCTTTCCACTTTTTAAATCGGATCGCCTCTTTAAACATGAGATAATTATCTCGTATCAGCTGTTCATTGACTTAGATCTGAGTCAGTTCCCACAAATTTCAAATTTAGTTCGGCTTTTGTTTCTCTACGATAAGCCCCAATTTTTCGAAGAACCGCGATCTTCTCTCGCTCGTTGTCCATTTTGACGATAATGACGGGGTCAACATTGGATTTTTGTGTTTTGCGTGCTCGAAAAATGTCTCGGACGAGCGGTGGAGGTGTGAGCTGCAGATTAAAGCAGAACTGATTGAAAAGAACCCGTAGGTTTTCTCCTTCCACGAAAGGCACGCCATGGACACGCAAGTCGAACACATTATTGTTTGCAATGTATTTTTGTGCAGCGAGTTTTGCCTCCACGCTGCCCACTCTTTCTCTCATTGCTCACATGTCCGGAATCTCTCGGTGCAGGTGCTCGACCCGCTCATCTAGCTGCTCCTGTTGCGCGCGTAGATCAACTACTTCGCGTTCTACCCTCTCTCCCGTCTTTTTAACCTCACCCTCAATTAAGTCCGGGCGCTTCGTAAGGCTGCACCAGTGTGGCAATTTGGTCGGTGTGCTTCTTCAGACTTTCGCTCAACGATGTGGACATCTGATCCGCGTGCTCTTGGAGGCGCACCGTAAACAAGGCCATAAGCTGGGGAGAAGGGGCATCCGAGCTGCGGTCACTTGCAGTCCCAGCGTTGTTGTGTTGTCGCTTGGAGGCCGTTGACGAAGACATTATTTGAAGCTCGATGTATTCTCGCAGTGTATGTTTTGTGATCTTTCTCCTCCCTCTCTCTCTTCTTCCAAAATACGGTTATTTATGTGTTGTTGTGGTTTTACTTGTGGCGGCGTCTTCTTGCAGTTTTTGTTAAATTTATAAACCAAAGCTGCACAATTGTTTTGAATTTGATCTTTAATATGTAGAGTGTAGGTTTATAAGTTTTTATTTCTTATTTGAGAAAATAGTACGTTGCTGTGTCCGTTGAAAATCTTCAATTTATCGGAGCGCGCAATTTTCGTGTGTGACTTTCTCTCCCCTCTCTCGTTGCATATATATTCTTGATCAGCGTCACCAGCCGAGCCGATTTAGCAATGTCCGTCTGTCCGTCTGTCAGTCTGTCTGTCCGTGTGAAACATCAGATCTCAGAGACTATAAGAGCTAGAGCTACCAAATTTGGTGATAACATTGGAATTTGTTGCACGCAGATCAAATTGGTTTTAAAATTTGGTCACGCCCATTTCAGCCCCCTAAAATTGTAAAAAACGTAATATTTGCTATAGGCGTGAATTAGGCTTAAAGTAAATAGATAGACTTAATAAGTAGGCAATCGCGGACGTGTTCACGTTTCACCCACAATGCTTTGGGTACCGGGTATTTCACAGTCAGTCACACTCGACTGTAGCTTTCCCACTTGTTTTAAATTAAAGCAAGAAATCCAGAAGTTCCGACATATATTGGAACTGCTATAGAAAGAAGACTATCTGCAAAGTTTCATATAGATAGCTCAAAGAATGGGAGATTAGTTGGCATAGCAGCGGACAGACAGACGAACATGGCTAAATCGACTCTGCTGGTGATGCTGATCAAGATCTTAAAAATTATATTATGTTATAATTTACTTATAACCTTAAATTAATTTTAAGCCTCCTTTATTGTAAAAGTATAAAATCGTATTAGTAAATGCTAATATTAGTTATAAATAGTAAAGAAGACAAAAAATATTTAAATATTTACTTACTGAGTACACTTACTTAGACCGCTTATAATAATACTCTACAAAGGTGAAACAAGTTTCTTGATCACTGCAAAAGCTTCAGTTTTTAGAAGAGCGAAAGTCTAAAGAATCAAATTGGGTGGAAGCAATGCTAGATGCAGAAACTTCATAAAAACTGCGTAAAAAGTCTTGTTACGTTTTACCTCAATTTCGAATCCAGGTATTTTCTTTGCATTTTTTTTTTTGCATGCCTGGCAGAAATAAAACTAGCAAGTGTAAAATTTAGTCGAAGGGTGCAAATTTCTTATAGCATTACGCATCGCCTTCTTATAATCCGAAATAAATGAAGCTCTCTCCAAACTACAATGTTACAGTCTATATATGTGAACATATGTTGATATCAGACTTCTGTCTTTCTTGACATAAGTGCAAAAATGAATGGGGTTATCTAAAAAACAATCTAACTAATGTTATAAAAATATTTAATAATAAGAACTAAAATGATTACCATATACTTGATGTATATGATGAGCAGCTGCTTATAGGCTCCGAACGGGCATTCTTTGAATGTGGCATCCATTAAGAAGTGGCGATCTTTAAAGGGAATGTTTTCCATCATTAAGGAAATCGTTTTTTCCGAAGCAAAAATGACGTAGGAAAACGATTCCGAATGATGCAAGTATTAAAAAAAATCTTTTCCGGATTAGCTTTCGTCATGATAAACTGAGTCATAATAGAGCCATTTTTGTACCGTAACTCCTCAAATGGTTGTCTTTTCCTTTGCAAAGTGCGTTTGCATTGATCATATGCCACTTCAACTTCAGGTCCATCATTACTATATTTTATATAAAAAAAGGGAAAATAAGCTAAAGGCATTTAGAGAACATATTTATTTTAAAACAGTAGTACCAACGGGCCTGCATATCTCATGGGATACTATGTTGTATCCGGCGACACGTACAATATAAATCGGCATAAGTTAATCTCTCACTCAAATGAAAGGCAAATGGCAAAAATTTGGTTTTTGAAGCTAACACGACGCGTGCAAAGAGCGCAAGTGGGAAGAGGACTCACAAAAAAGTCCCGTTGCTTTCGCGATCTCTCTTGTCTACTTTACTTGGTATTTTACTTACACATACAAACATAAGAGTTCATGCATTTTTATCAATGTGACTTTTTTATTATTTTATTAAACTCTTAACACTTGAACAAACTGTATGCACATATGTATGTATGGATTTATGTTCATATGTACGTTAAGTCCTTTCCAAGAACACATGTCCTTGTCAGGACTGTCTGTCTTATACCTAGCCATTCGGGTTATATTCCTTGGTAGTTAAATCACTTCCAAGTGGGTGGTTAAGTCCCATCCAAGTAATTCAGAAATCCAGAGGGTTCGGCGTTTACGTTATAAACCTTTTATTTGAATTTATTTAACAATATTTAGTATATTCCGGTTCGCCAGTCCAATTAGCTCTGCCCTGCCATGAGCTGCTCCATTCCCACCAGGCATCGGTAGGTGACCGTCCCAGCGTCGACGTCGGCGTCAGCGTCAGTGGCCGACTGAAGTATTGCAGATCTTGCATTTCTCACAGTGCTCCAATTGCACGGTGACCGGTCAGCGTTCTCGTGCTCGGCCGGCGGATGTCGCAGGGGGAAGGGTGAAGTCGGGCGGTCAGCCCTCTACGGTTAACTAGTCGGGCGGTCAGCCCTCTACTGTTAACTCTTCCCCCTTCAAAAATCTGCGACCCGCTGATCAGCAACTCTTCGCGGGAGCCGCACTGATGGTGTGCGCCTCCTGTTCGATGCCTCGATGCGTTGGAATGACTTTGGTGAAGGTTATATTTTCCATACGAAGTATAGTAACAAGGCGACAACGAGGATCATCACTGCTTCTGTGAGGATTGAGAATAAAAAATTGTTAAATATTGCGGACAGCTTCCAGTTACTTTGCTTAGTACGGCCGGCATGGCCATCACATGCGTTGTCGACTAGCAGCTGTAACACATGTTCCCGATGTGGACGGTCTCGTTATCATATTGGACTATTAACGATCCCAGTGGATGGCGTTTCCCGACCGTTCCGTTGAAGTTAGTCATCGTTTCTAAGGTGATCGCAGAGAGCATGTCCTCCTTTTAAGACCCTGGGGATGCTGCTGGCCTCGTCCAGTTTCCTTAAGTTTTTTTTTAAGTGTAACCGCCGCCGGAAAGGGATTTGCCCTATTGGTGTTACCAGCTCCTCTTCGGACCAGTGTGACCCTTTTGCACGATCGATGGCGCTCGCGCGCATTTAAAGCTACGTACTCACCATCGCTAAAATTTAGCAACCAAATGGGTGCGAGCGAGAGGTAAATACACTTGTTCGGCGATTCTTAGCAAGGTCGGTACGCCGATGAGCTAAGAGAAATACTAGAATATACTAGAATGCACATTGGGTTAGGTCTTTTAAATCGGGTGAACCTTAGCAAGGGAGGCACGAGAGGAAGGAAATATTTGATAATACACCCGCGACCCTTGCGAAATGGAGACAGGCAGTATGATACAAAGCCGTATGGCGGGTTTTTTCAACGGGTAATAATAAATGTATTTACAATACAATTAAAGAAAATCGAATTGTATGGGATCTTGACCATAAAATAAATACAAATAAAAATATTAAAATAAAATTAAGTCTTTAAAAATGTAATTTCACAGGGAAATAAGCAAATAAAATAGAAAAGGACCAAAATCCCAAATTAAAATATTATGGACATGCTAGTTGCTTCTCCTCTGCTCGTCAGTGACCAGTGGTCGCCTACTGGGATTATTTTCTTAGTTGGCTGCCACCCTAAAATGCTGGTGCCTCAGAGGACTACAAGAAGGAGAATGAGAGCAGCCCGTCCTCGGGAAGTGGCAACGGGAATGTTAAGGACCCGGGACGACTGGGCAAGCAGCAGCCATGTGGTTCCGTGGAGAGCTCATGGAGAGAGATCATGGTGGTCAGTCCCAAAAATACAGGATTGAATTACAATTTAGAATAATAAGTTTGAATAAAATTCTTAAAGTTACACTTAAACACTAAGGGTTAATAAATAGGTCGCGAAGAGATCCACCAGCAGCCAACAGGACCAGGAGGAGGAGTAGCAGATGGAAGAGGACGGACACACAAAGATGTCCTTCGGTCAACGCTCCCCAGCGGGATCTGGACCAGCTCTCCAGCAGTGGCAGTAGCAGCAGTTGCAGAGCCAGGAGCAGCTCGTCCTTGTCGTCGGCATGGGAAGCTTGCCCCGCGGCATTTACAATCATAATTTAAGTAAATAAATAAATCATTTGTTCATTTTGCAGGTATTTGTGGACTGACTGCGTTTAATTTGAATTGTAAACAAACACTTTTGATTTTCTGTGAACACCATAAGACCCGGTAACACTAGAAAGATGAAACCATTTCAGCTAGCTAAGGGTTTAGCGCTAGTGAGTAGTAGGCTTAATTCAAATATTTTCCGTGTTCATTTCTTATGTCTCTATTTGTTCCTATTCTTATTTGTATATATTGCGCATTATTCCGCGGAGCAGAATGTATCTGCGCTTTGTGTTGTTTACTAAAGTGTGGATTTTTTTCGGCACTTACTTGGGGATTAATCTGGGGAGGGTCTGCTGGCGATCCTGCGTTTTTGGATACTGCCTACGCTATTTGTCCTCCTGCCTCTTGGCATACCATACAAAGTGTTGCATTTCGAGTTGGAATCGGCTGAAATGGACCGATAGGTTAGAGGTGATAGTCAGGGGGAAATAGCGATAGGTAGGCTTTGAACTGGTGGCGCCACCTAAATGTCAAAAGGCAGGGTAAGCGATCTTACCTCTCGCTCATACATCGCTCTCTCTGAGGGTTGCCCTTGAACTTGGCCGTTGCACTGAGCGCTAAAAGAGTCCCGTAAGGTGGAACGCGGTCAGTGAAACGAGCCGATATAGGGAAGCAAAAGTGTTGGAGGAGAGGCAGTAGGAAGAGACACGGAGGAGCGGCAACCAGCCCAATATAAAAACTAGTGATATTCTGAAATTTAAGAAAAACGTGAGTGGCTAATAAAAGACCAGAAAAAATTGTAGTGGATTTGTTTTAGTTTCCGTTGCAGTAGTCAGGGCGGGAGGCTTGTCTCTTAAAGGCGACAATTGCTCCCGAGAGCAGTGAGCAGTGGTTCACCAGATGGCCAGGAGGTGACATCCGCGCAGAGGACGACGGATTGGCATCTCCAGTCGAATCGGGCACTGAGCACGAAAATGAACCAACTGTGATAAACTGTGATAATAGAGTATAGGATTTATTTATTAGAATTTATTAAAGTAGCTTAATTATTTGTTGTACATATTTTTTGTTTTTGGTTATTTTTTTTGTTTTTGTTGTCTTTGTAAAACTGTAGAGTAGAGGCAGATCCTTGGGTTTCCTAGATGTGTGTGGGTTTTGTTTCATATCGGTGTAAACTTAAATGAGTGGTCGTGACCCGTAGCTCGGCTACGCGCTGCACGATCACCGCGATTTGAGCAAATATTTCGCATACATTGAAGGAAATCCTAAGGGAGTCTGCAGAAGGCCGATGTCCTTAACTGGCGACTATCAGCTCCGCTGATAGTTAGTCCAGTTGACGCACGGCACGGAGTCCACCGGCGGTCGACCGGATTCATCTCCCCTTAAAAAGATAGAAAAGGAAGTTAGTTTTTTTTGTTATACTGGAAGTATTTGGCAGAGAGTAGGGTTTGTTTTTTTTTGTGTTTACTTAAACATATTTATTCTCGTGGGCATATTTATTAATTTATTGTATATTTATTTATTTATTAATTTATTATTTATATATCGCCACATATATATTTATTTATTGCTTAATTATTTATTTATTTATTGCATATTTAGGTGGGTCTGATGGTTATTTATTTATTATTGTTGTTTATTTATTATTATCTTCGTGGTTTATTATTTATTATTTATTTCGTTATTATTATTTATTATTTATTTTCTGTTCGTTGAGTGTTAGGTGTTAGCTTTGTTCTAGGTGTTAGGACTATGTCGGAGGATAGAACCGTAGGTGATAGGCACGACTATCAGCTGCGATCTAGAGGTATTTCAGTCGAGGAAGAGGAGATATTGTGGTCCACGGATGCAGAGGGCGCTGTAGGGCTCGAGCCGGCATCAGAAATGCTAAGGACGCCACCAAATACACGAGGGGGACGGCCGGAGGCCGGAGATCACCGGAACTTTGAGGAGATTGGCTCCACCGCAGAGCATCTGCTGCAAATGGACCCGGCCGCGAGAACGGTCCGGTTCCAGGAGCCTCCGAGGGACTCCACGATCCAGTCTGCGGTGAATCTCGCGCTGGCCCAGGCGGCCCAAGAGGCTGGAGTCGGCGAATCCTTGCGGGAGGAGATCCGGAGTGGCTTCCTGGAAATGATGAAGCTGATGAACGAGGTGCTGAGACCGACGGGTCAGCAGAAACAGCAGCTACATCTCCCAACAGCCAATCTGCCGGACCGGCAGCAGCGACCAGGAGGCACCAATCCGCCGGAAGAGCGACCACCAATGCCTTTTCCTGACAGTCGAGGAGCGATGCCAAGGGAAAAGCAGCCACCTGGCAGGATCGGGAGCAGGGTGCCTCCAACAGTCCCACCGAAGCCACCTAGGAGGGAGAACATCTCGCCGGATTTGGGGAGCAGCAGCCCAAGATGGTCGCCGGAGGCAGCCAATACCCGTCGGAGTGACAGCGGCGTTCGACACTGGCGAGTGGAGGATCGGCGAGCGGGCGAGTTCCGGGATGAGCACCGGATGTATGCTAACGTGGACTCGGCGAGCAGCATGCCATACACCCGAGTGGAGCGGTGGAACGTGTCCTTCGACGGGGATGAGCAGTTCAGTTCGGTGGAGGACTTCGTGTTCCGTCTGGAATACCTCCAGCGACAGACCCAGTGCCCATGGCAGGAAGTACTGCGGAACTTCCACGTTCTTCTCTCGGGGAGAGCGCGGGAGTGGTACTGGATCCACGTACGCCAGTCCCGGGTGGTAACTGGGCCCAGTTGCGGCGAGCGCTGATGGATCGGTTCCGGGGACACCAAACGGAGCACGATCGGATGCATCAGCTCCTGCAGAGGGAACAGCAGCCACAGGAGAGCATCGATGACTATGTCCACGCCATGCAGCAGCTGCATGCACGCCTGAAGAAGCCAATGCCCGAGCGGCAGTTGGTGAAGGTGATTAAAAAGGGCATGAGAGAGGGAATCGCTAGATTCATTTACGCGATGGATCTGCTCACCGTGGACGAGTTGCGGCAGGAGAGCGCCGAGGTCGAGCGCAGTTTCGGTCGCAGGAGTCGGACGCAGCCCACACCGCCAACGCGCTACACCGGGATGGACAGGAACCGAGTCAGCGAGGCGTTCGTTCCGGAGCCAGAAGAAGATGTCCAGCGGGTGGAGGTGGATGAAGTCCGAGCACGGTGGAACCCGTTCAGGACCGGCTGCTGGAACTGCGGAGCCATGGACCATGGGTTCCGAGACTGTGGGGCAGCGGAGCGGAAGATTTTCTGCTTTCGTTGTGGCCGGCCGGACACCGTAGCTCCGAAATGCCCGGATTGCGCGGAAAACGCTCGGCTGGGCGATCCCAGAGTGGGAGGGAGTCGCCCAGAGAGGAATCCCACGAGGAGGTAGTAGGACCTAAGAGTATGTTAAATGTTAAGTGTCGTAATCGTAACCATAGCTTAAGATACTTGCCATATGAAGAAAGGATGCGTAAATACCTAGAGGCACGAAGCCGTATTTTTGAGAGCCACCAGCTATGCGGGATGCGGAAGGTTTCTCGGAAGGTCCAGAAGGCCCGAGAGCGCTTCCAGAGGCGAAGAGAAAACCGGAGGATGGTTGTCACGGCGGTCAAACGCGGCGGGACTCGCGATCCAAGACCCTTCGCCGACATCAGGATCCTGACCAAGCAACTGACAGGCCTTTTGGACACGGGAGCAAGTGTCAGTTTGCTTGGGAAAGGCGGCAGGGAATTGGTGGACTCGCTCGGGGTGCCGGTGGAAAGGTATTTTTCCGTTGTGCGCACGGCGGCTGGGCAGGATCGGTCCATCATAAGGCGCGTCAGACTTCCTGTGGAGTATAAGGGACAAGTTAAGCCCATATTATTCTACTTGTGCCCGTACTTGGAACAGACGGCATACCTGGGAGTGGATTTTTGGCAGGTTTTCGGTCTGGCTCCAACGGTGGTAGGTCACGCTGCTGCCCAAGGAGTGAGCAAAGCCGATGAAATTCACGCCAGGGAGATGGAGCACTACGCCGAGCAGGAGGATGACGACGAGGAGAAGGCGGATCCCGAATCCTGGACGCTATCCGACGCTGAGAACCGTGAGCTGGAGGAGATCAAGCAGAGGTTCCTCACCTTCGAGAGGGATGGCTTAGGAACCACCAAGTTGGAGAAGCACACGATCGAGCTGGTGGAAGGAGCCAAAGTCTTCAAGGATCGACCGTACCCGATGTCTCCGGCGAAGCAGAAGGTGGTCGAGGACGAAGTCGACAAGATGCTGGCACTGGGAGTCATCGAGGAGAGCAAGAGTCCGTGGAGCAATCGGACGACGGTTGTCTCGAAACCTGGAAAAGATCGGTTCTGTTTAGA
This sequence comes from Drosophila triauraria, assembly GCA_014170255.2. Taxonomy (NCBI): domain Eukaryota; kingdom Metazoa; phylum Arthropoda; class Insecta; order Diptera; family Drosophilidae; genus Drosophila; species Drosophila triauraria. The sequence continues at coordinate 278,757 of CM024337.1, read as the reverse complement.
TGCCCGTAAGCTGAACGATGTGACGGTGAAGGATGCTTACCCTTTGCCTAGTATCGACGGAATTCTGTCCAGGATCGACCAAACCCACTTCATTTCCAGTGTGGATCTGAAGTTTGCGTTCTGGCAGATCGAGTTGGACGAGAAGAGCAAGGAGTACACCGCCTTTACAGTCCCTGGTCGTCCGCTGTACCAGTTCAGGATGATGCCGTTCGGTCTCTGCAACGCTGCGCAGAGGTTGGTAAGACTCATGGACCGAGTGATCCCAGCCGAGATCCGATCGAACGTCTTCGTCTACTTGGACGATCTTCTGATTCTGGCACCGGACATCCAGACCCATTTCCGATACTTGCGGCGAGTTGCCGAGTGCCTAAGAGCAGCAGGATTAACAATAGGGTTAAGTAAGTCGAAGTTCTGCTTCAAGTCTTTTCGCGACACTGGCTGCACCGCTCACCGAAGCCCTCAAGAAGACGGGAAACACCAAGTTTTCCTTGAGTCCGGAGGCGCAGCTGGCGGTAGAGGCGCTGAAGATGGCATTAACCACGGCACCCGTCTTGGTTCATGCCGATTTCAAGCGGCACTTCTTCGTCCAGTGCGACGCATCGCACATCGGAGTTGGAGCCGTGTTATTCCAGCGAGACGACGAGGGGCAGGAGCAGCCGATAGCCTTTTTCTCGGCTAAGATGAATAAACATCAGGTGAATTACACCGTAACCGAGAAAGAGTGCCTCGCGGCTCTCCTGGCTATCCGGAAGTTCAGGCCGTACGTGGAAGGGATGCCATTTACCTGCATCACAGATCACGCCAGCCTGAAATGGCTCATGTCTATGAAGGACCTCTCCGGACGCTTGGCCAGGTGGTCTCTACAGCTCCAGGGGTTCAACTTCAACATCGAGCACCGGAAAGGCAGCGAGAATGTCGTGGCTGACACCCTCTCACGATGCGTTGAAGAGCTGGTAGTGGATCCGACGGAGTTGCTCGGCTTCGAGACCACGGAGTTCGCTGGAGAGGAGTACAAGGAGTTAGTACAAGAGATAGAGGAGAACTTGGAAAACTTACCGGATCTGATGGTCGAAGGAGGGCTCATCTTCAAGCGAATCTCCAGTCCAAACCTGGACGACGAGATGGAAGGCTCCGAGTGGAAACTGTGGATTCCCCAGAGTCTGACTCACAGCTTTATTGAGCGTGCCCACACGGATCCAACGGCAGCTCACGGCGGAATGGGAAAGACGCTTGAGATCCTGCGGCGGCAGTTCTACTGGCCTGGGATGGTGGTGCAGGTGCGAGAGTTCGTCCGAAGGTGCGATGTGTGCAAGGAGTCGAAGGCGCCTAACTACCGGATGATGGTCGGCATTGGAGAACGCGTACAGACGGAACGACCGTTCCAAAAGTTGTACGTGGACTTCCTGGGCAAGTATCCGAGGTCCAAGAAGGGACACGCCTGGATCTTCATCGTGGTGGACCATTTCTCCAAGTACACGTTCCTGAAAGCCATGCGCGAGGCAACAGCCACGAACGTAGTGGAATTCCTCATCAATGAGGTTTTCTACAAGTTCGGGGTTCCGGAGACCGTGCACTCGGACAATGGGCGGCAGTTCACGTCGAAGGTCTTCGAGGAGGCTATGGAGAGTTTTGGGATCCAGCACATGAAGTCGCCCATATACTCACCGCAGAGCAACGCAGCAGAACGAGTGAATCGAAGCGTATTAGCAGCGATCCGTGGGTTCCTCGAGAACGATCATCGGGAGTGGGACACGTACCTCCCGGAAATCGAGGTGGCCATCCGCAACGCGATTCACTCGGCAACAGGAGAGGCTCCGTTCTTCACGGTGTTCGGACATCACATGTTCTTGAACGGGGCGAGCTACAAGCTGGCGAGGAAACTCAAGTCCCTGTGCGAGCACGAGTTGTCAGGGATGTCGACAGCTGGCAAACTCCGGGTCGTGCAGGACAAGGTGCGGAAGAACTTGGAGACGTCCCATGACCGCAGTCGCCAGCGTTACGACCAAAGGGCTCGGATGTTTCTTGCCAAGCCTGGACAGGAGGTGTACCGCCGCAACTTTGTCTTTAGCGACTTTGGTAAGGCATTCAATGCCAAGTTCGCCAGGAAGTTTCTGAAGGCCCGAGTGGTAAAAGTCGTAGGCAACAATGCGTACGAGCTGGAGGATCTTCAAGGGCGAAGTCTCGGCGTCTACCACGCGAAGGACATCCGAACGTGAGCTGCAATGAACGGGACACAAAGTAAACAAGCGCCGCACAACACCACGTCCATTATACTTCCCGGCAAGCGTGGGCCCCGCGTAGGGCACCTTGGGGAACTGCAGCGAAGGGCCAATGCCGGCAAAGTCCATTCATCGATGTCCAAATGCTCCAATGATGGCGTCGGGCCGTCTGGAGTCCTGTGGCGTCCCTTGAAATCCTTGGGTGTTGTTGCTTTTCGAGTTGGAATCGGCTGAAATGGACCGATAGGTTAGAGGTGATAGTCAGGGGGAAATAGCGATAGGTAGGCTTTGAACTGGTGGCGCCACCTAAATGTCAAAAGGCAGGGTAAGCGATCTTACCTCTCGCTCATTAATCGCTCTCTCTGAGGGTTGCCCTTGAACTTGGCCGTTGCACTGAGCGCTAAAAGAGTCCCGTAAGGTGGAACGCGGTCAGTGAAACGAGCCGATATAGGGAAGCAAAAGTGTTGGAGGAGAGGCAGTAGGAAGAGACACGGAGGAGCGGCAACCAGCCCAATATAAAAACTAGTGATATTCTGAAATTTAAGAAACACGTGAGTGGCTAATAAAAGACCAGAAAAAATTGTAGTGGATTAAAAACAATTTTTGTGTTGTGATTTCAGCGTGGCGGTGACGATCGGCACTGGCCACGGAGATTTTTCTCTGGATTTTATTGTGGATTTTTCTTGGATTTATGTGAACTCACTGAAAACTTGTAAAAGCTGCGAGACACCTCCGGTGCCGCCATTTTCATTGGATTTGTTGGAGTGGACCCGGACCTGCTAATCCTGACCAGCCAGTGTCAGTAGAGGACAACCGGTGAGCCTGTTCCGGTTGCAGAATTGCACCAAAATCCCAAATCCTACCGGCGACACGGCCGTGTGCTATTTTTGTTGTGGCCGCTTGGCAATTGCTGCCATTTTTATCCCGGCTGCTGCCAGGGAATCCGCTCCGGATAGCCACGCTTCGCTCCGGTCCCATCTTTTGGCCACAACTTGCGACACCGGCCGGGCTTTGCCGCCGCCGCTGGCCATCTGCTGTCGCCATTAAATTGTTGTTGTCCCGCCGTGATATATACATGATGATTTCCTACAAATAGATATAAAAACATTATTAGATTACATTTATGTGCATGTGTTTATTCCTGTCTACGTAGTCCCGTGAACCAGAGCCCGGTTTCCGCACAACCCAGGCCTGAAAGAAGATAGAGATTAGTTGGGAAGAAGTTCAGTGATATAAATATTGCAATTTACCCACCCTAATTGTCCTTTTTGGAGCTCCAGTAGGGACCGTAGGTGACCCAAAGAGGGAATCTGGTCAGCCAGCTTGTGGCTTTAGAATTTAAATCACTTCTCCCTTGCGTCAATCTCGCGGACTTGGCGCAAGCGCATTCCTGGCACAGGTCGTGGTCCTACCTCGGCGGAGTGACCAGTGCTGCTAATGAAATGAAATGTTGATTATTTTTGTATCTATGATTAAGTAAATGAAATTATATATATCTTGAAATATGGCCCTTGAATAAGACTATTTACCTGGGGGAGATGAGCCGGTCGCCAAACCGCCCGGAATAGACTCCGGTCCGCCGGAGATGGGCAATGCCTCTCCAAATCACAAGAGGCATCCATGGTTGGGTGGGAGCGTAGTGGCGAGTCCATCGATGCCACCAATTTCTTCCGTTGATTGTCGTCCAAATTGCGTTTATTTTGCTTGTTTACTTTTTGTCGTTAGTGATGGTTGAATTTACGTTAGTGTGACGTCACATGTTACCGATATATCGGTTGTACGGACTGCGGGCAGAGGGAGAACTCGGCCCTGGGATTCCGGAGCTAGCCGGCACTGCCCTCCGGGAAAAAGCAGTTCCGTTACAAAAGGTATAACTCTCGTAGTTTGATTCAACTTCTTGTGCCAATGCCAGCTCTGATGGCGTGCCTTTCGGTTTTGCTGAAAAAAGTACGTCCGTGAGACTGCGCTTAAGTCCCGAAATGGACACGCGCAAAGCATCATCTTGGAATTTCTCACACAATGTCTTTGCCGCCGCCGGGTCGTATGACTATGGGCTTTATTGGTAAGTAGGGTGAGCTTTTTCTCTACTTCATCAAAATATTGTAACAGGGTCAGGCTCTCCTGTTTATCACTGTATGTGAAATTTAGTCGATTTATAATTGCGTCGAAATTCAATACAATGCCTCACGAGGATAGCTCCGCATCGGCAAAAACCCCTAATTTAATTAATAATAATTACTGCCTGGTAATGGCGTGAGTTGTTGTCGTATTTTTTAAATATATGTTATGCAGCTACTCCCGCCTGCCGCCAAAAAACATATGTCTCCCGTTAATTCGGAATGGCATTTGACGGCATCTAAGGGTTGAACCTCATCCTTAATGTCAATGGATTCATTAACTTTTATTTGGGGGGCTTCTGTTGTAGTGGGCGCTACAATTATTGCCGCCACTTGGCTGGCCAATACCTGAACTGTCAGACGTAACTCGTTTTCCCTAAGTTGGTCTTCACCGGCCTTTTCCGCTAAAGCGTTGGCATCGGCAGCCTGTATTACGGCTCTAAGTTAATCTGGGTCTAGCCATATTTCCTGTTGTAGGGGGATTCGAGGGTAAAGTTTTGGTGTAGAAGTGGTGGTTGGCTCTTCACTCTTGGACTCTGAGTCGCTAGCGAATTGCTTATGATGCGTGTACTATAGGGAGGGGAGCTCATTAGGAGCTATATTAAGCTATATTATATTAAGCTATATTAAATAATTGTACTGACAAAAAAATGCTTGCTCAAGCAGTTAAGCAAACAAGTGGTAAGGAAAAGGGGCAGCGGGGACTGTGCCGCCGCTGTGACGAACGAAGATATAAGCTCATTAAAATTGCAACGCAACTGTTAATTTATTCATTTACTGTAGATAGTAATGTTGCAAGAATATATATTTTTTTAACACAGACCTAAAAAAAGTTCAACTATTACATTTTTTGTTTTACTTTGTGTTTGTGAATTTTATTCAAGACAAATAAGCTGAGGTCTCTATATTCGAAGGCTGACGCCCTAATATCCCGTGTGGGTAAATTTACGTTGGGGCGCCAATTAAATATATACACTGAAGGAAAAAACCTTTCTCATCATTCTCGAATATGGTAATTTTTCTCCTCAAAAGTAGGCCAAGAACGAAAATACCAGAAACAAGAATAAGAATTTTCGCAATGAGAACGGTTCTTTATTGTTGATTTAAGACGAAGTCTTCTCGTTATCAAGAACGAATTGATCTCGATAAATATTAAAATTAATAAAAAACAAGAAAGAAAGCTATCAGACTTAGGACCGGTTTTTACTCTCCCTGCCAAATTTTTGAGGCCAGATAAAGTTCCGGCTTAGAAAATTTGATTTCCTATCGTACAAATTTGAGAGCTAACTTTAGCCGAGACCCAGACTCTCGTAAAATATTTTCCGGCCCGGAAAAAAATTCTTTCCGATAACCGATAATAATAAGAAGAGATGGACAGCTGATTTAAATGGTTGAGCTTGTTTGAATGATTCTACCTATTTTTTCGGCGATGGCTGAAGAAGTAGAGGTTGCCACTCCTTCACCACCGATACCTTTCCCGCTTCTCTGCAGCAATCTCTGGTCTGTCTTTCTTCTTAAGATGATCGTCTTCCGCCTTGCACGGCCGTTTTACTCCTGACTGGGCAGTAAACTTGAGAGCAAACCTTTGCAGGCTTCGACTTTAAAGTGTTTTCCGCAAAATTGACTAAAATTGTTTTTTATTTAATAAATAGTTTATCATCTGGAGAATATGCTGTAAAAATATCAAACTCGAGTTGGAACTATAAGTGAATTTTGTGTTATCGTATTTTGTATTTCCCTCAGAACTAAATTCTCTTCTATTGGACCTTAATCTTTGTTAAAAGAGCCTTTTTTTCAAAAATGAATTAAATTTTGGTGTCATATTTTCTTTTGAGTTTTTAAGATTTAGTTTCATGGTTTCTCTCGGGTCCATAACCGGAAGCTCAAACCTCGAGGCGCTGTGGCAAATGTGCCATAAGTCCGCTATTTGTAAAATTTTTTCATAAACATAATTTATGTAACATCTTTATATTTTCTATTTAAATAAAATCATGAAAAATTCCTAAATTTTGACCGTTTACATGTATGTCCCCCCTTAAAGCTTCCGAAGCTCACGCTTTCTATTTGGGAACAATGCATCCACAACAAGTCCGAGATTTCATCTTGGTGTGAGTTGAACACCTTCCTGACAGAGTGCCATCGCACGTTAGAGGCCATCGAAGTCGTAAGGCCTAGCGGGGCTGGGCAACTTCCGTCAAGACCGCCACCTGCCAACACACCTGCGCGTAGACTTAACTCATTTGAAGCTAGGGTTGCTCCGGCGGCTAGAGTGTGTGATTTATGTTCCAGGAAAGTAAGCGAGTGCGTATGTGTCCGCGCTTCCTTGAAATGAACGTTGGCGATCTTCCCGCTAAAATAAAGAGAAAACAGCTCTGCCTAAACTGTTTTGCACGAAATCACCAGCAGCGTGATTGCAGGAGTGCTTACAACCGCTTTACATGCTGAAGTCGACATCACACTTTGCTGCATCGCGGCAATCCCCGTTCAACCGCGTCTGATGACCACCCAAATGTGCAGGTGTGTTTTGCGTCAGGGTCAAGAGCTGTCCTGCTTGGTACGGCCAATATAAATATCTGTCAGCTTGGCCGCAACTTCCAAGCATGTGCTCTTATCGATTCCGGTTCCGAAGTAACCTTTATAATTGAAAGACTCTTCAACCTAATCAAATTACCGTTTCAAACAGTCCAATCTCAAGTTTCCGACCTCAATCAAACAGTCACCGCTCTGTCAATTTTCCATGCGCTCTCTCTATTGGCGTGGGCTTCAGTTAGAAACCAATGCTTATGTCCTCCCTCAGCTGGCCGGAAATCTCACTCCATACCCGAGTCCGCAAGATCTCTTAAAAGATATGCCCGTTCTCCCCTTTAGCGGATCCAAAGTTGTTCGAGAGCTCACAGATCGATGTCCTGATACAGATCTTCGCTTTTGTAGTTCTTAGCTGCGTTAAAAGCAACATTTGTGGCTCTCTCCTTGAGCAAAAAACAATTTTCGGCTGGGTACTCACAGGGCCAGTGTCCGTATCAGCACCAAGCAGCGAGGCTGTTTTCTCGACGCGAGTTTCCTAGGCGTCGAGGCTTTATTGAACCAACTCTTTACCAATCGTCGGGAGGGGGAGGATGTACCAAAGAAAATGGTAAAAGAGTCGAATGCTGCCTGTGGGAAAATTTTATCCTAACTACCAATCACATGACAGAAGTTTCCTCCTAATTCCTCCGACTACTATGTCCCACATGATGCGGTCATCAAGCCGGGGAGCACGACTACTAAAGCTAGTGTTCCGGAGTTCTCCCACGTTACCGACCACCACGTTTGCTTTTATGCTATTCCCTCATCCAAATCCAAAAAGATGTCTCCAGGTCCACGCAGCGCGATCGCTTTGGAGGATAGACGTACTCGATGTATCCATTCCTACCGCTTCCTGATTCTGCCATGCGATTCATCCTTTTAAGAAGTGCCAGAGTAGCCGCTGAGAAGCGGCTCCGAGCAGTGCTAGTAAACAAGTACTGCGCGAACTGTCTGGCTCACGAGCACTCAAAGGGCGAGTGTCGCAGTGGTGACCGGTGCAAGGTGTGTAATCGAAAACACCACACGCTCCTGCATGAGCGTGCCGATTCTCATCAGCATTCGCGCCGGCAAACTCGCACAACGCTTGCCTGCTCATGGCACTCAGCATCCTCTCCTCCAGCGCCTTCGCATTCGTCGCTACTGCAAAGGCGGGACACGACTGGAGGTGGTTCTGAAAGTCAAACCCAATATTCGCATTCTGACTCCGATTCGGGCGGTAAGCGACGCCGTACGTGTCAGGTTCTTGGACATCTAGCTCGCCGATTAGCGTTTCCACGTGCCAGCGACAATCTCATTGATCCTGAAGGCGGACATGTACCCCTAGATCATTCATCAAGGGTTCCTGAATGTCGACGAGGGATTACCAGCCGAAAAGAAGACGCCATTCGGGTGGATCATCAGGGGCCTGCAACCAAACATAAGAGAGTCCCGGGTTTTCGATTCTATTGCAACGCTAGCGATTGCAAAGCTGGCGGAATGTTCAGGCGACGATACCGGGTGCCCACCCGGTATTCCCGCAGCTTAAAATCTCTCTTTTTCTCTCTCTCTCCCACTTTCTCTATCTCCCTCTTGGTTCCAGCCTCTCATCGATCTCGGTTAAGCAACTGTTAACGGGCCCGTCTGGTCGCATATTTAAAGTTTTTGTCATTCTCTTCCCCTACCCAAACAAATACAGTGCTATAAAGTTCCTACAATTAAAGTTTCTGTCTTTATAATTTATTTCCAACGCAGGACTTATCCTGGGACAATTTACTCCACTTCCCTACAAACATTGGTACTTACATGTTTAATAGACGATCTTTTATTGATAGGTTGACATTGAACCCTCATTAATTACATTTTATAATCACAAACTTATAAAAAGGTGGACAGGTAACCCTGATTAATCTTAGCTAAGTTGACAGGTTAGCCTTTTTAGGCTAATTTATGACCCTAGTTAGCGATAAAGTGGACGAGAAGTTAGGTTTTCCAACTACTAAGCTTAGCCCGCAGGATAAAGTGGTTGGTAAAAAGCCAAAGATAAACCGTGTTCAAAGAGACAACAATCAACACGGGAGATCTAACAGCAACAGACTTGCCCTCTTAAAAAACTCGAACGCTTTGATTAACAGAATTGTCGAGCTGGTCGGGGATGGAAGTTTTAATGTTGTTCCGCTTAATAAATTAAATTAAACAAAACCACCTCTTAACAAGGTGAGATAAAAGTGACGATGAAAACTTTAACATCAAATGTTTTTGATATCAAATTTTGTGACGATTAATAGTAACGTCAACAAAAATAAATTAGAATTAATTTACTTCAAGTATGCAGTTTCAAAGAACTTTTAAATACGTTTCGATCAATATGTAAATGGTTCTGATCGGACTACCGTTGAAGATTTTCAATTCTACGGTTCTATATAGTAGTCTCTGTGCTCATCGTCAGTAAGTGGACTGCCGTCCACAGTGATATACATGAAACCAAACATAAAACCAAATCTGAAGAACATTTCCGAGCAGTGTCCAAATATCTGGATGCAGCTAAAAAGAGTTAATACACGTACCAATTAAAAAGCAGCAAGGGCTTGCAAGTAGTACTAAAAGAAATCGAGCCCGACGTAACACCCAACGAAATCTTAGGTGCCCCTAAGAAAAAGGTATTTCTGCAAAGACATCAAAGACAAAAGCAAAAAGCCGCAACCACTCAATAAGGTCGACCTGCAGCCAAACAGCAGAGCCTTGAAGAAAATTAAAAATGGCTAGGAGTATGGACGCACCAGGACACACTGCACACTTCGATCAGTCTGTGTAGTTTGCGGAAACTACCACAAATCCGCAAACTGCCCTGCTAACAGAAAAGATCCCCACAAGAAGAAATGTCAAAACTGTGGAGAAAACCATTCGGCAAACTACAGGGGCTGTATGGTCTACAAGGAGCTGAAAAAGCGCATGCGAAGAGTGACAGCACCGCACCATCAGAACACACGAAACGTTTAGACTAACTCACAAACGACGCCGGAGGTATTTTTCATCCGCTGAATACCCAGTAGGACTTCTCCTACCCCAAAACCCTTCGAACAGGTATGGGTTTTCCATACCTACTCCAGTCTAATCTAGAAAACGTTCAGTAAGCCCCAGGACAGCCACAAAGTAAAATTTAAGCAATGATTTTACCATGCAACAAAGTAGGACGGAATTTATGAATAATGAGTTTACCATGCAACAAAGTATGACGGAATTAATGTCCTTCATAGAAACGACCATGCAAATCCATTCAAAAAAATAACATGGTGATACAATTTCCAAAGGTTTCGACTTTTTCTGAACAAATCATCCAGATGGTAAAGCCCATGGCAAAATCGTCGTCCTAATCAGAGAACTCATCAAGCACAACTTCAACCAAAGGTTTGCAACTAATTACTTGAAGGCCACGTCTATTAAAGTGCAGTTAGGTGATGGACACTGTGCAGTTTTGTCATCGCTAATTCCCGGCGAGAGCAGTACTGGCAGTTTGTCTTCGCTAATTCCCGGAGAGCGGGAGAGAACTACGATTCGCGTTGGCAACACTAGAAGAAGGAGGTGAGCTTGGCACTTATTATTATTATTACTAGGGCCTTATTGCACCGCGACCAGATGTTAGGTCTTTTGTGCCGGCCTGTAGAATTAAGGTAGAGCCTCTATTCCTAGGCTTTTGATAAAGGAGAGCACTTCGGAGAGGTCTATCTCTTCCCAAATCCAGTAGGGGGGGACAAGTTCACCTCCTAGTTGTTGAAGTCGACGTCTGATTAGTGAGGGGCATTCACATAGAACATGTTCTGATGTTTCTGGCTCCAGCTCACAGAATCTACATGTGTCGATTTGGGAAAGTTTTAATTTCTTAAGGTGATACCTTAGGTTGCAGTGACCTGTTAGGTAGCCTGTTAGAGTGCGAATCTCACTCATTTTTAGATTTATGATGCGTTTGGATCGCGACATCTGGAGGACGAGGAATTGTTTGGCTTGTCTCAGCCCTGCACTGTCGGTCCAGTGACGACTAATCTCCCTTTCCTCCCATTTCCTGACCAGTTCCCAACGGACCAACGGGAGAGATCAACGGTCGAGTGGAGGCAAGTTGTGGGAGTTGCGCGCGTGGCTAGGCTTTGCCGGGCGGTACACCGTGTTGACGATATCCCAGACCAAGGCGCAGAGCGGGCGATAAGGGTGGATAGGCTTTGCCGGGCGATACATCCTGCTAGCTCGGTACTTGAAGCTGCAAAGTGGGCGTTCGGAGTGGCTAGGCTTCGGCTGGGCAATACACTCTGCTAGCTTTGCAGTGAGGTCGCGAAGTGGGCGATCGGGGTGGCTAGGCTTCGGCCGGGCGATGCACTCTGGCAACCAAGCGATCGGCGAGGAAGGAGTGCAGCCGCACCCGGGAGGAGCAAGACGCAGCGGAAATTGTATTAACAGCATCCAATTGAAGTGCAATTAAGGCCTGAATATTAAATTAACCCGAAGCGTTCTCTCTGGGCGGGCAATCACGCATAATATAAATTTGGTGCGACGAGCACACTATCTCGACTGAGCTAGCCGCACTTAATCGTGGCGAGCAAAACCAAAGAAATCAGCTCGTTACAGTGTCTTTTCGAAAGTCCACAGAATGGTTCAGGGCCGATTAGTGGTGTCATCGCCCCGCGTTTTGCTAGGGAGTCTGCCACCTCGTTTCCTATATGACCTTCATGCCCTGGCACCCAGCCCACCGTTAAGGTTTTTTTGGAGGCAAGGGCGTTCAGCTGCTGGAAACAGTTTTCTACAAGTCTGGAGGTGATCGTAAAAGATCTCAGCGCTATGAGCGCCGCCTGACTGTCAGAGAAGATGTAAGTCCGTGCGCCTTGCATATTCCTGCGAAGGCATTAACGAGCACAGATTTCTATGGCGTTTATCTCTGCTTGGAAGATGGTTGGGGACTTTCCCATGGCTATGGATTTGTTGAACCTTGGTCCGAAAATACCAGCCCCGGTGTCGCCGTTTTCCAATTTCGATCCGTCAGTGTACCAAGTTTGTGATCCACTGGGCAGAGATATTGATTTTGTTGTCCAGTCGTGTCTGGTGTACTTTACTACAGAGAAGTTTCTGTGGAAAACAAGTTTTGGTTTCTGCTCGTCAGTTATACGCAGAATTGGTTCGTTTATTAGGGGTTCGAGTACCCGTCGATGCCCAGTTAGATCACCACTTTTTATATCGGTGATGTTTTGGAGCCGAAGTGCCCCCAGGCAGGCCTCCTTTTTCAGGGCGATGGGTAGAGGGGGAATGCCAGTTATAACTCCAAGTGCTGCAGTGGGGCATGTCCGGATGGCTCCAGTGATGCCTATGCAGACCAGTCGTTGTATTTTGGTAAGTGCAGCCGCAGCTGTCTTCTGGGTAGATTTCGTCCACCAAGCAAGAGATGCATAGGTTATGATCGGTTTTACCACAGTGTTAAAAGACCAGAAGATCATTTTGGGAATTAGGCCCCATGTTCCTCCGAAAAGCCTATTGCAAGCAAAGTATGCTCAAGTGGCTTTGTTAATGGTCTTTTCAAGGTGTGAGTTCCAGTTGAGCTTGGAGTCAAGTATAACTCCCAGGTAGTTAGCTTCAACCGAAAAGTCAATGGTTGATCCATTTAGGGATGGTCTTGTCAGGAGAGAGACCTTTTCCTGGTAAATGGAACTAGAACAGTTTTAGACGGGTTTATGGATAGTCCCTTATCCTGACACCATCTATTGGCTATATTGAGGGCTTGCTGCATGCGGTCTGAGATGGTTTGCTCATGCCAGCCCACTATATAGATGACTAGATCGTCAGCGTAGCCCTGAGTGGGGAACCCTAGGTTGTTGAGCTCAAACAGTAGCTCGTCTATGACCAGAGTCCACAGGAGAGGAGAGAGTACTCCCCTTGAGGGCATCCCCTTGTGGCTGTGATTGAGGTCATGGTTCCTCCTAGGTCTACAGTTATGATTCTGGATTTGAGCATTTCCAGAATCCACCTAATAATGGGTGTGGCGACATTTTTACGTACAAGAGAGGCACGGATTGCCTCGTATGACGTGTTGTCAAAAGCTCCTGAGATTTCTAGAACGGTACCTAGTGCTATTTGTTGAGAGCCAATGGCCTTTTCAATGACTGTTGTAAGGCAATGGATGGCAGTCCCAGTTGATTTACCAGTTTGGTACGCATATTGGTACTTATGTAGGGATAGATGCTTGAGGTTCACTTCCCTGATGTGCTGGTCAATTATCTTTTCCATAGTTTTAAGAAGAAAGGAGCTAAGACTAATTGGTCTATAGGATTTAGGCAGTTGGGAATCTTTCTTCCCTACCTTTGGAATAAACACAACTTTTACTTTAGCCCAATTGCTTGGTATGTGTCCAAGCACGAGACTAGCTCGGAATAGACGGAAGAGGGGGAGTGCAAATTGGTGCAGTCCCGGCTGCAATAGGCATAGATAAATTCCATCTGGTCCAGGGGATTTGTACGGGCTAAAACTTTGTATGGCCCATTGTACTCTATTTTGATGAAACAGTCTAAAGGGCATGTTTCCAATACGTTCTGATAGTTAGGGGTTCCTTCTTTCAGCCCCATTGGAGTCTGCCACAATAGACACGCGCAGGTGTTGGCACTCTCCAATCCCAGAGAGGTAGGTTGGTGCCTCACTTTCTGAGATGGGTTGCTCCATGGCCACGCACCCAGGAAAGTGAGTAGATAGGAGTAGACTACTCGTTTCCTTTGGGTTGTTTTGTGTGGGTTCCATCTGGCTTTTTCAACGTACAGATGCCGTTTGAGTGGTCTTTGGAGAGGGCTTTTGTAGACTTCCGGCAGAGTTGAAATCTGCCCACAGTGTTGACACGTAGCCCGTTTTGACCTTCTCAGCTCTTTGTTATACAGCGTTAAGGCGGATTTGTAGGAATCCCAAGTGGCCTTCCCTTTTCTCGCTTTATTGAAGAGCCTTCGCGCAGCTTGTTTAAGATCGTCAAGGCTCTTGTTCCACCAGGAACAGCCCGACTGATCTTACGAACTTTTGTTCGCAGCTGACGTGATATGCCGATTCAATGTTTGTATGAAGCACAGTAGCCTCACGCTCTAACTCGTCTATTGTTAGTACCGGAAGGGTGGAGCAGTCTCTGGATTGCTCAAGTTCAAAACAGAAAAGATCCCAGTTTATGTTTTTGGGATTTCTAGTAACTAGGCTACATTGCAAGGCACCTCCTATATCAAATCTGATGTGCTGGTGATCTGACATAGTGATCTCATTCGCAACGTGCCAGTTTGAGACAGCGGACAACATATTCAGACTACAGAGAGTTAGGTCGAGGACTTCCTCTCTAATTGCATTGATAAATGTGGGCTCGCTGCCCTGATTTAGTAAACCTATGTTATTACTAATTATGTACTCAAGAAGGTACTTGCCTCTTTTGTTGATGTTGCTGCTCCCCCAGACCGTGTGATGCGCATTGGCATCGCAAGCAATTATCCACCGGAGCCGGTTTCTCTGGCAGTGCTCTACCAGGGCACAGGTAGCCGCCGGAGGCACATCATCAGTGTCGCCGGGTAGACAAGCAGAGGCCAGCAATGCCTCCTGCTCGCCATGGGCAGTGGGTATTTTAACCCAGACCGCCACCAGGTCCTCAGTTATAAACTGTGAAAGGGGAACAAATGTTAGATTTTTGTTTATTAACAAAGCCGCTCTAGGGCGAGGTTGGCCGTTTGCATATAGCAGCTTACCAGATGGGGTGCTAAGCCCCAGGACACGTCCGGCATTTATCCATGGCTCCTGGATAAATGCTATGTCCATCGTAGCAAACCTCTCACAAAGGACGTCAGACGCGGCCTTTGCATGGTGGAGGTTCGCTTGGAGACATCTGAGGTATTTTCGGGTGTTGGGGAGGGTGGGGGGAGGAGGACGGGACATTAGTCCGCCCTCTTGCGGCCCCTGGCCGCCATCTTCCGGCCTCGGTTCGTGCCCAGAAGGGCCTCCTCCTCAGGTGTGCGCCTCACACCCTTGTTTATGCGCCCTGTTCCGCGCGTGATGCGCCCGTACAGGGGAGGGCGCATAATTTTCCTCGGTGGCATGGGCTCTTGGGCAACTATGGTGCCGCTAGCCTCTGTGCCTGCGCGGGTTGTGCCATTGGCGGCATTCTTTGGCGTTGTCGCAGCCGTGCCCTGTGTTGCCTTGGAGCAGGTGGGCTTCTCCGCTGCGAGAGCAGGAGCCACCGCCTTCGTCTTCGGCTGCGCGCTGGCCTTTGGCTTTAGAGTAGCCGTGCTCCACGCGAAGGACAGCTGGTATGCCAGCGACTTCAAACGATTGGCCGAAACAGGATCCAGCGAAATCGTGATGATGGCCATGCTTTGCCTCATTTCTCGGTGGAAGACGCGCCAATCTCCCACTCGCAGGCCGCTGTTCTGGCCCTCGACGAGCTTAAGGATCTCGTCTGTCTTCATTTCCGCGTTTGGGAGCGGAAAGTACCCAATGAAGACAGCGGCACGTAGAGCCTCTGCCTTTGGGACCACCTTGATGTGGGCGTCCTTCCACAGCCGTAGCTTTGGCACCTCTGTGCATAGCCACTCGGCTGTCTCCGCATTCCCACATGTTACGGCCATCCACCCTGGTCGAAAGGTACAGCCAGAGAACAGCGGCTTCACAGAGCCGTGTCTCAGGGCCATCACATTCGATAGGATGGCGGACTGAATGGTATTCAGTTGCTCCGTCGTGAGAAGATGCTCAGGGTAGTCCATCTTCACCGAGCTGGCAACGTCCCTGTAAGAGGCCATGACACCGACTTGGGGCGACTGCGCCTGTGTTGCCTGCCCATCCGCTGCTGCGGTTGTGGTGGCTGCTGGAGCCTCCGTGGCCGGCAAAACATTTGCAGGATCGCCCTTCGTCTGGGCACTAGGTGCTGCGGTTTTTTACATGGCCCTCTTTTTCAATGCCTCTTCTGGGGTCGTGTTGGCCGATCTACCTCTTTTGTTGGTGGTAGCGCCACTCCTGCTGAATTCTTAAACCGAAATTGCTCATATCCAAGGCGCAAAAACCCATATTTCAGTATAAAACCCCATTTTTCATTGTTTGCCTCTTCAGACAAGCACAAACAGACACATTTCCGTAGATGCTGTCTAGTGCTGGCCTTGCAAGAGCATAGTGCAATCATAAACATAAGCAACAAATTGAACTATGTTTCCCCTGGTAGCCCAACATTTTGGAAATTCAAAGAGGTCCAAGACTTCATATATTTTTCGGTGACAAAAAACATCCCCGCAACATAATAAGTGCCAAAGCGCTTTCGGACCTCCCATCAGACCATTCGCCAGTTCTAATACTTTTAAAAACCAGAAATTGCCGATCATCCCCAAAGGCTGACGTCGCGCAGAACTAACTGGCTTAAATATAAGAAGTATGTGAATTTCCACATTGAACTTATCCCACAGCTCAACATCGAAGCGGGCATCGACTGATCTAATGATGCTCTTATAGACGTACTCATTGAAACAGCCACTATTTCGACACCACAAGGAAGCACGAGCAACCAACTAATTCAAAACAAATCTGCAAAATGAACAACTTTTCCTTAAAACAAAAAAGTGGCGTCTGTGAAGTGCTCGGCCAAAAGCAGATCGCTTCCTTAAAACTTTAAACCGAAATATTTGATTCACATCTAAGAAGCTTCTTCCAGCCGAACCCCGCCACTAGTCCATTTGTCCTAAAACAAATCCAATCTGAAACTATGTCTTTACCAACATTGTTTCAGCCGAATGAGATTGCAAAATTCACAGGGGACTGAAACCTAGAAAGACTCAGTGCGGTGACTTAATAACTCCAAAAATGATAATTGAACTTCCAAACTCTGCTATTGAAGTTATTTGTAAACTCTTCAATGGGATTATATGACTCGGCTACTACCCAAGGAAATGGAAAAAATCGTTTTTATTAAAATTATACAGAAGCCTGGACCAATAAGTTTATAATCGTGTCTTTCCGAATTTTTCTTACACGCATAATACCATATCTGAACACAACCATATCTAAACACAATGTTATTCCGGCTCAACAATTTGGCTTCCGTCAAAACCAAGGAATAATCAAACAAGTCAACAGAATAACATTAGAGATACCCAAAAGCTTCGAGCATCGGGAATACTGCAGCGCAATATTTCTCGGTGTATACTTCGATCGAGTCTGGCCCAATGGACTCATGCATATAATCAAAACACACTTGCCTAATACACTCTTAAGCTACTTGAGTTGTATCTCTACAACAGTCTTCGCAGTAGGGTGCAACGCAACAAAATCTGATATTTCATTTATTTTAATACCAATTATCGGCAAGTATAAATATAAATACCTCCGAACAACCATACGGTACGATGGTAGGCGGTAAACGCAATGCTCAGCAGCAACAACAACCACACGGTGCAATGGCAGGCGGTAAACGCAATGCACAAGAACAGGGCAGCAAAGTTTGTCGGCTGCTGCAGCTGGTTGTTGTTTAACGTTGCGGCTGCTGCCCTTGGCAGTGTGCATCCCCTGCACACTGCTTTGTGGGGAGTTTAAATTACAACTCCTCACACTTTCCCCTTCCTTCGAAAACGCAAAAAGACTACTGCTTTCTTCGGGGATCGACCTTTCTGTTCGGCTTCTCAAATTTAAAAACTCCCGCCTTCCTCCGCGGTATATTCATCGTGCGTTGGTATTTAAATACCGTCTCTCTCCTGGTCATACTGCTACCGATCTCTTTTGGTATTTTCCAGTGCACGGAGTTGTTCAACACCAAAAAAATACCAGATGTGCGTGTGACCATGCTATCGATATTTTTCTGCCGATCTTCGCCTTTTTCCCCACCACTGCCGGCCAGTGTATTTGCATTTTCGGTAAAAGTTGGAGTTGTTTTACCCTCCGCTAGGCCTCATAGGCACTGGAATGCTGGAAGATCACCTGCCCGGCAGCGGCCGGGCTGCGACTGCGGTGTCAGCGGCGGCAGCGGCGGCGAGAGCGGAATTGCGGTGGAATATCACCTGTCCAGTAGCGACCGAGCAGCGCTGCTACGACGACGGCAGCGGAACCGACAGCGGGATTGAGGTGGCGCCTGCTGCAGTCCCTCGTCAGAACTCCTCTGGATCTTCGCCTGTGCCGGCTTTCGCAGATCAGGGTCACCGATGCCGATTCCTGGGGCCTGGATCGCGGATTGCCCGCTGGTACGTATCTCCTCTCTTGCCTTTCGGTTCGCGTCTTCTTCCGCCGCTACCGGCTTCTTTGTTTTTGTTGTTGCCGCTGACTCGCTTACTATACCGCGTATCGTCCTCCTCCCTTCTTCGGATGCAAAAGGCAGTTGCCTCCATTGCGAGTCATCTGCGTGGGCAAGAGCTTTGTAAATGTTTCATTTTTTTTTCCGTGGCTTTTGTTTGATTTCCGTTTTTCTTTCTTCCGTTGTCTTTTTGCTCTCTTCCTTTATACTGGAGTCCTCCGCCTGGCGATAACATCCGCTTGGTTCAGCTCACGCACTCTTCTGGATCTTCGCAGTGGTGTGTGACTGGTGCTGACGACGGAGTCCTTCGTCTTGGCGGTACCATCCTGGCCTTCTTCGTCGCTTCTGTCGTTGGAGTCCTCTGCCTCTGCGGTAACATCCTCATCGTTGTCCTCGCGTGCCCTGCTGATACCTCGCTGTGGCGCGTTGTTGACTCGAGTGTCGGAGTCTTCTGCCCTGGCCGTAACATCCTCGACTCCTTCTTCTACACCCTATGGCTTCAACTGACTTATATGTACCAGCTTTTCATTCTTAGTGATTTCGTGCTGTACGACGCAGATGATGAAATTAGTCACCTTGAATGGTCCGCGTATTTTGGTGCCAATTTCGCTGCGAATCCTTCCACGGTCTTCGACAAATGGTGCTCTTTCACCCACACCGTGTCTCCAACTCTCGGATTCCAAGGCCTCCTTCTCAGGTTGTAGTACCTGGACTAGTCCTGCGCCGCCTTCTCCAAGATCCTTCGGACAACCTCGAAGACTTCCTTCAACTTCTGAGAATTTTCATCGGGCGTCTCCGATTGTCGTCCCGTGCCCAGTGTCTCTTTGTCGAACAACGCGCTTGGCAGCCTGGGTTCGCGTCCTTGTGTCAGGAACGCCGGTGAGTACCCGGTGGAATCTGATATGCTCGTATTAACAGCTAGCATTATCTCGGGCCACTTTTCGTCCCACCACCGCTGGTCGTCTCCGGCAAATTGGGCAATCATCGTTTTGACCGTTCTGTTCGCTCTCTCAGTTGGATTCTCTTGTGGCGTGTATGGGGTCGTGTACTGATGGCGAAATCCCATTTCCTTTAGAATTTTACTGAACGCCTTGCTCGCGAATTGTACCCCGTTGTCCGTTATCACTACATTTGGTGCTCCGAATTTCGATATAATTCGTTCTCGGAATGCTTTTCGCAGCGATTCTGCCGTTGCTGCCCTTATGGGGACCAGCTCTGTCTATTTGGAGAACCTGTCGCCCAGGGTTCTTCCGGTACTTGCGTGAGCATTTGTCCTGCTGCTTCCAGCTGGTTTGGCTTGTACTTCAGGCAACTTTCGCATTTCTTGACATACGATCTCGTGTCCCACTGCATTCCTGGCCAGTAATATCTTGCCGCTATTCTTGCTATCGTTTTTTTTCGCTCCCACATGTCCAGCCGCCGGCGAGTCGTGGTTTTCTTGTAGCACGCTCTCCCTTAATCCTTGGGGCACGCATAATTTCCAAGCGACGACGTCTGCGCTGCCAGCTCGATGTGGAATGTGCCTGTAAAATGTTGATCCTTCCAGCATATAGTCGGGAAACTTCTGTGGGTTCCTCTTGATCTTCTCCAGCGTTTCCTCGATCCATGGGCACGACTCATTCGCCGATACGGTCGCCTTTTTTCACTTGGCGAATGGTCTCAGGTAGTGGTTGCCTGAATAGAGCGTCTGCCACCACTTTCAGCTGGCCTTTTCGGTATGCTATATCGAAGTCATACTGCTGTAGTTCCAAAGCCCATCTCGCAATTCGGCCTGAAGGGCTTCCTATGCTCTTTAACCATTTTAAAGCCATGTGGTCTGTGATAATTTTAAAATGGTACCCCTCCAGGTATAGTCGCAGCTTGCGTACGGCCCACACTATCGCCAAGCACTCCTTCTCCGTGGTCGAATAGTTCTTTTCGGCACCATTCAGCGTTCTACTGGAGTAGGATATCACCTTTTCTCCTTCCTTCGTGTTCTGCGTGAGAATTGCTCCTATCTCGTAGTCGCTAGCCTCCGTCTGTAGCACGAACATTTCGCCAAAATCTGGACACGCCAGGATTGGGTCTGCTACCAGCTTCTTCTTCAAACGCGTCTTGGTGTTTTTGGGACCATTCCCATTTCGTGCCCTTGCGCAGCAGTTCGTTTAAAGGCATCACAATTTTTGCAGGTATTGTCTGAGTTCTCTCACGGTTGATGGCGGCTTTAGCTCTGCTGCTACCTTGTTCGGGTTCGTGCCGATCCCTTGTTTTGTTATTCGGTTTCCCAGATATAGCAGTTCCTTTTGGAAAAACTGACACTTTTCCTTCCTTCAGTCGGCGAAAAACTTCCTTCAGGTTCCGTATGTGTTCCTCCTTTGTCCTTCCGATCACTACTATATCATCTTAATATGCAAATGCGTGTGACAACAGTTCGGGGCCTATTACTGTCTAGTGCTCGAAAGTGGCTGACGCCGAGTGTAGTCCATCACTTTCCATTGAAACAGACCTTTGCCCGGCACTGTAAACGCTGTAAACTGCCTGCTCCGTTCCTCTAGGGGGATTTGCCAGTAACCATCCTTGAAATCTAGGCTGCTGATGTATCGTGCTTCCCTTAGTTGGTCCAATATGAAATTTATCCGTGGCATGGGATATTTGTCCTTTATTTATTTTGCATTGATCTGCCTAAAATCGCCGCATAATCTCCATTTGCCGGTCTTCTTTCTAACCATTACTATGGGGAGCTATACGGACTTCTGGAGTGCTCGATGCATCCCATTTGCAGTAACTCATCCACCTTGGCATTGATTTTTCCTTGTACTTTCGGATTCTTCGGATAGTATCTCTGCTTGATCGGTTTGTCGTCCTTCATTGTGATATGTGTACGGCTACGCTTGACGGTCCTTTCATCTGCCTGAATTCTGCCAACTCTGCCTCCAGAATTTCCTCCTCCTCTCTTTCGCTGGCTTGCTGAGGCCTTTCGACGACGGCGAAGGACAATCTCTTTTCTAGCCATCCATTGTTCCGTCTCCTCGCTGGTATCGCCACCTGGTGTCCTGCGCACTTCACTTCTGCACCGATGTTTGTGAGAAAATTCCAACTCAAAACCATCGTGTCAATTATTCCTGGGAATATTAGCAATTAGGTTGTCACCGTTTCTGTTCCGCGTCCGATCTGAACCGCTATCTGCTAGTTGATCTGGACTCTGCTTCCGTCTGACATGTGTACTTGTCGTTTAATGGGCTCCCTTGTTCCGGCTCTTTGTATTGTGACTGCGAACGTTTCGCTTATAAAGCTGACTGTGACTCCCGTGTCCACCGTTGCTCTGACCTGGACTCCTCCTATCATCACCATTGCAGTCATATGTGTCTCCTCGGCTGTTAGGTTGCCCATTAGTTATGCGAGGCGGAGCTGGGATCGCTGGGCGTTTCCCGACGGTTGGCAGCAGTCTACCAATCCAATCCTTCCGCATACCCAGCAAAATGTTATCCGCTGATTCCGGCATTCTCTCGCCCAGTGATCATGCCCTCCGCACCTACGGCCTGTGCTGGGTTCTGCATCAATTCCCTTTGGGGCGCTGCTGGTCTCCGACTGGACTGCGCATTTCCTCCTGCGTGCTCTCCCTTGTCCTGGCATCTTCTGCACACCGCACTCTGGTCTGTCCTTTGCGGTTGCTGTGACCTGACCCTGTGGGCGGCGTTTTCCCTGTCGAATTCTTCTCTCTGCTGGTCTAGTTTCTCGAACTCGTCAGCTAGTGCCATTGCGGCATCGCAACTCCACTCGCACACTTGTTTTGCTACCTTTGCGTAGTCTGTCTTGTTTAATTTCTCCTCCGGGCGTCTCTCCCTGCTCGATTCCCTGCTTCGGCCTGTCCTGCATGCTTGCGACAACTAGGCTTGCTATTAGGGCTTCTGAGTCTGCTAGCTGTACCTTTATGCTTGTAATTTTGCTGAATTTTTATTTCAGCTTAGCCAATGTTTCAGCCACCTCTGAGTCTGTTCCGTGTTCTTCCACGAACTCCGCCAAGGTTTTCCTCATGGCGTCGACAGAGCCGCTGAGCTGGATGCCCAGCGTCTTTGCCACGCCATCGTACTCTTCCCTTTTTATGTACTTTATCCAACTTTTTCCCATCTTGCGTTCTTTGTTATTTTCTCTTTGTTTAGACAATCACGTTTTGGGGGCCAGATGTAACGAGCTGATTTCTTAGGTTAAGCTCGCAACGAATATGTGCGGCTAGCTCAGTCGAGATCGTGTGCTCGTCCCACCAAATTTATATTATGCGTGATTGCCCGCCCAGAGAGAACGCTTCGGGTTAATCTAGTTCTCAGGTTGTTTATTGTAATTCGACAAGATTCTCGTATCTCAATTTTTCGGTGCTGTGTCCTAATACTCCAGGGTGCGGCTGCACTCGTTCCTCGCCGATCGCTTGGTTGTCTTGCTGACGAAGCTAGCAGGGTGTATCGCCTGGCCTAAGCCTAGCCACCCCGAACGCCCACTTCGCGACCTCACTACAAAGCTAGCAGAGTGTATCGCCCAGCCGAAGCTTAGCCACTCCGAACGCCCGCTTTGCAGCTTCGAATACTGAGCTAGCAGGATGTATCGCCCGGCAAAGCCTAGCCACCCTTATCGCCCGCTCTGCGCCTTGGTCTGGGATCTCGTCGACACGGTGTATCGCTCGGCAAAGCCTAGCCACGCGCGCAACTCCCACAGTTCGACACCACTCGAACCACTCCTTGACTCATTGACCGTAACCTTTACACTCGTCTGATCTCAGCTTTGAAGTCTCTGTTCGGAAGGCTTGCCACTTCAAGCTTCAAGCTCCGAACTTCTCGACTTTGCTTCTTGATCTTGGTGTGCTTGGTTTAACCTTCACTGGCTCCGTTGACGCACTCGCTTGAATCCTCGCACTCGTACTGCTTTTTGTGTGCATGCGTTCTCCCCCTTTTATAGGCTCCGCCAGTCCCGTTACTCCTGCCGGCGTCGGTTACGCCACCCGGTCCAAAGTCCGGTGAATATCGCGTGACCGGGTTCAAAGTCCGGCTCATCCAGTTATTCTTCACGGCGTCTCCTCCTCGACGGCCAAAGTCCAACGCCGCCCATCACGCCACCGAGTTTTAGGTCCGCCTGAGTCCCGCTATATTAGCGCCGTCTCCTTTAGCGGCCACCTCGCAACTCTCTGCCTGTTGCTAGGCAGCTTTACCGGGACTGTCTTCCCCGTCCCCTTGCTCCGCTTGTCGGCTGCTGCTGCTAGTTGTTGTTTAACGTTGCGGCTGCTGCACTTGGCAGTGTGCATCCCCTGCACACTCCTTTGTGGGGAGTTTAAATTACAACTCCTCACAAAGCGTAATACGAGATTTATTAAAACAGAATGATTGTTTTGCAAGATTAAAGTCACAGTCTTTGACTAAAACGATCCAATTGTTTCCGATTGATACCGATCACGGAATCACTGACCGATTGCCTAAAATTTTGCCTTAATTGAATAGATTTTCACTGAGAAAACTTTGTATGAAGGTAGAGCGCTAGAAAGCACGTCCAACTGCGACAAGTGTAAGAGGCGAAGGCTACATTATCCCATACACACTTGGGCCTACCTCGATCATAGTTAATACAGAGGATAGATAGACACTGCGATTCTAAGTAGTTAGAGCGTATTTAAATAAATGAAAACACTGTAAACACATAACATTTTCTCTCAACAGACAAACATGCCCTCCACTATCCTTGAATAATACGGAGGTTTCCAAGACAACGATGTAACCTTTGTCGGCGTCCATCTCGCAAAAAAAGGATGCGTGTAGTCGGACAGGCGTATGGAACGAAGTTCCTTGCCCCGGCATGATTTATGCATGAATCTACAAATGGCGAAACAACTAGTTGGCTTCTGAGTTCGGTCGAAGAAATGTTGAGACTAAGAACTCGTAATAACGAATGAAAGAGACAGTTGCCGTGTGCTGGAATTGATGTAGAATGGCCTCGGACTGTGCAAAATTGATTTTTTGTCGATATGGAGCTTCAACTTCCATATTTTTGGCCACTTCTTGAACGAGTGATTGCATATTTGGTCGTTTCAGTTGCGTTTCATAATACCCTTGCAGAGAGTATTATAATATTGCCATAATATTTGCAACGCAGTGAAGGAGGCATCTCCGACCCAATAAAGTGAATATATTCTTGATAAGCATCACCAGCCGAGTCGATCTAGCCATGTCCGTCTTTCTGTCCGTCTGTCTATCGGTTTCTACGCGAACTAGTCTTTCAGTTTTTGTGCTACCGGGATGCATTTTCAGCATAGTCTAATTTCTTTAGCTATCGGACTGAATCTTTCAGCATAGTCATTTTTCTTTAGCACGCAGCATATATGTCGGAACGGCCGAAATCGGACCACTATATCCTATAGCTGCCATGGGAATGATGGCAAAATTAATGTAAAAAGTTTTAACTCTGTTTTCAACGTATTTCTGTAAATTTCGAGATATAAGGGTTTTTTACGGTTTTAGAATTACGGTTTTATTTTAATTAGGATCGGAAAACCATAAAAGCGGTCGTTCGACTTATATTAAAAATGTAATATTCCACTTGTAACATGTAAAATGTGTAAGTAAATGTTATACAAATTTACAAACTTCGATATTATTTTGATTTTACCAAAATGGATCGATTTCAATGATACAATTGCAGACTGCAAGGGTATACAAACTTCGGCTTACCGAAGATAGCTTTCTTTCTTGTTTTTTTTTATACCCGGTACCCATAGGGTACAAGGGTATTATAAGTTAGTGCCAACCGAGAATGTATGTAACAGGCAGAAGGGGGCGTCTCCGAACCCATAGAGTATATATATTCTTGATCAGCATCACCAGCCGAGTCCATTTAGCCATGTCCGTCTGTCCTTTCGTGTGAAACAACAGATCTCAGAGACTATAAGAGCTAGAGTTACCAAATTTGGTGATAACATTGGAATCTGTTGCACGCAGATCAAGTTTATTTTAAAATTTCACCACGCCCACTTCCGCCCCAGAAAATTATAAAAAACGTAATATTAGCTATAGGCGTGATTTTCGGCTTAAAGTAAATAGATAGAATTGATAAGTAGGCGATTGCGGACGTGCTTTGCAAATTTGAGTAAAATCGGATGATAAACATGGAAGTTGTTAAACAATAAAGTTCCTATTTATGATGAAGCTACGTACGTGTGCTTTCACACTCTCTTGCTCTATCGTACTGCTTAGGAATAATTTTGCGTGTCTGAGCACTTAGCTTTTGAGAGAGAAAGATGTTAAGAGTGCCAATGCGTGTTGCTTATTTCTTATGTTTAGGAATTCCCTTCTCTTTATGTCGCTATCGATGTTCTCTTTGGTACTGCGCGGCTGTTTTCGTTTTGTGAGGTTGCCTTCCACCGTAAAGAACTACAAAATTATGTGATTTATTTTTCAGCTTACGTGATTATGTTTTTTGAAGTCGATTCTGAGGCAGAGTCCGGATTCTCTTCTTCAGTTGAATCATTGAATATTTCTTCTCTGATCTTGATGCTCGCCCAGCCCTGACCCGAGACGCACGATAAGAAACTTCGTGCCAAAACTGGTTGAATTCTTTTTCGGTTTACGTGATTAAGTTCATTAAAGTCGAGACTGGAACCTGTTCTTGTAATTTATATTTTAAAATGTGACAGTTTCAGCCAAGCCAACTGCACTTCCATAAGTTTTATTTGATTACACTTAACGCTCTTCCATTACGGACCTGTTAACTTTTTACATGTACTCCACATACATATATGTAAAATACATGTAGGCATATACATATGCCCAAACGCAATCAGCTTTACCTACTTCTCTTCAGATGTACTAAATTTGAGGATAAAACCACAATTCAGGATTATGTTTTCATCTTAAGTTTTATTGTACTCAAGGTGAGACAGTATACTTAAACGCAGAATTTTAGGCAAATCCGTACTCAAAATGAGAAGAGTATATATTTGAGAAGACTCAATTTTAAGATGCTGTAGTTCTTTTTGTGTGTCAGCAATTGGATCATTGAAAATCGATCCATTTTGGTAATGTAAAAAAAAATGTCAAATGATGTAAATTGTTGTAAATTTTACATTTTACATGTAGAATTTTACATTTTCATATAAATTGACCGATCCCTTCTATGGCAGCTATATGATATAGTTGTCCGATCTTAATGAAATTAAAACCGTAATTCTAGAACTATAAAAAACGACTATATCTCGAAATAAATAGAAATTCGTTGAAAAACAGAGAAGTGAAAATTTTTTTACATTAATTTCGCTATCATTCCTATGGCAGCTATAGGATATAGTGGTCCGATTTTGGCCGTTTTGACATCTCGAAGCTCGGTAAAAACCCTCCACCTAATAATTTATAAGTGGAAAAACTTTGAGTGCCGTTAAAAACCGCCATGAAACTGCTACTCCTAAAAACAGAACTAGTACCTAGCGGACTAATCAAGACAACTTTATCGCCGTGAGCCCCTTTAATATCCGTTCGAGGTACAGAGGAGGCTCCTCAGAAAACTCACTGGCAGGAGAGATTGTTGCGTCGTGGGAAAAAAGGAAACTAGCCGATCCTGTCGCCGAGGGCTGTTACTTTTGTTAGAAAATTCTTAAGAAATTAGTGAAAAATAAACACACAACTTAGAGAATAACAAAATTGTTAGGGAACACAAAAAACACAGACACATTGAAGAACTGAACCTAAGGCTGTCAGAATGCAATGTACCTGAAATCTGCAATAACAATATGTACCTGAGATCAGTACCTGAAAATATCTGTGATAATAGGTTTAGATTTGTGTGTGTCAATCAGTGTGAACTGCTTGTCAATTTTCTTAAAATCAAATCGGACGCTGTTGGACTTGACGATATAAACCCTAAATTTTTAAAATTAATACTTCCGAAAATCTTACGATTTATTACGCACATTTTTAATACTGCCTTTGCAACATCTATGTTTCCAGACTGTTCCATATTTGTCAAAGGCCTTTGAAAACATAATAGCAGCCCAAATTAATTCTTTTATCACGAAAATGCTTTACTAAATCAAAATCAATCCGGATTTCGGAAAAATCGCAGTTGCACGTCAGCAATCATAAAAATATCGAACGATATACGTGACTATGCTGACAAATCCTATGTGACGCTTCTATTACTTCTTGACTATAGTAAAGCCTTTGACACGGTTAACCATGATGTCCTATGTGCCAAATTGAAAACTCAATTCAGATTTTCAAAGACAGCCGTCAAACTTATGTCATCGTACCTACTAAATCGTCGTCAATCTGTTGTAATGTCAAATGTCTCGTCTTCGTTTGTATTTTTAAAACGTGGCGTGCCTCAAGGTTCTGTTCTTGGTCCGTTGCTGTTTACTCTTTATGTAAATGACCTTCCCTCCGTGTTGTCTAATTGTAATGTTCATATGTATGCAGATGATGTCCAGATGTATGTGAGTCGTCCCTTAAATAGAATAAATGAGTGTGTAAATATATGTAATAGTGAACTTGTCCAAATTAGTAACTGGGCCAAAGATAACGGCCTAAGACCTAATCCGGCGAAATCCAAGTGCCTAATAATCTATAAAAATAAGGTAAATAGTGATTCGATCCAGCCCTTAGTTCTTAACGCCATTCCTATTAAATACGTAGACAAAGCTACCAACTTGGGTTTTGTTTTCAACAGTACGCTGAGCTGGAGTGATCATGTCAACGCAACTATAGGAAAGACGTATAGTTTACTCAGATGTATCTCCTCCATTAAAAACTTTTTACCCACAAATATACGTTTGCTACTGGCCAAATCATGCCTAGTCCCAACACTTTTCTATGGGGTTGAAGTATTTGCAAACTGTGATTCAATCAGCCAGCACAAAATTAAAATTGCTTTCAACAGTATTGCAAGATTCGTATTCAATCTGCATCGATTCGATCACGTTTCTAGATTTGCCTACAAAGTATTTGAACTACATCTGGCAGACTGGATGAAAATGAGAGTGTTAGTGTACCTGCAAAAAATAATTTTAACTAAAGAGACAAGCTATCTCTACGAAACGCTTAGATTCTCCGCTTCGCGGAGAGCAAATAATATTATTCAAATTAGGCTCAGATCCCTACTCTCTGAACGACAATATTTTATAAACGCTATAAGGCTATGGAACCAACTCCCAAACTCCCTTAAAAATATTAGCAGTGCAGCGCAGTTTAAAGAAAAACTTAATTCGCACTTTAAAGATAATAGCATAACATAAAAACAAAGCGACCCTAGTCTTAGCTTTAATATAAGTATAATTAAAATTCGATGTAGTACTTAACAAAGAACAATAATTTCAAATTAACTTTTCCTGTGTGACTATCGCATTAAACTAAAAGTTTTATACTTGTAGAGTTAGGAAGAACTTTAAATAAAATAAAATAAAATTAAAAAATTAAAAAAAAAAAAAAAAAAATATTCTAATAATCAAAACACACACTAAATAAAATTCTTGAGCCAACAAAATTGTTAATTCATAAACACGAAACATGCAGCTTAGACAATTAAAAACCATTTAATGAACATCAAAAACTCAGAGAAAACTCAGAAAAGCGGCTAATTTGGACCGATCGTTCATATGTCAGGATGAAATTTTAAATGTATTGCTATATTTATATTAAGTTTTAGTCCGATCTCTTTAAAAACTACGAAAATCAACTATTTTGGCAGCTATAAGATATAGCGTACCGATATGCATGAAATTTAAAATATATAGCAATAATATAATTAAAGGATATATTTACTTTTAAACCAATATCTTTAAAGAAATCAAAAATATGACATTCTGACCCTATCTTTCCTATGGCAGCTATAAGATATAGTGGTGCGATTCCGGCTATATTTCATTCGGATAGCTCAAAAACTGAGAGACTAGTTTGCGTAGCAGCGGACAGACGGACACGTCACATATCGACTCGGCTGCTGATCAAGAATATATATACTTTATGTGGTCGGAGATCCTTACTTCACTGCGTTGCAAACTTCTGATCAAAATTATAATACCCTCTGGAAGGGTATAATAAAAAAGAACATAATTTTTGCGGTTTTTTTTTCTACCAAGATAAATGAGCGATTCGAAAACAATTACAAAAAAATAACAGATTAATTAATAAAAAATTAACCAACTTACAGAATCTACTAATGCGATATTGAAAGTTACTCAGAGCTCAAAAGAAATCATCAATCAGAAAGCAAATATTTTTAATAACAAATTCGAATTATTAAAATAAAAGAAATAACCAACATTATATTCGCAATTACATCTGCCATATCTTGTCCAATATATTCATTTGTATTTACAAGCACAGAAACCACAGTAATAGAAGATATCTTTAAACAAGAAAATACTTTCTCTCACTACAAGTGATCAAGGAAGGAAAAATAAGAAACAAAACATCCAAGGAGTCTTCCGTTAGCTACGGATCCGCCATCATCGTACTACTACTAATAACAGGAGCGATCACAAAGCTTGTACAAAGACGTAGGCCGACGGAAAGTCCACCAGCATCCGAAACGTAAACGCAAGAAAAGACCCCAGATCCCGGACCTTATACGTTGCGACCGAGGACAGTCGCGTTTGGGTAGGAAAGAGTTAACACCCGAAATAATACAAAAATCCAAATAAAAACAAGAAAGAGAGATAACTTCGGCAAGACGAAGATTACACCAGTTTTCAAAATAAAAAAAAATAAATGCTCCAAGCCTGTTGATGCGAAATTCTCTTAGAGGTTGAATCCCCAGATCACGAAAATGGCTTTAATTTTTTTCTATCTATAAGTTTTTTTTTTTAAAGACTTTTAAAGTTTTACACAAAAAAATTATGCCCATTTTACGTTTCTTATTTCATAGCTCGAGTTGTAGCCAACCAATTTAGCCGTCGAGTGTTTTATTTTACAGGTGATGAATCAACCTTTCGATTTTTATACACTTTATGTATATTGGATAAGTACTTTGTGTGCTGGAAAGTGGAAATTTCAATCCGTTAACTCAAGTGTTAACATGCTGCTAGCATCCTAAAAACTCGAAAAAAATCCGTTGGAAAATCAAAACGTGTTTTTTTCTAAAGTTGATCGCCCAAAGTATCAAACAGGCCTACAACTCCAGAAAGCCGTTGAAAAATTGATTTATTGTTTATTTTTCAAAGTTAAGTAAAATGATACATTTTTTTTACATTTTTGGCCAGATATCTACTAGATTAAATGTACAGTATTGGACACCACCTTTAGTAGTCTGTTAACTTTGCTAGATGTGATGAACTGTCGGATTTAGCTATGAAAAAAAGCTAAGTTTTGTTAAATAAACAAAAATTTGCAAAATTAAGTTGAAGTAAGATAAAAATTAAATAATTGCCTTTATAATGTATTATTTTGATTGCTACCATTAAGGGGTTAAGCGTCCTTGCGGCCTTAAAACGTGGCATAAAAAAAAACCTTTCTTTCTGCAGCAAAAATATAGCAGGAGTATTCTGTACAAAAGCGTTCCCTTCAAATCGATATTACTCCTGAATTTTAGTTGAGATGTGTTCAAGATCTTAGCCTATTCGTTAAATTGGGAAATCGTTTTTTTTTTCATTTCAAGGGCGGCGGCATTCCATAAGTCTTATGTTGTGTCAATGTAATGTTTATAATAATATAAAGTAACACAGAAATGTTTATTTGTTTTTAATTTTATTTTCAATGAGTAAATATTACTTCTTATTTATACGTTTAGCTTCGTCTGTTAGCTCTTGCGTAAATTATTTTTTGAAATAATATAAATGTTTTTTTTTACTTTACGCAACCAATTTAATGGTTAGATTATTGGTGAAGGACTCGCGTTCTTTGCCTCCCTCTTGTCCATAGGTCTCCTGGATGCCTTCTCTTCAGTTTTCGTCTGGTCATCGGGATAGCCAATGAAGACGTTAGGTGGTTGGTGTGGGCCTGAAGGCGTTTGTTGTAACGACTTGAATGACGATTTATCTGCTCTCTCACTGTGGGAATGTGAAGGTCGTTTGCGATGTCAACATTCCTTGCATACCAGTGCGCATTTGTGTTCGTGCGCAGCGCTCGGTTTTTGACCCTTTGCACTCTCATAATGTTGGAGTCAAACGCCGCACCCCATATTTGAATGCAGTAGGTCATTAAGGGGACTACTATTCCTCTGTAGAGCAACATTGTTATAGAGGCTCAGCTTGCTGGTGGACTTCATCATCCAATGTAGCTTCCCAAACTTTCCACGGCATGCTTCTGCTATTTTGTCTGTATGCTGCCTCCACGTGATCCGCTTGTTCAGGATACTGCGCATGGGGAGATTGAGGGATGAGCGTGTCCTGCGGCCAGGTATCTTTTACAGGTGTGATTTTGCTCCCAGGCCGTATATTGCCAACCCATATTGCCAGGAAGGAGCCAGGATGGAATTATATATGGTTATGTTGCTTCTTAGGCTGAGTTTGCTTGATGCCTTAGTTAGCCAGATCCTGGACTTCAGGCTTTAAAAGATCATGAGGTGGATCAGATGAATTAATTTAACCTTGTCCACAGGTTAAAGATTCGGCTGGTTGTTGTGGGAGGTGGAATATGATGCGATGTAGCATTTAAACGTCGGCTTACTATGCAACGTAACGAGTAAATCAACTTTCTACGTTGCAAAAAATTGTTGTCGTTGTCTATAGTGGTTATATCTAGACTCTCTTAATATAGAACAAATGTAGTCACCCATCATCGCTTCATCCCGAAATCCATGATACCTATGTTCTATATTTTTCATTTTTTTATGGAATCGCACCCCATGCTCATCACTTACATCCCCCAAATTTTCCGGAAAAATATTTAAGTGGGAGTGGAGAAAATGAATTTTCAATGACATGTGGACTCCTGGGAAGAAAATACTT
The DNA here is from genome assembly GCA_014170255.2 of Drosophila triauraria. Lineage (NCBI taxonomy): Eukaryota > Metazoa > Arthropoda > Insecta > Diptera > Drosophilidae > Drosophila > Drosophila triauraria. The sequence goes on along the minus strand of CM024337.1, from coordinate 246,738 downwards.
TTATTTAAATATGAACATTAAATCTGGCATCAATATATTTGTCGTGGATTACTTGGCCAATTCAAATTATAACAACTGTTAGCTTTGGTTTGTCTTTCGCTTTCCATTCGTTGTCATGTACTTCTGTGCTGTTCCTTCGGCTGTTCAAATGGAGGCAACAGTTTCTGTTGTCAACGTTAGTCTGTGTGCACTGGTGAGCGAGACAGAATGATGCAGGTGTCCGCATCAAAAAGGAATTGCAGAAAGTTCTTATTAGTGTGTGCACTGGTGAGCGAGACAGAAGGATGCAGGTGTCCGCATCAAAAAGGAATTGCAGAAAGTTCTTAGTAGTGTGTGCATTGGAATGCGAGAGCGAGAGTAGAATAAAGTAGAAAGCGACGCTGGCAAAAGGGACGCAAGTAGTAAGAGAGAGCGTCATTCGTATTTGAAGAGCCAAACTAAAAGATGCCACGCGCCAGAAAACGTTTCCGTTCGGACCAGCACGAGGAGCAGCCTGAAGCAGAGGATAATTCTAGTGACTCCTCGACATCAGAAGTGGGATTGCCCAGGCCTCAAACCGAAAGCGAAAATAATCTGAAGATGCTTTTGGAATCACAAAATCGTACTTTCGCCGAACTTATAAAAGCAGTACAGCGAGCCCCGAATGACGCAGTTACCGTTGTGTTGCCGAACTTTAATCCTGATCGTGCAAGCGCGGATGTAGTATCATGGAGTGCAACGGTGGATTACATTCTTTCCGAGAACAGTCTAGAAGGCAGCGCTCTCGTGATGGCTCTCAGTCGGTCCTTGCAAGGAAGCGCGTCTCATTGGCTTGCACAAACGGTCTACCCTGGGATCACATGGACGCAGTTCAGAGAACTATTTTGCAGTATTTCGCCGGGACGGAGACCTTGGCTGCAACTGTGTTGAATCTGCTGAATGGTCGCCCAACAGAGGGAGAATCTATGTCGCTGTATGGAAGCAGAGTTGTAACATCCCTGATGTCCAGGTGGAAGTCCCTGACGGTAGAGCAAATTGCCGTTTCTGTTGCTTTGGCACACGTGGCTGGATTGGACAAGCGATTGCGACGCTTGGCTTTTACTACAGAAGTCAATTCTCGGATCGAGTTGCAACAGGAGTTGAAAGCCTTTTCTTTTGATGCTGGACCGAGCCGCGGTACTGGACACTTCTTGTCGGCCCCGACTAATAAGAAAACAAGACCATTCTTCAATATCAGATGTCACAAATGCGGAAAAGAGGGTCACAAGCAGGCGGAGTGTCGCTCGTCTGGTGTGCCCCCGCGACATAGTCAACTAGCTAATCAACGTTCTGGACATAACGGAGGAAGAGATCGCTCGACTCTAATCTGCTTTAAGTGTGGAAAGGAAGGGCATGTGGCTACTGTGTGCCCGGATCGTCAGGAGCGCTCGATGACGGTCAAGAGGGATTATGTTAAAGATGTCAACCTGTGTACCGTACTTGAGCCCCTTGGAACTTTTCAACAATTTGGTGAGTCGTTCCAATTTTGTTTCGACTCAGGAGCCGAGTGCTCGCTCATCAAGGAAGCCGTCTCGCTAAAGCTGTCTGGATCTAGAATAAATAACGTAGTAATTTTAAGAGGTATTGGTAGTAATACGGTTTGCAGCACCCTACAGATATTGGCTAAAGTTTTGATTTGTGATCATTCCTTCGAAGTTCTTTTTCATGCAGTTCAAGATAGTTATATCAAATATGATGCTTTGATTGGGCGCGAAATTTTGAGCCAGGGAATCGGTGTAACAATTACATCTAATTCACTTTCAATGTTTAATGAAAAACTGTATTGCCTGTCTTGACTTCAGACTGTGTTCCCGATTTGGCCAATGTTGATACCGATCTAAGTGGTTTAGATAAGGATAGGCTAACATCAATGCTTCAAAATTATTCTGGTTCGTTTATAAACGGTATTCCACAAAGTCGCGTAACTACGGGGCAGCTAGAGATTCGCCTGATTGATCCAAACAAGACAGTTCAGAGACGACCTTACAGATTAAGCGTGGAAGAAAAAGAACAAGTGCGAATGTCTATTAAACAAGTGTTGGATGCGAACATTATAAGACCCAGTTCCTCCCCCTTTGCAAGTCCGATGCTTCTTGTTAAGAAGAAAAATGGAACTAACCGTCTCTGCGTTGATTATAGGGAACTGAATTCGAACACTATTTCTGACAAGTATCCGTTGCCACTTATTTCGGACCAGATAGGTAGACTAAGTGGTGCTAAGTTTTTCACCTGCATAGATATGGCAAGCGGATTTCACCAAATCCCAATTCATCCTAATTCGATCGAACGAACAGCGTTCGTTACTCCAGACGGACAGTATGAGTTTGTTACCATGCCATTTGGGTTAACGAATGCCCCTTCCGTATTTCAACGAGCTATTAATTGTGCTTTAGGTGATCTTGTTCATTCGTATGTAGTCGTTTATATGGACGACGTTATGGTAGTAGCAGGTACCAAAGACGAAGCTTTAGAAAGACTTGAGGTAGTTTTGCAAACCCTAACTAAAGCCGGATTTTCTTTTAATATCACCAAATGCTCATTTCTTAAATCCTGTGTTGAATATTTGGGGTTTGGAAGTAAGGGCAGGTGAAATAAGACCCAATCCAAGGAAAATAAAAGCATTGACTGATTTGCCACCCCACAGTCTGTGACCCAGCTGAGACAGTTTATTGGTCTCGTTTCTTATTTTAGGCAATTTGTCCCTCAGTTCTCACAATTGTTGAAACCTCTGTATGCTTTAACTTCCAAAAGCATATCGTTTGAGTGGAACCCGGAGCACGAGCAAGTACGACAAAGAGTAATTTTTATCTTGACCAATGAACCCGTGCTCACTATATTCGACCCACTTTTTCCGATTGAGCTTCACACCGACGCAAGTGCTGATGGTTACGGGGCCATTTGATTGCATAGGATTGAGAACAAGCCTCGAGTGATCCAGTATTTCAGCAAAGGACTTCCCCGCCGAATCACGCTACCACTCATACGAGTTGGAAACGCTCGCAGTATATGTCTCCATGAAGTATTTCGGTCATTACTTGCATGGTCGTCAATTTACGGTGTATACGGACTGTAATTCGCTCAAAGCTTCCAAAACCAAAGTCGAGTTAACTCCTAGAGTGCAAAGGTGGTGGTCGTATATGCAGGTTTTTAAGTTCGATATTGAGTATAGACCAGGTGATCGAATGGCTCATGTAGACTTTCTCTCTCGAAACCCAGTGTTGGAAGATCGTAAAAATTCAAAAGGTATAACCGAAAAGCGTTTAAACTTGACAGAGATTACCGACAACTGGTTGCTGGCAGAGCAGCAAAGAGATGAGGAAACATCATCTATCGTGTCCAAATTGCGCAATGGAGAACTTCCTGAGGATATAGCAAAACCTTTGAGTTACGTGGTGGTACTCTATATAGGAAAATTCAAAGACATGGGAAAACTCACTGTCTTCCTATTATTCCAAAGCCCTTTAGGTGGTCTGCTGTTAACAACGTTCACGAGGCAATTATGCATCTCGGTTGGGAAAAGACCCTTGCAAAATGTACGAGTACTACTGGTTTGACAAAATGTCAAAGTATGTCCGTAAATTCGTTGACAATTGCATTACCTGTAGGTTATCTAAACCTCCGACTGGCAAGGTACAAGCTGAATTGCATCCCATTCCGGAAGTGAGCGTCCCGTTTCATACAGTTCATATTGATATCACAGGGAAGCTTAGTGGTAAAAATAACCAAAAGGAATATATAATCGTTCTAATAAATGCATTTTCTAAGTTCGTCCATTTGTTTCACACCACTAGACTAGACTCTGAAAGCTGCATCAAGTCAGTGAGGTCTTTAGTATCGATTTTTGGGGTTCCTTCCCGTTTGATAGCTGATCAGGGACGTAGCTTTGCTAGTACTGTGTTTCGTGACTTTTGCTCAGCACAAAAGATAGATTTACATTTGATCGCAACTGGCGCCAGCCGAGCCAATGGCCAGGTCGAAAGATGAGTACTCTTAAATCTATGCTAACTGCGGTTGAAACAGGCAAGGGATCTTGGCAGGACGCTTTGTATGAAATCCAACTGGCTCTTAATTGCACTCCCAATCGGGTAACGAAGGTTAGTCCCATAGCATTACTAATTGGAAAAGAAGCTAGACCATTTGGTCTTGTACCCGTTGCTGAAAACGAGAGTGTGGTTGATGTAAATCTAATCAGAAATATAGCTAAGCACAATATGGAACAAAATTCCAAATATGACAAATCAAGATTCGATCGGAATAAAGCCACTATTGTTAAGCATAAAGTTGGGGATCATGTCTTACTCAAGAATGAGGAGCGACACCAGACAAAACTAGACCCCAAGTTTAAAGGCCCATTTTAGTTGTTGAGATATTACCAGGTGATCGATATAAATTAAAAGCGTTAAAGGGCAATCGAACTTACAAATATTCCCACGAATTTTTACGAAGAATGCCTGAGAAGGGGATTACCACAGAGCATGACGAGGCGGTCATGGATGAAGATGATGTTGATCGAGCCGGTGATGGCTGCGATGATTTGTGAAATAAGAAAATGTAAATGATAACTGTGTGCTATATGTTGGCCGGTTGGTTGAAATGAAAACCCGTAAATTGATCTGTTTATAGTTAAGACAACTGCGTGCTATGTGTTGGCCGGTTGGTCAATTGATCTGTTTATAGTCGAGACAACTGTGTGCTATGTTGGCCGGTTGGTCGAGACAAGACTTAATTTGTTAAGTAAAATGAAAACTGTTAGAGATAGTGATTGACGATGTAACAATGTGATTGCTTATCGGAGAAGCAAATGAAAATGGAAAATGAATATTGTTTAAATTGATGGTAGTCCGGATCTCAAGGCTTAATATAATAAAAGTATTGTCATTTGTTTACATATGAGGAAGTGTAAGTTTGATCTGCTAGTTAAGAATTAAGAATTCTGTATAACTTTTGAATTTAAAAGAATAATGTTATTGAGGAAAAATGTTAAGAAAGGAAAAATAATAAGTTTGATTTGTTATTCATAGATTAATGGATTATAAGGCTTCTGATTGATGAAAATATAGTTATTTTTGCTTTAACTTCAAGGTACATATCTAGTTATATTTATTATTGAGAGATAATATTTTGTAATGTTTTAAAGTTGGAAACACACGAGGACGTGTGAAAGTCAGGATGGCCGTGTCGTGGATTACTTGGCCAATTCAAATTATAACAACTGTTAGCTTTGGTTTGTCTTTCGCTTTCCATTCGTTGTCATGTACTTCTGTGCTGTTCCTTCGGCTGTTCAAATGGAGGCAACAGTTTCTGTTGTCAACGTTAGTCTGTGTGCACTGGTGAGCGAGACAGAAGGATGCAGGTGTCCGCATCAAAAAGGAATTGCAGAAAGTTCTTATTAGTGTGTGCACTGGTGAGCGAGACAGAAGGATGCAGGTGTCCGCATCAAAAAGGAATTGCAGAAAGTTGTAGTGTGCATTGGAATGCGAGAGCGAGAGTAGAATAAAGTAGAAAGCGACGCTGGCAAAAAGGGACGCAAGCAGTAAGAGAGAGCGTCATTCGTATTTGAAGAGCCAAACTAAAAAGATGCCACGCGCCAGAAAACGTTTCCTTTCGGACCAGCACGAGGAGCAGCCTGAAGCAGAGGATAATTCTAGTGACTCCTCGACATATTCAACATACCCATTGCCTTATAGTTTTTCAGTAAGCCTTGAAATATGGTTTTATAAAATGTTCCACAACCAGCTTGAAAGATCTCCACGCAACCGCTTGTACTGAAAACATTTTTCCTTCGAAAGTAGTATCTTTCAGGGGCTTTTTTTATTTCTGTACCTGCTAATACTCCTGCCGATACTTTATCGTACGAAAGTTTGGGAACACCGACACCAAATGGGCAAAAGCTGGGCCATCTTTATTAAGAGCTTTTACGAAGTTCTTGATAAGACCCAATTTTATATGTAGAGGTGGCAGAATAATTCTGTGTCTATCTACTAATGGCTTCCATTTGATGTTGTCTTCACCAACGACCAAGTTTTTTCATTCTGGCCAATTCTTCTTCTTATAATTAAGGGAATCTGCACGGCTGTCCCAAAGACAAAGGAAGCAAACATACTTGGTATAACCTCCTTGCAAACCAGATAGCATCCCAACAACTTTAAGGTCTGCGCAAACTTTCCATTGAAAATGATTGTACTGAATTATTTCAAGAAGTGCCTCTATGGTATTATACGTATCTTTGGTGTTTACAGCGTGTGGGATCGGAACAGATGGTTTGGAATTTCCATTGTGTAAAAGACTCTCTTTACTGCCATCTATTAAAAGCCTTCAATCCTTTGGATTATGCTCTTGATGATTATTTAATTTTTATCTTACTTCAACTTAGTTTTGAAATTTTTGTTCATATAACAAAATTTAGCTTTTTTCATAGCTCAATCCGACTGTTCGTCACATCTAGGAAAGTTAACAGACCATCTAAAGGCGGTGTTCAACACTGTACCTTTAATCTAGTAGACATCTGGCCAAAAATTTAAATAAACGTCCCATTTTACTAAACTATGAAAATCCACGATAAGTAAATTTTTCAACGGATTTCTGGAGTTGTAGGCCTGTTTGATACTTTGGGCGTTCAATTTTAGAAAAAAAAACACGTTTTGATTTTCCAACGGATTTTTTTTCGAGTTTTTAGGATGCTGGCAGCATGTTAACATTTGAGATATCGGATGTACATTTTCACTTTTTTCAATTTTATCGACCTCCAGCACACAAAGTACTTATCCAATATACATAAAGTGTATGAAAATCGAAAGGTTAGTTCATTACCTGTAAAATAAAACATTCGACGGCTAAATTGGTTGGCTACAACTCTAGCTATGAAATGAGAAACGTAAAATGAGCACATGTTTTTTCTGTAAAACTTTAAAAAATCTTTAAAAAAAAAAACGTATAGATAGAAAAAAAAATTAAAGCCATTTTTGTGATCTGGGGACTCAACTCTACCAGAATCTCAAATCAACAGGCTTGGAGCATTTTAAGTGTAAACTAGTGTTATATACCCTTGCAGATAATAATAAAATTAAAATAAGGAATCGTATATATTGTTTTAATCTGAACTCTTTAAGATCGTTTGTATGGCAGCCATAAGATATTGTGGTCCGACTCAAATAAAATTGTAAATGTATAGCTATATTTAAATTTATATATTTATTTAGCCAAAAATCGGCTTATTTGACCTATTCGTTCCTATGGCAGCTATAAGATATAGTGGTCCGATTTTAATGATATTTTAATTGTATAGCTATATTTCTGAAGAAAATACCATTCACTAAGTTTTTATCTGATACCTTTAAAAACAACGGAAATCGGCTGACTTGGACCGATGGTTTCTATGGCAGCTATATGATATTGTGTTCCGATTCGGATGAAATTGTAAATGTATTGTTATATTAAAATTAAAATTCCATTTACTAGGTTTTAGTTAGATATTTTAAAAAACAACGAAATTCGGTCAATTTGACCCGTTCGTTTCTATGGCAGCTTTAAGATATAATGGTCCGATTTAAAATTTTTAATATATGGCTATAATTTAATTCAAGGACCATATATTAAATTTGAGTCCGGTATATTAAAAAATAATAAAAGTGTGCCCTTTTTGGCCAATCTTTCCTTTGGCAGCTATAAGATATAGTGGTGCGATTTCGCCCGTTCCAACATATATACTAGCTGCAATAGAAAGAAGACTATCTGAAAAGTTTCATTCAGATAGCGTAGCAACGGACTGACGGACTCGGCTAGATCGACTCGGCTGGAGATGCTTCCTTCACTGCATTGCAAACTTCTGATCTAAATTATAATACCTTCTTCTGGTTTTGTTTTTTATCTGGAGTTTTAAACAACAAATTCAGCCAACCGATGTTTCGTTATAAAGCTGATGACCAAATCTTTCAATTTTTTGTATACGAGTGCACTTTATTTATATTGGATAATTACTTTGGGTTCTGGAGTCCGATAAACTTAAAAAAAGTGAAAGTACAGTGAAGTGTTAGCATCTTGAAAACTAAAAAAAAACTCGATTAAAAAAGACGTGTTTTTTTCAAAAGTTAGTGACTTAACGTATAAAGCTGCCCTTAACACCAAAAAATCTGTTGAAAAAATATAGATTTTTGGTAAATTTTCAAATTCAAGAAAAATGAAGACATTTATCACATTTTTTGCCCGACAACTACTTGATTAAAGGTACAGTGTTGAACAACGCCTTAAGATGGTATGTTGACTTAAAAGATGTGATAAACAGTTGGATTTACCTATAGTTTTAGTATAACCAAGTGATGCTTACTTGAGTGCGCATTTAAATTGGACGTGTGAAGAGCGCTTGATTTTAAAAGTCAGTACCTGCTTCGTTGATATTTAGAGGGGTCTTTACGTACTGTGTTATATAGAATGCTCAAGCTATCCATTGTTTTTTCTAGCGGCCCTGATTACATTTGCATACATTAATATTCACAATTAATTTCTTAAGGAACCCTAATTTTTATACCCGGTACCCATAGGGTACAAGGGTATTATAAGTTAGTGCCAACCGAGAATGTATGTAACAGGCAAAAGGAGAAGTCTCCGACCCTATAAAGTATATATTCTTAATCAGCGTCACTAGCCGAGTCGATCTAGCCATGTCCGTCTGTCCGTCTGTCCGTCCGTGTGAAACAACAGATCTCAGAGACTATAAGAGCTAGAGTTACCAAATTTGGTGACAACATTAGAATCTGTTGCACGCAGATCAAGTTTGTCTTAAAATTTGGCTACGCCCACTCCCGCCCCCGAAAATGATAAAAAAACGGTATATAATCTATAGGCGTGATTTTCGTCTTAAAGTAAATAGATAGACTTAATAAGTTGGCAATCGTGGATGCGTTCTGAAAATGTAAGTTAAATCAGATGACAAACATAGAAGTTATTAAACAATAAAGTTTCTGGGTAAACTGCTTGAGAGAGAGAGAGAGAGAGAGCGCGAACGTGAGTGTTGCTCAACATGTTTTTAGCAACATTTGTCTTTGTTGGGTGTTGCTCAACATGTTCCTAGCAACATTTGTCGCTTTTGAGAGTTGGCCAATGGCCAACATGTTCCTAGCAACATTAGTTTCTTTTGAGTGTTGCTCAACATGTTTCTAGCAATATTTGTCTTAATTTGTCAACATTTTCGTTTTTCCATGTTCTTGAGCTGTTTAATTTCACCCACAATGCTTTGGGTACCGGGTATCTCACAGTCGGTCACACTCGACTGTAGCTTTCCCACTTTTTTTTATTTTATTAAATCCTTTTTATTTTTTTCCATTTGTTTTCAGCATTTTAACGACATAAAACGTTCGCAATTTACAAGAGACGATATCCACAAAAATAATTTGAAACGTAATTCAATTAACCGTTTGCGTAAAGTTAGAAGTCCGATCACAGCCGAACTGCCTCCACCTTTTCCTAACGGTTGGTATGGTATTCTAGAATCGTCCCAGCTTAGAGATGGGGAGGCTACATTTGTGCCATGTTTGGGAGAACATCTGGTCGTGTTTCGCACTAAAAACCACAAGGTTTACATTTTAGACGCTTATTGTCCGCATTTAGGAGCGAATTTGGGTATTGGGGGACGCGTTATAGATGATTGTATTGAATGCCCCTTTCACCAATGGAGCTTTCGAGGTTCAGATGGAATCTGCACAAATATACCGTATAGTACATCAGGTAAGTTATATCCTTAAGCCGAAACACTACGTTAAACTAAACTTAAAATAAAACAAGAAAGAAAGCTATCTTCGGTAAACCGAAATTTGTATAGCCTTGCAGTCTGCAATTGGATTATTGAAAATCTTTTCATTTTGGTTACAGTTAAAAAAATATCTTAGTTTGTAAACATTTTACATCTTACATACAGAATCTTACATTTTACATGTAGAATTTTACATTTTATATGTAGAGTTTAACATTTTCATTTTAATCGACCGATCGTTTCAATTGAAGCTATATGATATAAATGTCTGATCTTAATGAAATTTAAACCGTAATTCTATAACCGTAAAAAACTTCTATATCTTGAACTTGATTGATATACGTTGACAAAAAAAAGTTACAAATGTTTTTACATAAATTTCGCCATCATTCCTATGGCAGCTATAAGATATAGGTGTCCGATTTCGGCCGTTCCGACATATATACTGCGTGCTAGCCAAATAAGACTATGCTGAAAGTTTCAGCCGGATAGCTCAAAAACCGAGAGACTATTCCGCGTAGAAACCGTCAGACAGACAGTCGGACATGGCAAGATCGACTCGGCTGGTGATGCTGATCAAGAATATATATATGTCGGAGATGACTCATTTATGTCCATTATTGATAAAATTACACAGCAAGTTCGGTTCGCTTTTAGAGACGCTTCCCGACTGACTCGAACTCGGCAAAAATGCTCGATCCACACGAATTTCGTCATACCACGAAATCCATCAGGACCATCGGCATCCCTTTCTGACTCATCAGTCAGCGTTCTACGATCAGACCTTACTCAGTAGCAGAGTGTGTCTCCTTCCCGCAGCTACTGTGCATTTTAAAACTAGTAGCGACAATGTGTCGCTGTACGCACATGTACAGTGGGCAAACTAGCCATTCTACGACGCGGCCTTCCTGACAACTCACACGTCCTCGTGTGTTTAGTTTTCAATACCACGAGACTCAATTTCCTTTTAAAATTTTCTTTATTTTTAAACTGATATTTTTATTTCGTTTATTGGACAAAAGTTTTTTTTTTTTTTAATAAAAATTACTTTTATAAATAACAAATCTTCTGTATTCATTACATTTCTTCCATTAAACTTAATTTTATCAACTCATTTAGTTATTTCTTTAATAACATTATTCTCTTTTATAAAATTTAACATTTGTGTAGTTCCTTTAACACATTTTAACATTCGTGTAGTTCCTTTAACACATCTTATAACATAACATTAGTGTAGCTCCTTTAACACTTTTTAACATTTGTGTAGTTCCTTTAACACATTTTAACATTAACATAAGTGTAGTTCCTTTAACACTTTTAACATTAAATCTTTTTTTGGAATGTCTCTTTACATTTCTTATGCCACTGTTCTTTAGGAATCTCTTTCCTGGTCGTCAGACGCATCTTCCATCGTGCCGTCTCTATCTTCGCGTATTAGCTGATTATTTGGCAAAGCTCTTAAAAATTCATGTGCATACTTGTATGTTCTTTTACTTGTTAATGATTTTAAAACGTATCGATCTCCATCTAATAATTCAATTATTTCAAATGGACCTTTAAACTTTGGGTCGAGTTTTGTTTGGTGACGCTCTTCGTTTTTTAATAACACATGGTCACCTACATTATATTTTATTATTTTTGCCTTATTCTTATCAAATCTAAGTTTGTCATAACGAGCATTAGCTTCCATGTTTTCTGTCGCTTGTTTTCTTAAAGATTCCCTATCAATTATATTATCGTCTTAATTAAGTGGCAATAAACCGATAGGTCTAGCGTCTCTACCGATTAGTACCTCTAATGGACTGGCCTTTGTGACTCGATTTGTGGTGCAATTCATGGCCAATTGAACATCACCTAAGGCATCTTGCCACGATCTCTGGCTGGTTTCGACGGCGGTCAGCATACTCTTAAGTGTACTCATTATACGTTCTACCTGTCCGTTTGCCCTACTCGAACCTGTGGCTATTAAGTGTAGCTCAATCTTTTGGGAAGAACAAAATTCACGGAATCCTGAGCTTGCAAAGTTTCGACTCTGATCCGCGATAATTCGACTTGGCACACCAAACAAACACACTACGGCTTTAACGGTTTTAATTGAACTGTCAGTGTCAATGCTTAAAGTGTGGTGTAGATAAACAAATTTTGTAAACGCATCCACCAGGACGTCTACGTACTAATTTAAGTCATTCTTCCCACTCATTTTCCCCGTTATATCTACATGCACTGTATGCCACGGAATGTTGTCCTTAGGAATCGAGTGTAATTCAGCCTGCATTTTTCCAACTGGAGGTTTAGCTACTTTACAGGTAATGCAATTTTCGACAAACCTACGAACATATTTAGACATATGTTCGAACCAATAAAATCCATAGACTTTGTCCAATGTTTTCTCCCATCCCAAATGCATAATAGATTCGTGGACGTGATTAATCACCGCCCACCTAAATGCCTTAGGGATTACAGGCAAACATTTGGTCTTGCCATTTCTTTGTATTTTTTTATGCAAGACTCCTTTTCTTATTTCATAGGTTTTCGATAAATGATCCGACAATTCATTATTTCTTAGCTTGGCTAATATCTCTGCCACCTCAGGGTCCCGTTGTTGTTCAGAAACTATCCAATTATCGGTTACCTCAGTCAATTCAATCCGTTTTTCTACTATTTTTGTCACACTCTTGCATTCTTTATTCAGCGGATTCCTTGGTAAGAAATCGACGTGTGCCATTCGTTCTCCTTTTGTATATTGGATATCAAACACAAACGATTGTAAAAAGGCCCACCATCGATGTACCCTCGGTAATAAATCTAACTTTGTTCGGCTAGCTTTCAACGAATTGCAATCAGTAAACACCACAAACTTGCGTCCCTGTAGGTAGTGGCGAAAATGTTTTATGGCATTGACAACTGCCAACTTCTCAAGTTCGTACGAGTGGTATTTCGATTCAGCAGGCGACGTACATTTGCTAAAATATTCGATCACATGGGGCTTTTTGTCCACTCTATGCAGCAAAATTGCATCTGTGGCATCTGTGTGCATCTGGCATCTGTGTGCAATTCTATCGAGAGTTGGGGGTCGAATATTGTTAGCACCGGCTCCTGGGCTAAAACAGATATTACTTTTGATCGAATTCTTTCGTGTTCAAACAGCCAAACGAAGTCGGAATTTTTCTTTGAGGTGAGCGAATACAACGGTTTTAAAGTCTCTGAGAACTTTGACACAAATTGGCGAAAATAAGAAGCTAGCTCAATAAATTGCCTCAATTGCGTTACCGTTTTTGGGGGTGGCAATTCTGTCAACACTTGGATTTTGCGTGGATTAGGTCTATTTTGCCCATTGCTTACTTCAAATCCCAGGTATTCTATCTTAGTTTTAAGGAAGGAACACTTCGTCACATTAAATGAAAATCCAGCCTTGCTCAAAGCTTCTAGCACGATCTGCAATCGGTCTAAAGCTTCACTCTTAGTTTCGGCCACTATCAAAACATCATCAATATACACGATGGCGTAAGTGTAGGCAAGATTGCCCAATGATTTTATTATAGCCCGCTGAAACACGGACGGAGCGTTTTTTAAACCAAAAGGCATTGTCAAAAATTCGTATTGGCCTTCGGGCGTGACAAAAGCTGTGAATCGGGATGCACCGGTATTTGATAGAAGCCGCTGGCCATATCGAGACATGAAAAATATCTTGCCCCGCTCAACCTACTAATCTGATCGGAAATTAGAGGCAGTGGATACTTGTCTGCCGCTGTATTTTCATTCAAGGCACGGTAATCCACACAGAGACGATCACTACCATTTTTCTTCTTCACTAGCATCATCGGACTAGCGTAAGGTGAACAGCTGGGACGAATAATATTGGATTCCAAAAGCTCTTTAACCTTTAAACGTACTTGCTCTTTCTCATCTTCGCTAAGTCTATACGGTCGACGCTGTACTGTTTTTTGCCGATCTATCAGTCTGATCTCTAAATGCCCTGTTGAGACTCGAGTTTGTGGAATACCGCTGATAAACCAATCAGAGTAACACTTTATGATATTTGTTAAGGCCATTTTATCGGATTCGGCTAAATCAATATCAGCATTTATAATATCTTTGTAATCAGTTACAGTCAAAACATCTACCCTTTTTGTTTTATAAATTTGAAATTTTTCGGCGTCTATTGTTCCCTGGCTGGCTAAGCCGAAACCCTGGCTAAGGATTTCACGACCAACCAACACATCGTATTTCAGATACTTATCCATAATTACGTGTAACAAAATCTCAAAGCAGTATTGTTCAATATTTATATTACATAAGACTTGCTGAGTGCTACAAATGGCATCATTACTTATACCGTTAAGTTTTACAATGTTATTTATTCTTTTTCCCTTAAATTTATCCGCGGCGCTTTCCTTCACCAAAGACCATTCAGCACCCGAATCAAAGCAAAATGGAATAGACTCACCGGATGCCCTTATTATTCCAGACGGTGGAGCTACTGTGCAGATATCTACACGCTTCTCATACGTTCGGACTTTAGGACAAGCGGATGCAAAATGTCCGATTTCGTCACACTTAAAGCACTTGACACTTGACCGATCCTTCGCTCCAGTCATGTTGCTGCCGCTGTGAATTTTGCCTTTGCTCTGGCCCTTCTCCAAGCGAGCACGACATTCGGCGTATTTATGGCCAGCCTTTCCACAGTAATTACATTTCATCTGTGTCGGAAACTTGAACTTCTTGCGCTCCGAGCCTGTTGAATCGTCGTCTATACTGCGCTTTTTAAAAGAGTGTGCGTGTAACTGTTGTTGTAGCTCATTGCGAGTTTTCACGTTGTTTGTAAAAACCCAGCGCGTCAACTTGTTGTCTATTTGCGCCATGTGAGCCAGAGTAACAGATACAACTATTTCTACCAGATCCTTGGCTTTCCATTTTGACATAAGTAGCGTCACAATACGGCTACCGTATTCAGCGAAGCCCTCCTCCGGTTTTGGTCGACCATTCAAAACATTTAACAGCATGGCGGCAGAAGTCTCCATTCCAACGAAGCGTTGTATAAACAGCTCCTTGAACTGCGCCCAAGTGATGCCGGCAAAGCAAATTTGTGAAAGCCACTGTGATGCGCAGCCTTCCAATGCCTTGCTTAGGGCGATCACTAGGTTGCTACCCTCGAGCACGTTATCCGCAAAAATGAGATCAACCGTTGAACACCAAGATGAAGCATCCGCTGCAGCGCTGTCAGGATTGAATTTTGAAAGAGTCACATATGACGCTTTTCCATCGGTTAGCGGTGCCCTTGGCGTCTGCATGTTTTTTATGATTTTCAGTAGGTTGCGGTTTTGCAGTTCCAACGCTGACAAAAACGGATCGGTGGCATGATTAGTAGGCAAAGCAGATCCCACTTCTGATGTCGGAGATGCCTCATTTATGTCCATTATTGATAAAATTACACAGCAAGTTCTGTTCGCTTTTAGAGACGCTTCCCGACTGACTCGAACTCGCCAAAAATGCTCGATCCACACGAATTTCGCATACCACGAAATCCATCAGGACCATCGGCATCCCTTTCTGACTCATCAGTCAGCGTTCTACGATCAGACCTTATTCAGTAGCAGAGTGTGTCTCCTTCCCTCAGCTACTGTGCATTTTAAAACTACTAGCGACAATGTGTCGCCACACAAAAAAGCCAAAATTATAATACCCTCTGCAAGGGTATAATTATACTACTTATAAAGTTAGTTTTAAAAAGAACAAGAGAGGATGCAAGTTCGTCAAGCCTAAGTTTACATACCCTTGAAAACTATAATAAAAATATAATTAAGCAATGAAATATTTATATCGTTTTAATCCGAAATCTTTAAGAACAATGAAAATCTGATAATTTGGATAGACCTTTTCTATGGCAGCTATAAAATATATTGGTATTATGGTATTATTACATAAAATTTTAATTACATGGCAATATTTAAACTAAATATCATTTCCTAAGCTAAATCCGATATCATTAAAAATTTCCTTGTTTTTAATGATATCGGATTTAGCTTAGGAATTTGACCCAATCGTTCCAATGGCAGCTATAAGATATAGTGGCGATTTGCATGATAAAATAAATTTATCGCTATATTTAAATTAAAAGACCACTTAATCCAATATCTTAAAAAAAAACCAGTGGGAAAGCTACAGCCGAGTGGGACCGACTATGAGATACCCTGTACCAAAAGCATTGTGGGTGTAATTAAATAGCACATGAACACGGAAAAAAAAAATGTGGACAAATGAAGACAAATGTTGCTAGAAACATTTTGAGCAACACTCAAAAGAGACAAATGTTGCAAGGAACATTTTGAGCAACACCCAAAAAAGACAAATGCTGCTAGAAACATTTTGAGCAACACGCATGTGCACTCTCAACATCTCTCTCTCTGTCAAGATGAAGAAGAAGTATACACAGAAACTTTATTGCTTAATAACTTCTATGTTTATCATCCGATCTTACTCAAGTTTTCAGAACTTCCGCGATGTGCTACTTATTATGTCTATCTATTTACTTTAAGCCGAAAATTTCGACTATGGCTATATAACTAATTTTATGATTTTTGGGCGTGGCCAAATTTTAAAACAAACTGGATCTGCGTGCAATAGATTCCAATGTTGTCACCAAATTTGGTAACTCTAGCCCTTATAGTCTCTGAGATCTGTTGTTTCACACGGACGGACAGACGGACAGACGGACATGGCTAGATCGACTCGGCTAGTGACGCTGATTAAGAATATATACTTTATAGGGTCGGAGACTTCTCCTTTTGCCTGTTACATACATTCTGGGTTGGCACTAACCTATAATACCCTTGTACCCTTTGGGTTCCACATATAAAAAACGAAAATCGAATAATTTGATCCGATCGTTCCTATGGCAGCTATAAGATTTAGTGGCCCCATTTGGATGAAATGTAAGACCATATTTAAATTAAAAGATCAATTCCTAAGTTTTAATCCGATATCATTAAATTTAAAAACCACATACTAAGTTTAAATCCGGTATCTTTAAAAACAACGAAAATTGGCTAATTTGACACGATCGTTCCAATGGCAGCTATATGATATAGTGGTCTGATCACGCCCATTCTGACATTCTAATAGCAATAAAAAAAAGACTATCCGCAAAGTTTTAATCAAACATACTAAAAACTGAGAGACAAGTTTGCGTAGCAACGGGCACACAGACAGACGGACATAAAGACGGACAAACAGACAGACGGACATGGCTAAATCGACTCGGCTGGTGATGATGATCAAGAATATATATACATTTTGGGATCGGAGATGCTTCCTTTACTGCGTTGCCAACTTCTGATAAAAATTATAATACCGTCTGCAAGGGTATAAAAAAGAATGAAGAATAAGGACGGCGCTGCAGTCGAACCATCGTTCTCCCGGTCGCAAGCTTACACTCTAATCGCTAGGCTATTCGTTTGGTTGACAATATTGAATGTTCACTTAATTGTTGACAACTGCTTTGCTTGCACGTGTTTTGGATTGTCTCCGATTTTTACCTAGTTAAAAAAATGAATCATAGAACCCGTATAAAATTTTGTGTGAAAAATGAAATTAAGTGCGCGGATACATTCCGAATGTTGACTGTAGCATACGGAGAAGCTGCCTTGGACCGAAGCAACGTTTATCGGTGGTACAAAATGTTCCCAGAAGGCCGAGAAGATTGGCCTTTTGGCCAAAAATTGGCTTTTGCGCCACGATAACGCCCCTGCTCACACATTGTTGCTTGTGCGCGACTTTTTGGCAAAAACAACACACGTATGATGCCGCAGCCACCGTATTCCCCAGATCTGGCCCCCTGTAACTTTTTCTTGTTCCCTAAACTGAAAAGGCCCATGAAAGGACGACGTTACGCTACGCTTGACGAGATAAAGACGGCATCGAAGGAGGAGCTGAACAAGATAAAAAAAAATGATTTTTTGAAGTGCTTCGAAGATTGGAAAAACGGTTGGCACAAGTGTATAATATCTCATGGGGATTACTTACTTTGAAGGGGACAAAATAGATATTCATGAATAAATAAATAATTTAAAAAAAAAAACACAAAATTCGCGATACTTTTTGAACACACTTCGTATATACATAAGTTAGGATAATATTGTACTGCTTGCGACAGCAAGCTGATTCGTCCGCCGGCATTTTGAGAATTTTAAGTGAAACTTGAACATACTTTCCGAGCTCTAGAAAAAAAACAAGACATAAATAGAACAGAAACAAAAAAAAAAACAAGAAAGGGAGCTAACTTCGGCGAGCCGAAGGTTATACACCCTTGCAAATAAAATTTTAAATAAATAAATAAGGAATCACATATATCGTTTTAATCCGAAATCTTTAAAAACAACGAAAAGCTGCTAATGTGGACCGATCGTTCAAATGGTAGCTACCTGGTCGAAATAAATATTGGGACACTCACGTATCATAGTTAGTTTTCACCGTTAATAAAAATTGGTAAGCATTTAAATGACACAAACAATTTCTTTTAATGTGTGTGCATATCATGTAAGTATCGACATGTTAAAAGTTTGAATTTTATAATCTGGGGCTTTTTCTTGACCAGTGTTGTAAAATGTGATTTTTTCCTAGTACGAAATTATTATTGGTACACCATCAAGAAAGTTGTGCTAATTGACTGTTTACTTAAAATTTTCGTAAGATAAGGTGAGTATTTGATTCTTACTATCTGTGTATAAGAAAATTAAGTTATTTAAAACTAAAGAAATGTTAATTTATTATAGTGCGACAAGTAAAAACAGAAACAATGGGTAATGGAGTAAAGCTGTCGGAGAATATGCAAAATATTATCCTTAATCTGCGCAATGAAGGCAAAAGCATTCGCGAAATAGCCAATATTGTTGAAATTAGCAAGAATACTGTTCAAAAATTTAAAAAAAACACGGAAGCATACAATAAAACAATTAAAAGGGGCCGACCTTCCACAGTGTCAGAACGAACCAAACGACAAATAAAGAATTTGGCTGTAAATACAGCGACTAGTTCACGGGATATAAAGGCTAAACTGTCTCTTAAGATAACCCCCCGTATATTCAGCAAATATTAAGTTCTGATAATAACATTAAATATGAAAAAATGATTCGCATACCTATGCTTTTACAAAGACATAAAACAGCTCGACTGCTTTTTGCAGAAAAGTACAAATTTTGGACAAGTGAATGGGAAAACGTTATCTTCAGTGACGAAAAAAAATTCAACTTGGATGGTCCTGATGGAAAAATGATGTACTGGAGAGATATCCGTCGTGAACGAAAGTCCTGCTATGCTCGCAATTTTGGTGGAGGATCTCTGATGGTATGGGCTGCATTTGGACACCATGGAAGATCCCCTGTATGTTTTGTATCAACACGAATGAAATCTCAGATGTACATAAGCCTTATGGACGAAGTTTTGATACCGTTTAGCGAAACATTCTGGGAGGAAAAGTTGATTTTTCAACAGGATAACGCTGCAATCCATGTATCCAAAGCGTCAAAGCAGTTTTTTGAGGATCGGAAAATTGATCTTTTGGGGTGGCCAGCTTGTAGTCCCGACTTAAACCCGATTATTCCTCTGACTATAATATTAAAAAAAATATTTTCTTTCTAGTGTACCAATAATTATTTCTAAGGGAGCAAACAAAAGGATTTAGATTTTCGTGGAAAGGACCAGTAAATTACAAAATTTTAATTTGTTTTCAATTCATTTATTCTCTATATTTATGAATAAAATATCCAAAAAATAAACTAAAAGCCATTTACGATTTTGTGTTAAATAAATGAAGTGTCCCAATATTTATTTCGACCAGGTATAAGATATAGTGGCCCGACCTGGATGAAATTTTAAATATATAGATATATTAAAATTAAAAGACAATTTACTTCGATTTATTTCGATATCTTTAAAAACAACGAAAGTCGGCTAATTTGGGACGATAATTCTTATGGCAGCTGTAAGATATATATCTTACAGGTTCGACTTATGGCCTTTTTCCACTGCTTTATTCTGCTCCATTCTCGAAGCCTTTTATAATTTCTTATTGTTTTTGAGATAATGAATATTGAATAGTCAGAAATTAATAACTATTATTAATCTGTCTCCGTCAGGAAACAGCTACGAAAATGAGGGACACGGTGTGGATCTGTAGAGTATATTTTTTCTACTGCCTTCACTGGCTTTACTAATCGTCTTATGTTCGTAGAGCTTTTGGCCGAGCGCAGCGGCTGCATGTGCAAATGCAAGAGAGGAAAGCTTAACATAAGCTCTGATCCTAACATTATGTGTTTACATTCGTTTTACTTCATTGCTTACAATTTTATTTACTTCATGATTTAATTTAATGTTTATCTACGACCGCGAAATGACTTAACACCGCCCACATTGAAAGTCTCCAGACTCCAGCTAGTCGATGAATGGCTCGTTTGACATGACCGTTTTTCGTTTTGACCTCTGCCACTCGAACCTTTCCATCCGATCCTGGAAATACTTTAGTGACGACGCCTAGCAGCCACGCTTGCGACGGAATGTTGTCCTCGTGAATTAATACGATGGTGCCTTCCACGAGGTTGTGCTGATCTTTGGTCCACTTCTGCTTCTGTTGAAGGCTGAGAAGGTACTCTCTCAACCAGCTGGTCCAAAAGCGCTCCTTGATGGCGGACACGAGCCGCCATCTGCTCAAGTAAGAGAGCTTGTCGTCGTTGACGCGTTGCACGGACACGGGTGGCAGCGCACCTAGCGTTCGACCAGCTAGTAGATGTGCTGGGGTTATGGCTTGAATGTCGTTCGGATTGGTGGTGACGGCTACTATTGGCCTGGTGTTCAGTATGGCTTCCACTTCCACGACGATTGTGTCGAGCTCGTCCTTGCTCAACAAAGCGCTGCCGATGGCCCGAATGAGAAGATGCTTGGCGACCTTCACTGCTGCTTCCCACAAGCCACCGAAGTGGGGGGCTCGAGGGGGAATGAAGACGAACTCTGTCCCGTGCGTTGCAGCATGCTCTACCATTGCGCAGCTGTGAGCAGTAAAAGCCTTGACAAGATCTTGAAGTTCGCGAGCTGCTCCTACAAAATTCGTTGCATTGTCGCTGTATAGCCGCGCAACAGGCCCTCGTCGTCCTATGAATCTGGAGAGACACATAATGAAAGACTTAGAAGTCAAATCTGTGACTACGTCCAAGTGCACAGCCTTGGTGATAAAACACACAAAGACTGCAATATACATTTTCACAGGTGGCTTGCCACGCAACTTTAGCGAAACCTTAATTGGACCACAGAAGTCCACGCCACTGACTTTGAAAGGAAATTGTCCGTTTAATCTGTCAGCCGGTAGATTTC
Source organism: Drosophila triauraria (assembly GCA_014170255.2). Lineage (NCBI taxonomy): Eukaryota > Metazoa > Arthropoda > Insecta > Diptera > Drosophilidae > Drosophila > Drosophila triauraria. Next base: position 225,614 of record CM024337.1, on the reverse strand, counting down.
CCATGACTTGTGACAGTAATCGAGGTTTATATCTGAAGCAATGCGTACACTGCCTGACAATCGTGTTGCATAACTGACGTGCGTTGACGAGCCAGATTTGTTGCTGAAGTAAACCGACAAGTATGCGTGGGCCTGCGTGATGATTGGACCTGTGAAGATGTTCTACGAATAGTTTAGCAAATTTACAAGATTTTGGTGCTAAAAAGGGGTGCTTTGCATCGTATGGCAGTGGCGCATTTAACAAACGAACACCGACGCATAGAAGAGGAAGGGTTCGTTGTGCATCTTGATGCTTCCAAATAAATGGAGTTAGCTTTTGCAAGGATGGTTTAAGTATTTCCGATTTTTCTATCTTGCGAAGCTCCTCAGTAAATTCGAATTGCTGTATGCTGTGTATTATTGTGAGAAAGGCATGTCTTAATTCTTGGGCCGTGATTACAACTGATGTATACTGCTCAGCTCTGCGTCCTCGACCAAACCGTAGTATGTACGCGACAATTCTCAAGATTTTTAGATATCTTGACTGAGTTTCAAGTAAGGCAAGAATCTCGTCCGGTTGATGATTGATTGCTATTAAGACCGTTGCCGAGGACCGTTTTTCTAGTAGACATCTGCATGAGTGGCAAAAAAATCGCATTCAAATGCACAAAGCTCGAAATGAGTTGAGTGAATTTGAAGCAAAGCCAAACTGAATTGAATAAGTTGAGTCGCTTACATACGACTCAGACGCACAACGAATGAATTCGAATGATTCGAGTTGGAACTGCAGATACTCCAAACATCACACTAAGAACAAAATAAAAATAACGCGGACTACAAATACATCCAGATACACATTTGTCGGCTTCTTTTATTGAGGTGTCCATGTTTGCGTCTGCAGATGCGTCTCTTGGCTAACTAAAAGTGGTCCCTGAAAATTCGAATTCCTACACAACAGCTCGAATGATTCGAATATAACACGCATTACCAAATACATTCATTTCATTTTTCGCTTCATTCCTACTCATTCATTTCGTTCAACGTCCCAAGCTATGAAGCAAAACGGGGACGCATACTCATACAACGTCGTTTCATTTCTTGCATTCCACTCATTCCATTCCATTTCATTCGAATGTACTCAATGAAACGTATGTTGTGAGTGGTTTCATGCAGATGTCTATTTTCTAGTCGTTTTTCAACCTAAAAAAATGTAAAACCGTAAATGTGGATTTTCAGGCCAAAGTTCCATTTTTTCACTTAGGAATAATGGGCCACTGAACCACAAGGAATCATTCAGCTCTGTAATTGGGCATCCGCGAGACACAAGATCTGCTGGATTTTCTTTAGTTGGCACGTGGCGCCATTGCGCTTCCGCTGCCATTTCTTGTATATCAGCAACTCTGTTTGCAACAAATATATTTAAGGTGGACGAATGCTGTTCTAACCAGTGTAGAACTACTTCGGAGTTAGACCAAAAGAAAACACGCTCTACTGCGAAATCCAAATCTTCTCTTACGGTTTGCCATAGTTTTGCCAACAAATGTTCGGCGCATAACTCCAGCCTTGGAATGGTTTTGGTTTTTAATGACGCAACCCTTGCCTTAGCAGTGATAAGCCGGACTGAGATTCCATTGGGCGTAACAACACGCGCATACAAACAGCAGCCAAATGCCCTTGCCGAAGCGTCTGCAAATCCATGGATCTGGGTCGAACCTTTGTTAGTAACTCCAATATGTCGGGGTATAGACACTTTATCCAATTCAAGGAAACATGAGGCCATTGATTCCCAACTTCGACGGAAGTCATCCGGAAGTGGATCGTCCCACCCGAGTTTACACAACCAAAGTTGTTGTATAAGGATTTTAGCTTTCGTTGTTATTGGGCTTAGTAAACCAAGAGGGTCATAAAGGCGTGCTGAGAAAGATAAAATAGATCGCTTTGTGAGAACTTCGGTTGGACTTACAGCTGAGAAAGAATATTTAAAAATATCTGTATTGGGGCTCCATATAAGACCTAATGTTTTAGTGTCCTCTTGGTCGCCAAGAATAATAGTTGTTGACGAGTTAATGTTCTCCGAGGCAACATTGGACGACCATTTCGCTAAAGACAGGCCTGCTGAACTTAAAACGTTTTCTAGTTCTTGGCGCATAACCTGAAGCTCTTCTACCGTCTCAGCTCCAGCTAGTAAGTCGTCTACATAAAAGTTTCTGGACAGAGCTTCGGCGCCGCGAGGGTGAGAGCTAGCGTATAAATTACTAAGGTATTGAAGACATCTGACGGCTAGGTAGGGCGCTGATGCCGTCCCATATGTAATCGTATTTAGTTGGTATGCTTGCACCGGTTGTGTTGGACTTTCTCTCCATACAATCATCTGGTATTGACGCTGACTCATATCGATCTCAAATTGCCGATACATTTTTGTTATGTCTGCAGATATTGCATATGCACGAAGACGAAAGCGTAATAATATAGAAAAGAGAGATGGTTGAATTGTTGGCCCAACCATAAGCAAATCATTTAAAGATAGCTGGGTTGACGACTTACACGATGCGTCAAAAACAACGCGTAATTTCGTTGTAGAACTTTGCGGTCTCAGTACACACTGGTGCGGGATAAAATAGTGTGGTTCACTGGGAATACCACTGTCGGCTAGTGACATGTGCCCTAAGGCTAAATACTCCTTAATGAATGCAACGTATAGAGCTTGGACCTCAGGTTGTCTTTGAATCCTTCGCTCTAAAGACAAAAATCCTCGTTTGGCAGTTTCGAAGGAACTGCCCAAGCTCGCAGGGCTCGATTTGAAGGGTAAAGAAACTGTTAGCCGACCCGATTGTAATCTTGTAACGGTTTGATTAAATAATTTCTCGCAAAGCTGTTGTTCAGGGGTATATCGTTTTGTTGATGCGACGTTAGGAATTTCCTCAAGCTCCCAGAACTTCTGCACACTGACATCGAGGGATTGCTCTTGGAGCGTGGTTAAATGACAGCTAGAGTCTTTTGGCTGACTAGTCAGGAATTTATATCGACCTGATACAACCCACCCAAACACAGTGTTTTGCAATGACAGCTTATGACTGGCTCCTTTAATGTGGCCTTCAGCTAGCAAGTCAAAGAATGCATCTGCACCCAGTAGTAAATCTATCCTTTGGGGTTTTTAAAATAATGGATCAGCTAGCGAAAGGTGCTGTGGAATGCCTAACTCCGAGTTCCGAATTGCCTTTTCTGGTTGATATGACGAAATGGATGGCAAAACGCATAATTCTGCAGACATTTGGAAATTGCTGGTGCGAGAACATATTGATGTTTGTATGCAGGTTTTAGTTAAGGAGTTTGACTTCCCTATTCCAAACAATCGGATCGGCTTTCTAATGCGGTGGAGTTTCAGAGTGTTGGCTAAACTTTCAGTTATGAAATTGACCTGGGATCCTGAGTTCAATAACACTCGAGCTACTTGATACTCCCAAGGCGTCCCTTTATTTTAACCAAGGCTGTGGCTAACACTACCTGTCCTGCGTTTGGTGACCGGGCATGATTGACAGCCACATCAGGAACTTGGTTTGAGCTCGTTGCGGTACCTAAAGTTGGTTGTGGTGCGATGGACTGAGTCGAAGTGGAAATATAACGGTGCAGCAAACTATTGTGAGGCTTATTACAGATTCGGCAATGTGATAAATTGCAAGATGATACATTATGCCCTCGTTTAAGGCAGTTAATACAAAGTCGCGAGCCCTTGGCGAATCTAAAGCGGTTGGCAACCGAAAGCGCAGTAAATGAGGAACAGGCAGTGATCGCGTGATCCTGCGACTTACAAAACACACACTTGGTGATCTGAAGATGCTCCATTTGATTGACTGCTAACAATGTAGTACCACTCTTCTTTGGCCGGTTATCTCGATAAGCCTTATTGGTTTTCCCTTTATTCGATGAGGATTCTTCAACTGACAAATGTTGATACCGCTTATTCATCTCATCTTCGCAACCTTTCCATGTGGGAATCTTAGAATAATCAAGCCCCTCTTCCCATCTAGCTCGCGTTCCTGCGTCTACCTTTGACATGACTATATGGATCAACATGACGTTAACAATTTTGCTGTCGTCACCAACAGACAACAGTGATTCATAAATTGCCCTGACATTGTCAATCAAAGTTCTTAACGACGAAGCAGACGGACTGGGTATGCAAGATAAATCAAATAGCCTTGAAACACCTTCAAAGAATATTAGGCACTCATTATCATATACACGTTTTAACGCATCGAGAGCCTTTTTATAATTACTATCCGTTACCTGGAATGCCTTTACTGTGCCCAATGCTTCTTTTTCAAGACAGCAAATGATTAAATTTCTCTACGTTTGATAGTTGATCATCATCATGAATCATACTCTGAATAAACGCCACTAAATTTTGGCAGCTTCATTTGCGGTAGCCGTCTATGATGTCCACCAGTTGTATTTAGTGTGTTATCTTTTAAATCTTGTTGTTAATGTGAGCTTCTAAGAGATTGAAGAAGAGCACGAGTAGTAACACATAAATCTTCCAGCTCTTCACTGGATGCCAACTCCGGATTAATTTTGTCTAATGACCACTGTATATTAAATATTACCGCTCTTAAAGAGGAATCGAAGATAACCGTTTTGGGCTGGTGCATGTGTGTGTAGACATGTGCTCCGCCAATTATATACAGCTATGCAATTGTGTATGCGTAGTTGTGCGGGTAATTTTTCACTATGTCACCAAATTTCACTTATATGCCAAATTCAAATGAACAATTTTAATATTTATTTTAACAACAGAATTTCAATTTGATGATTTGCTCAAATAACACTGCAATATGTTACCTGGTATTGAGTACTGGCGATCTGCCGTGTGCAGTTACAGAAACCCATGTGTTTCACTTCTTTGAAACTATATATTATGTTAATACCAATTAACAATTAACTCTAATCCAAAATCCAAGGAATCCGTGAGTCCACCCGGGGGCGCCAAAATGAATAGTCAGAAATTAATAACTATTATTAATCTGTCTCCGTCAGGAAACAGCTACGAAAATGAGGGACACGGTGTGGATCTGTAGAGTATATTTTTTCTACTGCCTTCACTGGCTTTACTAATCGTCTTATGTTCGTAGAGCTTTTGGCCGAGCGCAGCGGCTGCATGTGCAAATGCAAGAGAGGAAAGCATAACATAAGCTCTGATCTTAACATTATGTGTTACATTCGTTTTACTTCATTGCTTACAATTTTATTTACTTCATGATTTAATTTAATGTTTATCTACGACCGCGAAATGACTTAACAAATATTTTAGACAAAAAGATGAATGAAAATTAGATCCATCGCAGCATTTCGTGGGCACCACTGTATAATGCGATGCTCCTTAAGCTATGGAAGGAAAATATTTTTGGTGTGCGCTCGCCGCTGTAAAACTCCCGATTTTTCTTTGAAATAAAAGATTCCAAAGTTCCAAGCATTGATATTAACAAGTTATTGAATGGGTCGGTTAAATTTGAAGAGGACAAGATGTCCCGCTTTCGGCTGCGTTATGATGGACGCCGTCCCAATTTAAATGTAAACAAAGACGGATCCGGTGTTCAAGAATGTAGATACAGCAGTGGAACAAGCGACGGTCCATTTTCGAAAATATATAGCAGTGGAACTAGGCTATTGGATGACATTTTATATGTATTGCTATGTTTTAATTAAAACGTCATTTACTAAGTTTTAATCTTTAAAAACAACGAAGTCGTGTCAGCAATAAGATATAGTAGTCCGATTTGGATGAAATCTAAAATGTATAGCTATAATATAACTAAATGATTATATAATAATTTTGAGCCCAATATCTTCAAAAATAGCGAAAAGATGACATTTTGACCCTATCGTTCCTATGGCAGCTATAAGATATAGTGGTCCGACATATATTGGACATTCCATATCAACTCGGCCACCTCTGTTTTTTTTTCGCTCTGAAAAAAAAATGCATACCCACATTTTAAAGTGCTCCATGTCCATATAGTGACCCTTAAATATTTTTTCGTTACCATCAATAATTTTCGAGATAATCGCTGTTGGACAAAAAACTTTAAAAAATCATAGCATTGAAATGGTGCATGCAATATGAAAGACAAAAAATACGGTTATCGTTTTTTCAAACATATTTTTCATAAAAAAATACTAGACTAATCTAGCGGCTTTTAATTAAAAAACTTAATTATTATTAAATTAAAGCACTTTAAAATGTGGGTGTGCATTTTTTTTTTTCAGAGCGGAAAAAAAACAGGGGTGGCCCAGTTGATATGGAATGTCCCATATACTAGCTGCAATAGAAAAAAGACTTTTTGCAAAGTTTCATTCAGATAGCTTAAAAACTGAGAGACTTGTTTGGGTAGCAAAGGACAGACGAACATGGTTAAATCGACTTAACATCACCGATCAAGAATATATTTTCTTTATGGGGTCGGAGATTCTTCCTTCACTGCGTTGCAAACTTCTGATCAAAATTATAATACCCTTTAAGGGTATAAAAAGTCCAGCCATTCAAAAAAATAATACAAAACTGAATGAGGAATAAGGACAGCTGCGCTGGAGTCGAACCGTCGGTCTCCCGGTTGCAAGCTAACACTTTACCCGCCAAGATATCTGTTTTGTTAGCTATGGTTGGGCAAAGCTGCATTAACAGTACTTTGAACTGAAAATATTGGGAAATTCGCTTTAATACTAATCGCTGTAAATTGTAGCCTAACTTCCCAGGTGCTGAGCAACTCCGATGCTGACTTCATTGAGTTCATATCCGTTAAAATATCATTTCCAAACTGGAACCTCTTTATTACATCTTCCTACATTACACACACTCCAAACTCCTGCAAACGACCGCCTTGGAGACAGAAAATCCTACGGTCTGAACCTTCGGGCGATGCCGCAGCCAGATATCCTCAGGATTGGGTTAGAAGGAGATCATATGGGAGAATAGTACACTTCCAATACACCCAGGATTAAGGTGGGAGGGCTCTACCGCTCCCCTATGGTAGGAGAGGATCTTGGGGTAGTATGGGTCGGGGAGGATCTTTCCCTTCACTCCGACACAATACTGGGCAGTTTCGAGGGCTCTTCCGCTCGAACCTGACGGAAAGAACGACGGGCAAGAATACTACCATTCCTCACATAGGATACACGCCGAGGTGCCATTCGTTTTGTTTCATATTATTCGTTATGTCCAGTGCACCGTTTACACATCGCTTCACACTGACCAAAAATATTGTTTTGATTTCTCCTTTTTCAGTTCGCTTTGTATTTTCACTCCCGTAACCCGACCGTCGCGTTCAAAAAATTCGAGAGAACAGAGCGCTGCCTATCTCGTGCGGTCTCCTCACCGTTTCCGCTTCCTCCCGGTCTTTTTTAATACCTCCAGATTTCCGGGATTATGTTTTCCATGTTTCAGTATTTTCCTGTCCCTCTTATGTAGCTTAGAACCTGACTTATGCGTATCTGGTCTCACTCCGACCCACTTCGTAGCATTTCAGCGGAAATTGGCTTGATATTCTGCTTACGTAAATGGCAAGCCATACTGTTTTCTGGTATTTTATCGGGATGGGTTCGTAACTTGGGTCCCGAAGATCTTGTCCCACCCGGCCTATCGGAAAATCTGATATTTTTTCCCAAGGTGGATTTAGAATTTAAGTCTCGACGATCTAGCCTCCGCCGATTTTCTAGTATTTCCTAGATCGTGGGTTTGGAACTCGATTACCCCAAGCGTGGGTCCTTATCGACTTAAGCTATTTTCCTGTCGGAGGTGCCTCTCTGGCGATCTTGGACGGTTCCATTATTTTAGCTTTAACTTATATATTTATATACATTATTTTATAAAACTACAAACTATGTATGACGGTTTGACCTTCAGGGCAGATCAATCATCATATCAATCATCCGACTTTACAGCTTATCATAAACGGAATTTTTCAGTCGCGTCCAATTAATAGCGCCCCTATGCGTAGACTTTGTTTCCGTAAGCAAACTAATTAGAATAAGGGAAAATCAACACATCCCAAAATACGAAATTAATATGACATATGCTAAAACCAACAAACCGTTGCTGAGTAATTACCTATGGGAGTTTTAACGGAAAGAGTCCAGAAAAAGGACACAGAGGTAGGGGAAATATAAAAACCCCCTCTGGCCATCAACATTAAGCGCGGCCGATGTTAATGCATAGGGTCTTACAGATGCCCAAGTCCGGGTTCAGCAAGGCGGGTTTAGCAAGGCAGTTTCCAGTAATTGCTGAAAGGACTATCGCATAGGGCACGGCAAGATACTTGATGACATTTTACAACGAGCAGAAGAACAGACGGACTACATAACAACGGAATTAAGGTTTGGTAACGGCTACACGACCTAATTTCCGACTAGGGAAGATTGGACCGACGACAGGGTAACCGAACAGGATGCGATATCACTCTCCACCGATGGCTCTAAGATGAACTGCCGGGTTGAGGCTGGAATCTATACTGAAAGGTGGGGGATTGAAGCGACCTTCACCCTCCCAGACTCAGCAACGATTTTTCAGGCTGATTTTATAGGCTCGCTATATTGGAAGCAGCCAGCCTCTTAATACAGCAGGATCTTAGGGATACCAAGGTTCGGATCTACTCGGACAGCCAAGTGTTAGCAGCTTACATCGCTTGTTTAAAGGAGCAGCTAATACCGCTCACTTCGACTGGCAACTTATACCGCTAACCGCCGAGTCCCTAGTCAGAACACACCAGCATTTCGTTAGGAACTGATTCTTTATTGGGCGCTCACGCCTTTTTATAGCGGTTTCCACTTATGTACTAGTTACAGCTTCCTTATGTATAATTCCACCTTGGGGTTATCTATGCTAGAGTAATCTTGTACATTCTAGGGGCGATCATAGTACTTTGTGTATTCCCAAACTTGTATATATGTGAGTTCTACTGCACTTGATTAAATGTATGTACTTATGTTGACAAAGGCGCGAATGATAGTGCGTTCTTTAACTTTACAGGGGCGATAAGAGTATTTCGGGCATACTTGAATCTTATATATAAGTGTGTGTATACTTCTCACACCAGTTCTTACTGATAGGCGGCGTGTATATAATAATAATACTTGAGCCCTTGATCGGCCTGTGATTTTGGGTGGATCTTTGGATGCGGACAATTATGAATGTTCACCTTTTTGAACATTCGGCGCTGGGCCTTATTGCCTTTATTTATTTTAGTGTATTTATTCATAGCCTGAGTTCAATATTAATTTGCTGTTTACCATTTTAACATTAAACTTTTTATACCTGGTACCCATTGGGTACAAGGGTATTATAAGTTAGTGCCAACCGAGAATGTATGTAACAGGCAGAAGGAGAAATCTCCGACCCTATAAAGTATATTTATTCTTGATCAGCGTCACTAGCCGAGTCGATCTAACCATGTCCGTCTGTCCGTCTGTCTGTCCGTGTGAAACAACAGATCTCAGAGACTATAAGAGCTAGAGCTACCAAACTTGGTGACAACATTGGAATCTGTTGCACGCAGATCAAGTTTGTTTGTTTTCGCCCCCGAAAATAATAAAAAACGGTATATTAGGTATAGGCGTGATTTTCGGCGTAAAGTAAATAGATAGGCGTAATAAGTAGGCAATCGTGGACGTGTTCTAAAAATTTGAGTGAAATCGGATGATAAACATAGAAGTTATTAAACAATAAAGTTTCTGAGAGAGAGAGAGAGAGAGAGAGAGAGAGAGCGCACGTGCGTTGCTCAAAGTGTTCCTAGCAACATTTGTCTTTGTTGGGTATTGCTCAGCATGTTCCCAGCAACATTTGTCGCTTTTGAGAGTTGCCTAACATGTTCCTTGCAACATTCGTCTCTTTTGAGTGTTGCTCAACATGTTTCTAGCAATATTTGTCTTCATTTGTCAGAAAATGTTGTTTTTTCCATGTTCATGTGCTGTTTAATTTTACCCACAATGCTTTGGGTGCCGGGTGTCTTACAGTTGGTCACACTCGACTGTAGCTTTCCCACTTGTTTATATTGATTTAACTTGTTTCTGATATTTTTATTACATATAATATTGCAGACCTATGCCCGCTAGTATTTCCATTATTAATACCTATTAATTCAACATAAAGTTGACTTATAATTTTAAGTAATTAATGGAATCCAGGGCCAACTTCCCTCGGCGTCGCTGATCCCGGTAGTTGGACGCTTCGTGGTAGTTTCTCCTTCCATTTTGGCCAGAGATGCGTCCTCATTTGTGTTGCGTTTTCCTGTGTTACGTCGGTGGTGTCGTTGTGCCTCAGTCCTTGGAGGATATAGGGCTGAGGAAGTGGCCGCCCGGATAGCAGACACGATTTGTGCAGCTGAGCTCGCCGGATTTGGGGTGGGTTCTTTGGACGCCACTATCCTCTCCAAACGTAATCAGAACAATTATTTATGTGCCTGAAAAATAGAAGAAATCGTTCGTCAGTCTGTCTTTCTGTCCACATTGTCCGGCAAGCGGATATATGCTTGATCGTGAAAACAATCGGGCTATGTTTTGGCCGTTTTCCCTCCCCATTCGCAAACTTCGTGCGCCGTTGGATCGTCGCGGGCCGTGCTATACGATCCCCTGTTGTACATGTCGTTCGTCAAAAGTTATGTCATTTTCTTGACCCAGTCTTCCATTCGTACCATTGCCCCCCTTTTAATGGGTTTCTACCAATGCATTTTTGTTGGTTTAGGTTCACATTACAAGTTTATTAGTAAGGTTGTTCAATTGTGTATTGGACATTAAAGTGGGTCAAACAGTGTGTTTGTTATAGCTAGGGTTATGGATTTAAAATGTGTAGGGAATATTTAAGTGAGTTAAAATTATCATGAATCTGTTTTGATCTATGGTGTCATTAACGCGAATAAGATAAATGTGGTAGAGTCGTAAAAAATGTATGCTTAGATGTGGGTAAAAAGATATAATTGAAAATAAATAAACAAGGTGGTTTAAAGTACCATGAACAAAGGCTAGTTAAATATAAAAATTATATTATAGATTCAAAGATCTGTATTAGGTAAAACTATTTCTCCCAGTGGAGGTGTAGGGTTGCACATAAATATATATATATATATGGGTATGTTGAGTGGTTAGGAATCTGGGTTCCGTAGAGCTTACCCTCTTTAAAGGTCCAAAGACGAGAGATCTCCCGGTCGAATCCTGGGCTGCAGTATTTGGGTTAACATATATTGATATTTATGTGCATGGGTAAATGTGGGTTTTTAAATAGTAACATATTACACGAGGAAAAAAAAACTTAGAGAAAAATAGATATATAAAAAAAACTAAGAAGCTCGGGGAGCGGAGTGACCGGTGGTCATTCGACGAGGGTGTCGAATGCTGATGGAGTCAGTATCTACTGCTCAAGTATGGACTGAGGCATGGGTATCCGAAGACAAGCCGACACAATCACCAGTGTAAGTTTGTGGGACTGGATTTTCACTACACGGAAACTATTTTTGTTTGAGTTAGTTTTTATGCATTTATTGATTTGGATTTGTTTACATATTTAAGTTGGTCTATTTTCTTAGTAAGTTTTCTTCTTTTAAAGTTTTATTTATAATGTTTATGGTTGGTCCTAAGTGTTTTAAGTTATATTATTGTGGCCACTTCCGGGACATCCTTCAGGTGGTTACTTGTGGTCGCCGGACCATTTGTTTGCAAGGCGCACGACTTTCTCTAGTTCGTGTCGACGGTCACGATTTCCCTAGATCGCCTTCTTGTATGTGCTAAGTCCTTTTAACAACAGGCTAATAAGCATCATTCCTGCCATGAACATCAGTACTTTGTAGACCTGTACAATTTCGTCTTTATGGTCGATAACTTCTATATTATTAATGACGTTGGCCGTGCTGTCGTCCACCATGGAAGTCTTGGAGCCCATAGTCCTTGTAGTCTTAGGTGCAGGGTCTTTGATGTTACTATTGCACTCCGAACTGACGTTTTTTTTTCTCTTTTTAGGACCGTTGGTGGTTTTCCGAACTAGGGACGAGGCGCGTTTTTAGTAATCTCCACGAAGGCTTGCTGGTTTTTGACTTGCTCTGGTACTGGTAAACCGGGTCTTTTATACCAAAGACTGTGCCAACTTTCGCCGAGGAATTACCGGAATAGAACACAAAAGTGTTCCCAGTGAGAGTCATCAATTCCCCTCTTTTCTCCTATTGGCTAGGGTTCAATTCGGGTCGTCTTTTTTCTAACTTTTGACAATTCCGCAAAATCAGCAGTGTTGGGTTGCTAGTGATTGCATGGCCTAATTTGGTGCGTTTGGCGGCGTCATTTGCCAGAGCCAAATTCTGGTGCAATCTTGCCAGTGATTCTCTATGGAACTAGCGTATTGGCAACTCTTGATTCTCTTCCGTGTTACCCGTGGGAATCACGTCGCCCTAACCGGCGTACGTAACACCTGCCCCAACTTTCCTCCACCTTTCCAAATTCCTCCAGCGTGAAGACTTGCCGGGGTGATTTCCTGGAGCGATTTTCCTTCAGCTTCCAAAATTCCTCTAATGTGAGGACTTGCCGGGGGGATCAAGTGCAACTGTATGCGTTGATCTACTTCTTTCCGAGATGCTTCCAACTCATTGTCTTTCTTTAGGTTTATATTTGTTACGGATGCCGTCTCGGGAACTTCTTCTAGCTTCCACATTTTCTTCATGGTAACTGTTGTTTGAACGCGTTTACTACTAGGAGTTTTCACGATTCCCGATAGTATCCATCCCAGCTTAGTACATTGCCCAATCATGGTTTCTTTCTGTTTCAATCCTTGTGTAACAATTTCGGCCAATAAATCTCCACCGATTAGCACATCAACCTTGCTGCGTTTTTTAAAGGTTGGATCCGCTAAGATATCATATTTCCATTTTCGTGAGTCATATTCAAATGACATTCATGGCGTTGCATTTAATAATTTCGATAAAACGACTGCTTCGGTCTCAAATCGCTTTTTACTTTTAAATCTTGGACGAATTTTTAGCTGTATCGATGCTTCAGGTGATCCAACTAAACTGTCTCCTAATCCATCAATTTGGATATCCATTTTCTTCTTCTGTACTCCCAACCTTTGAACTGCTTCTTCAGATACAACAGTAATCTGGGATCCTTGGACGACTAACGCTCGGAGTTTTATCCATTTTCCATTTGCATCTTGGCATTCAATCTGCCCCGTGGCCAACAAGGTGGTTTTTCCCGTTTAAGATTTCTTGCTTGATTTTTGTTCTTTTTTCCTGTGTAGAAATATGTGGTGGGGTCTATCATACATATCGCCTTAACAGTCCTTGTGTGGTGTAAATTTGTGACATAAGCATTTGAAACATAATCTTTCTCGACATGCGAACTTCCACTTCTTCCTGATTGCCAGATGACTGAATTTGGTGCAATTGGGTAATTTGTGCTTTCGATTTCTACAATAAGGGCAGTTCTCACTCATAACCGCAGTCAACACTTTTGTATTTTTCTGTGTCCCGTGTCTTTGTTGTGATACTGCTCTTATGGCTTGCAGATGTTTCTCCAAAAATTCCAACAAATTTTGAAGTGTCTGAACTTCCTTTGTCGACTTTGATGTGTGTTCCTAACTTTGTTGTCCTTGACGATCAAATTTCCTTAATAGTAGTCCAGCAATGAATACGTCTGTGCCGTCTAATGGGATGCCCATGCCCTTTATAGCAAGAGTGCATTTTTGTGCCGTGTCCAGCACTCTGGGCAACTGTTCATCATAGGCAAATCCAAAATCTTATTATAATTTTCCACAAACAGCTGACGTCTGTTCTTGAATCAATTTCTTACGATGTCCAAAGCTATTTTGTAATTTTTATCCGTTATCATCAAATGCTGTATTAAATTTGAAGCTTCGCCCTTTACAACCTACTTCAGTCGCATAAGTTTTATTTTGGGCTTCATGTGTTCATCATTGTCTACCATTTCTTTAAACATATCGAAAAATCCCAACCATGCCGAAACGTCTCCAAAAAATGCAGGGATCTTTATCTCCCCTACAGATATCCGACGTTCCTCGTATTTATTCTGGTGTAACCAAATTTCTTTTGCTCTTTTTTCCATCCTTATTTCCTCATACCCATCTTAAACCGTCTGGGTAAGTTGTCCATTTACTTTTAGTTCATTGAAACTATCAGTAAGTCGTTGAAAATCTTCCTCTATATATTTCATATGTATCTCTTGTAGTTTCGGGTCTTGTCCCGTGTTCATGCTGAACAAAGGGAGGTCAGCAATAAATCCAAGTGGACATCACTATGTACAAAATGTACCTTTTACCCGGTTCCGAGGCGGGCACGAAGCCGCCATATTTTGCATACTCTCTTACTCGAAAATAAAACCCCGAAGCGAGAAGACATACTCGAGCTCCAGCATTTGATCATCCATTTAAAACCTCAACTTTATTTACTGGGAATTTGGGACACCAGCTTACCAGGCCCCGACATCGACATTTTTGGTCCTCCGCCCGAGATATTCCAGCGCCTTGCCAAGATAAGTACGGTGCCGAAATTCCCACCATATATGTATATACATACATACATATATATATATATTGCTGCACTTAATCCACTCTATCTATTGCCCCACTTCCAGCTTGTGGCCGCCTGTGCAGTAATATATGTACGTATGCATGTATGTACATAGCTATATGCACTCCTATACGTATTCTAACTCAGCCAATATTCAATAAGGCTTACATCCATTTTTTTTCCATACAAAAAAATCTATGCATATTGTCCGTATGTGTGTCCATCCATATTAATTATAAAATTATCCAGTGAACATAAATACATACATACATCCACTACATATTATTTTGCATCCACACCAATTTCCTCAGTGCACATACATATATACATACAGAATTTGCATTCGCATATGTACATGGCCGATCTATGAACATAAATACATAGGTACATACATACATCAATTACTTTTGGGTGTTCATAAATCGGCGGCATTTAAAGAGATCTTGCATCCCACATACATTCATACATCCACTACATATCTAGGTGTTTCACTTCACAATAACAACAAAAACAAAAACAAACAAACTTTGCTGACTCCCGGTCAGCTGGCCGATCATACGCGCATAGCCATACATACAAATTGCTGGACCGGCAATTGAGAACCGGCAGCTAAAATTGTCGCCGCATATAAAGACAAAAACATAAACAAAGTTAAACATACAAAATTTAAAAATCAGCGTTTTAATATTTTTATTGTTTATTTTGCATAGATAGTAACCCGATTACCATAAGAGTTTTTCAGCCGTTCACACTTGCATTACTTTTTTTGAAACGTGTCGTGGGTGAGGTTTTTGTTTTCCTTTATCATTTGGGTTTTTGGTACGAATGATCCAGCGTCCAAGTTTTTTATGTTTTCCTCCAAAATCGATAAACATAAGTTTTCGATTAATCCCTTTATCTTCACTTTCAAGCCCCACAGCATTTTCGACAAACATTTCTTATAGTTTTCCGAATGAATTATTCCACTTTTTTTTTCGTTCTTTCCCAAATCGATAAAAACTTTTTTCGATTATTTTTTTTAATTCTTTAACGCGTCATCCAGCGTCGCCGTATTGATTTAAAATCGATAGCCTTTTTTTCGATTAATTTGTTCTACGCTTATACAGCGTCCCCATATTTTTCAAATCGAGTACATCCTTTCCGATTATTTTTTGGAACGCTGTATCCAGCGTCCAAGTGTTGTTAATTTTTCCAAAAAAAAAAAAATCGATAACTATAATTTTTAAACGTGTTATCCAGCGTCCCCGTATTGATTTGAAATCGATAGCATTTTTTTCGATTAATTTGTTCTACGCGTTATCCAGCGTCTTCATATTTTTCAAATCGAGTACATCCTTTCCAAGTGTTGTTAATTAAAAAAAAAAAAAATCAATTTGGTCTACGCGTTATCCAGCGTCCTCATACTTTCCCAAATCGATAACATCCTTTTCGATTATTATTTGTTTATTTACGCTTATCCATTTCTTCCAAATCGATAAAATATTTGTTCGATTAAAGTGATGTACACTTTATCCACCGTTCCATACCACGCCAAAGTCGATAGATTACCTCACGCACTTGCATTTTCCGGCTCTTACGAGAGCTTAATATGCCAATTGGCGACGGTAAGGAACCAAAATCCCTTTTGACCGTTTCAAGGCGGAAGCGTCTCACAGAGTCAGGGCAAAGAGCGAGTCCTCTGTGCCTTCCCAAAGCGAAAATCCCACTCGAAGCAAAGGCCCATTGACAACCACAACTCCACCTAAATCTACGAGCACGTCGCTCCAAGTTCCACGGTCGGTACCTTCCAGCAAATCCGGGAAATCAGTCGTGTCTCCCCACTTCACTAGAGCAACTGGAAGAATGGCTCAAGCTGAGGGAGACAAGGCCTTGATGAAATTCATGACCATAACCGATAGGGTGGGTCAGTTCGAAGCCAGAGTCAACAACCCTTCTAACACAAGTCCGTCCATTCACACGAGTAGGGTTCGACTCGAGCAGATCAGGGCCCTCTGGGACAAGGTGGAAAAGAAATACGAGCCGTGCTCCGAAGTTCTTTCCAGTCTAAACTGCACAGACACAATAACAGTCATGCAATCCAAGTATGACTACTGTTATACCGTTTACGAGCGGTGCGCAGCAAGCCTCAATGAGATTATTGAGGATTCACGCCCGCAACACTCTGCTCAGTCCTCCAATCTGGCGCCGTCTCAGGGCGGATGTCGCTTACCCCAGTCGAGTGCGAAGTGTTCAATGGTGACTATGTTCAATGGCCCACATTTCGTGACCTTTTTCCGCCATCTATATACGCAATCCTCGTCTTTCAGAAGTTGAGAAATTATTCCATCTCAACGCTAAAACTAGCGGCGAGGCGAAATCCATTGTTGCCTTATCTCCGTTAACCAATGATGGGGTTGAATCAGCGTGGAGGAACTTGCAGAATCGGTTCGAGAAAAGAGGCTGCTGGTCAACAGTCAATTGAAGATTTTGTTTAATTTACTTTCTGTTGCCCAGGAATGCGGCCAAGCCTTGAAGCATTTAGAGAGCACCATCCAAGGTTGTTTAACGGCTTTGCAAATAGCAGAAATCGAGACCACTAATTGGGATTGCCTGCTCGTTTTTCTGTGCTCTTCCAAGTTGCCAAAGCTAACGTTGTCTCTATGGGAACAGTCCCTTCTCAGTAAGTCTGATATTCCACTCTGGGCTGAATTCAAGGCCTTCTTACAGGATCGTCATCGAACGCTCGAGGCGATTGAAGAATTTAAGCCAAATTGAAACCATTGCATATGTGTTACCACAACTAGCAGGGAATCTCCCATCCTATACTTTACCAGAGGATTTCTTGAAGGATCTTCCACCTTTTCAACTAGCAGATCCAAATATCTACCGGAGCTCGCAGATTGACGTGCTTATTGGTGCCGATATCCTGCCATCGATCGTTCTCAGCGGTTCCCATTCCAATATTTGTGGAACACTCCTTGGTCAAGAGACCATATTCGGGTGGATTCTTTGCGGTCCCATTGCAACGAGTCCCACAAGCAGAATCCGTTCTTTTTCATCCCGATTAGCGGTCACCGAGTCCAAACTAGATAGCATCCTCACAAAATTTTGGGAGGTGGAGGATGTTCCAGGGAAGCTAGTAAAGAAATCCACTTCGGTTTGCGAGAAAAACTTTATCCAATCCACCAAAAGAAATGAGGATGGGAGGTATGTTGTTTCGTTGCCCTTTAAAGAGCCGGACAACATTAATCTGGGACATTCCAGACCCATCGCACTGGCTCAGTTCCTCCATTGAAGATCTTCCATTGAAGGAGCAGTACGACGCAGTCATTCAAGAGTATTTAGATTTAGGTCATATGCACCAAGTCGCTCCGAACGACTCCAGCAGTTTTTATTTGCCTCATCACGCTGTCTTCAAACCAGATAGCACCACGACACGCACCACGCGTCGTGTTCAACGCTTCCAATCCCTCATCAAACGGGAACAGCCTCAATGATATCCTTCACGCGGGGCCTGTACTGCAGTCCGATCTGACTATTCAGATTCTAAAATGGCGTTTTTTTAAGTATGTGTTTAATGCTGACATCACCAAGATGTACAGGCAAATTCGGCTCAATCCTGGTCACACGCGCTTCCAGAGAATCTTATTCCGCAACAAAAACGGAGAGCTCTGCGACTATGAACTCGACACAGTCACCTTCGGCGTAAACTGTGCGCCCTTCCTAGCCATCAGAGTGCTACAGCAGTTGGCTCAGGACATCCAAGGCCAATACCCTTTGGCAAGTGACATCATCTCGAATTTTATGTACGTCGACGATGTGCTCGCAGGGGCTCACACTCAGCAGTCGGCAGTTTTAGCCATTAAAGAGCTTCGGCTGGCTCTCGAGAGTGCCGGTTTTCCACTGCGCAAGTGGACCTCTAACGAAATGAGACTCCTACAAGCGATTCCAAAGGAACACTAGGTGAGTGCAGACTTCCTTGAGCTGGAAGATGCCAGCACCGCGAAAACTCTTGGGATCCGTTGGCAAGCTAAATCCAATCTGCCTACACCAAACGAGAGGTTTTATCTCAGATAGCAAAGCTTTTCGACCCGGCAGGATGGTTATCGCCTTTCGTAATCCGAGCCAAGATTTTCAGCCACTCCCCACCGACCTCGTAACCAAGTGGCAAGAGTTCTGAAAAGGGTATCCAGCCCTGAGGGAAATTCGTATCCCGAGATGGGTGCGTTTCCACCCAGCAGCCAAATTGCAGTACCATGCGTTTTGCGATGCGTCACAGGACGCATATGGGGCTGCCATTTTCGTCCGAGTCGAAACGGCTGACGGCTGTTGTACCCATTTGCTGACATCCAAAACCAGAGTCGCTCCAGTCAGGTCCATCTCCATACCCCGCCTGGAATTGTGCGGAGCAGTGCTGCTCACTGAGCTAGCAGCATCAGTAATTTCCGAATTGCCTCCTAATGTTTATGAGATTTTTTACTGGACCGACTCTACGATTGTTCTTGCATGGCTAGGTAAGCCAGCGTGCACCTGGACGACATTCGTGGCCAACAGGGTCGCAAAGATCGAACGACGCACCAACGAAAGCAAATGGGGACATGTACGATCTGAAGACAATCCAGCTGATCTGGCAAGCCGGGGCGTCTCACCCCAAGAGCTTAAGGACAGCACACTTTGGTGGCACGGGCCGGCTTGGTTGCCACTCAAGCAGGAGCAGTGGCCGAGCGAATCATTGGTTCATCCGGAAACCGAGCTTGAGCGACGGCCCATCAAATGTCACAGTGTCACAGTGCCGCCTGCAGCTGATATCCTGGAGCGGTTTTCAACCTTCGACAGGGCTCTGCGGGTTCTAGCTTACGTAATCCGTTTTGCGAAAAGGTGCCAAAAGAAACATATAGCCCCATCGACAGCACTCACTGCGACGGAATTGTCCGACGTGCAAGAGCGGTTAATCGTGTTCACTCAAAAGAATGAGTTTCCCGTCGAATATAAGGCCTTAAGCAAAAAGCAGCAAATTCCAGCCTCAAGCACAATTTCTAACCTGAACCCCTTTATCGACAGAAAGGGGGTCTTGAGGGCAAGCGGCCGTTTACAAGCATCTGACATGCTCAGTTATGATGAGAAACATCCTATCATCATCCCAGCACGGTGTAGGTTCGCGAAACTACAAGTCCTGTTTACCCATCGTATATCCTTGCATGGGGGGAATCAGTTAATGATGCGACTGATTCGTTCCAAATTCTGGATTCCTAAGCTTCAAGGTTTGGTGAAACAAACAATTCACTCGTGCCGAGTTTGCGTCATCCACAAGAAGAACCTGCAGAAGCAGTTGATGGGGGATTTGCCCCGTGCGAGATCCACTTTCTCCAGGCCATTCACTCATACGGGCATGGATTTTGCGGGACCATTTGACATCAAGAGTTATGTCGGTCGAGCCTGCAAAATCACAAAGGGGTACGTCTGCGTTTTTGTCTGTTTTAGTACCAGGGCCATCCATCTCGAAGCGACATCCGACTTGACGACAGAGAAATTTTTGGCCGCTTTCTCCCGTTTTTCCGCTCGCCGTGGGTGTCCACAACACGTCTACTCTGACAACGGGAAAACGTTTGCCGGAGCCTCCACATCCTTATCCAAAGACTTCATGGAATCAACAAGAACATTGATTCTCTCCAAACATAGTCTTCAGAACTTGGCCTGGCATTTCAACCCTCCTGGGGCATCTCATATGGGAGGGCTCTGGGAGGCGGGTGTGAAAAGCTTCAAGTCTCATTTCTACAAGCACACAGCCGCAGAGAAGTACACCTTCGAAGAACTGGCTACCCTCCTTGCGAAAATTGAGGCCTGTTTAAACTCCAGGCCTATTTCGCCAATGTCTGAAGATCCCACTGACCTTGTGGCTCTTAGCCCCGGGCATTTTCTAATCGGTGGGCCACTTCTTGCGGTATCTGAGCCTGTGATCGAAGAAAATCCTATTTCCATAATCAATCGGTGGAGAAGGTTAAAGGCCCTGAATCAGCAGTTCTGTGTGCGTTGGAAAGAGGAGTACCTGAAGGAGCTCCACAAAAGGAACAAATGGAAATTCCCATCGCGAGATCTCCAGGCAGGATACATGGTTGTGATCAAAGAGGAAAGCTTGCCATCCAACGAATGGCGGCTTGGGCGTATCCAGTTGGTCTGTCCGGGCGTAGACGGCAAGGTCAGAGTAGCAGACGTTCTCACAACATGGGGCGTCATCCGACGACCAGTGGCGAAGATGATTCGCCTCCCAATGGACTGCCCCAGTGACTCCTCAATACGTTAGCCCTTCCAACTGACATTTACTAGTCCTAAGTTTGTGTCGTCCAACGTCGTTTTTCCGTCCACGTGACTTGATCATCCGCATCCATAACCCTTCATTTTCATATTTATCCATTTTTTTTGTAATATAGATCCGCATACACAATAGCTCCGACGACCCACCAAAATGCTCGTCGCTCATCGGGAAGCCATGTGTACAGATGTCGAGTCTGCAGGGAGTCCACGCACTAAGGAGTTGCCAGCGGTTTCTTCAACTGCCAGCTGTGAAGCGGCTCCGCGCAATACTGATCAACAAGTACTGCGCAAACTGTCTGGCCCACGAGCATTCCGGTCGGTCATGTCGCAGTAAAGCGAGGTGTCACATCTGCAAGGAGCTCCACCACACGCTTCTGCACATCCACACTGGGCAGCCGCGTTCTTCGCGACCCGACAAAGCGCCAGCCACCCTCGGCTCCTCAGCGTCAGCCACAGCAGCGCCAGCGCCTTCATCCGGATCTCGACGCTCCGCCACGCCAATGGAGATGTCGCCATCCCGCAGCACGTCTACGGGCCCGCCGTGCACGACCACCCTGGTCCGCACGAGTGTTAGCATCCTCCCGACCGCGTCTGTGCTAATCGGATCCGACCAAAAGCGTTTCGATGTCCGAGCCTTGGTGGATTCGTGCTGTCCTGTGAGTCGCATTCACATATCCTTGGTGAAGGCCCTTAATTTGGCCATCACGGGCATTGGCGACCAACGGGTGTGCACCACCGAGATTCGCTCCAAAGTGTCCGAGATGAGCAGACAGCTGCTGATGCTGGTGGACGAGCAGATGCAGACCCGAACGCCGTTGCAGTCACTGGATCCTAAGGTGCAAGATATGTTCCAGAATGTCACCTTGGCGGATGTATATGCTGACCTGGTGCTGCCGGGTATCCTCCCGGGTCGGGACGGCTTACCGATGGCACAGAACACGACGCTGGAATGGATCCTTTCCGGACGCTGCTCCCTCTCGTAGATTGCAAGTATTCCTCTTGCGAGGGGGGGGGCGAGAATGTTCATGCTGAACAAAGGGAGGTCAGCAATAAATCCAAGTGGACATCACTATGTACAAAATGTACCTTTTACCCGGTTCCGAGGCGGGCACGAAGCCGCCATATTTTGTATACTCTCTTACTCGAAAATAAAACCCCGAAGCGAGAAGACATACTCGAGCTCCACCATTTGATCATCCATTTAAAACCTCAACTTTATTTACTGGGAATTTGGGACACCAGCTTACCAGGCCCCGACATCGTCATCCCGCATTTACCAAATTTCCTTGAAGCGCCATTCTTGCTTGATGGTACTCGCGTGATCGCATTTCCTCTTCTTCCATTTGGTTTAATATTGATGACTGGCTAGCCGCCAGGCCATTAAGTGATTCTTTTTTAGATACCATTTTAATAATATTAACAATTCGCTATTTCAAAATATTCTTATGTTCCAGTTATATCTTAATTCATTGCCTATATTATTTTTGTTTTCTTTTAAATTCTGTCTCAGATAAACCTTTCTTATATAAGCGTTTCCTTGGACCTCCCACGCCGTGTAGATTGTTACGGTTACTTGCTCCTAGTAATTTCGCGAACCTCCCACGCAAATATATTTCTTTGAAACTTCAAGCCTCCATTGGCTTGATCCTTGCCGAGTTCGTGGACCGCCCACGCCGCGTTAATAGCTATCTCCGCTGTCGCTCCAAGTAAGCCGCGTTCTGATTATTGATCGTTTTTAAAATCGTGGACCTCCCACGCCGTTGTAGATTCCTCTGGATTCAAGCCCCCGCTGTCGCTCCAACATAAGACGCGGTCCGATACTTGATTCTTTGTTATTTCGTGGACCTTCCACGTAAATTTCTATTACTGAAGTAAAGCCTCCACTGGCGCTATTTCATAAGCCGTGGTCCGACGCTTAGTCCTTGCAGTTTTCCGAGGATCTCCCACCTCGATATATTTAATAAAAATTTCAAGCCTCCATTGGCTTGTTCCTTGCCGAGTTCGTGGACTTGCCACGCAGTTTTAGCTGTCGCTCCAAATAAACTTGATCATTGTAAAATCATTGATCATTGTGGATACATCTAGATTTAAGCCTCCGCTGTCGCTCCAACATAAGCCGCGGTCCGATACTTAATCCTTGTTATTTTGTGGATCTCCCACGCCGATATCTATTACTGGAGTAAAGCCTCTACTGACGCTATTTCCTAAGCCGTGGTCCGACGCTTTGTCCTTACAGTTTTCCGTGAATCTCCCACGTCGATTTAGCTCCTCTCCAGCCTCAAGCCACCGCTTTCACTACTAACTTAGCCGCGGTCAGGACCTGATCCTGTTCGTTCTCCCGTGGACCTCCCACGTCGTCGCTTTTTATTAATTCCAGGTGTCCGCTGTCGCCTCCTCATAAGCCGCGGACAATCGCTTGCTCCTTATTCCCTTTTCTCCCACGTCGACCGCCAGTCCTGTCCCTCGCGGCATTCTCTGGACGTCTCTGTATTTTGTAATTGTGTCCCTGATCTTGCCGTAGTCCACTCAATAAAGGTGCGCCTTGCGGACTTTTCTACCGTGGATACCGATTAAGGTATGCCGAACAGTTTGGCAGTCTTCATGAGCAAAAATTTCTTTATGCTCGAAGGACCATATGTTAGCAGCTTACATCGCTTGTTTAAAGAGCAGCTAATACCGCTCACTTCAACTGGCAATTTATACCGCTAACCGCCGAGTCCCTAGTCAAAACACACCAGCATTTCGTTAGGAACTGATTCTTTATTGGGCGCTCACGCCTTTTTAAAGCGGTTTCCACTTATGTACTAGTTACAGCTTCCTTATGTATAATTCCACCTTGGGGTTATCTATGCTAGAGTAATCTTGTACATTCTAGGGGCGATCATAGTACTTTGTGTATGCCCAAACTTGTATATATGTGAGTGCTACTGCACTTGATTAAATGTATGTACTTATGTTGACAAAGGCGCGAATGATAGTGCGTTCTTTTACTTTACAGGGGCGATAAGAGTATTTCGGGCATACTTGAATCTTATATATAAGTGTGTGTATACTTCTCACACCAGTTCTTACTGATAGGCGGCGTGTATATAATAATATTACTTGAGCCCTTGATCAGCCTGTGATTTTAAGTGGATCTTTGGATGCGGACAATTGTGCATCTTCACCTTTTTGAACACCAAACTTCTATAAAATCTCTTAAAACCGTGAAAACAAACTCGCGGTTAGTGGCAGAATGCAATTGCGCCCTAAATAATCTTGCCAAATACAGTATCGTGCAAATTACCTGCGTGCCGGGACATAGCGACATACAAGGTAATAAAAAAGCAGACGAGCTAGCCCGAGCTGGCTCGGCAGGCTGTGCAGAAACTAGAAGGATACCGATCTCGCTCAACTCAGTCCAGACAGGGATTCATGATCATTTCAGAATGATAGCCAACAAGGAATGGTTAAGAACGAGTGAGTGCAAAAGATCGAAACAATGTTGGCCGGCTTTTAATTGTAATCGGACAAAGGAACTGATATCCAACAGCAAACGGTAAATCAGCAGTGTCCACCGGTCATTGGGCGATTAGAACGCACGCAATGAAGATGGGACTGCCATAATATGCAAGCTGCAGAAGCTGCAAAGACACAACGGAACAGGAGACACCAGAGCATTTGCTCTGCAAGTGTCCAGCACTAAACAGGATCAGAGCACGTCACTTTGGTGCCTACCAGCTAGAATCGCTGAAAGAGGTAGGAAAGTTGAAGATTACAGCAATCCTAGGATTCATCAACGATTCAGGGTGGTACTGAAGACGACGCAGCTAGCATGAACAAACAGAGGCTGTGGAATAAAAAGGAGCAAGGCTCTACTTGGAGTCTCTAGCAAGAGCCTCACCCCTTATACCTACCTACCATATAATGACGAATTAAATGTTTAAGTTCGATCGGCATCAAAGCTCACTGATGATCTCCTTGGTAAGAGTGAAACAGGCTGTATGAACAAACCTGCTGCATTTGTCTTCTGCCAAAAACGATCTGTGTATCTGGCAGTTAATAGTCAACAAATCTGATTTTTGTATATGAAGATCAGGTTGACTATAGACCTTGAGTTGGCGCAAATTACTAATAATGAAAATACAGGTCACGAGAAATCAGAATAAAGAATAAGAATAATGTAAAATCAACACATCGCAAAAATATACAATCCATAAGACATATGCTAAAAACCAACAAACCGTTGCTGAGTAATTCCCGATGAGAGCTCTAACGAAAAAAGTCCAGAAAAGGCACACAGAGGTAGGTGAAATAACAAACTTCCCTCTCTGGCTTTCAACATTAAGCGCGGCCGATGTCAATGCATAGGGTCTTACAGATTCCCAAGTCCGGATTCAGCAAGGCACTAGTATATAATGACGCATTTAATGTTGAAGCTCGATCGGCATCAAAGTTCTCTGATGTTCTCCTCGGTAAGAGTGAAACAGGCTGTATGAACAAACCTGCTGCCTTTGTCTTCTGACAAAAACTATAGGAAACTATAAACCGTTATCCAATTCCTTACCTATAAGTGATTGGTGAAGTCTTAACTAACTGCAGCTTGCTTATGATGTATCCACATCTTATAATATCCTATATCCGCTGTTGAACAGATTGGTAATTAAATTCACTGCTAAATCCTTTAACAGCCCTCCATGGCATTCTCGTCACTTAGCACATTTGAAAAATATAAAGTCCAGACTTTATAAGCGGTATGTGAAAACAAAAATGCAAGCTTCGAAATGCAAACTCCGAAAATCTGAAATTGTTTTATTCCTTTGTGAAGTTAAAGAGTAATTCTAAGGAAGGAATAAATCCTTTATAATTCCGCTGCCCAGAATGGCAGTATGTACAATATTAGCAACTATTGTGGAATTGCCAAATTTGGCACTATTCCAATATTGTTTGAAAAATTTATTTGCGATCAATTGCAACACCAGTGTCGCTCCATAATATCTCCCCCCATCATGGTTTTACCCGTTGTCGGTTTACTACAACTAACCTTCTTGGTCCAGTGCTTCCACTATCCAAGGCTTCCAATCCCTAAAAGCCTTCGATTCGTTCAACCATGAGCTGCTGATCCGCAAGCTGCTCCTCAGGATTCCCCCCAGATCTACTTATGTGGATCCGTTCCTTTTTATTAAATCGTACCCAAAGGGTCGAATTTAATACCACATATTCCCAATTAGTCACAGTAAATTCCGGCGTTCCACAAGGCAGTCACCTTGGTCCACTTTTGTTTAGCTTATTTATTAATTATCTTCCTCAAATAATTGAGTGTTCCAAGATTTGGGCTCTAAAGATTTCTATATACAGCTCCAGATCAACTTAAATATCCTTTAATCCTGGTGCCAAGTCAACATGCTACTGCTTAATCCTGATAAGAGTAAATCCATGACATTTTATCGATCCAGGCCTAATGCTTACACATATTCAATTGCACATATTGCACTTGAACGCATGAATAAAATCACTTTTAATAGCCACATCTTTACTTAATTCAATAAAGCTAAGAGCTTCCTACCTTTTATCAAACGGCGGTCCAAGGAATTCGACGATTTCTACACCACAAAGCTCCTTTACGTTTCCCTAGTGCGTCCCACACTGGAATACTGCTTCACTATCGGGTCCCCAACAGCTGTGTGTCACCAGGCTAGGATCGAATCTCTCCAGAAAAAGTTTCTCCTGTTTGCCTTAAGAGAATTAAACTGGAAGCTGTGACGCCGTTTGCCCCCGTTCAGAGACATGCTACGACTTCTAAACCTTTTACGATGTCATCTTCCAACACAAACTAATCTTTGCAGCTATCCACTGGAATGTGCCCCGGAGACCTTCTCGGAACTTCCGTCAGTTATCACTGCCGGTGTGCTATGCCGCATTCCGTGTGCTTAGTGATAACTACAACGTCCTGTTCCACTTAATATCCTTTGAGTGTTCCGACGAAACAAGCTCCCAAAAAAGTCACATACGTATATATATACTAATGGGAATAGAAAGAAGAATATCTGGAAAGTTTCATTCAGATAGCTCAGAATCTGAAGCTTGCGTAGAAATGGGCAGACGGACATGGCTAGATCGACTCGAATGGTGATGCTGCTCAAGTATATATATAACATACTTTATGGGATCCGAGATGCTTCCTTTACTGCGTTGCTAGCTTCTGACTAAAATTATATTACCCTGCAAGGGTATATTTTATTATACCCTTGCAGAGGGTATTATAATTTTGCCATGATATTTGCAACGCAGTGAAGGAGGCATCTCAGACCCCATAAAGTGTATATATTCTTGATCAGCATCACCAGCCGAGTCGATCTAGCCATGTCCGTCTGTCTGTCTGTCCGTCTGTCTGTCCGTCTGTCTGTCCGTCTGTCTGTCCGTCTGTCTGTCCGTCTGTCTGTCCGTCTGTCTGTCCGTCTGTCTGTCCGTCTGTCTGTCCGTCTGTCTGTCTGTCGGTTTCTACGCGAACTAGCCTCTCAGTTTTTGAGCTATCGGGCTGAAATTTTCAGCATAGTCTTATTTTTTTAGCACGCAGTATATATGTCAGAACGGCTAAAATCGGACCACTATATCCTATAGCTGCCATAGGAATGATGGCGAAATTAATGTACAAAAGTATTTAATTTCTCTGTTTTTCAACGAATTTCTATAAATTTCGAGATATAGTCGTGTTTTAAAGTTCTAGAATTACGGTTTTAATTTCACTAAGATCGGACAACTATATCATATAGCTGCCATAGAAGGGATCGGTCGATTTATTTGAAAATGTAAAATTTTACATGTAAAATGTAAAATTTACAAAATTTACATAATTTGACATTATTTTTTACAATACCAAAATGGATCGATTTTCAATGATTCAATTGCTGACTGCAAGGGTATATAAACTTCGGTTTACCGAAGTTAGCTTTCTTTCTAGTTTTTTTTTTAATTTCTCTAAAATAAAACATAATAAAATTAGAAAATGGAGAGGGAATGACGTTCGGGTTTCATCCCCCAAAAACTTAACTACTAGAGATTTTATAATTGTCGTTCTTTCCTTCGGTTCAACTGACACACAGTAGAACTCTTCTATTTGGCGACATGACTATGTTTGTTTATAAGTAAACTTTTCTGGTAATTGAGGTTATGTATCTTACAGCAGATAAATCTACAGGAGTTGCTTCTCGTCTGGATTCAAGAGTTTTTATTTATATTCAAGAGCTTACGCATATGGCACCGGCATTAATTAAATAACGATAGAGTATTGTAAATGAAGTTGAGAAGCCAAACGTGCAAAAAAAACAATATTTTAGTCTGCTACGTAGAGATTCCACACCTGGGATTTTCATTGCAAGACTGTTTGTGTCCAGGTATAAATATCAGATGATTTGACTAATGCTCTTAAGTAAATTCATATCAGAGGAGTTTGCCGATCCGGTTGCCCTGGAGCAACAGTAACTAAAAATCTCTTAGCATTATGAGTTTTACACAGAGACAGTACGAAGATGAGATAAGCCAAGATAATTTAGTTAGATATAATCACCCATTTAGGAACCCCAGAGCGTATCATTTGAACTGGGACAGGTCTTAACATATTAAGCAAAGGATCTACTCAACGGTTCCAACGATTCCTAAAGATACGCGGATTCTTTGATGCGGCGCCGGTGCAAGCCCTATAAAAAGTAGATATCGTCACCCTTTCTCTCTCATGATGAGAGTCTCATCACTCTCTTATATTAAAAACTTTAAAATTGTATGCAGTACGAAAAAAATTTTCAATTGCGATTTTTAAATGCGTAGCTTTACTAATTATCTTGATTGCATCGGGAAGTTGGTTCCTAAGCCTCATGGTACGTGAGCATTCGTATTTTATTAATATACTTGTATTTTCATAATATAAATGAATATCAATATTTCTTCTTGATGTACTGAACCTTAATAGTAAAAGGACCCTAACGTTCGTCTAAGGCTTAACAAAGATATTTATGGAAACGTAATAGCACATCTATATTACTATTATACCTTTTAAAAATATAGTGGTTACTTTATTAAATTAGCAACTTGCTGAATAAAGAATAACCTTCTAATGACTCAATAAATTTATCCGACGGTACCCATAGGGTACAAGGGTATTATAACTTCGTGAAAGCCCCTTAAGACCCCATAAGCCGTGTCCGTCTGTCCGTCTGTCTGTATGAGTCAACAGATTTCAGAGACTATAAGAGCTAGAGCCACCAAATTTGGAACAGGATTCAAATCCGTTGCACTTAGATAAAATTTGATTAAAAGGTTGACCACGGCCGCTTCCGGTCCCGTAAGTCAGAAAAAACGTTGTATAAGCAGGAGTCGTGATTTTTTAAAATTTGAGTAAATAAATAATACATTAATACATTAGCAATATTGTTGACATTATAAAGCAAGCTCAAAACACTGCAAAAGCAGGCTGCGCGCAGTGGTTGCGCCCATAGGCCAAAACTTCAAAAATCCATCATATCCATATTTTTAGTCAAAAACAAATTGTCTTTAAATTGACTAAATCTCGTAATGGCGATCTTACTTAGAAATTTAACGGGACTTCTAAAAATAGAATGCAAAGAAAGAACACGTGTGCAATTCTGAAGCGCAGTGGCCTTAAGTTAAGCTTTTCGTCACAACCAAGTTGATTTTCAAAGTGGTAAATCTTTCGCAAGAGTTATCCAAATTTAATTGTTTAAAATGAATTTTAAAGTCGAAGGTGTTTACTTTTATTAATTGTTTTGGTGAAATTAATTTGATTATCCACCTTTTTTTGTGTATTTTGTGATCGTCTCTATCATGTTTAGTTAGAGTTTTAGTTGTGATCTCACAAAATTGAATAATTGTTTTTTTTGTTACTGTAATTGTCTGATTCTAAAGGTAATGTCTCGTTAAAATCAGATGCAAAAGTTTCAAGGATATGTCTTTGAGTATTGTGCTGTTGCTCTTTCTTCGTCTTGCGTGTATTTATACATATGCTTTGTAACCTTCCTTATTTATTCATTCCGTTCGAATTTACTTCTTAGGAGCTTCTTATAGTTTTGTGTTTAACCGCCTATACATTTTTGATTTGTGGTGCACAGAAAGTGGAACTAACGCAGGAAAATTGAAAAAATTATTGATGTTGTTCAAAAGCACATTGAAAACAACGGCAATATTACCGATTTAAGCCAACTACCAGATTTGTTATTTTTTGGTATAATTACAAACGAAAAAAATCTTCAATTATACAGTATCGATCTGATTGGCTGATGGAAATGGAAACAATTGTATTAAGCTGTGTCTCCAAGGTGTCTCAACCAACACAAAAAAGTGTCAATCCTGGGCTGCCTAAAGTTGAATTCATGGAGAGTTCGAAAAGAAAAAAACGACTTAGAATTGTGGACATATCCAAGACAGATGACTCTGCAGCTTCCTTGCTTCGATCGTGCAGCTTGCCTTCAGGGCCAAAGCAATGCCAAGCGAATATTGAAGAAGTTCTATCACTTTTTGTAGACACAAATTTATCAAAACAATAATATTTAATCAATTATTATTTATTAAGTCAATAGTATCATTTGATGCATTGCCAAGTTACAAGCAGGTGTTGAATGAAAAAAAAAGTAGCAACCCAGATGAAATCATCGTTACTGAAGTAAAAGCTTAAGTTCAACTACAAAGCTTGTTATACCATACGGCTTCCCGGATTATAGAACTTCAAACTGAAGTTATTCAGAACATTACGGACGATTCGGTGAAAAACTTAGTTTTGATAGGAAAATGGGAGTTTGATGGCAGTACCGGACAATCTGAATACAAACAGAAAGCGCTTAACAATAATTTGGACGACTCTTCAAGTGCCAATTCAAGTGATCCTAAAGGCCATCAAATAATTTGGAAAAATCCCCGACCTTCATCTTCACACTTATGCAGACCGATGAGGTTCCAATTTCAAAAAGAAACGGCTAAATTGGCTTTAAACGAAGAAAGCCATTTCAAGAAACAAATTGATAAAGTAAAGCAGACAGCATGTGATGTCGGCAATAAAAGTTAAGCTCAGCTTGCAGTTGACTATGGTAGATAGGAAAATATGTAATGCCCTTACCGACACATCTGCAGCCAGATGTTAGATTTGTCAAGCTAAGTCAACGGATTTGAATGATTTAGAAAAAGTTTAAAAAGAACAGCTTTGAGTTGGTTTGTCACCATTACACTGTTATATTTGATTCTTTGAATATTTTTTGGGGACCAAAGATGGGACCAAAAATCTGTATGTTTAAGAAAAAAAGGATCCAAGAAGACTTTAAGGCAAAAATGAGGTTAATAGTGGACAAACCGAGAAGTGGAAGAAGCGGGAATTCTAATGATGCAAATACTGAGAGAACATTTTTCAAAAATTCGGAATTATCAGCTAAAATAACTGGATTAGATGAAAGCCTTATAATACGATGTTTAGAATTGCTCCAAGCTATGGCATCAGGGAACAGGGTAAACGCTGACAAATTCCGATTATATGCTCTCGACACTGCCAAGAAGTTGCTAGATTTATATGATTGGTACTACTTTTCGTCCTCAGAGCACAAAGTTTTAGTTCACGGTACAGATCTTATTAACTATGCGCTTGTTTCAATTGATGAATTATCGGAAAAGGCTGCAGAATCGCGCAATAAAACTATTTAGAAAGCAGCATACTAGAAAAACATCTCGAATTGCAAACAAAGACTACTTTTATCTTCCGATTCTTTTATTTCGGAACAAAGGAAATTTCCATGCAAATACAATTCAAATTTAATGAAGAATAGAATAGAATAGAAGAATCTGATTAATTTAATCAATACTGTTTTGTTATTGTTAAAATAAAATGATTTATGTTTAAATCTTAAATATTCGCGAAAACTATTTTTTTCTTTTGCAATTGTTGCTATGGTATATATTTAAAAGGCTTAATTGCAATATAATAAAAACATAAAAGTTTCCATGCAAACCCTCGATTTTATACCAATGGATTGTATGACAGCTTTATGATATAGTAGTCCGATCCGGTTGATTTTTATACATTAGTTTACGAGAAAAATAGGAAAATGTTGGGCAGCTTCAAGCCTCTACCTTAACTGTAAATATTTTTGGCTGCTCTCCCATAGAACGCCGACCACTGTGCTGCGTGGGTCGCGAAATGAGTCATGGGTTCAATTCGTGGTCGGGCTAGAAAATTTTGTTTGTGTTTTATGATTCGCTTCCTTTTTTTAATAGACATAAAACTTGTGCATTAGAGCTCGGAAAAACACCAATGTAACATCGAGCACCAATATTTTTTCTGTAAACATCAATTGGCGTCACGGATAATATAATACTACAATATATATAACACATTTATAAAATATTATTATAATAAAAATTACCTTAAAGTAAATTAGAATATGTTGATTTTTATACCCGGTACCCATAGGGTACAAGGGTATTATAAGTTAGTGCCAACCGAAAATGTATGTAACAGGCAGAAGGAGGCATCTCCGACCCCATAAAGTATATATATTCTTGATCAGCTTCACCAGCCGAGTCGATCTAGCCATGTCCGTCTGTCCGTCTGTCCGTCCGTCCGTGTGAAACAACAGATCTCAGAGACTATAAGAGCTAGAGTTACCAAATTTGGTGACAACATTGGAATCTGTTGCACGCAGATCAAGTTTGTTTTAAAATTTTGACACGCCCACTTCTGCCCCCGAAAATCGAATAAAACTTTATATAAACTATAGTCGTAATTTTTGACTTAAAGTAAAAAGAAAAAATAAATACGTAGGCACTTGCGGACGTTTTCTGAAAATTTGAGTAAAATCGGATGATAAACATGGAAGTTATTAAACAATACATTTTCTGTGAATGCTCTTCTTCTTCTTCAGAGCCACAAAGGCAATAGTGAAAAAAAGTGTTGCGTGCTTTCGGGAGCAGTATAAATTCGTAATGCAGCTGCGTACAGCTGCAGAATTTGTCTTTTTTAAACGTTGCTTAACATGTTTTTAGCAACATTAATCTTCATTTGTCAACTTTTTGTTTTTTCCATGTCCGTGGGCTATTTAATTTCATGCACAATACTTTGGGTACCGGGTATCTTACAGTCGGTCACTCGACTGTAGCTTTCTCACTTGTTTTATTTTGCCTTTCTGAGGGTTTTCAGTGCTTCTTATACTTTAATAAGCGTCTGCAAGGAGTGGAGAGTGCCTTTTCTGAGGGTACTGATACTATACATGTGTCAAAAAAGAGTCAGATTCGACTCAGAAATAGTACTCATAAAGTGCGATCATTTTCATAGAAAAAATTCTCTTATCTGACTCTTTTTTGGGCTCATAATGACTGTGACTTCTTATAAAAAGTTATCCGATAAGAGTCGAAAACGGTCATATTATATACTAGAATGTTTCTTTTCTGAGAGCTTACAGTGTGTCAGAAAACACTCAGACTGAACTTAATAATAGTCCACATAAAGTGCGACCGTTTTCATAGAAAACAAGAAAGAAAGCTAACTTTGCTAAACCGAAGTTTGTATACCCTTGCAGTCTGCAATTGGATCATTGAAAATCGATCCATTTTGGTAATGTTGAAAAAATATCAAATTATGTAAATTTTGTAAATTTTTTATTTTACATGTAGAATTTTACATTTTAATTTAAATCGACCGATCGTTTCTATGGCAGCTATACGATACAGTTGTCTGATCTTAATGAAATTCAAACCGTAATTCTATAACCGTAAAAAAACTGATATTTCTTGAAATTGATTGATATACGTTAAAAAACAAAAAAATTATAATATTTTTTACATTATTTTCGCCATTCTTCCTATGGCAGCTATAGGATATAGTGGTCCGATTTGGGCCGTTCCGACATATATACTGCGTGCTAAAGAAATAAGACTAGGCTGTCAGCCCGATAGCTCAAAAACTGAGAGACTAGTTCGCGTAGAAACTGGCAGACGGACAGACAGACGGACAGACAGACAGACGGACAGACAGACGGACATGGCTAAATCGACTCGGCTGGTGATGCTGATCAAGAATATATATACTTTATGGGGTCGGAGATGCCTCCTACACTGCGTTGCAAATATCATATCATCAAAATTATAATACCCTCTGCAAGGGTCATAATGACTGTAAATTCCCATAAAAAGCCTAATAAACTGTCAAAAAACGCTCATATTGCTCTCTGGCTACTTAGTTTAATTCCGAATATGCTCTGACAAAATGACTTTTTATGAGCCCTGGTTGAAGAAAAGCATAAAAAAATTCTCCAAAATCGCTTTTAAACTAGACACTTTTTAGACACATATTTATGAGCGCTCCGAAAATTGTTTGCTGGGCGAGGGATTTTTTTTAGAGTGATCGCTTCGCATGCTCGATCGAGCGAGAAGACTTCACTGTTAAAGGAAGGCGTACCGGAAGGACTCCTTTGAATGTTACTCAACTGGCGAGGCAGAAGGAGCCGATGAACGGGCAATCAACCTGGCAGACGCAATGGAAGGGGCCTGCGACCAGAAACACTACGATCTAGTGTTCTGGTGGATCGAGGAGATTGCGGAGCTCCGCAGAACTTGTTATCGCACAAAAAGGCAAAGCACTGCAGGAGCTAAATATTGCTATCAGGGACAGCAAAAGGGAATGCTTCCTCAAGCTGTGAGACGGAGCTAAAGAAGATTGGTGGTGACGAGACTAAACGCTGGGGGCAAAGCCCCAACTGACTACGTGGTGCAGCAGGGGACTGTCAGTGCCGCGCGAGGACAGCAGGTTACCTACATCCCTCGGGCAGAGCATAGCCTGGGCGACATTTGCGTGGTTAAGGATGCGGAGGTATTGTAGAAAGGCAGGAACCTTAAAGCAAAGAAGGCGCCTGAAGCTGGAAAGGGCTTTGAAGCTGGCACTAACTCTGCTGCCGATGCAAATTGCCAGGCTCTTCAACAAGTTCCTGCAGGCGGGTACATTTCCCGAGAGGTGGACGAGACAACAGCTCATTTTGCTGGTCAAGCCGGACAAGCCATCAGGAGACGCATCATTTTAGCAGCCAATCTGCCTACTGAAGACGAATGTGAAGGTGTATGTGAGTGTGATCGCGACCAGCGAATACCTCCTTAGTGAGTTTTGCCGACGACACCGACATTGTGGTGATAGCCAAGAAGCTCGCCATGGTGGAGGACCGCACTAGCGCGGCCTGGAACTGGCGGCTCACAAAACAAAGGTTGTCCTGCTCTCAAGTCGGAAAGTTGTGGAGGCAGCCAGAGTGCAGGCGCAGCGGGCGATCGAATACCTATGTATCCTGATCGACACGAACCTGTCATTCAAGGAGCACCTAGAGTACGTCCCCAAGAAGGTGAGCGAGACCGCATGAGCGCTATCCAGAATGCTGCTTAATTTTCGAGCCCCGAAGCAGGCAGCTCGGAAGTTGCTGACATCCGTCGTTATGTCGATATGATGTACGCAGCGCCAGTGTGGGCGAAAGCCGCACAAGTAAAGAGTTATATGAAAGGGGTGGAGACAACATACAGGCTGTGTGCCATCAGGTTCGCGTGCTCGTTCCGAGCCAGATCGCCAGGCATGTGCCTCTCATGGAGCTTCCAAGGGAGAGGAAGGAGATTCACGAGGCCTCGCAGGAAGCGCTGCAGCTCTACGTTTAAAACCGAGATAAAGAAGGCCGACAGACCGAGATGCCTGGAGACCTGGCAGGCTCGGTTGGACATCCCGCCAAAAGGACGATGGATGCACAGCCTCATCCCACACCCTCATGACCACATAGGTCATACGGGCTGGTAGACTTCTGCCTCATCCAGCCGCTAAGCAGACACAGCTGCTTTTGCAGCTATCTTGAGCGTTTGCCCACGAGACGGAGGACTGGTGACCAGAGTGTGGGTCAGGCAAAATAGACGACGCTCAGTCCTCATCGACTGCCACAGATTCGATCACGAGAGGCAAGAACTGGAGACCATTTCTGGTTGCAGGATCAGCGTTAAAACGCTGGTGCCGATGATACTGGTGAATCCAATTCTATGGGAAGCAGAAGCGGCTCAGAGCTCTAGAGAGATGACGGAAGCAGCAGACGGGGTAGGGGTCTCCGCGCTTGCGAAGAAAGCGGCGGTACCAAACTGTGCATGGCCTCTAGTCCTTAAATTTCTCAACCGTCATCTGCATTTTTGTGTGTACATTTTTGGTTAGTTATGTACTATTAGTGTTAAATAAAACCATTAAAAAACAAGTAGGATGACTACAGTCGAGTGTGACCAACTTTGACCTACCCGGTACTTAAAGCATTGTCAGTGAAATTAAATACTACATACGAGTATACATGGAAAAAAGAAAATGTTAAAAAATTACGACAAATGTTGCTAAAAACAAGTTGAGCATGAAAAAAGCATACACGGAAACTTTATTGTTGAACAACTTCCATGTTTATCCTCCGATTTTACTCAAACTTTTAGAGGACGTCAGCACAAATGTATTTATTTTTTATATATATTTGCTTGAAAACGAAGTGGCTCTAGCTCTTATAGAGTCTGAGATCTAAGATACGAACGGACAGACGGACATGGCATTCTCGGTTACTCTATGGGTACTGGGTATAAAGAAAACCACATTTGAGATTTTTATACCCTTGCAGGGTATTATAATTTTTGTCAGAAGTTTGCAATGCAGTGAAGGTAGGATTTCTGACCCCATAAATTACATATATTCTTGATCAGCATCACCAGCCGAGTCGATTTAGTCATGCCCGTCCGTCCGTTTGTCTGTCTGTCAGTTGATCTAGCTATGTCCGTCTGTCCGATTCTACTCAAAATAGTCTCTCAGTTTTTAAGAAATGATTTTCTGAAATTTTTTCTAAATGAAACTTTGCAGATATTCTATTACCATTAGTATATGTCAGAATGGACGAAATCGGAAACTATTTCTTATAACTGCCATAGGAACGATCGGGAAAAATTAGCCGATTTTCGTTGTTTTTAAAGATATCGGATTAAGACTAAGTAAGTGGTATTTTAATTTAAATATAGCTATACATTTAAAAGTTCTTCCGAATCGGACCACTACATCTTATAGCTGCCATTGAAACGATCGGGTCAAATTAACCGATTTTCGTTTTTTTTTAAGATTTCGGATTAAAACAATATATATGATTTCTTATTATACCCGGTACCTTTAGGGTATAAGTGCCAACCGAGAATGTATGTAACAGCCAGAAGAAGTAATCTCCGACCCCTTAAAGTCTATTTGTTCTTGATCAGCGTCACCAGTCGAATCGATTTAGCCAAGTCCGTCTGTCCGTCTATCTGTCAGTGTAGGTAAACAGGTCTCAGAGACTATAGGAGCTAGAGTTGCCAAATTTGGTAACAGCATTGGAATCTGTTGCACGCAGAACAGATCTTTCTATAGGGGCAATTAGAGTTAAAATTTGGACATGTATTGAATAAAATCATTAATAATTGAAGATAATACCCGGCTAATGCTCATTTCACAGCCCCCCTTGCATTCAGAACAAGGCGGTAGTGGCCTCCGGCTGACGGAGCCACATACCTTCCACGTTTTGCGGCCTTCTACTCCTCTCCCTCTCTCCGGGGCTGGACGACCGACTCCCGGCTGACAGGATCGGCTGCCCTCACCCCATCTCTCTCTCGGATCTGACACACCGGCACCCGGTTGGCCGACTCCTCCTACTCGGATTGGGCCTGTCCAGGTCTGCTGACCGGCCCGGACGAAGAGCCGGCGGCTTGGCCGTGGGCTGGCACCCCTTCCCCTGGCCAGAGACCCGACTCCCGGTTGACGGGGTCGAATTCTCTCCGATCGCAAGCGAAGCGCTCGCGGCTGTTGGCCGGAATGGGGCATCGGTACCCGGACGACGGGCCGATCCTCAGAAGGCAGAAAACGGCATAAACTTCCCGAAGGGGAGATATTGCGCCAATAAAACTTCTACATGATGTGTCCGAAACTTGGTTTATGTCTGAGTTGTGTGATATGTCGGTTATGTGTGATGGCTACAATGTATTTAGTTCAGATCGTGTTGGTCATGCTGGTGGTGTTGCTGTGTATTCTAATAAGAAATTAAAGTGTAATGTTAAATGTTAACAGCCAAGTAAAAGGCCGATTGAGCACATATTTTTAGAAATTTCAGGTCATAATAATAGAAATGCTTTCGTTGCATTTACCGTCCTAACCGCATAACGGAATATGAATCGCTATTTAATACTCTTATAGAAATATCTGTATCTTAAGCTGACATAATTCTTCCAGGCGATTTCAACAGTAATCTCCTAGAAGAAAGCCATTTATTTAATTAATTTAGATCTCTGGGACTATATGCCGTTAACGTCAAAATACCCACACATTTAGGTACTACCTGTGATACGGTTCTTTATTAATGACCGCAGCAAAATACTACTCTATGACCAGGTCCAGGTAACAGTTTTTTCAAGACATGACCTTTTATTTCTGACATATGACCTGCCTTTAGATTATATTATTAATTCCTTTACATATAGATTAAAATGCAATCCGCCAATGTGATGTCGCAAACAATAAATGGAAGCGGTATAGAATAGATGATCTTAGATCAAGGTTTAGGATAGATAGAGAAATTGTAAATCAAAAAATTAGGAATGCTAATAAAGAACATTACAAACAAAAATTTGAAAATTGCGTGAACACTAAGCATAAGTGGGCTGAGCTTAACCGATTAGGTGTAGGAAATGTAAACAGTTCTCAGATCAGGTTATTGATGTTGAAAAACTTAACACAAAGTTTTCCAAAGTCGACGTTCAGGTACAGTTTGATGTCCTTTCGTGTATCTTTAAAATCAAATCTAACGCAGAAGGTCTTGGTAGTATAAGTCCAAAGTTTGTTAAAATCCTACTTCCGTTAATTCAGCCCCACATAACATACATCTTTAACACAGTTATAGCTACTATGCTCCCCTTCTCTCCAAAGCCTTTGATAATCTTAGGTCGATCCAAATCCAACACTTTCTTGACAATAAGTCATTTTTAAGTCAAAAACCGTCCGGCTTCCGTAAAAAAAGAAGTTGTGTTACTGCGTTAACTGACATTGTAGAGGATATTCGCCAACGAATTGACAAAAATTATATTACTTTCCTGACTCTTCTTGACTGTCGTAGGGCTTTCGACACAGTCAATCATCAACTGGGAAATTTATTCAATTTTTTAGATACTGCGGTAAGTTTAATTAGGTCATATCTGAGTAACAAAATGCAAGCAATAGTATGCGGACCACATATCTCCACCTTTAGCGAACTGAAACGGGGTGTCCCTTAGGGATAAGTTTGTAAATGATTTACCAAGTGTCTTTTCAGAGTTTAAAGTTCATATGTATGCCGATGATGTCCAAATCTATGTTAGTAGTCCGATTAGAAATAAGTGTTTGTATTAGTAAATGTAAAGATATGCTCTTTGTAATAGGTAAATGGGCTTCAGAAAATTAACTTGGTATTAATCCAAAGATGTCTAAATGTGTTGTGATCAGAAGAAGAAATATTGAAGTAAATGATCTCCCCAAATTAATCTTAAACAACAATCCCATTGACTATGTAGATCAAGCTGTCAACTTGGGAATAACACTTAGCAGACTTTGCTGGAGTAAACACATTACAAAAGCAATTTGACGCACATACAGCCTGCTGCGCCAGCATTCAGTCTGCAAACACTGTCTGCCGGAAGAAATTAGATTAAGAATATCAAAAACCATACGTATTCCAACTTTATTTTACGGAGTAAAATTTTTGGACACTGCGACTCGCGAGATATGCGTACATTAGTAGTTGTATTTAATTCAATTGTTCGATTTGTGTTTAACTTAAGACGTTTTGACTTGATCTCCATTTAATCCCTTGGATAGAACTCAGAACCTTAGTATACTTTCATAAAATTGTAAAAACCCAAGAGCCTATTTACTTGCACAATAAATTAACTTCTGCTACTTCGCAGTGAACTAACAACTTCGTATGCCCTCGAATAAAAACTCTTTGCTTTAGAACACAATTTTTCATTAATGCTATTCGGTTATGGAACAATTTACCACACCATCTCAAAACAATTAGGAGCGCAACTCTATTTTATATTAAAATTAAAGAATATTTAAAATAATAAATCATAATAACAAAAAATAATCAAAATATATCACTGTGGACGGCAGTCCACGTAGTGACGATGAGCACCGAGACTGTGGTGCGCAAGGAGACTACTATATAGAGCCGAAGAATTGAAAACCTGCTACGATAGTCCGATCAGAACCATTTATGTCTTAATCGAAAGGTATTATAAACTTCTTTGAAACTGCATACTAAGATTTTTTAAAAACGGATTAGTTCAGGAGAAATGGGAGTGACAGTGCGAAATAGAAAATTTTGAAAATTGGAGCTGTTGGGCCGGTGGAGCCAAACTTCACAAGTTTTTAATGTTGTTGTGATCACGCTTCAAACGCGCGTCGAATAACACCTCAACCATCCCGATCCGATACTCCGTTCAAAAGATATAAAATATAAACAAGATTTTAACGGCTTTCCTAAAAGAGAACGTTCGTCCTGTTGTTTGTCTGTCTGTGGTGCGTCAAATCAATTGGTCTGTCAATTTTTTTTGTTTTAGAGTCCTGGAACCACTTTTCTTTTATTAAACAGCTCGAGCTTAACATCTTTTGTTCTACGCCTTTTTGGTTTTCCTGCTAGTTTGGTGGGGTACAACACATATCTCCGAAAAGTCCCTTTGTCATAAAATTTAGTAGCAAAAAATCCATAATGAAGAAGTCAGCTATATGGGAAAAAATCCATTTTTTTTTTTAATTTTTTCCCACTTGTGTTTAAACAAATACTTCTGATTTTAAAAACACCTCTTAACGAGGCGGTAACCGGCGTTCAGCTAATATAAGATGTCATAACTATGTGCTATACATTTTTTTTATAATAGCCAAGCTAATATTTTAACATTTTTTACGTTTTTTCAGCTGTGACAATTTCGAAACTATAAAAAAATTAAAAAAATTGTTTGTTTAAATAACTATTAATCGTCACATAATCAGATATCAGAAATTTTTTGAGTTGAATGTGCGATCGTCACTTTTATCTCACCTCGTTAAGAGGTGTTTTTAGTTTGATTATAATTATAAATCAGAATAACAATGTATAAGTATCAAAGTATAAGTATCTTTATGTATAAGTATCCCTGCAGTTCCAAAAATCACATTTCCCTCACGAGTCACCAGGTGAATCACCGGTGACAGAGAATAGAGCACGAGTGACGCACAGGTGACATTTCATATTAACATTTTGTATGGGATATCCGGCCCCGTCCCATGGGGACAACTTCATATGACATTTTCAACGAAGTCACTGATAATTTCACCGATGAGTTATACGTATTAGACATATGTGAGGTCACCAAATACAAGTCCTATATGAAGTAAAATATGTCCCATAAGAAGTCATCAGTGACATTTTAATTATATCATATATGAAGTCAATGATTGTCCAAATTAAATTTTTTTTTTTAGGAAGTGACCTACAAAATTTTCGTTATGGCCTAAAATTAAGGTAATATTTAATATTACAAGAAAGAAAGCTAACTTCGGTAAACCGAAGTTTGTATACCCTAGCAGTTGCAATCGGATCATTGAAAATCGATCCATTTTGGTAATATTGAAAATATATCAAACTAGCGGACCCGGTGAACTTTGTCTCGCCCTAATTCGACGCCATTGTATAACCCCAGGGTAATAGTCAAACACTGCATTTCTTTATTTAGTATAGAGCGATATGATATACTATGTTTTTTGTTTTTTTTTCCGGCGCAAAAACAAACAATGAAGACGGCTTACCAACACGCGAACATGCAACGTACAGCTGGCCGTGCGAAAAACAGGGAAATTCTAGATTTATCCCGCAGACTTCTAACGATTGGCCTTGCGATTTGTTGATTGTCATCGCAAATGCCAATCGGACGGGGAACTGAATCCTCTTGAATTGGAATGGTAGATCAGTTGGAATAATCGGAATTCGTGGTATAAGGACAACCTCTCCTTTAAATGTTCCCTTGATGATCGTCGCCTGAATCACGTTATTCATCAGTTTCTTGACGGACAACCGCGTACCGTTGCACAATTTCGGATGATTTAGATTCCGCAGCATTATAATAATTGATTCCACCTTCAGTTGCAAATTATGCGGTGGAGTTCCTGGCACATCTAGCGAGTTCAAAATTCTGTCGGATAGTTCGTCGCTTCATCCTCGTCGGTCACGCTGTCAACGGATCTGTATGAATGCAGTTCTCCATCGATTTGATTTTGAATAATGTAATTCAAATTATCTACGTCCTTGTTCTTCGCTGCTAGTATTGCCCGTTCACTAATCCAGTCGATATTTTTATAATTTTGCGCAATGTCGGGGAACACTTTGTTAATGAGTTCCTCCTTTGACGATGTGAACACGCAAAATTTGCCGGAAACGATATTGATCCAGTCGAAACATCAACAGGAATTTCGCCATTGCCAAGTGCCAGCAGTTGTCTCGAGAATTCAGCAGCGGACGGGTCATTCTGCAATGTGACTCTCATGTTCGTAGTTAATTTCAGCTTTTGACATATCTCCACAATGAAGACGATTTAAGGCATGCATTAACTTCATCGGCAGCCGTAGATTTCGGGATGACGGGAAGCGTTTGACGAAAATCTCCGGACAGCAATATCAAAGACCCACCAAATAGTTTCGAATCACCGCGTAAATCTTTCATCGTTCGGTCAACTGCCTTCAAAGCTCGCTTATGCGCCATCGTGCATTCATCCAAAATGATGATTTTGCATTCTCGCATCAATTTCGCTGTCGCCGCATTCTTGCTTATTGTGCATGTTGGCTTGTCAACCGTGAGAAGATTCATGGGCAGCTTCAAAGCGGAATGTGCAGTTCGACCGCCTTCCAACAACGTGGCAGCAATGCCAGATGATGCAACAGCCAACGCAATTTGAGATCTTGATCGAATCGTTGCCAGAATCAACGAAATGACAAATGTCTTGCCTGTCCCACCAGGAGCATCGAGAAAGTATAAGCCTCCCGATCCATCGTCAACAACCTTCATTATCGAATCGTACACGTTCTTCTGCTCGGCATTCAAAACGGCACATTGGTTCGGACTCTTTCGGCCAAGTTATCTTGTTTATAGTGTTGCTCCCGTTGAAATTCGCGATTGAAAGCATAGTGCACCGAACGATGTGGCGTTGGCATTCCCAATGTCGACAGTAGACTGCCGCACATGAGCATACATATGTCTTCGATCCGTATTTAAGCTTCGTTGTGCATTTCTCCGTTAATGGCAAGAGTGAAATTCATAGTTGTCCTGCGAACGTCTATTAAAATGTTGTCAGCCATATCGTCCTTGTACTTTTCTCACAGTGCGGTCGGGTTCGACGGATGACATGTGGCTATGATTATTGCAAATAATGCACGAATTTGATTTGATCCAGAAAGAGAAACAGTGGCATCAGCGAGCGTTGAGTCCCAATGTGTGTCGTTTTCAAGCAAATTTAAACGTTGGCAAGCCTCCCGAAAAGTGGCGCACAGCACACTTATGTTCACCAAAAGCAAGCGAATATAAAAGCATTCGTCTTGGCGTGGATGAACTGTGTATATTCGTCCGAGAGCATCAGTCGAATAGATATCAGCGAAACCATCAACAGCATCGCCTCTTTTCCGGCGTTGAAACTTTTTCGATGCAGCGTTCCATGTATAATAGCGTGGCATTTCCGAATAGAGTAAAGTCCTTGCGAACGGATCGCTTTCGCATGTAGAAAAGAAATTTGTCAACGTTGTCGCTGGTGGCCGTTCTGCTCTTTGCGCTGCATTCGCGTCCGTAAAGTAGACACGCTGGCCGTTTTCCAAGTGAACAGATAAGTGTACGACCGTCGGATGACGTTCATGAATCGGAAATGAAAACAGACGCCAAATGGCCTCGTTACAACTTACGTAACGTCCAAGTTGAAATTTCGTCACCTCGTCGTTTGCATTCGGATCAGCAATGCCAAACACCGCCATGTCGCTCCCTTTGTTCACATATTTGCAAATGTATTTGATTGATTTTATAGAGTTGCAGTACTCAACATTGCAGTGCGTTGAAAACGTTTTCGACAAAAGCGGACAATATGGAACGATCCAGCGGTTATCGACGATGCCTTTGTTATTTTTTACCATCATTTCGATCCATCTGCCGTTGTCATCTGGAGAACGATGCCTATACAATGGATATCCATCGTTTCCACTGATTGTTTCAGCCACCAACGGACGGGGAAATCGCTTGTGCAATTTCCGTTTTCCATGCATGGTGATTCTGGGTTGTGGACTCCGCAAGGGCCATGGATCATACTCGTTT
The DNA here is from genome assembly GCA_014170255.2 of Drosophila triauraria. NCBI lineage: Eukaryota > Metazoa > Arthropoda > Insecta > Diptera > Drosophilidae > Drosophila > Drosophila triauraria. The sequence continues at coordinate 181,405 of CM024337.1, read as the reverse complement.
TCACAACGGAATGCAGCTCCGGATCAGTTTCTGGTTCTGGTATTTCGGCAGAAATAATCGAATCAATATGTTCTGGTCGGATCTTGTCGAACATCCAAAGCAAAATGTGCGCATGTGGTAAGCCACGCTTCTGCCATTCAACCGAGTACATTCAACAACGAACTACGCCAAAAACCTTCTGCTTAACGATGTAATCCATAAGAATTTTTACCTTTAGCTTGAATACTCGTGCAGTGATGTCATGTCGATCGCTGGATGTTTGTCCTTGGTGCAACAAATTCGTAATTTCGGGCCATTTCGGATTGCATGTAAACGTGATAAATAAATCAGGTCGTCCGTAATTCCGCACGTACGTCATCGCATCTTGAGCGTACTCATGCATATGGCGCGGGCTCCCAACATAAGTAGCTGGCAGAATGGTCAAACAACCAATGTTTGCCGCGTGTCCATCAGTAGCGATGGCGTCACGCAAGTGGATGTACTCGTCAGATCGTAACTTTGACTTATTGAAACGAATGAAATTGAGACGCTCCGTTTCTACTTTTACATACATGTCGACACAGTACTGCTGAAACAAACGGCGGTATCTCAACAGATGATTGTCAACATCTAGTCGAATCATCAATCGATATGCATAAAAATTCATTGAGCTGACTTTCTTATTCGTTTTTCTCCTGTAATATGAATTCGAATTTACGTGCAGAATGAAAAGAAGTGATTAAACAAACCTGTCGTTGGATTGACCATCTTTATGTTGAAGTGATAGCCATCTTCTCCACGACAGAACATCAACGGATATTGAAGTGCATCATATGACCGATGAGTCTCATAAACGCGTTGCAATTGTCCATCATCCCGACGCTTGAGAACAATATCGCGTGATTCCACATTCTCGCCAACAATCACCACTGCGACTTCATTGATAGTGGGCGCATTGAATTGTCTTGAATGGCTTCCTGCTGGTCTTTTATCTGCTCTGATAATGATTTTGTGGTCGTCAGAATGCATTGTATCCAAAGCTGTTTTGAACAATCTGACCAATTCATTACACTCATGAAGAAGATTTTGCAATTGTTGTATTATTTCACGTTTAGTTGCAGTGAAAATTGCACAACGCTGATTAAGTTCAACTGCCGAATCACCAACGAAATAGATCTGAAGGAATTTATGATCTTTGTTTGGTGGTGGTAACAAAGCGCCCGCTCGATGGTGAATTTGCCCTTAAATCTGAATTTTGTGATGCAATTTCGTGAAAATTATAGTTGTTCATGTTGATAAAAGAGTGACGCTATTACCTTATAACTCGGATTGTAGCCTGGTTGTTGAACAACCTCTGCTCCAAATGACGTCATTTGAAAACATCCATTATATTTTGTGCGTGCAACAGAATATGGTTTGATTTGCTTGTATTTCCATATAGAAGTGAATACAATGGCTCTGGTGGATGAGTCAAAACCGCCAATTTTACCTTGCCACCTGCGCAGCATAAGCCGGGAGCTTCCAATCGAAACTTCAGTGCATTGCAGTGCTGACATACCACAGACAATGAACCGATAACAACGCAGCTATGGTCTTTGTAGGACGTTGAGAAATTGTATGCAAATGCAGCGCGATTCAAGTCTGTTCTTGGTACTCTTTGTGTAGAGCGAATCTGTGCTAAACGGGTTCGTCTCGATTCATTTCTTTCTGCACGTTCGTCTTGCGTTTGACTTTCATGGACATTCCGACTATATGTTGCTCGACGTGTACGTCGTCCAAAGTTTGACCGTCTTATAGCAGGCATTATTCCTAGAGATCACAGGAAGAAATTAAACAAATCCGGACGTCTGATAAAAACGAATAAGAAACCGAATAATATTGAAACGATTTGTTTTTACTTTGACATATATTTCGATACACTACTGTTTTATATAATTTGATATTTTAATTATCTGTTTTTACGTCGTCCAATGTTTGGCCGTTGTTCACACATGAACACGTATATATATACAAGAATTCTATGTAACCAGCAAACCGTTGCAGCAGTGTACTGATAAGCATGTGGCTGCATATATTTAAATATAAACGCCACTAGGAATTGAGAAATGTATCTCTAACTGTTACTTGAGTTCATCCCTTAAATATTTGTACAGCAACTGCATATGTATGTTTATCTTGCAGCGGAAAATCCCCGCTTGCACTTGAGAACGGCTTCCCAGCTAGAGGGACCGATGACCGTAGCGTTGGTCTTGTTAGAGATAAGATTATGAGACCCGTGGGTCTAGAAGATAAAATTAGACATAAGATTTCATGTTAGCTACCTAAGCTAGGACTTATTAAAAATAAAATCAGTTTGAAATATCAACTCAACAAATGTAGACGTTTGCTTTATTTGCAGCCTCTCTTACATTTTGGTCAATCGAGCCTTCGAAGAATATTTACTTCGATAAAACTCTGCAGTTTCCCCCTATATGGTAAGGGACTCAGAGAAAGGCCAGCAAAAGGATAAATAAGGGTCCTTATGGTTTAAAACTTAATTATTTTTCCAACTCAAAAAATTGGTTGGATTAATACAAAATTTTGTGGTCGAGAAATCGGCAAAAAAAAAAAGTGGAAGCGTGCTAAGGCTTTAACATTAGCAGTGAATGTGAAAAATAAAAAGTTCATTCAAAATATCAAACAAAAATTAAATGCCATAAGAGCATAAGAATACTTAACTTATGTTAAGTTAAAACTGAACCTAAGTGCCAAAACAAAACAGCAACCTCCAAGTCAAACAAAAAAAACATCAAACAGAAAACTAAAACGAAAAGAAGACGATATTAGAAGGAAGGACGATCGCAGCAACAACCACTGCGTCAGCGACAACAACAACAGCAGCAAAAATAGCAGCGACAACAAAGCAGCAACAACAACAGCAGCAACAACAACAGCAGCAACAACAACAGCAGCAAAAATAGCAGCGACAACGAAGCCAGCAACAATGACAACACCTCCAACATCTTCAAAACAAGGACGCAGATAAGCTGAATTTATAATCTATTAAAAATTAAAATTTGTTTTTGATTGAAAGAAAATATTAATATTAATAATAATTTATATTAAATTGCTATTTTTTTATAATTTAAAGTCGATAATTTAAAGATGATGTCGGAAAAACAATAGAGTTTTTAAAAAAAGCAGTCCGATATTATTTTGGAAATTAGACAGTTGGAGGTAAAAGTTAAGTTAGAAGAAAAAGATGTTGCTTGGTTGGAAGAGCTACAAAAGCACTTCATTGCAAATCATAGCTACTTGCTAAAGATCGGTATAGTCGATCATGAATATTTTAATTCTAAGCAGTATGATTTAATAATGATGGTATTGGCTCAAATTAAAATAAAATATGAAAGGGTTATGAAAAGGCCAGTAGAACAAATTGCCCCCATTTCAAAACCTGAAAAGACTAATATTCAAGAGACACAGGAAAAGCCATGTAGTAGCAATTCTATTGCTGTAAAAGTAGAACAGGCATTCTTAGATAATGTTGGAAAGCTTAGAGATTATATAGAAGAGACGTATAGACTTATAGATAGCAGTCCAGATTTCCTTAATATTAGAAAAAATAAGATCAATTTTTTATGGAACAAGGTATGTAACCTAATAGAACAGGTTAAATCGCATTTTGAAGACTCGGTTTTTGAAGAAATTGTTAGCGAAATAGAATTCGATAAACAAAATATAGAAACTGCCTTAAAAATCTTGCTGAAGTATCGACGGTAGTAAAGGCGGAGGAGTTACCAACCCTGCCGAAAATTCAAATTCCCACGTTCTTTGGTGATTCCAAATAGTGGGATCTGTTTAATGAGCTCTTTACAGAGCTCATTCATACAAGAGAGGATCTTAGTCCATCTCTGAAATTTAATTACCTAAAGTCAGCATTAAAAGGAGAAGCCAGGAATGTGGTTACTCATTTGTTGCTCGGCTCGGGAGAAAATTATGAAGCCACTTGGGAGTTTTTAACCAAGCGGTATGAGAATAAACGAAAGATATTCTCGGAGCACATTAATAGGCTGATGGATATGCCCAATTTAAATTTGGAATCCAGTAAGCAAATAAAAACATTTATTGACACAATTAATGAGTCAGTTTATATTATTAAATTAAAGTCACAATTGTCCGATGATGTGGATGCAATTTTTGCCCACATAATTCTAAGAAAATTCAACAAAGAAACCCTTAATTTATATGAAAGCCATGTCAAAAAGACAAAAAAAATTCAGGCACTTTCTGATGTCATGGACTTTTTGGAGCAAAGGCTCAATTCTATTTCCTCATATCCACAGGAAAATATACCTGTTAGGAAAACAATTAATAATAACATGCGTACAAATTATACTGAAAATTGTGCATGTTGCAAAATTCCGGGGCATACAATTACCCAATGTCACAAATTTAAGGGAATGAACCCCATAGAGCGACTGGAAATCGCGAAAAAAGTTCAACTATGTACTAGATGCCTTAAACATTTTGACGGCAAAAGATGTACAAGTGAATATTTATGTTCACATTGCAATAAAGCACATCATACGATGCTGCATATTAACTCTCAAGGGAGAGAAGAAGTCCACATATCTACTTGTGTGACTTCAACCCAGGTGTTGCTACCAACAGCCATAGTTAAAGTTAAATCTGCTAATGGCGATTTTGAAAGCTTAAGAGCTTTGATTGACTGTGGGTCTCAAAGTACAATTATTTCGGAGAAAGCTTCACATATTCTGAAGTTACCTAAAAGAAAAAGTTACACACAGATTAGTGGAGTTGCTATTAAAAAGTGCATTGCAAAGCACAAGGTTAATTTACAAATTAAAACTAAAAATGAAAATAAAAATAATTTGATGGTAGAAGCTATTATTCTTCCAAAACTTATGGAAGCACTACCAAATAAATCAATACATATAGACACTGAAAAGTGGAAAAAATTCCGGCTTGCTGATCCCGAATTTAACAAGCCAGGTAGAGTCGACCTTATCATAGGAGCTGACTTATATGCTCACATTTTTAAAAATGGGGCAGGACCTCACTTTGGAGGTATCTGGGAGGCCGGCGTAAAATCTATGAAATACCATTTAAAACGAGTGATTGGAGAGAGTATATTGACATACGAAGAGATGTCAACCTTGCTATGCCAAATAGAAGGAGTTTTGAACTCACGACCCCTAAATCTATCCGATAATGATATAGAGGATAATGAAGTTCTAGCACCTGGTCACTTTTTAATAAGACAACCAAAACAATATAGATAAACTAGTTCAGAAACAAACATCAGTGGTTGATTCAACTACTAATTTATTAAAAAGAACAACCGAAGATGTTAATGCAAATTTTAGGAGTATGCAAATTAGAATTGAGAACATGACGGAAGTTCTTAAAGAAAATTATTATGTCTATAAGGAATCGATAAAGTTATTTATGGTAACAAAACAACTGAGCTCCCTGATTGAAGAAGGTGAAAAGGTGCAGGCAGGTATCATTAGCCTTTTAATCGATATTAATCATGGTCGGCTGAATACAAATATTCTTCGGCCAAACCAACTGAAAAAGGAGATAGCGAAAATTCAGGAAAGTCTTTCGGAAAATCTAATGATTCCGGGGAAACGGTCAGGGACAGAGCTTAAGGAAGTATATACTCTTTTAACAGCCAGGGGATTGTTCATCGACGACAAACTAATTATTAGCGCTAAGGTGCCTCTGTTTAGTAGGCATCCGTCTAAATTATTCAGACTCATTCCGGTGCCAATTAGGAATGAAGATCAGATGATCATGGTGCACACAACTTCCGAATATTTAATTTATAATTTTGAGATTGGTTCTTACCACATAATGACTGAAGCAACCTTAAATCAATGCCAGAAACGGCAACCGAATAAACGGATATGCAAAGGAAGTTGGCCCTGGAATTCTGCGAATGACAACGCATGTGAGATTCAGCCGCTAAAGCCAAATAGAGCTGCGAATTGTATTTACAAACAAATCGTGGATTCTAAAAGTTACTTGGTAGAGCTGGAAAGGAAAAGTAGTTGGTTGTTTAAAGTTCCTATCAATACCAAAGTCAGACTGCAATGTACTGGTTCTCAAATACAGTTGTTTGACCTGCCTCAGCAGGGGGTGTTAAGTACTGCGCCATATTGTACGGCACGGACCGACGATAAGATCCTAGTTGCCCATCATAATATCCAATCTGAAAGCGAGGAAACGATATCAACATCATATATAGGAGATATTAATGAAGTTCCGAAGATTATTTGGGATCCGCTAAAACTAACAACATTAAATCATACTGTTGAAATTGAACGATTAAATAATGAAATTAAATACATGAAAGAACATCATTACAACTTGAAAGATCTGCATTTCCATCATATTTCCGGACATGCTGGATTAATGATTGCGTTAGTAATTATGATTATTTTAAGAATATATTTTGTACGAAAATGTGCTGTTAGACAAAGACTAGACGCAATAACCTTTGCCGGTCCATTGCCAGTCATATAAATGTTAACAATTGAGAATAAACAAAAATATAAAAAATTAATAATTAATACAGTCCACTATATCGTTGTTTTAAGAACAAATATATGTATTATAAGCCATTGAAAAATAAAAATTAAAAATAAAGAATATACATATTAAAGTTAAATCCATTATAAATAATGTTTGCGACGTAAATGTAAAACGTGCGCCTAATCTTGCTGGCCCTTGGCAGAATGTTCACACATGAACACGTATATATATATAAGAATTCTATGTAACCAGCAAACCGTTGCAGCACTGTACTGATAAGCATATGGCTGCATATATTTAAATATAAACGCCACTAGGAATTGAGAAATGTATCTCTAACTGTTACTTGAGTTCATCCCTTAAATATTTGTACAGCAACTGCATATGTATGTTTATCTTGCAGCGGAAAATCCCCGCTTGCACTTGAGAACGGCTTTACAGCTAGAGGGACCGATGACCGTAGCGTTGGTCTTGTTAGAGATAAGATTATGAGACCCGTGGGTCTAGAAGATAAAATTAGACATAAGATTTCATGTTAGCTACCTAAGCTAGGACTTATTAAAAATAAAATCAGTTTGAAATATCAACTCAACAAATGTAGACGTTTGCTTTATTTGCAGCCTCTCTTACAGCCGTCTTATAGCAGGCATTATTCCTACAAATCACAGGAAGAAATTAAACAAATCCGGACGGCTGATAAAAACGAATAAGAAACCGAATAATATTGAAACGATTTGTTTTTACTTTGACATATATTTCGATACACTACTGTTTTATATAATTTGATATTTTAATTATCTGTTTTTCACCATTACCCTGGAGGATTTTCTAAAAATTTTATTACGTGCTGACCTTCTCCAGTTAGTTACCTACAACTGAAAAAAAATTTGAACCAAATCGGCCCAGCCGTTCTCCAGTAGTTTTTTACGACACATTTTTTGGGCTCCATTTTGATATATATAGATTGACATTAATTGAACAACTAAAAGTAATTATGTAAAGAAAAATTGAATCTTAGACCTGAGGATATATGTCTATATTTATATATGTATATATATGTTATTCAAAAACCGTAGAGAATTATAAAAATTTAGTATTTAATATGAAATAAAAAAAACTATCATTATAGAAAATTTATTTTAATAAAAGTAAGAAAATATATGTGTTAAATTTGACTTAAACCAAAAAAGTGAAACAAAATATTTCTCCTAGTGTAGTATAGGTGGCACATAAATATATTAGTAAGTGCGGAATTTAAGTCCCGTGAAGCTTACCCTTTTTAAAGGTCCAACGACGAGAGATCTCCCGGTTGAATCTTGGGCTGTAGAATTTGAGTCATATTATGTTATATTTATGTGCACTTTATGAATTAAAAATAAAAAAATATTACTAAGCAAAGAAAAACGTAGGTAGACAAAAAAAGCGTAGATAAAAAAATATATAAAAAGAATTAAACTCGGAGAGCTGAGTCGCCGCCGAGGTTGCGACTGCGGTGTCGTTTTCGCGTTGATTCTCTTCGGTGGGTACAGAGGGGGGTGCATGTTCGGATATGCATTAAATGTATTTAGTTAGTTTTTATATTTTGTTTGTTTGGCTGCTGCTGGATATTTTTGGTTGACAGTTTTTGTTTTTGGTTTTTTATGGTCATTATTGTATTTTGGTTAATGCTGGTTCTATTGCTATTGTCACCGTGTGAGTGAGGTCATCCTTCAGTTTTTAATTTTATTGTTGTTGTTGTTTGAATTCCCTAAATTCTCAATTTGTTCACTTAATAATTCTTTTATTTAAAACATTAAAAAATAAATAAGATAGGTATTGGTGTAGGGAATTGAGTTTATATGTTCAGGAAATGTTTTATGTAGTGGTCGCTTTGCTTTTATATATTTGTTGTCAGATTATTGGGGCTTTGATGGCACTGGTTCTGCTTCTCATTACTGATGTAGAGTCATCCTTGGAGTTGTCTAGAATCCCTGAAGTCCGCAAAGCCTGACATGTGCCACAGAATTGTGGATGCAGGGTTTAGGCTATGTCAAGGGGTTATAGTTGCCGGCTACGCCTAGTAATTGATTCCACGATTTATTTTGTATAAAGTGGAACTGCAATTGTTCTTCAGGATTCACTTTTCTCATGGCAGAGATTGGCAGGGTTGATTGGTTTAATACGGCTATGATACAGGGCACAAGTTTTCATTAATTAGCTACTTCATTAGAACCTTGAAAGAGACAACTATATGTCTTTTTTGGTTCGGATTTTTTTCGTAATGCGACTGCGGTCAGACTGACTTAAAAGGTAAACAATAACAATGGCCGGAATTCGCAGTGCACAATTTATTCATTTCTGGAATCCTCATGCCAATACTCCTGCAGAAATTAATATGAAAGCCATTAAACTGATTTTTACCGCTTTTCTTGTACATAGATTTTGTTAATTCATAATAATTGCAAGATTTCACGACGAAAAAACCATGCCACCGAAAACTTATTTATTTTGTTTATTTATTTTGCTTTTGTGCAGAATAGTTGCTGAAAATTATGCTAAGCCTTCAGCAAAAACCAATATATTTTGTGAGACCGTTTTGTCTAATGAGCAATCAATATACTTTTTAGCTTAGTACGCAGATGCTCGAACAGCGATTTTAAGCAGTGAGAGAGAGCGAGAGGTCAATGGTCGGGAAACACTTTTCGAAAGCCCTGTTTTAAAGGCCGGTACGCAGATGAACGAACAAAATACCAGAAAAATACCAGGTGGCGCGAGGGAAGACTTTTGGTATTTCCAGAGCGGGGTGACGAAAAGAATAAAAAATTTATTAAAACGACCTGTTCTCAACTATTGGCCTCTCACTCTCTCTTACCGTTTCTTCACACATTTCAAATATAAAGATCCCGCCAAGAACAATAATTTACACAAAATCAAAGTCCAAGAGTTTAGAAGAGATAAAGTTGTAGTAATTTAATTGGTAGAGGCAAATTCAATAATAAGGGATTTAGGTAATATAAAAATATTTGCATAAATAAAGGTCTGGAAGGAAATAGCTCCCTCGATGTCATATTTGGTTATGACTTTGGTGAGCACGGTGAGATGTCACGCTCGGGGGCTGAGATGAAGACTTCTGAGGCGACGGTCAGCGCCCGCTGCTGCTGAGAGCAGTGTCTGGCTGGACAAATCCTTTATTACTGATCTGGAGAAGGACATGTACAGCCTCCAGCGAATCATTCCTCCAGTAAAACAGGAGTAGCTACGGCAACCTCCCAGATGGTGGTGAATTCCATTTGGTACAAACAGAATTACCAGCAGCAGCCGGTAGAGCCCTTGTCCTCGTTGTCGATCCAGGAAAGAATGTTGGATAACTATTAGGGAAAAAAGAGGGGTTTGTACATGATCGAGAGAATCTGGGCCACGGTGTTGGTGGCCATTGTGCGCAGATGAAATATTCCAAAACGAAGCTGCAAATCTGTGCAACTGCCTTGTCTTTCGAAAGGATTATATTGTCAACGAACATAAAACAGCTTATTTTAAATACGTATGACCGCATCATTTACCTCCCAAAAATGCCGAAGAGCGTTTTAAGAAGCGGTCACACTGGAAAAAGATTAAATCTGTTTGGGGTTGCGAACTGTTCGAGCATCCGCGTACTAAGCTTTTAGATACAATTTCATGAATTAGAGACTGTATATTCTATCGAACTCATTTTTTGTCTGGTATTTTTTTTCGATAAACCGATAAGTTTTTCAATTAATGAGAATTTAATGTATTAATCTCTCATTGAAAGTGCCGTATAGTCGTCTTGCTCGCACTTAGGCAAAACCCTATGGTTGCTGTCAAGCCTCTAATTAATGCGCCAATTAATGAAGTTTTTAATACAGTGTCATAATGCTATTATGGACATATGTCGTTAAGGATTCACATTGTACTCGGCATTGTTTGACGGGAAGTTGTAATCCGGTCGACAGTCCTAAGGATATTTGCTCCTTAAAAGGACTGAACGCGGAAGTCTATCCGACTTTTACACTTATGCGGCTTGCACACATTCAATTCGGTATTCATTGGTTTTCGGCCAAAAGATTTCCAGTGCTCAATTCTGACTCTCCCTGTTACTGTTCCATTGGGGCCTTTTATACCCAAGGGTGTTCCAAGTTTCGCCTATGGATCACCGGAATGGAACACCAAAGTGTACCCGGCTACGTACATTTTCCCTACATTGCACCCAAAAATGAATGTGTTCCCGGTTAGTACGTTCCCACCCGAAAATGGAAGAAAGTCCCAACAAATAGACGGTGCTGGGTTACCGTGGGACCACGGTCCGAGTTGATGTAGTTATACAGTTTCAGTGTCTGTAGCCAAATACAGGCGCAATTTTGTCAACGCTGATTTTCGAGGACCGCGGGATTGCAGTGCACGCGCGAGGGTCGTTGCTATCTCTCTTGCTACCTTTTTATTTTCTTCCGCGTAAATCTGCTGCCTACGTCGGCCAGAACCGGCTTACGTAACAAGCCTATCTGAATAGTCATGTATACATTAGAAAAACACAACTCTTACTATTACATCGATCAACTGTTTTGCAGACGCACGCCTTATCATGACGCCATTCGCCTGCGTACGCGTGACAGGCTTAAAAAGCCACTTAAGAAAACTTTTTTTAAAAATCGGATTTAATTAACTTAATTAATCAATAAAATGGCTTATAAAAAGAAACAAAAATATTTAAGAGGTTAAATTAATTTAAAAAAATCAAATTTGCTAAAAAAAACCAAGTATTCTTACTTACAGTCGAGTGTGACCGACTGTGAGATACCCGGTACCCAAAGTATTGTGCGTGAAATTAAATGGCAAACGGACAAGAAAAAAACCAAATGTTGACAAATGAAGACAAATGTTGCTAAAAACATGTTGAGCAACGTTCAAAAAAGACAAATTCTGCAGCTGTACGCAGCTGCACTACGAATTAATATTGCGCCCTGTGGCTCAGAAGAAGAAGAAGCATACACAGAAATTTTATTGTATAATAACTCCATGTTTTTCATCCGATTTTACTCAAGGTTCAGAAAACTTCCGCAAATGCCTACTTATTTATTTTATCTATTTAATTTAAGCCAAAAATTACGACTATAGCTTATATAAAGTTTTTTACGATTTTCGGGGGCGAAAGTGGGCGTGGCCAAATTTTAAAACAAACTTGATCTGCGTGCAACAAATTCCAAAGTTGTCACCAACTTTGGTAGCTCTTATAGTCTCTGAGATCTGTTGTTTCACACGGACAGACAGACGGAAAGACGGACATGGCTAAATCGACTCGGCTAGTGACGCTGAACAAGAATATATATACTTTATAGGGTCGGAGATGCCTCCTTCTGCCTGTTACAAACATTCTCGACTGAAACTAAGTTATAATACCCTTGTAGCCAATGGGTACCGGGTATACGAGGTGTGTTAAAAAAGTATCGCGAATTTTGAATTTTCGCTGGTTACGTATATTTTAATTTCTATTTTTTTGTGCCGTTATGTTGGTACTTTTATCTCTCACTTATGCCGACAAGCTTAGCCATTTTGAATGTTCACTTAATTATTGACAGCTGCTTTGCTTGCACGTGTTTTGGATCGTCTTCGATTTTTTACCTATTCAAAAAAATGGATTAAAGAACATGTATCAAATTTTGTGTGAAAAACGAAATTAAGTGCGCGGATGCATTCCGAATTTTGACTGTTGCAAACGGAGAAGCTACCTTGCACCGAAGCAACGTTTATCGGTGGTACAATATGTTCTCAGAAGGCCGAGGAAATTGGCCTTTTGGCCAAAAATTGGATTTTGCACCACGATAACGCCCCTGCTCACACATCGTTGCTTGTGCGCGACTTTTTAGCCAAAACAACACACTAATGATGCCCCAGCCACCGTGTTCCCTAGATCTGGCCTCCTGTGACTTTTTCTTGTTCCCTAAACTGAAGAGGCCCATGAAAGGGGGACTTTACGCTTGACGAGATAAAGACGGCATCAAAGGAGGAACTGAATAAGATAAAAAAAAATTATTTTTGCTTCGAAGATTGGAAAAACCGTTGGCACAAGGGGACAAAATAGATATTTATGAACAAATAAATAATTTTTGAAAAAACACAAAATTCGCGATACTTTTTGAACACACCTCTTAAAAACGTTGAACAGATGAGGAGTCGAACCGGCCTGCTCTTGTAGATCGGCATGTAGTAGTCATGTCTTAAATTAAGAAGTACATTTTTTTAATTTAAGAAATTTTATTTTCTAAAAATTAGAAAATAGTTTTTTCATTTTTAGGAACAATTTTTTTTAATTTAGAAATATGTTTTTCTGAAATTTAGAAAGGCGTTTTCTATTATTTAATAAAATATATTTTTTTAAGTACAACAAATTTTTCCATTTACATATTTATATACACTTGTATTTACATTTTTCTTTGCTTAAAAATAGTATAACGTTTTAAAAATACATTTTTGGTTTTAGGTATAACTTATTTTTAAGACTATGATATTCTATAGGGGGATAAGTTAGTGAGCTTTGGTGAATTAATTTAAAAAATAAGTATTTTACATCTTCATAGCAAGTCAGATGGTTAGAGTAAAGAACCTCAATTGCGGCACATAAATAAAATAATTGATTTTCGCGAACACAAATTTCCTTAATTTCAGCTGCTACAAAATCTGGATTGAAATTATAAAGTACAAATTCTTTTCTATATTTAATGTTTTGAACTTGCACATGAGCAAAACAAGTTATGTTGTTAATGTCCTTAACCATCTAAAGAAGTTTATTTTTGAAAATGGAAATTGAATGGAATCGGCCTCAATCTAAATAAAAAAAATTGGTTGTCTGTAAAATCGGTTTACTGACGATAGTTGAACGTGACAACGTCTTAAGAAAATACTGATAAAACGGTTGGATTTTTCAAAAGAAAATTTTAATTTAATTTGTTTAATAGATTTGTATGTACATATATAGAGAAGGAAGTAATTGGAAATCACAAGGAAATTGATCAAGTTTGGATTTATTTGTATGCATAAATACAATTATGTCAATGTTTTTTTTTCCATGGTGGGATTGTAAGCGGTTCTGTAAAATAAATCGTCGTTTTAAATTTAAAAAATTAAAAATACAACAAAATATTTAAATAAAATTTATTGTTTAAATTTCTACTCAATTGTTAAAATTTTAATTTTGATTTTATTATTTTAATAATATAATTAAATTTTTTCAATTAGTTACTTAATTATTTTTGCAAATTTAATTGTAATTTGTTATAAAAAAGTAATAATTTTAAATAATTCATTATAAGAATAAACAATGATTAAATTATTGTTTATAAAGCTTACATTTAAAATTTAAAATTTGAAAACATTAAAATTTTCGTAAAAAGCCCGCCTCAATGTAGTTGATATAGGAGAAAATGTTCCCTTTGACAGATGGCTGGTCCAACCTGTCATTTCAGACACGGTGTTGTGATATGTGGAAGATTTAATATTTATGTCTTAATTTTTTTAAATCATAGCTACGCTCGATAATTATTTCGATTGAATAGTAAAGCCATCGATTTTTTAATCAACGTGAAATAGTTCTGTTAACTTATTGTTTTAATTTTGACAATTATAGCATAACCTACAATCGCTGCACTAGCGGACCGATGCTATTCATTTTAATGATGAAAGCACGAATATTCGACAATATATCACTGAATATATAATAATTATCGAAAGAATCATTACCTTTATCGCTGTAATTTTCGTTTCTATAAACAATTTCACTTTTCACTGCACTTTATACTCTATCAAAACATGTAAATGTTCTATAGTATAGCAGCTGTCTACGCAGACGCATCGCTCACTCAAGTAGGAGAGAGACGGATGTCGAACGCTGCCGAACGCAAAGGCTGATTGTGCTTCTTTGTCGCTCGTTCCGCGCTCTCGCTTGCACTTCAAGCCTTACATGGAACGCCTCAGAGCGAGGTAACGCCGCATGAGTCATGTTTTTTCGTGCGTGCAGCCGCCTCTATCTAATTATAAGACGTTGTCACGTCAAAAATAGACAATAAATAATAAATTATTTTATAATATTATAAAGAGCTTACTAATGTGTAACCAAATGATTGTTCTAGAATAGGAAACTTGCTTAAAATCTCAGACAACCCTGCAGATCCTTTAAAAAAATGTTTCCGGTGTTCATAAGTGAGGTCCCATTTCTGTTCAACCCCTTCTCTATGCTCCACTTTAAACTGAAGCCAACGCTTATTAAATGTAATTTCATCATCTGCAAATGGGAAATATGTAGGTTAACATTTTATGAAATATTCTTTATCCAAATACCTTAGGCACAATTCAAGCTTTATGAGCAATTTTCTACTTCTTCTGTCTGCTTATCGTTGATTAAGAGTCGATCTTTCTTAGCTTTTAGATTATAGTAATTGCTATATAAAAGGCCACCAGATTTTTTCCCTTTTTATCCTGTAAAATAAAGATAATATAAAAATATAAATAAAAAATAAAGGTAAAGCTTTTCGTTCCTTGATTTCACAATGAAACAGTCCTGTAATTTCCTCTGCAATTCTTTCGATCAAAGGTTGCTTTGGCAAAATTGAATTCAGCACCAAATATTCAAAAATTATGTAATTAAAAAATTTCCTGTCTTTTTGAGTTAAGCATTTATTTACTTTGTACCAAAAATAATAGTGGCTTTTTGGCTTTTTGCCAGGACATCTGCAAGGCTTATATGTTAATAGAGTTACACATTTAATATAATTTATATGGCGTCACATATTTATTTACTCGCCTTGATACTTTCTTCAGTTTGATTAACGTTATGCTGTTTTAAACAAAAATAAATAAAGTATTAATAAATATATTAAAAATGTTTATAAATATTTAAAGGGATAGAAATGACTTAGTGAGTGTGGTTATTCGAGTTTTAAATCCTATGTGGCAAGCCAAACACAAAGAATTCAGCATTGAATAAGCACATATACACACAGCCGTACAAACAACGTTATTCTCTACTTGCTCTCTGGCAAAATCATATTTTATATCTATATGCTTGGATCTCTTATGACATGAGGGATTATTTGCTATACTTATACAACCTTGGTTGTCTTCGTAGATTTTAATTGGTCTTTCTAGCTTTATATGTACACTATTAAGGAGAGATTTTTAACCCTCTCTTACGGCCTCAAATAAGGCCATGTACTCAGCTTCAGTTGATGAAGCTGCTACCGAATTTTGCCTTTTAGTATTTCAACAAATAAGGTTAGAGTCAAACATTTTAAATAAATAGCCTGTTGTACTTTTTCTATCAATTTCGTTTCCACCCCAATCAGAATCGACATAACCAACTAAAACATTTTCAAATGTTTCATGTTAATGCTCCCTTTCAAATATCTAAGAACTCTTTTCAAACATTGCCACAACTTAGAATTATTTTTGCTACTAAATCTACTTAAGATATTTACAGCAGTTGTTAAATCGGGACTTGTACATAGCATTATGTACATCAAACAACCAATAAGGTTGCGACAGGGTGCATTACAATTATCATCTGAGTTGAGCAACTCATAATTAAGTTTGCTTGGTAAAGGCGTACTGACTGCATTGCAATCATCCATATTGAATTTGTTTAAAACCCTTTTAATATAAGCAGATTGACTTAAACTAATTGTATCCTCGCTCATTTCTATTCGAATCCCAATAAAATGGCGTATTTCATTTAAGTCAGTCATTTCAAACTTCTCCTTTAGATTACTTTTGAAACTATTCATTCTATTCATATCTCCAGTTGCTATTACAACATCATCAACATATAACAATACATATATGTTTTCCTTAACACCACCTCTGTCAAGTATATATATACAGCGATCTACAGGAGAGTGAACTAAATCACAATCTTTTAACACTTGCTCAAAAACTTCAAACCAGCATCTAGCTGCTTGTTTGAGCCCATAAATTGCTTTATTCAATTTATATACACATTCTCCATCGCATGATATACCCTGAGGAACTTTCATGTATATTTCTTCATTCAACTTGCCATTTAAGAACGCTGTTTTCATATCCATTTGATGTATTTTTAAATTATATTGAACTGATAATGATAATATGAATCGAAAACTCGAAATCCTAGCAACTGGGGCAAAGGTTTCATCATAGTCGATTTGATACTTTTGTGTAAACCCTCGCGCAACTAATCTAGCTTTGTACTTTGTTGGATTTCCTAGTTCATCATATTTTAGAGAAAATACCCACTTACTGTCCACAATATTTTTGTTTTCAGGTTTCTTTACAATTTTCCAAGTATTATTTATTTCATGAGCATTTAATTCTACTTTAATAGCTTCCTCCCAAAACGATCTACCATTTCTACTTCTTATTTCATCAAATGTATTTGGAATATCATTAAAAAGACTATGAGCATTTAATATATATTTATTTAAATTTATATCTTCCTCATTATAGGTTTTCAAAGGCTTGTTCTTTAATCTTTCACTTCTTCTACTGAATATTTCGACATCTCCATTGTTGTTGTCGATATTACCAATCTCACTTGGCTGTTGAGCTGTTTCATTATCCGTACTCTCATTTGGGAAATTTGTTTCTACACATTCCTTACTCTCATTCGGGAATTTTTTTTTCTTTACATTCCTTACTCTCATTCGGGAAATTTCTTTTTTCACATTCCTTACTCTCATTCGGGATATTTTTTTCTTTACATTCCTTACTCTCATTCGGGAAATTTCTTTCTTCACATTCCTTACTCTCATTCGGGAAATTTTTTTCTTTTTATTTCTAATAATTTGCCACTGCTTATGTGACCAAATCTCTCATGCCATAATTTGTAAGTATTTTTATTTTTATTTGTAACTGTAAGGGCTTGAAATTCACTAATGGGGACATTATTTAACATACCAGAATTTTTGAAAACTATAACTCCATTTTTGGATATAGTTACTCCGTTCTTGTCAAACTCGATTGACATTTCGGCCTCTTGAAGTCGCTTCACAGAGATCAGGTTACCAGAAACCTCTTTGCAGAAGAGTACATCCTCCAACGTTATTTCATGGCCATTGTGGAGTCGCACAATGCCACGTTTAGTAGCGTAGATATATGATCCTTGCTTGGAAACAGATATTTTAATCGGGTACTCCAGCTCCACGCTATCAGCAAATAGCGATTCATCGTTGATCATGTGGTCTGTGGCTCCAGAATCAAGGATAAGTCCGCACTTATCCTGCACCAAGTTATTTGCTTTTAGCATGAACGCGAAACCACCGTGTAGCGACGTTGCGACTTGAGCTTGCTTATTTTCCTTATTTTTTTCATTTATTATCTTTTTATAATAAAAACAATCCTTTTTCATGTATCCCTCCCTACCAAAGTGATGACATCTAAAGTTCAGTTTCTGTTTTCCCTTAAATACTTTTGATGGTCTGGCAACCCTATTTCGGAAGGAGCTATGGTAAATTTCTGTTATACGGGCCCCTTCCAGAAATTAAAAAAAAAAACCGTAGATAGGGGGTGTTGAAACAAGCATTTGGGTAAAAAAATTATGTTGGGGACGCTCTTAGTTTAGTCGCAATTAATTTTTGAAGTTTCCATACAAAATTGGTTCGGCAATCATAACACGCACACTGACAAATTATGAAAAAAATTCTGAATTTCCACACGGAATATTTTTCGCCGTCAAACGGCTTTATATTGCGCTTTGCCTTATCTATTGAATTCTAGCGCACACACAAACAAATTGTTACAATGTATGCGAGGGACGCGGCACGTGGCAGCACAGCACCTTTTTTTTCAGTCACTATTTCACAAGTTTACTTATCTGTTTCCGATACGTAGATCTGGGCCCATAACCTATTGGAGATTGACTAAACAAAACAGGACTCAGCAACTCCCAGCAGACACTAAAACAGAAATTTGTCTTTTAATTTATAGCTCTTTTCGTCGCACACGTTCGCCACAGTCAAAAGTCAAAAGGAAAAGGAAAGAGGGAATTTAAGTGTGACCAGATCCATGATCTCTAAAAATACTTTTTCAGTATTGCGTAATGTTATTTTTGATAACAGAATAGGGATATTCGACACTGTAACACTATGACAAGGATGGATCAGCTTTTTTATTGTGTTCCTCGCAGTTACTAGAATACACCACTCTCACTCGCACTCATTGATTTATTGTATCATGGCGCAACTGGCGAAATAGGCAATATGCACACATACGAACAATCAAACTTATACTTAAATCAGTGATGCCCACACAAATACAATGGCATGTGACTTGCATTTGTGTGCGTAAGAGAAAAACGAAGTTGGCTTCGCGCGAGACGTTGCGGTTGTCAGAGCAGTGCAAGGCATTAAAATTTAAATGCTTTGTATTTCTGAAAAATTCTGCTTTATTTCAAGCTTTCCAAGTTATCAGAAAATAATTTCTAAAAATAATAAGGAATTCTTTCTTATTTCTATGGCGATATTGGTTTGTGGTGACCATTTCTGTAATTTCAAAATTTATTTCTTATTTTAAGAAATAAATCCTTGTTTTTAGAAAAATATTTCTTGTATTAAGAAAAAATACATTTTTATGGCGATTTTCTTAAAAATAGGGCTAAAATTATGATGAGTGTAGATTATAAGACAGATAAACGGCATCTAGAATATCTAGTTCTCTTTCTTTTCTCTGCTGACGTCGAGTACGCACTATGGGGCCCCTAGAACAAAGTGCGTTGCAAAAATCAAACACTTTATGTTCGCGTTCTATGTTTTAAATACGAAAATCTTATAGGTAATTGTTCAAAGATTACAAATACAAAATGTTAATAGCCTACGATTTGTTTCAGATATACCGTATCAAAGTTGACAAATTTATTTATTAATGTACTTATTAGGTATAAAATAAAGAAAACATTTTACTTTTGGCATCTTGTTTCTTCAGGTAATTTATTTTTTACTAACTGTCCATATTTTCACTATTTTTCAACTTTGATGGAAAGTAACAAAAATATACATTCTTATACATTTGCCATATTTTTGTAAAAAATTCTTTGAATATTTCTTAATCGAATTTAATAGAGTCTTGCTGTAGCTGTCTGCAGCCCCCATACACCTCGAGGCAAAAAAAAGTTACGGTTACAGAAGTTGTATTTCGTGCAGCCCTGGTGTAAAATCCCTGATAAACGTACGCCTGCTGAAACAAAACAAAAACATATATTTATTTTTATTTTTCAATTTTTTTTTAAATTAAAAACAATAAAAATCAAAACGTGAAAAAATTTTTTCTTTGTAAAATAAACGTTATTTTTCTGTGATATTTAAAAATTTTGACTTTGATAAATCATAAGAAATCTGACAGAAATCGAAGCACCATATTAAAAGACGTTTTTAATAGGTTGAACAATTATATATCAATTGACATTTAAATTAAACAATTATCTTACTTGGTTCAAGAGTTATAATTTTTAAAACGCAAAAACTCACATGGCCCCACTGTGCAACGGCAGAGTTTCTCAGTCGACGTCAAAAAATTTTTTATATGACAAATGTCACCGGGGACAGTCAGAACTGCAGGGTTAAGATAATGTTTTAATCATTGTGACTAGTGCAATAATCATAAGTTTATACTTGTAGCGCTGGGCTAAAACTCAAATAAATTACAAATTACAAACAATTTCGGTTACAATTTCGGGGACTTATGTCTCAATACCCTTTTTGGACTTAAAAAATATGTTTTAAGAAATATTTATTTATAATGTGAGTCTGAGCACATCTTTAAAAAATACTCCAAATCTGGTCGAATGTAATGATCTGGAATTTATTATTAACTGAATGATATTAGCAGGTATTCAATATTGTCGAAAAAAAAGGTATTTCAGGTATAAATTCGAACATTTCCTTAGATTCAAAATCTTTTTTAACTTTCCTTGGAATTTCTATGTAATTAAATACGTGATGTAAAGAAATAGTTGATAAAAAATACCTGATAAAATAATACCTGATAAAGTTCTGATCCACTCAACACAACAATTTTAAGGTTAAGTTCAAAATTAAAAATTTATATATGAATTAACTGAATACAACAAACCACAAGCTTTGTTCAAATTGTTGCATAGTTGACATCAAAGATATCCATTGGATTCTTAAAATTATATATAAAAAAATATTGGCCACGTGTAAAAGAAAAAGTTTGGCACATATAGCGCACCACAACGAGCTGACTTTGAAGGGCTACCAAAAAGCCAAAGATGTCTAAACATTTTATAGCAAAATTTAAAAAAAAATTTGTGAAAGATAAAAAATAAATGAACTTTATGCCAAAAAAATTAGCGCTTCCGTTCAATGTGCATTGTTTGATCTAGTTGTCAGGGTTATGATGCTGTGATGATGTCTGACATGGAGTGAGCAGCATAGTTAAAAACAAGAGCGGAGAACTCAGAAAAACAAAAACTGTCAGTAAAACTTTTTGTAGATTTTAATAGATCTGTAACAAACAAACATAACATAATTTATGGATTGACTACAATCCCATCAAAATCGTGATCTAAATCGAATTATTGGACTAGTCACAACATTTACTTATGGCATTCTGGCAATCTATTTTATCCAATTGTCAATTTATGTAAAATAAAGAATGTAAAGAATCGGTTCATCAACGTATTGGATTTCCCTCCCCCTACTTACATAATTCATTTTTACTTTCTACCCTTTCTATTGGGTCAAATGGACCTCGGGTTCGAGTTTTAAAGGTTTAAATAACTTAGGATATAATTTTTATTTTAAAATAATAATAATAATATTAATAAATAACAAAATATTTTATTAGTTTTAACGTCAGCACTTTGTTTTTTTTTTTCTGTTTAATATGAATGTATACTTTTTTCATAAGTGCCGATTTTAAAACTATTTCAATAATTTGCTATTTATTATTATTTTTTTAAATAGCTTTTAATCGTTACAAAATTTGGTATCAGAAGTTTTTTGAGTTGGTTATGCACTTTTTTCTTACGGTTTTTGTTTGAAATTAACGATCGGACTTAAATGCCATATTTTCGCTATTTTTTAAGATATCCAATGAAACTTCATATATGCTTCTATATGATTATACAGTGCTTATCAGAATTATAAGACACCCCCTAAATTTCAAGTTTTGACCCTTGTAGGAGAATGGGGAAGCATAATACAAAAAAACAAGTGGGAAAGCTACAGTCGAGTTTGACCGACTGTAAGATACCCGGTACCCATAGCATTGTGGGTGAAATTAAACAGCACATGAACATATGAAAAAAGGAAATGTTGACAAATAGAGACAAATATTGCTAGAAACATGTTGAGCAAAACTTAAAAGAGACAAATGTTGCTAGGAACATGTTGGGCAACTCTCAAAAGCGACAAATGTTGCTAGGAACATGCTGAGCAACACCCAACAAAGACAAATGTTGCATTTTGAGCAACCCACACGTGCGCGCTCTCTCTGTCTCTCTATCTCTCTCAGAAACTTTATTGCTTAATAACTTCTATGTTTATCATCCGATTTTACTCAAATTTTCAGAACACGTCCACGATTGCCTAATTATTAAGCCTATTAATTTATTTTACGCCGAAAATGACGCATATGGTTATATACCGTTTTTTATGTTTTTCGGGGGCGGAAGTGGGCGTGGCCAAATTTTAAAACAAACTTGATCTGCGTGCAACTGATTCCAATGTTGTCACCAAATTTGGTAACTCTAGCTCTTATAGTCTCTGAGATCTGTTGTTTCACACGGACGGACGGACGGACAGACGGACATGGCTAGATCGACTCGGCCAGTGACGCTGATTAAGAATATATATACTTTATAGGGTCGGAGATTTAACCTTCTGCCTTTTACATACATTCTCGGTTGGCACTAACTTATAATACCCTTGTACCCTATGGGTACCGGGTATAATTAAGTATGCAAAATGAAAGCTTAATGAATTCTGCATAAAAGCTGATGTTTTGATCTCTGATTGCATCTCGCTTTTCGAAGTAGCGGTAAAAAAAAGCGCAAAAGTTCGATATTTGTCATGCCTACAAGCTTATCATAATTATAAGACACTTTTCACTTATTGCGGATGGAGAGAAAGGTTTGGTTTCAAATAATTTTTATACCCGGTACCCATAGGGTACAAGGGTATTATAAGTCAGTGCCAACCGAGAATGTATGTAACAGGCAGAAGGAGAAATCTCCGACTCAATAAAGTATATATATTCTTGATCAGCGTAACTAGCCGAGTCGATCTAGCCATGTCCGTCTGTCCGTCTGTCCGTCTGTCCGTTTGTCTGTCCGTGTGAAACAACAGATCTCAGAGACTATAAGAGCTAGAGTTACCAAATTTGGTGACAACATTGGAATCTGTTGCACGCAGATCAAGTTTGTTTTAAAATTTAAAATTTAAAATAATACAAAACGGTATATTAGCTATAGGCGTGATTTTCGACTTCAAAGTAAATAGATAGACTTAATAAGTAGGCAAACGTGGACGTGTTCTGAAAATTTGAGTAAAATCGGATGATAAACATAAAAGTTATTAAACAATAAAGTTTCTGAGAGCATGAGAGAGAGAGCGCACTGCTTAGGAAAAATTTCGCACTTAGCTTTTGGGTGGCAGTAGCGAAAAAAAAGTGTTGCGTGCTTTCGAGCGCAGTATTAATTCGTAATGCAGCTGCGTACAGCTGCAGAATTAGTCTTTTTTGAACGTTGCTCAACATGTTTTTAGTAACATTTGACTTTATTTGTCATCTTTTTGTTTTTTCCATGTCCGTGTGCTATTTAAATTGACAGGCAAGCTACAGTCGAGTGTGACCGATTGTAAGATACCCGGTACCCAAAGCATTGTGGGTGAACTTAAACAGCACATGAACATGGAAAAATAAAACATTTTCTGTCAAATGAAGACAAATATTGCTAGAAACATGTTGAGCAGCACTCAAAAGAGACAAATGTTGCTAGGAACATGCTGAGCAGCACCCAACAAAGACAAATGTTGCTAGGAACATTTTGAGCAACACGTACATGCGCACTGTCTCTCTCTCTCTCTCTCAGAAACTTTATTGTTCAATAACTTCTATGTTTATCATCCGATTTTACTCAAATTTTCATAACACGTCCACGATTGCCTACTTATTAAGACTATCTATTTACTTTACGCCGAAAATCACGTATATGGTTATATACCGTTTTTTATCATTTTCGGGGGAGGAAGTGTGGCCAAATTTTAAAACAAACTTGATCTGCGTGCAACAGATTCCAATGTTGTCACCAAATTTGGTAACTCTAGCTCTTATAGTCTCTGAGATCTGTTGTTTCACACGGACAGACAGACGGACAGACGGACAGACGGACATGGTTAGATCGACTCGGCTAGTGACGCTGATCAAGAATAAATATACTTTATAGGGTCGGAGATTTGTCCTTCTGCCTGTTACATACATTCTCGGTTGGCACTAACTTATAATACCCTTGTACCCTATGAGTACCGGGTATAAAAATAGCTTAGTTTGTAAGCATTTTACATCTAACGTATAGAATTCTACATTTTCATTTAAGTCGACACATCATTTCTATGGCAGCTATACGATATAGTTGTCCGATCTTAATGAAATTAAAACCGTAATTCTATAACCGTAAAAAAACTGCTTTATCTTGAAATTGATTGATATACGTTGAAAAACAAAAAAGTTAAAAATGTGTTTACATTAATGTCGCCATCATTCCTATGGCAGCTATAGGATAAAGTGGTCCGATTTCGGCTTTTCCGACATATATGCTGCGTGCTAAAGAAAAATGACTATGCTGAAAGATTCAGCCCGATAGCTTAAAAACTGAGAGACTAGTTCGTGTAGAAACCGACAGACGGACAGACGAACGGACATGGCTAGATCGACTCGGCTGGTGATGCTGATCAAGAATATATATACTTTATGGGGTCTGAGATGCCTCCTTCACTGCGTTGCAAATATCATGGAAAAATTATAAAACCCTCTGCAAGGGTATACAAATGTTTACTTATCTTTTAATTTTGTATTTAATTGCCAATGAAATTTATTTTTTTAGAGATATCAAATTAAATTTAAGCATCTTGAAAATCGAAAAAAAAACATTTTCTTTAAATTATGCTTTAGGGTTGAAAAAATATTCCTACGAGAATCGATAGCCATAGGTATTTCGGATTTATTGACGAAATGTCATATCGATAGGTCAAGACTTGTTCGAGGTTTGTGTCCGGTCACGGAGAAATAGGACCTACGGAGAAATGCTACACGTCCGCTATTTTGCTTATGATACAAAAATTTAAAAATATTTTCTAGTAAATGTATCACTTTATAATAATACAATTTACAAATTTTCGATTTGCTCGATTTGCTAATGTTTGTACTTTTTTTAGTTCCTAGAGGCTCAAAAGTTAAAAAATGGATTTCACAAGAAATCAACGGATATATTTTTGTTTGGTACCACTCTGAGCCAACGGAGATACCTTGGGAACTATCTTCATCTATGGATGTCGTGCAAGAAAACTTTGTTTACCACGGGCAAAATCAGTTTTATATCAATTGCCATATTCAAGAAATACCAGAAAATGGAGCTGATTTAGCGCACTTTGATGCTATTCACAAAAAAAACGTTATTTCTGAATACTTGGCACAAGTAAATATTTCCCCAACACGTTTTGGACATCATCATTGGAAAGCAAGGTAATACCAATATTCACACTCAAATGTTATAACAATTTAACAAATAGTCAAAAAGCACATTATTCGTCAGCATCACGGAAAGTTTATTAAGTGACGTCCATCTGATCCCTTATCTCAATCCTTGTAAGGCTCTTATAATTTAAATCAAAAATCCTAAACATATTAAAAGAGACCTTATATATAACATATATATCACACAATATTTTTGGTCCTTGAAATATATGTACGCATATATAGAATGATACTTACACTAGCTTTTTTTGTTTGGTAACCAAGCACAAGGAATGGATACCCTTCCCTTCTACCCTAAGGGAGCCTCTTAATGAGTCTCTTAACAAGTAAGTCTTAGTATTGTAGTATTTTTGTTTAGCTTTAATTGCCTGTAAGGCAGAGGATGTTTGGCCGCAGGATTGGATACCCAGATACAAGGAAGCAACACAGTAAGGCTCGGGGCTTTCCTCTGGTGATCAATTAATCATAAGTTAGTTTTACAGTTCAATTTTGGCTATGTTGATGAATTTGTTTACTTAAAAAAATGATCCTTTACAATTTTAAATTATCTTTCTGCAAACCGAGAATGTATGTAACAAGCAGAAGAAAGCATCTCCGACCCCATAAAGTACGAGGTGTGTTCAAAAAGTATCGCGAATTTTGAATTTTTCGGGGGTTACCTATATTCGAATTTCGATTTTTTTGTGGCGTTATGTTGGTACTCATGTCTCTCACTTATGCCGACAAGCTCGGCCATTTTGAATGTTCACTTAATTGTTGACAGCTGCTTTTCTTGCACGTGTTTTGGATCGTCTTCGATTTTTACCTATTCAAAAAAATGGATTAAAGAACATGTATCAAATTTTGTGTGAAAAACGAAATGAAGTGCGCGGATGCATTCCGAATGTTGACTGTGGCATACGGAGAAGCTACCTTGGACCGAAGCAACATTTATCGGTGGTACAAAATGTTCTCAGAAGACCGAGAAGATTGGCCTGTTGGAAAAATTGGCTTTTGCACCACGATAACGCCCCTGCTCACACATCGTTGCTTGTGCGCGACTTTTTGGCCAAAAACAAAACAGTATTGATGCCGCAGCCACCGTATTCCCCAGATCTGGCCACCTGTGACTTTTTCTTGTCCCTTAACTGAAGAGGCCCATGAACGCACGACGTTACGGTACGCTTGACGAAACAAAGACGGCATCAATGGAGGAGCTAAACAAGATAAAAAAAAATGATTTTTTGAAGTGCTTCGAAGATTGGAAAAACCATTGGCACAAGTGAATTTAAAAAAAAAAAAAAAAATGCGTTACTTTTTGAACACACCTCGTATATATATTCTTGATCGGCATCACCAGTCGAGTCAATTTAGCCATATAATTTTTCATTTCAATTATAACACATTATTGTTACAAAGCATTTAGGATATGTCCAATATTAAGACAATTGGAAGATTGAGTACAAAGGACGCCAAAAAGATGGTTTTATTCGAGATTAGTCCTGCAAATCTCCAAATATATCGGCCGGAATTGTTGCGACGATCTCACAGGAATAAAGAATTATTTGCGACTTCAGAGGTCAGCAGAGTCAACCTGACTCCGAATGAGTTTGTGCAAGAATAGCACTCCATGGCAAGTCCTACGATCCGAATGAGAAATAATGTTCAAGAGTCTATCGGCGTATGGTGGTAATTGATGATCAGGGTTCACGAATAACCCACGCAGAGCAAACAAGAGAAACTGTTTTCGCACTGACTTTAATGGAGCTTGATGAACCTGATATTGGGAAGATCATACAAACAAACAATATACAAGTATGGGAAAGACGAGTTTAGAAATAAGATGTTTGGTTACGTAGGGATCTTCAAATTCCTTCGACCAAAGCTTTACAAATGCAAGTAGATCCCTAGCTTTATTTACTGTTATTGTAATGTGCTCGGCAAAGTTTAGACCGTGGCAAAATAATACTTCAAGATCGGTTACTTTATAAACGCGTTCCAGAACGCTAGTAGCCAACAAATATTTTGTAAGAATAGGGCCTCTTCGATAGAATGACATGAAATTGCATTTAGAATGGCTAAGGAAATAAACATTTTCTTATTTCACTATGTATTGAGGTTATTTAAGTCTTCCTGAAACCCTAAGTGCGACAAGGAGATCCAAAGATTTAAACACCGTTTTTTGTTATCCGCGTACATAAGCACCTGCAAATATGAATCATTTTTGGCAGGTCGTATATGAACAAACCAAATAGGACAGGTCCAAGGTGTCTGCCTTGGGGAACTGCCTTGGGGATGTAACACGAACAAAATTCGACAATGTGTTGTTGAATAAAAATCTCTGTGTTCTTTGAAGTAGGTATTTGGAAAGGCAATGTAATAAGTTATATGAAAAACCTAAGAATTCAAGTTTCCTAATCAGTAGAGAATGACTCAAGTGCCATTCTTAAATCGCTGAATATAAATTTCAACTGCATTTTGTTTTTGAAAATATCTCATATGATTGAAATAAATGCCAGGAGGTTGGTTGTCGTCGACCGACCCTTTATAAACCCATGCTGAGAAGGACTCATTATTGAAAAGCATTAATGCTGCAGCTGAGAGGGTATTAGTTGTAGTTGAGCTTCGAAATCCCTCGGTAGTTTGAGATACCCGACCTACTGCCCTTTTTATGGAGAGGAATGATAAGCGATTACTTCCACAGATCAGGAAAGAAGCATTTGTAGAGAGATTTGAAAGAGTTTGGGCCATTGGAGTTTACAGGGCACTGGCGCATTTCTTGAGAAGAAAACTAGGAATTTGATCGAGGCCAGCAGAGAATGACGATTTGATGTTTATTAGACACTGATAAACGTTATCTTTATGAATTATAGGCATGGAAATAGAATTTAAGTGCGGAAGCGAATACGGATAGGTGGAAGATTTATAATTATTAGAGAATAAAAATTAGAATTGTCATGATCGTTAAAGCCTTGGATATTATTATAATGAAGAGGTGAAGGCAACAGAGAAGATTTTTGTTTTGGAATTTACAAAAGCGAAGAATTGTTTGGGGTTGTCAAAAAACTCGCTTTTGTAACGCTTCAGGTAGTTATTATAACATATGCTGTTAGGAGTCCAAAATTAAAAACGAGCAATCAGACGGAACGACGGAACATGCGCATTTATTGCTGAGTTCAGCAAGTCGTAAAACCTCATCAAAATGATTGGAGGTGATTCTTCAGAGTCATTTCATTAAACACAGCTCTTCGAAAGAAGTGGAAAGCTCTTGATTAAATTGAAGGTATGATTATAAGAGAATCTCAAGAGTTGGATAATACATGTCTTCCGGCGATGAAAGTAAACCACTATCAAATTTAGGTGCAAAAACGAGGTCAAAAAATTTGTTGTTGCAATTACCCACTGAATTAAGTTAAACCTGTGACCAGTCCATAACACCATGTACAATCTCATGAGGCGTGCTATTAACAAAACCATTACTATCAATGGATGACAATCATGAAAGAGCTGGAATATTAAAGTCACCTAATGTGACAAGATGATCATTATCGCCAAGCATAGAAAAAATCTCTTGGATACATGATAAGTGTTGCGAGTACATATCTACATATACATATATAAATCGGTGTAAGCGATCAATTAGGTTCAGGTTGCGAGAGGGCGGAAACCAGAACCGGATGAGCATATGGTGTAGTGAAGGAGAACGTAGGCAACAAGTTTGCAGTAGGTGTTCTAATGAGGTTAATACAGGAAGCACTATGTGGTATTTTTACAGTAGGCGACCCACTTTGGAATTTGACATATGTAAATATTGTAAATTTTACATTTTACATTTTTATACAAATCGAGCGATCGTTTCTATGGCAGCTATATGATATAGTTGTCTGATCTTACTGAAATTAAAACCGTAATTCTATAACCGTAAAAATCTGATACATCTTTAAATTGATTGATATACGTTGAAAAACAAATGAGTTAAATTTTTTTAACATTAATTTCGGCATCATTCCTATGGCAGCTATAGGATATAGTGGTCCGATTTCGGTTGTTCCGACATATATACTGCGTGGAAAAACAGGAAAACATTAAGATATGATATGTAAGCATTGTATTATAAACATTTTGATTATGAATTTGATTTTTTTTTTATATGTAAACACACAAAAATACGAAAAAAAAATCTTGGGCTGTAGAATTTGAATCATATTTGGTTATATTTATGTGCACTTTATGAATTAAAAATAAAAAAATATATAACTAAGCAGAGAAAAACTTAGGTAGACAAAAACTTAGATAAAACAAGTGAAAAGCTACAGTCGAGTGTGACCGATTGTAAGATACTTGGTACCCAAAGCATTGTGGGTGAAATTAAATAGCACATGAACATGGAAAAAAGAATATGTTGACAAATAGAGACAAATATTGCTAGAAACATGTTGAGCAACACTCAAAAGAGACAAATGTTGCTAGGAACATGTTGGGCAACTCTCAAAAGCGACAAAAGTTGCTAGGAACATGCTGAGCAACACCCAACAAAGACATATGTTGCTAGGAACATGCTGAGCAACACGTACGTGCGCGCTCTCTCTCTTTCTCTCTCTCTCTCAAAAACTTTATTGTTTAATAACTTCTATGTTTATCGTCCGATTTTACTCAAATTTTTTTATCCATTTACTTTACGTCGAAAATCACGCATATGGTTATATACCGTTTTTTATCATTTTCGGGGGCGGAAGTGGGCGTGGCCAAATTTTAAAACAAACTTGATCTGCGTGCAACAGATTCCAATGTTGTCACCAAATTTGGTAACTCTAGCTCTTATAGTCTCTGAGATCTGTTGTTTCACACGGACAGACGGACAGACGGACATGGCGGAATATATATACTTTATAGGGTCGGAGATTTGTCCTTCTGCCTGTTACATACATTCTCGGTTGGCACTAACTTATAATACCCTTGTACCCTATCGGTACCGGGTATAAAAATATATAAAAGGAAATAAACTCGGAGAGCTGGGTAGCCGCCGAGGTTGCGACTGTGGTGTCGTCTTCGCGTTGATCCACTTTGTTGGGCACAGAGAGGGGGGCACGTTTGCATGTGCATTAAATGTATTTATATATCTGCTGCTTGTAGGGAGTCAATATGTATTGCTTAAACTAGGGTTTGATTATGGTATATTTTGACCAGGTGGCTAAACACTTCACAGCTGGTTGGGGTATAAACTTAAAAAAAATTGTAGGTCGTCAAAAGTTCCCATTTGATGCTTTCAGGGGTATTCGGCTGCAACTAGGCCTTCTCACATATCACCTTCACAGAAAACTATTGTGGTTTTGTTTTAACTCAATAAATGCATTTATTCAGTTTTATATGTTTTTGTTGGTTTGGCTGCTGATGAACAGTTTTGGTTGACAGTAGAAATCTCTGAATTTTTACGGCTGCTGTTTGTCTATTGTTGTCGTCAGTTGACTTCGGATTTTATATGGTTGTTAAAGATAATTTCGGGTTTGAGGATGCAGCTCGGCTTTAGTTGTGGCCACTGGACAAGGTATTGGCCAGAGTCACCACTTTCTCCAACTCGTGTTGGCGGTTCCTCTGTCCCTGGACCATCTTCCTGTAGGCACTGAGTCCCTTCAGTAGCAAGGCGAGGAGGAAAATTTCGGTGTTGATCTGGAGTATACGGTACACCTTGTCGATGTCCTCTTTGTGGTCCACCACCTCGATGGAGTTGCAGGAGAATCCGAGATCTTTGAAGTAGTAGATAACATTTTTATTTGTCTTTGTAGCTGGCTGGATTTTTAACTCTTAATGTTTTCGAAATTATTAAAGACTGCGTCCAATTACGTTCGATTTACCGATTTAATTTAAAATCGCGATGGTTGACAATAGGAATCTTCCGCTATCTTCCAAGCTTTGGTTTCTTCTCCTCCTTGGTACTAATCAACCAGGGTCTCTTATACCCAAGGGTGTTCCAAATTCCTACTATTCCACCGGAATGGAACGCTAAAGTGTTCCCGGCTAAGTGCATTTCCCTTTCCTTGTACCCAAAAAATATGAAAGTGTTCTCGTCCGAGTATGGATGGCCGGATCACCAACTCACCGGTGCTGGGTTACCGTGGGACCGCAGTCTGAATTGGTGGTCTTATGTATATCAATGCCAGGAACCATGTACTAGCGCAATTTTTGTCAACGCTGCTGTTCGAGGACCGTGGGATTACAGTACTTCCGCGAGAACCGTGAGATCGCCATTTTCGCTCGAGGGCCGTGCATTTGTAGCACTTGGCGTGTTATCTCTACCCTCTATCCTCTTTCAAGTGTACCTGTTGTCCCCGTCGTTCAGAACCGGCGTACGTAACATATTATACACCCAACATTTTTATATACATTTATTCATCATAATTATCATTAGTGTCACTCTTAGAATATTCACACATACTTACTTATACTACTCGTGTTGTTCTTTAGGTGTAATTTTTAACAAATCACGAGCCGCTTTCGGTATTCTATGTAATATTTTTTTGAGGACTCTTAACTGAAGTTTCCTAAAATATCTTTGAAGTCCTTGTTTCGTGCTTTCTGGACTACCTCGGTCTATTGTCCATTTGGTGGAAGTGCGTTTTAAATTATTTCAGGGCCAAGAACTAAAAAATTTGATAAGAAAACTTTACCAAAAGCTCATGTCACCAATCAAAACAAAATTATTTAAAAACACCTCATAAGCCGCCTGTACTAGGGATTTATATTGTAAGTGCGCACTACACAACCAGGGCTGACGAGATTTGAATACGAGATACTTTATCTTCGCTAACTAAAAGAGGATTTTCTCAAAAAAGGCACAAAAGGGCAGGCTAATTTTTTATGACTTTAAGTATAATTTATGTAAAGTTTTTTTTTTAAAGTAGTTTAACAACATAACTCGACGGCGTTCACTACTTTATGTCCAACAATAATAATTCCAACAATTAATAAATTCGCTATCGATTTCGGCTTGTTCGGTCCTTGGTGTGCTGCTGTGCTGGCCTGGTGTGCTGTGCTGTTTCCTTTCCTTTCGTCTCCGCGGCTGGTCCATGCAGGATCGTGTGGTGTAGCTCTCCGCACACATGGCAGATGTCATTGGGTCTGCACTGTTGGAGTGTGTGAGAGGATGCCAAGCAGTTGACACAATAGTCCGAACGTCTTACAGCCCGTCTTTTAGCGATGAAGCCAAGTTTTAAAAACTTCTCTCAGAAACGCAGCAGGTGCTTTTGCCGGCTCATCTTGCATTGATGTCCCATGTGATAAGAAAAAACATTATAAGCGACTGATTGAGAAACGAAATGATATGTTAGCTGTGGTGTTGGGACTGTGTGTAATGTGTGCATGATTACTAGGAGGAATCGTCTACGACGCGAATTTGATTATCAGGTCCCGGATGGACCTTGACAACTCTCCCTAGGCGCCACTCTTTTGGTGGGCAGGCATCATCCTTAATAATGACGACATCGCCATTTTTCCCGTTGTCGGAAACCATTTTGTTGGAAAGTCCTCTGCGACTTACAAAGCGCTCGAAAGTCACAAGAAAAGTCTTTGTGGACAGTTCGGACACCGATTCCAGATGAACGGCTTTGGTGGAGAAGCATACAAAGACCGCTACGAATCGCTGACGTTTTTAAGTTTGGCGGTAAGAGCACTGGGTGGCTTTTGTTATATGGCAGATATGAGTTGACTGGGCGGCTGTTGACCCGAATTGACCATCGATGTCAATAAATGAATTTAGAGGGCTGAGCGAGCTTTTGGAGGAAATCACCTTATTTTTTAATAATCGAGTGTATTCCTCTGGGTAATGCATTGTTTGAGCTTCGGTGACAAATCGTGTTTTAGCGAGTTTATTAAGTGCATTCATGTTGGCAGCAGTGCGTTTATGCCGTGGGTGCCAACCTAAATTGCGAGCTGTGGCTTTCAGGGCTCGAGGTGAATTTTAGACATTGGTCCTCGTCACCCGACTGAGTACAGCAATATACAGTCCGTATGTATATTGTAGAGTAGTACGCCTTTTCGGATGCATCACAGAAGCCTACATGGCATTGCACATCCAGGTCTTGATCTTACTGTATCCAGCGTGGGATGTGTATGTGGGCTAGGTCTCGAAGACTTTGGATAAAAGCATTCCATTTAACGATAGTGTTTTGGGAAACAATATCATCCCAGCCATGATTCTCAAGCCATAGGGATTAAAGTAGCAGCATTGCTTAAATTATTATTGGCGTTAGCCAGCCTGCCGGGTCGAACAACGTCAAAGCGTAGGATAAAATGCTACTACTGATGGACGTTGATACTCTACGGTCAGTACACTCAAGTGGCCCTTCGAAACCAAGCACGGTCTTGTTAGGGTTAGGTGTTAATAGGCGCGAAGTAAAATATAGGTAAAAGAATTCGAGGAAACTACCCTCATCCATATAGACTATCTTGCATGTGTACTAAGTGGCTGCTAAAAATTGCAGATATGTGTTCGTTGGCATTCCACGTCACCACGGATAAGGTTATACATAAAGACAATGCCTAGCATCGTTCTACGGTTTGCTACTAGAATACGAAGAGCAGAAAGTAAAAAGTTTCTTTTGAACTGACTCAATGCGTTTGCTGTGGACGTAACACTGGGGACTCCGAACGCAAGATCCATATTCTAATATGGGACGAACTAACGAAATGTAAAAATTTTTGGAGACGTTGGGGTCATCGAATTCCTTCGACCACCGTTTAATAAATCCAAGCACCCCCCAGGCTTTATTCACAATGCACGAAATATGATCAGTAAACTCTAGTTTAGGATCTAGGCGAGTGCTCCTATCCAGAGAGCAGCAGCTCAGCGTAAAAGTTGCAAGCTTGGGAGAGATTCGTGAAAATGTCATCAGCTTGCATTTGATTTAATAAGCTCATTTTTAAAAAGTTATTAAGATCTGTTTGTAAGTCCGACTGGCTAGCGCCGTCCTTGTATTGCACGCAAAGTTTAACGTCGTCAGCGTACATGAGTACTCTTGACTGTGCGCAAGTCGTTAATAAATATTGTTAAAAGTAAGGGACGCAGGAGAACATTCGACAAGTTGTTTTTAAAGAGGACCTTTTGCGTCCTGCCATTCAGATAACTTAAGATCCACCTAAGAAGATCGACAGGAAAACCCATTAAGTCGAGTTTCTTAACAAGAAGGGAATAATTAACGGATTCAAATGCTTTACTGAAATCAGTATAGATCATATCTGTCTGCAAAATTTGTGGAAAGCCCTTTATAATGAAAGAAGTGAGCTCCAGAAGGTTAGTAGTCGTTGATCTTCGTTTAATAAATCCATGTTGGCATGGAGAAATTGCTGATCTACACAGGTGCTGCAAATGGGGAGTAATTACGTTTTCGAAAAGTATTGGTATGGCTGACAACTTAGAGATTCCTCTATAGTTGCAAGCATCCACTATGCTACCTTTTTTGGAGAGGAATCACGAATGATTCCTTCCAAATAAGGGGAAATTGGGAAGTTTCTAAGGATAAGATAAACAATTTTAGGAGGGGACTGCACAGAAACTCGGCACAATACCTAAGCACACAGCCTGGTATTCCGTCGGGACCTGGCGAATAAACCGGCTTCACACGTTGAAGATCCAAAAGAAGGGAGCTTTTGTTTAAGCTAGGAGTGAAGATTAGGTTTGAATAGGTCTGGTATGAATCGGATGACGAAGAATGAGTAGTTTGAAAAAACTGAGCAAAAAGATAGGCGATTGCCTGATCATTGTTTGCTGTCGTATTTTCAAATGAAAGCGAGGAAGGATGTGTAATAGGCTTACGTTTAGTGTTAAAAAAATTATAAAACTGTTTTGGGACCTGCGCAAACTGAACCCTGCAACGAGTCAAATAGTTTTTATAACACTGCGCGTTAAGCACGCCGCTAAATAGCGAGAATGAACAGCTTGAGAACCGTTGCGTTTAAATTTAGAATAAGGATTCAACT
Source organism: Drosophila triauraria (assembly GCA_014170255.2). Classification (NCBI taxonomy): domain Eukaryota; kingdom Metazoa; phylum Arthropoda; class Insecta; order Diptera; family Drosophilidae; genus Drosophila; species Drosophila triauraria. The sequence continues at coordinate 146,206 of CM024337.1, read as the reverse complement.
CTTACTAAGTCAACTCTTTACTAAGCCAGGTAGGCTTAGTTGAGATTGGCGGATAGTATAACGGAACGCATTCGGTAAAAAATGAGTTCATGGCATTGTTAAAAATATCCATGGCACCCACCATGTCAGTGCACATGTTGAGATCGGACCAATCAAAGTCATATATGAAACTATTTAGCCGTCGAAAATCCGCTTTGCGAAATCAGTGGACTTTCTTAGCTGGCTGATTAGACTTATTCTCCATAGTAGTCCCAATATCGATAGTCAGGTTGCGTCAAGGGCGGGACCTTCAGGTTGCGTCAAGGGCGGGACCCTAACTAAAGTGACTCTTGGCGGATCAGAGACAAAGCAGAGATCGAGCAAGCGATCTAAGGAATTTCGTACATGGTTGACTTGAGACAGCGAAATGTCAAACTAGCCATCAATAAAGTCGTGACGTGCTGTAGTCAAAAGGGTATTTGAGGATTCATTGGTGTATCAAATAGCCCGTAGAACTACTAAATGGTCCCTATCCGAAAGTCTATTGGAGACCGCCTGAATAACGAAACGCTGGTTCCAATAAATAGGAAGTTCCGACAAGGAGGAAATGTAGTGTGAGGAGTTGTGTTTGAAACTCCCCACAAAGCAGTGTGCAGGAGATGCGCACTGCTAAGGGCAACAGCAGCGCTGTTAATAACAGCGGCAGCAGCAGCAGAAGAGAGGAGCAGGGAGTTGCGAGGCCGCCAAAAGGAGACGCTGCTAATATAGCGGGACTCTGGCGGACCTTGGACTCAGTGGCGTGATCGCCGGCCGTGGACTTTGGCCGGCAAGGAGGAGACGCCGCTAAGATAGCGGGACTCGGAAGAACTTTGGATCCGGTCACGCGATATGCACCGGACTTTAGACCGGGTGGCGTGACCGACGCCGGCAAGGATAACGGTACTGGCGGAGCCTATAAAAGGCAGAGGACGCATGCGCACAGGGACCAGTACGTGTGCGAGAATTAGAGCGAGTGCGTCAACGAAGAGAAGTTAAACCAAGTCCGCGAAGAAGATCGAGATTGCAAAGTCAAGACGTTTGGGAGCTTGAAGTGGCAAGCTTTCCAGACTGAGGCTACAAAGCTGAGACGAACACAAGGAGTCAACAGCTGAAGGAACAGCGAGGTCCTGCAGCGAGGACCAACGGGAGAGATCAACGGTTGAGTGGAGGTAAGTTGTGGGAGTTGCGCGCGTGGCTAGGCTTTGCCGGGCGATACACCGTGTCGACGATATCCCAGACCAAGGCGCGAGCGGGCGATAAGGGTGGCTAGGCTTTGCCGGGCGATACATCCTGCTAGCTCGGTACTTGAAGCTGCAAAGTGGGCGTTCGGAGTGGCTAGGCTTCGGCTGGGCGATACACTCTGCTAGCTTTGCAGTGAGGTCGTGGAGTGGGCGGTCGGGGTGGCTAGGCTTCGGCCGGGCGATACACCCTGCTAGCTTCGGCAGCAAGGCAACCAAGCGATCGGCGAGGAAGGCGTGCAGCCGCACCCGGGAGGAGCAGGACGCAGCAGAATTTGTATTAACAGCATCCAATTGAAGAGCAATAAAGGCCTGAATATTAAATTAACCCGAAGCGTTCTCTCTGGGCGGGCAATCACGCATAATATAAATTTGGTGCGACGAGCACACGATCTCGACTGAGCTAGCCGCACTTAATCGTGGCGAGCTAACCCAAAGAATCAGCTTGTTACAGTAGGAACATGTAATATAAGAAAACTACCATTAAATGATGAGCTTCACACAACATCGTTGCATTCCTCGAAATCTAATACTTCAGACGTGAGGATGGAGTCAACCGCAATGAGGACCCCGAACCTCGCCTGGAAGGCCGATCTAGCCTGTACGTTGTGTACACAGCTGGAAAAATTTTATAAATTTAACCAGGTTTCTGTGAGCACAATCACCTGGGATGCAAATGAAAGACTATCAGAATACAATTTGGGAAGCTTACTACGTAAGCCTCTTGCATTCTGATAGGAAAGAAGAAGAGAATTGGTTAGTTTTTTGAAGCGGACGACGTAGATGGCACAATGGTTTTGTCCGGCCTGGGTATACCAACCCCTACAGGCCGTCTTTTCTTTTTCTTAGCTTTGTTCTCCTTAACAACAACATACTTAGGCCAGAAGGCAGCAGAGCATATTGTGTTTAAAAGTTCGTCAGGGACATTTATTTTGAAAGATGAAATATTCGTTGCATAAGAAAATTTGTATTTTTCCACCTTAATCTTGGGTTTGTCATCTTTAGTGCGACCTAGGATATAGGTACTAACATCCTCAGATCTTTGATTAGGGAAAAGCCGCGAAACAAATATCTGTTTCGTAGGTGGAATAGCTATTAAGGGTTTTAGTACTACATCTGTAGTACCAATATCGGCCGGTATTCCTGGCCTGATACCCTGGGGAGTTTTTGTGTGGGGTTCTGTGAGGTCATTGACTGTAACCCCTCAGCGGACACGACGGATATAACTGGAGGCGCTGCCCCTCCCGCGGTACATTCGGAGGCCGCGCTCACTCATTTAATTACTTAAGGCCCTTAAACTGGGAGTCCAGTTCAGGAGCACCTCATTAGTTTTACAAAAACAAACAAGAAGCTCCTTAAAACCATTTTTGGTTTGCCGCATAATTGACATAATTTCCTTTTCAACCTACCAGTCAGATGATAAGAGAAAATAAAAGTAGTAACGTGCACTAAGCTGTAATATCGGCGTAACGAATAAAGCAAAAAGAGGAATGCAAAAGTGCTGCACAAAACCAATTTGCAAATTATAAAGTTATTAATACACAAAAACAGCTGCATGCACACGCGAAGTGAAACGGTGAATTATTATTGACACAGGATAGAAGATTTAACTAAAACCCCGGTGGTTTATAGCAAAGAACTTAAACAAGTACGAGGCGCAAAACGAAAACACAACCGTTCACCCTCAAAGAGAAACGAAATTAATGCTACATTTAGATATCTGAGTGGCTTTGTTAGGCGGGTTGATGTCGTATGAGAAACAATCATCATTGGCATTTCACTTAATGCCCAATGTGTGGGTAACGCTGGAGTTAGACACTTTGATAAAATTGTCATTGAATAAGTGGTCTCGAGGGATTTCACTTAGCAACGCGTCGGGATTTCTGTATTTTTCTTGAGTAGAAAACTAGCGGATTGCAGTGCTATTCGAATTTCTGATTGGGCTTTCATGGCACCATGGAGTGTATGGTCGCCGGAGAGTATATCATCCACATATGTTTCGGAGAGTAAGATTTTGGAGACTAATGGAAACTCGTGTTCACAGTATTTGGCTAACTGTTAAAAGGTTTGATAGCCAGATATGGGGCACAGTTAACTCCAAAAGTAACGGTGTTGAGCTCGAAATCTTTCGAAATAATACTGCCCTCTGGTCTAAAGATAATGCGTTGAAAGGGTCTATCGTTGGGGTGGACAAGAATTTGTCGGTACATCTTTGCCAATTAAGTAGGATTCCTTTGTGTAAAACATCGTTAAGCAAGCTGCCCGAAGATGTGGATTTAGATGCATTAAATACGACTCTTAGCTTTGTTGTCGTTCTCGAGGGTTTTACTACTCCATGGTGTGGCAAGTAGTATGAAAAATATTGGTTTTTCCGCGCGATTTGGAATGGCTGAGTCTCTGACATGTGACCAAGATTGATATATTCTGTCAATACTTTTGCGATTTAAGGGACTCATTGTTGGATAGAGTATTTTGCATGCGATGATATTGTGACCTAGCAATGACTCTAGAGCAGCCCAAGTGTTGTGAGTTGGGAAACTCGGATTTAAAAGGTAACGGACCATATAGCGTCCATCAGGCTGTCGTTAGGTCGTATCGGCGAATAATTTTTCGCAAATTTGGACCGAACGAGAAGTTTGTTTTGGGACGAATATTTCTTCCACTTCCCAAAATCTTTGAAGGATTTTACAGAGGTTTTCGATATTACCTTTTACGCAAGTGGAAAATGTGCAAACATTGGATGTAGAAGCCTCGCTTAAAGAGCCACTTACGATCCATCCGAATATGGTGCACTGAGCGAATAGGTTTTGAGAGAAAGGAGTTCGAATGCCCTCCAGAAAGATTTTAGTGGCAATATCAATATAAGATCTATCTCAGCAGCGATTGAGAAGTTTGGGTCAGCTAATTCGAGATTAATGAGACAGCTATCTGCGGTTCTGGGAGCACTTATTGCTGGAATCAGATTTGTGAGTGTTGAAACAAGAGCTTTTCTTGAGTAGCTTTTTTCCTCCTCACTTCAACTTCTCGTGTTTTTTTTAACTTCAAGTATATTCTTCTGTCTAATCTCTTTTTTATCTGCCACTCATTCGAGTTAGCAGCATCAACTGTAACATCAGTAACAGCTGTTATATTAACTAACATTCAGAAGGCGCGGAATTAAATTATTAAAAATACCTACTAACTGGGTTTTGACCCAGCATACCGGCCCTCTTGAAAGTATGCGATTGACTTTTAAGAGACAGGTAATAAGGCGAGTTTTCGTTTAGAACGGCGGATGATTCCCTTTGCAGTGCGTACGTTGGCTACACGCACGATGTTGTCCGATCCTGCGGTGGTACTGACTCTGTGGCCAAGAAGCCAGCTAGATTTGGTGCAGTCTTCGTCCAGGTTGTGCGAACTTGGAGCTCGTTTACTATATATACTCGTGGCTCCAGCGACTCCAGATGTGATGTTTAATGGCGTTGACCTTTTTCCATCGATCCAACTTGTCCAGATTGTCGTCAATTGGTGGAAATTCTGGTAGAGCTAGGAGTGCGTCACTCACTAAGAAGTGACCAGGCGTGAGAGCGGCCAGGTCGTTTGGGTCTGTTGATAGCGGCGTTAATGGGCGAGAGTTCAAGATCGCCTCGACGTCAGCAGCTGCTGTGGCTGTCCTCGAATGTTAGTCTATTGTCTCGAAGAGTGCGATTGAGCAGTCCCTTGACGCTTTTGACTGCAGCTTCCCATATGCCCCGAAATGTGGAGCCCTGGGCGGAATAAAATGGAAGTTAATGAACTCAGTGCGACAAAAATTATGGATTGATTCAGTCGTTTCTTCTTTAAAAGAAACTGCTTCAAGGCTTTTAGTTTGTTGTTAGCTCCTGCGAAGTTTGTAGCTTTGTCATAAAATATGTCCGAGGGCAGTCCGCGTCGGGCAATGAAGCGCTTGAGTGATGCAATGAAGCTATCCGTCCTGAGGTCAGATACCACCTCGACATGTATAGCTTTCGTAGCAAAGCAAACGATGACGGCTAGGTATGCCTTGGTGGGAGGCTTACCCCGAATGCGCAAAAAGACGTTGATTGGTCCGCAAAAGTCTATTCCGCATCTTGAAAATAACCAAATCGGTGTGATACGCTCCTTGGGAAATTGCCCCATTAGCTGTTTTTCGAGAGTTAGTCGATACCGGCGACAATGTATGCATGAACGAACGACTTGTCGCCCTAAGTCCCTTGCGTTTACTATCCAAAACTGTTGTCGAATTAAAGCGACGAGTGTCCTTGGTCCAGCGTGATAGTTTTAGAGATGGAGACGGCGAGCGAACTGTGATACAAAGGGATCCTTAGCTGGGAACAGGACAGGACGCCTTTGGGTCTCTGGGTAGTCTGCTAACTCCAGGCGCCTTCCGACCTTTAGAAGTTGGAAACCATCTGTGACTTGAAGAAAGAGACTGAGATTTTAAAGGTTAGTGCGGATCGGCAGACCCTTCAGGACCGATAACACTTTTTGAGCGAAGTGATTGTTTTGAATATTCCAGACGATGCAATGCTGGCGTTGGCGATGGCGACTGGAATTACATGAGTTTACGGCAGCGCTGAATAAAACTGTACATCCAGGCGACGACTAGTAGGCAGCGATAATACGAACTAAATTTATAGATTCCTTCAAGCAGTTGATTACTGGTCGTTTGTACGGCAAAGATAGATTTTCTTATCTCCAGTTGCACAGTTTCCAGGTCAATGTCAATGTTGTCTTTACTGGTCTTAGGCCAATGTTGCTGATCTTGGTGTAGAAACTCAGACCCCTCAAACCACATCGATTGTTTCAACTCGGCGATGGTGCAGCGTCTGGACAGGATATCAGCCGGGTTACAGTGGGTTGGAACATGTCTCCAGTGGAAATCTGACGTACTTTCTTGAATTTCAGCAATTCGATTGCCGACAAAGGTAGATAATGTAGCTGAGTGTTGGCGATTCCAATGTAGAACAATTTGAGAGTCACACCATAAGTACGAGGTTGGCTCTCTGTCTGCGAAGATTCTAATGATTTTGTAATAAAGTTGTGCTAACAGATGTGCTCCGCACATCTTGGTGTGAGCAACTCTAGACTTGGATGTGATTAGCTGTACCTTGATTAGCCCATCTAATCCAAGTGTGGGAGCGTAGATGCAGCATCCATACGCTCTGATGGAGGCATCACAAAAACCGTGTATCTGTAGAGTGCATATAGTCAGTTGGAGACAAAATCTTGGTATTGCTATAGACTCCAGCGACGTCAGCGACGCTAGCAGGGACATCCAAGCTGTATGGATTCCTTGGGGTACTGACTCGTTCCAGTGTAGTTTTAGTAGCCACAGCTCCTGCAGGATGATTTTTGCCACGATAATGATGGGAGTGACTAATCCCAACGGATCAAGCAGCGACGATGCTATGGACAAGATCGTGCGCTTGGTAACATGGTCTGACTCTACTCTTGGCGAGAACGAAAACATGAATGTGTCCCGTACTTGGTCCCATTTTAGGCCAAGCGTGCCAGTTAGCATTTCGTCTTCCAACTGCAAATGTTTGATCGAATTATCATCGACAAACTTACCGTGATTCGAATGCCATTTTGCAAGTTTCAATTGGCCATCCTGTAGAATCGTTGTAACTGCCCTTTTGATTTGATGTAGCTCGTTTACAGTGTCCGCTACACCCAGGAAGTCATCTACTTAGAAAGACGATTTAATGGCTTTAGCCCCAATTTTACGTTACGGTATTCAATTCGAAGGTGTTTAATGGTTGCGATGCCGAATCTCTCCAAAGGATGTATTGGAATCTGCGATCCTCGGGTGACACGTTGACTTGGCGAAACATCTTAACCACATCAGCAGTGATTGCATAGCGATGTATACGAAAAGGAAGGAGCAATGTATAAAGATCTGGCTGAAGGGTCGGTCCGACCATTAAAAGATCGTTAAGCGATTTCTGGGACGTTGTCTTGCAAGATGCGTCGAAAACCACTCTAAGCTTCGTTGATTTGCTATTAGGCTTAAGCACACAGTGGTGCGGAATATAATAATGCGGAGTGTTTAACTGCGGGTGACTCACGAGACTCATGTGTCCCAGGTCTTGACATATTTGGCGCTTGTCTCAGGCCTTTTGCCTAGGCTGCGTTCGAGCGATAAGAATCTCCTTCTGGCGGTGTCGAATGAGGCTCCGAGAGCGGTAGGTGCATCCTTAAATGGCAGTCGTACTTCCAATCGACCATCTGAGCTCCGTCGTATCGTTTTTCCATAGAACTCCTCACAGTTTCGCTGCTTCGGCGTAAGTGTATTCTCGGGAGTCTCCACATGATCGATGCTCCATAGCCGTTCCAGATATTCGTCAATTTCGTCTAGTACGATAGATGAATACTGATATAGTGTTCTGGGATGTGCTCGACATCGAACAGACACTATCCATCCAAGAAGCGTTTTCTGGAGTACGGGCAGATCCTTTCCTAATTTAACTTGTCCGACTGCTAATATATCGGAGAAGGTTTCCGTGCCTAAAAGCAAATCGATGCGGCGAGACTTGTTAAAGTTTTCGTCGGCAAGCAATGAGTGCTACGAAAGATTCCACGAGGAGATGTCAATTTCCGAATCTGGGTGATAAGCGACGTGTGATGTCAAGCAAAAATCAAGGAGTAGCTCGAATTCATTGGGCCTCGACTTGATATTGGTGGTTGCACGGCGTTTGTGTCTCCCCAATGTTACGAATCTCTACGTTGCGTTTGCCCCGTGGCAGTCAAATACTTTGGGCGAACTCCTCGGATATGAAACTCACCTGAAAACAGGAATCCAGAAGCGCTCTTCCTATTTTGTAGCATCCTGATGCATCCTTGACCAGAACCAGTGCTGTGGCCAGGATGACACAGTCGGAACGGGGTTCCGTGTGAGTATGTGTGACTGCGTCCGAAACTTGTGCAGACTCCGCTTGAGGTTGAGACAAGGGAGCTGCGACCGACCCAGTTGAGAGTCGATGAAGCAGCGTATGATGCGCTAACGCACAGGTGCGGCATCTCTGCGTTGACGGGCAGTTGGCGACACGGTGACCCTTGCCAAGGCAATTCATGCATAGCTTGTGGCGTTTTACTGCATTGAGGCGATTATCTAGACGAGATTGATTAGTTCTGGGCATCTAAAGGTCTTGTGGTCTGTATTTGAACAGATGTTGCAAGTTTGTGTTGTATAATTAAAGGACAGACTTGCCTGATTTCTCTGCGAGCGGGACGTGGTTGGCTCATAGAGGCTGCAGCAGTAGGCTTCTTATCCGATTCCTAATATTAACAATGACGCTCGACGACTTGGACGTAGTAATCCCACAAAGGCAAGATGGTATAATCCAGCGACTTATTTCACTTCCTCTTAGTCTCTTCGTCCGCCTTTTCCAGGACTATGGAGATAAGCATGGCCTGGCAAATTTGTGACTCGGTGCCCAATGAACGCAACGAGTTGTATAATGCATTATCGATTAGGCTGCGCAACTGCTGACCATTTGACTTGGCGGCAGTTGGCAAAGCGAAGAGTGACGATATGTTATCCAAGAATACGAGAGTTGGGTTGTCAAATCTGTTTTAAGCGATCCAGAGCCTTCGTGTAGTTGTCTGCGGTCACCTGGAATGCTCGAACCGTTTCTAGGGCGGGTCCTCAAAGACAGTATAAGAACTGGTTGAACTTCTCGATCTAAGACATTGATGGCTGGTGGCCTACGACTTGATTAAACGACGTAATGAAGTTTTGGTACTCGCAGTACTTGCCGTCAAATGTTGGCAACGCTAAGCGCGGAAGCTTGACTGCAGACGTATGCCCCAAATTAACCGTGATTTCGTTTATGCCAGTGCTATTTGCGTCTGGTCCAAGTTATTCTTGAACGCAGACCTTGGCGTGGATGAATAATTCTCTAAGTCGAAACGGCTATTGCGCTGCAGCTCAGCTGGATCCATCTGCTCTATGGCTTCCTGAGTGGATAAAGCGAGTTTAAAATACGATTCCAAAATCGACAAATGCAAGATAGTTCCAACGGAGATAAGTTCAAACCAGGATCCACTGATTTGCTCATACGCATAAGGTTCTTCCGAGCACTCGTTCGCTGAGTTTTGAGTTGCTCTAGCGAAGACATTTTGTAGATGATTGTTTACATTATTTATTTTCAAGCTGGCAATGCCTTGCTTGCCAAGGTATGTAAGAGCGAGCGAGACGACGAGATGTAGTGGAAAGTTTTGGCTCGCCGAACAGCTGTGCAAACGGATGGCCAAAGAGGAGAGTGCAAACCAATGCGCTGTGGCCGATTGAGGTTATGTATGCTGGGGATGCTCCCTGCTGGGGTAATCTATAGGTGGAGGACCAAGATGTCGACTCCAATTATGACTGTGAGACTTGGAGGATGGTGTCCACTTCAGCGATGTCCAGGTTCTTTGTTGATCAGCAGCGGCCGCGAACAGTGGCAGGGGCTGCTGCAGCGGGAAGCCAGTGTAACCGGCAGAGGCTCCAATATATGCACAAAAGCTGCGCCGAGCTCTGGGTAGACTGGCAGCGAACGCGATGCGCGAATGTGCGAAAAAATTGGCAGGGCAAAGATCGTAAAGGCGCGTGCGAAAATTAAGCAATTTAAAAGATGGCGGGGAACATAACCAAAACCATCACAAAAAATCAATTATTTTAAATATGAACCGACGTACATATGTGTAAAGTATGCACTCGCCCTGGCTTCGATTTATGTATGTGTGTAGGCGTGCAAAAATTAGTGTATGAGCGGACCGACATGTGTGTAAAGGTATGCACTCGCCCTGACTTCGATGTATGTTTTTTTTGTATTCCTTTATTCCTAACATATATATACAGACTTAACAAGTACAAATAGACAAAAAATAGGGGGCCATAATTGCGCAGTATCACCGCAAGGTATTGCTTCGCGCAAGTGTAGCCACCTAGACTGTCGTTTCTCTCCTCTCCTTCTCGGTGGCGCGCAACTCTCGCAGTACACACGCTGCGTAGGCTGCCGTCCCTTCCCAGTTCTCCTCGTTCATCAGCATGAGGGGCACAAAAGTTTCTGGCCGAAGTCTTGCCCCGGTGGTTTCCTCAAGCGTTTGACGCTCGTGGCCGAATCGGCGACATTCAAATAGAACGTGCCGAGCGTTCTCCTCGATTCCGCTGCCGCACTCTGGGCATCCGTCCTCAGTGTCGTGTCCGAAGCGCTTTAGGTAGCTTCGGAAGCTGCCATGTCCACTCAGTGCCTGGGTAAGGTAGAAATCCACCTGACCGTGCTTTCTGTTTATCCAGGGCTCTATTCTGGGGATGAGCTGGTGTGTCCAGCGTCCCTTGCTGGACTTGTCCCAGGCTGCCTGCCAGTTAATAACGCTCTGGCACCTGGCACTCCTTTTCACCTCGGACTTGGTCCTTTGGTCCGCTTGGTTGCCTACTAGAGCCGCTCGAATCTCCTTGGCCTCCCGCACTAGTTCACACAGGGGAACTTGGCCTGCAATGACGAGCGCTGCGTCGTCCGAGATCGTCCTGAAGGCACTCGCTATTCTAACGGCACATAGGCGATACGTCGAGTTGACCCCTCGCATGTAGCTACTGACAGCAGTGGCCTCGGCCCAAACCGGAGCAGCGTACAACAACTGCGACTTGACAACTGTCGCGAGGAGCCTACGTCTGTCCTGTTTCGGACCCCTGGTGTTCAGCAGGATCCTGCAGAGCGATCCTGTAGTCTCGCTTGCCTTCTTGTTCACGAACTCCAGGTGTTCGCGATGGGAGAGACGGGTGTCCAGCATGACTCCCAGGTACCTTATGGCACGCTGAGATGTTACTGTTGTCCCTTCGATCTGGATGTGCGCCGACTCCACTGCCTTCCTGCTTGAGATCAGCACCGCTTCAGTTTTGTGAGCGGCCAGCTCTAGGCCCGCCACTTGTAGCAACTCCTCCACTGCTCGGATTGCGCAGTTCGCAGCTGCTTCCGCGGCAGCAACTTCCTTGGCCACCACAACCAGCGCCACGTCGTCTGCAAAGCCAACTATGTCGGCGCTGCTCGGCAGTGGAAGCTTCAGGACTCCGTCATACATCGTGTTCCACAGCAGAGGGCCCAGTACCGATCCCTGAGGAACTCCGGCTGTCACCTCGTATGTCCTGGGGCCCACAGAGGTTTCGAGGACCAGCTCCCTCTTGCTTAGGTAGCTGTGTACCACATTCAGCAGGTACTCTGGAATGTTGAAGGACCATAGTGCCACCAGTGTCCTCCCCCAATCGGCCGAGTTAAAGGAGTTCCGTATGTCCAGCGTGACCACTAGACAATACTTCTTCGTCCCGCCTTTCCATCTGGTGCCAGCGATGGCTTCAGCAGCGATGTTGGTGACCCTCTCTATCGCGTCCAGTGTCGATTTCCCCTTCCGGAAGCCGTATTGGTTGAAAGAGAGTCCACCGGCACCCTCCATAGCTGCGTTCAGTCTGGTAGCTATAATCCTTTCGAAGACCTTGCCTATGGTGTCCAGCAGGCAGATCGGTCTATAGGACGACGCTTCTCCCGCTGGTTTCCCTGGCTTCGACAGGAGCAGGAGCTTCTGCCGTTTCCACCTGTCGGAGAAGGTCCATTCCAGCAGGCACTTGTTTTACACTGCTGCTGCCGCTTCCGGGTGTAGGAATAGCAGGCTCTTTACTGCAATATTCGGGACCAAATCCGGACCGGGTGCCTTCCTGTTCTTTAAGTCCCTAGCCACTGATAAGACTTCCGTCTCCGTGACCGGACATATCGGTCTTGAGGTACCTCTCGCTCTTTGGACCAACCTTTTGGCTCGAAGACAGGTCCTGCGCAAGCTAGCGATTTCCTCAATCCACCAGTACACTGGTGCGTGGTGGTTGCGATAGGTCTTTCGCTGCTGCAAACTTTGGTCACAGGCTTCCTCCAGTCTAGCTGCCAACTTGTTCGTGGCTTTATCTGCCGAGTCCAACTAGGAGACAGCCAAGCCTTGCACTGGCAAAGGCCTGTGGCCTAAAGGAGTCCTGGCGGTAAGCTCTTCTTGGTATGGTCGTCGGCTGACTTTGGCACAGTGGGCCGCCAACTGACAGCAGAATGGCCTCATGTTCGCTGGCCGTGAAAACCTCGCCTGTCCTCCAGAGTGTGCTACGGGCTAGGGAACTGCTTGCGAACGATAGGTCGATTATCGAATTGGCCCCAGCTCTGTTGAAGGTGTGCTGGGAGCCCTCGTTCAGCAGGACGATGTCCGGCGACGCAACTGATTCAAGGATGGTTCGACCCCTGGCGTTGGTGTAGAGGGAGCCCCATTCCTCGGCCCAGGCATTAAAGTCGCCTCCTATCACCACATTGCTCCGTCCTCTCAGGTCTCTTCTCAGCTCGTCCAAGATCCTGCTGAAGGTCGCCAGTGATAGACTAGGGGCCAGGTAGCAGCTGTAGAGCCATGTGCCGCCTACCTTCGCTCGGACGAACCCTTCTGCTGCCATCGTGTCCCGCATGAGTGGTGCGCCCACTCCGCAGAGCCACAGTGCCGCTTTGCCTGTGCGATCCGTGACCCAGTCGTTGCTGCTTTCTCCCCTTTAGGGCTCACTGAGTATCGCCACCTCAGCGCCCACTTCTCGCACCTTCTGCTTCAGGAGATCCTGCGCGGCCCTGCAGTGGTTCAGATTCAACTGAATCAACTGCATGAGGGTCGAGCTTTCCCGGGCCCGCTGGCTGTGGCTGAGCAGAATCTGCTTCCTGCCTGGTGCCTGGCCTCCTTAATGCCGCAGAGCAGATGAAGCATAAAGGCTCCCTGCTGCAATTGGCTGCCTTGTGCCCCTGTCCACCACATCTTATGCAGCAGTCGCTCATATCAACAGGGCTCTTACAGTTCGCTGCAATATGCCCGGTCTCCAGGCATCTGAAGCACCTTGGGGGGCCTGCTCTTTCCCGGATCCTACAGATGGTCCATCCGATCCGCACCTCGCCCCGATGGAGGACGGCTTTCCCCAGGGAGAAGGGCAAACTGACCACTGCCGTCTGCGACTCCGCGTAGCCTCGGCGCAGACTCCGAACTCTGATGCGCTCCGCATCGATGCCATATTGGCTCGCTATAGCAGCGCAGACTTCCTGCTCCGTTGCGATGTCTCGTATCTTCAATACAAGCAGCTTCGTCTCGTCCGACATGGCTCGCACTGACGCTGCGTCGCCAAGCACCCTCGCGATGCTCTCCTTCATGGCCTCAGCGCTTTCTGCACTGCCTTTGGCTACCTCGAGCAGAAGGTTGCCGTTTATGGTGCGGCGTACCTTGGCAACACAGCTTCCCAGGTCCGACAACTGTTTGTCTTCCCTTCGAGTCACCATGGCTAGTACCTCGCCGTACGATTTCCCGCTCGGCTGTACAACGACCGCATCGGGTCTTGCGCGACGCGTAGCCCTTGACTATTTCTTTACCACCTCCCATCCGGCAACCGGAATTGCGGGGCTCGCGGTCTTCACGGTTGTCCTGTCGTCAGCGTGCGTCGCCACGCCATCTTGAGGCCCTTTTGGGGGGTTTTTTCGGGTGCTCTTGGGAGCTTTGGCGCTTTTTTGCTGCGTTGGGCGCGTGGATGGTGGGGCCAGTTGAGCTCCGGATCCTCCAGCTACCGTTGGCTGGCTTATCCTTCGCCATGGCTCCGTTTGCGCTGCAGCCGCTTTCCTCCAGACCGGCGTTGTCTGCTGCTCCTTGTCAGCGCTCTGCATGCTCCGAGAGCATTTCGCGCACATGATTGTAGCGTCCTGACCATCCTCCCTGATGCTGTCGTCCTTGCCGCCCTCTCTGTGCGCCTCAAGGATGCTCGTGTGAAGCGCCTTCATGCGCACGAACGTCTCCTTCGTGGCGACAGTTATATGGCGCGCCGACTTGTCCATCATCTTTGTGGACATCTCCTGCAAGAGCTTTCCAAGCTCCAAGAGATTTTCGAGGCAGTTTGCCTCATGGGAGGCCTTGCTCCTTTTGGCCGGCGTTGTCCTCTGTGAGCCTGCTGGGCTCGCAGGATCTCGCGACCTCTTTGGGGTTTCCCTTACCTCCGGGTCTGCGTTCAGCCCTTCTTCTAGGGTTACAGGGGGTGCTGGCGAGCAGACGAGCTTGCTTCCCCTCTTAAATGCCGCTGCAGCACCATCAGTCCCTTCTTCCCTCGGTTGGCGGGGCGATCTAGCCACCGACGATCTGCCCACGAAGGGGTTTTCTACCTCCTCCATCAAGGCTTCCTGGTTAGCTAGAGGGAGGCTCCCGCGCTGGCCACAGATTTCCCCTTGTCTTACGATGGGGGATATACCGCCCCTTCTCGGTCCCCAGTGCCCCTTTCGATGGGCGCCGCCGTGGCGGAGGGGTTGAAAATTAGCCCGATCCTTGGCCTTCTACCCTTTGCCGTCCCTGAAACCAGGTGCCTGAGTTTGAACTGAATTTCAAAAATTCAGACAGGGCCCGCGTATTTTGCACCTCCCAACACTTTGTGCTGTTAAGCGCGGGGGACTGCGCTGTTAAGCACGCTGTTAAGCTTGGAGCCCGGCGATGTTCAACACTGTAAACAGCAAGATCAGCTGTTGAGTGGAAAACGAACGGGTGGCAGCTTGTGGATGCTGTGCGCGAGTGAGAGGCTTTCGTGGTGAAAGACCTTCACTCGGTGAACGCGAGACAGGATACCCCCCTCCCCCCCCTGGTCCACGAACCGTCCAGCAGCCTCACCAGTCAGAAACTAGGAGATACGTCCGGAAACCCCGCCGGAACAGTGCCCTGGTACGTACCTCTGTCCCTGAGTGTCTCACGCTAATGCACAGTGCACTTTTAGGTCGCGACCGCAGCTACACTGACTTAAATCGGGTGAACTTTCGGAGCGCGGAGAAAACACAACCTGCTGCTAAGTATCACTTTCACTCTCTCCCCATGACTTCGATGTATGTAAGGACATATGTACGTGGCTTCGACCTAAGTATGTACCTATGTGCGCATGCGGCTTCTTCGAAATGTAGGTGAGTTGAAAAAATCACAGTTCTTATTGAGAAAGCAGTTCACTGTATGTATGTTTATTATGTTATTTACACAGCACATTCACTGGGGTATGTATGTATGTATGGGTCTGTATTTATTGTGAAAAAATGCCAATATAATTAACAGAAAATTAACTGGGTATGTATGTATGTATGGGTTTGCGTTTATTTTAATTTAATTTAATTTTATTTATTTGTTTCGCTTTCCCTTGTGTTACAAGCTATCTTCTATATATATAAAAATGGATTGCTGTTCGTTAGTCTCGCTAAAGCTCCAGAACGGCTGGACCGATTTGGCTAATTTTGGTCTTGAATTATTCGTGGAAGTCCAGGGAAGGTTTAAAAGTAAAAAAAAATAGGAGTATGCAGCCAATAGCCATTTTCAACAGCCATTTTCTTTTTCACATACATAACTAAAACGGCTGCTTTGATATTATTGACAGGTAATTTTCGTCAAACATTTTCTGTCGTTTGTCTAAATGGTAAGTCTAGAACTGTTAAAGTTTACTATATATATGTGCGCGTACTTTCCTCATTTTCTCAAGACCAAGACGAGCAAATATAGGAAGACGAACGTTAGTACAAATGGGGTATTACAAAGACGATCACGGAGTGCAGATGAAGGTAATGCACGAAATAGATCTGTTGACCCCGTACCTGTAGTGAATCACGAATACGTCGTGCTGTTTTGGCTGAAATGAATAATGTACGTATACATTGAAAAGATGGACGCAATATGTCCGCGACTCTTTCGCGATACTTTCGCGATACTTCCGCGATACTTCCGCAATACTTTCGTGATACTTCCGCGATACTTCTGCGACTCTTCCGCGATTCTTCCGCGATACTTCCGCGATATTTCCGCGACTCTTCCGCGATGCTTCCGCGATGCTTCCGCGATGCTTCCGCGATGCTTCCGCGATACTTCCGCGATACTTCCGCGCTCCTCCGCGATACTTCCGCGATTCTTCCGCGATACTTCCGCGATACTTCCGTGATACTTCCGCGATACTTCCCAGACGCTTCCGCGATTCTTCCGCGATACTTCCGCGATATTTCCGCGACTCTTCCGCGATGCTTCCGCGATACTTCCGCGATACTTCCGCGCTCCTCTTCCGCGATACTTCCGCGATACTTCCGCGACTCTTCCGCGATTCTTCCGCGATACTTCCGCGATATTTCCGCGACTCTTCCGCGATGCTTCCGCGATGCTTCCGCGATACTTCCGCGATACTTCCGCGCTCCTCCGCGATACTTCCGCGATACTTCCGCGATTCTTCCGCGATACTTCCGCGCTACTCAGCGATCCTTCCGCGATTCTTCCGCGATACTTCCGCGATATTTCCGCGACTCTTCCGCGATGCTTCCGCGATACTTCCGCGATACTTCCGCGCTCCTCAGCGATACTTCCGCGATTCTTCCGCGATACTTCGGCGATACTTCGGCGATACTTCCGCGCTCCTCCGCGATACTTCCGCGATACTTCCGCACTCCTCCGCGATACTTCCCAGACTCTTCCGCAATACTTTCGCGATACTTCCGCGACTCTTCCGCGATTCTTCTGCGATACTTCCGCGATACTTCCGCGCTCCTCAGCGATACTTCCGCGATTCTTCCGCTATTCTTCCGCGATACTTCCGCGACTCTTCCGCGATTCTTCCGCAATACTGCGATACTTCCGCGACTCTTCCGCGATACTTCCGCGCTCCTCAGCGATACTTCCGCGATACTTCCGCGACCCTTCCGCAATACTTCCGCGATACTTCCGCGATACTTCCGCAATACTTTCGTGATACTTGCGCGATTCATCCGCGATTCTTCCGCGATACTTCAGCGATACTTCCGCGATACTTCGACTTTCGCGATACTTCGGCGATACTTCCGCGCTCCTCCGCGATACTTCCGCACCTCCGCGATACTTCCCAGACTCTTCCGCAATACTTTCGCGATACTTCCGCGACTCTTCCGCGCTCCTCAGCGATACTTCCGCGATACTTCCACGACTCTTCCGCGATACTTCTGCGACTCTTCCGCGATTCTTCCGCGATACTTCCGCGATATTTCCGCGACTCTTCCGCGATGCTTCCGCGATGCTTCCGCGATACTTCCGCGATACTTCCGCGCTCCTCCGCGATACTTCCGCGATACTTCCGCTCTACTCCGCGATACTTCCGCGCTACTCCGCGATACTTCCGCGATTCTTCCGTGATACTTCCGCGATTCTTCCGCGATACTTCCGCGATATTCCGCGACTCTTCCGCGATGCTTCCGCGACTCTTCCGCGATGCTTCCGCGATACTTCCGCGATACTTCCGCGCTCCTCAGCGATACTTCCGCGATACTTCCGCGACTCTTCCGCGATACTTCCGCGACTCTTCCGCGATACTTCCGCGCTACTCAGCGATACTTCCGCGATTCTTCCGAGATACTTCCGCGATTCTTCCGCGATACTTCCGCGATATTTCCGCGACTCTTCCGCGATGCTTCCGCGATACTTCCGCGATACTTCCGCGCTCCTCAGCGATACTTCCGCGATTCTTCCGCGATACTTCGGCGATTCTTCCGCGATACTTCGGCGATACTTCCGCGATACTTCCGCACTCCTCCGCGATACTTCCCAGACTCTTCCGCAATACTTTCGCGATACTTCCGCGATTCTTCCGCAATACTTTCGCGATACTTCCGCGATACTTCCGCGATATTTCAGCGATACTTCCGTGATTCTTCCGCGATACTTCCGCAATACTTCCGTGCTCCTCCGCGATACTTCCGCGATTATTCCGGGATTCTTCCGCGATACTTCCACGACTCTTCCGCGACCCTTCCGCAATACTTCCGCGATACTTTCGCGATTCTTCCGCGATACTTCCGCAATACTTTCGTGATACTTGCGCGATTCATCCGCGATTCTTCCGCGATACTTCAGCGATACTTCCGCGATACTTCCCCGACTTTCGCGATACTTCCGCGATACTTCCCCGACTTTCGCGATACTTCGGCGATACTTCCGCGCTCCTCCGCGATACTTCCGCGACTCTTCCGCGATTCTTCCGCGATCTTTCCGCGATATTTCAGCGATACTTCCGTGATTCTTCCGCGATACTTCCACGACTCTTCCGCGATACTTCCGCGATACTTCCGCAATACTTCCGCGATACTTCCGTGATACTTCCGCGATTATTCCGATTCTTCCGCGATACTTCCGCGATTATTCCGCGACTCTTCCGCGATACTTCCACGACTCTTCCGCGTCTCTTCCATACCCTTTCGCAATACTTCCGCGATTCTTCCGCTACCCTTCCGCAATACTTCCGCGATACTTCCGCGATACTTCCGCAATACTTTCGTTATTCTTCCGCGACTCTTCCGCGATTCTTCCGTGATACTTCCGCGACTCGAGGGGAAAAATCTTTTTACATATAGTGCCACCTCTGATACATAGCATGCGGTGCGTTATACATTGTTTGACATCTACTCATTGTTCTCTGATCAGTTAATATTATGTGACAAACCGGTATTATTAAAATAATTTTAAAAATAAGTTATTCGTTTCCTAACATTTCAATTGGAAACCAACAAATCAATCACGTATATTGTTCAAATTTGTATTCAGTTTCAACAGCAGGCATTTGTCATTAAGGTGGTAAGTTGAACTATATAAATTATGTGGATCGTGCATATGAAATTAAATTCACCACTTAGTCCATAGTCCAAAATGCCTAACAAGTGTATTCACAGAACTTAGGCGAAGAAAGGCAAAAATATAATAAGAGAAAATGCCCGATTGGGACAACGCGTGAGGACACGAAGTTCATTGGCATATAATAAGAGAAAATGCCCGATTGGGACAACGCGTGAGGACACGAAGTTCATTGGCATCATACAATCGCTTGAAATTCCAGTATGATCACACTGCGAACTACAGTGATAATGCAAATTTAGATACTTGGCCAATGACGACTATATGCCGATATTTCAAAGTTCAAAAGAGAAAAGTCAAAGTGGAAAAGTCAAACTTGATCCATTACTTACACCACCACAGCCACTGAAACCATTGTTCGATGGAACTGATCCCGATTCCATCCATTATCTTCAACATATCCTTGAATACAATAACTGCTTTCGCAAGATTTCCTCTGGAGCTAATATCAGTCGAGAAGGCGGCTTCATGCCGACTTGCAAGGTAAAAGATACAACAACAAAATATATCATTTACATGGTTCAATGGTGCTAACACCAGATGAACCGCATCAATTTCTGCAAATATATTTAATTTCGTAAATGGTGGATCAGCTGAGTGCGGTGCAACAGACGAGTTATTGAACAGTTGCAAGCATTTTTCACGCTAATAATGGTGTGTTTAATATGTTTAAAACAGCATTAGAACGAATGCAATCGAATACGCAGGAATTTGATTAAGGCAACCATTATTATCGGAAAGTACGCATATGAAAACGTATGTATTCCTCGAATACCAATGATTCCGACTGATCTTCCGTTTGACTTCAAACGACTGTAATTTCAGTTCGCCTTGCGTTAA
The DNA here is from genome assembly GCA_014170255.2 of Drosophila triauraria. Lineage (NCBI taxonomy): Eukaryota > Metazoa > Arthropoda > Insecta > Diptera > Drosophilidae > Drosophila > Drosophila triauraria. Next base: position 126,431 of record CM024337.1, on the reverse strand, counting down.
GAAGTCGCAAGGCAAATCGCTTAGTGTTTACGGGATAAATTTAGAAAATCATTGTTTCACACATGGGCAGTAATATGTTGCGTATTCACGAGTTGGGAAACCATCCGCTTTGTTTGTGTTAGCGTCAGACCAAAACAAAAAATGTGGTTTACCAAAGAGCAATTCAATAAAACTGATAATTTGCGGACACGTATAACGCTTCGATTCAGTATTTACTTTGGATTCACTTTCATTCACTTAGAGAAGTTCAACTAAATAACACTTCACTTTTGTAATCAAAATGAATTCATTACTGTTGTGGAATGAAAAAAAACTTTTCCTTTTTAAATATAAAACAAAAAAAGACAATTTTTCTTCATCTTTTAATCACCAAACGAAATGTTACATAAAACACTTTTCCTTTTCATATATAAAACAAACAAAAAAAAAATGTTTCTTCATCTTTTACTTACCAAACGAAATGTTACATAAAACGAAGCCATCTGGTGGCGAAACGGAGTTCGCCGGGTCAGCTAGTAGCTTATATTTATGGCACAAGTCACAAGTTATTGATTATAGAGTTGCTTTTAATATATTCTTAAAAACTTACATTTAATATTATTTTATTACCATTTGATGTTCTTTACTCTTAAATTTAAGTTTCTTAAGTTTAATTTTAGATAGTTTTTAGTTTTGCTTATTTTATACAGCTTAAATTTATTTTTATTACTCATTTTGAGAGTTCCTATCCTGAAGGTGTTTCTTTAATTTTAAATTTAAAATTTGTTGTATTATTTATGGTTTTTAAGTCGTTTGGCAAATCATTCCAGATGCGTATTGAGTAAATAAAAAATTGTCTTTGTGAGTTCAGAGTTCTATATCTAGTAGTGATTAAAATATTAGTTCGTGCTGAAGCAGAAAATCGTAGTTTTTCATATAAGTATGGTGATTCTCCTGTAGACACCATTTTATGCAAGTAAGTCAATGTTTTCTAAATCATCAAGTCCTCAAAGTGTAAGTCAAATAGCTGGTATGTAAAGTCAGAAATGTGGTCAGAGCGTCGAAGTCCAAAAACATACCGAGCTATATCATTTAAGCATACTCTAAGCTTCTGTTTACTGACTACATCAGGGGTCGGCAGCGTCGTATTCACAGTGTATAGGAAAACTTGTCAGGCAGCGCTGTTCAGGTGCCGCTGCGACAGAGAAGCTACCGAGAAGCCTGTACACAATTGCTCGCTTCTCGTAGCAGCAGAGAAGCAAATCGTTAGGGTCTGTTAGTATCATTCGGGTCTGTTAGTATCATTCGGGTCTGTTAGCTTCGCATACATAGGCACTAAAAAACTGTGTGTATGGGTGCCGACCCCTGGACTACATCACAGTTCGAAAAGAGTTCTAGCCCATACATAAGTGTCGGTACAAGACAGGTTTTGGCTATTAAAAGTCGAATTTTTATTGACAAAAAGAAATGTGTTAAAGATAATTGTCGCAATAAACCATATGTTTTTGCAATGGCTTAAGCTATTGTATTTTTCCAGGTGAGTTGACTATTAAAAACAAAACCTAAATTTCTTACTTTTTCGGTATAATCTATTAGGACGCCATCAATGTTTAAATGGTCAAGTTCATGTGTGCTAAAATATTTTTTATAAATTACCATCCACTTTGACTTTTATGGTCAAGTCCATTTTTTACTTTTTTTCAACTCCCTGTTGGATACTTGTATACATTCAACTAATTCACTCACAGGTCGACTTATATACAGTTGGACATCATCAGCATACATGTGGACATTACATTCAGACAGAGACTTGGGAAGGTCGTTTACATATAAAGAAAAAAGTAAAGGTCCAAGAACAGATCCTTGCGCCACCCCACGTTTAACAAAAATAAAAGACGAAACCTAAGTTTGACATGAAACAGCTTGACACCTATTCTCTAGATACGAGGACAAAAGATCTATTGCCGTTCTGGAAAAATTAAATAGTCTGTCAAGTTTTGTACATAAAATAGAATGGTCACCGGTGTCAAATGCCTTACTGTAGTCAAGTAGTGTCAGGAATGTTATTTCATTTTCGTCCATACGTTCTCGAATATCGTTTGCTATTTTAATAATAGCTGATGTGCAACTGCGATATTTTCTGAAGCCAGATTGTTTATCGCTCAAAATTAAAAATTGTCTAATTTTACAGTCATTATGTCCTCGAAAACTTTGGAGAGATATGGTAAAATCGAGAATAGGTATTATGTTAGCTTCTTTCCATTTGTCAGGGAAGGTAGATGTTGTTATGGCTGTGTTAAAAATGTGCGTTATGAAGTTTATTATTCTTGGGAGAATTATTTTAATAAATTTAGGATTGTTTTCGTCAAAGCCTATAGCCGTACTTTTAATCTTATTTATATACTGTAATACATCACACGGACTAAAACACACAAAGATAAAGCTATTATCACAGTTGTTTTCAGGTACGTAAGATATGCACGAGTTTTATACAGGTTCAGGTACATTCAAGCGTGAAAAAGATATATTTAATTCATTACCATCGAATTCCTCGTTCTGTCTTTGGAGTAGTTTTCCTTAGCCTATCTTTTTTATCTCTGTCTATATTTGCTTTGAGTCATTTGTCCTATTAAATTTAAAAGTGAAAAAGGCATGTTTCACAGACGTGATCATTGTCACAATTTTTGTCTCAGTCTTTTAAGAGATGTCGGTCCTATACCTCTTCCACTTTTTATAGGCCTCATTTCGCTTCCGTATTACAGTTTGAATACTCCTTCTGAGCCATTTGTCTTCAGCATTACTAATTAATTTGCGTCTAACTGGTATTGTTTTGTTATAAAGGTATGTCAAATTTGTCTGGAAATATTCTAGTTGTGAGTTAACCGATGTCAGATAATATATGTCATTCCAATTTACCGAATTTAAGTCAATATCAAGTTGCTCGAAGTCAATGTTTTGAAAATCGCTATTGTCTATGAAATGGTCAGAATAATTAGCAGAAAATGTATAGCGCATGAATATTTGAATCATTATTTAGGCTCTGCATTGGTTATTTGGTATAACAGACTTAAAAACTAAGAACACTTTAAAGAACAAAAAAAAAAAACACCTTAAGAAACCTCACTAACTTAACATTTGATTTTATATTTGTGCTGATCTGATGAGCTTTCCCGCATCAGTTGTGAGAGCTTTTGCAAACTCTTCACCGCCATCACCTCTCTCTCACTCAGTCGCACGTGCACAACTCCACGACGGGAAAAAACAGCTTACAGCCGCTTATGCCTCTTAAGGCGCATGGCTTCTTTAAAAATCTCATAGTTCGATTTTGTTAACTGTTCGTTTAAATCAGTGGTGCCCACACAAATACAATGACATGTGACTTGCATTTCTGTGCGTAAGAGAAAAACGAAGTTGCCTTCGCGCAAGACGTTGCTTTACACTGCTCTGACAACCGCACACTCGACCTCTCATTCTCTCTCTTCTCTGCTGCTGCTGCTTACGTCACGTTTACACTGTCTGTGTAGCAGCAGAGAACCGGCAGAATTTTTACCAACCACATGTGGCGGGGGCTTGGGCACCACTGGTTTAAATAGATAAGTGCTGGCGAATCTATGCCTAGTATCTGCAGGCTTAACTATTGTTTTTGTGTACGTCGAAATTCGGTGGCCGCACTCTGTAACATTAGTTTGTCGCGAGGGTTTTCAAACTTGACAATAATGATCGGATCAACTATTGTGTTTTGATTTACACGGGGCCTCAAGCGGAAAATATCGCGGAGTCGTGGTGCCGGTGTAATCCCCAGTGAGAAATAAAGCGAGTTAAACATGGTTTTTAAATTTTTGACTTCAGTCAAAGGCACCCCATGTAGCCTGAGATCCGCTGCCAATTTCGTGGTCTCCTGCGTCGCCAGACTTGCCTCCAGGGCACTCACCCTTTTCTTCAGTGCCTCCACTTCGCCGACCTCGGTTTCCAGAACATCTACGCGCGAGAGAAGATGCCTCATGTCCTCCGAAACGGTGCTAATACGCTCTTGAAGCACGGAGAGTATGCGTATCTCTGCATCGATGATCTCGGTTGAAATTCGCTCCTCCACATTTGCAACTCGGGCCGTCAATCTTTGTTGTCATCAACTTGGCTAGTTCGTCGAAACGTTTGTTCATTTCCTTATCCAAATCCAGATCCGACGTCCTCGCAGCCGATATATCCTTAGATGTGTTTTCCCGCTGCCGTTTTGAGACGGGACCACTCAAAGCTCGTTTTAAGGAATTTGTTGCACAGTGTTTTTTGTTACGGTGCTTCTCTCCTTCCTTTGAGTTCTCTCTCTTTTTTTCTTACAAAAATTCGGTAGGTTATATGTTGTTATGATTTTGTTTGTGGCGGCATCTGCTTGCAGTTTTGTTAAATGTATAAACAAAAGATGCTCGATTGGTTTGAATTTAATTTTCAATATATGAAGTGTAGGCTTGTTTTTTTGTTGTTGAGAAATTAATACGTTTATATATCCGTCTAGAATCTAAAAATTGTCAGACCGCGTAATTTTCGTGTGACCTTTTTTTTATTTTTCTTCTTTTTTTATTTGTGCAAAAAATAATTAAGAGAAAATTCACTGGATATGGGGTTGATTTTATTTTTGCAAAAGGGTTAATATGGTTGAGTGTTTTTACGTGTCTGTAGGGTCAGCTACGAGGATTACCTTTTTCACACGCAGTTTTGCCTGCTCTGGGGCCAGCAAAGAAAAAAAACGAGGATCTCCAGTTCCTGGTTGGTGACGACGAACCATGTTCAAGTGCCTGATTGCAGTTGATTGAGTGCTATGAATTCCCTCTTGGTGTGGCGGCGATAAAAAATTAATATTTTGCACGAAGAAAAATAGAAGAAAATAGACACTTGTGCATCGGTTCGTGGATTGCAAAAAAGTGCCGGTTTTTAATGGCCACCGAAAATGGGCTGGCTTTTGGGTGACCGCAGATTCTATGCATTAGAGATTCATAGATTCCTAAACAATCTAGTATTTTAATTGATATTAGCAGATATCTGTAGTGTAAACTATGTATAAGCTTAAGGTTATGTTTCGTTTTCATTTTGTTCACACATGAACACGTATATATATATAAGAATTCTATGTAACCAGCAAACCGTTGCAGCACTGTACTAATAAGCATGTGGCTGCATATATTTAAATATAAACGCCACTAGGAATTGAGAAATGTATCTCTAACTGTTACTTGAGTTCATCCCTTAAATATTTGTACAGCAACTGCATATGTATGTTTATCTTGCAGCGGAAAATCCCCGCTTGCACTTGAGAACGGCTTCCCAGCTAGTGGGACCGATGACCGTAGCGTTGGTCTTGTTAGAGATAAGATTATGAGACCCGTGGGTCTAGAAAATAAAATTATACATAAGATTTCATGTTAGCTACCTAAGCTAGGACTTATTAAAAATAAAATCAGTTTGAAATATCAACTCAACAAATGTAGACGTTTGCTTTATTTGCAGCCTCTCTTAAATTTTGGTCAATCGAGCCTTCGAAGAATATTTACTTCGATAAAACTCTGCAGTTTCCCCCTATATGGTAAGGGACTCAGAGAAAGGCCAGCTCCTTTACGCATAGCTAAATTACATTTGCAGCTAAAGGTAGCAGAAATAATTAACTCTTGTTTCCCCCTATATGGTAAGGAACAGAGTATCACTTAAAAAGCAAAAGGATAAATAAGAGTCCTTATTGTTTAAAACTTAGTTATTTTTCCAACTCAAAAAATTGGTTGGATTAATACAAAATTTTGTGGTCGAGAAATCGGCAAAATAAAAAAAAAAAAAGTGGAAGCGTGCTAAGGCTTTAACATTAGCAGTGAATATGCAAAATAAAAAATTCATTCAAAATATCAAACAAAAATTAAATGCCATAAGAGCATAAGAATACTTAACTTATGTTAAGTTAAACTGAACCTTAGTGCCAACAAACAAAAATTAAATGCCATAAGAGCATAAAAATGCTTAACTCATGTTAAGTTAAAACTGAACCTAAGTGCCAAAACCAAAGCAGCAACGACGACAACAACAGCAGCAAAAAATAGCAGCGACAACAAAGCAGCAACAACAACAGCAGCAAAAAATAGGAGCGACAACGAAGCCAGCAACAATGACAAAACCTCCAACATCTTCAAAAACAAGGACGCAGATAAGCTGAATTTATAATCTATTAAAAATTAAAATTTGTTTTTTGATTGAAAGAAAATATTAATATTAATAATAATTTATATTAAATTGCTATTTTTTTATAATTTAAAGTCGATAATTTAAAGATGATGTCGGAAAGAACAATAGAGTTTTTAAAAAAGCAGTCCGATATTATTTTGGAAATTAGACAGTTGGAGGTAAAAGTTAAGTTAGAAGAAAAAGATGTTGCTAGGTTGGAAGAGCTACAAAAGCACTACATTGCAAATCATAGCTACTTGCTAAAGATCGGTATAGTCGATCATGAATATTTTAATTCTAAGCAGTATGATTTAATAATGATGGTATTGGCTCAAATTAAAATAAAATATGAAAAGGGAAAGCCATGTAGTAGCAATTCTATTGCTGTAAAAGTAGAACAGGCATTCTTAGATAATGTTGGAAAGCTTAGAGATTATCTAGAAGAGACGTCTAGGCTTATAGATAGCAGTCCAGATTTCCTTAATATTAGGAAAAATAAGATCAATTTTTGATGGAACAAGGTATGTAACCTAATAGAACAGGTTAAATCGCATTTTGAAGGCTCGGTTTTTGAAGAAATTGTTAGCGAAATAGAACTCGATAAACAAAATATAGAAACTGCCCTTTACAGAGCTCATTCATACAAGAGAGGATCTTAGTCCATCTCTGAAATTCAATTATTTAAAGGCAGCGTTAAAAGGAGAAGCTAGGAATGTAGTTACCCATTTGTTGCTCGGTTCTGGGGAAAATTATGAAGCCACTTGGGAGTTTTTAACCAAGCGGTATGAGAATAAACGAAAGATATTCTCGGAGCACATTAATAGGCTGATGGATATGCCCAATTTAAATTTGGAATCCAATAGGCAAATTAAAACATTCATTGACACAATTAATGAGTCAATTTATATTATTAAATTAAAGGCACAATTGTCCGATGATGTGGATGCAATTTTTGCCCACATAATTCTAAGAAAATTCAACAAAGAAACCCTTAACTTATATGAAAGCCATGTCAAAAAGACAAAAGAAATTCAGGCACTTTCTGATGTCATGGACTTTTTTGGAGCAAAGGCTCAATTCTATTTCCTCATATCCACAGGAAAATATACCTGTTAGGAAAACAATTAATAATAACATGCATACAAATTATACTGAAAATTGTGCATGTTGTAAAATTCCGGGGCATACAATTACCCAATGTCACAAATTTAAGGGAATGAATCCCATAGAGCGACTGGAAATCGCGAAAAAGTTCAACTATGTACTAGATGCCTTAAACATTTTGACGGCAAAAGATGTACAAGTGAATATTTATGTTCACATTGCAATAAAGCACATCATACGATGCTGCATATTAACTCTCAAGGAGAGAAGAAGTCCACATATCTACTTGTGTGACTTCAACCCAGGTGTTGCTACCAACAGCCATAGTTAAAGTTAAATCTGCTAATGGCGATTTTGAAAGCTTAAGAGCTTTGATTGACTGTGGGTCTCAAAGTACAATTATTTCTGAGAAAGCTTCACAAATTCTGAAGTTACCTAAAAGAAAAAGTTACACACAGATTAGTGGAGTTGCTATTAAAAAGTGCATTGCAAAGCACAAGGTTAATTTACAAATTAAAACTAAAAATGAAAATAAAAATAATTTGATGGTAGATGCTATTATTCTTCCAAAACTTATGGAAGCACTACCAAATAAATCAATACATATAGACACTGAAAAGTGGAAAAATTCCGGCTTGCTGATCCCGAATTTAACAAGCCAGGTAGAGTCGACCTTATCATAGGAGCTGACTTATATGCTCACATTTTTAAAAATGGGGTAAAGAAAATAGACGGACTCCTAGGTCAAAACACAGAATTCGGTTGGATTGTGTCGGGCTCCACAAAATCGAAAGACAACAATTCTATAGTGGCAACCAAAATGCAAGTAAAAATTTAGATAAATGTTGTATTTTAAAAACAAAAGAAAAACTTTTGAGAATAATTTTATTAAAACCACCACTATAGAATCAACTGGTAGGTATATGGGAAAGATTCCATTTAAGGACGATACATCCTTAAGGGGATCAAAGCCACTTACAATGGCACCTGTTATTAACCTGGAGAAGAAATTTCAGGAAACGAAAAGCGAGTAAAAGTTAGGCGAAGATCTGGCAAAGGCAATACAAGAAAATTCTGTCGTTGCATCTCAACTCGAGAAAGAAGGGATTGAGTGGCATTTTATCCCCCCGGCAGGACCTCACTTTGGAGGTATCTGGGAGGCCGGCGTAAAATCTATGAAATACCATTTAAAACGAGTGATTGGAGATAGTATATTGACATACGAAGAGATGTCAACCTTGCTATGCCAAATAGAAGGAGTTTTGAACTCACGACCCCTATATCTATCCGATAATGATATAGAGGATAATAAAGTTCTAACACCTGGTCACTTTTTAATAAGACAACCAAAACAATATAGATAAACTAGTTCAGAAACAAACATCAGTAGTTGATTCAACTACTAATTTATTAAAAAGAACAACCGAAGATGTTAACGCAAATTTTAGGAGTATGCAAATTAGAATTGAAAACATGACGGAAGTTCTTAAAGAAAATTATTATGTCTATAAGGAATCGATAAAGTTCTTTATGGTAACAAAACAACTGAGCTCCCTGATTGAAGAAGGTGAAAAGGTGCAGGCAGGTATCATTAGCCTTTTAATCGATATTAATCATGGTCGGCTGAATACAAATATTCTTCGGCCAAACCAACTGAAAAGGAGATAGCGAAAATTCAGGAAAGTCTTTCGGAAAATCTAATAATTCCGGGAAACGGGCAGGGACAGAGCTTAAGGAAGTATATACTCTTTTAACAGCCAGGGATTGTTCATCGACGACAAACTAATTATTAGCGCTAAGGTGCCTCTGTTTAGTAGGCATCCGTCTAAATTATTCAGACTCATTCCGGTGCCAATTAGGAATGAAGATCAGATGATCATGGAGCACACAACTTCCGAATATATAATTTATAATTTTGAGATTGATTCTTACCACATAATGACTGAAGCAACCTTAAATCAATGCCAGAAATGGCAACCGAATAAAAGGATATGCAAAGGAAGTTGGCCCTGGAATTCTGCGAATGACAACGCATGTGAGATTCAGCCGCTAAAGCCAAATAGAGCTGCGAATTGTATTTACAAACAAATCGTGGATTCTAAAAGTTACTGGGTAGAGCTGGAAAGGAAAAGTAGTTGGTTGTTTAAAGTTCCTATCAATACCAAAGTCAGACTGCAATGTACTGGCTCTCAAATACAGTTGTTTGACCTGCCTCAGCAGGGGTGTTAAGTATTGCGCCATATTGTACGGCACGGACCAACGATAAGATCTTAGTTGCCCATCATAATATCCAATCTGAAAGCGAGGAAACGATATCAACATCATATATAGGAGATATTAATGAAGTTCCGAAGATTATTTGGGATCCGCTAAAACTAACAACATTAAATCATACTGTTGAAATTGAACGATTAAATAATGAAATTAAATACATGAAAGAACATCATTACAACTTGAAAGATCTGCATTTCCATCATATTTCCGGACATGCTGGATTAATGATTGCGTTAGTAATTATGATTATTTTAAGAATATATTTTGTACGAAAATGTGCTGTTAGACAAAGACTAGACGCAATAACCTTTGCCGGTCCATTGCCAGTCATATAAATGTTAACAATTGAGAATAAACAAAAATATAAAAATTAATAATAAATACAGTCCACTATATCGTTGTTTTAAGAACAAATATATGTATTATAAGCCATTGAAAAATAAAAATTAAAAATAAAGAATATACATATTAAAGTTAAATCCATTATAAATAATGTTTGCGACGTAAATGTAAAACGTGCGCCTAATCTTGCTGGCCCTTGGCAGAATGTTCACACATGAACACGTATATATATATAAGAATTCTATGTAACCAGCAAACCGTTGCAGCACTGTACTGATAAGCATGTGGCTGCATATATTTAAATATAAACGCCACTAGGAATTGAGAAATGTATCTCTAACTGTTACTTGAGTTCATCCCTTAAATATTTGTACAGCAACTGCATATGTATGTTTATCTTGCAGCGGAAAATCCCCGCTTGCACTTGAGAACGGCTTCACAGCTAGAGGGACCGATGACCGTAGCGTTGGTCTTGTTAGAGATAAGATTATGAGACCCGTGGGTCTAGAAGATAAAATTAGACATAAGATTTCATGTTAGCTACCTAAGCTAGGACTTATTAAAAATAAAATCAGTTTGAAATATCAACTCAACAAATGTAGACGTTTGCTTTATTTGCAGCCTCTCTTACAGCCGTCTTATAGCAGGCATTATTCCTACAAATCACAGGAAGAAATTAAACAAATCCGGAAGTCTGATAAAAACGAATAAGAAACCGAATAATATTGAAACGATTTGTTTTACTTTGACATATATTTCGATACACTACTGTTTTATATAATTTGATATTTTAATTATCTGTTTTTCACCATTACCCTGGAGGATTTTCTAAAAATTTTATTACGTGCTGACCTTCTCCAGTTAGTTACCTACAACTGAAAAAATTTGAACCAAATCGGCCCAGCCGTTCTCCAGTAGTTTTTTACGACACATTTTTTGGGCTCCATTTTGATATATATAGATTGACATTAATTGAACAACTAAAAGTAATTATGTAAAGAAAAATTGAATCTTAGACCTGAGGATATATGTCTATATTTATATATGTATATATATGTTATTCAAAAACCGTAGAGAATTATAAAAATTTTCGAAGAGTTTTGGGATGGCTGACAACTTAGAGATTCCTCTATAGTTGTTAGCATCCACTTTGCTACCTTTTTTGTGGAGAGGAATCACGAATGATTCCTTCTAAATAAGGGGAAATTGGGAAGTTACTAAGGATAAGGTAAACAATTTTGGAAGGGGACTGCACAGGTCCGTCGGGACCTGGCGAATAAACCGGCTTGACACGTTGAAGATCCAAAAGAAGGGAGCTTTCGTTTAAGCTATGACTAAATATTAGGTTTGATTTGGGCATGCTATAAGAATAGGTTTGGCTTGAATTAGATGACGAAGAATAAGTAGTTTGAAAAAACTAAGCAAAAAAATTGGCGATTGCCTGATCATTGTTTGCTGTCGTATTTTCAAATGAAAGCGAGGAAGGATGTGTAATAGGCTTACGTTTAGTGTTGACAAAATTATAAAACTGTTTTGCGTCCTGCGCGAACTGAACCCTACAACGAGTCAAATAATTTTTATAAAACTGTGCGTTAAGCACGGTAAACTTTGACCGAGCCGCTAAATAGCGAGAATGGACAGCTTGAGAACCGTTACGATTGAATTTAGAATAAAGATTGGAATTGATGTTTTTGAGGCGAGTCAACTCTTTACTAAACCAGGGAGGCTTTTTTGAGATTGACGGATAGTATAACGGAACACATTCGGTAAAAAAGGAATTCATGGCATTGTAAAAAATATCCATGGCACCCACCATGTCAGTGCACATGTAGAGATCGGACCAATCAAATTCAGATATAAAATTATTCAGCCGTCGAAAATCCGCCTTGCGAAGGCAGTGAATTTTCTTATCTGGCCGATCAGACTTATTCTCCATAGCAGTCCCAATATCGATAGTCACATCGAAAGTAGGATGGTATAGATCTTCGGGTTGCGTCAAGGGCGGGGTCCTAACCAAACTGACTCTTGCCGGATCAGAGACAAAGCAGAGATCTAGAAAGCGATCTAAGGAATTTCGTACATGGTTGACTTGAGACAGCGAAATGTCAAACAAGCCATCAATAAAGTCGTGACGTGCTTTAGTCAAAAGGGTATTTGAGGATTCATATGTGGACTAAATAGCCCCAGGAATGTTAAAATCCCCTAGAACTACTAAATGGTCCCTATCCGAAAGTCTATTGGAGAACGCCTGAATAGCGGAAAGGTGGTTCCAATAAGTAGGAAGTTCCGACAAGGGAGGAAAGTAGGAACATTGAATAAAAGTAAAACAACCATTAAATGATAGTTTCACACAGAGGAATTCAACATCGCTGCATTCCTCGAAAGTTAATAGTTCAGACGTGAGGTTGGAGTCAACCGCAATGATGACACCGCCCCCTCGCCTGGAAGGCCGATCAAGCCTGTACGTTGTGTACACAGCTGAAAAAACTTCGGAGCTTAGAATCTCCGGCTTTAACCAGGTTTATGTGAGCACAATCACCTGGGATGCAAATGAAAGACTATCAGAATACAATTTGGGAAGCTTACTAAGTAAGCCTCTGCATTCTGATAGGAAAGAAGAAGAGAATTTGTTTGTTTTTGAAGCGGACGACGTAGATGGCACAACGGTTTTGTCCGGCCTGGGTAAACTAACCCCTACAGGCCGTTTTTTTTTTTTTTTCTTAGCTTCGTACTCCTTAACAACAACATACTTAGGCCAGAAGGCAGCAGAGCATATTGTGTTAAAAAGTTCGTCAGGGACATTTATTTTGAAAGATGAAATATCCCTAGCATAAGCAAATTTGAATTTTTCCACCTTAATCTTGGATTCATTGGCTTTAGTGCGACCTTGGATATAGGTTCTAACATCCTCAGACGTTTGATTAGGGGAAAGCCGCAAAACAAACATCTGTTTCGTAGGTGGAATAGCTACTAGGGCTTTCGGTACTACATTTGTAGTGCCAATATCGGCCGGTATTCCAGGCCTGATACCCTGGGGAGTTTTTTGGGTGGGGTTCTGTGAGGTCATTGATTGTGACCCCTCAGCGAACACGACGGATACAATTGGAGGCGCTGCCCCTCCCGCGGCACATTCAGAGGCCGAATCTTTTCTCGCCCCCGATCCTACTATCATTGGAGTTAGATATATTATAGTCGGGGGCTGTGCCAAGGGAGTCAGCTGTTGAGAACTCGTAACGAGTTGTTGGGATCCGCCCAAATGCGGTGTGCCAACCGTGGTTTTTTTGCGCTTAGGGGACTCATTTAATAGCTTAAGGCCATTAAACTGTGAGCCCAGCGCCAGGAGCACCTCATTAGTTTTACGAAAACTAATAAGAAGCTCCTTAAAACCATTTTTGGTTTGCCGCATAAATGACATCATTTCCCTTGCCTGGAGTTGGTTGCCAGCAGCCTGGAGTTGGTTGCCAGCAGCCTGGAGTTGGTTGCTGGCTGTGCGAAAACATCGCACAGGCAAAGTGTGCAGGCTTTGGGCATAATGCTGCCCGAGTTGCTAATCGTATAAGAACCAATAAAAACCTGGATAGGACATGCCCTAGCTGCCAAAACATCATAGTCGACATAATGGCTTTCATAAGACAGACTGATCTTGAGTATCAGTCTTAATGCGCTGGATTTAACGACCGTTTAACTCGCTTTCGAAACTGATTCTTAAGGACCAAAAACTAATTCTATCACCTAAGCCCACAGCGTCTAATGCGTTCTTACAAGTTTCAGGCCGTTCTTCTCCTATCTTGCTGCTCAGCCCTGCCGCTGATTATACCTCTTGTGATATATATCGCAGGAGGGTACTACTACTAATACGGACTCGAGATCTGCTGTTTCTGGTTGTGTACCCAGATCAACTCCGGTGGCACAACCTAACGTACAACTGCCACGCCCTGCAAATGTTCTAAACCAGGCCCTCGCAAAGCCCATATAAGGCATCGAGCGGCAGAAACCTAACAAAATTTTTGGAATTGCTCCTCCTAAAACACCCTTCACCTCGAGATAAAATCCGGACGCGACACCTAACGATTTAAAAACGCTCTTGAGCAACAGTTTAAATGCTTCTGTCACCGTTTTCGTCGTCACTAAGTTCAACTTCACACAGATGAGAAATTTCTCATCCTTTAATATCCCTCTCCAAGATAATCCTTTTGATAGAGCTATTGATCCCTCTATTTGGCCTGAGCAATGTAATTGTTCATAAATTTGTTAGTAAGCCTAAAAATAGCAATAGAATTGCCGATAACTCCGCCGCCACACGTTCAAAAAACTATCTTCGGGCTTTAACATCAAAATGTTCGCAACTTATTGGGGAAACACAATAAGTTGTATACAAATAATGTTTCTTTTGATGCAAACGTACTTGTTCTTACGGAATCCTAGTTGAATTCATCAGTGTCTGATTACAAAATTGTCTCATCCAATTATAATATTTATCGTTGTGATCGCTTTAACCGCTCAGGAGGCGATGTCCTAGTTGCTGTTAAATCGACCCTTCCGTCTGATCTTATTATACTTAATGTGGATGATAATATCGAATTTGTTTCTGTTTTTATTTCTGGCTCGTATATACCATCACGATCGGATACAAGAGTCTACTTGCAACACTTTACTTTAATTGAAACCATTCAGTCTAGTGTTGAAGATAATGATCACCTCGTTGTCTTGGGTGATTTTAACATCCCTGGTCTGGCTTGGATGACCTCAGTCGATTCAAACACTTAACTTCCCACAAGTGCACACGATTTCGTCAAGTTAACTCAGTTGTAAGTTCAAGTGGCAAACTCCTTGATCTCGTCTTCGCTTCTGATTTTTTTTAAATCATGTGTATCTTGGATTGAACCAATTTCAACACTCTCTCAAGAGAGCCCCTCTCTGGGCTAAAACGGGGGTTGAAATAGTGTGACCAGATCATACTTATATTAATTGGCCTGCTACAGACGCTTTTAAAAATTTAAGAGTTCTGGATCAGACATTGACAATTCAAACTATTTACTTGCAAAGTCAAACTTTATTCAACATAATTCGGAGTGCTATTAAAACTATCTATCCCGATGTAAAATTGATTTTAAGGATAGTCCCAAGTATTCTTTTGTTACCCCTAAATGAAAATCCTTAGTTTTTCCTCCATATCTTTTTTACAATAACTCTGTCGCTAGCAGTGATGCTGATGATTTTCAGAATTCTTTCAAACCACATACTCTTCAAATTCGTTTAATAGTTCCACACCTTACCCATACTCTCTGCAAAGCTCCAAAAGTATATTTATGCCAATTATAGATGAAGAGATTGTTCTAGACAAGCTTAAGATGGTGAAATCATCATTTTCCGCGGGGCCCTGACCAAATTCCTTGCTGCATTCTAAAACACTGTGCCGCTACCTTGTCAAAACCTCTTGCTAGAATTTTCAAAGTGTCTTTACATCATAGCTATCTACCCGAAATCTGGAAAAAATCTTTTATTATACCACTTCATAAAAAAGGCAGTAGGCCAGACTTCAATAATTATCTTGGTATCGCTATGCTCAGTGCTATACTCAAGCTGCTCGAATTAATAATTACCTCGCAGCTACAGCATCAATGTTTTTCGTTAATGTCACCATCTCAGCATGGTTTTATGAAACGCAGGTCCACAACAACCAACCTTTTGAACTTACATCTTTCATTAAAAACGGCTTTAAGCTAACGTTTCAAGTCGACGTTGTATTTACTGACTTTAGCAAGGCGTTTGATTCAGTAATCACGATCTTCTGCCAAAAAACCTAACTCTATTTGGTTTTCCTAATTATCTAGTAAGCTAGATCGAAAGTTACTTGTCTAACCGAACCAAAAAAATCGTATTTACATTTTTGTTAACTGTTTGTATTGCAGATTAGATGCTCTAAGGTTTCCATTGCCTCGGATTCATCGCATTTCCTGCAGCTGTCATTGATGGTGATGCCTAGCTTTATTGCGTGCGTCGCAGCCAGGCAGTGTCCTTTGAGTATTCCCACTACCACGTGGTAAATGCAGTACGTAGTGGCTGAGTTTATCATTGCGTTCCTTACACATGATCCTCGAGATCTTGCAGGTTGTGGAGTTCCTCCACCTTCTTTTGATTTCCACGTCGGCCCTTCTCTCTAGCTCGCTTTTAAGCGTTCTTAAGGAGACAGGTACGTTCTCCATTCCGTTAGTCGCCAGCCTGACGCCTTCCTTTGCAAGCTCGTCTGCCGCCTCGTTACCACCGATGCCCTGGTGGCTGGTAACCCAGTAGATCCGCACTGACTTTGTCGTGCTGAGGATATCTTGTGCCTTCCTGCTTGCCAGTATATTTTTGGAACAGACGACTGACGACTGCACGGATTTTTCGCCGCTTGGCTGTCTACGAATATGTTGACCGTCTTGTATTGGCGGCTTATACTCTGCACGGCCTCTGCTGCTTTCCTGATGGCAAAGACCTCTGCCGGGAATATGCTGCATTGCCTCGGTAGCTTATATGACATCCTTATCTCAGGGTCTGTACAATATATGCCCGCTCCTACTCCTCCTTTCATCTTAGAGCCGTCGGTGTAAATTTTCAGGTGTTGATTATGGTCCTGACGGTTTTTCTAGGCGTCCGGTCACATGAATGTTGATGTTTTGACATCCGGGTAAGTTCTGGGTATCATGTAGTCAGATATACTGATCATGTCACGACCAATTGAACTATGCCCGAATCTTTTTTGCGACATATTTCCTGCTGCAACTAGACGTTGTGCTGCCTTTCCAGCAGTAGGTTGCTCGTGAATTTCCATGGGGTCGATTCCGAGTATGGTTTCGAGCGCTTTTTTTGGGGTAGACCTCAGCGCCTCTGATATGCAAAGCAGTGCCTGCCGCTAAGCGTTCTCCATAAGGCTGTTGTACGACCTCTTTTCCGTGGCCTGCCACCACACTAAGACTCCATACAGCAGAGTCGGACGCACCACCGATATGTAAGTCCAATGCATTAGAGCGGGTGATAGGCCCCATGTGCAGCTAAGCATCTTCTTAAAATCGTATAGCGCTATGGTGGCCTTTTTTCACCCTCTCCATTACATTGTGTTTCCATGCTAGCTTGCTGTACAGTACTATGCCGAGGTATTTGACTTGTGTTTTCGGGGTCAGCCTAGTTGAGTTGACTTTCGGGGGGATCTATAGAGGTACCTTGTATCTCTTGGTAAAGAGAATGAGGTCTGTCTTGTCCGCCTTGATACTGAGTCCTACCTTCTCCGCCCACTCACATATCCCCCTGAGTATTAATTCCATGATAGAGCTGAGAGTCGATGGACAGACTCCCGTAATAATTATGCTTATGTCGTCGGCATAAGCTGTTATTTTTGGGGCTTTCCTTTCGAATCTCTTGATTATGTCGTCCACCTCCATATTCCATAGGAGGGGTGACAGAACTCCACCTTGTGGTGTGCCTCTGTGCGCCACCTTCACAATGAAAGCGGTGCCCCAATCGGATTGTACCCGCCTACAACTTAGAAGGTTCCTTATCCAGAGGTTGATGGCAGGACGTTGTTAAATGCTCCGGATATGTCCACAAACACTACGAGAGCATATCCCTCGTTATGTAGGGCTCTCTCTATATTGGCTACTAACGAATGCAGCGCCGTTTCTACTGATATTCCTTTGGTGTAGGCATGTTGGTTGGTCGCCATTAGTCTCCCTACATCATTTCTGATGTGTAGGTCCAGCAGCTTTTTGAGTGTTTTAAGTAAAAATGAGGTGAGGCTTATCGGTCTGTAATCCTCAGGGGCTCATGTGGCTGCACTTTCCTGCTTTTCGCAGGAAGACAATCCGAGAGGTCCTCAATAGGATAGGGATATAGCCCGTGTTTAGACAAGCTGTGTATATTGCAAGGAGTAATGGGGTGATCTCATCTTTGGTCACCTGTAGCATGGCTGGAAATATTCCGTCTAGTCCTGGTGCTTTTATACCCGCATAGGAGCCTATAGCCCAGTGGATTCTTCTAGCGGATATGAGATCAGTTGGGGGGCTTTCAGTCCTAGTTGCTAGGGCCATGGTGCTCATTGGCATCGAAGACCTCCATGCATCCTGGGAAGTATGCTTGCATTAGTGCTGTTAGGGCCTCTTCGCTGCCCTCAGTCCACTGTCCGTCGTCGCGTTCCTGGGACCGTCTCGATATTGGAGCAGAAGTTTCTCCTTGAGCTTCTTTGCGCCCTGCATAGTTTTTTCTTGTAGTCTCTAAGTAGGAATTTGTATTCTTCGTTGATAACATCATCTTTCGCCTGCTTGGCGATTCTGATTTTATTTCTTTGTTTCATAGGTCCTTGTTCCACCAGGGTGGCTTGTTCCGCTTTTTGGTTCTCGATACTGGGCATGATGCATGGTATGCATGCAGTAATTCCATGGAAAGGGTCTCTAGGGACGTTTGTATGTCTTCCGCGGATTTTACTACTCTATGCTAGCTTGCTGTCCAGTACTATGCAGAGGTATTTGATTTGTGTTTTCGGGGTCAGCCTAGTTGAGTTGACTTTCGGGGGGATCCATAGAGGTACCTTGCATCTCTTGGTAAAGAGAATGAGGCCTGTCTTGTCCGCACTGATACTAAGTCCAACCTTCTCCGCCCACTCACATATCCCCCTGAGTATTAATTCCATGATAGAACTGAGAGTCGGTGGACAGACTCCCGTAATAATTATGCTTATGTCGTCGGCATAGGCTGTCAAAGGCAATCCATGGCTCCTGGACAAGGGCTGTGTCGACGGACCCTTGCTCCGAGTTCCGTCGATGTTACCTTGCTTTTATGGGAGTTGAGCTGCAGCACCCTCTGCTCACCTCCTGACGTGTTGACTACTACGGTCAGGTCACCGTCCTCCTTCTTTCAGCGTCAGATTATGGGCGGCATCGACGATAAACTCCAGACCTAGGTCCTTCTCCACCACGCCCGCCTACAGGGTATGCGCATCTTTGTCTGCGGCGTGGCGATTTTTGAGGCGCAGGTAGACATTACCCATGCCCCACGCCATCTTCCCTTACCGTTGGTACAGCACATCCTCGGCCTCCTGACTGATCTGAAGGATCACGCATTGGCCCCCCTCATTGGGTAATGGGCTCCCATTGTCGCTGCAGGGGCTTCAGCGCACGGTCCCCCCCTTCCGAGTCGGGTCGGCCATGCACTTCAGGATGTTTACCCCATTTAGCCACCCGGCACCATCAAATGTGGGCATTGGAGCCTTGGGCTCTTCTCGAGTCGTGCAAACAGCGATTTCACGAGCCGTGTGCACCTTCTTCCACCGCGCCTCGGTCATCTCGTTTGGTCACCTCACTGGTCGTCGTTTTCTTCGTCGGATACGTGCTGGGTGGAGGGCCTGCTTCCTTCGGCCCGCATTGCCGCTTGCTAACAATCTCCCCCACCTTATTGGCGAAACCTCTCGAGGCCATTTGCAGGAGTTTGCTTCCTTTGCTTTGCCGAGGCCAGCTTTTCCTTCACCTCACTGAAGAGGTTTGGCTTGTCCTGGAGCCGCCTCTGGATTTAGAGGGCAGCCTTGTACTGCGCCTTCGCCTTCATCCCCTCGCTTGAGCGTTTCGGCCCGTCCCTGCGCAGGGAGCTGGTGCCTGGGAGAAGTCTCGTCTTGTCTTCGGGCGTAAGCTGCACGCTCTCCATGTCCATGTCTGTCTCGACGACGGCACCTGTGCGGCTTAGCTTGCCCAGCGGTGTTTTTGTAGTAGTAGCAGTAGCGTTGCAACTGGTATGACCTGCTGCCGCCATACCAGAGGTGTGACCGCTGGCGACACGCAGAGAGGATTGCTCCTGCCCGTGCGCGCCGGTGGTAGCAGTCACTCTTCCGCCCCGGTTTCGTCTCGTTTGCCGTCCATACTGGTTTATTTTACGGGGGACCACCCATTTGAGTTTTAAGCCTACCGCCAACCATGGCAACTGATTCATTTCCTCCGGCTTTGGAGGGCCGCAGGAATTCACTGGCACCCTCGTGGAGGGTTCAGTTGGAGGAGTTATGCCAGCCTAATATCTGTAATAATAGCTAAATTCTTATATGTGTCTCTCCGTGGGGTGTTCTTGAATCAGCCCATAAGGTAAAGTCGAGGGCTGTTGGGCTTGATAAAGTTCACTTCACCTATATAAAAATATAACTACCGAAGGTCTTAAACAAAATGACAAATTTGTTCAATTCCGCAATAACTACATCCTGCTTCCCAAACTGCCGGAAATCATCAAAAATTGTTCCTGTCCCAAAACTCAACGGTGAATACAGGCCGATTTATATATTACAATTTTAATCCAAAGTCTTAGAACAATTAATGGCCAAACTGATTGACTCTTTTTTAAAACAAAACTCTCTACTGTGCCGTAACCAATCTGGTTTTAGACCATATAGAAGCTGTACCACTGCAATCTTATATATAACCGAGAACATTGGACAAGAACTTGACTCATTTTTAACTCTTTTGGACTTCAGCAAAGCGTTTGACACGGTGAGCCACGAAATTTTATGTGCTAAGCTATCAAAACTCTTCTCATTCACGGACACCGCTGTTAAATTAATATCGCCTTATTTGTACGGCAGAACACAATCTGTGATCAAAGATAATATATCTTCCGACGCGATGATATTAACGCGAGGTGTACCTGAAGGCTCTGTTCTTGGTCCACTTCTCTTTTCTATATTCGTAAATGACCTTCCGACTATACTAGCCATGCGAAATGCCCATATGTATATAAGCTGTTCTGTTGATAGATTCTTTGATTGTGTAGATGTATGTAACTTAGAATTGACAGGAATGGTCATTCGCTTAATCCGTCAAAATGTGAAGGTTTAATTTTAAGCAAAAGATCGTCATGTATTCCAACTCTCCCAAGCTTACGCATTAATAATTCTTATATTATAGAAGAAGTCGTTAAGCTAGGCATCACAAAGAGTAATAATCTATCCAGGCTCACACATATAATAGGGGCGTCTGGAAAAATATATGGGCAGCTCTATATAAAACAAAAGTACCTTCCGACTGCTATGCGACTCATGATAGCAAAATCATAAGTAGCACACCGCAATTTAGGAATAAAATAATAAAGCTTCTTAGAAATCAAAATATAAACTATAATTAATAAAGAAAAATAACCAAATAAACAAGAAAGAAAGCTAACTTCGGTAAACCGTAGTTTATAAACCCTTGCAGTCTGCATTTGTATCATTGAAAATCGATCCGTTTTGGTAATGTTGAAAAAATATCAAATTATGTAAATTTTGTAAATTTTACATTTTACATGTAGAATTTTACATCTATCTATCTATTCTATCTATATATATAAAAATGGAGCCCAAAAAATGTGTCGTAAAAAACTACTGGAGAACGGCTGGGCCGATTTGGTTCAAATTTTTTTTCAGTTGTAGGTAACTAACAGGAGAAGGTCAGAACGTAATAAAATTTTTAGAAAATCCTCCAGGGTAATGGTGAAAAACAGATAATTAAAATATCAAATTATATAAAACAGTAGTGTATCGAAATATATGTCAAAGTAAAAACAAATCGTTTCAATATTATTCGGTTTCTTATTCGTTTTTATCAGACGTCCGGATTTGTTTAATTTCTTCCTGTGATTTGTAGGAATAATGCCTGCTATAAGACGGCCAAACATTGGACGACGTACACGTCGAGCAACATATAGTCGGAATGTCCATGAAAGTCAAACGCAAGATGAACGTGCAGAAAGAAATGAATCTATTCGACTGATGCTCTCGGACGAATATACACAGTTCATCCACGCCAAGACGAGTGCTTTTATATTCGCTTGCTTTTGGTGAACATAAGAGGACCTACATCCTTCGAATCCCTGCGTACTGTGAATGGTGTGCTGTGCGCCACTTTTCGGGAGGCTTGCCAACGTTTAAATTTGCATGAAAACGACACACATTGGGACTCAACGCTCGCTGATGCCACTGTTTCTCTTTCTGGATCAAATCAAATTCGTGCATTATTTGCAATAATCATAGCCACATGTCATCCGTCGATCCCGACCGCACTGTGGGAAAAGTACAAGGACGATATGGCTGACGACATTTTAATAGACGTTCGCAGGACAACTATGAATTTCACTCTTGCCATTAACGGAGAAATGCACAACGAAGCTTTAATACGGATCGAAGACATGTGTATGCTCATGTGCGGCAGTCTACTGTCGACATTGGGTATGCCAACGCCACATCGTTCAGTGCACGATGCTTTCAATCGCGAATTTCAACGGGAGCAACACTATAACCAAGATAACTTGGCCGAAAGAGTCGGAAACAATGTGCCGTTTTTGAATGCCGAGCAGAAGAACGTGTACGATTCGATAATGAAGGTTGTTGACGATGGATCGGGAGGCTTATACTTTCTCGATGCTCCTGGTGGGACAGGCAAGACATTTGTCATTTCGTTGATTCTGGCAACGATTCGATCAAGATCTCAAATTGCGTTGGCTGTTGCATCATCTGGCATTGCTGCCACGTTGTTGGAAGGCGGTCGAACAGCACATTTCGCTTTGAAGCTGCCCATGAATCTTCTCACGGTTGACAAGCCAACATGCACAATAAGCAAGAATTCGGCGACAGCGAAATTGATGCGAGAATGCAAAATCATCATTTGGGATGAATGCACGATGGCGCATAAGCGAGCTTTGGAGGCAGTTGACCGAACGATGAAAGATTTACGCGGTGATTCGAAACTATTTGGTGGGTCTTTGATATTGCTGTCCGGAGATTTTCGTCAAACGCTTCCCGTCATCCCGAAATCTACGGCTGCCGATGAAGTTAATGCATGCCTTAAATCGTCTTCATTGTGGAGATATGTCAAAAAGCTGAAATTAACCACGAACATGAGTCACATTGCAGAATGACCCGTCCGCTGCTGAATTCTCGAGACAACTGCTGGCACTTGGCAATGGCGAAATTCCTGTTGATGTTTCGACTGGATCAATATCGTTTCCGGCAAATTTTTGCGTGTTCACATCGTCAAAGGAGGAACTCATTAACAAAGTGTTCCCCGACATTGCGCCAAATTATAAAAATATCGACTGGATTAGTGAACGGGCAATACTAGCAGCGAAGAACAAGGACGTAGATAATTTGAATTACATTATTCAAAATCAAATCGATGGAGAACTGCATTCATACAGATCCGTTGACAGCGTGACCGACGAGGATGAAGCGACGAACTATCCGACAGAATTTTTGAACTCGCTAGATGTGCCAGGAACACCACCGCATAACTTGCAACTGAAGGTGGGATCAATTATTATAATGCTGCGGAATCTAAATCATCCGAAATATTGCAACGGTACGCGGTTGTCCGTCAAGAAACTGATGAATAACGTGATTCAGGCGACGATCATCAAGGGAACATTTAAAGGAGAGGTAGTCCTTATACCACGAATTCCGATTATTCCAACTGATCTACCATTCCAATTCAAGAGGATTCAGTTCCCCGTCCGATTGGCATTTGCGATGACAATCAACAAATCGCAAGGCCAATCGTTAGAAGTCTGCGGGATAAACCAAGAATTTCCCTGTTTTTCGCACAGCCAGCTGTACGTTGCATGTTCGCGTGTTGGTAAGCCGTGTTCATTGTTTGTTTTTGCGCCGGAAAATAAAACCAAAAACATAGTATATCATATCGCTCTATACTAAATAAAGAAAAGCAGTGTTTGACTATTACCCTGGGGTTATATAATGGCGTCGAATTAGGGCGAGACAAAGTTCGCCGGGTCCGCTAGTTAATTATATATTCAGTGATATATTGTCGAATATTCGTGCTTTCATCATTAAAATGAATAGCATCGGTCCGCTAGTGCAGCGATTGTAGGCTATGCTATAATTGTCAAAATTAAAACAATAAGTCAACAGAACTATTTCACGTTGAGTAAAAAATCGATAACTTTACTATTCAATCGAAATTAAATTAAAAAAAATTAAAACATAAATATTAAATCTTCCACATATCACAACACCGTGTCTGAAATGACAGGTTGGACCAGCCATCTGTCAAAGGGAACATTTTCTCCTATATCAAACACATTGAGGCGGGCTTTTTAAAAACTGGATTTACGAAAATTTTAATGTTTCCAAATTTTAAATTTTAAATGTAAGATTTATAAACAATAGTTTAATCATTGTTTATTCTTATAATGAATTATTTAAAATTATTACTTTTTTATAACAAATTACAATTAAATTTGCAAAAATAATTAAGTAACTAATTGAAAATATTTAATTATATTATTAAAATAATAAAATCAAACTTTTAACTTTAACAATTGAGTAGAAATTTAAAAAATAAATTTTATTCAAGTATGTTGTTGAATTTTTATTTTTTAAATTTAAAATGAAGAATTCAATGAAGAATTTTATGAAAAATTTTCGAGACACATTAAACTCGAAACCCTCCCTTTCATTTCCTTCTTTTCCTATCATCGTCCTATTCTCAACAGAATAACACAGATTGTAAGAAATTAAATATTACACATGTTTAACAGTTGTAAAACAATTGCTCAACGCACATTTATACTTGAAAAAACTATTAAATTGTAAACAAAACATTGACATAATTGTATTTATTCGTACAAATAAATCTAACTTGATCAATTTCATTGTGATTTCCAATTACCTCATTCTCTATATACATACAAGTCTATTAAACAAATTAAATTAAAATTTTCTTTTGAAAAATGCTACCATTCTATCAGTATTTTCTTAAACCGTTGTCACGTTCAACTATCGTCAGTAAACCGACTTTACAGACAACCAATTTTTTTTTTTATATAAATCGACTGATCGTTTCTATGGCAGCTATATGATATAGTTGTCTGATCGTAATGAAATTAAAACCGTCATTCTATAATCGTAAAAAACTGCTATATCTTGAAATTGATTGATATACGTTGAAAAACAAAAAAGTTATTTTTTTTTTTACATGAATTTCGGCATCATTTCTATGGCAGCTATAGGATATAGTGATCCGAAGACTATGCTGAAAGTTTCAGCCCGATAGCTCAAAAACTGAGAGACTAGTTCGCGTAGAAACCGACAGACAGACAGACGGACATGGCTAGATCGACTCGGCTGGCGATGCTGATCAAGATTATATATACTTTATGGGGTCTGAGATGCCTCCTTCACTGCGTTGCAAATATCATGGCAAAATTATAATACCCTCTGCAAGGGTATAATGAATGGAACAAAAATTATAACTTCTCTGTTTTTCAACATATTTCTATAAATTTCGAGATATTAAGATTTTTTACGATTTTAAATTTACGGTTTTAATTTCATTAAGATCGTACAACTATATTATTAGGCTGCCAAGCGATCGGTTAATTTATATGAAAAAGTAAAATTCTGCATGTCAAATGTAAAATGTGCAGGTAAATGTTATACAAATTTTTGACTTCGATATTTTTAAAATTTTACCGAAATGAAACGATTTTAAATGATTCAATTGCAGACTGCAAGGGTATACAAACTTCGGCTTACCAAGGTAAGCTTTCTTTCTTGTTTTTTTATTTTTATATTAAAGAAAAAAACATTAACTTGAAATTTTTTTGACGTGATAATGTCTTATAAATCGATAGAGCAGGCTGCATGCACGCTCGAAAAAGCATGACTCATGTGTCGTTACCTCTGCCGCGATACAGGCAGAGCAAACGTGAAGTGAGCAGCAGCAGCAGAGAAGAGAGAGAATGAGAGAGAGTGGGTAAAATTTAATGCTTTGCACTCTTCTGGCAACCGCAAGGGCAAAGCGGTGTATCTCCGTCTCGCTCTCACCGCCCGTTTTGCGACGGTGTTTCTCCGTCTCGCTCTGCTCTCCCGCTTTGTCTATTTATAGCTCGAGCACTGACGCAGGCGAATGTGTGTATTTGAGTCTTTGACGCCGCCCTCTTGTTTGCATGCGTGGTGCAGAGCTTAGAGTTTTCGAGTCTTAATCTCACGATCGCGGGTTCGAGTACCAGCCGCAGCAATTGTGTTTTCAAAAATATAAGTTGGCTTTTATAGACTTTCTATAATATTTATATCCATTTAACTTAACATATCAACAAACAGCCGGCACTTCCTAATCCTCTCCAGAAACTGGCCATTTGCAGCCGGCACTGCCTGATCCTCTCCAGAAACTGCCCATTTACAGCCGGCACTGCCTGATCCTCTCCAGAAATTGGCCATTTGCAGCCGGCACTGCCTGATCCTCTCCTGAAACTGGCCATTTACAGCCGGCACTGCCTGATCCCTGATCCATTTCCACTGCCTTCCCTTGAAACTGACTGGCCATTTGCAGCCGGCACTGCCTGATCCTCTCCTGAAACTGGCCATTTGCAGCCGGCACTGCCTGATCCTCTCCCGAAACTGGCCATTTGCAGCCGGCACTGCCTGATCCTCTCCTGAAACTGGCCATTTACAGCCGGCACTGCCTGATCCTATCCAGAAACTGGCCATTTGCAGCCGGCACTGCCTGATCCTCTCCAGAAACTGGCCATTTGCAGCGCTGGCACTGCCTGCCTGATCCTCTCCTGAAACTGGCCATTTACAGCCGGCACTGCCTGATCCTCTCCAGAAACTGGCCATTTGCAGCCGGCACTGCCTGATCCTCTCCAGAAACTGGCCATTTACAGCCGGCACTGCCTGATCCTCTCCAGAAACTGGCCATTTACAGCCGGCACTGCCAGATCCTCTCCAGAAACTGGCCATTTACAGCCGGCACTGCCTGATCCTCTCCAGAAACTGGCCATTTGCAGCCGGCACTGCTTGATCCTCTCCTGAAACTGGCCATTTACAGCCGGCACTGCCTGATCCTCTCCAGAAACTGGCCATTTGCAGTTGGCACTGCCTGATCCTCTCCTGAAACTGGCCATTTACAGTCGGCACTGCCTGATCCTCTCCAGAAACTGGCCATTTGCAGCCGGCACTGCCTGATCCTCTCCAGAAACTGGCCATTTGCAGCCGGCACTGCCTGATCCTCTCTGAAACTGGCCATTTTCAGCCGGCACTGCCTGATCCTCCAGAAACTGGCCATTTGCAGTTGGCACTGCCTGATCCTCTCCAGAAACTGGCCATTTACAGCCGGCACTGCCTGATCGTCTCCAGAAACTGGCCATTTGCAGCCGGCACTGCCTGATCCTCTCCTGAAACTGGCCATTTACAGCCGGCACTGCCTGATCCTCTCCAGAACTGGCCATTTGCAGTTGGCACTGCCTGATCCTCTCCTGAAACTGGCCATTTACAGTCGGCACTGCCTGATCCTCTCCAGAAACTGGCCATTTGCAGCCGGCACTGCCTGATCCTCTGTGACGCGCAAGCGCCACAATAAATAAATAACATGTAAATAAAACTACAACAAATAAATAAGGAAAAGAACATGGAAATAAAACTGAAGAAATATAATTAACGGGTCGAACATTCAAATTCAAATTTGAATTTCCACGCGCGCGCGCCACTGATCGAGAACAGAGGGTCACACTAGGCCAAAGGGCGTTGGTCACACTAAAAAGGGCAAATCCCGCACGCGCGGCGGTCACACTAGGCCTCGCCGGATCCCTATATAAAGCGGGCCACGGCCAGTGGAAAGGCACTCAGCTACCGACAGCGATCGGGTGAGGTAAGCCTACGTTTAGTAGCCCACATCCAGGAGTCAGTAACAGGAGTCATTTGGGGACAGGATCTTCGGGTCTAGTCCGCATTAATACATTGTAGTTAGTTTCCCCGTAGTATTTTTCCCCAAACCTCCCCGAGTAGACGTCAGCGTCTCCCCCGCTCACGAATCGGCCCGCCGATTTGTCCGGAAGACTTACGAGTCTCCGTTATCCCGGTTCGGCACGCCGATCCGCACTTCTCATAACTGGCAGACTTGCGAGCCTCCAAAACCTTCTCATAACTGGCAGACTTGCGAGCCTCCAAAACCTTCTCATAACTGGCAGACTTGCGAGCCTCCAAAACCTTCTCATAACTGGCAGACTTGCGAGCCTCCAAAACCTTCTCATAACTGGCAGACTTGCGAGCCTCCAAAACCTTCTCATAACTGGCAGACTTGCGAGCCTCCAAAACCTTCTCATTACTGGTAGACTTTCGAGCCTCCACAACCTTCTCATAACCCCGGTTCGACCCGCCGATCCGCACTTCTCGCAACTGGCAGACTTTCGAGCCTCCACAACCTTCATAACCCCGGTTCGGCCCGCCGATCCGCACTTCTCGCAACTGGCAGACTTCCGAGTCTCCAAAACTTCTCGCAACTGGCAGACTTCCGAGCCTCCAAAACCCCCCTTAGCGGCCGAGACAGGCAAGCACTAGCTCTGTAGCATACTTTCGGGGCAACCCTCAGGGTAAACTTGCGGACACCGGGTTTTTTCTCTCTCTCTTTCTCACCCACAGGAAGCGCCCACCCTCACCGGGTCAGATCACCGCCGGTAGCGACGCCGCGACAGCACGGACTCAGGCACGGACGACGACGGGCGCAGGTGCAACGGCCCAGACGACGACTCCGCGCCAGATCACCGGGTTCCGGCTTGATTCCTTAGCTCTGTACAATATTCGTTAATAAACCAAACCTAGATATACATTTACCGCATAACTCTCTAGTGTTCTCATCTGGGAACGGGTCGGAATCTCTTTCAGCAACCACACCTGACTCAAATAAATTCTTGGGACGAGTCCTGGCCCACGCTGAACTATCTCAGCCCCAGCAGACCGTCACAGCGGCGCCCGAACAGGTTGAAGTGGTTGCAAAGAAAGAAGAGTAAACGACACCGCACCAGTAGAGTAATGTCTAGCTGGGTATATCAAACAGCTAAGACCGAACTAGCAGAATACGCGGTGGAGTTCGGGTTGGACGCGACAGGAAAGGTAGAGGAATTAAGAAGGATAATTGCAGCATTTGCCAAAAGGACGGACCACGAGGAAGCCACCAAGGAGAGATTGGCAGAACTAGCGAGGATACACAGAAGGGAAAAAAGCCCAGCGCCGGACGGAACGTATCAAACCCCGGGGATAGTAGTGACCGAGCCGTACACAGAAATGGACAGTAAAAAGGAGGCCAGGATGGAAAAGACCGTGGAAGTGGACATCGTGGACCGAGTACGGAGCTGGGGAATACGATATCAAGGAACGACAAATCCCTTGGAGTTCCTGAGTAAAATGGAACAATGGGCAGAAGGGTACGGCATTCAAGTGGACCAATTGGTCCAGACAATGCCATTCATATTAGAAGGAATTGCGAGTGACTGGTGGAACACCACACCAACTAAAATCAGAAGTTGGGCACAGTTGACCGCGGAATTGCGGGAATACTTCTTACCGCCAAGATATGAAGAAAAACTCGAAACCCAGATAACGCAACTGAGGCAGCGAGAATCTGAACCGGTAAGAGAGTTCGCAATGGGGCTACGGAAACTGATGAGGTTTACAAAACTCACAGAAGAGGAAAAACTCGACCGAATATATAGAAATTGCAGAAGCAAGATAAAACTGTACGCACGACGATCGGCATTCAGAACGTTAACAGAATTCCTCAATCTCGCAGAAGAAGTAGAGGACATCGAGGCAGCGGAAAGCTGGACACAAGCGACGCAGCCGATACAACCGAGACTGAGTCCGGAAATCTGCATGCGGTGCGGCGGAACAGGCCATGCAGCACGCACATGTGGCAATCCACCAAGGCTATTCTGTTGGGTGTGCGGCAAAAACGGCATTAGAACAACAGAATGCTGCAGAGCCACGACGGGAAACTCCGGGGGCCTGAGCAGATAAAGCTGGCGGCTCAGGCCAGACAAAATAATCCAGCAGGACGGGAGCAGCTAAGTTGCGACGGGTTCCAGATACTGGCCAGGATAAGAATTGGAACACGGTGGGCAAGAGGAATGGTAGATACCGGTGCGACACGGAGCGCGATAAGTATAAATCGGTATCGCGACGTACGAACCCAAGGCAAATGGAGTGGATCACAGGCAGAGATTACACTCGCCAACGGAGCAACGCAAGAAGCAGTGGGAGAATTTACGGCACAGATCACATTCGAAGAGAAAACATTCCCAATATCATTCATGATACTAAACCAAGTAGCGGGAGAAATAATCCTAGGGATGGACTTTTTAGCCAAGGCACACAGCTGGCTAAGGTGCGGCGAACTGGAGCTGGAAATCAAAACCACAAACGGAGGGGACGGCGAGGAAGACCAGGGAACACCAGCTACAGGAAACGAGCACGAAACGGAAGAGCTACCGGAGGAAGAGATACAAAGATTTCTGGACGAACAAAGGCAAGTATTCGAGGGAATGAAGGGTAGTAGTAACATCACGACACACAAGATTTACCTAAAGGATGATAGGCCAATAAAGCAACGGTATTATCCGCGAAACCCGAAGCAACAGGCAATCATTAATGAACAGGTGGATGAACTACTAACGATGGGAATGATAGAACCATCACGCAGCCCATAATGCGCACCGGTAGTACTGGTGAGGAAGAAGAACAACGAATGGAGAATGTGTATAGACTATCGGTTGCTAAACGAGAAGACGGAAAAAGATGCCTACCCGGTTCCAAGAATGAACTTCATCCTGGACCAGCTCCGGGAGGCGAAATACATCAGCACGATAGATCTAAAATCTGGATACTGGCAGATTCCGATGGAAAGCAACAGCCGACAATACACAGCTTTCACGGTACCCGGTAGGGGATTATTCCAATGGAAAGTCATGCCCTTCGGATTAACAACGGCACCAGCGACATTCCAGAGAGCATTGGACACGGTAATAGGGCCGGAAATGGAACCGTTCGCGTTCGCTTACCTCGATGACATCGTGGTCATAGGTCGGAGCAAACAGGAACACTTAGAAAAACTGCAGGAAGTGTTTAGGAGACTACAGAAGGCGAATCTGAGAATCAACCCCGACAAGTGTCACTTCTTCCAGAAAGAGCTCAAATATTTAGGCCACATAGTCAGCGATCGCGGGATCAGGACGGATCCAGAGAAGGTGGCGGCCATCCGGGACCTGCCAACACCAAAAACTACTAAGGAAGTGCACAGTTTTTTGGGGATGGCATCATGGTACAGAAGATTCATTCCAAATTTCACTGAGCAAGCCGGAGCACTGCAAGATCTGATGAAGAAAGGGCAAAAGTTCGAATGGAGCATGAATCACCAGCAAGCATTTGACCGACTGAAGGATAGCCTCACGCAAGCACCGGTTCTGGCATGCCCCGACTTCACGAAGCAGTTCAAACTACAGACAGACGCAAGTGACGTGGGCATAGGCGCGGTACTTACACAGGAAGGTGAGAAGGGCGAACAAGTAATATCCTACGCGAGCCGGAAATTGAACACAACGGAACGTAAGTACAGCGCGACCGAAAAAGAATGCCTGGCTATATATTGGGGCATAAACAAGTACAAAATGTACTTGGAGGGATACCAATTTATAGTAATCACAGACCATATGGCGCTCAAGTGGTTAAACTCGATCGAAAGTCCGTCAGGGCGGGTAGCCAGATGGGCCCTGGGCTTACAACCATTTCAGTTCGAGGTACGGTACAGAAAGGGTAAGCTAAATGCGGTCGCAGACGCACTGTCAAGAGCACCCCAAGCCGAGATCAGAGCAATGGTAGGCAAATCGAACTGGCTGCAGGAGCAGTTCAAAAAAACCAAGGAGAACCCAAACGACGAAAAGTTCCGGATCGAAGGGGACCGGTTGTACAGGTGGAGCGAGCACAAGCGAGATCCGCAACCATGGAAATTGTGCCTTACGGAGGAGGAAGTCCAGAAGGTGTTAGAAGAGAATCATTGCAAGGCGACGGCAGGGCATTTGGGTATCTTCAAAACCACGAGGAGAATCAAAACCCGATATTTCTGGCCACGGATGGCGAAGGATGTCAAGAAGTTCGTAAAGGGATGCGAATGCTGCCAACGATACAAGGTTTCGCAACAAAAGGCGGCAGGGAAAATGCTCACAGGAATCGTGGAAGCTCCTTGGGAGACAATGTGCGTGGACTTTGTCGGACCACTACCCCGAACAAAACATGGAAATACGACATTAGTAGTCATAGTGGACAAATTCTCGAAATGGGTTGAACTTGCGGCAATAAGGCAAGCGACTGCAGAAGCATTTCTGAGAGTATTCCGGGAAAGAATAATTTCCAGAGTCGGAGCACCGAAAGTCCTGATCTGTGATAATGGCGTACAGTTCACGGGTCGAAAGACAAAGTCAGCCATGGAAGGGTGGGGAATCCAACAACGATTCACGGCACCATATACACCCCAGGAGAACCCAACGGAGCGCACAAATCGTACGGTAAAAACCATGATCGCCCAGCTAGCAGGCAAGGAACAAACATCCTGGGATGAATATTTACCAGAACTGATGCTCGCTTACAATAGTAGCACGTCTGAATCTACCAGATATAGCCCAGCACAGCTCGTGTTCGGCCGAGAGCTTAGGGTGCCAAACACGCTTTTCGACCAGGTAACCGCCGGCTCGGCAATACCGACAGAAAGCATAGAGGCAAGATGGGAAAGGTTACAGAATATCCGTAAGGAGGCAACATCGCACATGCAAATGGCAGCTGACCAACAGAAACACCACTACAATCTTAGGAAAAGAGAGTGGAAGCCAACAGTCGGACAACTAGTTTGGTGTAAAACACATTACTTGTCCAAGGCGGCAGACAAGTTCAATGCCAAACTAGCACCGAAATTCGATGGCCCATGGAAAGTGGTGAAATTTGCGTCACCAGTAATTCTTGTCGTAAAAGACCCAAAATCACGGAAAACCAAACGCGTCTATATAGGGGATACTAAACCATCAGTAGAAACTAACACAACACTGAACATAAACAACGACACTAACATGAACATAAATCTCATTACAGAAGACAAGATGGACAAGCTTGCAGCTTCGATGAAGAAATTTCGCGACAACCATGCGAAGGCCAACGCAGCGCGGCCATCGACCCAGCTAATCGCGGCCAAGGAACTGGTGGCAGGGATAAGGAAGCGAACCGCACCGGCCAAATTGAGGACCGCAGGGACCGAGGCGGCACCGGAGGAGACCGCACCGGCCACAGCCCAGCCAGCCGAGATCACGACAGCACGCAGAGCGGTAACGGTGGGCAAGCGGATCGCCCACACCCCGAGGTCAGAGCGAGGCGGAAAGAACCCACGGTCAGCAACACCAGTTCGGGGTCCAAGCCAGAACCGCCAGCCGATCCCAAGCCAGAACCAGGAACCGGGCCTGAGCAAGGCGGCAACAGTGCCAAGGCCAAGACAGCAGGACACCTCACCAGACCGCGACATCCTACAGCTGGACATCGAGGAGACACCCGAAGACACCCGAGACGCACCAACGGGAGCAAAGATGTCGGCGGACGCGCAAGCCGAGATCCAGAAGCGAGTGGCAGCGAAGAAGATCGGCAAACAGCTGCGTTTCCTGGTGAAGGACGGCACGACGACCTGGAGGGTTATATGCGGCCGAGGAAGCAACGTAAGGGTGGAAATACACGGCGACTCGTAAACGGGGGGGGAGTGTGACGCGCAAGCGCCACAATAAATAAATAACATGTAAATAAAACTACAACAAATAAATAAGGAAAAGAACATGGAAATAAAACTGAAGAAATATAATTAACGGGTCGAACATTCAAATTCAAATTTGAATTTCCACGCGCGCGCGCCACTGATCGAGAACAGAGGCCAAAGGGCGTTGGTCACACTAAAAAGGGCAAATCCCGCACGCGCGGCGGTCACACTAGGCCTCGCCGGATCCCTATATAAAGCGGGCCACGGCCAGTGGAAAGGCACTCAGCTACCGACAGCGATCGGGTGAGGTAAGCCTACGTTTAGTAGCCCACATCCAGGAGTCAGTAACAGGAGTCATTTGGGGACAGGATCTTCGGGTCTAGTCCGCATTAATACATTGTAGTTAGTTTCCCCGTAGTATTTTTCCCCAAACCTCCCCGAGTAGACGTCAGCGTCTCCCCCGCTCACGAATCGGCCCGCCGATTTGTCCGGAAGACTTACGAGTCTCCGTTATCACGGTTCGGCACGCCGATCCGCACTTCTCATAACTGGCAGACTTGCGAGCCTCCAAAACCTTCTCATAACTGGCAGACTTGCGAGCCTCCAAAACCTTCTCATAACTGGCAGACTTGCGAGCCTCCAAAACCTTCTCATAACTGGCAGACTTGCGAGCCTCCAAAACCTTCTCATAACTGGCAGACTTGCGAGCCTCCAAAACCTTCTCATTACTGGTAGACTTTCGAGCCTCCACAACCTTCTCATAACCCCGGTTCGGCCCGCCGATCCGCACTTCTCGCAACTGGCAGACTTTCGAGCCTCCACAACCTTCTCATAACCCCGGTTCGGCCCGCCGATCCGCACTTCTCGCAACTGGCAGACTTCCGAGTCTCCAAAACTTCTCGCAACTGGCAGACTTCCGAGCCTCCAAAACCCCTTAGCGGCCGAGACAGGCAAGCACTAGCTCTGTAGCATACTTTCGGGGCAACCCTCAGGGTAAACTTGCGGACACCGGGTTTTTCTCTCTCTCTCTTTCTCACCCACAGGAAGCGCCCACCCTCACCGGGTCAGATCACCGCCGGTAGCGACGCCGCGACAGCACGGACTCAGGCACGGACGACGACGGGCGCAGGTGCAACGGCCCAGACGACGACTCCGCGCCAGATCACCGGGTTCCGGCTTGATTCCTTAGCTCTGTACAATATTCGTTAATAAACCAAACCTAGATATACATTTAACGCATAACTCTCTAGTGTTCTCATCTGGGAACGGGTCGGAATCTCTTTCAGCAACCACACCTGACTCAAATAAATTCTTGGGACGAGTCCTGGCCCACGCTGAACTATCTCAGCCCCAGCAGACCGTCACACCTCTCCTGAAACTGGCCATTTGCAGCCGGCACTGCCTGATCCTCTCCAGAAACTGGCCATTTGCAGCCGGCACTGCCTGATCCTCTCCTGAAACTGGCCATTTGCAGCCGGCACTGCCTGATCCTCTCCAGAAACTGGCCATTTGCAGTTGGCACTGCCTGATCCTCTCCTGAAACTGGCCATTTACAGTCGGCACTGCCTGATCCTCTCCAGAAACTGGCCATTTGCAGCCGGCACTGCCTGATCCTCTCCTGAAACTGGCCATTTGCAGCCGGCACTGCCTGATCCTCTCCAGAAACTGGCCATTTGCAGTTGGCACTGCCTGATCCTCTCCTGAAACTGGCCATTTGCAGCCGGCACTGCCTGATCCTCTCCAGAAACTGGCCATTTGCAGCCGGCACTGCCTGATCCTCTCCTGAAACTGGCCATTTTCAGCCGGCACTGCCTGATCCTCTCCAGAAACTGGCCATTTGCAGTTGGCACTGCCTGATCCTCCTGAAACTGGCCATTTACAGCCGGCACTGCCTGATCCTCTTCAGAAACTGGCCATTTGCAGCCGGCACTGCCTGATCCTCTCCAGAAACTGGCCATTTACAGCCGGCACTGCCTGATCCTCTCCAGAAACTGGCCATTTGCAGCCGGCACTGCCTGATCCTCTCCTGAAACTAGCCATTTGCAGCCGGCACTGCCTGATCCTCTCCAGAAACTGGCCATTTACAGCCTCCCTCTCTCAATTTTACATAATTTTTTTACCGTGAACGTGTCAACGTCTTAAGTAAATGCTACCATTCCATTAGTATTTTCTTAAGACGTTGTCACGTTCAGTGTCAGTTAACCGACTTTACAGACAACCAATTTTTTTTTTTTAGGTTACGTTAATATTTTGCAGGTTTAATGTAAGATTTGACTTAAACTGCGAGGCGCTACTAATTTTTTAAGAGGGCTTCTAAGTTGATTCCATAGCATAATTGCGTGTACAAAAAACTGTCTTACTGAAAGCAGAGATCTGTGTCTTATTTGAATCAAACAAAAACACCTCTTAACGAGGTGAGATAAAAGTGACGATGGCACATTCAACTCAAAAAATTTCTGATACCAAATTTTGTGACGATTAATAATTATTTAAACAAAACAATTTACAAATAATTTAATTAGTTTCAAAATCGGCACGCTGCCTGTTTTGCCTTTTTAAATTTTTCAGCTAAGTGCCGATTTTGAAACTAATTAAACAATTTGTAAATTCTTTTGTTTAAATAATTATTAATCGTCACAAAATTTGGTATCAGAAATTTTTTGAGTTGAATGTGCCATCGTCACTTTTATCTCACCTCGTTAAGAGGTGTTTTTGTTTGATATCAGAAGTTTTTAAAATGCCATATGTATGTAGGTCTCCAATTGTTAGTGTTAATTAGTATAGCTCAATACCATGTCCAGAGGTCGTTCATATATGACTTAGCTATTATTAAAAAATTATAGCACATAGAAATGACATCTGATATTAGCTGAACGCCGGATACCGTCACAAAATTTAGTATCTCGTTAAGTGGTGTTTTTGATATAAGAAGTATTTGTTTCAAATGTGGAAAACTAACAAAAGAAATCCATATATGAAGAAGTTGTCTATATGGGATCATTGGTACTAATTTGAATAAAAAAGCGAATTTTCGGAGATATGAGTAGTACCCCAAAAGGTGAACAGTAATCTCAAGGGTTGCACGGCCTTAAGTGAGTATCAAAATCGTAAGAGCAATTTTTAAAAAAAATTAAAAAAATCCTAAAAAAATATTAATTTGAATTCTAAATTCTTAATTCTTTAGTCGTTCAGAAGTTATGGCCGCGAGAATTTGGATTTTTTCCTATTTTCCCGCCAAGGAAGCGGGAAAAGCAAAAAGTGGATCAAATTAAGAACAAACAATTTAAAAAGTTTTTTTCAAATTTAAAATATTTTACGTTTTGTTTGATGGTTTTAAAGTTTATTGCAATTGCAATTACGGCTGTAGCACGTCTCTATATGACTCTACATGTATTTTTACATAAATGTATGTAAAGTGCATGTAAAAGGTTAGGTATATGGGATCTTTGCTACTAATTTTTATGAGTAATATCTCGAAAAAGCGAATTTTCCCAGATATGTGATATATACCAAAAGTTGAGCCATCTCAAGGGCTATATGGCCTTGAGTGACTATCGAAATAGTTAGAGTCAATTTTAAAAAAATTACAAAAACTTAAAAAAAAAAAATAATTTTAATTATAAATTGTTAAATATTATATTTAGATAAATTATGCCCAGGCAAAGCTATTATCATTTCAAAATACCTTTCTAACGACATATAGCACGTTTCTGTAGAAGTTATGGGCGCGGGAAATCTAGCTTTTTTAGCTGTTTTCCCGCCAAGCTAGCGGGAAACACGAAAAGTCGTAGAACAAAAAATGTTAAGCTCGAGCTGTTTAATAAAAAAAAGTAGTTCCAGAAGTCTAAAACAAAAAAATCGACAGGCACACAGACAGACAGACAGACAAACAGTCAAACAACAGGACAAACGTTTTCATTTTTGAAAGGCCGTTAAAATCTTGTTTATTGAATATCTTTTGAACGGAGTATCGGATCAGGATGATCGAGGTGTCATTCAACAACATAAAAAATTTTTGCTCCACTGGCCCCCATAGCTCCAAAATTAAAAATTTTCAATTTTGCACTTTCACTCACATTTCTCCGAAACTGATCCGTTTTTGAAAAATCTTAGTATGCAGTTTCAAAGAAGTTTACAATACCTTTCGATCAAGATATAAATGGTTCTGATCGGACTATCGTAGCAGATTTTCAATTCTACGGCTGCATATAGTAGTCTCCTTGCGCACCACAGTCTCGGTGCTCATCGTCACTACGTGGACTGCCGTCCACAGTGATAAGGTTATTTGCTCTTCTAGAGGAAGGGAATCTTAATCCTTGAAAGAGATAGGTTGGCTCCCTCGTGTAAATTATTTAACGTAGATAGATTAATACTCTCAGTTTCATCCAGTCAGTCAAGTTTAGTTCGAATATTCTATATGCTTAGCTGGTCACATGAATATAAATCTTGCTATATTATTATATGCCACTTTTATTTTTTGATGCATCGCAATTTGAAAAAAATTTCGATACCATAAAAAAGTGTTGGGATAAACAGGTCTTAGCAATTAACATACGAACATATATGGGTAACAGACTTTTAACTGGGGAAAGATATCTCTGCAAACCATACGTTTTTCCTACAGCCCTGATTATATGGTCATTCCAACTAAGTTTATTATTGATCTTGGCCCAGTTGCTAACTTTATCAAGATCACGATGACATATATTTACACACTCGTCAAATCTATTAATCGGATGGCTTACATACATCTGAACATCATCTGCGGACATGTGAACATTACTATTAGACAACACACAGGAAAGGTCATTGACATACAGAATAAACAATAAAGGTCCAAGAACTGAGCCTTGAGGAACACCACGTTTAAGAACTACAAAAGAAACATTTTAATACGGGGTCATAAGTTTAACACTAGTTGTCGAGAAATTGAACTGAGTTTTCAATTTTGTTCACAAAACTTCATGATTAACAGAGTCGAAGGCCCTACTATAGTCAAAAAGCGTCACATTAGATTATCGTATATCGCCCGCGATTTTCAGGATTGCTGAGGTGCAGCTACGTTTTTTCTAAATCCCGATCCCGAGAATAAGTCTGATCGGCCAGATAAGAAAGTCCACTGCTTTCGTAAGGCGGATTTTCGACGGCTGAATAATTTCATATCTGAATTTGATTGGTCCGACCTCTACATGTGCACTGACATGGTGGGTGCCATGTATATTTTTAACAATGCCATGAATTCCTTTTTTACCAAATGTGTTCCGTTATACTATCCGTTAATATCAAATAAGCCTCCCTGGTTTAGTAAAGAGTTGACTCGCCTCAAAAATGTCAAGTCCTATCTTTATTCTAAATTTAAACGTAACGGTTGTCAAGCTGTTTATTCTCGCTATTTAGCGGTTCGGTCAAAGTTTACCGTGCTTAACGCGCAGTGTTATAAAAACTATTTGACTCGTTGTAGGGTTCAGTTTGCGCAGGACCCAAAACAGTTTTATAATTTTGTCAACACTAAACTTAAGCCTATTACACATCCTTCCTCACTTTCATTTAAAAATACAACAGCAAACAATGATCAGGCAATCGCCGATCTTTTTATTTGTTGGACGTTGATGATGCACTACGGTCAGTACACTCAAGTGGCCCTTTAAAACCAATCACGTGCTTGTTAAGGTTAGGTGTTAATATGCGCGAAAGAAAAGTATAGGTAAAAGAATGCGGGGAAATATAAACTACTATCAGGCAGCTCTTTTGCTATCTTTCATGTGTACTAAGTGGCTTAAGATTAATGTTAATGTTAATGTTGCTTAATTTACAATGCACGAAATATGATCAATAAACTCCAGTTTAGGAGTCGCAAGCATGGGAGAGACACGTGAGAATGTCATCAGCTTGCATTTGGAGCCATTAAAGTTTAACAAGTTTGCATTGCACCATGTTTGAAAGTTATTAAGATTTGTTTGTTAATCCGCTGTCCTTGTATTGCACGCAAAGTTTAACGTCGTCAGCGAACATGAGTACTCTGGAGTTAGTCAAGACTTTGGACAGGTCGTTAATAAGTAATGTAAAAAGTAAGGGACCCAGGTGGCTCCCTTGCGGGACACCAGGGGTCACCCGGAGAACATTTGACAAGTGGTTTTTAAAGAGGACCTTTTGCGTCCTGCCATTCAGATAACTTGAGATCCATCTAAGAAGATCGACAGGAAAACCCATTAATTAAGTTTCCTAACAAGAAGGGAATGATTAACGGAGTCAAATGCTTTACTGAAATCAGTATAGATCACATCTGTCTGCAAATTTTGTGAAAAGCCCTTAATAATAATAATAATAATTTTAATAAGTGGATTTTAAATGTTAATATTATCTAAAGAGAGTTCCGAGTTATTAGATAATATATAATCGGATAGTTCATATTTTTTGAAGTGATTCGCAGTTATATAGTGATGAATTCTGCTTTCTAAATTGGTGTATGAAATGTTATTTATTGTGGTTGTACCAATAAATGTTATAAGGAAGGACCTGTTTAAATGAGAGTTGTTAACAATATTGTTACCATTTATAAGAATGGCACCATCTTGTATGACGTCTATTTTTTTATTTTTTCTCTTATTTTTTTACAAATTGATTTCTCTCCATTTAATAATCGGGTCAAACAAGTTTTTTCCTTATTTAAAGTGCAATAATTATTAAAAAGTTCGTTCTTAAAGTTAAACATTTCATAATATATGTATATTTGCGCATTTTGCGACTTGATTGGTTAGTACTTGTTTTCTATCGTTTTGGGAAATCGGTCAAGCGTAGTATATTTCGCATCTGTTATTTATTATTGGGTATTTTATATAAATTATTAACAGATCTTTATGTAGTGCTATTTTGAACACAGAGATCTCCATTAAGTCAGCGATTAAGTCAGCGACTTTTTTTCGTGTTTTAATATTTCAATGATGTCGTCATTGTTAAAAATTTTAGTATTAAAAACGTTAATTTTTGCTAGTGTGATAGTGTCTAATACATTTTGCAAATCAAATGTTAATAATCGTAAGCGATGTTTTCGTAGTGGTAAATCTTGGTCAATGAAGACATGTTTAAAATCATCAGAAAGAGACTCAATTTCTTTGAACAATTTGAAATTGGTAACAAATTGTTTATTATAGTTTTCCATTATTAAATTTATCTTATTTTGTACTTGAATAAAGTCATCATGATCTGGAGTTCCAGTCAACCATTTCCACACTGTGCCTTACTCATTTATTCCTCTTTTTTTTTTTCTTGGGCGTTGAAGATGCACTACGGTCAGTACACTCAAGTGGCCATTTAAAACCAAGCCCGGGCTTGTTAGGGTTAGGTGTTAAATAGGCGCGAAAGAAAAGTATAGAAAAAAGAATGCGAGGAAATTTAAACTACTATCAGGCAGCTCGATTGCTATCTTGCATATGTACTAGGTGGGTTAAGATTAATGTTTTAGTTTAGGAAGGCTATCTACAGATGAGGTAATTTTATACAAATCATTATAATTTGCACATAATACTCTAAAGGGTTCATGCATTTCATACGATGTTCTGCATTGGTGCAAGACCAAAGGCAGGTAGGATCTTGTCGTTCTACATGGTACGTGGAAATTCAACTGACCCAAGAGATCGCTGCTTTCCACGTCACCACGGATCAGATTATACATAAAGACAATGCCTAACATCGTTCTACGGTTTGCTAAGGAAGGTAGGTTAATCAGGAGAAGTCTACTAGAATAAGAGGGCAACCTAAGGTTTGCATCCCAGTTTAAGCCACGAAGAGCGAAAAGTAAAAGTTCTTTTGAACTGACTCAATGCGTTTGCTGTGGACGTCCCACTGGGGACTCCAAACGCAAGATCCATATTCTAAAATAGGACGAACTAACGAAGTGTATAAATTCTTCGTAACGTAGGGGTCATCGAATTCCTTCGACCACCGTTTAATAAATCCAAGCACACCC
Organism: Drosophila triauraria; assembly: GCA_014170255.2. Classification (NCBI taxonomy): domain Eukaryota; kingdom Metazoa; phylum Arthropoda; class Insecta; order Diptera; family Drosophilidae; genus Drosophila; species Drosophila triauraria. Next base: position 85,016 of record CM024337.1, on the reverse strand, counting down.
CTGGCTTTATTCACAATGCACGAAATATGATCACTAAACTGCAGTTTAGGATCTAGGCGGATACCCAAATCGTCAACTAGCGTGATCCTTTCCAAAGAGCAGCAGTTCAGCGTATAAGTCGCAAGCATGGGAGAGACACGTGAGAATGTCATCAGCTTGCATTTTGAGCCATTCAGGTTTAATAAGTTTACATTGCACCATGTTTGAAAGTTATTAAGATCTGTTTGTAAATCCGACTGGAAAGCGCGGTCCTTGTATTGCACACAAAGCTTAACGTCGTCAGCGTACATGAGTACTCTGGAGTTAGTCAAGACTTTGGGCAGGTCGTTAATAAATAAAGTAAAAGTAAGGGACCCAAGTGGCTCCCTTGCGGGACACCAGAGGTCACCCGGAGAACATTCGACAAATTGTTTTTAAATAGAACCTTTTGCGTCCTACCATTCAGATAACTTGAGATCCACCTAAGAAGATCGACAGGAAAACCCATTAAATCGAGTTTCCGAACAAGAAGGGAGTGATTAACGGAGTCAAATGCTTTACTGAAATCAGTATAGATCACATCTGTCTGCAAATTTTGTGGAAAGCCCCTTATAATGAAAGAAGTGAGCTCCAGAAGGTTAGTAGTCGTTGATCTTCGTTTAATAAATCCATGTTGGCATGGAGAAATTACTGATCTACACAGGTGCTGCAAATGGGGAGTAATTACGTTTTCGAAAAGTTTTGGGATGGCTGACAACTTAGAGATTCCTCTATAGTTGTTAGCATCCACTATACCTTTTTTGTGGAGAGGAATCACGTATGATTCCTTCCAAACAAGGGAAATTGGGAAGTTTCTAAGGATAAGGTAAACAATTTTAGAAGGGGACTGCACAGGGACTCGGCACAATACCTAAGCACACAGCCTGGTATTCCGTCGGGACCTGGCGAATAAACCGGCTTGACACGTTGAAGATCCAAAGAAGGAGCTTTCGTTTAAGCTAGGACTGAAGATTAAGTTTGATTTGGGCATGCTATAAGAATAGGTTTGGTTTGAATCGGATGACGGAGAATAAGTAGTTTGAAAAACTGAGCAAAAGATCGGCGATTGCCTGATCATTGTTTGCTGTCGTATTTTCAAATGAAAGCGAGGAAGGATGTGTAATAGGCTTACGTTTAGTGTTGACAAAATTATAAAACTGTTTTGGGTCCTGCGCAAACTGAACCCTACAACGAGTCAAATAGTTTTGTAACACTGCGCGTTAAGCACGGTAAACTTTGACCGAGCCGCTAAATAGCGAGAATGAACAGCTTGAGAACCGTTACGTTTAAATTTAGAATAGAGATTGGACTTGACATTTTGAGGCGAGTCAACTCTTTACTAAACCAGGGAGGCTTATTGGAGATTGACGGATAGTATAACGGAACACATTCTGTAAAAAGGAGTTCATGGCATTGTAAAAATATCCATGGCACCCACCATGTCAGTGCACATGTAGAGATCGGACCAATCAAATTCAGATATAAAATTATTCAGCCGTCGAAAATCCGCCTTGCGAAAGCAGTGAATTTTCTTTCTGGCCGATCAGACTTATTCTCCATAGCAGTCCCAATATCGATAGTCACATCGAAAGTAGGATGGTATGGATCTTCGGGTAGCGTCAAGGGCGGGACCCTAGCCAAACTGACTCTTGCCGGATCAGAGACAAAGCAGAGGTCTAGCAAGCGATCTAAGGAATTTCGTACATAATTGACTTGAGACAACGAAATGTCAAACAAGCCATCAATAAAATCGTGACGTGCAGTAGTTAAAAGTGTGTTAGAGGATTCAGTTGTGGACCAAATGGCTCCAGGAATGTTAAAGTCACCTAGAACAATTAAATGGTCCCTATCCGAAAGTCTATTGGAGACCGACTGGATAGCGGAAAGGTGGTTCCAATAAATAGGAAGTTCCGACAAGGGAGGAATGTAGGAACATGTAATAAAAATAAAACTACCATTAAATGATAGCTTCACACAAAGGAATTCAACATCGTTGGATTCCTCGAAAGCTAATACTTCAGACGTGAGGTTTGAGTCAACCGCAATGAGGACCCCACCCCCTCGCCTGGAAGGCCGATCAAGCCTGTGTGTTGTGTACACAGCTGGAAAAACTTCGGAGCTTAGGATCTCCGGCTTCAACCAGGTTTCTGTGAACACTATCACCTGGGATGCAAAGAAACACTATCAGAATACAATTTAGGAAGCTTACTACGTAAACCCCTTGCATTCTGATAGGTAAGAAGGAGGAATTGGTTAGTTTTTGGAGCTGGTACAGTGGGTTTGTCCGGCCTGGGTAGACTAATTCCTACCGGCCTTCTTTTCTTTTCTTGGCTTCGTACTCCTTAACAACAACATACTGCGGCCAGAAATTGGCAGAGCATATTGTGTTAAAGAGTTCGTCAGGGACATTTATTTTGAAAGATGAAATATCCCTAGCGTAAGAAAATTTAAATTTTCCACCTTAATTTTATCGGACTTGGTTTTGTCTCGAATAAAGACAGTAACATCTTCAGATGTTTGAGATTGGTGAAGCCGAGAGACAAATATCTGCCTCGTTGGTGGTATTGCTATAAGGGCTTTTGGCAACACAGACTGGTTGGCTGTATTACCAATTTCGGCCGGTAATCCAGGCCTGTCACCCTGGGGAGTATTAGGGACGGGGATCTGAGGGTCGTTAATTTTGATTTTGACCCACCAGCGGACTCAACGGACAACACTGGAGCTACGGTCCCTGTCACGGCACATTCGGAGACCGAATCTTTCTTTGCACCCGACCTCAATATCATAGGAGTTTGATATATTGGGGTCGGGGGCTGCTTTCGAGGGAGTGAGCTGTTGAAAACCTGCGTCGAGTTGCAGGGCAGCGGCCAAATGCGGTGTGCAAACCGTGGTTTTCTTGCGCTTTGGGGACTCGTTTAACAGCTTTAGGCCATTAAACATGGAGTCCAGCGCCATGAGCACCTCATTAGTTTTGCGAAAACTAACAAGTAGCTCTTTGAAACCATTTTTGGTTTGCCGCATGAATGCCATCATTTCCCTTTCAACATCGCGACAAGCCTCACAGCAGTAGCGCAATCCAATGTTTTGTTAAAATTATCAGCCAGCCGGCCTGTGCGTTCAATGCACTTGGCGTGCACGACATTGTCACACAGCCAGCAGCCAATAGTAGGGTCCTCATCAGAAATTTCTTTCTTGCAGGTTTTATTACACAGACAACATTAGAAGACATTATAGCGACTTACCACTGTACCAGTCAGAAGTTAAGAGAAAATAAGAGTAGTTACGTGCACTAAGAGAGAGCAAGAGAGCGAGAGTTAGGGAGCTTAAGCCGTCGAGCTGTAATTTCGGCGTAACGGATAAAGCACAAAGAGGAATGCAAAAATGCAGATAAGCAACTCGCTGCACAAAACTAAAATTGCAATTAATATAGTTATTAATACACAAAAACAGCTGCATGCACACGCGAAGTGAAACGGTGAATTATTATTGACACAGGATAGAAGTTTTAAATAAACCCCGGTGGTTTATAGCAAAGATTTTACACAAATACGAGGCGCAAAACAAAAACACGACCGTTCACTTTGAAAGAGAAAACGAGTTGATATTTACTGTGACATAATTAATTCGATTATTTTTATGTCCTACTTGATTTCCCATTGGGACCTTTTATTAGTATCTTTTTTTATATTATCTGATTCCAAATTTATTATTTCTTTATAAAAACTTAAATTAGTAACGTGAAATAAATCTGCGTATGAATCGTACGTCAATACGGCTTTATTGTCCTTGAATAAAAAATACTCGTGGCTTAAGTAGTCAATTATTTCTGAGTTTGTTAATAAAATAAGGTGTAGTATGATCACCTGATAAAACATTATTGAGACGGTGTTGGCAAGGGGATGCCCTTCAGGTCTTCCTTCTTTTCGGTATGTAGATTGTTGGCGATGGAATGTCCTACAGCTCTTCCTTCTTTTCGGTATGTAGATTGTTGGCGGTGTGAAGTCCTACGGCTCTTCCTTCTTTTCGGTATGTAGATTGTTGGCGATGTGATGTTATACGGCTCTTCCTTCCTTCTCTGGTATTTTGGTTTTTATTTCTGCGTTTATTTTTTGTTGTTAAACGTTTGTGTTTGTTTAAATTTTTATTTATTTGTTGCGTTGTTTCAATTAAATTGTGTCCTTGTAATAATTTTTGTTGAGATTTCGGTCGACCTCTTGTTTTAATTCACTTTTTAATGGATTATTTCATTTATTGATTTCCCTTCAAATGTTTTTTAACGATCACTGTAACTTGTTATGTGTCGTTGGTGGATGTTTTTATTTTTATACAAAATGTTTAGTTGCT